>JANXHW010000006.1:4795636-6166261 GCA_026170595.1 Plestiodon gilberti rubricaudatus
AATCCCCAATTTTTTAAAACATCATCGAAAAAACAACAGACGGAGAGTGGAAAACATCTACACAAGAATGGAGAACGCGTTGTTAAGAGAGGAGATACGAACAACAAGATTTCAACTGAGCGAGATGGACCCACTGATATATGGACTACACTTGCAAGTGAGCAATATACTTTCTAGTGAAGACTGGCTAAATTGGGAGAGAATGACTATGGACTGGGTTAATAGACAAGAAATGATAATAAAAAATAGACATTGCAAGAAATTAGATAGATTGATAAATAAGCAGTTGAAGACTAATGTAATATTAAATACTGACAAAGTGCTCTTAAATTTATCCAATCAATCTTTGACACCGGCTCAACAATCTACTTTGGTGAAAAGAGGCAATTTTGCCATCACGCCAAAAACAATCCCCAGAGAACAGATTATTGCCAATGTGGAAACTTGTTGTTGTTGTTCAGTCGTTAAGTCGTGTCCGACCCTTCGTGATCCCATGAACCATATCCCGCCAGGCCTTCCTATCCTCCACTATCTTCCTGAGTTCGCTCATTTTCATGTTCGTTGCATCGGTGATGCTGTCTAACCATCTCATCCTTGGCCTTCCCCTTCTCCTTTTGCCTTCAGTCTTTCCCAGCATCAGAGTCTTCTCCAGAGAGTCCTCTCTTCGCATTAGGTGGCCAAAATATTTGAGTTTCAGCCTTAGTACCTGTCCTTCCAGGGAACAGTCAGGGTTGATTTCATTTAGGATTGACTGATTTGATCTCCTAGCAGTCCAAGGGACTCTCAGGAGTCTTCTCCAGCACCACAGTTCAAAAGCATCTATTCTTCGGCGCTCAGCCTTCCTTATGGTCCAGCTCTCGCAACCATACATTGCTACTGGGAACACCATCGCCCTGACTATACGAACTTTTGTTGGTATGGTGATATCTCTGCTTTTTATTATGCTATCTAAATTTGCCATAGCTTTCCTTCCAAGGAGTAAGCGTCTTTTAATTTCATGGCTGCTGTCTCCGTCTGCAGTGATCTTGGAACCCAAAAAAGTAAAATCTGTTACTGCTTCCATTTCTGCCCCTTCTATTTGCCAGGAATTGATGGGACCAGATGCCATGATCTTAGTTTTATTAATGTTGAGTTTCAAGCCAACTTTTGCACTCTCCTCTTTCACTCTCATCAAGAGGCTCTTTAGTTCTTCTTCACTTTCTGCCATTAGAGTGGTATCGTCTGCATATCTGAGGTTGTTGATGTTTCTCCCGGCAATCTTGATTCCGGCTTGCGATTCATTCAGCCCTGCATTTCTCATAATGTACTCTGCATATAAGTTAAATAGGCAGGGTGACAATATACAGCCTTGCCGTACTCCCTTCCCAATTTTGAACCAATCAGTTGTTCCATGGCCGGTTCGAACTGTTGCTTCTTGACCCGCATACAGGTTTCTCAGGAGACAGGTAAGGTGGTCTGGTATCCCCATCTCTTTAAGAACTTGCCACAGCTTGTTGTGATCCACACAATCAAAGGCTTTTGCGTAGTCAATGAAGCAGAAGTAGGTGTTTTTTTGGAACTCTCGTGCTTTCTCCATGATCCAGCGCATGTTGGCAATTTGATCTCTAGTTCCTCTGCCTCTTCGAAACCCAGCTTGTACATCCGGTAGTTCTCGGTCCACGTACTGCTGAAGTCTAGCTTGTAGAATTTTGAGCATAACCTTGCTAGCATGTGAAATGAGTGCAATTGTGCGATAGTTTGAACACTCTTTGGCACTGCCCTTCTTTGGAATTGGAACGTAAACTGACCTTTTCCAATCCTTTGGCCACTGCTGAGTTTTCCAAATTTGTTGGCATATTGAGTGCAGCACTTTCACAGCATCATCATTTAGGATTTTAAGTAGCTCAGCTGGGATATTATCATCTCCGCTAGCTTTGTTGTTAGTAATGCTATCTAAGGCCCACTTGACTTCGCTCTCTAGGATGTCTGGCTCTGGGTCAGTGACCACACCAGCGTGGTCATCAGGAACATTAAGCTCTTTCTTGTATAGTTCTTCTGTGTATTCTTGCCATCTCTTCTTAATCTCTTCTGCTTCTGTCAGGTCTCTGCCTTTTTTATCCTTTATCATGCCCATCTTTGCACAAAATGTTCCCTTGATATCTCCAATTTTCTTGAAGAGATCTCTAGTCCTCCCCATTCTGTTGTTTTCCTCGATTTCCTTGCATTGTTCATTTAAGAAGGCCTTCTTATCTCTCCTTGCTATTCTCTGGAACTCTGCATTCAGATGTTTATATCTTTCCCTTTCACCTTTGCTTTTCGCATTCCTTCTTTCCACAGCTATTTGTAAAGCCTCATCTGACAGCCACTTTGCTTTCTTGCATTTCTTTTTCTTTGGGATGGTTTTAGTTGCTGCCTCCTGTACAATGTTACGAACTTCCGTCCATAGTTCTTCAGGCACTCTGTCTACCAGGTCTAGTGCCCTAAACCTATTCTTCACCTCCACTGTATACTCATAAGGGATATGGCTTAGGTCATATCTGACTGGTCTAGTGGTGTTCCCTACATTCTTCAATTTAAGCCTGAATTTTGCAATAAGAAGCTCATGATCTGAGCCACAGTCAGCTCCAGGTCTTGTTTTTACTGATTGTATAGAGCTTCTCCATCTTTGGCTGCAAAGCACATAATCTATCTGGTTTCGGTATTGACCATCTGGTGATGTCCAGGTGTAGAGTCGCCTCTTGTGTTGTTGGAAAAGAGTGTTTGCTATGACCAGCGTGTTCTCTTGACAGAACTCCGTTAGCCTTTGCCCTGCTTCATTTTGCGCTCCAAGGCCAAACTTGCCTGTTGTTCCGTTTATTTCTTGATTTCCTACTTTAGCATTCCAGTCTCCTATGATGTAAAGGACATCTTTTTTGGGTGCTAGTTCTAGAAGGTGTTGTAGGTCTTCATAGAACCGGTCAACTTCATCTTTTTCGGCATCAGTGGTTGGGGCATACACTTGGATTACTGTAATGTTGAATGGTTTGCCTTGGATTCGAACTGAAATCATTCTGTCGTTTTTGAGGTTGCACCCCAGTACTGCCTTTCCCACTCTTTTATTGACTATGAGGGCTACTCCATTTCTTCTAAGGGATTCATGCCCACAGTAGTAGATATGATGGTCACCTGAATTAAATTCGCCCATGCCCGTCCATTTTAGTTCGCTGATTCCCAAGATGTCAATGTGGAAACTACACTGGCAATTTTTGATAAGGATTCAGCAGAAGCCCTGAGGATCCAGATTGCTAATGTGTTGTTAAAAGCTAAAAATCCACCCAGTAATATTAGTAAAGCAGAAGCCTTGGCTATGAAACAACTAAGAGAAAATCAGGATTTAATAATACTACCAGCAGACAAAGGCAATGCTACGGTAATTTTGGACTCCAAGGACTACTGTAATAAAATTAGGGATTTGCTTAATCCTGAAACTTACACAGTATTAAAGAAAGACCCTACAAAAAGAATTTTAAAGGAAACTAATAAATTAATTAAAGATTCCAATTTTAATGAAGCTCTTAAACATAGGCTCACTAAATCGGAAGCACTGCCCCCAAGATTGTATGGACTGCCAAAGATCCATAAAGAAGGTTGTCCTTTAAGACCTATTGTTAGTAATATTGGGGCCCCCACACATGGATTATCACAATATTTAGCAAAAATTCTACAACCCCTTATAGGCAATACTCCCAGTTATGTTAAGAACACATACCACTTTATTGAATTGTTGCAATTAATCAGTTTGAAACCAGAATCAAGACTAATAAGTCTGGATGTGGTATCTTTGTTTACTAAAGTTCCATTAGAGAGGACAATGGAATTAATTGAAAACCTAACCATCCCTAAGGATTTGATTCCTTTGTACCGACATTGTTTAACATCTACTTATTTCATTTGGAACGGGGAGTTTAGGGAACAAAAAGAGGGGGTGGCCATGGGGAACCCCCTAAGCCCGGTTGTCGCAAATTTATTCATGGAGGATTTTGAAACACAAGCCTTAAGGACAGTACAACTTAAACCAGATTGTTGGTTTCGCTATGTAGACGATGTTTTTTGTGTATGGTCATATGGGGATACAGAGTTGGATAAATTTGTGAAACATTTAAATAATCAACACCAGGAAATTCAATTTACTTTAGAAATGGAAAAAAACAATTCATTACCTTTCCTGGACATCCTAGTGATGCGTAAAGAAGATCTATCTATAGGGCATAAAGTATATAGAAAACCCACGCACACTGGGAGATATTTGAATCAAGATTCCAACCACCACCCTGCACAAAAAAATTCATTAATAAATTCTTTGGTACATAGGGCAATTAAAGTTTGTGATAAGGAGTCACTAGAGGGAGAAAAAAGAATACTATCTGAATCTTTACAAGCTAATGGGTATTCTATCAATCAGATAAATAAATGTTGGAATAAACAATATCAGCAAATTAAAGCTAACAGAGAGGGTACATTACAGAAAGTTAACGAAATAGAAAAAACCACAACAGAAGAGAAGATATGGGTTTGCCTACCGTACATAAAGGGGGTTACGGATAAAATTGCACGAATACTACAACAGGGAAAGATCAAAACAATTTTTAAACCCACGTTAAAAGTGCAACAGATTATAGGCAACCCTAAAGATAAAAGGCCAGCGCTCTCCAATGCTGGCGTGTACAGCATCCCATGCCAATGCAGTAAAAATTACATTGGCATGTCATCCAGATCTATAAAATCTAGGGTGTCTGAACACGAAAGATCTGTCAGACTTAATCACCCAGAACGATCTGCGATTGCTGAACACGCGCTAACAGAGGGACACTCAATTCAGTTTGACAAGACCAAATGCCTGCAAAAAGATGACAATTTTAAGATCTTGAAACACCTGGAGGCTCTTGAGATAAGCAAGGCAGCGACAGGACAGTTGATGACCAGCAGGACCTGACATTTGCGAACCGAATTTGGTGGCCTATCATCCGTGCAAAACAGCACACGGAAACAAGATCATACATAAGAGCGATTGGAAATGTTGTAAGTACCGACGTGGATGAAAGCAGTACTCCTCAGGAGCAAGAAAGAACAACAACAGAGTGCCTGACAGTAGGCAATTAGAGCTCGGACTCCATACACAGCTGTTAACAATAACAGAACTTGACAGCTGAACAACATCCCATGTATATAAGCAACAGGGGAGCAACTAAGGACAACATCACCAGAATCTTTGGATTTTTTTCCCCAGGAAGATGTTCTGAGGACAGAACGAAACGTTGGGACAGTGACTTGGATTTTATTTGTGTTTTTGTTCCGCAAAGCGGCTGCCTGCAAGGAAACCCGCTCACGGAGGTGGATATATTTAAAATACAAGCTTTTTAACCACATGGCGTCTGAACCCGTATACTTGAAACACTGTTGGACTGTTTGTTTCCTTTCAGCTCACATATGGCTCCTTTGCCCCTGAAGAGAGCGACGCAACACAATTCCCTTCCTTTTTCCGCATGGTCCCAAGTGAAGACCGCCAGTATAAAGGCATCGTCCGCTTACTACAGTATTTTGACTGGACATGGGTCGGGCTGTTTGCTGTGGATGATGACAGTGGAGACCGTTTCTTGCAACTTATGGAGCCATTGCTTTCCCAGAACAAAATCTGTTCAGCCTTCACACAAAGAGTCCCGAATCAAGCCCATTTACCTTCCTTGGATGGCCTTAAGGACTTGACCAAAATTATTGATGAACCTTTCATGGATCAGAAAACAAGAGCATTTGTTATCTATGGTGAAACTACGGTACTTCAGTGGCTGATTACTTTAATGCTGCTAGCAGATCCTGAATATCAAGAAAACCTATCTGTTGGAAAGGTGTGGATTATGACTGCCCAGATTGATTTTGCTGTGAGCAGCCTTATAAGGGGTTGGAATTATGAAGTATTTGAAGGCACCTTGTCCTTTGCAATTCATTCGAATGAGCTGGCTGGGTTCCAGTCATATCTTTGGAATGTAAGACTTTCCAGGACCCAAGGAAATGGCTTTTTCAAAGACTTCTGGGAGCAAGCGTTTAGCTGCTCATTTCCAAATCACAATGCATCAAGCAATGATGGCACAATATGTACTACGGAGGAGAAACTGGAGAGCCTTCCTGGGGCTGTCTTTGAAATGCACATGACTGGCCACAGCTATGGGATCTATAATGCTGTCTATGCTGTGGCACATGCTTTGCATGCCATCTACTCATCTAGACTGAAACACAGAACAATGATATGGGGTAAAAGGCTGGAACTCCAAGACCTCCAACCTTGGCAGGTAATATGCCCACAACGACATTAGTTGATTTGCATGGACACGTTTGTACAATCTGGAACCACATGGAGTCTTATGCTCCATGACTGAGGGGTGAAATATTGGGCACACCTTATTCATTGACAAAGAGTTGGGGGGGGTTCATATTTCCTCATCAAGTTGGAGCCTCAAAAAACTTAGGCCATGTAAGGTGAAAATGAATAAAATCATGGCACAGTGATTCCAACAGAAAGTTCTCATGTTCCCTTTCCCCCCCTCTTTCTAATAGCTCCACTCATTTCTTCAAAGTATTTCCTTTAACAACTCAGCAGGAGAAAGAGTCTCCTTTAATGATAACAAGGAAGTGGTAGCTGGATTTGATATCATGAATTTAGCCATTTTCCCCAACAATTCCTTCTATAAGGTGAAAGTTGGGAGTGTAGACCCCGATGCTCTGGAAGGAAAAGAACTGATCATCCACGAGGATCGAATCATGTGGCACCGGCGTTTCAACCAGGTGTGCATTTAAGGATAGGCTGGGAGTCTGTTCCATCATCAGGACATGGGATTTGGGTCAGACGTTCCTTTGCTGCAGACAAAGATGATCAAACTCAGATGTCCAGCATCCTTGTTCCTATAGTGGACAACCAGATCCCTCCTGAAATCCCAGAATTGTCCACTCCTCCAGTTATTCCTTACTGACTGGTATTCAGATGCATCCTGTCCCTGCATCTGGAGATTCCCGATAGCTATTTTGACTATGAACAATTGAGAGCCTGATCCTCCTCCATCAAGTTGCCTGATGCCTTTTAAAGGCATATAAGCGAATGGCCATCACCACATCTCATGGCAGTTAGTTCCATACATTAATTAGCTTTTGTGTGAAGTACAGTAATTCTTTTCCTCTGTCTAGAATTCACTGCCAGTCAAGTTGAGAGGATGACCCAAGTTCTAATATTCTGTAATATGGGGACAGGGAGCACAACTCTCTCATCAAGCATACTTTTATACACGTCTACTTTCTCATGTTAGACTTCAGACCACCAGCCATTGTTCTGTAGGGGGGGGGATGAACTTGGTGGAGTAGTCAATGTCTTTTCACCAGTCTCCAAACTCTCCTTAGCAATGAAACCGACTGCAAAAAATTACAGCTGCAGTTCTCAGGAAATGACTGGCAGATCCTGGCAGAGATATTGCAAACATGCTGTCCCACATTCTTTCATGCCAATTGTTTTTTTGGGGGGGTTGTTTCTTTGTAGGTCAGGGGATTACTTTTTTAAAACAACAACAACAATTGTTTCCTAGTGCTGGAAACCTCAGCCCCAGTATAGTTTATGAGCTGCAATGATTTGCAAAAAACAAAAACTGTTTAAAATATCATTTAAAATATTGCTCGAGTTCTTGAGCCACGGACTAGATGTAGGATTTGATCATGTAGGATTTGATTATTTATGCAATTTTCACTTCCAAACTTTTTTTTTTCTGGTATGTTTAAACACTGGAATTCAGGCATTGCTTAAGTTGAGAGTTTCTTCTTTTCTGTTTATATTGCTTTTATGTTTTTGAATTTCTATTGCCTCCCTATACATCAACATTTATTAAAATAAAATTCTGCACACTTTTTAACATTCTGTTAACAAAGAATGAAACATACCAGAATACAAAACTTTGGAAGTGAAAATTGCATAAAGAACTGTGGCAATGATGGGCAGGCAAAGAAAAGTGTGCCTGTGCCTTTAAAAAAACACTGTGCATTCCACCATGGAATGTGCTGTGCATTTCACCAGCACTAACTGCTGCAAAAGAGCCCATACAACCTTTTTTCTGCAGCATACTCAGTAGCACGCTGCCAGGATCCTGGCAGGATACAGTGCACCCATTTTTGGTGTGGCTGCACCAGGGGGGTAGGGAAGGATAGGATTGGGATGTAAGGGTCATTTGGAGGAGAGTTGGAGGGGGTCATTTCATTCCCCCTTCTCAATTGAAGCCAAGGTATTGTCCTGGAAATAGTGCTCTTCAGCCATTCCTTCCTATCCTCACTTGCCTCCATTTTTCATGGATAGGTGCGGCCCCTTTCGGTATGTACTAACTCCTGCCACCCTGGTTACCAGAAGAAGAAGAAAGAAGAGAAGAAATTTTGCTGCTTCGATTGTGTTCCATGTCCTGAAGGGAAAATTTCGGCACAAATGGGTAGGTTGCATTCAAGGCGTGGCAGCTGCTCCACTTTTCTGCGGAGGGCTGTCACTCATGCAAAGGGAGGCGGCCGCATGCTGACTGCAGCACTCTGGAGACTGGCCACCAACAGGGGTCTGCTGGCAACAGGGTTGGATCGGGGTGGGGACTGAGCCAGGTCAGGGTGGGTCAGGGATGGGGCAGGGGCAGGTCTCGGCTGCAGTGATGTCCACCAGTTTTAGAACCCCTGTCCCAGGCCTGACATGCACCACTGCAAGATCTGGCGTAGATCTGAGGAGGCCCATAGGGGACCAGGCAGTGGCGCAGGAGGTAAGTAAAACTTTATATACCTCTCCCAGCCAGCCTGCATCATACAGGCTGCTTGGCCATGGTTAAGATTAGGCTGTAAAATAATCAGGATAGTTGGGGGTGCAGAACTGCATCTTTTCATAAGACCAGCTCCAAATGCAGAACTTGCAAAGTAAAGATCAATATAAGGAGTGACTTCCACTCTGAGAGTAGTTGTGAGAATCAGTCCCAATTCATATATAAATTAACTCTGTGATGACCACAGTGTTGTTGTTGTTTTTCAGACATGCCTGACTGTTCCAGATGTCCAGAAGATCAATATCCAAACCAGGACAGAGATGGATGCATCTCCAAAGTGATAAGCTTTCTGTCCCATGAAGAACCTTTAGGGATGAGTTTAGCCTCTCTTGCTGTTTCTTTTTCCCTGATTACAGGTCTGGTACTTGGAACTTTCATAAAACACAAAGACACCCCCATCGTCAAAGCCAACAACCGGGATATCACCTATGTTCTCCTTATCTCCCTCCTGCTCTGTTTCCTCTGTTCTTTACTCTTTCTCGGACATCCTCGCAAGGTGACCTGCTTCCTCCGACAATCTACTTTCGGTATCATCTTCTCAGTGGCTGTTTCTTCTGTGTTGGCAAAAACCATCACTGTGGTTGTAGCTTTCATGGCCACCAAACCTGGGTCCAGCATGAGGAAATGGGTGGGGAAAAGAATGGCCAACTCCATTGTCCTTTCCTGCTCCCTCATTCAAGTAGCCATTTGTGGGGTGTGGCTGGGAACATCTCCCCCATTCCCAGATTTAGATATGCAGTCCATGACTGCGGAGATCATAGCAGAATGTAATGAAGGGTCTGTTGCCATGTTTTATCTGGTCCTGGGCTACCTGGGACTCCTCTCCATTATCAGCTTCACAGTGGCTTTCCTGGCCAGGAAGTTGCCAGATACTTTCAATGAAGCCAAGTTCATCACGTTTAGCATGCTGTTGTTTTGCAGTGTTTGGTTGTGTTTTGTTCCAACTTACCTGAGCACCAAGGGGAAATACATGGTAGCTGTGGAGATCTTCTCCATCTTGGCCTCCAGTGCGGGTTTATTAGGCTGTATCTTTTCCCCCAAGTGCTATATTATTTTGCTGAAGCCTCAACTGAACAACAAGGAGCAACTAATAATAAGAAAAATATAAAGAGCTGTGGTATTGCTGCTGCTGCTGCTGTTGTTGTTGTTGTTGTTCAGTTCAGCCTTTGTTGTTCAGTTCAGTTCAGAGTAAAAGCACTTTATTGATTGACAGTAAATGGATAGGTCATTTTGCTAAGATGCTATTAAGCAAGCACACTCTCATACTCACCAAGGCCAGCCTGTTGTTGCATGTGTGATGGAAATGTGTTCTGATCCTTTGGCCCTGGACAACCAGTCTGCAGCTATCCTCACTACATGGGTTTACATGTGCAGGCTTTATTTATTTCTATAGCTCATTCCTGCATGTTCAGCCGCTCCCCCCCCCCCAGCGAAAGAAGTCAGCATTTAAAACTGTTCCTTTGAACTTGGCGCATGCGAGCCAGCAATGGAATCACGTGACATGAGATGGGAAACACATAAGTTGCGCATTGCCTACAAATCCTCTGTTTTGTCATTGTGGCTCATGAGAACATTGTTCCAACGGGGACATCGCTGCAGGCTGCGGGACCCCGAATCAGGGCCACTGAGTGCACCCAACTCAGTCAGTCCACACTGACTGGCTCTGCGGTGACTGGCTCTCCACAATAGTTGATTGTTAAAGCCATAATAAAACTGTCAGGCTCAGCAGAGCCACTTCACTTATTGTTTAATTCCTTAAGTACCAAACAAAGCAAAATATAGAATTGACTGACAGCCCAATCCTATCTAACCCCGCCCCCCGGCCAATGCAATGGCGGCATCAGACTATGCGCTATGTCCTGCAGGGGGGCAGATCCAGGGGTCTCCTCTGGGTAAGGGAATATTTGGGGATGAGACTCTGCTGCCCAAAAAGGGTCTACTTGGAACGGCACCAGCGATTTTGCTGCTGCAAGTCCAAGTGGACCTGGAAAGGTGGATCGAGGCCAAGAAGGGAGATAGGATATTGGTAGCGCTGCGGTTGCCAATATTACCCCCTTCCCAGTCTCAACACACCCCTGTCCCCAACCTGGTCTCCACCTTATTCCTCCCCCTCTCTGCCTCGTTCCATTCACCCCCACCTACTGCCTGCCCCCCACTTTTTCCCTCCCATTTGTTTTCCTTTCAGCTGCCATCACAGGTCATTTTTCTTCCCAAGATATACTTGCAAGCAGAAGACAATAATGTAACAGGTCTTTCTAATATCTCTTTGTTTCTAGATGTAGAATCACAGGTCCAATTCTTCAAGGTACAGAAGACTTTTCATTGAAGCCCGGGGGTGGGGGTGGTTGGGTTGGCATAGGTGGGGAATCCATCTCTGATCTCGGGTACTCCAGTTTTCATGGCCGCAAGTTGCAGAGTACAAAGTATTTAAGGGATTTAACGCCATGGTAAAAAAGAAGAAAAGAAGAGATGGCTCAATTCGCTCTCTCACGAAGCAGAGTTGATCTGCTGGTGCCCTGGAACAGGAAAAGGGTCAGGCAAACAGCAGGCTGGAACTGGGCCCAAAAGGACAGCTGTCGAACAATCTTGCCTTGGCACATCCGTTCATCTGCTTGATGTATTTCTGGTCTGGAGCTCTCTGATCCCCCTCTGGGGATCTATCTCCAAAGTTAATGCAGACGAAAGAGTTTTGGGCTGAGCTGTAGCGAGATCCCTCTCACTGTGTCTCTCGCACAGTAATACATTGCTGTGTCTTCTGCTCTCAGGCTGTTCATTTGCAGGTAGAAGTTGGAGCTGTCCTTGGAGGCTGTGAATCGCCCTCGGATTGCAGGGGAATAATGATTGCTACTAGAGGTATGGTAGTGTACGAGCCATTCCAAGCCTTTCCCAGGCTCCTGCCAAACCCAGTCCATCCAGTAGCTGTTAGGATTAAAACCAGTGATGGCGCAGGTCAGTTGATGGGCTTCTCCAGGTTTTTTCAGTACTGATTCCAATTGGGTCAGAACCACCTGCTGCGAGAGGGCGCCTGGGGGGGAGGGAAGCAGAAAAATAGTTGTGATAGAAGCCGCAGCCCCCAGTTAGCAAATGAGACCAAATGACAATATCAAACCCAGCGCACCTGAGGAGGAGGCAGCCAGAGCAATGAGCAGTGGTAATAAGGAAGGCATTGCAGAGAGATGGGCTGGGCCTCCAAGGGTTTCCTTGCGCTGTACCAGGACGTCTGTGTGAGGTGAGAAGCTCTGGGAGTTTAAGTACAAAGCCAAAGCGTTCTTGGTTTTGCATACGTTCATCAGCAGAAGATGGGGAAGTATTAGTAGGCAAGCAAAAGCTTCCAGCCCAGAAAGCCACATTTCTAGAAAGTAGAGGAGCTATCACTTCCCCAGAACATCTGACTTGATTCATTGGCTTGAGCCCCCTGGAGGCTCATATGTGCTCTGCAGGTTCATTTCTATGGGGACTTGTTTGTTCTCATGGTCTGTGGACCCATCTGTTGATGTGTATGGAGGTTAGTTTATCACTCTCTAGAACAAAATGCTCCTCAGATCATTGTTGGAATGCAGTCCCATCAACCATGAAGGTACATCAGTCTGAGGGTTGGGTCTACTGTGACACTGGACTGGGTTGGTCCCAGTAATATTTTTAGAGCACTGAAAATTGACTGGAAGGGTAGAGCTCTGAAAAATCAATCTTGCTAGCAAAGATTCCCAGAGATTCTTTGTGTGCTGAAACTTCATTTGCAGCACGTCCTACTGAAAAAACAACAACAACAACAACAACAACCAGGAATGTCTATGTCTTCTTCTAGCTCCTCTCCAGGCAGGGAAGGTAGAGATCAGGTAACAGATGATGTCACTTCAGCCGAGGAGGTACCTGTTCCCCCCCTCCAAACTCAACCCACCTCCCAGTCTCCACTTGGGCTTGCATCAGCAAAGTAGCCTGCTCAGATCTGAGTAGACCAATTGGGGCAGTGGAGGCTTGCCCCAGGGAAAGGGAACAAACGTCCCCTTGCCTCAAGGTGGCATCCAGGACCCAAAACTCCCCCGTGGGATGTAGTGTGTGCCCCGTTGGCGCAGCTGCATTGGCAGGGAGAGACTTAAGTTGTTTCGGGCTGCAAGACAGTATTGAAAACCTAATTTGGGGTAACCCTCTTGATGCTAAAGAGAAGGTTCATGAATTGGTAGGTTTATACATAGTGGGCCACCCCAGTCTGCAGAGTGTGCCATGAATCTGGGAGGACTTAGTCCTCATGATCTTATATCAAGAGGCAAAGGCAGGAACGTGAGTGAGTCCCTCAGGAATTGCTAAAGCAGAGGAGGGGCTGGGGATGAGTCTCGGGCAGCTGGGGGCCCAGGGACTGGTGATGGATGGCATGTGGCAAGAGTGGTAGTAGCCGGTAGTACCGGTAGTTTTGGGTTGGAACTGGTGAGGAGAAGCAGCACCAGTGGCTGTGATTCTTGCCATTAATTCTTTGTATACAGCATAGGGAAGGGAGGGATTGGGAAAACAACTCCAATGGAACAGCCCCGAATGTGTAAACCAGAGACATCAACCTCCTATGTAGCTTGACTGGGTTGTGTCTTGTGAGATCCGGGAATGGGAGAGAGAGGGAAGCTGCTCCACTTGCAAGCAATGAGCTCATGCAAAAATTAAGTAGTGTGACGACCGAACGATGGGAAACCTCTCCTATCTCAGCTTGAGCCCTCCACCTGCAATGCGTGGCTCCTAATCATAACTTCAGTGATTCACTGTGAAGGGTTTTTTATGCCAGGCTTCAGATTCACTTCCTCTCACTGTGTCTCTCGCACGCACAGTAATATAAGGCCGTGTCCTCAGCTTTCAGGTTGTTCATTTGCAGATACAGCATGTTTGAAGGGTTGTTCCTGGAGATGGTGAAGCGGCCTTTGGCGAAGTCCGCATAGAATTGTCTGTCCCCAGTGTCGGTAATTCGTGCAACCCATTCCAGCCCCTTCCCAGGAGCCTGTCTCACCCACTCCATCCAGTAGCTGCTGAAGGTGAACCCGGAGGCGCGACAGGAGAGACGGAGAGACTCGCCAGGCCTTTTGCGGTCACCTCCAGACTCCACCAGCTGGACTTGTGACTCGACATCTAGAACGAAAGAGATATTAGAAAGACCTGTTACATTATCCCCTAGAACCTGATTTTCATCTGCTTGCCAAGTGTATCTTGAGAAGAACAATTACCTCTGATGGCTGCTGCAAGGAAAAGAAAAGGGAGCCAAAAGATCATTTTTTTCTCTCTGTGTTGCTTTGAGAGGAACTGGCTGGAAAGTGGCCACAGACAAACAGGGGTTGTGTCTCTGATCGTAGCTGGGGCAGGGTGATCATTCAGCTGATTTAAACAGGAAACTGGGGCCCTGTATTTACATATCACTCAGGATAAAAGGCAAACACTGCAAGGTCTTTGGTGATCCAGTTCTCCTTGTTCATACACAGCCCACAACTTTGGATGAACCTGGAGAATTATTGTGCAACATTAAGGAATGCCCTAGGACAGGAAATTAGTCATATTAGTCATAATAAAATGAATGATTGCATCTTAATGTATAATAAGACTGCATCATAATATAATAATGTATACAAATAAGACTGAATAATAATGTGGCAGAGAAATTTGGAGCTGCTGAATGCTATTCAAAGGCAGCCCACATTGAACATATGACGAATGTCTGGGTTGGATGTCCCTCAGCATGGAAATCAGTGGACTGACCATCTCTTGGGATGCAGGTTTCAAGTCTGTGACCGGGAAGGAGATTTAAAAATAAATAAATACAGGAGCTACACAACGTAAAGGGCTTCAGGTACACGTTCTTTGCTGACACCAGAACCAGAGGACATGCACTAAAACTGAATGGAGGGAGACTTAGAACAGACAAAAGAAAATATTTCTTCACCAGCATGTAATTAATCTATGAAACTCCTTGCCACAGGATTTGGTGATGGCACCTGGCCTAGATGCCTTTAAAAGAGGTTTTTAGATAGATTCATGGAGTAAAGGTCCATCACAAGTAACAAGCCATAAGCAACCTCCTGGTTTTAGAAGTAGGTTTTCTCTGTATGCCAGGTGCAAGGGAGTGGCAACAGGACAACAAGATGTGTGCTCCCTGAGGCATCTGGTGGGCCACTGAGATACAGGAAGCTGGACTAGATGGGCCTTTGGCCTGATCCAGCAAGGCTCTCTGATGTTCTTATGAGTTGCCTTGAAGATCAGGCTCAGAATTACAGGCACACAGTGTTCCTAGAAGTCATTGCACCGAGGTGGATGTAGAAGTGGGTCTGAGTAGACGCAGCGAGCCGGCAAGGGCTGACCCCAAAGAGGCCTCTAGGGCTTGACACTCTCCTGTACGATACAGCACATGCCATGTTAGCATGGCTGCATCACTGCACAGGAGGTGACATAGGGTTGGGTTTCCCATTGGCAATGTTGCCTTGGCTTTCAGAGAGGAAATTGTGGTGAAGTTCCCGAGGAGCCCAAAGCTCAACGGAGTGGACCGTGTACCTTTTGCGGCACACATCTGAGGAAATCATCAGCCTCGCCGTTGAAACCACAAACCAGCATCTCTGGCAGTCCCAATTTACTTCCCTCATGGTCACTGGGGTATTTTTTCTGCGCATCACTCCTGCCCCCTACTGAGAAGGAAGGATGGGAGAGAGTTGTCATGACAGGTTTTGTGAAGAAATGTTTGTCAGATGAAAAGGCAAGGAACTAGACAGGAAGTCCGTGTTTGCATGTTCAACTCCTTTTCCAGCTTCCAAGTGTATCAAGCTTCCCTCCCCCCACAGAAATTCCAGGCTTCTCTGTGCATGCTTAAGAACAACACACGCAAAAATAGGTTGGGGGGGGAAGGGTGAAATTATAGCAAGGAGCTGCAATATTACCCCAAAATTCTGGGATGGGACGTGGACGTTTTGGAGCCTGGGGGCTTGATCTGTTGGGAATGGTGAAAGCAAGAGCTACAGTATACAGCCAAATGCCTTTGGTGATCTGAGCAGAGTTGATCCCAAGTGTGTTAGCTGAGTTATACTGTATGGAAAGAAGAAATGTTGAAGTTGCCTTTCTACATTTCTTCTTCCCGTATCACTTCACACGCTAGTTGAAAAACTTGAATTTATGTTTTATGCTTCCTTTTAAGATGATAACCTGGATCCATATACAGGTTTCGGACATGTCCTACTTTCTTCATTTGACCCATGACTTTCCAGCTGAGTCAAATTGGAGAGCTGCCAGGAATAGAGAGAAGTTTTTGCCAGGCTTCAGATTCACTTCCTCTCACTGTGTCTCTCGCACAGTAATACTGGGCCGTGTCCTCGGCTTTCAGGCTGTTCATTTGCAGATAGAGCATGTTCGAGGGGTTGTTCCTGGAGATGGTGAAGCGGCCTTTGGCGAAGTCCGCATAGTATTGTACACTCCCATCGTAGCGAATATACGCAACCCATTCCAGACCCTTTCCAGGTGCTTGTCTCACCCAGTGCATCCAGTAGCTGCTGAAGGTGAACCCGGAGGTGCGGCAAGTGAGACGGAGGGCCTCTCCGGGCCTCTTGACGTCTCCTCCAGACTCCTCCAGCCGCACCTCTGATCGGACCCCTGGAAAGAAAGAGACAGTATAAATCCCCCTTCACGCTCTCCCCTGGAATGTCACTGTCTCCCTCTTGGCAACTATATCTTGTGGAATTGAATTACCTCTCATGGCTGCTAAAAAGAAAAGGGAATGAATCCAAAGTATCATTTTTAACCCTCTTGCTGTGAGCTGGATCAACTGTGGACAGAGAGTTGTCTGCGGCACACAGGGGCTGTGGGTGTTGCTGGGGCAGGGAGGATGTGCATTTAAAGAGGAAGCTGTCCTTGCATTTACATACTGTTCCGGATAAAAAGAGCAGCACAATCTTTGGGTCAACCTCAGCCTGGGGGGAGCTTTGAAAGACACTTGAAGAGTGTTGGAAAGAACCACTGTGACTCGGGTTGTGTGCACTCCAGCCATTCTTGCCTCCTAGAAACAGGTGACTGTGTACCCAAATATACTCGCATATAAGACAATCTCACTGATAAGACGAGGGCATGTTTTGCCTCCTGGAAAGAGGTGACTGTGCAGTTTCCCCAACCTGCCAAATCACCAAAGTGACACTGAGACCAGACGAATGTGTGTGCACACCAAGGAAAAGGAAGTTTCTCCGTTTACTTTCAACTCTCTGAAAAAATATATATAGTCTGTCTACAGCTCCATCCCTTTGCCCAGTGGACATTTGGGATGTGGCAAACCATTTTATCCTCATAAGGAAGTAGGGCAGAAATTGTAATGCTGAAGTGGCCAGAAGTCCGGTTAGAACTAAGAAGAACTAAGAAGACAGTCCCACCCAAAGTAGGATTTGGGGGGTATCTTTACAGTGGGTAAGTGGTGTGTGTGTGTGTGTGTGTGTGTGTGTGTGTGTGTTGAAGGAAAGATGGCTGTGCCTTTGCCCATGATTATGGCCCCAATCCTACTGTGACCTTGTGCTGCCAGAACTAGCATTCCAGCAGTCCAAGGTGAGGTCCTGTATGTTGGCATGAAAGGTGGGCTGCCATTGTGTATTTCTGGGTCACTGCCGCAAATGGGCAGTGGCACCAGGGCCTCCGTTGGCACTGGTAAGTTGGCACATCAAATAATAGTGAAAAATTAAACATACAGACCAAACCAGCGACGAAAAACCACACAAAAATCACAGAAAAAGGAATGCTGAGTTTCACCTACAAACCATTAAAGGCACAGGAAAACATGACAGATTTTGCCTGCTGCCTAAGTGATAGCAAGGAAGGAGCCAGGTGAACATGCATAGAAAGGCAATTCCCTAATTTGGGTGCCACCACCAAGAAGGTTTGCTCTTCATTAGCCAACTCACCTTCAAAGGTGGGGCACCCAGACAAGGGCCATTGAGGATGATCTTAATTGGGAGCTTTGTGTGTGAGGAGGACGTCCTTTTGGTACCCAATCTCTAGGTCACGGAGGCCTTAATAGCTAGTACCAGCACTCTGTATGGGGCCCAGAAACAAGCTGAAAGCTTCTGGGATATCAGAAAAAAATACCCGACATTTGTTGGCATAGAAAGAAGACAGTGCTTTTCTTGCGTGGAGGCAAGCTTGGTCCCACATGTTATATTTCTAAAAGGAACTAAAATATTGGTCAGGAGTCTGCTATATGGCTAAGCGGGACCTTTTTTGGGAAGAGGTACTTAAGGATTCCTACTCCTCCCCAAGCCTAACATTGTTCCATCAAAAGTTACAGCTAATGGGACGGTCAAGCGATCTGTAGGGGGTACTCCCCTTAGCATCCGTATACAGGCAAATTAGGACAAGACTCTGGGACACAGAAAAGCAATACAGCCGCCCCGAAAGCATGCTCTCCCCTATACTTTCAATTATCCTGGGCGCAGGAACAAAATAATAACAATTTGCAACAACTAATAAAACCGCAGGAACGAAGAACGTTCTCACTTGCCAGGTTTAACTCTTTACCTTCTAATTTACTACAGGGTAGGTACTTGGAGTGTGCAAAAGTTGGCTTGAAACTCAACATTAATAAAACTAAGATCATGGCATCTGGTCCCATCCATTCCTGGCAAATAGAAGGGGCAGAAATGGAAGCAGTAACAGATTTTACTTTTTTGGGTTCCAAGATCACTGCAGACGGAGACAGCAGCCATGAAATTAAAAGACGCTTACTCCTTGGAAGGAAAGCTATGGCAAATTTAGATAGCATAATAAAAAGCAGAGATATCACCATTCCAACAAAAGTTCGTATAGTCAGGGCGATGGTGTTCCCAGTAGCAATGTATGGTTGCGAGAGCTGGACCATAAGGAAGGCTGAGCGCCGAAGAATAGATGCTTTTGAACTGTGGTGCTGGAGAAGACTCCTGAGAGTCCCTTGGACTGCTAGGAGATCAAATCAGTCAATCCTAAATGAAATCAACCCTGACTGTTCCCTGGAAGGACAGGTACTGAGGCTGAAGCTCAAATATTTTGGCCAGCTAATGCGAAGAGAGGACTCTCTGGAGAAGACTCTGATGCTGGGAAAGATTGAAGGCAAAAGGAGAAGGGGAAGGCCAAGGATGAGATGGTTAGACAGCATCACCGATGCAACGAACATGAAAATGAGCGAACTCAGGAAGATAGTGGAGGACAGGAAGGCCTGGCGGGATATGGTTCATGGGACCACGAAGGGTTGGACACGACTTAACGACTGAACAACAACAACAAAGGTACTTGGACAAGGATGAGGGAGAAAGCGTGTGTCACCCTTGTGCAGATGTTCTTTAATTGCAGATTATATAACGATTTACGCCATCCGCTTCTGCCCTTGATCCCTGTAACCAAGCTAAGGTCATACTTAGACTCACTAAGAATTTTTTTTGACCGGGGGAGACCAAGAACAAACAAGCATAGTTGCAAAGGATTTAAGTTTAGTTTTTAATTAGCAAAGAAAAAATCAAAGTTTAAAAAACAATCAACTCACAGAGTAGATATTAAGTTATTTTATTGCTGGGACATGAATTTTAAATGTTGAATATTTGAGATTGTTTTTCTGTTTTTTTTATTTTTTTCCTTATTTTGTTGATGCCAATAAAGGCTTACTTGACCTGACTAAAAGAAGCATAATATTGTACTTCTCTTTGAACATTACTTCATTCAGTAACATGCAAATGAATGGACTTGGAGAGCTGCCAGGAGCAAAGTAGGGTTTTTGCCAGGCTTCAGATTCACTTCCTCTCACTGTGTCTCTCGCACAGTAATACCGGGCCGTGTCCTCGGCTTTCAGGCTGCTCATTTGCAGATACAGCATGTTCGAGGGGTTATTTCTGGAGATGGTGAAGCGGCCTTTGGCAAAGTCAGGATAGTATTGTGCACTCCCGTCGGTGTTAATATATGCAACCCATTCCAGCCCCTTCCCAGGAGCCTGTCTCACCCAGCTCATATAGTAGCTGCTGAAGGTGAACCCGGAGGCTTGACAGGAGAGACGTAGTGATTCTCCGGGTCTTTTGAGGTCCCCTCCAGACTCCACCAGTTGGACTTGTGATTCGACATCTGGAAAAAAAAGAGATATTAGAAAGCCCTTTTCACTTTATATCCTAGAACATAATTCTCCTTGGCCTGATAATTGTTCTTCTCAATATATAATCACCTCTCATGGTTGCTGAAAGGAAAAGAAAAGGGAGCCAAAAGATCATTTTTCCTCTCTGAGTTGCTTTGAGAGGGATTGACTGGAACGTGGCCTCAGACACACAGGGATTGTGTCTCTGAACGTAGCTGGGGCAGGGCGAGCATTCGGCTGATTTAAACAGGAAACTGGCCCTGCATTTACATATCACTCAGGATAAAAGGCAAACAGCACAGGCCTTGGGCAGTCTATATCTCCTTGTGCATGCACAGGACATGTGTTGGGAGATGATACTGAAGAATTACTTCACGTATCTATGGAATGCCCTAAGACCGGAATTCTATAGAGCCCATTTTCATTGGCAGACTATCTGTTTGTGCATTCATAATACACATGACAGCTGATGGGCCTGAAGAAATACTTCCCATGTCTGGGGGATGTAATAGGGCAGGAATTTGGGGGTGAATGTCACAGATGTATTATGTTTTGTTTGGAGTATATCTACTTACACAACACTTTGCTTGCAAAAACATGAAGGCAGCATACACTAGAATTATTGTACCTTAATGTGTAAAAAAGGACAGTAACTAATACAACGGCCAGTGAAAGCAGCCCAAAGTGATCTGGTGAAGGTTTCCGTGTTGTGGAGAGAAGGATTGTCACTTACCAGTATCTGTGAATCTCGCGGCTTCGAAAAGCACAGAACTAGTGAAAAAGGGGGCAACTCGACCAGTAGAAACCGATTCATCCCTGGTCTCCACTGAAGGCAGTAAACTCTTTTGAGGTGTGTGATACTAGCGTGGCTTGTGTGAAACTGGGCAGGAATCTGTAAAATATCCTTGGCATTCTTAATGAACAGAATATGGCCTTTTGATAATGGTACCAGACTTTATTCAACTACAGATGAATTGCAAACATTAACAGGAGACAAGTAAATCTCCCAGCAGGTCAGGCTGAGGCTACGTGACGTGAGGTCCTCACTTGGTGAACTCCTAGTCAGTGTGGCTGGCTGACCGTCTTCCATCTCTGCCACCCTATTTCACCTCGGTAGGTGGCACTGACCGTGGCCAATGGTCACCTCGGTAGGTGGCACTGACCGTGGTCACCGACTCAGATGGCCTTTAGAGACAGGGTTAGAGCAGTCTCTGGAGGAGATGCCGACAAATGGCTGTTCAATATGAAAAGGCGCCTCTCTGAACCAGTGTCCTTGGTTGGGTGTGCTCACACAAATTCATTGTAATGACAGAGCCCTAGGAAGTCAATATCTTCTCCGCATTTCATCTGCAATTTGGGGATTATAATAATGGGCTGCCTTCTGGAGACATTGCAAGGATTCCTGACACCAGGAATGAGAAGAGTTTTGAACAGCCGAAATGTGGCATATAAATGATAACCATTATTACTTTTGTTGTGCCTCTGCTGCCCCCTGGAGGACCAAGCGGAACACAGCACCAGCTATTCTCCGACCTTCTTGCTTTGGAGCAATTCACAGTGCCTCCCTCCTGGTACAGTAATACACAGCAGTGTCTCCTGGCTTAAGGGTCTTCATTTGCAAGTAGAAATTGGAGCCGTCCTTTGAAGCTGTGAATCGACCCCGGATGGCGGCAGAATAAGAGTTGGTGACCGAAGGTTTCCAGTAGCTGATCAGCCACTCGGGGGCCTTCCCAGGCTCCTGCCGAAGCCAAGACATCCACCACTGGTCGGCCCGATCCATAGTGCAAGTCAACTGTGTGGATTCTCCAGGTTGCTTCACTTCAGCCTTTGACTGGGTCAAAACAACCTGAGATTGGGCATCTGGAGGAAGAGGAAGAGGATGGAGAGAGAGAGAGAGAGAGAGAGAGAGAGAGAGAGAGAGAGAATGCCATATCGTTTAGAGTCTGCTCACACAGCGGTACAAAGTTCATCCAAACGTGAGTCACGGATATGATAGTTCTTAGTCTCTGCCACAAACAGAGGCAGAATTACCTTGCAACAATGCTAAGAGGACAACCAGTCGGTTCCAAGAGATCATTTTTTCTGGAGATTTTCAAAGGAAGAGCTGCTGTGGCTGCTGATCCTGCCAGTGCAGGCGTCTGTGGGGGCTCTCTTAAGAAATGGAGAAAAACAATGGAAGAGGCCCCATTTGCATATCTGTCCCCTTAGGAAAGGCAGTGCTGCATCCAGGAACTACCGTGCAGCTGCACATAGCCGCTGTTGTTGGAGTGAGCGTGCTCAGTAAGTAGCATAAGAAATTATTACAGCCATAGCTGGAGAACCGGCTGTGACCACCAAGGTTCCGTGACTAAAGATGTTGCAAGACGTTAAAGAGGGGCACTCGTCATAAAACCCAAATGCCCCTGTCAAAATATTTGCAGGGAGAATCAATATGAGCAGAGACCTCCTTATATCCCTCCTCTTTATGACCCTTAAGGTAATTGGGTCGGTCTGTGCAGGGCTGGCCCATCCATGAAGCCAACTGAAGCCGTTGCCTCAGGTTGCAGATTGGCTGAGGTCGGCTATCTCTGTCCACCTTGCCTCCATTGTTCCTCCTCCTCCTTCCTGGATTGAAAAGAAGGGGAGGAAGACGACATGTGGAGGGGAGGGGAGTGCTGAGCTCAAACATAGGAGAGTGGGAGGAGCAGAGGCTGGCACATCGTCGGGTAAGGCCGGCAACATTTGGCATGCTGCCTCGGTGTCAGGAGTTCTTGGGCTGGCTCTGCACCTGTGCACCCCTCAATCCTGAAAATCAGCATGACTGGTACGTCCCCCTCCCCCCACCAAGAATTGACCTTTGCTGGTGGCGACAGGAGCCACAGTCGTGTATTTAGCAGTGGCAGGCGTTCCAAGGAGGTTTGCTGTCCGGTAGAGCGCTGTCTCCCACCAAGGACTGGAAGTACCATCAGCAGAAACAATGTTGGGAAATAGACCATGTTTCCTTCTGGGGCTCCAGGAAACATTGGAACTGGAATCAGCTACAGGAAGACTTGAGGAATTAAAAAAGGGACAGGAATAATATAACATAGAAACAAAAACAGGAATTAAAAAAAATGAGGAGGGAGGTCCTCCCTCCTCAAATGCCAAGCGAAAGAAATAGGTCTTTAAACCCTGCTGGAAACCATGTAACGAGGGGGCTCTCCTTCATGGCTTTATACTTAGATGGACACACCAGCTGCAGAGCGCACAATGAATGTGGGAGGGCTTAGTGCTCATGGACTTATATGAAGAATTGGACTTGGCAGTACTGAGGGGTGGAGTCTGGTGCTGGAGCCATTGCTGTGGCTAATGAAACATGCAGGAGAATATTTACCGGCCTCGGAGGCCTTCAGTGAACAGTGACAGCATGTTCGCGGGGTTGTTCCGGGATATGGTGAAGCGGCCTTTTGCAAAGTCAGCATAGTATTGTGTACTTGCTTCGGTACTATGTGTGACCCATTCCAGCCCCTTTCCAGGAGCCTGTGGTATCCAGTTCATATAATGACTGCTGAAGGTGAAACCGGAGGCTTGAGAGGAGAGATGGAGGGACTCGCCAAGACTTTTCAGGTCACTTTTTGTGCAGAAAGTGGCATGTGTTTTTATTTCGCTATTACCGAAAAAGACTGCCCCTATCTTCTACCTATACCCACAAGTCAAATGTTTTCTTAGAAAGTAATCCCAGCAAACTCAGGAGGACCACAGCTGGATCTGTCCCTGAGGCTGGCTCTAGAAACAGTGTGTCTGGACATGGCAGCGTAGAGTGTGTCGTTGTCGTCGTCTGCTGCTGCTCTTGAAACACCCCAGGAGAATATTTGCCGGCCTCAGAGCCCTTCAGTGAACAGTGACTCACTGTGAAGGAGGGTTTTTGCCAGGCTTCAGATTCACTTCCTCTCACTGTGTCTCTCGCACAGTAATACCGGGCCGTGTCCTCAGATTTCAGGCTGTTCATTTGCAGATAGAACATGTTTGAAGGGTTGTTCCGGGAGATGGTGAAGCGGCCTTTGGCAAAGTCAGCATAGTATTGAGTACTCCCTTCAGGGTTACTACGTCCAACCCATTCCAGTCCTTTCCCTGGAGCCTGTCTCACCCACTCCATCCAGTAGCTGCTGAAGGTGAACCCAGAGGCCCGACAGGAGAGACGGAGGGACTCGCCAGGCCTTTTCAGATCTCCTCCAGACTCGACCAGTTGGACTTGCGATTCTACATCTGGAAAGAAAGAGATATTATAAAACCCCTTCACATCATCTCCTAGATAGAACTTCTTCTGCTTGCCAAGTATATCTTGGGAAGAGCAATTACCTCTGATGGCTGCTGACAGGAATACAAATGGGAGCCAAAGGATCATATTTCTGTCCACTGGTTTGAGTGGGATTGACTGGAAAGTGGCCACAGATGCAGGCTGTGTCTCTGAATGTAGCTGGGGCTTGGCGAGCATGCAGCTGATTTAAACAGGAAACTGGCCCTGCATTTACATATCGCTCAGGATAAAAGAGAAACCACACAGGCCTTTGGCAGTGTATATCTCCTTGTGCATGCACAGGACAAGTGTCGGGAGATGAACCTGAAAAATTACTTCACATATCTATGGAATGCCCTAAGACCAGAATTCTATAGAGACCATTTTCATTGGTGATCTGAACAGAGCTGAGTACAAGTGTGGAAGTTCACTTAGGATATGTGACAACGGATTTTAAAGCAGTTATTTGGGGACATTATTTGGGGACATCAGGGCAGGTTCCTGCAAAGACTGAAGGACGGATTTTGAAGTTAAGGCAGATGCTCAATGTCAAGTAGAGATGGATACACTAAGGCTCCCTCTATACAAATTTCAATTTACTAGTCATTTCCCCCCTGACTTTATAAGATTCATCTCAAAAATTACAAACACTGAATGGGATGAGAAGACTCAAAGGAAACAAAGAGAGTTGTCACGTACATTTGTAATTTCATTACAAACAAAGAAAGTGAGGCACTTTGGGCAAAAGAGTCCCAACTGCTGGGGTCTGAGCTGTCAGAGGATAACCCAAAAAAGGATCCTGGGGTCATAATGGCTCAATGGACCCAACAGCCCAGCATGTGGTCACAGTGAAGAAAGCAAATTCCATGCTAGGGCTCATTAAGAAAAGGATTGCGGTTTCTGCACTCATTTTGTGACAGTTCAGTTGAGTGAACTTGGAGAGCTGCCAGGAGTAAAGGGGAGGTTTTTGCCAGGCATCAGATTCACTTCCTCTCACTGTGTCTCTCGCACAGTAATACCGGGCCGTGTCCTCGGCTTTCAGGCTGTTCATTTGCAGATAGACCATGTTTGAAGGGTTGTTCCTGGAGATGGTGAAGCGTCCTTTGGCAAAGTCCGCATAGTATTGTGTTTCCCCATCGCTAGTTATTGCTGCAACCCATTCCAGCCCCTTCCCTGGAGCCTGCCTCGCCCAGTGCATCCAGTAGCTGCTGAAGGTGAACCCGGATGCCTGGCAGGAGAGGCGAAGGGACTCTGCAGGCTTCTTAATGTCCCCACCAGTCTCCACCAGCTGGACTTGCGATTTCACATCTGGAATGAGAGAGACATTATAAGGACCCTTTAGATATTCTCCCTAGAACATAACTGTCTTCTGCTTGCCAACTTTATCTTGGGAAGTACAATTACCTCTGATGGTTGCGAACAGGAAACCCAGCAGGAGCCAAAAGATCATTTTTCTCTCTGTTGCTTTGAGAGTGATTGACTGGAAAGTGGCCTCAGACACACAGGGGTTGTGTCTCTGAACGTAGCTGGGGCAGGGCGAGCACTCAGCTGATTTAAACAGGAAACTGGCCTTGCATTTACATATCCTTCAGGATAAAAATGCAACGGCACAGGCCTTTTGGCGATCTATATCTCTTGCATTCACAGGACATATGATTTTGGAACAGGACCAGACAAATTACTTCCAATACCTATGGAATACCTTAGGGCAGGAATTCTGGAAGTAATGTTATTTAGTTATTGTGGTTGATTTAAGCATTTCTACACCACTTCTTGCAAACTGAGCTCCAAGGCAGCTATTAATAAAATGAGTTATTGTACCTTAATGTATACAAATAGGAGTGAATAATAATAACACAGCTGGTGAAAGCTGCAGAAAAAAGATTAAGTTGCTGAATGCGTTTCAATGGCAGCCACATTTCACATGTTGCAATAGTTGGAGGGTCTAGAGGTCTCTAAGGCATGAATATTTTTGGGCTGATCACCTCTTGGGCTGCAGGGTTCCAAATATGAGACAGGGAGGGAGATGTATTTCCCCCCCAAGAAAACAGTAAGATAAAAATACTGGAGGTGAGTGACTGAGGAGGCTTTTTGTGGAATCCTGTCCCTGGTGTCGACCAATAGGAAAGGTGGGTGCCCACCTGGAATAGGTGATTATCCCACTTGGAGTAGAATATTGGAAGCGACTGGAATGATACTGCACGACTTCCGTTTTCTTGTTTACATGTTTTACCAGAAGTCAGTTATTGTATTCATATCCAGTTAGTGGCCTCCAGTAGTGGAACTAGGAACAGTTCTGGGGGTTCCTGCTCACACTTGACTTATTATTCCCTTTAGAAGGACCTCACACTTGGGAGAATAAACTGTACATCACCTATATCACATCCCATGTGCCAAGCTCTAGGGTTTGACTGTGTGTTGATTCCCGTCATCTGGCCAAAGCGCTGCATGCTATGGTGGGAGGGGGGGGGGTGTCTTGAAGGAAGGAGAGCATTGAATAGTTCCAGGCTTCTCTTTGCATATTTCGGGGCTAGACACTTACGGCCCAACCCTGTCTTCAATTTATGACAGAGGAACTTGCATTCCACTGTCATAAATGCAGCAACGCCCTTGTAAATGGTGAGCCGCTGCTGAGCGCAAAGAAGCCACTGAGGCAAACCGTTAGCAGCTCCATGTGCCCGCCACTGACAGACTCCATTCACAGAGAAGCTGGTAAGGCAGGGGAAGGGGCGGGTTGTGGGTGGGAGGAGAGGTTCAGGGGAGGTTCGGGGAGGGGAGAGGAGGGGGGTGGATTCAGGCAGCAGTGACTTGTGCCAAGATTCTATCCCTGATTTGTCAGTCCGACCCACCTCCTTTCTCTCCTCGGACTATATAACTGGCATAGGTCCAAGGAGATGCATATAGGCGACCAGAAGGCCTACTGAGGGACATGTTTTGTACTTACCTCTCGTTGGCCTTCCAGTTGCAGCCCCACCATAGCATGTGGCGTGCGCACCTTTGGCATGGCTGCATGCAAGGCAGTGGTGGGGGATCGGATTGGGCTGTGTTAGTTTGAGAGAAATGAAATTATAGCAAGCAGCTACTTCAGTATTACGCAAAACCAGTGGGACATGAATGAATGAATGAATGAATGAATGAATGAATGAATGAATGAATGAATGAATGAAACCTTTATTGGCATTCATGAAGTTCTTGGACACTGGAGACCTTATATCCTGGGAACGATGAAAGCTGAGCATTGACAAAAGCCTGCTCAATAGAGCAAATTGTCAGTGGTGATTGGAGCAGAGTTAGTCACAATTGTGGTAGGTCAGCTGTGATAGGTGAAAACAGAACGATGACCTCTACGTTTCTCCTTTTCAAGCTGAATCGAATTGGACAACTGCCGTGAGCAAAGAAGTTTTTGTCTGGCTTCACATTCACTTCCTCTCACTGTGCATCTCCACAGTAATACCAGGCCGTGTCCTCGGACTTCAGGCTGTTCATTTGCAGATAGACCATGTTTGCGGGATTGTTCCTGGTGATGGTGAAACGGCCTTTGGCGAAGTCAGCATAGTTTTGCGCACTCCCATCATTGTTAATATATGCAACCCATTCTAGTCCTTTTCCAGGAGCCTTTCTCAGCCACTGCATCCAGTAGCT
This sequence comes from Plestiodon gilberti rubricaudatus, assembly GCA_026170595.1. Lineage (NCBI taxonomy): Eukaryota > Metazoa > Chordata > Lepidosauria > Squamata > Scincidae > Plestiodon > Plestiodon gilberti. The sequence goes on from JANXHW010000006.1 coordinate 4,823,448, forward strand.
GCTGAAGGTGAACCCAGAGGCATGACAGGATATGCGGAGGGACTCTCCGGGCCTTTTGAGGTCCCCTCCAGACTCCACCAGTTGGACCTGTGATTCTATGTCTGGAAAGAAAGAGATATTAGAAAGACCCTCCACATTTTCCTCTGGAACATAACTTGCTTTTGCTTGCCAATTACAATATATGTTGGGAAGAACAATTACCTCTGATGGCGGCTGAAAGGAAAAGAAAAGGGAGCCAAAAGATCATTTTTCTCTTTGTTGTTTTGAGAGGGATTGACTGGAAAGTGACTGCAGACACACAGGGGTTGTGTCTCTGAACGTAGCTGGGGCAGGGTGAGCATTCAGCTGATTTACAAAGGAAACTGGCTCTGTATTTGCATATCACTCAGGATAAAAGGCGAACACCACAGGACTGAATGTGTACATGGCACACATTTTTTATAGAGGTGGATCAGATGGTTTTCTTCCCATATCTATGGAACACAGTCAGAGAGGAATTCTGGATTTCATGTGTTACTTATTGATTGTTTTCATTGTGATGTTTCTATACCGCATTTTGGAAACCAAAGCTTCAAGGCAGCTTGCAATTGCATTGTCTTGTAGTGTACTGCATAACAGTGAAGAAGAAAACAGCCTGTGTTAATTGCAGAGAAAGCTACGCAGACCAGACCAGTAGATAAAAACCACATGAAAACCAGCAGAGCTGACATGACAAACCGCTAAAGGCACATAGGTAGAGGTGTGTTTTTTGGGAGTTATTTGTTTCCAAAATTTCTTGATTAAAATGCAAATAGTCGTGTTATGTGTTTTTATTCCAACTTATGGAATAAAGATGGTTAGGGAAGATGGTTTACTTCCCATAAACAAGCAGGAGGTATGGTCCCAAGGTTGAACTGCCTGAAGACTGCTGGAAACTAAGCAGGAACAATCAGTCTTAATGCTGGAAGGGAGACCAGGAAGTCACTGATAAGCTGTCATGACCCTCAGTGGCAGAGAGGAGTCGCTGTTGCGTGGTGCGGTGAGAGAACAGACTGGAATGCTGAGAATGTCAATGACAACTGGAAAAAAAAAGTTTCCCTGTTCAGCATGATCTGTGTGTGGCGTCCTGCGGAGAGCTTGAGGCTTGTGTTCAGCAGCTAGTAAAGATGACTACACCATGGAGGAAACCAGCTGGAATTGTAGGGTTCTATACAGAACACTATTGTAAAGATCCTTATCGGAACTAGATAAGCCTGCCTATGTAAACCGCCTTGAATAACATCTGAAGAGCAATCTGAGGATAAGAAAGGCGGTATATAAATAAATAAATAAATAAATAAATAAATAACCACCTGCTGCGAGAGGGCGCCTGGTGGAGAAGGAAACGGAGAAATAGTTGTGATAGGAGAAGCAACAGCCCCCAGTTAGCAAATGGGACCAAAATTTCAAGCCCAGCGTACATGAGGAGGAGGCAGCCAGAGCAATGAGTATCGGCAATAAGGAGGACATAGCGGAAGGCTGGGCTGGATCTCACTGTGTGCTGCAAAACGAAATGTGTGTGAGGTGAGAAGGTGGGAGGGATTAAGTAGCAAGCCAAAATATGCATAGCTTTGCATAAGTCAGTCAGCGTAAGAGAGGGCAGTATTAATATGGGAGCAAAGAGAAGGACAGACCCTCAGCTAGCCCTGCTTCTGGAAAGAGGAGGGTTAGAATTTCCCTGTTCCATCTGGCTTGACTCACTGGCTTGAGGCATCTGGAGGCGTGTGCTCCGCAGGGTTACTTTCTGTGGAGATGTGTTCCTCCCCATGGTCTGTGGGTCGGACTGGTCCATCTCTGAGGCCGACCGAAGCAGTCATTTCATGCAGTGGATTGGTGGGGGGGCGCCCACCTCCCCCTGCCCCCTTGCCTCCAGTGCTGCTCCTTCTCCTACCACCCCCTGGATCGAAAAGGAATCCGTGTCAGTCAGTTGGGTCACTCTGTCTTGGCGTTCAGAGGAAATTGTGGGCAAACTCCTGAGGAGTCCAACTCTCGAGGGAGTGGAGACTGAGTTCTGAAGCACACAACTGAAGCTATCACCAGGCGCGACCTGGAAACCACAAACGAGCATCTTTGGTAGTTGCATTTTATTTTGCTCATGCCCTGTGTCATTTTGCTTTTTTTTTCCTGTGCATCAATGGGACGTTTGCCACAGCCACAGTAATAAGTGGCTGTGTCCTCAGATTTCAGATTGTTCATTTGCAGATAGAGCACGTTCGAGGGGTTGTTCCTGGTGATGGTGAAGCGGCCTTTTGCGGAGTCAGCATAGTATAGTGCGCTCCCATCATTGGCTATCCCTGCAATCACAACATTTGGGCGCTGCCATCTTGGGTCTCGTGAGATTTTGTGAGATCCAAGATGGCGGCACTGAAAAAAATTGGGCTCTGGGAACTGGGGCAGTTCCAGTTTTTCTGGGATGGATGGTAAACCTAGTCTGAGCAGAGTTGATCCAGAGTTGAGTTATGACATGTGAATGTGGAAAAACAATGGCCACATCATTTCACACACTAGTTGAAATATTTGAATTAATATGTTAGGGTCCCATTGAAGACCATGATGTGAATCCATTTATATTAAGGGCCGGGACTCAAAAGGGTGTTCATTAGGCTCCTGGCCTCACTGGTCCTAATGTCTGCATTTAACCTGTGGTTGTCCAGCTGTGTCAACTTGGAGAACTGCCAGGAGTAAAGGGGAGGTTTTTGCCTGGTTCCAGATTCACTTCCTCTCACTGTGTGTCTCGCACAGTAATACCGGGCCGTGTCCTCGGCTTTCAGGCTGTTCAGTTGCAGATAGAGCATGTTCGAGGGGTTGTCCCTGGAGATGGTGAAGCGGCCTTTGGCAAAGTCAGCATAGTATTGTGCGCTCCCATCGGGGTGAATGTTGGCAACCCATTCCAGTCCCTTCCCGGGAGCCTGCCTCACCCAGTGCATCCAGTAGCTGCTGAAGGTGAACCCAGAAGCTTGACAGGAAAGACGGAGGGACTCGCCAGGCTTTTTAACATCTCCTCCAGACTCCACTAGCTGGACCTGCGATTCGACGTCTGGAAAGAAAGAGGTATTAGAAAGACCCTCCACATTTTCCCATGAACATAACTTGCTTTTGTTTGCCAATTACAATATATGTTGGGAAGAACAATTACCTCTGATGGCTGCTGAAAGGAAAAGAAAAGGGAGCCAAAAGATCATTTTCTCTCTCTCTGTTGCTTTGTGGAGGACTGACTGGAACGTGGCCACAGACACACAGGGGTTGTGTCTCTGAACGTAGCTGGGGCAGGGTGAGCATTCAGCTGATTTAAACAGGAAACTGGCCCTGTATTTACATATCCCTCAGGATAAAAGGCACACACTGCAAGGTCTTTGGTGATCCAGTTCTCCTTGTTCATACACAGTACACCTTATTTTGTAGGTGGACCAGAAGAATTACTGTACTTCCCATATCTTCCAAATGCCTTAGTCCAGGGGTTGTCAACCAGTGGTACTACCGGTAGTACCACCAGTGGTACTTGGGCCGACTGCTGGTGGTACTTGGACTGCTGGCCCGCCCCCACCCACAGAGTACTCTCTGGTACTTGGCACCCCGCCCCCTCGTCGTAGGAGCCCGTCTCTCTCCGCTGACGGGCTCCTAAGACAAGGGGGCGGGGCGCCTCATACCGGAGAGTAACGGTGGGGCGGAAAGCTGCAGAACTTAGCTTTCCGCCCCACCTCCAGCGATGCCAGTGGTCATGACATGAATGGGGTTGAAGACCACTGCCCTAGAACAAGAATTCTGAGACCCTTACAGGTGGTTGTGCATGTTCTCCATCGGTGGTGGCTAAATACAAGGCCAGCAATGCCCCCTCTCATATGCTGAAATGGGCCACACAAATGCTTAGCTTCATTATTTTGTGCAGTGTCACTGGTGCCCCCTGGAGGACCAAAGAGAACATGGTCCAAGCAAACCTTGGGACCTTTTATTTGAACCTTGATCTCTATATGACTGTAGGAGACAGTTCACCTATACCTAGAGGCAGTCCAAAATGGTGTTTTCAAAAAGCAGATTTAGGTCTTGTCCAAAATAAAATTGCTGAAAGTGGTGTTATGTGTTTTTATTCCATTTTTAAAAATTATAATTGCTTTAATAATCCCTTTAAAAGTGTACTAGGTAGGTGATACAGGTGGTATAGTGTCAGCAGATGCAGCCATAGTTATGACCAATATGTAGAGGTGTTAGATAACAGTTTTATTTTTTGCAGATTTTGGGAGCTTTTTGTGCAGAAAATGGTATGTGTTTTTATTTCACTATTACCAAAAAAAGACTGCCCCTATCTTCTACCTATACCGACAAGTCAAATTGTTTTTTTCGAAAGCAATCCCAGCAAGCTCAGAAGGACCAGAGCTGGATCTGTCCCTGAGGGTGGCTCTAGAAACAGTGTGGCTGGACGTGGTGGCATGGAGTGTGGAGTCTGCTGCTGCTGCTCTTGAAACACCCCAGGAGAATATTTGCCGGCCTCAGAGCCCTTCAGTGAACAGAGATTCACTGTGAAGGAGGGTTTTTGCCAGGCTTCAGATTCACTTCCTCTCACTGTGTCTCTCGCACAGTAATACCGGGCCGTGTCCTCGGCTTTCAGTCTGTTCATTTGCAGATAGAACGTGTTTGAAGGATTATTTCTGGAGATGGCGAAGCAGCGTTCTGCAAAGTCAGCATAGTACTGTATGCCCCCATCGTTGTTAATATATGCAACCCATTCCAGTCCTTTTCCAGGAGCGTTTCTCAGCCAGTGCATCCCGTAATCGCTGAACGTGAACCCGGAGGCTTGGCAGGAGAGGCGGAGGGACTCCCCAGCTTTTTGGATTTCCCCTCCAGACTCTACCAGTTGGACTTAGGATTCGACATCTGGAAGGAAACAGAACTTTTAAAAAAAAATTCTTCATGTTTTCCCCTACAATATAACTTGCCTTTATATGCCAGTTATATCTTGGGAAGAAAAATTACCTCTGAGGGCTGCTGAAAGGACAAGAACTGGAAGCCAAAAGATCATTTTTCTCGCTGTTGCTCTGAGAGGGATTGACTGGGAAATGGCGACATACAAGAGTTGGGTCTCTGAATGTAGCGGAGGCAGGGTGAGCCTTCAGCCTTTAGCTGTTTTAAACAGGAAGTTGGCCCTATATTTCCATATCATTCGGGATAAAAGACAAACGGAGGCATTTGCAAACCGTATCCCTTTCTGCATGTACAGTACAGAGTACACATGGTGGTAAGCGACCCTGAAGCATTACTTCCCAGATCTATGGAATGTCCTAAGACAGGAATTCTGGATTGAACAATATATATATAAAATGAACACGATATATATATATATATATATATATATATATATATATATATATATATATATATATATATATATATATATAAAATGAACACGATATATATATATATATATATATATATATATATATATATATATATATATATATATATATATATATATATATATATATATATATATATATATATATATATATCGTGTTCATTTTAGGCATTTCTACACCACATTTGCAGCTAAAACTTACAATAAGACTGAATTACTGTACCGTAATAATTCCAGGCATCATGCAATAAAATGGATTATTGTACCATAATGTTTAGGAATGAATAATAAAACGACTGATGAAAGCCGCACAGAAAGTTGGACCTGTTGAACACTTCTCAAAAGGTTTAAACAGGCAGCCCACAGTCAACTATTATGATAGTATGGCCTGGATATCCTTAGAGCATGTACAGTATAACTGTGAGCTGATCATCCCTTTGGGGTGCAGGGTTCCAAACACGTGACAGGAAGGGAGATTGAAGCTACAATCCTATACATACATCGCTGGAGGTGTCATTGGATTTAATGGGGCTTACTCCTGAGTAGAAATGCATAGGATTGCACGATTTACTTTCAAAAAATAGTATAGGAAAAATATTGGAACCAATCAATGCAAAAGGAATGTACTGCATTCACATCACTACAGAACTCTCCAGCGGTGCAACTAGGAAAAAGCTATGGGGTGCCTGCTTCACACACTCTTCTCCTTAGAATAGGGCCAGGTTCAGACTAATACATTGGTCACCTGAACATCCCCTTTGTGCAGCGATTCCCAATCCGGCGCACTCTCAGGGGCACCACAGGATGTCCCCAGTGGACTCTCTTACCGGCTCCCCCAGGCTCTGCCATCTTGGATCGTGCAAAATCTCGTGAGATCCAAGATGGCGGTGCCCAAATCTCACAATTACTCACCAGGCTTAATGCCACGAATGGGTTCTGTTTTTGTTTTTGCGAGCCATTTAAAATGTGGTTTTTGTGTTGTTTCTTTGTGGGTGAAGTTGGCCGAGGCTGGCCGAGCAAAGCTTTGCATTTACAAGTTTGATTCACAAGAACAGGAAGCTATTTGGAGTAGCCTCGGCAGCACGGGTTTTTTTTGCCAAACCTCAATGTGCGTCATGGGTGCGGGGCACCCCCCCGCACCCCCTAGCAACCCCAGTGTTCCAAGCAACGGCTGAAACATGCTTGGAAATTCTCATGGGACCTCTCATGTTTAATGACATGATATCATGCTGGAAAAGAATATCTCCAGGAATAACTTCAGGCAGAGTTGGAAACCCTCCAACTGGAGTCTGGCACTGGTGATGCAACAGTATGAGCAACGTCTGTGAGAGATGGGCAGGGGGTCATTGTGTTGTGCTGCCTCTCCACACACAGAGAAGCCTTCAGTAGGCTGATTTTGGGCCAGGTGTTTGGGATCTACACTCTCAGACAACCACACAAACATGTGTTGAAGTGTAGATTGTCAGCAGTGCAGGTCCTGCAGCTCCTGTCTCTTAATGTCTCCGTTGAGTCTTTTGCTGCTGGATGAACTTGAAAGGCTGCCAGGAGCAAAGAGGGTTTTTGCCCGGCTTCCGATTCACTTCCTCTCACTGTGTCTCTCGCACAGTAATACAGGGCCGTGTCCTCGGATCTCAGGTTGTTCATTTGCAGATACAGCATGTTTGAAGGGTTGTTTCTGGTGATGGTGAAGCGGCCTTTCACGGAGTCAGCATAGAATTGTTTGCTTCCATCATAGTATATAACTGCAACCCATTCCAGTCCCTTCCCGGGAGCCTGTCTCACCCAGTTCATCCCATAGCTGCTGAAGGTGAACCCGGAGGCTCGACAGGAGAGACGGAGAGACTCGCCAGGCCTTTTAACATCTCCGCCAGACTCCACCAGTTGGACCTGCGATTCAGCATCTAGAAAGAAAGTGAGATTAGAAATACCCTTCACATTGTCCCCTAGAATCTAATTTTCTTCTGCTTGCCAATTATACGTTGGGAAGAACAATTACCTGTGATGACTGCTGAAAGGAAAACAAATGGGAGCCAAAAGATCATTTTTTCTCTCTATTGCTTTGTGGAGGACTGACTGGAACGTGGCCTCAGACACACAGGGGTTGTGTCTCTGAATGTAGCTGGGGCAGGGCGAGCATTCAGCTGATTTAAACAGGAAACTGGCCCTGCATTTACATATCACGCAGGATAAAAGACACACACCTTTGGTGATCTACATCTCCTTGTGCATGCACAGTACACATGGCAGTGGATGTAACTGAGGAATTCCTTCCCCTATCTACAGATTGCCCTACAACTGGCATTTTGGATGTACCATTATTGATTTATTGTATTTATTTTAGGCGTTTCTACACTACATTAGCAAGCAAAGCCTCTCTAAGAGGCTTAAATAAAACGATTGTACCTTCATGTGTCCAAATATGAGTGAATAATAAAAAGCGGGTGGAAGAAGCAGAGAAAAGTGGAGCTTTTGCACGTTTTGTAAGGCAACCCACATGTAACATGTCCCCATAGTCTGGCCAGGATGTCTCTAGGGCAGAAATATCTGTGGGCTGGTCATCCCTTGGGGGGTGGCAGGGTCCCAAACAGGAGATAGGAGGGAGATTGAAGCTGCAATCCTGTACAGACCTCCCTGGGAGGAAGTTTCATTGCGTTTAATGGGGCTTACTTCTGAGTAGAGATGCATAGAATAACACTATTGTACCATAAGCAGTTCGATCCCCGCGACGGGGTGAGCGCTCGTTGCTTGGCCAGCTCCTGCCAACCTAGCAGCTCCAAAGCATGTTAATGCAAGTAGATAAATAGGTACCGCTTGCGGGAAGGTAAACAGCGCTCCGTGTTCCAGCTGCATGCTACGCGCTGCGGCAAGGAGAGTCATGCCGGCCACATGACCACGGAGGCGTCTTCGGACAACGCTGGCTCTTCGGCTTTCAAATGGAGATGAGCACCACACCCTAGAGTCGGACACGACTGGACTTAATTGTCAGGGGATACCTTTACCGTTTTATTGCAAAAATAGTAAAGTTTTTTTTTTATTTCACATTTTTATACCACCTTTCCTCTAAGGAGCTCAGAGTGGTGTACATATTTCCTCCCCTCCTTTTTTGTCCTCACAACAACCCTGTGAGGTAGGTGGGGCTGAGAGATAGTGATTGGCCCAAGGTCACCCAGGAAGCTTCATGGCTGAGCGGGGATTTGAACCTGGATCTTCCAGGTCTACGTCCGACTCCCAAACCACTACACCATCCTGGCTCCAATGAATGCAAGTGGAACGTACTGCATTCACAACCCTACAGAAATCTCCAGTGGTGCAACTAGAAAAAAGCTCACTTGCATCTGGCATTCAGAAATGGGCAACCTCTAAACCCCGGAGCTGCAACCATACCCAAGTCATTTTTGGACCAGGCCACAGTGACCCAGGTCTTAGTGACCTCAAGGTTAGATTACTGTAACACACTCTATGTTAGGAATATAGGTTTTTTTTTTTTAGGAATATAGATTTTTTTTATTTTAAAATTACTCACTACCAATTACTTTACACACCCAAGTGCAAAAAAAACAACACCATACGTAACATCTCATTTCAAAACTTGCAACACTGTCGAATACAATATGGATATTTCCTACTACAATACAATATAATACTCCCAACTACACTGTCTCCAATACAAGGCCAAAAATCATATATGACTTTACGTATTTGCTGGCGTGGTTTCTTGGCTGCATGGCCAAAATTTGGTCCATTTAACCTTTGACATTTTGTCCTTTTCATAATTACTTATCATTTTTATTTTAAATACTGTAACACACTCTACGTTAGGCTGCCCTTGAAACCTGTTCGGAAGCTGCAGTTAGTGCAGAAGGCGGCTGCCTATGTCGTTGTGGGTCTCATTGGTTTGACTCAGCAGGCTGCTGCTCCGTTGGCTACACCGGCTGCCAGTTCACTTCCAGGCACAAGTCAAGATGCTGGTCTGGACCTTAAAGGCGCTTTACAGCTCAGGTCAGGCAAGGTCATTTGAGGGGCCGCCTTCTTCTGTATCATCCGACCCATCCATTGAGGTCATCTGAGAGGGCTCTTTCAGGTGTGCCACCATTGATGGAGGTAAGGGGGATGGCGGCGAGGAATAGGGCCTTTTTGGCGGTGGCACCGCAGCTATGGAATTCCCTCCCACTTGAATTAAGAACTGCTCCCTCCTAGGGGGCCTGAAGATATTTTTGTTTAGAATGGCTTTTGACTGTGGATGCTGACTGTGACTGAACTCTTGGATATGATTTGATAGGTGATCCAACTGACACTGGCAAATTGATAATCCGTTTGTTAAACCCATTACTGTTTTTTTAAAAATGTTTTATTGTTTTGTTTATTTGATCTTTTACTGTTGTTTTTATTGTTCAGTGTTATAATGATTGAAAGTTGCCTTGGATACCCTGCTATGGTCCGCCCCCGGAGGCTAATGGATCCAGAAGGTTTCCTGAGGGCTCTGGGGGGCTTCCCCACTGCCAAGACTGGTGACTCGTCTGAGGCCCTGGTTGACCTCTGGAATGGGGAAATGGCCAGGGCAGTGGATGAGATCGCTCCTGAGCGACCTTTGCCACGCCGCAGACTCAGAGCGGCTCCTTGGTTTACTGAGGAGCTGCAAATGATGAAGCGACGGGGTAGATGTCTTGAGCGACGGTGGCAGAAAACTCGTGCCGAATCCGACCGGACACGGAGTAGGGCCCATTATAGAACTTACTCCGTGGCGGTGATAGCAGCGAAGAGAAATTTCTTCTCTGCTACCATTGCGTCTGCAAGCAATCGTCCAGCGGAGCTGTACCGTGTGGTGCGAGGCCTACTCCACCAGGCCGCCCCAATAGATCAGGAGGAACACACGGTGGCCCGCTGCGACATGTTTGCTAAACATTTTGCAGATAAAATCGATCGGATTCGCCATGACTTGGATGCCTCATTGACAATATCTGAGGATGTCCCCTTGGCATCTGCTTGTCCAGTGTGGGGGACTCTTTTCAGCTTGTACAGCCTGAGGATGTGGACAGGCTCCTTTGGAGTGTGAGGCCGGCTGCCTGCATGCTTGACCCTTGCCCGGCTTGGCTAATTAGATCTGCCCGGGAGGGACTGGCCGAGTGGACAGGGAGGGTGGTCAACTCTTCGTTGGCGGAGGGGGTGCTGCCGCTCGCTTTGAGGCGGGCGGTGGTTCGACCCCTTCTGAAGAAGCCCTCCCTTGACTCCACAGTAATGGACAACTACCGGCCAGTTTCAAACCTCCCGTTTTTGGGCAAGGTAATTGAGCGGGTGGTGGCGTCTCAACTGCAGAGGGTCCTGGATGAAGCTGATTATCTAGACCCCTTTCAATCTGGTTTCAGGCCGGGCTTTGGGACGGAAACGGCCATGGTCGCCTTGGTGGATGATCTACGCCGAGGACTGGACAGGGGGAGTGCGTCCCTGTTGGTTCTGCTGGACCTCTCAGCGGCTTTCGACACCATCGACCATGGTGTCTTTCTGGGCCGATTGGCCGAGCTGGGGGTCGGGGGCACCGTTCTGCGGTGGTTCCGCTCCTACTTGGCAGATAGGTCCCAGATGGTGGTGCTGGGGGATGCCTGTTCGGCACCCTGGCCCTTGAGGTGTGGGGTGCCACAGGGTTCTATCTTGTCCCCCATGCTATTTAACATCTACATGAAACCGCTGGGAGAGGTTATCCGGGGATTTGGAGTGGGGTGCTATCAATATGCTGATGACACCCAGCTCCATCTCTCCTTTCCACCTGATTCCAGGGTGGCTGTTGAGGTTCTGGAGCGCTGCCTGGAGGCAGTGGGGACCTGGATGAGGGCTAATAAGCTGAAACTAAACCCGGACAAGCAGAGGTTCTCCTGGTCCGGTAATCCACGATGCAGGTGCTAGAGTATCGTCCTGCTTTGAAGGGGGTTGCACTCCCTCTAAAGGGGCAGGTCCGCAGCTGGGGGGTCCGCCTGGATCCGCAGCTGCTCTTGGATTCCCAGGTGGCGGCTGTGGCCAGGGGGGCCTTTGCCCAGCTTCAGCTGGTGCGCCAGCTGCGACCATACTTGGATCGTGCAGACCTGACCACGGTGATCCATGCCACGGTGACATTGCGATTAGATTATTGTAACGCGCTCTACGTGGGGCTGCCCTTGAAGACGGTTCGGAAACTGCAATTAGTGCAGAATGCGGCGGCCCGTGTGGTTACTGGGGGTAGGCGGTTCGACTCTGTCGGGCCGCTTCTTCAGCGGCTGCACTGGCTGCCAATTCGTTTCCGGGCCCAATTCAAGGTGCTGGTTTTGACCTTTAAAGCCCTATAGGGCCTGGGGCCAGGATATCTGAGAGACCTCCTACTTCCATATATTCCAGCTCGTCTCCTTAGGTCATCAGAGAAGGCCCTTTTGAGGGTACCGTCGCCCAGGGAGGTGCGAGGGGCGGCGGCCAGAAATAGGGCCTTCTCAGTAGTGGCACCAACCCTATGGAATTCCCTCCCTGTTGATTTACGTATTGCTCCCTCCCTGGAGACCTTCCGGCGAGGCCTGAAAACTTTCCTGTTTAAGGAGGCCTTCTGAGTCCTTGCCTTTTTTAACATCCTGCACAGGTGGGGTGCTGCTGCTTTTTAATGCTTTTTTATGCTTCTGTTTTAATTGTAATTTGATGTGTTTTTATAAATTTTAGATGATGTTTTTACTAGCTTTTGTGGATTGTTTTTTACTGTTTTAAATGTGATTATTTGTTGTATTTGTATCCCATGTTGTAAGCCGCCTTGGGTCCCTTCGGGGAGAAAGGCGGGGTAAAAATAGTGTAAATAAAATAAAATAAATAAATACCCTTACCAGGAGAAAGGCAGGATAGACACCTATCAAATAAACAACAACAACAAATAAATCATCCTAGGTAGATGCAGAAGTGAAACCTTTTTGAAAAGGAAACACCCACTGGCTGTAAGTGTGGCATGAGATATGAGGGAATATTCACAGCTCTGCAGCATCCGTGTCACTCAGTTGGGTCACTCTGCTTGGCTTTCAGAGGAAATTGGGGGGGGGGAAGCTTCCCAAGGGGTCCAACTCTCGAGGGAGAGGACCGTTCTGAAGCACACAGCTGAGGAACTCACCAGCCTCACCACTGAAACCACAAACAAGCTTCTCTGACAGACACATTTTATTTTGCTTATGGTGTTGGCGTTTTCTTTTTCTTTTTTTTCCTGTGCATCACTGCTGCCCCCAAGTGAGAAGGACGGGAAGGAGAGTGGAGCTACGAAGAAATGCTTCTCCCCTCAAAAGGCCAAGAACTAAGCTTGAAGACCCTGCTTGCACGTTCACCTCCTTCTACAGCTTCTAGACTGATCAGACCTCTTTCCCCAACACGGAATTCCATGCTTCTCTTTGCATTCTTAAGGACTAGAAACTTAGTTTGAAAAGAAGAAGCTGGACATTATACAGAGTAACCACTACAACGTTTCCAAAACCTGGTGGGACATGCAGCTCTCAAACACTGGAGAACCTTTGCCACGGGAATGATGAAAGCAGGGATTTCATGATCTGTAGAACCAAGGAGCATTGGTAGTTTGGGTGTTGAGCATAAGTGCGACGACAGGGAAGTTATGAATATAAATATGGAAACAGAACTTCTAGATTTTACTTTCCACCATAGAAAAAATCCTTGAATTAAACAGTGCAATTCGACATAACTTTTGTGCCAGTTTAACCAGCGGCTCAGCGTGAACGGGAGGCCCCAGAACGGAAAAGGGATTCAAATCCCCTCCAAAAGAGGAATTCAAAGGGGATTTGAATCCCTTTTCCATTCTGGGGCCTCCCGTTCTCGCTGCGCCACTGGTTAAACCAGCACAAAAGTTAAGTCGGATTGCGCTGTAAGTGTTATAGTCCCAATTTAAGACAAAGCTGTGAATTTGCATCCATGTGGCTCTTGGTCTCTCTTCTCCTAACGTCTTCATTCAACTTGTTCCTTTCCAACAGCATCAACTTGGAGAGCAGCCAGGAACAGAGAGACGTTTTTGCCCGGCTTCAGATTCACTTCCTCTCACTGTGTGTCTCTTGCACAGTAATACCGGGCCGTGTCCTCAGTTTTCAGACTGTTCATTTGCAGATAGAGCATGTTTGAAGGGTTGTTCCTGGATATGGTGAAGCGGCCTTTGGCGAAGTCTGCATAGTATGTTGTGCCCCCACCGCTGTTAATATCGGCAACCCATTCCAGTCCCATCCCAGGAGCCTGTCGCACCCAGTTCATCCAGTAGCTGCTGAAGGTGAACCCAGAGGCCTGACAGGAGAGACGGAGGGACTCGCCAGGTCTTTTAAAATCTCCACCAGACTCCACCAGCCGCACCTCTGATCGGACCCCTGGAAAGAAAGAGACAGTATAAATCCCCCTTCACGCTCTCCCCTGGAATGTCACTGTCTCCCTCTTGGCAACTCTATCTTGTGGAATTGAATTACCTCTCATGGCTGCCAAAAAGAAAAGGGAATGAAGCCAAAGTATCATTTTTAAACCTCTTGCTGTGAGCTGGATCAACTGTGGACAGAGAGTTGTCTGCGGCACACAGGGGCTGTGGGTGTTGCTGGGGCAGGGAAGATGTGCATTTAAAGAGGAAGCTGTCCTTGCATTTACATACCGCTCCGGATAAAAAGAGCAGCAGAATCTTTGGGTCAACCTCAGCCTGGGGGGAGCTTTGAAAGACACTTGAAGAGTGTTGGAAAGAACCACTGTGACTTGGGTTGTGTGCACTCCAGCCATTCTTGCCTCCTGGAAACAGGCGACTGTGTACCCAAATATACTCGCATAGAAGACAATCTCACTGATAAGACGAGGGCATGTTTTGCCTCCTGGAAAGAGGTGACTGTGCAGTTTCCCCAACCTGCCAAATCACCAAAGTGACACTGAGACCAGACAAATGTGCGTGCACACCAAGGAAAAGGAAGTTTCTTCGTTTACTTTCAACTCTCTGAAAAAAAAATTGTAGTCTGTCTACAGCTCCATCCCTTTGCCCAGTGGACATTTGGGACGTGGCAAACCATTTTATCCTCATAAGGAAGTAGGGCAGAAATTGTAATGTTGATGTGGCCAGAAGTCCGGTTAGATCAAAGATGAACTAAGACAGTCCCACACAAAGTAGGATTTGGGGCGGGGGGTATCTTTATGGTGGGTGAGTGGTGTGTGTGTGTGTGTGTGTGTGTGTGTGTGTGTGTGTGTGTGTGTGTGTGTGTTGAAGGAAAGATGGCTGTGCCTTTACCCATGATTATGGCCCCAATCCTACTGTGACCTTGTGCTGCCAGAACTAGCATTCCAGCAGCCCAAGGTGAGGTCCTGTATGTTGGCATGAAAGGTGGGCTGCCATTGTGTATTTCTGGGTCACTGCCGCAAATGGGCAGTGGCACCAGGGCCTCCGTTGGCACTGGTAAGTTGGCACATCAAATAATAGTGAAAAATTAAACATACAGACCAAACCAGCGACGAAAAACCACACAAAAATCACAGAAAAAGGAATGCTGAGCTTCACCTACAAACCATTAAAGGCACAGGAAAACATGACAGATTTTGCCTGCTGCCTAAGTGATAGCAAGGAAGGAGCCAGGTGAACATGCATAGAAAGGCAATTCCCTAATTTGGGTGCCACCACCAAGAAGGTTTGCTCTTCATTAGCCAACTCACCTTCAAAGGTGGGGCACCCAGACAAGGGCCATTGAGGATGAGCTCAATTGGGAGCTTTGTGTGTGAGGAGGACGTCCTTTTGGTACCCAAAAGTACCAAAAGTATTTCTTGGGTGGAGGCAAGCTTTGTCCCACATGCTATGTTTCTAAAAGAAACATAATATTGTACTTCTCTTTGAACATTACTTCATTCAGGGCGCAATCCTGTAAAAAAAAAAGCTGGTAAAGGATTCAATAATTCAGTAAAGCACGTTTGCGACGCCTCAGGAGTAAGGGAGGCCGGTGCAAGGCCAGCCTCCCTCACTCCGGAGCTGGATATCCATGCGATCAGCGGCGTAAGGGAAGTGCTCCATCGCCAGCCGCATGGGCGGTCCGGCTGGGCGAGGAAGGGGGATCATTGTCCTAGCCGGCCTGGGGGGGGCGGGGGATGGCGTCGGCCATATCCCCGTCCCCACCGGACTGGCTACGCTGTTACACAGCCTCCTCTACATCCGCCAGCTATTTAGCTGGTGGAAATCTGAGGAGGTCAATAGGGCTGGCCTGGGTTTACACTAGGGGAAGGGGACGAGCGTCCCCTTCCCTGAGTAGACCTCCACCCTGCTGGTCGACGGGCAGCCGGTGCACAGGATCCGGTGGGTGGCCCTGGGATGAAGGCCAGATTCTTTGTCAGAATTGCACTGCCCTTAACATGCAAATGAATGAACTTGGAGAGCTGCCAGGAGCAAAGGAGGGTATTTGCCAGTCTTAAGATTCACTTCCTCTCACTGTGTCTCTCGCACAGTAATACTGGGCTGTGTCCTCGGATCTCAGGTTGTTCATTTGTAGATACAGCATGTTTGAGGGGTCGTTCCTGGAGATGGTGAAGCGGCCTTTGGCAAAGGCAGCATAGTATTGTTCGCTCCCATCGTACTTAATATAGGCAATCCATTCCAGCCCCTTTCCAGGAGCCTGTCGCACCCAGTTCATCCCGTAGCTGCTGAAGGTGAACCCAGAGACTCGACAGGAGAGACGTAGTGACTCTCCGGGTCTTTTGAGGTCCCCTCCAGACTCCACCAGTTGGACTTGTGATTCGACATCTGGAAAGAAAGAGATATTAGAAAGCCCCTTTCACTTTATGTCCTAGAACTTAATTCTCCTTGGCCTGATAATTGTTCTTCCCAAGATATAATTACCTCTGATGGCTGCTGAAAGGAAAACAAATGGGAGCCAAAAGATCATTTTTTCTGTTTGTGTTGCTTTGAGAGGGATTGACTGGAAAGTGGCCTCAGACACACAGGGGTTGTGTCTCTGATCGTAGCTGGGGCAGGGTGATCATTCAGCTGATTTAAACAGGAAACTGGCCCTGCATTTACATATCACTCAGGATAAAAGGCAAACACTGCAAGGTCTTTGGTGATCCAGTTCTCTTTGTTCCTACACAGCCCACAACTTTGGATGAACCTGGAGAATTACTGTGCAACATTATGGAATGCCTAGGACAGGGAAAAAATGTGTTCATATTAGTCATAATAAAATGAATTATTGCATCTTAATGTATAATTTGTGCATTCATAATCATAATACACATGAATTTGGGAATTGAATTTGGGAATCCCTGGGAATTTGGGGTTGAATGTCGCAGATGTATTGTGTTTGTTTGGGGTATATCTACTTGCACGACACTTTGCATGCAAAAACATGAAGGCAGCATACACTAAAATGAATTATTGTACCTTCATGTATAAAAAAGGACAGTAACTAATGCAACAGCCAGTGAAAGCAGCCCAAAATGTTCTGGTGAAGGTTTCCGTGTTGTGGAGAAACGGAATGTCACTTACCAGTATCTGTGAATCTCGCGGCTTCGAAAAGCACAGAACTAGTGAAAAAGGGGGCAACTCGACCAGTAGAAACCGATTCATCCCTGGTCTCCACTGAAGGCAGTAAACTCTTTTGAGGTGTGTGGTACTAGCGTGGCTTGTGTGAAACTGGGCAGGAATCTGTAAAATATTCTTGGCATCCTTAGTGAACAGAATACGGGCTTTTGATAACGGTACCAGTCTTTATTCAACTACAGATGAATTGTAAACGTTAACAGGAGACAAGTAAATCTCCCAGCAGGTCAGGCTGAGGCTACGTGACGTGAGGTCCTCACTTGGCGAACTCCTAGTCAGTGTGGATGGCTGACCGTCTTCCATCTCTACCACCCCCATTTCACCTCGGTAGCTGGCACTGACCATGGACAATGGTGATGGCCACCGACTCAGATGGCCTTTAGAGACAGGGTTAGAGCAGTCTCTGGAGGAGATGCCGACAAATGGCTGTTCAATATGAAATGGCGCCTCTCTGAACCAGTGTCCTTGGTTGGGTGTGCTCACACACATTCATTGTAATGACAGAGCCCTAGGAAGCCACTATCTTCTCCGCATTTCATCTGCAATTTGGGGATTATAATAATGGGCTGCCTTCTGGAGACATTGCAAGGATTCCTGACACCAGGAATGAGAAGTGTTTTGAACAGCCGAAATGTGGCATATAAATGCTAACCATTATCATTTGAGCTGTGCCACTGCTGCCCCCTGGAGGACCAAGCGGAACACAGCACCAGCTGTTCTCCGACCTTCTTGCTTTGGAGCAATTCACAGTGCCTCCCTCCTGGTACAGTAATACACAGCAGTGTCTCCTGGCTTAAGGGTCTTCATTTGCAAGTAGAAATTGGAGCCGTCTTTTGAAGCTGTGAATCGACCCCGGATGGCAGCAGAATACGAGTTGGTGACAGAAGGTTTCCAGTAGCTGATCAGCCACTCGGGAGCCTTTCCAGGCTCCTGCCGAAGCCAAGACATCCACCACTGGTCGGCCCGATCCATAGTGCAAGTCAACTGTGTGGATTCTCCAGGTTGCTTCACTTCAGCCTTTGACTGGGTCAAAACAACCTGAGATTGGGCATCTGGAGGAAGAGGAAGAGGAAGAGGATGAGGGAGAGAGAGAGAGAGAGAGAGAGAGAGAGAGAGAGAGAGAGAGAGAGAGAATGCCATATCTTTCAGAGTCTGCTCACACAGCGGTACAAAGGTCATTTGGAAATCCAAACGTGAGTCACGGATATGATAGTTCTTCGTCTCTGCAACAAAAAGAAGCAGAATTACCTTGCAACAATGCTAAGAGGACAACCAGTCGGTTCCAAGAGATCATTTTTTCTGGAGATTTTCAAAGGAAGAGCTGCAGTGGCTGCTGATCCTGCTAGCGCAGGCGTCTGTGGAGGCTCTCTTAAGAAATGGAGAAAAACGATGGAAGAGGCCCCATTTGCATATCTGTCCCCTTAGGAAAGGCAGTGCTGCATTCAGGAACTACCGTTCAGCTGCACATAGCCGCTGGTGTGGGACTGAGCGTGCTCAGTAAGTAGCATAAGAAATTATTACAGCCATAGCTGGAGAACCGGCTGTGACCACCAAGGTTCCATGACTGGAGATGTTGCAAGACGTTAAAGAGGGGCACTCGTCATAAAACCCAAATGCCCCTGTCAAAATATTTGCAGGGAGAATCAATATGAGCAGAGACCTCCTTATATCCCTCCTCTTTATGACCCTTAAGGTAATTGGGTCGGTCTGTGCAGGGCCGGCCCATCCATGAAGCCAACTGAAGCCATTGCCTCAGGTTGCAGATTGGCTGAGGTCGGCTATCTCTGTCCACCTTGCCTCCATTGTTCCTCCTTCTCCTTCCTGGATTGAAAAGAAGGGGAGGAAGAGGAAATGTGGAGGGGAGGGGAGTGCTGAGCTCGAACATAGGAGAGTGGGAGGAGCAGAGGCTGGCACATCGTCGGGTAAGGCGGGCAACATTTGGCATGCTGCCTCGGTGTCAGGAGGTCTTGGGCTGGCTCTGCACCTGTGCACCCCTCAATCCTGAAAATCAGCATGACTGGTACGTCCCCCTCCCCCCACCAAGAATTGACCTTTGCTGGTGGCGACAGGAGCCACAGTCGTGTATTTAGCAGTGGCAGGCATTCCAAGGAGGTTTGCTGTCCGGTAGAGCGCTGTCTCCCACCAAGGACTGGAAGTACCATCAGCAGAAACAATGTTGGGAAATAGACCATGTTTCCTTCTGGGGCTCCAGGAAACATTGGAACTGGAATCAGCTACAGGAAGACTTGAGGAATTAAAAAAGGGACAGGAATAATATAACATAGAAGCAAAAACAGGAATTAAAAAAAATGAGGAGGGAGGTCCTCCCTCCTCAAAAGCCAAGCGAAAGAAATAGGTCTTTAAACCCTGCTGGAAACCATGTAACGAGGAGGCTCTCCTTCATGGCTTTATACTTAGATGGACACACCAGCTGCAGAGCACACAATGAATGTGGGAGGGCTTAGTGCTCATGGACTTATATGAAGAATTGGACTTGGCAGTACTGAGGGGTGGAGTCTGGTGCTGGAGCCAATGCTGTGGCTAATGAAACACGCAGGAGAATATCGGAGGCCTTCAGTGAACAGTGACATCATGTTCGCGGGGTTGTTCCGGGATATGGTGAAGCGGCCTTTTGCAAAGTCAGCATAGTATTGTGTACTTGCTTCGGTACTATGTGTGACCCATTCCAGCCCCTTTCCAGGAGCCTGTGGTATCCAGTTCATATAATGACTGCTGAAGGTGAAACCGGAGGCTTGAGAGGAGAGATGGAGGGACTCGCCAAGACTTTTCAGGTCACTTTTTGTGCAGAAAGTGGCATGTGTTTTTATTTCGCTATTACCGAAAAAGACTGCCCCTATCTTCTACCTATACCCACAAGTCAAATGTTTTCTTAGAAAGTAATCCCAGCAAACTCAGGAGGACCACAGCTGGATCTGTCCCTGAGGCTGGCTCTAGAAACAGTGTGTCTGGACATGGCAGCGTAGAGTGTGTCGTCGTCGTCGTCTGCTGCTGCTCTTGAAACACCCCAGGAGAATATTTGCCGGCCTCAGAGCCCTTCAGTGAACAGTGACTCACTGTGAAGGAGGGTTTTTGCCAGGCTTCAGATTCACTTCCTCTCACTGTGTCTCTCGCACAGTAATACCGGGCCGTGTCCTCGGATTTCAGGCTGTTCATTTGCAGATAGAACATGTTTGAAGGGTTGTTCCGGGAGATGGTGAAGCGGCCTTTGGCAAAGTCCGCATAGTATTGTGCACTCCCATCGGGGTTACTACGTCCAACCCATTCCAGTCCTTTCCCTGGAGCCTGTCTCACCCACTCCATCCAGTTGCTACTGAAGGTGAACCCAGAGGCCCGACAGGAGAGACGGAGGGACTCGCCAGGCCTTTTCAGATCTCCTCCAGACTCGACCAGTTGGACTTGCGATTCTACATCTGGAAAGAAAGAGATATTATAAAACCCCTTCACATCATCTCCTAGATAGAACTTCTTCTGCTTGCCAAGTACATCTTGGGAAGAGCAATTACCTCTGATGGCTGCTGACAGGAATACAAATGGAAGCCAAAGGATCATATTTCTCACCACTGGTTTGAGTGGGATTGACTGGAAAGTGGCCACAGATGCTGGCTGTGTCTCTGAACGTAGCTGGGGCATGGCAATCATGCAGCTGATTTAAACAGGAAACTGGCCCTGCATTTACATATCGCTCAGGATAAAAGAGCAACCACACAGGCCTTTGGCAGTGTATATCTCCTTGTGCATGCACAGGACACGTGTTGGGAGATGAACCTGAAAAATTACTTCACATATCTATGGAATGCCCTAAGACCGGAATTCTATAGAGACCATTTTCATTGATGACCTGAACAGAGCTGAGTACAAGTGTGGAAGTTCACTTAGGATATGTGACAACGGATTTTAAAACTGTTATTTGGGGACATTATTTGGGGACATCAGGGCAGGTTCCTGCAAAGACTGAAGGATAGATTTTGAAGTTAAGGCAGATGCTCAATGTCAAGTAGAGATGAAATACGCTAAGGCTCCCTCTATACACATTTCAATTTACTAGTCATTTCCCCCCTGACTTTATAAGATTCATCTCAAAAATTACAAACACTGAATGGGATGAGAAGACAGACTCAAAGGAAACAAAGAGAGTTGTCACGTACATTTGTAATTTCATTACAAACAAAGAAAGTGAGGCACTTTGGGCAAAAGAGTCCCAACTGCTGGGGTCTGAGCTGTCAGAGGATAACTCAAAAAAGGATCCTGGGGTCATAATGGCTCAATGGACCCAACAGCCCAGCATGTGGTCACAGTGAAGAAAGCAAATTCCATGCTAGGGCTCATTAAGAAAAGGATTGCGGTTTCTGCACTCATTTTGTGACAGTTCAGTTGAGTGAACTTGGAGAGCTGCCAGGAGTAAAGGGGAGGTTTTTGCCAGGCATCAGATTCACTTCCTCTCACTGTGTCTCTCGCACAGTAATACCGGGCCGTGTCCTCGGCTTTCAGGCTGTTCATTTGCAGATAGACCATGTTCGAAGGGTTGTTCCTGGAGACGGTGAAGCGGCCTTTGGCGAAGTCTGCATAGTATTGTGTTTCCCCATCGCTAGTTATTGCTGCAACCCATTCCAGCCCCTTCCCAGGAGCCTGCCTCGCCCAGCACATCTAGTAGCTGCTGAAGGTGAATCCGGATGCCTGGCAGGAGAGGCGAAGGGACTCTGCAGGCTGTTTAGTGTCCCCACCAGTCTCCACCAGCTGGACTTGCGATTTCACATCTGGAATGAGAGAGACATTATAAGGACCCTTTATATATTCTCCCCTAGAACATAACTGTCTTCTGCTTGCCAACTTTATCTTTGGAAGTACAATTACCTCTGATGGTTGCGAACAGGAAAACCAGCAGGAGCCAAAAGACCATTTTTCTCTCTCTTGCTTTGAGAGCGATTGACTGGAAAGTGGCCTCAGACACACAGGGGTTGTGTCTCTGAACGTAGCTGGGGCAGGGCGAGCACTCAGCTGATTTAAACAGGAAACTGGCCCTGCATTCACATAACGTTCAGGAGAAAAGGCAAACACCACAGGCCTCAATGCGTAGTACATGGCACACATTTTTTCTAGAGGTGGATCAGATGGTTTACTTCCCATATTTATGGAATGCAAATAGTCGTGTTATATGCTTTTATTCCAACTTATTCCAGAAGCTGCTCCTGAGATACTCCTATCTGCTTCCATATTCTTAGGAGAAGAGGATGCCTTTGAAGGAAAAAAAAAGAGGTGCATGTGTGTGTGTGCGTGTGTGTGTGTGCACGTGCGTGCGTGCGTGCGTGCCTGTGTGTGTGTGTGTGTGTGTGTGTGTGTGTGTGTGGCTCTAATATGGCTCATAGTATTTTGGAGAAGGAAGATTCTGGCACAACACACAACAGGCTTCAGCGGGCCAAAGGATGACAGTGCTGGCCATTGACATTCACTGCATAACTTCTTGTGATTTGTGGCCCTCGAGCTCCCCCTTGGGGAACTTCCCTCTAGTCTAGAGTTAATTCAGAGAAGGGTTTTGGGCTGAGCTGTAGCGAGATCCCTCTCACTGTGTCTCTCGCACAGTAATACACGGCTGTGTCTTCTGCTTTCAGGCTGTTCATTTGCAGGTAGAAGTTGGAGCTGTCCTTGGAAGCTGTGAATCGACCTTGGATTGCAGGGGAATAAGAATTGCTACTAGAGGTATGGTAGTGTACAAGCCATTCCAAGCCTTTCCCAGACTCTTGCCGGACCCACTCCATCCAGTAGCTGTTAGGATTAAAGCCAGTGACGGCACAGGTCAGTTGATGGGCTTCTCCAGGTGTTTTCAGTACCGGCTCCGATTGGGTCAGAACCACCTGCTGCGAGAGGGCGCCTGGTGGAGAAGGAAACGGAGAAATAGTTGAGATAGGAGAAGCAACAGCCCCCAGTTAGCAAATGGGACCAAAATTTCAAGCCCAGCGTACATGAGGAGGAGGCAGCCAGAGCAATGAGTATCGGCAATAAGGAGGACATAGCGGAAGGCTGGGCTGGATCTCACTGTGTGCTGCAAAACGAAATGTGTGTGAGGTGAGAAGGTGGGAGGGATTAAGTAGCAAGCCAAAATATGCATAGCTTTGCATAAGTCAGTCAGCGTAAGAGAGGGCAGTATTAATATGGGAGCAAAGAGAAGGACAGACCCTCAGCTAGCCCTGCTTCTGGAAAGAGGAGGGTTAGAATTTCCCTGTTCCCTGAGGCCGGCCGAAGCGGTCATTTCATGCAGTGTATTGGGGGGGGCTCCCACCTCCCCCTGCCCCCTTGCCTCCAGTGCTGCTCCTTCTCCTACCACCCCCTGGATCGAAAAGGAATCCGTGTCAGTCAGTTGGGTCACTCTGTCTTGGCGTTCAGAGGAAATTGTGGGCAAACTCCTGAGGAGTCCAACTCTCGAGGGAGTGGAGACTGAGTTCTGAAGCACACAACTGAAGCTATCACCAGGCGCGACCTGGAAACCACAAACCAGCATCTTTGGTAGTTGCATTTTATTTTGCTCATGGCCTGCGACATTTTGCTTTTTTTTTTCTGTGCATCACTGCTGCCCCCCATGTGAGAATAAAGGGAAGGAGAGAGTTGTCAGAGCTTGATTTCTGAAGAACTGTTTCTCTCATACAAAAGCAATGTGAAATCCCCATTTGCATGTTCAGCACCCTTTCCAGCTTCTAAATTTATCAAGTCGCCCCCCCACACACACAATTCCAGGTTTCTCTTTGCATAATTAAGGAATAGAAACTGAGTTTGAGAGAAAAAGAAGAATCCTGACATTATAGCAAGCAGTCACTATAGTGTTACCCAAAGCTAGTGGGACTTGGAGCTTTTGGGGAATGGCGGCCTTGTATCTTGGGAATGTTGAGCTCCCTTTACACACACACACACACACACACACACACACACACACACACACACACACATTTCAGGCTTCTCTGTGCAAAGTTAAGAACTAGAAACTTTTACTGAGGAAAAAAGAGGTTGAAAGTATAGCAAGATCTATAGAGCCAATGACTATTGACGGCCTGAGCAGAGTTGATCCCAAATGGTTTAGTTGAGTTGCAACATGTGAATGTGGAAAAACAATGGCTACATGTCTTCTTGCCACATCATTTCACACACTAGTTGAAATATTTGAATTAATATGTTAGGGTACCATTGAAGACCATGATGTGAATCCATTTAAATTAAGGGTCGGGACTCAAAAGGGTGTTCATTAGGCTCCTGGCCTCACTTGCCCTAATGTCTGCATTTAACCTGTGGCTGTCAAGCTGTGTCAACTTGGAGAACTGCCAGGAGTAAAGGGGAGGTTTTTGCCAGGCTCCAGATTCACTTCCTCTCACTGTGTGTCTCGCACAGTAATACCGGGCCGTGTCCTCGGCTTTCAGGCTGTTCAGTTGCAGATAGAGCATGTTCGAGGGGTTGTCCCTGGAGATGGTGAAGTGGCCTTTGGCGAAGTCAGCATAGTTTTGTGCGCTTGCATCATATTTAATTTCTGCAATCCACTCCAGCCCCTTCCCGGGAGCCTGCCTCACCCAGCTCATCCAATAGTCGCTGAAGGTGAACCCGGAGGCACGACAGGAGAGACGGAGAGACTCGCCAGGCCTTTTGAGGTCCCCTCCAGACTCCACCAGTTGCACTTGTGATTCAACATCTGGAAGGAAAGAGATATTTAAAAAAACACCTTTGTGTTTTCCTCTACAGTATAAGTTGCTTTTATATGCCAATTATATCTTGGGAAGAAAAATTACCACCAATGGCTGCGGAAAGGACCAGAAATGGGAGCCAAAAGATCATTTTTCTCGCTGTTGCTCTGAGAGGGATTGACTGGGAAATGGCGACATACAAGAGTTGGGTCTCTGAATTTAGCTGAGGCAGGGTGATATATATATCACGTGTTCATTTTAGGCATTTCTACACCACATTTGCAGCTAAAACTTACAATAAGACTGAATTACTGTACCGTAATAATTCCAGGCATCATGCAATAAAATGGATTATTGTACCATAATGTTTAGGAATGAATAATAAAACGACTGGTGAAAGCCGCACAGAAAGTTGGACCTGTTGAACACTTCTCAAAGGCAGCCCACAGTCAACTATTATGATAGTATGGCCTGGATATCCTTAGAGCATGTACAGTATAACTGTGAGCTGATCATCCCTTTGGGGTGCAGAGTTCCAAACACGTGACAGGAAGGGAGATTGAAGCTACAATCCTATACATACATCGCTGGAGGTGTCATTGAATTTAATGGGGCTTACTCCTGAGTAGAAATGCATAGGATTGCACGATTTACTTTCAAAAAATAGTATAGGAAAAATATTGGAACCAATCAATGCAAAAGGAATGTACTGCATTCACATCACTACAGAACTCTCCAGCGGTGCAAATAGGAAAAAGCTATGGGGTGCCTACTTCACACACCCTTCTCCTTAGAATAGGGCCAGGTTCAGACTAATACATTGGTCACCTGAACATCCCCTTTGTGCAGCGATTCCCAATCCTGTGCACTCTCAGGGGCACCACAGGATGTCCCCAGTGGACTCTCTTACCGGCTCCCCCAGGCTCTGCCATCTTGGATCGTGCAAAATCTCGTGAGATCCAAGATGGCGGTGCCCAAATCTCACAATTACTCACCAGGCTTAATGCCACGAATGGGTTCTGTTTTTGTTTTTGCGAGCCATTTAAAACGTGGTTTTTGTGTTGTTTCTTTGTGGGTGAAGTTGGCCGAGGCTGGCCGAGCAAAGCTTTGCATTTGCAAGTTTGACTCACAAGAACAGGAAGCTATTTGGAGTAGCCTCGGCAGCACGGTTTTTTTTTTTGCCACACCTCAATGTGTGTCATGGGTGCGGGCCACACCCCCGCACCCCCTAGCAACCCCAGTGCTCCATGCAACGGCTGAAACATGCTTGGAAATTCTCATGGGACCTCTCAGGTTTAATGACATGATATCATGCTGGAAAAGAATATCTCCAGGAATAACTTCAGGCAGAGTTGGCAACCCTCCAACTGGAGTCTGGCACTGGTGATGCAACAGTATGAGCAACGTCTGTGAGAGATGGGCAGGGGGTAATTGGGTTGTGCTGCCTCTCCACACACAGAGAAGCCTTCAGTAGACTGATTTTGGGCCAGGTGTTTGGGCTCTACACTCTCAGACAACCACACAAACATGTATTGAAGTGTAGATTGTCAGCAGTGCAGGTTCTGCAGCTCCTGTCTCTTAATGTCTCCGTTGAGTCTTTTGCAGCTGGATGAACTTGAAAGGCTGCCAGGAGCAAAGAGGGTTTTTGCCCGGCT
The DNA here is from genome assembly GCA_026170595.1 of Plestiodon gilberti rubricaudatus. Taxonomy (NCBI): domain Eukaryota; kingdom Metazoa; phylum Chordata; class Lepidosauria; order Squamata; family Scincidae; genus Plestiodon; species Plestiodon gilberti. The sequence continues at coordinate 4,849,677 of JANXHW010000006.1, forward strand.
TCCGATTCACTTCCTCTCACTGTGTCTCTCGCACAGTAATACAGGGCCGTGTCCTCGGATCTCAGGTTGTTCATTTGCAGATACAGCATGTTTGAAGGGTTGTTTCTGGTGATGGTGAAGCGGCCTTTCACGGAGTCAGCATAGAATTGCTTGCTTCCATCACTGTATATCAGTGCAACCCATTCGAGTCCCTTCCCAGGAGCCTGTCTCACCCAGTGCATCCCGTAATCGCTGAACGTGAACCCGGAGGCTCGACAGGAGAGGCGGAGAGACTCGCCAGGCTTTTTGACTTCACCTCCAGACTCCACCAGTTGGACCTGCGATTCAGCATCTAGAAAGAAAGTGAGATTAGAAATACCCTTCACATTGTCCCCTAGAATCTAATTTTCTTCTGCTTGCCAATTATACGTTGGGAAGAACAATTACCTGTGATGACTGCTGAAAGGAAAACAAATGGGAGCCAAAAGATCATTTTTTCTCTCTATTGCTTTGTGGAGGACTGACTGGAACGTGGCCTCAGACACACAGGGGTTGTGTCTCTGAATGTAGCTGGGGCAGGGCGAGCATTCAGCTGATTTAAACAGGAAACTGGCCCTGCATTTACATATCACGCAGGATAAAAGACACACACCTTTGGTGATCTACATCTCCTTGTGCATGCACAGTACACATGGCAGTGGATGTAACTGAGGAATTCCTTCCCCTATCTACAGATTGCCCTACAACTGGCATTTTGGATGTACCATTATTGATTTATTGTATTTATTTTAGGCGTTTCTACACTGCATTAGCAAGCAAAGCCTCTCTAAGCGGCTTAAATAAAACGATTGTACCTTAATGTGTCCAAATATGAGTGAATAATAAAAAGTGGGTGGAAGCAGCAGAGAAAAGTGGAGCTTTTGCACGTTTTGTAAGACAATCCACATGTAACATGTCCCATAGTCTGGCCACGATGTCTCTAGGGCATGAATATCTGTGGGCTGGTCATCCCTTGGGGGGTGGCAGGGTCCCAAACAGGAGATAGGAGGGAGATTGAAGCTGCAATCCTGTACAGACCTCCCTGGGAGGAAGTTTCATTGCGTTTAATGGGGCTTACTTCTGAGTAGAGATGCATAGAATAACACTATTGTATTGCAAAAATAGTAAAGTTTTTTTTTATTTCACATTTTTATACCACCCTTCCTCTAAGGAGCTCAGAGTGGTGTACATATTTCCTCCCCTCCTTTTTGGTCCTCACAACAACCCTGTGAGGTAGGTGGGGCTGAGAGATAGTGACTGGCCCAAGGTCACCCAGGAAGCTTCGTGGCTGAGTGGGGATTTGAACCTGGATCTTCCAGGTCTACATCCGACTCCCAAACCACTACACCATCCTGGCCCCAATCAATGCAAATGGAACGTACTGCATTCACAACCCTACAGAAATCTCGAGTGGTGCAACTAGAAAAAAGCTCACTTGCATCTGGCATTCAGAAATGCATCCGGCATTCAGAAACCTCTAAACCCCAGAGCTGCAACCATACCCAAGTCATTTTTGGACCAGGCCACAGTGACCCAGGCCTTAGTGACCTCAAGGTTAGATTACTGTAACACACTCTATGTTAGGAATATAGATTTTTTTTTTTAGGAATATAGATTTTTTTTATTTTAAAATTACTCACTACCAATTACTTTACACACCCAAGTGCAAAAAAAAAAAAAAAAAACATACGTAACATCTCATTTCAAAACTTGCAACACTGTCGAATACAATATGGATATTTCCTACTATAATACAATATAATACTCCCAACTACACTGTCTCCAATACAAGGCCAAACATCATATATGACTTTACGTATTTGCTGGCGTGGTTTCTTGGCTCCATGGCCAAAATTTGGTCCATTTAACCTTTGACATTTTGTCCTTTTCATAATTACTTATCATTTTTATTTTAAATACTGTAACACACTCTACGTTAGGCTGCCCTTGGAACCTGTTCGGAAGCTGCAGTTAGTGCAGAAGGCGGCTGCCTATGTCGTTGTGGGTCTCGTTGGTTTGACTCATCAGGCTGCTGTTCCATTGGCTACACCGGCTGCCAGTTGACTTCCAGGCACAAGTCAAGATGCTGGTCTGGACCTTAAAGGCACTTTACAGCTCAGGTTAGGCAAGGGCATTTGAGGGGCCGCCTTCTTCTGTATCATCCGACCCATCCATTGAGGTCATCTGAGAGGGCTCTTTCAGGTGTGCCACCATTGATGGAGGTAAGGGGGATGGTGGCGAGGAATAGGGCCTTTTTGGCAGTGGCACCGCAACTATGGAATTCCCTCCCACTGGAATTAAGAACTGCTCCCTCCTAGGGGGCCTGAAGATATTTTTGTTTAGAATGGCTTTTGACTGTGGATGCTGACTGTGACTGAACTCTTGGATATGATTTGATAGGTGATCCAACTGACACTGGCAAATTGATAATCCATTTGTTAAACCCATTACTGGTTTTTTTTTAAATTTTTATTGGTTTTTTTATTTGATCTTTTACTGTTGTTTTTATTGTTCAGTGTTATAATGATTGAACGTTGCCTTGGATACCCTTACCAGGAGAAAGGTGGGATAGACACCTGTCAAATAAAAAACAACAACAAATAAATCATCCTAGGTAGATGCAGAAGTGAAACCTTTTTGAAAAGGAAACACCCACTGGCAGTAAGTGTGGCATGAGATATGAGGGAATATTCACAGCTCTGCAGCATCCGTGTCACTCAGTTGGGTCACTCTGCTTGGCTTTCAGAGGAAATTGGGGCGGAAGCTTCCCAAGGGGTCCAGCTCTCGAGGGAGAGGACCGTTCTGAAGCACACAGCTGAGGAACTCACCAGCCTCACCACTGAAACCACAAACAAGCATCTCTGGTAGTCCCATTTTATTTTGCTTATGGTGTTGGCGTTTTCCTTTTCTTTTTTTCCTGTGCATCACTGCTGCCCCCAAGTGAGAAGGACGGGAAGGAGAGTGGAGCTACGAAGAAATGCTTCTCCCCTCAAAAGGCCAAGAACTAAGCTTGAAGACCCTGCTTGCACGTTCACCTCCTTCTACAGCTTCTAGACTGATCAGACCTCTTTCCCCAACACGGAATTCCATGCTTCTCTTTGCATTCTTAAGGACTAGAAACTTAGTTTGAAAAGAAGAAGCTGGACATTATACAGAGTAACCACTACAACGTTTCCAAAACCTGGTGGGACATGCAGCTCTCAAACACTGGAGAACCTTTGCCACGGGAATGATGAAAGCAGGGATTTCATGATCTGTAGAACCAAGGAGCATTGGTAGTTTGGGTGTTGAGCATAAGTGTGACGACAGGGAAGTTATGAATATAAATATGGAAACAGAACTTCTAGATTTCACTTTCCACCATAGAAAAATCCTTGAATTAAACAGTGCAATTCGACATAACTTTTGTGCCAGTTTAACCAGCGGCTCAGCGTGAACGGGAGGCCCCAGAACGGAAAAGGGATTCAAATCCCCTCCAAAAGAGGAATTCAAAGGGGATTTGAATCCCTTTTCCATTCTGGGGTCTCCTCGCTGCGCCGCTGGTTAAACCGGCACAAAAGTTAAGTCGGATTGCGCTGTAAGTGTTATTAGTCCCAATTTAAGACAAAGCTGTGAATCTGCATCCATGTGGCTCTTGGTCTCTCTTCTCCTAACGTCTTCATTCAACTTGTTCCTTTCCAACAGCATCAACTTGGAGAGCAGCCAGGAATAGAGAGAAGTTTTTGCCCGGCGTCAGATTCACTTCCTCTCACTGTGTGTCTCTTGCACAGTAATACCGGGCCGTGTCCTCGGCTTTCAGGCTGTTCATTTGCAGATAGAGCATGTTCGAAGGGTTGTCCCTGGAGATGGTGAAGCGGCCTTTCACGGAGTCAGCATAGTATGTTGTGCCCCCATTGCTGTTAATATACGCAACCCATTCCAGCCCCTTTCCAGGAGCCTGTCGCACCCAGTTCATTCCATAGCTGCTGAAGGTGAACCCGGAGGCTCGACAAGTGAGACGGAGGTCCTCTCCGGGCCTCTTGATGTCTCCTCCAGACTCCTCCAGCCGCACGTCAGATCGAACCCCTGGAAAGAAAGAGACAGTATAAATCCCCCTTCACGCTCTCCCCTGGAATGTCACTGTCTCCCTCTTGGCAACTCTTATCTTGTGGAATTGAATTACCTCGCATGGCTGCTAAAAAGAAAAGGGAATGAATCCAAACTATCATTTTTAACCCTCTTGCTGTGAGCTGGATCAACTGTGGACAGAGAGTTGTCTGCGGCACACAGGGGCTGTGGGTGTTTCTGGGGCAGGGAAGATGTGCATTTAAAGAGGAAGCTGTCCTTGCATTTACATACCGTTCCAGATAAAAAGAGCAGCAGAATCTTTGGGTCAACCTCAGCCTGGGGGGAGCTTTGAAAGACACTTGAAGAGTGTTGGAAAGAACCACTGTGACTTGGGTTGTGTGCACTCCAGCCATTCTTGCCTCCTGGAAACAGGTGACTGTGTACCCAAATATACTCGCATATAAGACAATCTCACTGATAAGACGAGGGCATGTTTTGCCTCCTGGAAAGAGGTGACTGTGCAGTTTCCCCAACCTGCCAAATTACCAAAGTGACACTGAGAACAGACGAATGTGCGTGCACACCAAGGAAAAGGAAGTTTCTCCATTTACTTTCAACTCTCTGAAAAAAAATAGTCTGTCTACAGCTCCATCCATCCCTTTGGTTGTGCCTTTGCCCAGTGGACATTTGGGATGTGGCAAACCATTTTATCCTCATAAGGAAGTAGGGCAGAAATTGTAATGCTGAAGTGGTATCTTTATGGTGGATGAGTGGTGTGTGTGTGTGTGTGTGTGTGTGTGTGTGTGTGTGTGTGTGTGTGTGTGTGTGTGTGTGTGTGTGTGTTGAAGGAAAGATGGCTGTGCCTTTACCCATGATTATGGCCCCAATCCTACTGTGACCTTGTGCTGCCAGAACTAGCATTCCAGCAGCCCAAGGTGAGGTCCTGTATGTTGGCATGAAAGGTGGGCTGCCATTGTGTATTTCTGGGTCACTGCCGCAAATGGGCAGTGGCACCTGGGCCTCCGTTGGCACTGGTAAGTTGGCACATCAAATAATAGTGAAAAATTAAACATACAGACCAAACCAGCGACGAAAAACCACACAAATATCACAGAAAAAGGAATGCTGAGCTTCACCTACAAACCATTAAAGGAACAAAAAAAACATGACAGATTTTGCCTGCTGCCTAAGTGATAGCAAGGAAGGAGCCAGGTGAACATGCATAGAAAGGCAAGTCCCTAATTTGGGTGCCACCACCAAGAAGGTTTGCTCTTCATTAGCCAACTCACCTTCAAAGGTGGGGCACCCAGACAAGGGCCATTGAGGATGATCTTAATTGGGAGCTTTGTGTGTGGGGAGGACGTCCTTTTGGTACCCAATCTCTAGGTCACGGAGGCCTTACTGTATTTCTTCGATTCTAAGACGCATGTTTTTTCCCAATTAAGCATTTCAAAAAATGGGGTGCGTCTTAGAATCGAAGATCTCCAAAAAGCACCCCAAAATGCCATTTCCTTACTTACCGGGGCTTGGGGGAGCTTCAGGGAGGTCCGTGCGACCCTCTGCAGGCCTCCCCGATCTGCAGTTCATCGAAAAACGGCGATTTTCAGCCATTTCTCGTTTTCACGGAAACCGGAAATGGCCAAAAATCACTGTTTTTCACCAAACTGAAGATCAGGGAGGCCTGCAGAGGGTCGCGCAGACCTCCCTGAAGCTCCCTCAAGCCCTGGTAAGTAAGGAAATGGCATTCTCTGGCGGACCGCAAAGGCACTGCTCAAAGGCAGTGAGGAGATCGTCAGCTGCAGCGCGGGGCATGCTGGGGCGAAGTCTCAGGTTCAGGAAGAGAGAGCTCGCTGCTGAGCAGAGGTGGCAAGATGGCGCGGTAAAAATCAGATCGCCGTGGCAGGCAAGCTGGGGAGAGTTGGTGCTGAGCAGACAAATTGGAGGAAGGTGGTGCGTCTTGCAATCGATGGTTTTTGTTTTTTGTTTTGCTGGTGTTCCTGAAATTAAGATGCGTCTTAGAATCGATGGCGCCTTAGACTCGAAGAAATACGGTAATAGCTAGTACCAGCACTCTGTATGGGGCCCAGAAACAAGCTGAAAGCTTCTGGGATATCAGAAAAAAATACCCGACATTTGTTGGCATAGAAAGAAGACAGTGCTTTTCTTGCGTGGAGGCAAGCTTGGTCCCACATGTTATATTTCTAAAAGGAACTAAAATATTGGTCAGGAGTCTGCTATATGGCTAAGCGGGACCTTTTTTGGGAAGAGGTACTTAAGGATTCCTACTCCTCCCCAAGCCTAACATTGTTCCATCAAAAGTTACAGCTAATGGGACGGTCAAGCGATCTGTAGGGGGTACTCCCCTTAGCATCCGTATACAGGCAAATTAGGACAAGACTCTGGGACACAGAAAAGCAAGAGCAAGAAAATACAGCTGCCCCGAAAGCATGCTCTCCCCTATACTTTCAATTATCCTGGGCGCAGGAACAAAATAATAACAATTTGCAACAACTAATAAAACCGCAGGAACGACGAACGTTCTCACTCGCCAGGTTTAACTCTTTACCTTCTAATTTACTACAGGGTAGGTACTTGGAGTGTGCAAAAGTTGGCTTGAAACTCAACATTAATAAAACTAAGATCATGGCATCTGGCCCCATCAATTCCTGGCAAATAGAAGGGGCAGAAATGGAAGCAGTAACAGATTTTACTTTTTTGGGTTCCAAGATCACTGCAGACGGAGACTGCAGACATGAAATTAAAAGACGCTTACTCCTTGGAAGGAAAGCTATTGGAAATTTAGATAGCATAATAAAAAGCAGAGATATCACCATGCCAACAAAAGTTCGTATAGTCAGGGCGATGGTGTTCCCAGTAGCAATGTATGGTTGCAAGAGTTGGACCATAAGGAAGGCTGAGCGCCAAAGAATAGATGCTTTTGAACTGTGGTGCTGGAGAAGACTCCTGAGAGTCCCTTGGACTGCTAGGAGATCAAATCAGTCAATCCTAAATGAAATGAACCCTGACTGTTCCCTGGAAGGACAGGTACTGAGGCTGAAGCTCAAATATTTTGGCCAGCTAATGCGAAGAGAGGACTCTCTGGAGAAGACTCTGATGCTGGGAAAAATTGAAGGCAAAAGGAGAAGGGGAAGGCAAAGGATGAGATGGTTAGACAGCATCACCGATGCAACGAACATGAAAATGAGCGAACTCAGGAAGATAGTGGAGGATAGGAAGGCCTGGCGGGATATGGTTCATGGGATCACGAAGGGTCGGACACGACTTAACGACTGAACAACAACAACAAAGGTACTTGGACAAGGATGAGGGAGAAAGAGTGTGTCACCCTTGTGCATATGTTCTTTAATTGCAGATTATATAATGATTTACGCCATCAACTTCTGCCCTTGATCCCTGTAACCAAGCTAAGGTCATACTTAGACTCACTAAGAATTTTTTTTGACTGGGGAAGACCAAGAACAAACAAGTATAGTTGCAAAGGATTTAAGTTTAGTTTTTAATTAGCAAAGAAAAATTCAAAGTTTAAAAAACAATCAACTCACAGAGTAGATATTTAGTTATTTTATTGCTGGGACATGAATTTTAAATGTTGAGTATTTGAGATTGTTTTACTGTTTTTTTTATTTTGTTCTTTATTTTGTTGATGCCAATAAAGGCTTACTTGACTTGACTAAAAGAAGCATAATATTGTACTTCTCTTTGAACATTACTTCATTCAGTAACATGCAAATGAATGAACTTGGAGAGCTGCCAGGAGCAAAGGAGGGTTTTTGCCAGGCTTCAGATTCACTTCCTCTCACTGTGTCTCTCGCACAGTAATACAGGGCCGTGTCTTCGGCTTTCAGGCTGTTCATTTGCAGATACAGCATGTTCGAGGGGTTATTTCTGGAGATGGTGAAGCGGCCTTTGGCAAAGTCAGGATAGTATTCTGTGCTCCCGTCGGTGTTAATATATGCAACCCATTCCAGCCCCTTCCCAGGAGCCTGTCTCACCCAGCTCATATAGAAGCTGCTGAAGGTGAACCCAGAGGCTTGACAGGAGAGACGTAGTGACTCTCCGGGTCTTTTGAGGTCCCCTCCAGACTCCACCAGTTGGACTTGTGATTCGACATCTGGAAAAAAAAGAGATATTAGAAAGCCCTTTTCACTTTATATCCTAGAACATAATTCTCCTTGGCCTGATAGTTGTTCTTCTAAATATATAATTACCTCTGATGGCTGCTGAAAGGAAAACAAATGGGAGCCAAAAGATCATTTTTCCTCTCTGAGTTGCTTTGAGAGGAACTGGCTGGAAAGTGGCCTCAGACACACAGGGGTTGTGTCTCTGAACGTAGCTGGGGCAGGGCGAGCATTCGGCTGATTTAAACAGGAAACTGGCCCTGCATTTACATATCACTCAGGATAAAAGGCAAACAGCACAGGCCTTGGGCAGTCTATATCTCCTTGTGCATGCACAGGACATGTGTTGGGAGATGATACTGAAGAATTACTTCACGTATCTATGGAATGCCCTAAGACCGGAATTCTATAGAGCCCATTTTCATTGGCAGACTATCTGTTTGTGCATTCATAACACACATGACAGCTGATGGGCCTGAAGAAATACTTCCCATGTCTGGGGGATGTAATAGGGCAGGAATTTGGGGGTGAATGTCACAGATGTATTATGTTTTGTTTGGAGTATATCTACTTACACAACACTTTGCTTGCAAAAACATGAAGGCAGCTTACACTAGAATTATTGTACCTTAATGTGTAAAAAAGGACAGTAACTAATACAACGGCCAGTGAAAGCAGCCCAAAGTGATCTGGTGAAGGTTTCCGTATTGTGGAGAGAAGCATTGTCACTTACCAGTATCTGTGAATCTCGCGGCTTCGAAAAGCACAGAACTGGTGAAAAGGGGGCAACTCGACCAGTAGAAACCGATTCATCCCTGGTCTCCACTGAAGGCAGTAAACTCTTTTGAGGTGTGTGATACTAGCGTGGCTTGTGTGAAACTGGGCAGGAATCTGTAAAATATCCTTGGCATTCTTAATGAACAGAATATGGGCTTTTGATAATGGTACCAGACTTTATTCAACTACAGATTCATTGCAAACGTTAACAGGAGACAAGTAAATCTCCCAGCAGGTCAGGTTGAGGCTACGAGACGTGAGGTCTTCACTTGGCCAACTCTTAGTCAGTGTGGCTGGCTGACCGTCTTCCTTCTCTGCCACCCTATTTCACCTCGGTAGGTGGCACTGACCGTGGCCAATGGTGATGGTCACCGACTCAGATGGCCTTTAGAGACAGGGTTAGAGCAGTCTCTGGAGGAGATGCCGACAAATGGCTGTTCAATATGAAAAGGCGCCTCTCTGAACCAGTGTCCTTGGTTGGGTGTGCTCACACAAATTCATTGTAATGACAGAGCCCTAGGAAGTCAATATCTTCTCCGCATTTCATCTGCAATTTGGGGATTATAATAATGGGCTGCCTTCTGGAGACATTGCAAGGATTCCTGACACCAGGAATGAGAAGTGTTTTGAACAGCCGAAATGTGGCATATAAATGCTAACCATTATTACTTTTGTTGTGCCTCTGCTGCCCCCTGGAGGACCAAGCAGAACACAGCACCAGCTATTCTCCGACCTTCTTGCTTTGGAGCAATTCACAGTGCCTCCCTCCTGGTACAGTAATACACAGCAGTGTCTCCTGGCTTAAGGGTCTTCATTTGCAAGTAGAAATTGGAGCCGTCCTTTGAAGCTGTGAATCGACCCTGGATGGCGGCAGAATAAGAGTTGGTGACCAAAGGTTTCCAGTAGCTGATCAGCCACTCGGGGGCCTTTCCAGGCTCCTGCCGAAGCCAAGACATCCACCACTGGTCGGCCCGATCCATAGTGCAAGTCATCTGTGTGGATTCTCCAGGTTGCTTCACTTCAGCCTTAGACTGGGTCAAAACAACCTGAGATTGGGCATCTGGAGGAAGAGGAAGAGGATGGAGAGAGAGAGAGAGAGAGAGAGAGAGAGAGAGAGAGAGAGAGAGAGAGAGAGAGAGAGAGAGAGAGAGAATGCCATATCTTTTAGAGTCTGCTCACACAGCGGTACAAAGGTCATTTGGAAATCCAAACGTGAGTCACGGATATGATAGTTCTTAGTCTCTGCCACAAACAGAGGCAGAATTACCTTGCAACAATGCTAAGAGGACAACCAGTCGGTTCCAAGAGATCATTTTTTCTGGAGATTTTCAAAGGAAGAGCTGCAGTGGCTGCTGATCCTGCCAGCGCAGGCGTCTGTGGAGGCTCTCTTAAGAAATGGAGAAAAACAATGGAAGAGGCCCCATTTGCATATCTGTCCCTTTATGAAAGGCAGTGCTGCATCCAGGAACTACCTTCAGCTGCACATAGCCGCTGGTGTGGGAGTGAGCGTGCTCAGTAAGTAGCATAAGAAATGATTACAGCCATAGCTGGAGAACCGGCTGTGACCACCAAGGTTCCGTGACTAGAGATGTTGCAAGACGTTAAAGAGGGGCACTCGTCATAAAACCCAAATGCCCCTGTCAAAATATTTGCAGGGAGAATCAATATGAGCAGAGGCCTCCTTATATCCCTCCTCTTTATGACCCTTAAGGCAATTGGGTCGGTGTGTGCAGGGCCGGCCCATCCATGAAGCCAACTGAAGCCGTTGCCTCAGGCTGCAGATTGGCTGAGGTCGGCTATCTCTGTCCACCTTGCCTCCATTGTTCCTCCTCCTCCTTCCTGGATTGCAAAGAAGGGGAGGAAGAGGAAATGTGGAGGGGACGGGAGTGCTGAGCTAGAACATATTAGAGTGGGAGGAGCAGAGGCTGGCACATCGTCGGGTAAGGCGGGCAACATTTGGCATGCTGCCTCGGTGTCAGGAGGTCTTGGGCTGGCTCTGCACCTGTGCACCCCTCAATCCTGAAAATCAGCATGACTGGTGCGTCCCCCTCCCCCCACCAAGAATTGACCTTTGCTGGTGGCGACAGGAGCCACAGTCGTGTATTTAGCAGTGGCAGGCGTTCCAAGGAGGTTTGGTATCCGGTAGAGCGCTGTCTCCCACCAAGGACTGGAAGTATCAGCACCAGAAACAATGATGGGAAATAGACCATGTTTCCTTCTGGGGCTCCAGGAAACATTGGAACTGGAATCGGCTACAGGTAGACTTGAGGAATTAAAAAAGGGACAGGAATAATATAACATAGAAGCAAAAACAGGAATTAAAAAAAAATTAGCAGGGAGGTCCTCCCTCCTCAAATGCCAAGCGAAAGAAATAGGTCTTTAAACCCTGCTGGAAACCATGTAACGAGGGGGCTCTCCTTCATGGCTTTATACTTAGATGGACACACCAGCTGCAGAGCGCACAATGAATGTGGGAGGGCTTAGTGCTCATGGACTTATATGAAGAATTGGACTTGGCAGTACTGAGGGGTGGAGTCTGGTGCTGGAGCCATTGCTGTGGCTAATGAAACACGCAGGAGAATATTTACCAGCCTCGGAGGCCTTCAGTGAACAGTGACAGCATGTTCGCGGGGTTGTTCCGGGAGATGGTGAAGCGGCCTTTTGCAAAGTCAGCATAGTATTGTGTACTTGCTTCGGTACTATGTGTGACCCATTCCAGCCCCTTTCCAGGAGCCTGTGGTATCCAGTTCATATAATGACTGCTGAAGGTGAAACCGGAGGCTTGAGAGGAGAGATGGAGGGACTCGCCAAGACTTTTCAGGTCACTTTTTGTGCAGAAAGTGGCATGTGTTTTTATTTCGCTATTACCGAAAAAGACTGCCCCTATCTTCTACCTATACCCACAAGTCAAATGTTTTCTTAGAAAGTAATCCCAGCAAACTCAGGAGGACCACAGCTGGATCTGTCCCTGAGGCTGGCTCTAGAAACAGTGTGTCTGGACATGGCAGCGTAGAGTGTGTCGTCGTCGTCTGCTGCTGCTCTTGAAACACCCCAGGAGAATATTTGCCAGCCTCAGAGCTTTTCAGTGAACAGTGACTCACTGTGAAGGAGGGTTTTTGCCAGGCTTCAGATTCACTTCCTCTCACTGTGTCTCTCGCACAGTAATACCGGGCCGTGTCCTCAGATTTCAGGCTGTTCATTTGCAGATAGAACATGTTTGAAGGGTTGTTCCGGGAGATGGTGAAGCGGCCTTTGGCAAAGTCAGGATAGTATTGAGTACTCCCTTCAGGGTTACTACGTCCAACCCATTCCAGTCCTTTCCCTGGAGCCTGTCTCACCCACTCCATCCAGTAGCTGCTGAAGGTGAACCCAGAGGCCCGACAGGAGAGACGGAGGGACTCGCCAGGCCTTTTCAGATCTCCTCCAGACTCCACCAGTTGGACTTGTGATTCTACATCTGGAAAGAAAGAGATATTATAAAACCCCTTCACATCGTCTCCTAGATAGAACATATTAGCTGTCTTCTGCTTGCCAAGTATATCTTGGGAAGAGCAATTACCTCTGATGGCTGCTGACAGGAATACAAATGGGAGCCAAAGGATCATATTTCTGTCCACTGGTTTGAGTGGGATTGACTGGAAAGTGGCCACAGATGCAGGCTGTGTCTCTGAACGTAGCTGGGGCAGGGCAAGCATGCAGCTGATTTAAACAGGAAACCGGCCCTGTATTTACATATCGCTCAGGATAAAAGAGCAACCACACAGGCCTTTGGCAGTGTATATCTCCTTGTTCATGCACAGGACAAGTGTTGGGAGATGAACCTGAAAAATTACTTCACATATCTATGGAATGCCCTAAGACCGGAATTCTATAGAGACCATTTTCATTGGTGATCTGAACAGAGCTGAGTACAAGTGTGGAAGTTCACTTAGGATATGTGACAACGGATTTTAAAGCAGTTATTTGGGGACATTATTTTGGGACGTCAGGGCAGGTTCCTGCCAAGACTGAAGGACGGATTTTGAAGTTAAGGCAGATGCTCAATGTCAAGTAGAGATGGATACACTAAGGCTCCCTCTATACAACTTTCAATTTACTAGTCATTTCCCCCCTGACTTTATAAGATTCATCTCAAAAGTTACAAACACTGAATGGGATGAGAAGACTCAAAGGAAACAAAGAGAGTTGTCACGTACATTTGTAATTTCATTACAAACAAAGAAAGTGAGGCACTTTGGGCAAAAGTGACACTTTGGGGTCTGAGCTGTCAGAGGATAACCCAAAAAAGGATGCTGGGGTCATAATGGCTCAATGGACCCAACAGCCCAGCATGTGGTCACAGTGAAGAAAGCAAATTCCATGCTAGGGCTCATTAAGAAAAGGATTGCGGTTTCTGCACTCATTTTGTGACAGTTCAGTTGAGTGAACTTGGAGAGCTGCCAGGAGTAAAGAGGAGGTTGTTGCCAGGCATCAGATTCACTTCCTCTCACTGTGTCTCTCGCACAGTAATACCGGGCCGTGTCCTCGGCTTTCAGGCTGTTCATTTGCAGATAGACCATGTTTGAAGGGTTGTTCCTGGAGACGGTGAAGCGGCCTTTGGCGAAGTCCGCATAGTATTGTGTTTCCCCATCGCTAGTTATTGCTGCAACCCATTCCAGCCCCTTCCCAGGAGCCTGCCTCGCCCAGTGCATCCAGTAGCTGCCAGAGGCGTCGCTCCGGTAGGGGCGGGGCTGTAAGTATCGCTGTGGTTACAGTCGCTTTACCGAGCGAGGAGGAGGCAGCCCCGCCCCCTCACTGTCCGAGCCATTCGCCTATGGAGAAAGCAGCAGGCAGGGTCTCTTGCCTGCTACTTTCTCCGTAGGGGACTGGCTCGGACAGTGAGGGGGCGGGGCTGCCTCCTCCTCGCTCAGTAAAGCGACTGTAACCGCAGCGATACTTACAGCCCCGCCCCTACCGGAGCGATGCTTCTGGTAGCTGCTGAAGGTGAACCCGGATGCCTGGCAGGAGAGGCGAAGGGACTCTGCAGGTTTCTTAATGTCCCCACCAGTCTCCACCAGCTGGACTTGCAATTTTACATCTGGAATGAGAGAGACATTATAAGGACCCTTTAGATATTCTCCCCTAGAACATAACTGTCTTCTGCTTGCCAACTTTATCTTGGGAAGTACAATTACCTCTGATGGTTGCGAACAGGAAACCCAGCAGGAGCCAAAAGACCATTTTTCTCTCTGTTGCTTTGAGAGCGATTGACTGGGAAGTGGCCTCAGACACACACGGGTTGTGTCTCTGAACGTAGCTGGGGCAGGGCGAGTACTCAGTTGATTTAAACAGGAAACTGGCCCTGCATTTACATATCACCCAGGATAAAAGAGCAGCAGCCCAGGACCTGGCAATCTACTGTATATCTCTTGCATTCACAGGACATATGATTTTGGAACAGGACCAGACAAATTACTTCCAATATCTATGGAATACCTTAGGGCAGGAATTCTGGATGTAATGTTATTTATGTATTGTGGTTGATTTAAGCATTTCTACACCACTTCTTGCAAATAGAGCTCCAAGGCAGCTTATAATGAAATGAGTTATTGTACCTTAATGTATACAAATAGGAGTGAATAATAATAACACAGCTGGTGAAAGCTGCAGAAAAAAGATTAAGTTGCTGAATGCGTTTCAATGGCAGCCACATTTCACATGTTGCAATAGTTGGAGGGTCTAGAGGTCTCTAAGGCATGAATATTTTTGGGCTGATCACCTCTTGGGCTGCAGGGTTCCAAATATGAGACAGGGAGGGAGATGTATTTCCCCCCCAAAAAAAACAGTAAGATAAAAATACTGGAGGTGAGTGACTGAGGAGGCTTTTTGTGGAATCCTGTCCCTGGTGTCGACCAATAGGAAAGGTGGGTGCCCACCTGGAATAGGTGATTATCCCACTTGGAGTAGAATATTGGAAGCGACTGGAATGATACTGCACGACTTCCGTTTTCTTGTTTCCATGTTTTACCAGAAGTCAGTTATCGTATTCATATCCAGTTAGTGGCCTCCAGTAGTGGAACTAGGAACAGTTCTGGGGGTTCCTGCTCACACTTGACTTATTATTCCCTTTAGAAGGACCTCACACTTGGGAGAATAAACTGTACATCACCTATATCACATCCCATGTGCCAAGCTCTAGGGTTTGACTGTGTGTTGATTCCCGTCATCTGGCCAAAGCGCTGCATGCTATGGTGGGAGGGGGGGTGTCTTGAAGGAAGGAGAGCATTGAATAGTTCCAGGCTTCTCTTTGCATACTTCGGGGCTAGACGCTTACGGCCCAACCCTGTCTTCAATTTATGACAGAGGAACTTGCATTCCACTGTCATAAATGCAGCAACGCCCTTGTAAATGGTGAGCCGCTGCTGAGCGCAAAGGAGCCACTGAGGCAAACCGTTAGCAGCTCCATGTGCCCGCCACTGACAGACTCCGTTCACAGAGAAGCTGGTAAGGCAGGGGAAGGGGCGGGTTGTGGGTGGGAGGAGAGGTTCAGGGGAGGTTCGGGGAGGATCCAGGCAGCAGTGACTTGTGCCAAGATTCTATCCCTGATTTGTCAGTCCGACCCACCTCCTTTCTCTCCTCAGACTATATAACTGGCATAGGTCCAAGGAGATGCATATAGGCGACCAGAAGGCCTACTGAGGGACATGTTTTGTACTTACCTCTCGTTGGCCTTCCAGTTGCAGCCCCACCATAGCATGCGGCGTGCGCACCTTTGGCATGGCTGAATGCAAGGCAGTGGTGGGGGATCGGATTGGGCTGTGTTAGTTTGAGAAAAATGAAATTATAGCAAGCAGCTACTTCAGTATTACGCAAAACCAGTGGGACATGAATGAATGAATGAAACCTTTATTGGCATTCATGAAGGTCTTGGACACTGGAGACCTTATATCCTGGGAACGATGAAAGCTGAGCATTGACAAAAGCCTGCTCAATAGAGCAAATTGTCAGTGGTGATTGGAGCAGAGTTAGTCACAAGTGTGGTAGGTCAGCTGTGATAGGTGAGAACAGAACGATGACCTCTACGTTTCTCCTTTTCAAGCTGAATCGAATTGGACAACTGCCGTGAGCAAAGAGGTTTTTGTCTGGCTTCACATTCACTTCCTCTCACTGTGCATCTCCACAGTAATACAGGGCCGTGTCCTCGGACTTCAGGCTGTTCATTTGCAGATAGACCATGTTTGCGGGATTGTTCCTGGTGATGGTGAAACGGCCTTTGGCGAAGTCAGCATAGTTTTGCGCGCTCCCATCATTGTTAATATATGCAACCCATTCTAGTCCTTTTCCAGGAGCCTTTCTCAGCCAGTGCATCCAGTAGCTGCTGAAGGTGAACCCGGAGGCGTGACAGGATATGCGGAGGGACTCTCCGGGCCTTTTGAGGTCCCCTCCAGACTCCACCAGTTGGACCTGTGATTCTATGTCTGGAAAGAAAGAAATATTAGAAAGACCCTCCACATTTTCCTCTGGAACGTAACTTGCTTTTGCTTGCCAATTACAATATATGTTGGGAAGAACAATTACCTCTGATGGCGGCTGAAAGGAAAAGAAAGGGGAGCCAAAAGATCATTTTTCTCTTTGTTGTTTTGAGAGGGATTGACTGGAAAATGACTGCAGACACACAGGGGTTGTGTCTCTGAACGTAGCTGGGGCAGGGCGAGCATTCGGCTGATTTGCAAAGGAAACTGGCTCTGTACTTGCATATCACTCAGGATAAAAGGCGAACACCACAGGCCTCAATGTGTACATGGCACACATTTTTATAGAGGTGGATGAGATGGTTTTCTTCCCATATCTATGGAACACAGTCAGAGAGGAATTCTGGATTTCATGTGTTACTTATTGTTTACTTATTGTTTTCATTGTGATGTTTCTATACCGCATTTTGGAAACCAAAGCTTCAAGGCAGCTTGCAATTGCATTGTCTTGTAGTGTACTGCATAACAGTGAAGAAGAAAACAGCCTGTGTTAATTGCAGAGAAAGCTACGCAGACCAGACCAGTAGATAAAAACCACATGAAAACCAGCAGAGCTGACATGACAAACCGCTAAAGGCACATAGGTAGAGGTGTGTTTTTTGGGAGTTATTTGTTTCCAAAATTTCTTGATTAAAATGCAAATAGTCGTGTTATGTGTTTTTATTCCAACTTATGGAATAAAGATGGTTAGGGAAGATGGTTTACTTCCCATAAACAGGCAGGAGGTATGGTCCCAAGGTTGAACTGCCTGAAGACTGCTGGAAACTAAGCAGGAACAATCAGTTTTCATGCTGGAAGGGAGACCAGGAAGTCACTGATAAGCTGTCATGACCCTCAGTGGCAGAGAGGAGTCGCTGTTGCGTGGTGCGGTGAGAGAACAGACTGGAATGCTGAGAATGTCAGTGACAGAGCAATGACAACTGGAAAAAAGAAAGTTTCCCTGTTCAACATGATCTGTGTGTGGTGTCCTGCGGAGAGCTTGAGGCTTGAGTTCAGCAGCTAGTACAGATGACTACACCATGGAGGAAACCAGCTGGAATTGTAGGGTTCTATACAGAACAATATTGTAAAGATCCTTATCGGATCTAGATAAGCCTGCCTATGTAAACCGCCTTGAATAACATCTGAAGAGCAATCTGAGGATAAGAAAGGCGGTATATAAATAAATAAATAAATAAATAAATAAATAAATAAATAAATAAATAAAATATCTATGGAACACAGTCAGAGAGGAATTCTGGATTTCATGTGTTACTTATTGATTGTTTTCATGGTGGTGTTTCTATACCGCATTTTGGAAACCAAAGCTTCAAGGCAGCTTGCAATTGCATTGTCTTGTAGTGTACTGCATAGCAGTGAAGAAGAAAACAGCCTGTGAGAATTGCAGAGAAAGTTACTCAGACCAGATCAGTAGATAAAACCCACATGAAAACCAGCAGAGCTGACATGACAAACCGCTAAAGGCACATAGGTAGAGGTGTGTTTTTTGGGAGGGTTTTTTTTTTCAAAATTTCTTGACTAAAAATGCAAATAGTCGTGTTATGTGTTTTTATTCCAACTTATTCCAGAAACTGCTCCTGAGTAACTCCTACCTGCTTCCATATTCTTAGGAGAAGAGGGTCCCTTTGAAGGAGAAACAGAGAGGTTCATGTGTGTGGGTGGGGGCTCTATCTAATCTGGCTTGTCGTAATTTGGAGAAAGAAGATTCTGGCACAACACACAACAGGCTTCAGCGGGCCAAAGGATGACAGTGCTGGCCGTTGACACTCACTGCATAACTTCTTGTGATTTGTGGCACTGGAGCTCCCCCTTGGGGGACTTTCCTCTAGTCTAGAGTTAATTCAGGGAAGGGTTTTTGGCTGAGCTGTAGCGAGATCCCTCTCACTGTGTATCTGGCACAGTAATACACGGCTGTGTCTTCGGCTTTCAGGCTGTTCATTTGCAGGTAGAAGTTGGAGCTGTCCTTGGAGGCCGTGAATCGCCCTTGGATTGCAGGAGAATAATAATTGCTACTAGAGGTATGGTAGTGTACAAGCCACTCCAAGCCTTTCCCAGACTCTTGCCGGACCCACTCCATCCAGTAGCTGTTAGGATTAAAGCCAGTGACGGCACAGGCCAGTTGATGGGCTTCTCCAGGAGTTTTCAGTACCGACTCCGATTGGGTCAGAACCACCTGCTGCGAGAGGGCGCCTGGTGGAAAAGGAAACGGAGAAATAGTTGAGATAGGAGAAGCAACAGCCCCCAGTTAGCAAATGGGACCAAAATTTCAAGTCCAGCGTACATGAGGAGGAGGCAGCCAGAGCAATGAGTATCGGCAATAAGGAGGACATAGCGGAAGGCTGGGCTGGATCTCACTGTGTGCTGCAATACGAAATGTGTGTGAGGTGAGACGGTGGGAGGGATTAAGTAGCAAGCCAAAATATGCATAGCTTTGCATAAGTCAGTCAGCGTAAGAGAGGGCAGTATTAATATGGGAGCAAAGAGAAGGACAGACCCTCAGCTAGCCCTGCTTCTGGAAAGGGGAGGGTTAGAATTTCCCTGTTCCATCTGGCTTGACTCACTGGCTTGAGGCCTCTGGAGGTGTGTGCTCCGCAGGGTTAGTTTCTGTGGAGATGTGTTCCTTCCCATGGTCTGTGGGTCGGACAGGTCCATCTCTGAGGCCGACTAAAGTGGTCATTTCATGCAGTGGATTGGTGGGGGGGCGCCCACCTCCCCCTGCCCCCTTGCCTCCAGTGCTGCTCCTTCTCCTACCACCCCCTGGATCGAAAAGGAATCCGTGTCAGTCAGTTGGGTCACTCTGTCTTGGCGTTCAGAGGAAACTGTGGGCAAACTCCTGAGGAGTTCAACTCTCGAGGGAGTGGAGACTGAGTTCTGAAGCACACAACTGAAGCTATCACCAGGCGCGACCTGGAAACCACAAACCAGCATTTTTGGCAGTTGCATTTTATTTTGCTCATGGCCTGTGGCATTTTTCTGTGCATCACTGCCCCCCCCCCATGTAAGAATAAAGGGAAGGAGAGAGTTGTCAGAACTTGATCTCTGAAGAACTGTTTCTCTCATACAAAAGCCATGTGAAATCCCTATTTGCATGTTCAGCACCCTTAACAGTTTCTAAATTTATCTAGTCCCCCCGCACACACACACACACACACACACACACACACACACACACACACACACACACACACACACACACACACACACACACACAATTCCAGGTTTCTCTTTGCATACAAAGACTAGAAACTGAGTTTGAGAGAAAAAGAAGAATCCTGACATTATAGCAAGCAGTCACTATAGAGTTACCCAAAGCTAGTGGGACTTGGAGCTTTTGGGGAATGGTGGCCTTGTATCTTGGGAATGTTGAGCTCCCTTTCCACACACACACACACACACGCACACATTTCAGGCTTCTCTGTGCAAAGTTAAGAACTAGAAACTTTTACTGAGGAAAAAAGAGGATGAAAGTATAGCAAGATCTATTGATGGCCTGAGCAGAGTTGATCCCAAATGGTTTAGTTGAGTTACAACATGTGAATGTGGAAAAACAATGGCTACATGTCTTCTTGCCACGTCATTTCACACACTAGTTGAAATACTTGAATTAATATGTTAGGGTCCCATTGAAGACCATGATGTGAATCCATTTAAATTAAGGGTCGGGACTCAAAAGGGTGTTCATTAGGCTCCTGGCCTCACTTGCCCTAATGTCTGCATTTAACCTGTGGCTGTCAAGCTGTGTCAACTTGGAGAGCTGCCAGGAGTAAAGGGGAGGTTTTTGCCAGGCTCCAGATTCACTTCCTCTCACTGTGTGTCTCGCACAGTAATACCGGGCCGTGTCCTCGGCTTTCAGGCTGTTCATTTGCAGATAGAGCATGTTTGAGGGGTTGTCCCTGGAGATGGTGAAGCGGCCTTCGGCAAAGGCAGCATAGTATTCTGCGCTCCCATCGGGGTGAATGTCGGCAACCCATTCCAGTCCCTTCCCAGGAGCCTTTCTCACCCAGTGCATCCAGTAGCTGCTGAAGGTGAACCCAGAAGCTTGACAGGAGAGATGGAGGGACTCGCCAGGCTTTTTAACATCTCCTCCAGACTCCACTAGCTGGACCTGTGATTCGACGTCTGGAAAGAAAGAGGTATTAGAAAGACCCTCCACATTTTCCCATGAACATAACTTGCTTTTGTTTGCCAATTACAATATATGTTGGGAAGAACAATTACCTCTGATGGCTGCTGCAAGGAAAAGAAAAGGGAGCCAAAAGATCATTTTTTTCTCTCTGTGTTGCTTTGAGAGGAACTGGCTGGAAAGTGGCCACAGACAAACAGGGGTTGTGTCTCTGATCGTAGCTGGGGCAGGGTGAGCATTCAGCTGATTTAAACAGGAAACTGGCCCTGTATTTACATATCACTCAGGATAAAAGGCACACACTGCAAGGTCTTTGGTGACCCAGTTCTCCTTGTTCATACACAGTACACCTTATTTTGTAGGTGGACCAGAAGAATTACTGTACTTCCCATATCTTCCAAATGCCTTAGTCCAGGGGTTGTCAACCAGTGGTACTACCGGTAGTACCACCAGTGGTACTTGGGCCAACTGCTGGTGGTACTTGGACTGCTGGCCCGCCCCCACCCACAGAGTACTCTCTGGTACTTGGCACCCCGCCCCCTCGTCGTAGGAGCCCGTCTCTCTCCGCTGCCGGGCTCCTAAGACAAGGGGGCGGGGCGCCTCATACCGGAGAGTAACGGTGGGGCGGAAAGCTGCAGAACTTAGCTTTCCGCCCCACCTCCAGCGATGCCAGTGGTCATGACACGAATGGGGTTGAAGACCACTGCCCTAGAACAAGAATTCTGAGACCCTTACAGGTGGTTGTGCATGTTCTCCATTGGTGGTGGCTAAATACAAGGCCAGCAATGCCCCCTCTCATATGCTGAAATGGGCCACACAAATGCTTAGCTTCATTATTTTGTGCAGTGTCACTGGTGCCCCCTGGAGGACCAAAGAGAACATGGTCCAAGCAAACCGTGGGACCTTTTATTTGAACCTTGTTCTCTATATGACTGTAGGAGACAGTTCACCTATACCTAGAGGCAGTCCAAAATGGTGTTTTCAAAAAGCAGATTTCGGTCTTGTCCAAAATAAAATTGCTGAAAGTGGTGTTATGTGTTTTTATTCCATTTTTAAAAATTATAATTGCTTTAATAATCCCTTTAAAAGTGTACTAGGTAGGTGATACAGGTGGTATAGTGTCAGCAGATGCAGCCATAGTTATGACCAATATGTAGAGGTGTTAGATAACAGTTCCATTTTTTGCAGATTTTGGGAGTTTTTTGTGCAGAAAATGGTATGTGTTTTTATTTCACTATTACCAAAAAAGACTGCCCCTATCTTCTACCTATACCTACAAGTCAAATTGTTTTTTTCGAAAGCAATCCCAGCAAGCTCAGGAGGACCAGAGCTGGAATTGTCCCTGTGGCTGGCTCTAGAAACTGTGTGGCTGGACATGGCAGCGTGGAGTGTGGAGTCTGCTGCTGCTGCTCTTGAAACACCCCAGGGGAATATTTGCCCGCCTCAGAGCCCTTCAGTGAACTCACTGTGAAGGATGGTTTTTGCCAGGCTTCAGATTCACTTCCTCTCACTGTGTCTCTCGCACAGTAATACCGGACCGTGTCTTCGGCTTTCAGGCTGTTCATTTGCAGATAGAACATGTTTGAAGGGTTATTTCTGGAGATGGTGAAGCAGCGTTTTGCAAAGTCAGCATAGTACTGTATGCAACCCATTCCAGTCCTTTTCCAGGAGCCTTTCTCAGCCAGTGCATCCCGTAATCGCTGAACGTGAACCCAGAGGCTTGGCAGGAGAGGCGGAGGGACTCCCCAGGCTTTTGGATTTCCCCTCCAGACTCTACCAGTTGGACTTGGGATTCGACATCTGGAAGGAAACAGAACTTCATGTTTTCCCCTACAATATAACTTGCCTTTATCTGCCAGTTATATCTTGGGAAGAAAAATTACCTCTGCGGGCTGCTGAAAGGACAAGAACTGGAAGCCAAAAGATCATTTTTCTCGCTGTTGCTCTGAGAGGGATTGACTGGGAAATGGCGACATACAAGAGTTGGGTCTCTGAATGTAGCGGAGGCAGAGTGAGCCTTCAGCTGATTGAAACAGGAAGCTGGCCCTGCATTTACATATCACGCAGGATAAAAGGCACATACCTTTGGTGATCTATATCTCCTTGTGTATGCACAGTATATATGACAGTGGACGCAACTGAGGAATTCCTTCCCCTTGCCCTAAGACTGAAATTCTGGATGTACCATTATTGATTTATTGTATTTATTTTAGGTGTTTCTACACTACATTAGCAAGGAAAGCCTCTCTAGGTAGCTTAAATAAAAATATTGTACCTTAATGAGTCCAAATATGAGTGAATAATAAAAAGCGGGTGGAAGCAGCAGAGAAAAGTGGAGCTTTTGAACATTTTGTAAGACAATCCACATTTAACATGTCCCCATAGTCTGGCCTGGATGTCTCTAGGGCAGAAATATCTGTGGTCTGGTCATCCCTTGTGGGGCAGGGTCCCAAGCATGAGATAGGAGGGAGATTGAAGCTGCAATCCTGTACAGACCTCCCTGGGAGGAAGTTTCATTGCGTTTAATGGGGCTTACTTCTGAGTAGAGATGCATAGAATAACACTATTGTACCATAAGCTGTCGATCGAAAGGTCGGCAGTTCGATCCCCGCGACGGGGTGAGCGCTCGTTGCTTGGCCAGCTCCTGCCAACCTAGCAGCTCCAAAGCATGTTAATGCGAGTAGATAAATAGGTACCACTTGCGAGAAGGTAAACAGCGCTCCGTGTTCCAGCTGCATGCTACGCGCTGCGGCAAGGAGAGTCATGCCGGCCACATGACCACGGAGGCGTCTTCGGACAACGCTGGCTCTTCGGCTTTCAAATGGAGATGAGCACCACACCCTAGAGTCGGACACGACTGGACTTAATTGTCAGGGGATACCTTTACCGTTTTATTGCAAAAATAGTAAAGTTTTTTTTTATTTCACATTTTTATACCACCTTTCCTCTAAGGAGCTCAGAGTGGTGTACATATTTCCTCCCCTCCTTTTTTGTCCTCACAACAACCCTGTGAGGTAGGTGGGGCTGAGAGATAGTGACTGGTCCAAGGTCACCCAGGAAGCTTCATGGCTGAGCGGGGATTTGAACCTGGATCTTCCAGGTCTAAGTCTGACTCCCAAACCACTACACCATCCTGGCTCCAATGAATGCAAATGGAACGTACTGCATTCACAACCCTACAGAAATCTCCAGTGGTGCAACTAGAAAAAAGCTCACTTGCATCTGGCATTCAGAAATGGGCAACCTCTAAACCCCGGAGCTGCAACCATACCCAAGTCATTTTTGGACCAGGCCACAGTGACCCAGGT
Source organism: Plestiodon gilberti rubricaudatus (assembly GCA_026170595.1). Classification (NCBI taxonomy): domain Eukaryota; kingdom Metazoa; phylum Chordata; class Lepidosauria; order Squamata; family Scincidae; genus Plestiodon; species Plestiodon gilberti. Next base: position 4,873,600 of record JANXHW010000006.1, read on the forward strand.
CTTAGTGACCTCAAGGTTAGATTACTGTAACACACTCTATGTTAGGAATATAGATTTTTTTTTTTTAGGAATATAGATTTTTTGTATTTTAAAATTACTCACTACCAATTACTTTACACACCCAAGTGCAAAAAAAACAACACCATACGTAACATCTCATTTCAAAACTTGCAACACTGTCGAATACAATATGGATATTTCCTACTACAATACAATATAATACTCCCAACTACACTGTCTCCAATACAAGGCCAAAAATCATATATGACTTTACGTATTTGCTGGCGTGGTTTCTTGGCTCCATGGCCAAAATTTGGTCCATTTAACCTTTGACATTTTGTCCTTTTCATAATTACTTATCATTTTTATTTTAAATACTGTAACACACTCTACGTTAGGCTGCCCTTGAAACCTGTTCGGAAGCTGCAGTTAGTGCAGAAGGTGGCTGCCTATGTCGTTGTGGGTCTCATTGGTTTGACTCAGCAGGCTGCTGCTCCGTTGGCTACACCGGCTGCCAGTTTACTTCCAGGCACAAGTCAAGATGCTGGTCTGGACCTTAAAGGCGCTTTACAGCTCAGGTCAGGCAATAGCATTTGAGGGGCCGCCTTCTTCTGTATCATCCGACCCATCCATTGAGGTCATCTGAGAGGGCTCTTTCAGGTGTGCCACCATTGATGGAGGTAAGGGGGATGGCGGCGAGGAATAGGGCCTTTTTGGCGGTGGCACCGCAACTATGGAATTCCCTCCCACTTGAATTAAGAACTGCTCCCTCCTAGGGGGCCTGAAGATATTTTTGTTTAGAATGGCTTTTGACTGTGGATGCTGACTGTGACTGAACTCTTGGATATGATTTGATAGGTGATCCAACTGACACTGGCAAATTGATAATCCATTTGTTAAACCCATTACTGGTTTTTTAAAAATGTTTTATTGTTTTGTTTATTTGATCTTTTACTGTTGTTTTTATTGTTCAGTATTATAATGATTGAAAGTTGCCTTGGATACCCTGCTATGGTCCGCCCCCGGAGGCTAATGGATCCAGAAGGTTTCCTGAGGGCTCTGGGGGGCTTCCCCACTGCCAAGACTGGTGACTCGTCTGAGGCCCTGGTTGACCTCTGGAATGGGGAAATGGCCAGGGCAGTGGATGAGATCGCTCCTGAGCGACCTTTGCCACGCCGCAGACTCAGAGCGGCTCCTTGGTTTACTGAGGAGCTGCAAATGATGAAGCGACAGGGTAGATGTCTTGAGCGACGGTGGCGGAAAACTCGTGCCGAATCCGACCGGACACGGAGTAGGGCCCATTATAGAACTTACTCCGTGGCGGTGATAGCAGCGAAGAGAAATTTCTTCTCTGCTACCATTGCGTCTGCAAGCAATCGTCCAGCGGAGCTGTACCGTGTGGTGCGAGGCCTACTCCACCAGGCCGCCCCAATAGATCAGGAGGAACACACGGTGGCCCGCTGCGACATGTTTGCTAAACATTTTGCAGATAAAATCGATCGGATTCGCCATGACTTGGATGCCTCATTGACAATATCTGAGGATGTCCCCTTGGCATCTGCTTGTCCAGTGTGGGGGACTCTTTTCAGCTTGTACAGCCTGAGGATGTGGACAGGCTCCTTTGGAGTGTGAGGCCGGCTGCCTGCATGCTTGACCCTTGCCCGGCTTGGCTAATTAGATCTGCCCGGGAGGGACTGGCCGAGTGGACAGGGAGGGTGGTCAACTCTTCGTTGGCGGAGGGGGTGCTGCCGCTCGCTTTGAGGCGGGCGGTGGTTCGACCCCTTCTGAAGAAGCCCTCCCTTGACTCCACAGTAATGGACAACTACCGGCCAGTTTCAAACCTCCCGTTTTTGGGCAAGGTAATTGAGCGGGTGGTGGCGTCTCAACTGCAGAGGGTCCTGGATGAAGCTGATTATCTAGACCCCTTTCAATCTGGTTTCAGGCCGGGCTTTGGGACGGAAACGGCCATGGTCGCCTTGGTGGATGATCTACGCCGAGGACTGGACAGGGGGAGTGCGTCCCTGTTGGTTCTGCTGGACCTCTCAGCGGCTTTCGACACCATCGACCATGGTGTCCTTCTGGGCCGATTGGCCGAGCTGGGGGTCGGGGGCACCGTTCTGCGGTGGTTCCGCTCCTACTTGGCAGATAGGTCCCAGATGGTGGTGCTGGGGGATGCCTGTTCGGCACCCTGGCCCTTGAGGTGTGGAGTGCCACAGGGTTCCATCTTGTCCCCCATGCTATTTAACATCTACATGAAACCGCTGGGAGAGGTCATCCGGGGATTTGGAGTGGGGTGCTATCAATATGCTGATGACACCCAGCTCCATCTCTCCTTTCCACCTGATTCCAGGGTGGCTGTTGAGGTTCTGGAGCGCTGCCTGGAGGCAGTGGGGACCTGGATGAGGGCTAATAAGCTGAAACTAAACCCGGACAAGACAGAGGTTCTCCTGGTCCGGAAATCCACGATGCAGGTGCTAGAGTATCGTCCTGCTCTGAAGGGGGTTGCACTCCCTCTAAAGGAGCAGGTCCGCAGCTGGGGGGTCCGCCTGGATCTGCAGCTGCTCTTGGATTCCCAGGTGGCGGCTGTGGCCAGGGGGGCCTTTGCCCAGCTTCGGCTGGTGCGCCAGCTGCGACCGTACTTGGATCGTGCAGACCTGACCACGGTGATCCATGCCGCGGTGACATCGCGATTAGATTATTGTAACGCGCTCTACGTGGGGCTGCCCTTGAAGACGGTTCGGAAACTGCAATTAGTGCAGAATGCGGCGGCCCGTGTGGTTACTGGGGGTAGGCGGTTCGACTCTGTCGGGCCGCTTCTTCAGCGGCTGCACTGGCTGCCAATTCGTTTCCGGGCCCAATTCAAGGTGCTGGTTTTGACCTTTAAAGCCCTATACGGCCTGGGGCCAGGATATCTGAGAGACCGCCTACTTCCATATATTCCAGCTCGTCTCCTTAGGTCATCAGAGAAGGCCCTTTTGAGGGTACCTTCGCCCAGGGAGGTGCGAGGGGCGGCGGCCAGAAATAGGGCCTTCTCAGTAGTGGCACCAACCCTATGGAATTCCCTCCCTCTTGATTTACGTATTGCTCCCTCCCTGGAGACCTTCCGGCGAGGCCTGAAAACTTTCCTGTTTAAGGAGGCCTTCTGAGTCCTTGCCTTTTTTAACATCCTGCACAGGTGGGGTGCTGCTGCTTTTAAATGCTTTTTTATGCTTCTGTTTTAATTGTAATTTGATGTGTTTTTATTAATTTTAGATGATGTTTTTACTAGCTTTTGTGGATTGTTTTTTAATGTTTTAAATGTGATTATTTGTTGTATTTGTATCCCATGTTGTAAGCCGCCTTGGGTCCCTTCGGGGAGAAAGGTGGGGTAAAAATAGTGTAAATAAAATAAAATAAATAAATACCCTTACCAGGAGAAAGGCGGGATAGACACCTATCAAATAAACAACAACAACAAATAATTCATCCTAGGTAGATGCAGAAGTGAAACCTTTTTGAAAAGGAAACACCCACTGGCTGTAAGTGTGGCGTGAGATGTGAGGGAATATTCACAGCTCTGCAGCATCCGTGTCACTCAGTTGGGTCACTCTGCTTGGCTTTCAGAGGAAATTGGGGGGGAAGCTTCCCAAGGGGTCCAGCTCTCGAGGGAGAGGACCGTTCTGAAGCACACAGCTGAGGAACTCACCAGCCTCACCACTGAAACCACAAACAAGCATCTCTGACAGACACATTTTATTTTGCTTATGGTGTTGGCATTTCTTTTTCTTTCTTTTTTTCCTGTGCATCACTGCTGCCCCCAAGTGAGAAGGACGGGAAGGAGAGTGGAGCTACGAAGAAATGCTTCTCCCCTCAAAAGGCCAAGAACTAAGCTTGAAGACCCTGCTTGCACGGTCACCTCCTTCTCCAGCTTCTAGACTGATCAGACTTCTTTCCCCAACCCAGAATTCCATGCTTCTCTTTGCATTCTTAAGGACTAGAAACTTAGTTTGAAAAGAAGAAGCTGGACATTATACAGAGTAGCCACTACAATGTTTCCAAAACCTGGTGGGACATGCAGCTCTCAAACACTGGAGAACCATTGCCACGGGAATGATGAAAGCAGGGATTTCATGATCTGTAGAACCAAGGAGCATTGGTAGTTTGGGTGTTGAGCATAAGTGCGACGACAGGGAAGTTATGAATATAAATATGGAAACAGAACTTCTAGATTTTACTTTCCACCATAGAAAAAATCCTTGAATTAAACAGCGCAATTCGACATAACTTTTGTGCCAGTTTAACCAGCGGCTCAGCGTGAACGGGAGGCCCCAGAACGGAAAAGGGATTCAAATCCCCTCCAAAAGAGGAATTCAAAGGGGATTTGAATCCCTTTTCCATTCTGGGGCCTCCCGTTCTCGCTGCGCCGCTGGTTAAACCGGCACAAAAGTTAAGTCGGATTGCGCTGTAAGTGTTATAGTCCCAATTTAAGACAAAGCTGTGAATCTGCATCCATGTGGCTCTTGGTCTCTCTTCTCCTAACGTCTTCATTCAACTTGTTCCTTTCCAACAGCATCAACTTGGACAGCGGCCAGGAATAGAGAGAAGTTTTTGCCCGGCTTCAGATTCACTTCCTCTCACTGTGTGTCTCTTGCACAGTAATACCGGGCCGTGTCCTCAGTTTTCAGACTGTTCATTTGCAGATAGAGCATGTTTTAAGGGTTGTTCCTGGATATGGTGAAGCGGCCTTTGGCGAAGTCTGCATAGTATGTTGTGCCCCCACCGCTGTTAATATCGGCAACCCATTCCAGTCCCATCCCAGGAGCCTGTCGCACCCAGTTCATCCAGTAGCTGCTGAAGGTGAACCCAGAGGCCTGACAGGAGAGACGGAGGGACTCGCCAGGTCTTTTAAAATCTCCACCAGACTCCACCAGCCGCACCTCTGATCGGACCCCTGGAAAGAAAGAGACAGTATAAATCCCCCTTCACGCTCTCCCCTGGAATGTCACTGTCTCCCTCTTGGCAACTCTATCTTGTGGAATTGAATCACCTCTCATGGCTGCTAAAAAGAAAAGGGAATGAAGCCAAAGTATCATTTTTAACCCTCTTGCTGTGTGCTGGATCAACTGTGGACAGAGAGTTGTCTGCGGCACACAGGGGCTGTGGGTGTTGCTGGGGCAGGGAAGATGTGCATTTAAAGAGGAAGCTGTCCTTGCATTTACATACCGCTCCGGATAAAAAGAGCAGCACAATCTTTGGGTCAACCACAGCCTGGGGGGAGCTTTGAAAGACACTTGAAGAGTGTTGGAAAGAACCACTGTGACTTGCGTTGTGTGCACTCCAGCCATTCTTGCCTCCTGGAAACAGGCGACTGTGTACCCAAATATACTCGCATATAAGATGATCTCACTGATAAGACGAGGGCAAGTTTTGCCTCCTGGAAAGAGGTGACTGTGCAGTTTCCCCAACCTGCCAAATTACCAAAGTGACACTGAGACCAGACGAATGTGTGTGCACACCAAGGAAAAGGAAGTTTCTCCATTTACTTTCAACTCTCTGAAAAAAAAAATAGTCTGTCTACAGCTCCATCCATCCCTTTGGTTGTGCCTTTGCCCAGTGGACATTTGGGACGTGGCAAACCATTTTATCCTCATAAGGAAGTAGGGCAGAAATTGTAATGCTGAAGTGGCCAGAAGTCCGGTTAGATCAAAGATGAACTAAGAAGACAGTCCCACCCAAAGTAGGATTTGGGGGGTATCTTTACGGTGGGTGAGTGGTGTGTGTGTGTGTGTGTGTGTGTGTGTGTGTGTGTGTGTGTGTGTGTGTGTGTGTTGAAGGAAAGATGGCTGTGCCTTTGCCCATGATTATGGCCCCAATCCTACTGTGACCTTGTGCTGCCAGAACTAGCATTCCAGCAGCCCAAGGTGAGGTCCTGTATGTTGGCATGAAAGGTGGGCTGCCATTGTGTATTTCTGGGTCACTGCCGCAAATGGGCAGTGGCACCCGGGCCTTCGTTGGCACTGGTAAGTTGGCAGATCAAATAATAGTGAAAAATAAAACATACAGACCAAACCAGCAATGAAAAACCACACAAAAATCACAGAAAAAGGAATTCTGAGTATCACTTACAAATCATTAAAGGCACAGAAAAACATGACAGAGTTTGCCTGCTGCGTAAGTGATAGCAAGGACGGAGCCAGGTGAACATGCATAAAACGGGAATTCCCATGCATAAAACGGGAATTTGGGTGCCACCACCAAGAAAGTTTGCTCTTCATTAGCCAACTCACCTTCAAAGGTGGGGCACCCAGACAAGGGCCATTGAGGGTGATCTCAATTGGGAGCTTTGTGTGTGAGGAGGACGTCCTTTTGGTACCCAAAAGTACCAAAAGTATTTCTTGGGTGGAGGCAAGCTTTGTCCCACATGCTATGTTTCTAAAAGAAACATAATATTGTACTTCTCTTTGAACATTACTTCATTCAGGGTGCAATCCTGTAAAAAAAAAAAGCTGGTAAAGGATTCAATAATTCAGTAAAGCACGTTTGCGACGCCTCAGGAGTAAGGGAGGCCGGTGCAAGGCCAGCCTCCCTCACTCCGGAGCTGGATATCCACGCGGTCAGCGGCGTAAGGGAAGTGCTCCATCGCCAGCCGCATGGGCGGTCCGGCTGGGCGAGGAAGGGGGATCATTGGCCTAGCCGGCCTGGGGGGGGCGGTGGATGGCGTCGGCCATATCCCCGTCCCCACCGGACTGGCTATGCTGTTACACAGCCTCCTCTACACCCGCCAGCTATTTAGCTGGTGGAAATCCGAGGAGGTCAATAGGGCTGGCCTGGGTTTACACTCGGGGAAGGGGACGAGCGTCCCCTTCCCTGAGTAGACCTCCACCCTGCTGGTCGACGGGCAGCCGGTGCACAGGATCCGGCGGGTGGCCCTGGGATGAAGGCCAGATTCTTTGTCAGAATTGCACTGCCCTTAACATGCAAATGAATGAACTTGGAGAGCTGCCAGGAGCAAAGGAGGGTTTCTGCCAGGCTTAAGATTCACTTCCTCTCACTGTGTCTCTCGCACAGTAATACAGGGCCGTGTCCTCGGATCTCAGGTTGTTCATTTGTAGATACAGCACGTTTGAGGGGTCGTTCCTGGAGATGGTGAAGCGGCCTTTGGCAAAGTCTGCATAGTATTGTTCGCTCCCATCGTACTTAATATAGGCAATCCATTCCAGCCCCTTTCCAGGAGCCTGTCGCACCCAGTTCATCCCGTAGCTGCTGAAGGTGAACCCAGAGACTCGACAGGAGAGACGTAGTGACTCTCCGGGTCTTTTGAGGTCCCCTCCAGACTCCATCAGTTGGACTTGTGATTCGACATCTGGAAAGAAAGAGATATTAGAAAGCCCCTTTCACTTTATGTCCTAGAACTTAATTCTCCTTGGCCTGATAATTGTTCTTCCCAAGATATAATTACCTCTGATGGCTGCTGAAAGGAAAACAAATGGGAGCCAAAAGATCATTTTTTCTGTTTGTGTTGCTTTGAGAGGGATTGACTGGAAAGTGGCCTCAGACACACAGGGGTTGTGTCTCTGATCGTAGCTGGGGCAGGGTGATCATTCAGCTGATTTAAACAGGAAACTGGCCCTGTATTTACATATCACTCAGGATAAAAGGCACACACTGCAAGGTCTTTGGTGATCCAGTTCTCCTTGTTCATACACAGCCCACAACTTTGGATGAACCTGGAGAATTACTGTGCAACATTATGGAATGCCTAGGACAGGGAAAAAATGTGTTCATATTAGTCAAAATAAAATGAATTATTGCATCTTAATGTATAATTTGTGCATTCATAATCATAATGCACATGAATTTGGGGAATTTGGGGTTGAATGTCGCAGATGTATTATGTTTTGTTTGGGGTATATCTACTTGCACGACACTTTGCATGCAAAAACATGGAGGCAGCATACACTAAAATGAATTATTGTACCTTCATGTATAAAAAAGGACAGTAACTAATGCAACAGCCAGTGAAAGCAGCCCAAAATGTTCTGGTGAAGGTTTCCGTGTTGCGGAGAAACGGAATGTCACTTACCAGTATCTGTGAATCTTGCTGCTTCGAAAAGCACAGAACTAGTGAAAAGGGGGGCAACTCGACCAGTAGAAACCGATTCATCCCTGGTCTCCACTGAAGGCAGTAAACTCTTTTGAGGTGTGTGATACTAGCGTGGCTTGTGTGAAACTGGGCAGGAATCTGTAAAATATTCTTGGCATCCTTAGTGAACAGAATACGGGCTTTTGATAACGGTACCAGTCTTTATTCAACTACAGATGAATTGCAAACGTTAACAGGAGACAAGTAAATCTCCCAGCAGGTCAGGCTGAGGCTACGTGACGTGAGGTCCTCACTTGGCAAACTCCTAGTCAGTGTGGCTGGCTGACCGTCTTCCATCTCTACCACCCCCATTTCACCTCGGTAGCTGGCACTGACCATGGCCAATGGTGATGGCCACCGACTCAGATGGCCTTTAGAGACAGAGTTAGAGCAGTCTCTGGAGGAGATGCCGACAAATGGCTGTTCAATATGAAAAGGCGCCTCTCTGAACCAGTGTCCTTGGTTGGGTGTGCTCACACAAATTCATTGTAATGACAGAGCCCTAGGAAGTCAATATCTTCTCCGCATTTCATCTGCAATTTGGGGATTATAATAATGGGCTGCCTTCTGGAGACATTGCAAGGATTCCTGACACCAGGAATGAGAAGAGTTTTGAACAGCCGAAATGTGGCATATAAATGCTAACCATTATTACTTTTGTTGTGCCTCTGCTGCCCCCTGGAGGACCAAGCAGAACACAGCACCAGCTATTCTCCGACCTTCTTGCTTTGGAGTAATTCACAGTGCCTCCCTCCTGGTACAGTAATACACAGCAGTGTCTCCTGGCTTAAGGGTCTTCATTTGCAAGTAGAAATTGGAGCCGTCCTTTGAAGCTGTGAATCGACCCTGGATGGCGGCAGAATAAGAGTTGGTGACCGAAGGTTTCCAGTAGCTGATCAGCCACTCGGGGGCCTTTCCAGGCTCCTGCCGAAGCCAAGACATCCACCACTGGTCGGCCCGATCCATAGTGCAAGTCAACTGTGTGGATTCTCCAGGTTGCTTCACTTCAGCCTTTGACTGGGTCAAAACAACCTGAGATTGGGCATCTAGAGGAAGAGGAAGAGGAAGAGGATGAGAGAGAGAGAGAGAGAGAGAGAGAGAGAGAGAGAGAGAGAGAGAGAGAGAGAGAGAGAGAGAGAGAAAATGCCATAACGTTTAGAGTCTGCTCACACAGCAGTACAAAGGTCATTTGGAAATCCAAACATGAGTCACGGATATGATATTTCTTAGTCCCTGCCGCAAACAGAGGCAGAATTACCTTGCAACAATGCTAAGAGGACAACCAGTCGGTTCCAAGTGATCATTTTTTCTGGAGATTTTCGAAGGAAGAGCTCACAGCTACTGCTGCTGCTGATCTTGCAAGCATAGGCGTCTGTGGAGGCTCTCTTAAGAAATGGAGAAAAACGATGGAAGAGGCTCCATTTGCATATCTGTCCCCTTATGAAAGGCAGTGCTGCATCCAGGAACTACCGTGCAGCTGCACATAGCCACTGGTGTGGGACTGAGCGTGCTCAGTAAGTAGCATAAGAAATGATTACAGCCATAGCTGGAGAACCGGCTGTGACCACCAAGGTTCCATGACTAGAGATGTTGCAAGACGTTAAAGAGGGGCACTCGTCATAAAACCCAAATGCCCCTGTCAAAATATTTGCAGGGAGAATCAATATGAGCAGAGGCCTCCTTATATCCCTCCTCTTTATGACCCTCAAGGTAATTGGGCAGGTCTGTACAGGGCCGGCCCATCCATGAAGCCGACTGAAGCCGTTGCCTCAGGCTGCAGATTGGCTGAGGTCGGCTATCTCTGTCCACCTTGCCTCCATTGTTCCTCCTTCTCCTCCTACTTCCTGGATTGAAAAGAAGGGGAGGAAGAGGAAAAGTGGAGGGGAGTGCTGAGCTCGAACATATAGGAGAGTGGGAGGAGCAGAGACTGGCACATTGTCGGATAAGGGGGGCAACATTTGGCATGCTGCCTCAGTGTCAGGAGTTCTTGGGCTGGCTCTGCACCTGTGCACCCCTCAATCCTGCAAATCAGCATGACTGGTATGTCTCCTTCCCCTCCCCCCACCATGAATTGACCTTTGCTGGTGGCGACAGGAGCCACAGTCATGTTTTAGCAGTGGCAGGCGTTCCAAGGAGGTTTGGTGTCCGGTAGAGCGCTGTCTCCCACCAAGGCCTGGAAGTACCATCACCAGAAACAATGGCGGGAAATAGACCATGTTTCCTCCTGGGGCTCCAGGACACATTGGCTGAATCACTGGGCAGGCGGAATGAAACCAATGGAAACTGTCAAACAAATGTTGGGTGGCTACATGATTCTGCCTCCAAACACCATGAGGAACAGTCATTTGGTCACAAATGATATAAGGCAAAGCTCTGAGCAGGGGCAGAATTGGGACCTGCTGCCTTGTTGAGTACTCACAGAACCCTCCACAGGCTGGGTTTGGGCCACGTGTTGAACTATCAAACAAGCATGCCATGGTCTGTTGACTTTTGGATTGTCTGCTGATTATGCTTAGGGTCCCCCCCCCCACTGCTGAATTGTCTCCTTCCAGTCTTTCGCAGCTGAATCATGAACACAATGGGACGTGCGTCTCAGTACAGAAGCATAGTCTTGTGCTGGAAGTCCCCAATGGAAATTATGTCAACCTAGAAGGTTTTGGTCCTTGGTGGAAGTCTTGAAAGCCACTTCTGCAAATCTGGAGTGGAAGCAGCTACTATTTCTCAGCGGTAAGATTTCACTGCTGGGATCAGGAACCAACGCTCTCTCTTTGGGAGTCCCTTTCCCTGAGAGCCTTTGGGATCAGGTGGTCTTGGGCTGGCCCTGATTCAGAACTGGGAAGAGGAGCAAGTGTTAGGTTTGCACCCTGACAGCCTCCCTCTTTCGTTGTACAGCTCAAGCTTCAAAACAGCGTAACTTGGTCATAATTCAAAACATGAGTTTGGGTAACCCTCGATGCTAAAGAGAAGGTTAATTAATTGATTGATTGATTGATTGATTGATTGATTGATTGATTGATTAATTAATTAATTGATTGATTGATTGATTGATTGATTGATTGATTGATTAAAAGATGTATAGACCACGTTTCTGGTAATCAAAGCAGTGTACTACATTGAAATAAAACATACAAAAAATAAAACATAGAATAATATAACATAGAAGCAGCAACAGGAATTTAAAAAAATGAGGAGGGAGGTCGACCCTCCTCAAATTCCAAGCAAAACAAATAGGTCTTTAAACCCTGCTGGACACCATGTAACAAGGGGGCTATCCTCAAGTCTTCCTGTAGCCGATTCCAGGGACGTGGTGCCACAACAGAAAAGGCCCTGCACCTTGCCGCCCTCTCCTTGGCTTCAGATGGTGGGCGGTATCCTAAGCAGTGATGATCGTAGGGGATGTCCAGAATTGTATAGGGGAAGGCGGTCCTTGAAGTACCCCCGTCCTATGCCATATAGGGCTTTAAAGGTCATCATCGGCACCTTGAATTAGGTGTAGAAAGGAATGGGCAGCCAGTGTCACCGTCGGAGCAACAGCATAACAGTCTCAGCACACGGAGCCTGGTGACCAACTGAGCCATAACACTCTGCACTAACTGTAGCTTCTGAACCATTTTCCAAGGAATATCCCTCGAAAAACTAACTTCATGGCTTTATATCTAGATGGACACATCAGTCTGCAGAGCGCACAATGACTCTGGGAGGGCTTAGTGCTCATGGACTTATATGAAGAATAGGAGTCAGGAATAGGAATCAGTTCCACAGGAATTGCTCACAGGGAGGAGTGGCTGGTGATGGATGGCATGGGGCATTAGTGCTAGTAATTGGTCCGAGTCCAAGGTAGGAACTGGTGGAGAGAAGCAGCATCAATTACTGCTGGGCTCTCTTGTCTGAGCCTTGGTCTTTATACAACAGTGAGAGACAGTTTATCGGTCTCTATAGTCAAATGTTTTCTTCGAAAGCAATCCCAGCAAGCTCAGGAGGACCAGAGCTGGAATTGTCCCTGTGGCTGGCTCTAGAAACTGTGTGGCTGGACGTGGCAGCGTGGAGTGTGGAGTCTGCTGCTGCTGCTGCTATTGAAACACCCCAGGGGAATATTTGCCGGCCTCAGAGCCCTTCAGTGAACAGAGATTCACTGTGAAGGAGGGTTTCTGCCAGGCTTCAGATTCCCTTCCTCCCAGTGTGTGTCTCTCGCACAGTAATACCGGGCCGTGTCCTCGAACTTCAGGCGGTTCATTTGCAGATAAAGCATGTTTGAAGGGTTGTTCTTGGAGATGGTGAAGCAGCCTTTTGCAAAGTCCGCATAGTACTGTAAGCTCCCATCGGTGTTACTACGTCCAACCCATTCCAGTCCTTTCCCTGGAGCCTGTCTCACCCAGTTCATTCCGTAGTTGCGGAAGGTGAACCCAGAACCTTGACAGGAGAGACGGAGGGACTCGCCAGGCCTTTTCAGTTCTCCTCCAGACTCCACCAGCTGGACCTGCGATGCGGCGTCTGGAAAGAAAGAGGTATTAGAAAGACCCTCCACATTTCCCCCTGGAACATAACTTGTTTTTGCTTGCCAATTACAGTGTATGTTGGGAAGAACAATTACCTCTGATGGCTGCTGAAAGGAAAAGAAAAGGGAGCCAAAAGATCATTTTTTCCTCTGTTGCTTTGAGGGGGACTGACTGGAATGTGGCCACAAACACACAGGGGTTGTGACTCTGAATGTAGCTGGGGCAGGGCGAGCATTCAGCCGATTTAAACAGGAAACTGGCTCTGCATTTACATATCCCTCAGGATAAAAGGAAAACACTGCAAGGTCTTTGGTGATCCAGTTCTCCTTGTTCATACACAGTACACCTTATTTTGTAGGTGGACCAGAAGAATTACTGTCCTTCCTATATCTTCCAACTGCCCTAGTCCAGGGGTTCTCAACCAGTGGTACTTTGGCCGACTGCTGGTGGTACTTGGACTGCTGGCCCGCCAGAACCCTGCTCCAATGCGGTGCTTTTGGCGCCGTGTTTTCACTCCTGAGAGGTACCTGCCTTTGGACGAGCCCCTCGGAAATGCTGAGAAGGACACCCTCCTACCCCCCAGAGCCTCCAAAATCCCGAGAGTAACTGGTGATGATGTCATCACCAGTCACTTCCAGTCATACGCAGCAGGAGAGTGATGCAGGAGGTGGTATTTGGACGGAAAGGAGTTGAGAACCCCTGCCCTAGAACACCGTTCTTCAGAATTGGGGTCGGAACCCCAATGGGGTCGCAAAGCCTCATTTGTGGGGTTGTGGCAACTTATGGGAACCAAACTGGCCACTGGGGGATAATTCTGGGCCTGGGGTGGTTGGTGGGCTTCCTGTTGGGGCGGCTTTCATGGGGATTTCATCCCCCTCCTCCCCCTCGCTCTTTTGATTTGCTGGGGAGGCGGTGGGGAACTGCAGCTCGGCTCTCCTGTTCCGGAATGACCCTGCTGCTGGTGATGTGGCCCAGGTGAGCTTGGCAGGACGAGGCTGTTGGGGTGGGTGGGGGGTGGTAAAAGGGGCTGGTGATGGGCAGATTGGGTCCTGGGAGGGGACGGGATCAATGGTGGGTCCCCAGCCTCTCACTTCATTCATTCATATATTTATTTATTTATTTATTTATTTATTTATTATTTACTGGGGTCATGACATGAATGGGGTTGAAGACCACTGCCCTAGAACAAGAATTCTGAGACCCTTACAGGTGGTTGTGCATGCTTTCCATCGGTGGTGGCTGAACTCAAGGCCAGAAATGCCCCCCTCCCTCGTAAGCTGAAATGGGCCACACAAATGCTAAGCTTCATTATTTTGTGCAGTGTCACTGGTGCCCCCTAGAGGGGCAAAGAGAACATGGTCCAAGCAAACCGTGGGACCTTTTATTTGAACCTTGTTCTCTATATGACTGTAGGAGACAGTTCACCTATACCTAGAGGCAGTCCAAAATGGTGTTTTCAAAAAGCAGATTTTGGTCTTGTCCAAAATAAAATTGCTGAAAGTGGTGTTATGTGTTTTTATTCCATTTTTATAAATTATAATCGCTTTAATAATCCCTTTAAAAGTGTACGAGGTAGGTGATCCAGGTGGGATAGTGCCAGCAGATGCAGCCACAGACATGACCAGTATGTAGATGTGTTAGAAAACGGTTTTATTTTGGGAGCTTTTTGTGCAGAAATTGGTGTTATGTGTTTTTATTTCGCTATTGCCAAAAAAGACCTATACCCACAAGTCAAATGTTTTCTTAGAAAGTAACCCCAGCAAACTCAGGAGGACCACAGCTGGATCTGTCCCTGAGGGTGGCTCTAGAAACAGTGTGTCTGGACGTGGCAGCGTAGAGTGTGTCATCGTCTGCTGCTGCTCTTGAAACACCCCAGGAGAATATTTGCCGGCCTCAGAGCCCTTCAGTGAACAGTGACTCACTGTGAAGGAGGGTTTTTGCCAGGCTTCAGATTCACTTCCTCTCACTGTGTCTCTCGCACAGTAATACCGGGCCGTGTCCTCGGATTTCAGGCTGTTCATTTGCAGATAGAACATGTTTGAAGGGTTGTTCTTGGAGATGGTGAAGCGGCCTTTGGCAAAGTCCGCATAGCTTTGTGCACTCCCTTCAGGGTTACTACGTCCAACCCATTCCAGTCCTTTCCCTGGAGCCTGTCTCACCCAATCCATCCAGTAGTTGCTGAAGGTGAACCCAGAGGCCCGACAGGAGAGACGGAGGGACTCGCCAGGCCTTTTCAGATCTCCTCCAGACTCCACCAGTTGGACTTGCGATTCTACATCTGGAAAGAAAGAGATATTATAAAACCCCTTCACATCATCTCCTAGATAGAACTTCTTCTGCTTGCCAAGTATATCTTGGGAAGAACAATTACCTCTGATGGCTGCTGACAGGAATACAAATGGGAGCCAAAGGATCATATTTCTATCCACTGGTTTGAGTGGGATTGACTGGAACGTGGCCACAGACGCAGGCTGTGTCTCTGAATGTAGCTGGGGCAGGGCAAGCATGCAGCTGATTTAAACAGGAAACCGGCCCTGCATTTACATATCGCTCAGGATAAAAGAGCAACCACACAGGCCTTTGGCAGTGTATATCTCCTTGTGCATGCACAGGACACGTGTTGGGAGATGAACCTGAAAAATTACTTCACATATCTATGGAATGCCCTAAGACCGGAATTCTATAGAGACCATTTTCATTGATGACCTGAACAGACCTGAGTACAAGTGTGGTAGTTCACTTAGGATATGTGAAAATGGATTTTAAAGCAGTTATTTGGGGACATTATTTGGGGACATCAGGGCAGGTTCATGCAAGGACTGAAGGACGGATTTTGAAGTTAAGGCAGATGCTCAATTTCAAGTAGAGATGGATCCAGTTTTGGTTGCCTCACCTCAAGAAGGTTATTCTAGAGCTGGAAAAGGTGCAAAGGGAAGCCAAAATATTCAGTGGACTGGACCAACTTCCTTGTCACATAAGGCGACAGCGTTTGGGGCTCCTTAGCTTGCATAAAAAAGTGATTAAGGGGGTGACATAAAATGTCTAGGGCTGCAGGGTGGCGCAGTGGGTTAAACCACTGAACCTGACATTTTGATCAAAATGTCGGCAGTTCAAGTCCGCACAATGGGGTGAGCTGTCGTCACTCGGCCCAGTTCCTGCCGACCTAGCAATTAGAAAGCATGTTAATGCGAGTAGATAAATAGGTACCGCTTGCGGAAGGTAAACATTTTTCCATGCTGTCATGCTGGCCACATGACCACGGAAGCGTCTTTTGACAGCGCTGACTCTTTGTCTTCGAAACGGGGATGAGCACCGCACCCTAGAGTCGGACACGACTGGACTTATTTGTCAAAGGGCACCTTTACCTTTATAAAATGTCTATATTTTATGTGTATTTCTGGGTATATTTTGTCTATATCCTGTCTGTGTGATTCAGAGCTGAGATGCACATGACAGACAGCTTGACTGGAGAAGACATGCAGATTAGAAGGCACCTAAGATGGGCCAATTTGGTTGATCAAGTTTCAAGGCCACTGGATGAGTCACCAGGCAGCTAGCAGTCCTCCAATCAAAAAGCAGCATGACGTCATTACAGCTGAGTGATAAGCCCCCCTAGTAGCCGAAGCTCTCCTTCCCTCTCTCTCTTCCTCCAGCCATCCAGCCCTTCACGGCGGGAGAGCTCACCGACCAGTTGCTGAGAACCAGTTCCACTAACTTGAAAAGTCTTACTTTTAAAGCACACAGCTGAGGAAATCACCAGCCTCATCGTTGAAAGCACAGACCAGGATTTTTGGCATTTTTTGTACTGTGTATTTTTTTTTCCTGTGTATCACTGCTGCCCCCCAAGTGAGAAGGACGGAAAGGAGAGAGGTGTCATGCTGCCAGGTTTTGTGAAGAAATGCTTCTTACGTGAACAAGCAAAGAACGAAGCAGGAAGTCCCTGTTTGCAGGTTCCGCTCCTTCTCCTGCATCCAAATGGATCAAGCCTCCCTCTCCCACACACCATTCCAGGCTTTTCTGTGCAAAGTTAAGAACTAGGGACTTAGTATGAGGGAAAAAAGTCGGTTGAAATATAGTAAACGGCTACAACATTACCCAAAACCGGTGGGACGTGGAGGATTTAGACCCTGGAGGCCTGATCTCTTGGGAATGGTGAAAGCAGGATCTAGAGAGCCAATGACCATTGATGATCTGAGCAGAGTGGATCCCAAATGTTCTGTATCTCAGTTGTGACACGTGAGAATGGAAATATAACTTCTCCATTTTTTCTTGGCATATTTCACAGCCCAATCCTATCTTTTCCCCCCAATTGCATGCAGCTATGCCAAAATGGGCTGTGCTGCATGCTATAATTCAGGGACCGATCAGGAGGCTTGGGAGAGGTAAGGGAAAATATTTACTCCTCCATAAGCTGCTCAATCGCCAATGGGTCTCCGTCCTCAGACCTGTTCCAACTCTTTAGCTGGCACAAGTTCGAGGAACAAAGGGGGTGTGTTGGCAGGCATTAAAGGGGATATACCACCCTGTGCAGGTCACTCACGCCGGGTACCACCCCATCCTGCCTCTTACATACCCCTGGTCTGCTCCAATCCTCCCCCCCTGCCGACTTACTGTTGTCAGTGGGACTCCTTTTCGCCATGTGTGGGGCCGTCCTCACAGTCTGCAGCGGCGTCCCAGAAGCACGCAGCTACACGCGCTTCTGGATTGGCATTCATGACACCATAAAGCACGTTCCACCTCTGGACCTAGCGTCCTGGTGGCACCAACTAAGTTTGGACTGTTAATGTATGTTCTTATGGTCCCATTATGCAGGGCTGAATGAATCGCAAGCCGGAATCAAGATTGCTGGGAGAAATATCAACAACCTCAGATATGCAGACGATACCACCCTAATGGCAGAAAGTGAAGAAGAACTAAAGAGCCTCTTGATGAGGGTGAAAGAGGAGAGTGCAAAAGTTGGCTTGAAACTCAACGTTAATAAAAACTAAGATCATGGCATCTGGTCCCATCAATTCCTGGCAAATAGAAGGGGCAGAAATGGAAGCAGTAACAGATTTTACTTTTTTGGACTCCAAGATCACTGCAGACGGAGACAGCAGCCATGAAATTAAAAGACGCTTACTCCTTGGAAGGAAAGCTATGGCAAATTTAGACAGCATAATAAAAAGCAGAGATATCACCATGCCAACAAAAGTTCGTACAGTCAGGGCGATGGTGTTCCCAGTAGCAATGTATGGTTGCCAGAGTTAGACCATAAGGAAGGCTGAGCGCCGAAGAATAGATGCTTTCGAACTGTGATGCTGGAGAAGACTCCTGAGAGTCCCTTGGGCTGCTAGGAGATCAAATCAGTCAATCCTAAATGAAATCAACCTTGACTGTTCCCTGGAAGGACAGGTACTGAGGCTGAAGCTCAAATATTTTGGCCACCTAATGCGAAGAGAGGACTATCTGGAGAAGACTCTGATGCTGGGAAAGATTGAAGGCAAAAGGAGAAGGGGAAGGCAAAGGATGAGATGGTTAGACAGCATCACTGATGCATCGAACATGAAAATGAGCGAACTCAGGAAGATAGTGGAGGACAGGAAGGCCTGGCGGGATATGGTTCATGGGATCACGAAGGGTCGGACACGACTTAACGACTGAACAACAACATGGTCCCATTTAAGAAAACAATGTGAATCCATATAAATAATTAAAGACTGGCTCTCAGAAGGTTATCTGTTAGATTCTTGGTCTCCTTCATCCTAATTTCTACACTCATCTTTTGACTTTCCAGCTGAGTAAACTTGGAGAGCTGCCAGGAGTAAATGGGAGGTTTTTGCCAGGCATCAGATTCACTTCCTTTCACTGTGTCTCTCGCACAGTAATACTGGGCCATGTCCTCGGCTTTCAGGCTGTTCATTAGCAGATAGAGCATGTTCGAGGGGCACTGGCGTCGACAGGGGGAAGCGGGGGGGGCGGGCCGCCGGTGGGCGTCGCGCATACAGGGGTGACGCGCGATTCCCCCTACTTACATTTTTGACGCGAAGGTGGGCCCGCCCGCCCTCCCCTGTGGCTCTAAAATGAGCCGAAAACGGAGCGGGGAGGGCGCTCTGCTCCTGCGCGTGACGTCACGCGTGGGGGCGGAGCCTCCCCTTAAGGGCGACGCGCGCCCCCGCTCTGGGGTGACGCGCGTCGTCACGACGCTGCTGTCGAGGGGTTGTTCCTAGAGACGGTGAAGCGGCCTTTGGCAAAGTCCGCATAGTATTGTGTTGCCCCATCGCTAGTTATTGCTGCAACCCATTCCAGCCCCTTCCCTGGAGCCTGCCTCACCCAATACATCCAGTTGCTGCTGAAGGTGAACCCGGATGCCTGGCAGGAGAGGCGAAGGGACTCTGCAGGCTTCTTAATGTCCCCACCAGTCTCCACCAGCTGGACTTGCGATTTCACATCTGGAATGAGAGAGACATTATAAGGACCCTTTAGATATTCTCCCCTAGAACATAACTGTCTTCTGCTTGCCAACTTTATCTTGGGAAGTACAATTACCTCTGATGGTTGCGAACAGGAAACCCAGCAGGAGCCAAAAAGACCATTTTTCTCTCTGTTGCTTTGAAAGCGATTGACTGGGAAGTGGCCACAGACACACAGGGGTTGTGCCTTTCGTTGTGTCTCTGAGGAAGGGCAAGCATTCAGCTGATTTAAACAGGAAACTGGCCCTGCATTTACATATCACCCAGGATAAAAGAGCAGCAGCCCAGGACCTGGCAATCTACTGTATATCTCTTGCATTCACAGGACATATGATTTCAGAACAGAACCAGACAAATTACTTCCAATACCTATGGAATACCTTAGGGCAGGAATTCTTGATGTAATGTTATTTATGAATAGTGGTTGATTTAAGCATTTCTACACCACTTCTTGCAAACTGAGCTCCAAGGCAGCTTATAATAAAATGAGTTATTGTACCTTAATGTATACAAATAGGAGTGAATAATAATAACACAGCTGGTGAAAGCTGCAGAAAAAAGATTAAGTTGCTGAATGCGTTTCAATGGCAGCCACATTTCACATGTTGCAATAGTTGGAGGGTCTAGAGGTCTCTAAGGCATGAATATTTTTGGGCTGATCATCTCTTGGGCTGCAGGGTTCCAAATATGAGACAGGGAGGGAGATGTATTTCCCCCCCCCCAAAAAAAAAACAGTAAGATAAAAATACTGGAGGTGAGTGACTGAGGAGGCTTTTTGTGGAATCCTGTCCCTGGTGTCGACCAATAGGAAAGGTGGGTGCCCACCTGGAATAGGTGCCCACTTGGAGTAGAATATTGGAAGAGACTGGAATAATACTGCACGACTTTCGTTTTCTTGTTTCCATGTTTTACCAGAAGCCAGTTATCGTATTTATATCCAGTTAGTGGCCTCCAGTAGTGGAACTAGGAACAGTTCTGGGGGTTCCTGCTCACACTTGACATATTATTCCCTTTAGAAGGACCTCACACTTGGGAGAATAAACTGGTCACCTGAACATCACCTATATCACATCCCATGTGCCAAGCTCTAGGGTTTGACTGTGTGTTGATTCCCGTCATCTGGCCAAAGCGCTGCATGCTATGGTGGGAGGGGGGGTGTCTTGAAGGAAGGAGAGCATTGAATAGTTCCAGGCTTCTCTTTGCATACTTCGGGACTAGACACTTACGGCCCAACCCTGTCTCCAATTTATGACAGAGGAACGCATTCCACTGTCATAAATGCAGCAACGCCCTTGTAAATGGTGCGCCGCTGCTGATCGCAAAGAAGGGGAAGGGGTGGGTCAGGGTGGGAGGATATGATCAGGGGAGGTTCGGGGAGGGGAGAGGAGGGGGGTGGATCCAGTCAGCAGTGACTTGTGCCAAGATTCTTTCCCTGAATTGTCAGTCCGACCCACCTTCTTTCTCTCCTCGGACTATATAACTGGCATAGGTCCAAAGAGAAGCATATAGGCGACCAGAAGGCCTACTGAGGGACATGTTTTGTACTTACCTCTCGTTGGCCTTCCAGTTTCAGCCCCACTGTAGCATGTGGCGTGCGCACCTTTGGCATGGCTGCATGCAAGGCAGTAGTGGGGGATTGGGTTGGGCTGTTAGTTTGAGAAAAATGAAATTAAAGCAAGCAGCTACTTCAGTATTACACAAAACCAGTGGGACATGAATGAATGAATGAATGAATGAAACCTTTATTGGCATTCATGAAGTTCTTGGACACTGGAGACCTTATATCCTGGGAATGATGAAAGCTGCACATTGACAAAAGCCTGCTCAATAGAGCAAATTATCAGTGGTGATTGGAGCATAGTTAGTCACAAGTGTGGTAGGTCAGCTGTGATAGGTGAGAACGGAACAATGTTTCTATGTTTGTAGAATGGATATTTTCATGATCAGACATATTGTAGAAAAGTAGAAATTTATGGGTTAAAAGATCATGTAAAATTTTGTATAATATTAAACAAATACGAGGAATTCCAGTTTTAAAATATATAAAAACACGAAGATCCACATAAAATGTCAATATCAGTCCCAACGTTTCATCCAGTCTCTGGACATTTTCAAGGGAAACACAGGTATGCTGTGCAGAATGAAATTGGTTGCTGGAGTGAAAGCACAGGCTAAAAGGAGAATCGGCTTGAAATAGCACGGGAAACAGGGAAACGGTTGACAATTAGCAACGGAGCTGACAGTCGCTCCGGAGCGGAAGTATCCAATTAAAGAGAGAGCACACTCAGCGGAAGTAATCTGTTAAAGAGAAAGCAGTGCCTTCAAACAAACCACACTGAAGATTTCTATGTTTCTCCTTTCCAAGCTGAATCGACTTTCAGGAGCAGCGAGTGGCCTCACTGGGACGAAGTGCCTCACTGGGACAAAGTGCCAAGGTAAAAAAGACACAGCGAGTTAAGCAGCTGGGCGAGTTCAGCAGCGGGGCGAGGAAGCCAGGCCCCACACACTGCCTGGCACTTTCCTTGAAGAGAGGAGAGAGGAAGAGAGGAGAGCTCCAACAACCTTGAAGAGAGGAGAGCTCCAACAACATTAAGGTACCCAAACTTTGATAAATCCATAACTTACACTCAAAAGCTATGCAGTCAGACAGCCAGCAGAGGGGTGGAGGCTATCCAGTGTTTTGCACTGAGTGTCACATGTATGACTATCTGCCTCTTGGGCACAAGTCATGGGTGTGTGCTCGGTGCAAAGAGCTCCAGGCTCTCAGGGAACGGGTTCGCTCCCTTGAAGCCACGGTTGCTGACCTGGAGAATCAGAGAAAGGTAGAGAGGAACCAGGGTGAGACTTCTAGGGACGTGGAGGCATCGTCCCACCCTCAGTTGGCCAGCTCCTCAGCTTCAAGGAAAGGGAGTCTCAGGGCTGGAGGACATCGCTCTGGAAAAGAGGGAAACAATCCCACAGTGGGAACCCCTTCTTCAGATGATGGGCCCGTATCCAGTCGCACTATGGATACTCCTCTGGGGAGGGGGGGAAGGGGGCTTCTTGTCTTGGGTGACTCTATAGTCAGGAACATAAAGAGGGGGGTCTGTGATGGATTTGAGGACCGCATGGTGACTTGCCTGCCTTGTGCAAAGTTTGCGGACATCACCTCCCATCTAGATAGGCTGGTAGAGAGTGCTGGGGAGGAGGTAGTGGTTGTGGTGCATGTTGCCACCAACAACGTGGGGAAATGTAGCTGGGCGGTCCTGGAGGCCAAATTTAGGTTGCTAGGTAGGAAGCTCAAATCCAGGACACCAAAGGTAGCGTTCTCAGAAGTGCTACCTGTTCCACGCGCAGGGCCAGCTAGGCAGGCGGAGCTCAGGGGTCTCAATGCGTGGATGAGACACTGGTGTCAGCAGGAGGGGTTTAGGTTTGTTAGGCACTGGGGAACATTTTGGGACAAGCCGGGCCTGTACAAGAGGGACGGGCTTCACTTGAACCAAAACGGAACCAGACTGCTGGCGAGTAACATTAAGAAGGTGGCAGAGCAGCTTTTAAACTGACCCCTGGGGGAAAGCCTACAGGAGCCGAGGGGCATCCGGCTCGGGACGCCTCATCCCTAGGGAATGAGGGTGCAGAAGGGCTGCATGATTGCACCTTTATCCCTGCAGCATTCAGCTGATTTAAACAGGAAACTGGCCCTGCATTCACATAACGTTCAGGAGAAAAGGAAAACACCACAGGCCTCAATGCGTAGTACATGGCACACATTTTTTCTAGAGGTGGATCAGATGGTTTACTTCCCATATTTATGGAATGCAAATAGTCGTGTTATATGCTTTTATTCCAATTTATTCCAGAAGCTGCTCCTGAGAAACTCCTATCTGCTTCCATATTCTTAGGAGAAGAGGATCCCTTTGAAGGAAAAAAAGAGAGGTGCATGTGTGTGTGTGTGTGTGTGTGTGTGTGTGTGTGTGTGTGTGTGTGTGTGTGTGTGTGTGTGTGTGGGGCCCTCTAATCTGGCTCATAGTATTTTGGAGAAGGAAGATTCTGGCGCAACACAACGCAACACACAACAGGCTTCAGCGGGCCAAAGGATGACAGTGTTGGCCATTTACACTCACTGCATAACTTCTTGTGATTTGTGGCACTGGAGCTCCCCCTTGGGGGACTTTCCTCTAGTCTAGAGTTAATTCAGGGAAGGGTTTTTGGCTGAGCTGTAGCGAGATCCCTCTCACTGTGTCTCTCGCACAGTAATACACGGCTGTGTCTTCGGCTTTCAGGCTGTTCATTTGCAGGTAGAAGTTGGAGCTGTCCTTGGAGGCCGTGAATCACCCTTGGATTGCAGGAGAATAATAATTGCTACTAGAGGTATGGTAGTGTACAAGCCACTCCAAGCCTTTCCCAGACTCTTGCCGGACCCACTCCATCCAGTAGCTGTTAGGATTAAAGCCAGTGACGGCACAGGCCAGTTGATGGGCTTCTCCAGGAGTTTTCAGTACCGACTCCGATTGGGTCAGAACCACCTGCTGTGAGAGGGCGCCTGGTGGAGAAGGAAACGGAGAAATAGTTGAGATAGGAGAAGCAACAGCCCCCAGTTAGCAAATGGGACCAAAATTTCAAGTCCAGCGTACATGAGGAGGAGGCAGCCAGAGCAATGAGTATCGGCAATAAGGAGGACATAGCGGAAGGCTGGGCTGGATCTCACTGTGTGCTGCAAAACGAAATGTGTGTGAGGTGAGAAGGTGGGAGGGATTAAGTAGCAAGCCAAAATATTCATGGCTTTGCATAAGTCAGTCAGCATAAGAGAGGGCAGTATTAATATGGGAGCAAAGAGAAGGACAGACCCTCAGCTAGCCCTGCTTCTGGAAAGGGGAGGGGTTAGAATTTCCCTGTTCCATCTGGCTTGACTCACTGGCTTGAGGCCTCTGGAGGCGTGTGCTCCGCAGGGTTAGTTTCTGTGGAGATGTGTTCCTTCCCATGGTCTGTGGGTCGGACAGGTCCATCTCTGAGGCCGACTAAAGTGGTCATTTCATGCAGTGGATTGGTGGGGGGGGCGCCCACCTCCCCCTGCCCCCTTGCCTCCAGTGCTGCTCCTTCTCCTACCACCCCCTGGATCGAAAAGGAATCCGTGTCAGTCAGTTGGGTCACTCTGTCTTGGCGTTCAGAGGAAACTGTGGGCAAACTCCTGAGGAGTCCAACTCTCGAGGGAGTGGAGACTGAGTTCTGAAGCACACAACTGAAGCTATCACCAGGCGCGACCTGGAAACCACAAACCAGCATCTTTGGTAGTTGCATTTTATTTTGCTCATGGCCTGTGACATTTTGCTTTTTTTTCTGTGCATCACTGCTGCCCCCCATGTGAGAATAAAGGGAAGGAGAGAGTTGTCAGAGCTTGATTTCTGAAGAACTGTTTCTCTCATACAAAAGCAATGTGAAATCCCCATTTGCATGTTCAGCACCCTTTCCAGCTTCTAAATTTATCAAGTCCCCCCCCCACACACACACACAATTCCAGGTTTCTCTTTGCATAATTAAGGAATAGAAACTGAGTTTGAGAGAAAAAGAAGAATCCTGACATTATAGCAAGCAGTCACTATAGTGTTACCCAAAGCTAGTGGGATTTGGAGCTTTTGGGGAATGGCGGCCTTGTATCTTGGGAATGTTGAGCTCCCTTTACACACACACACACACACACACACACACACACACACGCACACGCACACGCACACGCACACGCACACGCACACACACACGCACATTTCAGGCTTCTCTGTGCAAAGTTAAGAACTAGAAACTTTTACTGAGGAAAAAAAGAGGATGAAAGTATAGCAAGATCTATAGAGCCAATGACTATTGACGGCCTGAGCAGAGTTGATCCCAAATGGTTTAGTTGAGTTACAACATGTGAATGTGGAAAAACAATGGCTACATGTCTTCTTGCCACATCATTTCACACACTAGTTGAAATATTTGAATTAATATTCCTTTTCTTTTCTTCCTTTTTCTTCCAGTCTGGCTTTCGCCCACGGCATTCCTCAGAGACCGCCCTTACTAAGATCTCGAACGATCTTTTGCGGGCCAAGGCGAATGGCCTTTATTCTATTCTTGTCCTCCTTGACTTATCTGCGGCCTTTGACACCGTAGATCACCGTCTTTTATTAGACATACTCTCTGACCTTGGTTTCTCGGGCCTTGTTCTCGATTGGTTTTCATCTTACTTGTCAGATAGATCTTTCTCAGTAGTCTCGGGTGGGCAGACCTCGCCTTCTGTTCCTTTATCTGTTGGAGTTCCTCAGGGCTCCGTTTTGGGTCCCCTTCTGTTTTCTCTATACACACTTTCCCTGGGTAAACTCATTAGTTCTTTTGTTTTTTCCTATCATTTGTATGCCGACGATACCCAGCTCTACCTTTCCACCCCTAATCTTTCGCCAGAGCTAGAGCTGCAAGTGTCATCCTGTTTAACAGCTGTTTCTCACTGGATGCACCATCGGCGTTTGAAGCTCAATATGTCTAAAACTGAGCTTCTCATTTTCCCTCCTAAGCCTACCCTTCATTACTCCTTTTCTATCTCTGTTAATAATGTTTCTATCCAGCCGGTTCAGGAAGCCCGCAGTCTTGGTTTTATCTTTGACTCCTCTCTATCATTCATTCCTCAGATTCAGACTACAGCTAAAGCCTGTAGATTTTTTCTCTATAACATCGCTAAAATCCGTCCATATCTCTCCCCTTCTACTGCAAAAACACTGGTTCATGCTCTAGTAATCTCACGGCTAGATTACTGCAACCTTCTCTTGGCAGGGCTTCCTCTTTCTCATCTCCATCCATTAATTTCTGTTCAGCATTCAGCTGCACGTATCATCTCACTTGCTCGTCGTTATGATCATGTCTCCCCTTTATTGTCCTCCCTTCACTGGCTCCCTTTCCCTTTCCGTATCAGGTATAAACTTTTGTTACTCACTTTTAAAGCCCTGCATGGGCTAGCCCCTCTTTATCTAACTGATCTCCTTTCTCTCTATACTCCTACTCGCACTCTTCGTTCTGGTAGTCAAAGTCTCCTTTTTCAACCCAGGATTCTCTCTGCCCCATCCCGCATCCGTCCTTTCTTTCTTGCTGCCCCTCATGCCTGGAATCTTCTTCCTCTGCATGTACGGCTTATTACTTCCCTAACCAGCTTTAAAGCTGAGCTGAAAACCATATTGTTCAGGGAAGCGTTCTCAGGGAGCTCGTGATTGTCCCTCTGTTGTCTGATAGTATCTGTTATGATGTAATTTGTTTCAATGATGTGATATGACTTGTTCTATATTTGATGTTTTAACTTGTTGCTTTCTTTGATATGGTACTTTTTATTTTTTATTTTACTTCTTACTATCTTAGAGTGTACGCCTTGGGCAGGCTTTTATATGCTTCTATATGTGTTTGAATTCCTCAACCTTGTACAGCGCTGTGTATAGTGAGAGCGCTTTAGAAATAAACTTTAATAATAATAATAAATAATAATATGTTAGGGTCCCATTGAAGACCATGATGTGAATCCATTTAAATTAAGGGTCGGGACTCAAAAGGGTGTTCATTAGGCTCCTGGCCTCACTTGCCCTAATGTCTGCATTTAACCTGTGGCTGTCAAGCTGTGTCAACTTAGAGAGCTCCCAGGAGTAAAGGGGAGGTTTTTGCCAGGCTCCAGATTCACTTCCTCTCACTGTGTGTCTCGCACAGTAATACAGGGCCGTGTCCTCAGCTTTCAGGTTGTTCATTTGCAGATACAGCATGTTTGAAGGGTTGTCCCTGGAGATGGTGAAGCGGCCTTTGGCGAAGTCAGCATAGTTTTGTGCGCTTGCATCATATTTAATTTCTGCAATCCACTCCAGCCCCTTCCCGGGAGCCTGCCTCACCCAGCTCATCCAATAGTCGCTGAAGGTGAACCCGGAGGCGCGACAGGAGAGACGGAGAGACTCGCCAGGCCTTTTGAGGTCCCCTCCAGACTCCACCAGTTGCACTTGTGATTCAACATCTGGAAGGAAAGAGATATTAAAAAAAAACACCGTTGTGTTTTCCTCTACAGTATAAGTTGCTTTTATATGCCAATTATATCTTGGGAAGAAAAATTACCACCAATGGCTGCGGAA
Source organism: Plestiodon gilberti rubricaudatus (assembly GCA_026170595.1). Lineage (NCBI taxonomy): Eukaryota > Metazoa > Chordata > Lepidosauria > Squamata > Scincidae > Plestiodon > Plestiodon gilberti. The sequence continues at coordinate 4,900,775 of JANXHW010000006.1, forward strand.
AGGACCAGAAATGGGAGCCAAAAGATCATTTTTCTCGCTGTTGCTCTGAGAGGGATTGACTGGGAAATGGCGACATACAAGAGTTGGGTCTCTGAATGTAGCTGAGGCAGGGTGAGCCTTCAGCTGTTTTAAACAGGAAGCTGGCCCTATATTTACATATCATTCGGGATAAAAGACAAACGGAGGCACTTGCAAACCGTATCCCTTTCTGCATGTACAGTACAGAGTACACATGGTGGTGGGCGAACCTGAAGCATTACTTCCCAGATCTATGGAATGTCCTAAGACAGGAATTCTGGATTTAACAATATATATCTATTGTGTTCATGTTAGACATTTCTACGCCACATTTGCAGCTAAAACTTACAATAAGACTGAATTACTGTACCGTAATAATTCCAGGCATCATGCAATAAAATGGATTATTGTACCATAATGTTTAGGAATGAATAATAAAACGACTGGTGAAAGCCGCACAGAAAGTTGGACCTGTTGAACACTTCTGAAAGGCAGCCCACAGTCAACTATTATGATAGTCTGGCCTGGATATCCTTAGAGCATGTACAGTATATCTGTGAGCTGATCATCCCTTTGGGGTGCAGAGTTCCAAACACGTGACAGGAAGGGAGATTGAAGCTGCAATCCTATACATACATTGCTCGAGGTGTCATTGAATTTAATGGGGCTTACTCCTGAGTAGAAATGCAGAGGATTGCACGATTTACTTTCAAAAAATAGTATAGGAAAAATATTGGAACCAATCAATGCAAAAGGAATGTACTGCATTCACATCACTACAGAACTCTCCAGCGGTGCAACTAGGAAAAAGCTATGGGGTGCCTGCTTCACACATCCTTGTCCTTAGAATAGGGCCAGGTTCAGACTAATAAATTGGTCACCTGAACATCCCCTTTGTGCAGCGATTCCCAATCCGGCGCACTCTCAGGGGCACCACAGGATGTCCCCACTGGACTCTCTTACCGGCTCCCCCAGGCTCTGCCATCTTGGATCGTGCAAAATCTCGTGAGATCCAAGATGGCGGTGCCCAAATCTCACAATTACTCACCAGGCTTAATGCCACGAATGCAGTGGCTCCAGATGTGAGGTATTTAAAATGTGGTTTGTGTGCTGGTATTTTTGCAGGTGAAGTTGGCCGAGGCTGGCCGAGCAAAGCTTTGCATTTGCAAGTTTGACTCACAAGAACAGGAAGCTATTTGGAGTAGCCTCGGCAGCACGTTTTTTTTTTTTTTTTTGCCACACCTCAATGTGCGTCATGGGTGCGGGCCACACCCCCGCACCCCCTAGCAACCCCAGTGCTCCAAGCAACGGCTGAAAAATGCTTGGAAATTCTAACGGGACCTCTCAGGTTTAATGACATGATATCATGCTGGAAAAGAATATCTCCAGGAATAACCTCAGGCAGAGTTGGCAACTCTCCAACTGGAGTCTGGTGCTGGTGGTGCGACAATATGAGCAACGTCTGTGAGAGATGGGCAAGGGGTATGTGGGCTGTGCTGCCTCTCCACACACAGAGAAGCCTTCAGTAGGCTGATTTTGGGCCAGGTGTTTGGGCTCTACACTCTCAGACAACCACACAAACACGTATTAAAGTGCAGATTGTCAGCAGTGCAGGTTCTGCAGCTCCTGTCTCCGTTGAGTCTTTTGCTGCTGGATGAACTTGAAAGGCTGCCAGGAGCAAAGAGGGTTTTTGCCAGGCTTCAGATTCACTTCCTCTCACTGTGTCTCTCGCACAGTAATACAGGGCCGTGTCCTCGGATCTCAGGTTGTTCATTTGCAGATACAGCATGTTTGAAGGGTTGTTTCTGGTGATGGTGAAGCGGCCTTTCACGGAGTCAGCATAGAATTGTTTGCTTCCATCATAGTATATAACTGCAACCCATTCCAGTCCCTTCCCGGGAGCCTGTCTCACCCAGTTCATCCCATAGCTGCTGAAGGTGAACCCGGAGGCTCGACAGGAGAGACGGAGAGACTCGCCAGGCCTTTTAACATCTCCGCCAGACTCCACCAGTTGGACCTGCGATTCAGCATCTAGAAAGAAAGTGAGATTAGAAAGACTCTTCACATTGTCCCCTAGAATCTAATTTTCTTCTGCTTGCCAATTATACGTTGGGAAGAACAATTACCTCTGATGACTGCTGAAAGGAAAACAAATGGGAGCCAAAAGATCATTTTTCCTCTCTGAGTTGCTTTGAGAGGGATTGACTGGAACGTGGCCTCAGACACACAGGGATTGTGTCTCTGAACGTAGCTGGGGCAGGGCGAGCATTCGGCTGATTTAAACAGGAAACTGGCCCTGCATTTACATATCACGCAGGATAAAAGGCACACACCTTTGGTGATCTCCATCTCCTTGTGCATGCACAGTACACATGGCAGTGGATGTAACTGAGGAATTCCTTCCCCTATCTACAGATTGCCCTACAACTGGCATTTTGGATGTACCATTATTGATTTATTGTATTTATTTTAGGCATTTCTACACTACATTAGCAAGCAAAGCCTCTCTAAGCGGCTTAAATAAAACGATTGTACCTTAATGAGTCCAAATATGAGTGAATAATAAAAAGCGGGTGGAAGCAGCAGAGAAAAGTGGAGCTTTTGAACGTTTTGTAAGGCAACCCACATGTAACATGTCCCCATAGTCTGGCCTGGATGTCTCTAGGGCAGAAATATCTGTGGGCTAGTCATCCCTTGGGGGGTGGCAGGGTCCCAAACAGGAGATAGGAGGGAGATTGAAGCTGCAATCCTGTACAGTCCTCCCTGGGAGGAAGTTTCATTGCGTTTAATGGGGCTTACTTCTGAGTAGAGATGCATAGAATAACACTATTGTATTGTAAAAATAGTAAAGTTTTCCAATCAATGCAAATGGAACATACTATATTTACATCCCTACAGAAATCTCCAGTGGTGCAACCAGAAAAAAGCTCCCTTGCATCTGGCATTCAGAAATAGGTAACCTCTAAACCCCGGAGCTGCAACCATACCCAAGTCATTTTTGAACCAGGCCACAGTGACCCAAGCCTTAGTGACCTCAAGGTTAGATTACTGTAACACACTCTACGTTAGGCTGCCCTTGAAACCTGTTCAGAAGCTGCAGTTAGTGCAGAAGGCGGCTGCCTATGTCGTTGTGGGTCTCATTGGTTTGACTCAGTAGGCTGCTGCTCCGTTGGCTACACTGGCTGCCAGTTGACTTCCAGGCACAAGTCAAGATGCTGGTCTGGACCTTAAAGGCGCTTTATAGCTCAGGTCAGGCAAGGGCATTTGAGAGACCGCCTTCTTCTGTATCATCCGACCCATCCATTGAGGTCATCTGAGAGGGCTCTTTCAGGTGTGCCACCATTGATGGAGGTAAGGGGGATGGCGGCGAGGAATAGGGCCTTTTTGGCGGTGGCACCGCAACTATGGAATTCCCTCCTACTGGAATTAAGAACTGCTCCCTCTTAGGGGGCCTGAAGATATTTTTCTTTAGAATGGCTTTTGACTGTGGATGCTGACTGTGACTGAACTCTTGGATATGATTTGATAGGTGATCCAACTGACACTGGCAAATTGATAATCCATTTGTTAAACCCATTACTGGTTTTTTAAAAATGTTTTATTGTTTTGTTTATTTGATCTTTTACTGTTGTTTTTATTGTTCAGTGTTATAATGATTGAAAGTTGCCTTGGATACCCTTACCAGGAGAAAGGCGGGATATACAAATCAAATAAATAACAAATAAATCATCCTAGGTAGATGCAGAAGTGAAACCTTTTTGAAAAGGAAACACCCACTGGCTGTAAGTGTGGCGTGAGATGTGAGGGAATATTCACAGCTCTGCAGCATCCGTGTCACTCAGTTGGGTCACTCTGCTTGGCTTTCAGAGGAAATTGGGGGGGAAGCTTCCCAAGGGGTCCAGCTCTCGAGGGAGAGGACCGTTCTGAAGCACACAGCTGAGGAACTCACCAGCCTCACCACTGAAACCACAAACAAGCATCTCTGGCAGTCCCATTTTATTTTGCTTATGGTGTTGGCATTTTCCTTTTCTTTTTTTTCCTGTGCATCACTGCTGCCCCCAAGTGAGAAGGACAGGAAGGAGAGTGGAGCTATGAAGAAATGCTTCTCCCCTCAAAAGGCCAAGAACTAAGCTTGAAGACCCTGCTTGCAGGTTCACCTCCTTCTCCAGCTTCCACACTGATTAGGCTTCTTTCCCCAACACAGAATTCCATGCTTCTCTGTGCATTCTTAAGGACTAGAAACTTAGCTTGAGAAGAAGAAGCTGGACATTATACAAAGTAGCCACTACAATGTTTCCAAAACCTGGTGGGACATGCAGCTCTCAAACACTGGAGAACCATTGCCATGGGAATGATGAAAGCAGGGATTTCATGATCTGTAGAACCAAGGATCATTGGTAGTTTGGGTGTTGAGCATAAGTGCGACGACAGGGAAGTTATAAATATAAATATGGAAACAGAACTTCTAGATTTCACTTTCCACCATAGAAAAATCCTTGAAATAAACAGCGCAATTCGACATAACTTTTGTGCCAGTTTAACCAGCGGCTCAGCGTGAACGGGAGGCCCCAGAACGGAAAAGGGATTCAAATCCTCTCCAAAAGAGGAATTCAAAGGGGATTTGAATCCCTTTTCCATTCTGGGGCCTCCCGTTCTCACTGCGCCGCTGGTTAAACCGGCACAAAAGTTATGTCGGATTGCGCTGTAAGTGTTATTAGTCCCAATTTAAGACAAAGCTGTGAATCTGCATCCATGTGGCTCTTGGTCTCTCTTCTCTAACGTCTTCATTCAACTTGTTCCTTTCCAACAGCATCAACTTGGAGAGCAGCCAGGAATAGAGAGAAGTTTTTGCCTGGCTTCAGATTCACTTCCTCTCACTGTGTGTCTCTTGCACAGTAATACCGGGCCGTGTCCTCAGTTTTCAGACTGTTCATTTGCAGATAGAGCATGTTTGAAGGGTTGTTCCTGGATATGGTGAAGCGGCCTTTGGCAAAGTCAGCATAGTATTGTTCGCTCCCATCGTACTTAATATCGGCAACCCATTCCAGTCCCTTCCCAGGAGCCTGTCGCACCCAGTGCATCCAGTAGCTGCTGAAGGTGAACCCGGAGGCGCGGCAAGTGAGATGGAGGGCCTCTCCGGGCCTCTTGATGTCTCCTCCAGACTCCTCCAGCCGCACCTCTGATCGGACCCCTGGAAAGAAAGAGACAGTATAAATCCCCCTTCACGCTCTCCCCTGGAATGTCACTGTCTCCCTCTTGGCAACTCTATCTTGTGGAATTGAATTACCTCTCATGGCTGCTAAAAAGAAAAGGGAATGAATCCAAAGTATCATTTTTAACCCTCTTGCTCTGAGCTGGATCAACTGTGGATAGAGAGTTGTCTGCGGCACACAGGGGCTGTGTGGCTGTAGGTGTTGCTGGGGCAGGGAGGGTGTGCATTTAAAGTGGAAGCTGTCCTTGCATTTACATACCGCTCCGGATAAAAAGAGCAGCACAATCTTTGGGTCAACCTCAGCCTGGGGGGAGCTTTGAAAGACACTTGAAGAGAGTTGGACAGAACCACTGTGACTTGGGTTGCGTACACTCCAGCCATTCTTGCCCTCTGGAAACAGGCTTGTCAGGCCGTTGCGTCATTTACAAAAAGTAATATGGAGACCAGAGGAACAGGAGTGCACACCAAGTGCACACCATGGAAAGCAAAACTTATCTCCAGTTACATTCTGAAACGTTCTGCAAATGTATCGTCTATCAGCAGGAACATATCTGTGATTTTGTATGCCCAATGAAAATTTGGGACGTGCCAAACCATTGTATCCTCCTAAATGGGACAGAACGTCTAGTGGCAAGGAGGCAAGTTTAAATATTAAATAAGAAGGCTGTTCCCTTCCAAAGTAGAATTTTTAGGGGGATTCTCTTCTTTTGTGAGTATGTTTGAAGAGGTGTTGGAGAGAAGAATTTTGCCCATGCTTTTCTTTTTCTTGTTTATTTTAATGCCCTGTCTTGGAGCCACAATGCTGGAGATGTAGTATCTCCATGTATTTCCACTCATGAGGGGAGATGCACAAGACCTTTTGGAGGAAGATTCAGGTATGTGTGTTCTGTGAGCCATCATTGTGATCTTTCATCATCATCATCATCATCATCATCATCATCATTTGTAGAGCAGTCTTGAGGGTTCAAAATACTCCACATTTATTATCCCCATTCTGCAGATGGGGAAGACTGAGGCTGAGAGGAAATGGCTTGCCTAAAGCCATAATGTCACTTGATGGCAAAGACGAGATGCAAATTGGGGAAGTCTCTCAGCCAATATGCTATGCAGGTGCTCGTCACTTTTACAGTTAACTCCTTTTGGAGGAAAGAGAGTGCTAGAGACTCATACTGCCCAATCATATCCCTCTCCACATTATAGCACGCAGCTACGCCAAAGGAGCACATGCAGGTGGTGGGGGGATGATTGGACAGCCTGCAGAAGGGAAGTAAAAGTACTATATTACGTATTTTTAACTTATTTAAATGTTTTTGACTCCCCCCCCCCCCAGTATGCTGCCTGATTGCCTAAGGGTCTCCTCGGACATACACCAGCCATTTTTCTGGCACATGTCTGAGGAGAGAAAAGGCTCAGCAAGGTTTCAAACAAGAGGGGATAAGATCTGGCGCACACCAACGATGCTGAGATCCCGCCCCTCCTTCCCCCTCCTTGCCTTCCCACTGATTCTCCTCAAAACTCTCCCTCCCTGTCCATGACGCAGCCCTGCTGCCAGTTTAGGGAAGCACAAAATGGCGACGAGGCTTTCACTGCTCCATAAAGAGTAGTGAAACTACCGTTCTGGCAGCGCAGGGCCCCAATGCGATTGAGGCCATGGTGACTTTGCACCGATCTGACTTTGCGATGGATCTGCTTGGATCTGCGCAAATTAAATCGCTGGTGTAAATTGAAGGCAATCCGGCCTGGGAAGGTGGATAGGATGCAGCGTGCGCCACTGATACCACCACCCCCTCTTGGGCCTGATCCACCCACCCCACACCCATGGCCTCTCCCCACCCCATTGCGCCCCCTCCCTGCCCTCCCTACACCGTCCTTCCGCCCTCCCCATTCTGCCTCCACCTTGTTTGGCCATCTGGGCCGGCTGCTCCTTCTGCTGGTGTGTGTGGGCCTTTGCGCCGGCCTCCACACCTTCTATGCCATCACAAAGCACTTCACAGCGCTTTTGCGACGGCATGCACCAGCACAGAGTGTGCTCTGCTGGTGCAGTGATAGAGCAGGATTGGGCCATCACCAGCCAATACTAACAGGGCCTTTCACTGCCGGAACGAAGTCACCTTCTGGAAGAATAAGTTCCTTGATGGCTGTTGCAAAAGGCAATGCGCCGTTGGAAGCAGCCGGGCCACTGCTGGAAGTGGTGAGCAGCTGCTGCAGTGCGCCAGCGGATCATCCATGTCCCCTGATGCCTGTCAATCAGTGTGGTGGGGTCAGGAGGGAGGCGGGGAGGAGGAGGAACAGGGTGGAGACTGGAGTGGAACAAGAGGCGGAACAAGGACTGGAAGGGGGTGGAATCGGCACCGATATCTTATTGGCAGTGATAAGATATCTTATTGATATCTAAATTCCTGATGCCAGTCTGAATAGACCCATTCTGGCAGCGGAGGCTTACCCAGGGACTGCCCCCCCCCAGGCAGGATGCAGCACATGCTCTGGTGGCACGGCTCAGGTGCATCGATGGGAGGGAAATCAATAACTTTGGGCTGTTATTAATGTGGTCATAAATCATAGCATTGGGGAAACAAAGACTATCATCTCATACATTTCATTACAAACAAAGAAAGTGATGTGCATAGGAGGAAAAAAATCCCAAACCCAGGTATGCACTGAGGAGTCTGAGCTGTCAGAGGATAACCCAAAAAAGGGGGGTCATGGTGGATAATGGCTCAATGGACCAGTCAGTCCAGCATGTGACCACAGTGAAGAAAGCAAGTTCCATGCTAGGGGTCATTAAGAAAAGGACTGAGAATGACTCGCCCTATATAAATCTGTGGGGCAGCTATATTTGGAATCATGGATCCAGTTGTGGTTACTTCATGTCAAGAAGGATATTCTAGAGATGGAAAAGGTGCAAAAGAGGGGAACCAAAATGGTCAGCAGGCTGGAGCACCTTCCTTGTCATGTAAGGTGACAGCATTTGGGACTTTAGCTGGGATTAAAAAGGGGGGAGACCCGTCAAATGACGCTTGGGGTTGAGGATGGATAGAGGGACGTTTTCTCCCTCTCTGACAATACTAGAACTAGGGGTCCATGAATCGAACTGGCAGGAGATTTAGGACAAACAAAAGGGGAGACTTCTTCACTACGCACGTAATTCGTGAAGGTCACCAGCATGGGCGGCGTTGAAAGGAGGTGGGACAAAGTCATGAACTCACTTGTCCTCATTTCTTCATTCAACCTGTGGCTGTCATGCTGAGTCAATTTGAAAAGTTGCCAGGAGCAAAGAAGGGTTTTTGCCAGGCTTCAGATTCACTTCCTCTCACTGTGTCTCTCGCACAGTAATACAGGGCCGTGTCCTCAGATCTCAGACTGTTCATTTGCAGATAGAGCATGTTTGAGGGGTCGTTCCTGGAGATGGTGAAGCGGCCTTTCACGGAGTCAGCATAGTATTGTGTGCCCCCACCATTGCTTATTCGAGCAACCCATTCCAGCCCCTTCCCAGGAGCCTGCCTCACCCAGCTCATCCAGTAGCTGCTGAAGGTGAACCCGGAGGCCTGACAGGAGAGACGGAGGGACTCGCCAGGCTTTTTAACGTCTCCTCCAGACTCCACCAACTGAACTTGTGATTTGACATCTAGGAAGAAAGAGATATTAGCAATACTTGTTACATTATCCCCTAGAACCTGATTTTCATCTGCTTGCCAAGTGTATCTTGAGAAGAACAATTACCTCTGATGGCTGCTGCAAATAAAAGAAAAGGGAGCCAAAAGATCATTTTTTCTCTCTGTGTTGCTTTGAGAGGGATTGACTGGAAAGTGGCCTCAGACACACAGGGGTTGTGTCTCTGAACGTAGCTGGGGCAGGGTGAGCATTCAGCTGATTTAAACAGGAAACTGGCCCTGCATTTACATATCACTCAGGATAAAAGGCAAACAGAGGCATTTGCAAACTTGATCCCTGTGGCGGTAGGTGAACACGAAGAATTACTTCCCATGTGCACGGAATGTCCTCGGATAGGAATTCTGGATTTAACATTATTTATTTATTGTGTTCATTTTAGGCATTGCTACACCACATTTGCAAGCAACGCTTCTAGGCAACATACAATAAAATGAATTATTATACCTTAATCATAGGGCATTGCCACTTTGTGGCATCGTACCAAGTTGTCCTCATTATACATGCAATGGCCAGTAGTTCATTTGTATTTTAAGACCTCCAGGTTTAATAAACCCGCTTACAGCCAGGCAGGTTAAGGGGGGGTTGGGGTAATACATGATGTCATCCCTGTATTAGGGTATAACCCTAATACCTGGAATGCCTTTAGGACATTTTGTGGGCTTCATAAGTCCTGCATTGGTCATAGGGCCAGGGCACATCCCCATTCTTCACAACTGGGTAGAAATTCTTTGAATCACTTGAATGGTTATTGGTCACCATTAGCACTTGATGTATTGACTTGCTAGGTTATGTTGGGCCTCAGCCCCTTTAGCCTTCCCTACTGCTCCCCATGCCGATTCTTAGGGTCTTAGGCAACAAAGATTCGACAGTATAGGGGGCTGATTACTAGTACAATTTCAAAGATATGCCTTAGGGCCTGATTGACATCTTCCTATTCTGCATTCTTCATTCCTTTCTGTGGGAGGGCCTTGGGGCGGGCTCCTACCCATTTTTGCCCTTGCGGGCTTTTGGGCACGTAGGGTCCTGGTATGCCCAAGTATGGGCTGCCCCTAAGCCAGCTTGCTTCTGAAGGGTCCCCCCTTTTTTTGGCCGATCGCAGCCTAATATCCTTTTGAGATAAGCTTAGCACACATGTGGCTTGCCTGTGGTGTTGCGCCTTCATCCTTAAACAGTCACTTTGGTTTACATTCTCAATGCCAACATAAGGGGCTGCTGCCATTCGCTTGCCTTGGGTCAGTTCCTGTCTCTCAGTCTTATTGGCTGGAGAGTACTTAAGTTCAGATGGATGTTCAGGAGGGTCATTAGTGATAGTAGTGATTATTATTGCCCAATTATTGCCCAGGACCGCTCAGACGACACTTGACTGGGTTGGTGAGGCTGGTTGGCAATCCCACTGACTGGAATATGCAAAGACCCCTGCAAGGAAAATCTACGCTGTTCCGCTGCCTTGACCCTTCAGGGTTGACTGTGATAGGCCCTCGACTGATTGCGGCATGGAGTTAGGACGTGATGCCCGTTTAAGATTCGGGGAGGCAGGCAGTTAGTACCGTTTCCCCTGTTTAGGACCATCACGCTGTGGAGGGTTAAATTTATGTTCCCCTCCACTGCAGCTTCTGTTATTAATCAATAAGGTGGCCCTTTCTCCCAAACCTCTGTCTGGGGGGCTTTATTTTTTTTGGGGGGGTACATGGAGAAGGAGAAGGGCAAAGAAATTGTCCTCCTTCTGTGTCATCTAAGACCATCTGGTTCTAAGGCAGTGTTTCCCAAACTTGTTCAACCTGCGGCTCCCTTGACCATTGGCGACCATTGGCCACAGCTCCCCATTACATTACATGATGCCTGCCAATTGGCATTGCACTGTTTTCCAAGGGGATTCCGTGGCACTCCGCGGCTCCCCTGGCTGGTTTCAGCGGCTCCCCTGGGAGCCACGCCTCCCAGTTTGGGAACCACTGTTCTAAGGGAACAAGCTGAGGCATTTCCTGACAAGCTGGGAGGAAGGACAGCAAACACTTCACCTATTTAATTTCTGTGGGTCAAGCAGTTGCTAGTGACATAGGAGCGGGGCTAGAAAAAAGGTGGCAACCCTGGAGCTAAGTTGCAATACTTTATCTTGTCCAGGACATGTATTCTCCTCAGACTAGCAAGGAAAAAAAAAGTTTTCCTGAGAGAATCTATTCCCAGCTCCACAGTTCTTCCATGGGAGAATCTGGACCTGAGGGACTTCTGCCTTCCTTGGAATTCTGACAGGAATGTCAAGTCTTTCATGGATTGGAACCCTGAAATTCTGTAAGAGAAAGGCAGGGGTGTGGGGAGGAGGAATTGACCCCTAATTGCCGTGGTTCACTGCAGCTGTCAACACCTTGGAGGAACCCAGAACAGACTGCAACTGAGCACAACAGACAGCTGTGGATGGTTTATTCCAGCTCTGCTGCCCAGTTTGTGGTTTGTGGGGCGCAGAGTGCTCGCTTTGGTGAGTCCTCTCCAAAGTTCGTGAGGTGGAAGGGTTTTGGCTGAGGTCTAGTGGGATCCCTCTCACTGTGTCTCTCGCACAGTAATACACGGCTGTGTTTTCTGTTTTCAGGCTGTTCATTTGCAGGTAGAAGTTGGAGCTGTCTTTGGAGGCTGTGAACCGCCCTCAGATTGCAGGGGAGTAATAACTCTGCCCAGAAGAAGTGCCATAATAATAAGCAAGCCATTCCAGTCCATCGCCAGGTTTCTGTCGGACCCAGACCATCCAGTAGCTGCTCAGAGCAAACCCAGTGACACCACAGGTCAGTCGGTGGGCTTCGCCGGGTTTTTTCAGCACGGACTCTGACTGGGTCAGAACCACCTGCTGTGAGAGGGTAACTGGCAGGGGAAGAACGAGACAAAGAATTAAGGCAGGAAAACTGAGCAGCCCACAGTTAACATGCGAAAAAGAAGCGAAATGTGGTAGGGGGAGGAAGTAATTGTCAAACGCACATGAGAAGGACCCAACCAGCACAAAGAGTCCTGGTAAGAAGGACTTCATAGTGGAGGGATGGATCTCAGAAGGATTCTCTGTGCCTTGCTATGAAGTCTACGTAAGGTGAGAGGCTTTGTGGGTTTAAGTAATAAGGAAAAGTGCCTTTGACTTTGCATAAAGCCATCTTTGAGAGGGAACAATGAGAACAGGGGATGCAAAATACACTTGAGAAGCAAAGCATCCCAGCTGGCAGCCGTTTCTCTAAATGGGAGGAGCCACAGTTTGCCAGCAATGTCTGGCTTGGCTCATTGGCTGCAGTCCTCTGGAGCAGTTCACTCTGCTGGGTCTGTTCTTCTGTGTTCCACCTTCTCACTGCTTGTGAGCCCAACCCTATCCCTCACCTCCCGTGCTGGTGTAGCTGCGCCAAAAAGGAGCGTGCTGTATCCAGCGGGAGGGGGCGGATTGGGAGGCTTCAGAGGGGAAAGGAAAGTTAAATCACCTTACCCCTCCGCAAGCCTCCCACCCCACAATGGGCCTCCTTAGTCTGCACCAGCTCTGTAGCTGGCACAAGTTTGAGGTGTGGGGAGATTGCCGATGGAGGGGATAGGATCCGGCACAGGCCATCACTGCCGGATCCACCCCTCCTGCAGCCTCACTGCCCCGTTCCTCCCCCCTCCTCACCTAATTTTGCCCCCCCCCCGCTGCCTTACCTGCTCCGGTAGGTGTAACGAGGTCTGGCGACATCCAGGGAGTGCTGCCGCCTCTTGCAGCAGCGCTCCCAAAATGGCCACCACCGGAGCGCTCTGCAGCCATTTTGCGACAGCGGAAGTGTCTTCCACTGTCCAAAACGCTCCGTAGTACAGTGTGTGGCCGTAGTGTGTGGCACTTTGTGCTCCAGAGTGAGTTGCATGATCCATCACATGGGCCCGACTGCATCAAGTCTATGTTCAACTAGGGACCTTTCACACATCGTCAAACCTGTGTTTGCTCTTGAAACTGCGCTCAACAGGGAGCCCTCTTGAATCCTGGTGACAGAGTCAGCATGTGTGTATGAGGTCAAGATACTCATCTCTGTTATATACCGTATTGTCCCAAGTATAAGACACACCTGATTATAAGACGCACCCCTAAAGTTTGGTGCTATTAAAAAAATTTAATTAAATCACTGGCATTAAATTGCAACAGCCTGCTTATAAGACGCACCCCTAGTTTAAAAACTTAAATTAGGAGAAAAAAGTGAGTCTTATACTCAGACCAATACGGTATGTGAAATGTCATTACAAACCAGGAAAGAGACTAATCAGAGCTAGATGCAGCAGTGGGGAACATCTTTGAGAAGCAAACATCCTTTCAGAACAGGAAGTGAGCAGTGTTAGTTTGGAAGCACAAAGCTGAGGAACTCTGAAGCCTCATCTCTGAAACCACAAACCAGCGTCTCTGGCAGTCCCATTTTATTTCCCTTATGGTCTGGGGCATTTTGTGCTTTGTTCCACGGATCACTGCTGCCCTCATGTGAGAAGGAAGGGAAGGAGAGAGTTGTCAGGCCTGGTTTCCAGAGGAAATGCATCTCCCATAAAAAGGCAAGGTACTAAACAGGAAGTCCCAGTTTGCATGTTCAGCTCCTTTTCCAGCTTCCAAATGTATCAAGAAGCCTCCTTCTCCCACACAGAATTCCAGACTTTCCTTTGCATACTTAAGGACTAGAAACTTAGTCTGAGAAAAAAAAGGGTGAAAGTATAGCACAATGTTACCAGAGACTGGTGGGACATGGAGCTTTTGGAACTGGAGCCTTATATCTTGGGGGTGATAAAAGGAGGGCAATGATGAAAGCATGATCTACAGAGTGAATTACCCCTGGGGATCTGAGCAGAGTTAGTCACAAAGTGTGGTAGCTCAGCTGTGATATGTGAGGCTGGAAATATAACTTCTATATGTCTTCTTGCCACATCCTTTGGCAGACTAGCTGAAATAATTGAATTGAAGTTTGAGATGATGATGTGAATCCATATAAACTAAAGATTGGGACTCTGAGGGTAGTCCATTTAGACAACCTGGAAAGGGAGATCCTGGAACAGCAACCCACAGCGACCTGGAGCTGGGCCAACAAGTGACCAACAGCTTCTCTCCTGGAGGTTATTTTTTGTTTCTTCTGAGTTGTGGCTCTCTAGCTCTCCCTGTGCTGATTTCTCACCAATGGTTTTCAACTGAGGTCTAATGGGTTTCCTCTTACTGTGTCTCCTGCACAGTAATACCTGGCTGTCAGTCTTCTGCTTTCAAGCTGCTCATTTGCAGGGAGAAGTTGGGGGTGTCTTTGAAGGCTGTGAATCATCCCTGGATTGCAGGGAAGTGATGACTCTTCCCAGAACCGGGGCAGTGTGCACAAGGAATGTTGCACGTCTTCATGTAAACGACGTTTGTTAGAGATTCCGAGTCAGGGATCGGAATAAACCCCACTGGGATTTTTGAAAGGGAGGAGTGAGCTTCACACAAAACTCATTGCAATTATTTATTACTGTATTTATATACTGCCTTTCTCATCATCAGATTTCTCATCAGATTTCTTCAAGGCGGTTTACATAGGCAGGCTATCCTAGACCTGATAATGATCTTTACAATATTGTTCTATTCATATACAGAACCTTCCATACTCCAGATGTTTCCCTTCCGAGTGCAGCCCCTCCTTCTGGCTTGTGCTCTGCACTTCCAAGCTTCACAGTTCACCGCAGTTCACCCTCGGACGGTTGTCAAGATGTTCTCTCTCTAGCTGACTCCTCCGCATTCCACCCTTTCACGGTGCCTTCTCAGTGTCTTTGCAAGGTCCATCAGCAGCTGCCATCTCCCATCAAAGCGAGAACCAAGGTTGACCCTGCTTAGCTTCTTCAGGCAGGGCACTGGCTCAAAACTGAGCTATGGGAAGCCAACTCTTACCTCAGCCTCTCCACTGGCAATACAGTGTTATAATCACAGATGACGTTTTGGAGTTCTTGCCAAGAGGACTGAGATGATGACGATTGGGAAGTGCTTGAACCACTGAAAAGTGCCACAGAAAGGCTGACCATTATTCTTTTGAGTTGTGACACTGGTGCCCCCTGGGGGACTAAAGGGAGCATGGCACCAGCAGCCCTTGGCGCTCTCTCCTCTGAGGCTTGATCCCTACATGCACGTAGGGAACAGTTTTTCACTCTCGAAATGGTGCTAGTTCAAGACACTGGAGAGCTAGTTCAACCCTTTGTCTGAAAGCAATCCCAACCACCACAGCAGGACCAGAGCTGTTTTGGTCACTAGTGCAACTGAGCTGCCAATAGGGTTGCCAACCCTAAAGGATTGGCCTGTGTTTCCAGGAATCACCATCACCCACAAGGCAATGACTGAAACGCTGCTGGAGATTTTAACACTGTCTCCCAGGTTTAATGACATTATATTGTGCTGGGGAAAAAAATACCGTATCTCCAGGAATAACTTCAGTCAGAGCTGGCAACCCTACATGCCGGTGGAGTCCGGTGCTGGTGTTGCTACTACAATACGGTGAACCTCTTTGAGAGCTGGGCAGGGGGCAATTTGGTCATGCTGCCCCCTTACACAAAGAGAACCCATGATTTTTGGCTAAGGTTTTGGGCTCTACACTCTCAGACCAGCACAAAAACATATCTTGAAGTGTAGATTGTCAGCTCAGCAGGTTCTGCAGCAGCTCCTGTCTCCTAATGTCTCCGTTGAGCCTTTTGCAGCTGAATCAGTTGGTGCGCTGCCAGGAGTAAAAGGGAACTTTTTGCCAGGCTTCAGATTCACTTCCTCTCACTGTGTCTCTCGCACAGTAATACCGGGCCGTGTCCTCGGATTTCAGGCTGTTCATTTGCAGATAAAGCATGTTCGAAGGGTTGTTCCTGGAGATGGTGAAGCGGCCTTTGGCAAAGTCAGCATAGTATTGTGCACTCCCATCGGAGCTAATATATGCAACCCATTCCAGTCCCTTCCCAGGAGCCTGCCTCACCCAGTTCATCCAGTAGCTGCTGAAGGTGAACCCAGAGGCTTGACAGGAGAGACGGAGAGACTCGCCAGGCTTTTTAACATCTCCTCCAGACTCCACCAGTTGGACTTGAGATTTGACATCTAGAAAGAAAGTGATATTATAAAACCCCTTCACATCATCTCCTACCTAGATAGAATATAGCCGTCTTCTGCTTGCCAAGAATATGTTGGGAAGAACAATTACCTCTGATGGCTGCTGAAAGGAAAAGAAAAGGGAGCCAAAATATCATTTTTCTCTTTGTTGCTTTGAGAGGGATTGACTGGAAAATGATCATATAGACACACAGGGGTTGTGTCTCTGAACGTAGCTGGGGCAGGCCGACCATTCAGCTGATTTAAACAGGAAGCTAGCCCTGCATTTACATATCTCTCAGGATAAAAGGCAAATGTCGCAGGCCTTTGATAACCTATACCTCTATGTGTATATACGCTATACATTATTTGGGGAATGAACCTGTAGAATTATTACCCGTATCTATGGAATGCAACAGGAGTTCTGGATTTAAAGTTTATTTATTTATTGCATGTATTTGAGGTATTTCTGTACTGTATTTTGCAAACAAAAGCTTCAAGCTGAAGGTCCTTGGAAAACTTTGTCCCTTTGTGCATAGAAAGCACGCATGATTTGAAAGAGGAAGCTGAAGAATCACTACCGATATCTATAGAATGCAATAGGACAGACATTCTGCATTTAGTGTTATTTATTTATTGTGTTTATTTGTGTTTTCTGCACCAAGTCTTGCAAACAAAGCGTCAAAGCAGTTACACTAAAATAAATTTTATTTTAGTGTAGAAACTAATAGTAAAAAATGAAACAGCTTTCCCAGCAAAGAAAAGTACACAGACCAAACCAGTAGATTAAAACCACCCAAAAAATCACAGATAAAAGGAATGCTGAGCTGCAATTACAAACCAATAATAAAAGCACATAAAAAACAAGACCCAGCTGGTCATTTTGAAAGCAATGTAAGCAATTACAAAACTCATTGTAATATAAGAAATATTAGAAGCCAGTCTGATCTCATCTTCAACCCTCCACCTGCAATATGGGGATTATAATCATGGACCACTTTTGGGAGTTCTTGCAAAGATGACTGAGACATACTTAGAACCACTGACAGCCCATTCCAACCCAACTCCTCACCAAGTCAGGCCTAAGTGTGGCCTAAGTGCAGCCTAAGTTAGGCAGAAGTTAGGTCAGAGTTAGGTCAGAGTTATGCCTGAGTTAGGCAGGCTGCAGGTTCTGTGGCCCAGCACCACCCCAGGATCCAGGCAACACTTACCTCCCAGGCAGGCAGGCTCTTCTCCAGGCTTCGTGTCTGGCTCGGGCATGTGCAGGCCTCTGTCTGCATGTGTCAGCGTCCATCCATGGCAGCTGCCGCAGGGTCTGTTGCAGCCAGGTCGCAAAGGGGCAGGCCGCAGGCAGGGGGGTGTGCCAGTCATGTGGGGGGCGCAGGGCAGGTGGCAGGGGAGCGCTGGGCTGGAGCCACCTGCCACAGGGCACCCTGTGCATTCGTCACCTGCTGCAGGGGAGAGTGGCCGTCCCCGCCCACCTGCAGCAGGTGTTGCCACCCCCATGCCACGGTGAGGCTGCACATGGGATTCATGGGGGGGGAGCGGGGGAGGGAAGGGAAGGAGGGGGGTGGGAACGTCACACACAAGGGGGGGTCTTACCTCCGCCGTTTGGACGTTGCCTTACCACCTCGTGGGGCGGGGGTGCCGCGTCGGCCCCTCGCCCGGCCACGCCCCCGGGGGGCAGCTGGCACTGCTGGAGCTGGGCCAGCTGCTTCTGCGTCAGGGGCATCATCAGCAGGTGCGGGGGCACGGACCGGGGGGCTGCGCGCCCGCTCTGCGGCAAACCGCTCCTGGTCAAAGGCTAGGCGCTCCCTCTGGACAGCGACCAGTTCAAGGATCGCTGCCGTCTGGGCCGCCTGCCCTGCCTCCCGCCGTGCCTCCTGCCTCTCCAGCCGCTCGTCCAGGCGCTGGAGCCCTGCAACCATCTCCCGGCCGACATGCCGCAGCTCAGCTAAGGCATCCAGAAACTCGGCGTGGCCTTGTTCGCCGGCCTCCAGGCATGCCTGCCACATCTGCCCGGCCTCGAGACGGGACTGTTCAAGGGAGCGATGCAGGTCCCCCACGCTCCGGGGGAACTGCCGAACAGCCTGCGGCCCGCGGGCGCGGGGCAGGATGTTCTGGCCCTCCTGTGCTGCCTCAGCCGCTGCATCCCCTGCCAATGCAGCGGCTGCAGGGAGGGCCTGCCCCTGATGTGGCGGGGAGGGCACCGCAGCCCCCCCCTCACTGGCTGACCCCTCCCCTGGTGAGGACACCTGGCGGGGCTCCTCCTCAGCCGAGGCAGAGGGCCTGGGGAGGACAGCTTCCCCCTCGTCAGAGTCGGACAGAGGGAGGTTTCCCTCCGGCTCCGCCTCACCTGCATCGAGGTCGTCCCCTGCCGCCCTGGTCAGGGGAGGGAGTAGAGATGGGCTGGGTTGTCTGGGCCCCGTGCGGCGGCGCGCGGGGCCCGCCCGGGGGCAGGCCTCGTCGGAGGAACCGTCATCGTCAGAGGGGGCTGTGAAGGGGGAAGACATTGGGGTCAGGCTGGCAGCCGGGTTCCCAGCCCCTCCCCGCCCCAGGGAGGGGGGATACTTACTGGCAGGCCGGTGGCCTGCGGCCACTCCACTGGGCCCCGGTTGGGCTTGGCAGGTCCCCTCGTCCGCAGCCTGGTCGCCTGGTGGGAGACGGTGCACGGGTTAGGTGGATGCAGAGCTGGGGGATGGCTGGCCAGGGCCCCTGCCCCCGAGCACATACCAATGACGAAGTCCAGGCCATCACCCTCGACTACCTCCTTGCGGACAAGCGGCGCCAGTATGGCGGTGACGCTGCCCCTTGTAGCACAGGCGATCGCTGCATCCACGGCCATGCCCTGCCCGGTGACCAGCTGCCGGACCTTACCAGTCAGGGCCCTGACAGACTTGCTGAAGCGCCGGGCACATGCATCGCCCGAGCGCTCCTGAAAGCCCCGCTCCTGCAGGGCCGTTGCAATGCCCGCAAAGAAGGCAGATCGCCGTGCTGATTGCTCTGTGCCCCTGCCGTGCCCACGGGCAACCCGGGGTTTGGCGGCTGAGAGCGTGAAGAGCACTTCCAGCTCATCACGCCCCCAGTTGGGGCCACGAGGTCGCTTTTCGGCAGGCGCCCTGGCAGGGGGGGGGGGAACCACCGTCCATCACCAGGGAGTGGGAGGGGACACAGACAGACAGGCTGTGGCACAGACAGACAGAGGGCGCTGGTGGGGAGGGAGGGAGGGAGGGAGGGAGGGAGGGACGGACGGACAGACAGACAGACAGACAGACAGACAAGGCTGCTTGGAGTGAGAGCAAGGGACCAATCCGCAGAGAACAAGAGGGAAGAGGCTCCGCAGATGGTGGAGAAGCTGCAAAGGGTGCCTCTAATAAAGACGGAGTTTGGGCGGAGCTGGCGACGTCAAGGGCGCACGTTGGGCGGAAATGACGTTACGGGCGGAGAGTGGGCGGAAGCCCCTCCGTCAAGGGCGCACTGTGGGCGGAAATGACGTTACGGGCAGTTTGGGCGGAAGTCACTCCGTCTAGGGCGCACTGTGGGCGGAAATGACGTTACGGGCGGTGTTTGGGCGGGACACTTTAGCAGCCGGACCAGCCAGGACGGACACCAGAAGGCCGTGCTGGACCGGCGGAAGCTGCGGACAGCGGGCAGACGGCGGGCGGAGCATAGGTGGAGCACACCTCCAGAAAGGTCGGGGTCCCTGGCAGCCCGCTGGAAGGGGGCCAGGCCGGACGCCCTCCAGGCGGAGACGCTTGCTGACACAGCTGGATAGAGGCCCGATGCACAGGGGAGGCCTGTAGGGGAGGGGAGTCAGTCCAGGGTCAGCCACAGCATC
Source organism: Plestiodon gilberti rubricaudatus (assembly GCA_026170595.1). NCBI lineage: Eukaryota > Metazoa > Chordata > Lepidosauria > Squamata > Scincidae > Plestiodon > Plestiodon gilberti. The sequence goes on from JANXHW010000006.1 coordinate 4,920,557, forward strand.
CCAGGAATGGAGGCAGGCCAGCCACAGCGCAGGGGCCGGAGGAGGCGGCTGCCATGGCCACCGGTGCCATGGCTCGAGCGGTGGCGGCAGTCGCGCCTGCGCCAGTGGTGGCGGCAGAGGGAGAGGGAGAGGGAGAGAGAGAGGCGCTGGGCCCAGGAGCATCCACAGCTACACGCTGAGCGGCAGGCGCAGGAGCGGCAGGCCCGGCTCTTGCGAATGGAGACCGTTCCCCAGCGGCGTGAGCAGCGACGACGGTGGCGACAGGAATGGCTGCGGCTCCAGCAGCAGCCACGGCACTTGGGCCAAGAGCCCCAGCTGCACCTGCCCCAGCTGCCAGGAGAGGCGGGCACAGGTGAGTGACACAGCGCCTGGGGGAGGCCAGATGGGCGGGGGCCGTGCAGTGGTAGCGACAGACCCAGTAGATGGGGTACCTGGCTCCAGGACGGTCATGTCCAGACGGCGTGGCTGGCAGGTGCATGCAGGTCTGTGTCAGTGCATGCAGGTGCATGGAGCCCTGGCTCCCCTGAGGGCCAGAACAGGGAGGGAACCCGTCCTTGTCAATGGGGAGGGGGAGCCCACACGTGCCAGCAGAGGACTAGGGCCCTGCTGCTACGTGCCATACAGGACCCTGGCCCCCTCCATCCACAGGACCCCAGGAGCTGCGACGGCCCAGAGGCCCCATCCTGCCTTGGACGCCCTTTCCGCCAAGCCTCCAGGACCCCCACACAGGACTGGACCTGATGCTGGCATTCGTGCTTGACCAGCGCCAACGCCGTGCCCGCCCCTGGCACCCGGTGGTGAGAGAGAGGCTGTACAGGCTGCCGGGATCGGATGTCGACTGCATCCAGGCCTTCCGCCTGGACAGGGGGGCTGTGGAGGAGCTGTGCCAACTGCTGGGCCCAGCGCTCCAGAGCCAGGTCCGCACCCCTCGGGCCATCCCTGTCCTTCAACGGGTACTCATAGCCCTGCACTGCCTGGGGACGGGGAGCTTCCTGGGGGTCGTAGCGCGGCAGCTGGGCGTTTCCCTGTCCTCTGCCAGCCGCTGCCTGGATGCGTTTGTGGATGCTATGATCCCCCATTTGGGCGAGTTCATTGTGTTCCCGACCAGTGAGGCGGGGCGGCAGCGGGTCCGGGGGGAGTTTCACGCCATCGCGGGCTTCCCCAATGTCATCTCAGCCGTGGACGCGACACATGTGGCCATCCTGGCCCCCCATGAGGAACCAGCACTGTACCGCAACCGCCATCGCCAGTACTCTATCAACGTGCAGGCGACCTGCGATGCCAGGGCTCGGTTCACCAGTGTAGCGGCAAGGTTTCCGGGCAGCGTCCACGACGCTGCCATCTTCGATGCCTCTGCTGTGAAACGACTCCTGGAAGGCTGGCCTGAAGGGGCTGGCTGGCTCCTAGGTGCGCTATGGGGGCCTGGTGGGGAAGGAGGGGGCCATGGCCCACGGCTTTGTTTCACACCACCCATTCTCCTGCAGGTGACCGGGGATACCCCCTGCGCCCGTACCTCCTGACGCCCTATCCGGTGGACATCCCGGGCCCGGTGGCGCGCTTCAACGTGTCGCATCGTGCAACACGCATGGTGATCGAAAGGGCATTCGGGCAGCTGAAACAAAGGTTCCGTTGTCTACACCTGACTGGGGGCCGCCTGATGCGGACGCCCAATAAGGCCGCCCGGCTGTTTGTGGTGTGCGCCATGTTGCACAACCTCTGCATTCGCAGGAACACCCCACTTGTCGAGGCAGAGGGGGCAGGCCAGGCATCCATGGAGGTGGCAGCCCCGGATGAGGAGCCAGTGCGGCGGCCAGGGCAGGACCCCCGTGGCATCGCGTGCCGTCAGGCGGTTACCGCAGAGTACTTCGGACCGTGACATTCAGGGCAGTTGGCAGCCTGCAGGGATGGGGGGGTCAGCACCTGGATGTCCCCACACGGGCCGACCCACCACACGGGCCGACCCACGACCGTTGGTCTCCTCCCCCGGACCCCCGCCCTGCCTGCTGCAGCCCCCACCTGGAGCTGTCCCAGAGGGCCCGCAGCATCCCGTCCCTGACAGAGAAAGAGGCCAGACACATTGGAGCAACGATTGAAATAAAACGCTTTACTTTAAAACAGCAGCAGATGCTTTGTTAAAAATGGCCATACAACTGGCCTGTAAACAGGCCCAGGCCCCAACAGGGGGCACAGGGCAGAACAACAGGGTGGTGGAGGTGGAGGGGAACGGGACACTGTCCTGGTGGCAGATGGGGGGCTCAGGGGGGCGGGTGGGCAGGAGCCATGCCCAGGCCGACGAGCAGGGCCGAGTGGACAGCCAGCAGGTCCCGCTGCCTGGCCAGAACCTCCTCCAGCTGGGCCACAATGGTCCCCTCCAGGACCAGCGAAGGGCGCCGCTCCACGTGCCGGAGGTGGCTCACGACGAGCTGGACCTGGCCATGGACGGACCAGGCCGCCCCCTCGATGTTGCGGAGGCGTCGCCGGACGTCGGCCTCCCGACTCGCCGCCTCCCGCCTCCCCAGGTCCACGTGCTGCTGGACCCGCCGCAGCGCACGGTTCAGCCTCGGCGCCAGTGCAGAGCCTGTGGAATGCAAGGGGGAGAAAGGGGCGTGAGACAGGGGTGCCAGCAGGCACGCTGTGCTGAGGGTCCCCTACCCAGGTGAACCTCCGAGGCCCCCTGGGCCACTGCCCCACCCATCAGCTGGAGGCCCTCCGGCTCGCTGAACCCCTGCCAGGGCCAGACAGACGCCCACAATGCCGCCAGGCCTCGGCACCACTACACTGCTCCCCTCGGGCTCCCCAGAGCCCTGACCGTGGCATCACCATCCCTGGAACCCACTCAGCAGTTCCCCGCCACCCTGGGCTGTGGGCCTGGACCGTGGCAGCTCCCACGGGCACCGGCTGCCTGGCATGGAGGGGTAACATAGGGGCCAGGGGACATCCCCTTCAGGGCAACCCGCTGGGCTCCAGCAGCCAGCCAGCCAGCCACCATGCTGCAACGTGCCCTGCCAATGGCAGTGGCCTGCAGGTGTAGCGCATCGTGGCCTCCAGACCCCATTCCCGGGGTGCCCAGTACAGCGTGGTGGGGGGGGGGGTCGGGGGATACTTACAGTGGCACTGGGCCATGGCAGACCGACTCCATCCCGTCTGGGTGGCCTGGTCCCGCAGCGATGTGGCCACAGATGGTGGTGTGGGTGGTGCCGCCTCTGCCACCGCGGGGGTTGAGGGCTGCTCCCAGGTGACGTCGTCCTCCTCCTCTTCCTCCCCCGGGTCAACCGTGGCCACGGGTGGGGTCTGCACCTCCTCCTCCTCCACCAGGTCATCCGCAGCCTCAGGTGGGGTCTCCTCCTCCTCCTCCTCCTCCTCCACAGCAAACACTGCAGGGACCTGAGGTGCGGCAGGGGAGGGGGGCCCTGATGGTAGGGCCACCGCGCCTCCCTCAACCCCCTCCCTGGAGGAAGGGGACGAGGAGGTGGACGACACCACCCGCAGCACACGGCGCCGCAATGGAGGGGTGGATGGCGGCAATGCAGCTGCTGGTGCTGGTGGTGGCGGTGCTGCTGCTGCTGCTGCTGCTGCTGCTGCTGGTGATGCTGGAGCAGCTGGCGGCGGTGCTGGTGCCGCTGGTGGTGGTGGTGCCGCTGCTGCTGCTGCTGCTTCTGCCACCGCTGCTGCCGCTACCTCTCTCTGCCCCTGTGCCTGGCGTATGGCCGCTGTGGGGGAGACTGGACATGCTGTGAGTGCCCCCAGGCCCACGGCACCCTCAGCCCCCTGACCCCCGTCCACCCCTGTGACATAGGCAGCCCCTTCCACCCCCGCATGGCCCCTGCATGGTGATGTTGCCATCTGACCTGGCATAGCCCCCCCAGGCCATGTGGTCCCATGTTCCCACAGTGGCACCTCTCCCCCCACAGCCCGTCTGCCACCCATGGGCCACCAGGTGCCCGGTACAGGGCAAGCCCTGTGCCGAGCTGGCATGTTCGGGAGGGCGGCCCTGACAGCCTGGCAGCCTGCATGGGATGGAGCAGGGGGATTGTGGTAGGCTCCGTGTCCTCCAAGACCCTGTACCAGGCCAGCTGTACCTGGCAGGTGAGGTCAGTGAGGCAGAACCAACGCTCTGCCCGAGGACCATACGTCCTGAGGCTGGTGCCTGTGGAACTCCCAGCATAGGGACGGTGGTGCGTACAGCTCCAGGGACAGGGTCCTGTAGGCTGCCCCAGGTCGGAGGCCTGGCATGGCCACCTCTGTGGACCCTGTCGGGTCAACCCAGTCGCGTGACATGCATGCACAGGGGGGTGGGATGGGGGGGTCCGGTGCCCTGTACTCCCATGCCCTCCTGGCGCCCCATGGCGGGGTCACTGGGAGATTCCGGAAGGGATCCTGCGGTGGGGCCAGGGGGGCCAGCCAGGCAGCAGGCACAGGCCTATGGCCAGGGGCCTTGGTATTCGGCCATGGAGGGCGGGGGTTGGCGTGGGAGGGCCCAGGGCAGCCCAGGGAGGGGGCTGCCGCACACAGGGCCGCAGCCTAGGCCCCACCCAGCCTGCACTAGCTCCTGGAGAGCACTGAGCCATGCCAGGCAGGGCCCACAGTAAGGGGTGTCTGTAACAGCCGGTCCTCAGGGGCCATGGAGGGGTCCCCTCCTCCTCTGGCAGGCCTCCCGCACCACACCCGACCCCCTCTCCCCCCAGGCCCCCAGCGGCTCAGTGTTGGGTGCACCCCCCCTGTGAGTTCCCACGGCCCGGGGCCCTCCCTGGGTGGCAGTGCGGCTGGTGGGTGCCCCTCTGCCCCCACCCTGCCAACGCCCCAACCCCAGGACACAGACTTACCAGTATGGAGCCGGTTCCCATAACGGGGCCGCCCTGCTCGCCTCCAGAGCCGCAGCATGGCCCCATACAGGGGTGGGGGGTGCCTGCTGGGGCGACCCTCATGCCGGTCCCGGTGCCTCCTCTCCTTGTAGAAGGCCACCTTGAGGGCCTTCCAGCGGGCCCTGCATTGGCCCACGGAGCGCTGAAAGCCCTGGCCAGCCAGGACCTGCAGCACCTCTGTCCACGCCTCCCTGTTGGGGGCAGTGCTGGAGGCCATGAGGGTGGGTAGGTAGGGGCTCTGGGCAACTGCTGCCACCATGGCTGCCGTCTCCTCTGGAGACCACCTGCGCCTCCACACGACTGGAGCGGCCGCCATTTTGCGTCGGAATGGCGTCCGTCGCCCGATCGTGACGTCACGGAGAGCGCGGCCGTGGGGTGCACTAATGGCGGACTGACGACGGAAGGGCGGACCAAGTGCGGACGATAGTCGCCACGGCTGGGGCACCCTGGGAGGCCTGCCTGTAGCCGTTCCGGCGTTCCCTGGCTGCATCAGCTATGCTCCAACCCACCTCGTGTGCCACGGCGACCGCCCCTGTATGGATGCCAGGCCCGTCCCCCCCTCCCCTCCCTGCTGTGCCGGGCAGGGCTGCTTTGCCCCATGCTGTGTCCTCTCAGGGCAGCTCCGGCGGTCCCCTGCCGGATTGGAGTCATGTAGGGGGCAGTGTGTTGCTGCCTGTATACATGTGTGTGTGTGGGGGGGTGTTGTGCTTGTGTGACATTGCATGTGGGGATCTCATTGGGGCTCTGCCCCAGGGTCGTTTTTATTGTGCTGGCAGCATGACCTAGGTGCCTGGGCAAGGCTGCCATGGGGTCGTCACTGGTCACGCAGCCAACCCTACCCTCCGTCGGCTGGAGCACTTGCAGTCCTGGAGGCTCCGCCTCCTCCCCTGTGGCACTGCTGCCTGCACAGTAGGGGGGTGGGTGGGGCAGCAAGCAAAGATGCCTGGGAGTTGGAGAAGGAGCAGCAGAGGGGGTTGCAGGGTTGGCCCCTAGGCATCTGGCAGCATCGAGGCAGACGACGGTGGACCTTGTTCCCTGCGGCCCCTGGGGAGCTCGCAGGCTGGTAGGTGGCGGAGACAGTTCCTGGGGGGACAGTCCACGAGGGGGTGCTCCATGTCAGCTGGTGCATGGTAGCAATTGCCATTGCAGACCAGCCACTGTATCAGTTGCAAATGGCTGCCTGCCGGGAGGGAGACATCAGACACAGCTGAGAGGTGTGCCACACATAGCTTGCTCTGGGCTGCTTCCCTGGGTGTACGGAGAGCATGATCCTGTAAGGGGAAAGGGTCAAAGAGAGAGACAACTACCGTGGCTACCCTTGCAATACTTACCTGTCAGTTGACCCTGTGGGGAACAGGGGGGTGGGGGACAGCTGGTGTCTACATTGGGCTCACTGTTCCACAGTTGTGGCGTTGTCCGCTCACATGACTACAGGCAGCTATCAGACGCACCAGTGCTACCGAGGCATGTAACCTGTATATCATGGCAGGCATTGCAGGCAGCTATGAGACAGGACATTGGTCAAGAGACATTTCATGGCAGGCTATGCAGGCAGCTATGAGACAAGACATTGGTATAGAGGCATTTCATGGCAGGCATTGCAGGCAGCTATGAGACAGGACATTGGTCAAGAGGCATTTCATGGCAGGCTATGCAGGCAGCTATGAGACAAGACATTGGTATAGAGGCATTTCATGGCAGGCATTGCAGGCAGCTATGAGACAGGACATTGGTCAAGAGACATATCATGGCAGGCTATGCAGGCAGCTATGAGACAAGACATTGGTATAGAGGCATTTCATGGCAGGCATTGCAGGCAGCTATGAGACAAGACATTGGTATAGAGGCATTTCATGGCAGGCTATGCAGGCAGCTATGAGACAGGACATTGGTCAAGAGACATATCATGGCAGGCATTGCAGGCAGCTATGAGACAAGACATTGGTATAGAGGCATTTCATGGCAGGCTATGCAGGCAGCTATGAGACAGGATATTGGTCAAGAGACATATCATGGCAGGCATTGCAGGCAGCTATGAGGCAAGACATTGCTATAGAGGCATGTATCCTACCTATGTTTCTCTATGCAAAGAGGCAGACATCAGACCACATGAAGGCATGAACCCTGCACTTACCTGCACTTACCTGCTGGTGTTGTTGCCTGTGGGGGGGAGAGGGGCTGGGAGAAAGACATGGGTTAGCAAACACTTGCATGGAGACAGGTGCCCAGGCACAGAAGTAAACAGTTTGGCCACAGGCAGAACAGCCCTCTCTGCCCTAGAGGGGGGCAGAGAGGAGAGAGGAGATGAGAAGAGAGAAGTGGGGTGTTAGAAAAGTTTTCAAAGTCCCACTTTGTGGCTGCTGGGGGACAGAACCCCACGCCACGTGCTCAGAGAAAGAGAGAGAGAGTGACTGGGGACCTGGGGCTGGGCTTTTGTGGGAAAGAGGCTGGGTGGGGCTGGGTGCTGATAGGCTCCCTATCTTAGGCATAACTCTGTCGGTTTCCAGACCTAGCAGGCCCAACTCCGTCCTAACTCTGACCTAACTCAGGAGTAGGGTGTTAGAAATTTTCAGGAGAGGGCTGGCTTGGGTAAGGTAAAATGGCTCCTATGGGTCTCCTCTAATTTGGGTCCACGTTTTTGGTCGACCTAACTTTTGTGTCAGCATTTGGGTGGGAGGGGGCGTGTCTGTGCTCGCCAGGGTCTGGAATCCGACGTTAATTGGTCTCCGCCCACGTTCCGCCCACGTTCCGCCCATGGTCCGCCCTCTTTTAGGTCGAAGTTAGGTCCGAGTTGTGCCGGCGTCTGTGGTGCGCATGTGCGCCGTTTTTGGTCCGGGCTTGGTCCGTTGGTCCCAAGTTTGACCTAACTTCGCCCTAACTTCGTCCTAAATGGTTGCGTTCCAGACCTAACTTCGACCTAACTGACTTAGGCTGACTTTAGGTCTGACTTGGGCTGCTTAGCACTTGGGTTGGAATGGGCTGTGAAATGTGCAACAGAAATGCTAACTATGATTCTTTTCATTTGTAACATCAGTGTCCCCGACATATGCAAATACAGGGCGGTTTGTCAATCTTGTTAGTCAAACCCTTTGCTAGAATGTGATCCCAACATCCACAGCAGGCTCAGAGCTGGATTGTTCACTAGCATGACTGGGCTGGCTGCCAATAGGGTTGTCGACCCTCAAGGATTGGTCTGGGTCTCCAGGAATCACGGTCAGTCTCCAGGCAATAGCTGAAGCACCGTTGGAGATTTGAACAGGGCCTCCCAGATTTAATGACATGATATCTTGCTGGAAATAAAGTCTCCAGGACTAACTTCATCAGGCAGAGTTGGCAACCCGACATGACGGAGGAGTCCAGATCTGGTGCTACTATAAGGCAGACCTCTGAGAGAGATGGGCAGGGGGTATAATTGGGTCATCTTTACACACAGAGAAGCCTTCAGAAGTCTGAGTTTGGGCCCAGTGTTCGGGCTCTACACTCTCAGAAACTGAATGTGTTGAATTGTAGATTGTCAGCACAGCAGGTTTGGGAACTCCTCCTGTCTCTTAATGTCTCCGTTGAGTCTTTTGCAGCTGGATGAACTTGGAAGGCTGCCAGGAGCAAAGGGGGTTTCTGCAGGGCTTCCGATTCACTTCCTCTCACTGTGTGTGCCACACAGTAATACAGGGCCGTGTCCTCAGCTTTCAGGTTGTTCATTTGCAGATACAGCATGTTTGAAGGGTTGTTTCTGGTGATGGTGAAGCGGCCTTTCACGGAGTCAGCATAGAATTGTTTGCTTCCATCAGTGTATATCTTTGCAACCCATTCAAGTCCCTTCCCAGGAGCCTGTCTCAACCAGTTCATAGCATAGCTGCTGAAAGTGAACCCGGAGGCTTGACAGGAGAGACGGAGAGACTCGCCAGGCTTTTTGACACCTCCGCCAGACTCCACCAGTTGGCCCTGCGATTCAGCATCTAGAAAGAAAGAGAGATTAGGAAGACCCGTTAGTTATACCCTAGAATGTAATTGTCTTCTGCTTGCCAAGTATATCTTGGGAAGAATAATTACCTCTGATGGCTGCTGAAAGGAAAAGAAAAGGGAGCCAAAATATCATTTTTCCTCTCTGTGTTGCTTTGAGAGGGATTCACTGGAAAAATGACCATATAGAGACACAGGATTTGTGTCACTGAATGTAGCTGGGGCAGGGAGAGCATCCAGCTCATTTAAACAGGAAGCTGGCCCTGCATTTACATATCACTCAGGATAAAAGTGATCCTCCGCGCCGGCTTTATGGCACGTTTGCGACAGCGTAGAGAGCAGCGGAGCGTGCGTTCTGCCGCTCTATAGTTTGAGAGGATCGGGGTGCCCAAGAGGAAACTGGCCCTGTATTTATGTATCACACAGGATAATAGACAAACGGCACAGGCCTTTGGTGATCTATGTCTCCGCCATACACAGTGCATATGATTTGGGAAAAAGGCTTGAGGACAGAAATTCTGGATTTGATGTTCTTTCTTTTTTATTTACTTATTCTACCCTGGCTTTCAGAGGAAATTGGGGGGAGGTCTCCTAAGGAGTCCAGCTTTCAAGGGACTGGACAGTGTGACTTTTAAAGTACACACCAGCCTCACCATTGAAACCAGAAACCAATATTTATTTCCCTCGTGGTTGGAGGCACTTTGTCTACTTTTCTGTTCATTTCTGCTGCCCCCATGTGTGAAGGAAGGGGAAAAGAGAGTTGTCAGGGATCTATTTTATTTTTATTTATTTATTTTTTCACATTTTTATACTGCCCTTCCTCCAAGGAGCTCAGAGTGGTGTACATATTTCCTCTCCTCCTTTTTTGTCCTCACAACAACCCTGTGAGGTAGGTGCGGCTGAGAGATAGTGACTGGCCCAAGGTCACCCAGGAAGCTTCGTGGCTGAGCAGGGATTTGATCTTCCAGGTCTAAGTCCAACTTCCATAAGAAGGCGAGGAACGCAATATGAAGTCCCTGTTTGCATGTTCGGCTTCCTTTCTTGCTTCCAAATGTATCCAGTCTCCGTCCCACACAATTCCAGGCTTCTCTGTGTATACTTAGGAACGAAAAACTTAGCACAATCCTAATTGTGTGGGAGTGCTGGTGCAGCTGCAATGCAGCCCCGAGGTAACACAAGTCTCTAGTGTGCGTTTTGTCCAAACCAAAAGAAGCTCCGTGAGGTAGGACAGCGTGTGGAACATTCCACCCATTAGGAATCACTTTCCATTGGCTGCTGTTTTCAGACTCAGTAGAGTTTTCTCATTTACTGTGAACTGGGGACCAGTGGTGTAACTAGAGTGGAGCGGAGGCAAGTAGTTCTGCAAGACTCAGTTACACCGGAGTCAGCGGCCCCTCCCCTTTGCGGTTGGAGCCATTCCGGCAGCGACAGGGGAGTGTCCTGCATGTTGCTGTTGCTGCCAGAATGGCTCCAACAGCAAAGGGGAGGGGCCGCTGACTCCGGTGTATCAGAGTCTTGCAGAACTACTTGCCTCCGCTCCACTCTAGTTACACCACTGCTGGGGACGTTGCATCCATTTGACGCCAAAGGTTTGGGCTTGACAGGACTGTGGCTCTAAGCTCAGGGGCTCCCTGCTGTCCCTTCAGTCTTTTGCAGCTGAGTCAACCTGGAGAGCTGCCAGGACGTTTTTGGCAGACTTCCTGTCACTGTGTATCTTGTGCAGTAATACAGGGCCGTGTCCTCAGCTTTCGGATTGTTCATGCTCAGATACAGCATGTTTGAGGGGTTATCCCTGGAGACGGTGAAGAGGCCTTTTGCGAAGTCAGCATAGTGTTGTGTGTCTCCACTTCCACTTATCAAGGCTACCCATTCCAGTCCCTTCCCAGGAGCCTGTCTCACCCAGTGCATTTCGTAGCTGCTGAAGATGAACCCGGAGCCCTGACAGGAGAGACGGAGGGACTCGCCAGGCTTTTTGACATCACCTCCAGACTCCACCAGCTGAACTCCCGATTGGACACCTGGAAGGAATGAGATATTACGAGTAGCCCTGCATGTTCCTCCCTAGAAACAACAAGGACGTTCTTGCATATCAGTCCCTGGAATTGATCAGTAGATATGAACAATTACCTGCAAAGACCACTGCAAAGACAAGAAACTGAAGCCAACATGCCATTTTCTTCCCTGTCCTTTTGAGAGAGTTGACTGGGAAATGCTCACAGGAGTTCTGATGTGTTGTGGTTGTTGCTGGGAGAGGAACAGCACAGGACCGATTTTAAACAGGAAGCCCTCCCTGCATTTACATAGAGAGCAGGATAAAAGAGCTGCAAAACCCTCTGGCAACTCTGTGCCCTCTATTTTCATTTTCCAAGTGAATCCAGTCATTTCCCCAAGGCAACTCAAACCATTTTCCAAACCACTCCAAGGCTTAGAAAACAACTCAGCACCACCTCATTTGGCTACATTGGGAATGAATTGTCTGTGACTTAGGGCTCAGTCCAGCCTAACTCAGGCACAGTTGAGGCCCAATTGTGGCCCAATTGTGGCCCAAACTAGGACCAAGTTAGGCTGCAACTGTGCCTGAGTTAGGCTGGAGGCAACAGCATTGGGCCAGGATCGCGGCAAAACTTACCGCAGAGGCAGGCAGGCTCCTGTGGGGAGCTGTCAGTCTTGTGGAAGCGAAGAGCCCCCTCCTCAGCCCGTCTGCGTGCACCTACCACAGCTGCTGCAGCGGTCGCAGCAGATGGGCAGCCACAGGCGGGCCTGCAGGCACTGCACGTTTGACAGTCAGCTGAAGGGCAGAGGTTGTGCCAGTGCCAGCTGCCCCAGGGCACCCTGGGCATCAGCCACCTGCCGCAGGGGGGAGTGCGACTGCCCTCCCTCCTGCAGACTGCGATGCCACCCCCAAGCCACGGTGAGGCTGCACGTGGGAGTCATGGGGGGGTGAGCGGGGGAGAGAAGGGAAGGAGGGGGTGGGAACGGCACGCACAAGGGGGGGATCTCATGAGGTCTGGAACCGCCTCCGCCAGGACATGCCCGTGCGCTGCCTGAAGCCCTGGGCCTCAAGGGCCGTGGCAATGCCCACAAAGAAGGCATCCCAGCATGTCTTCTGCTCCGTGCCCCGGCCAAGACCGAGAGATGCCGTGGGCTTGTCTGCTGCGAGCGGGAAGGGCTCACGCAGCTCATCACACCCCCAGATGGGGCAACGTCGGCACCTTGCGGAAGGCGCTCTGGCGGCATGGGGGGTGCCAGCATCCATCATCAGGGAGTGGGAGGGGAGGCAGGCACACTGACAGGGGGTGCTGGGGAGGGGCACGGGTGGGTCAGAAACAGACAGACAACACGGCTGGTGGGAGAGGGATACAGGGAGAGGGGTCTGCAGAGACCGATAGGGACACAGGGGGCACTTCGCAGATGGAGGCAATGCAGGAACGGGCGCCTCTCATGCAGACGGACCGAGGGCGGACACGGACGCCGTTGATGGGCGGAAACGGACGCCGGTGACGGGCGGACAGAGGGCGGAAACGGACGCCGGTGATGGGCGGACCGAGGGTGGGTGAGAGCCCCGGTTGCTGAAAGGGCTCTTCACGGACGTGGCGGACGTGCGCCACAGTGCCCGTCAGTGTTTGCCTGCCTGACAGGCCCCCCAACTCCCCCCTCCCCTCTGGTCCCAGAGGGTCCGGCAGCCCCCCTGCTGTGTTCTCCCAGGGATGGCTGTGGCGGACCCTGGCTGGGATTCATGCAGAGGCTTGTGTGCTGGGGCCTGCCTGTGTGGGTGTGTGGGGCAGTGCTTGTGCAACATTGGGGACATGTGTTTCCAGGGGCATCTTTATTGTTCTGGAACAGTGGCAGAGATGGCCGGGCGTGGCTGCCAGGGGTAGGCACAGCAGCCTCTAGGACCACAGCAGCAGCATCAGGCGAGCCCCATGGACCTGGAGATGCGGGCTCTTCCCCTGTGGAACCACGGCCTGCTCCATAGAAAGGGGAGGGACAGCAAGTAGGCAGCCAGGGCGGTGGGGCAGCAGCAGCAGCTGAGGTGGGTTGCAGGGCAGGCTCCCAGACCTCTCTGGCAGCATCAAGGCAGGTGACCGTGGGGCAACCAGACTGCAGGCCCAGGGGTGCTCCCCGGACGGTTTGTGGTAGTGGGCATTCCTGGGGGGACGAACAACATGGGGGTGTTCCATGGCAGCTGCTGCGTGGTAGCAATCGCCATTGAAGAGGAGCCAGTGTGCCAGTTGCAAAGGTCTGCAGGGAGAGAAATCAAACACAGCTGAGTGGTGTGAGACACATAGCCTGGTCTGCGCTCCTTCCCTGGGTGTACGGTGAGCATGATCCTGTAAGGGAAAGGGGTCAAAGAGAGAGACAACAACACAACTTGGGGGTCACAACCATGGCAATCCTAGCAATACTGACCTGTCGGTAGACCCTTTGGAGAAAAGAGGGGGGGGGAACAGCTGGTGTCTACATATGGGTTACAGTTCCACACTCATGGCATTGTGTGCTCACATTAATACAGGCAGCTATGAGACAAGACATTGGTATAGAGGCATATCATGGCAGGCTATGCAGGCAGCTATGAGACAAGACATTGGTATAGAGGCATATCATGGCAGGCTATGCAGGCAGCTATGAGACAAGACATTGGTATAGAGGCATATCATGGCAGGCTATGCAGGCAGCTATGAGACAAGACATTGGTATAGAGGCATATCATGGCAGGCTATGCAGGCAGCTATGAGACAAGACATTGGTATAGAGGCATGTATCCTACCTATATTTCTCTATGCAAAGAGGCAGACGTCAGACCACATGTCAGCACAAACCCTGCACTTACCTGCTGGTGTTGTTGCCTGTATGGGGGGGGGGAGAGAGGGGCTGGGAGAAAGACATGGGTTAGCAAACACTTGCATGGAGACAGCTGCCCAGGCACAGCAGTAAACAGTTTGGCCACAGGCAGAACAGCCCTCTCTGCCCTAGAGGGGGGCAGAGAGGAGAGAGGAGAAGAGAGAAGTGGGGTGTTAGAAAAGTTTTCAAAGTCCCACTTTGTGGCTGCTGGGGGACAGAACCCCACGCCACATGCTCAGAGAGAGAGAGAGAGAGTGGAGGGCTGGGGCTGGGCTTTTGTGGGAAAGAGGCTGGGTGGGGCTGGGTGCTGATAGGGTAACTATTTGGGTCCATGTCCAGAGTTAGGCCACACCTGTTCGGTCCTAACTCAGGCCCAACTCGGGCCCAGGGTGTTAGAACTTTTCAGGAGAGGGCTGGTGTGGGTAAGGTAAAATGGCTCCTATGGGTCTCCTCACATTTGGGTCCACCCTTTTTGCTGGCCCAAATTTTGGGCCTGAGTTGGGCTCGAGGGGGCGTGTCAGTGGCTCTCCAGTGTCTGGAACCGGACCAAAATTCGTAACCGCCCCCGTCACACCCCCGACACGCCCCCAACACACCCACTTTTAGGCTGCAATTGTGCCTGAATTGTGCAATTGTGCCTGAATTGTACCGCAGTTGCCTTGGGCTGGACCGGGCTGCAATTCAGTCACAATTGCAGCCCAACTCAGGCACAATTCAGGCACAACTCGGGCCTAAAGCACTTGGGCTGCAATTGTGCCTGAATTGTACCGCAGTTGCCTTGGGCTGGACCGGGCTGAAACTTTTCATAACGTTAGAAAATTATTTGCAGCCAGTTACTACAAAATGCCAATAAACTGTGAATCGTCACGCACCGTCTCTTAGTCCCTTTTCACGTGCAACTGAGTGCATTGCATGGCTAACTGTAGCAGACGTGTCAACAGTGTATATATGGGATGAGGCTGATTAAAAATGAAGCAAAATATGATCAAGGGAGTCTGGTCTTGATGTGCATCTTATGTTTTAGAGAGCCACCAAGCTTTCCAAGGGGAGTTGGCCTTCCTTTGTAGTCATATTTCCCCCTTTTGGTCTCACCTCGAATTCACTTGGAAAGTTAATTATGAAGATATGCAAAAAATTGTTCTGTTGGACTGACTGTGTTGGTGTCTCAAATCCATCTTCTTTCATGATGGAGAGCAAAGAAAATCTAGCACGCTTTTCATGCTCACTTATTCCGCTATGCATATGCAATGGCATTGACAATGAGAGGTTGTCAAGAGGCCAATGTGCGGCCACGCCGGCACAGCCCACTTTCTGCGGAGAATGCAGCTGCCGGCCCTTTAGGTTGGCCGCCACATCTTAGGCAGGATCGGGCTGGACTTACGCCCACTCTAGAGCTGGTTTAGGTCCAAGGGGACCCATCAGGGATGTGGGGCTCTACCTTGAGGAGGACTTTGTGACTGACCCCCCCCCCCCCCACCGCAGGATGCAGCTCACGCCCCATTGGTGTGGGTGCTTCGGCCCTACGTTTGGGCTCTTAATCAAGCTTGTTCCTGACTGTGTCCAAAAGAATAAACATCAATGTGTCTTGGGGGGGGGGGGTTGAGTAACCTTCTTCCCACCCATCTCTAGTTCATTCCACAATACACCTGCTCTCTTCTGTTATTGGCAATTTGGCCAATGTATTTTCATGCAAAGCAGTATAGAAGAAGCTGGAATGATAGTCTTCAAGCCATTTACTACTAAGCAACAACCACAGAGGGAACAGAGCTGGATTCAAACTGGGGACTGACCCAGGACATACTGTAGAAGATGGGGCCTATAAGCATGGACTGGTGGACGGTGGTGCTGGTGTTACGACAGGTGCTTAATCAAACACAGCTGGTCAACATCTGCCTTCTTTAGAGCAATTAAGATAACAGTGATTCCACCCCATGTGTGATATGTAGATCCTGTGACATAGGGAGAGAGGGTTACATAACTCTAGTCTTGTATTATGTCCTGGATATGGGTCTTTTTGACACATGGTTAATGTAAGGATCTATATCAGTTCATCTATGAGGATCAGAATGCTTGTGATGAAATCCTGCTCCAGTTCCTCGTAGTGGGCAGTAAGTGAAACTCCCGTCTCTGGAGTGATGATGGCTAGCTTGGGTCATCTTCAATAAATTGTAAGCTCTAGGTGTGCTGGTATGGGTGAGGCTATTTCCTCTCGGAGGCATCTGGTGGGGCCACTGTGAGATACAGGAAGCTGGACTAGACGGGCCTTTGGTCTGAACCAGCAGGGCTCTTCTTATGTTCTTATGCTAAATGGGAATCCACTCAGGCAAGGGATTTGCACCTGATCTGCATCGGGGTGGGGGTGGCAGTGTAAAAGAGAGCCTAAAAGGAGTTTTCAGCAATATATGATAATTCGCTTTTAGTTCCAGACTGTGCTTAATTCAGTAGCATGAACTCTGTTAGGCTACAATACAGGACCTGAGGATTCTTGTGGCATGAAGATAATAATATTCTTCTTCTTATTTTTTGTGAATATTAGTACTCTACTTTTCAACAAAACTGTTAACAAAGTTCTTGAATTTACTGGTTATGATGGGTGTAAAGCCATGGCAAAAAAGTTTAGAATGTTACTAATAAAAAAACAGGAAGCTAAGTGCAGTATAAAAATAGAAGTTTAAAATATCAACTATTAAAAACACACATACGTTCACACTAAAAATAACACTGTTTAAAAATTACAAATAATTTTTTACCATGGCTTTACACCTGTCATTACCAGTAAATTCAAGAATTATTGCGGGCCATGAAAATCTTAAATCTTTTTAGTTTTCAAAGTCATAGACCTGGGGTGGCCAAACTGTGGCTCCTGAGCCACATGCGGCTCTTTGAGATACAATGTGCGGCTCTCTCGGAAATATGTTGCCTGAGCTCCTTTTTGCATCACATTTAATATAAAAGGTAAATAAGACCTTTTCAAGCTTTATACTTATTTACCAGGTATAAACTGAGAGTCCACTGGATTAAAACATAAGTTTATTGTTCATGGTGAGTAAATATATAAGAATGCTTCCTAAATATTGTGGCTCTCAAATATCTCTCTTATGGCTCTCAAACATCTGAAAGTTTATCCTATGTGGCTCTTAAGCCGGAGCTACATTACACGCGTCGCGGAGCTTCTGACCTGATTTTTGAAGCAGGCGGAGCCGCTGCGACCTCCGCACGGCCGGCGCGTACCTCAAGCTGGAATCCTATTTTTCAGAGGGCGGGCACGCAGAGCTAGGGGGCGGTTCGCGGAGCTACTGCAGCCTGCCAATCGTAGGAGAGGGGAGGGTGGCTGCATGCCAATCTGAACCACCACCAATCACCTTGGAGGTAACATTCACTATGAACATTTCTTCCCCTATAAAATTTATCTGGCCCCTCCTGTTGCCCAACACGACCCCAGATGTGTTTATTTGGAAGTAAGTCCCACGGCACTCAGTCGGACCTACTAGGAACTGAGGTTTGAATTGCTGCATTTGGAGAGGGAGCCAGCCCAGTCATGCTTATTCGAAAGGAAACACTGTGGAGCTCAATAGCCAATCACAGCTGCGCTTTCTTAAGAAGGCGGGACAACATGAGGGACAACAGGCTGGAAGACACTCCCCCGCTTCCAGCGCGGAGGCGGAGGCAGAGGCGGCGGCAGAGCCTCTGCGTGTAGTGTAGCTCTGCCTTTACATGAAGCAAGTTTGGCCACCCCTGTCATAGACAATGCACAATGACTGAGAAGACAGTTTCTTGCCCCAATGGACTACTGTGTTTGGGATGCACTCTGCAAACATAACCAAGAATAATCGCTTCTGGGAGTTCGGAAGGCCATGATGCCCTTCTCTAGGGATTGCCTACTCATCATACAGCTGGTTTTTGTCCTGCTTCCTCGTTGCTTCTCCACACTGTGTCTCTACGAGCACAGTAATATGTGCCAGTGTCTCTGGTCTCCATGCCTCTCATCTCTAGATAAACTTCGCTCTTGGAAGTGTCTCTGGAGATGGTGAGCTGGCTTTTCAGGGAGTCCAGATAGAATTTGTCATTATCCCAATCCATGCGGCTGAGCCACTGCAATCCTTTCCCTGGAGGTTGACGAATCCAGACTATGATCACTCCCCTTGTTAAAAGTGAGAATCCGGAAATGGAGCATATCAGTCTGAGGGTCTCCGACGGCTTCAGCTGCACTGAGCTGACTTGGCTCAAGGTAACTTCAGAACGGACACCTAAAAGGAGAGGGGAAAGGTCCGAGACTGAAAAGGCCTGCATCAGATGACAGCAACGGAGAAAGCATAGTACTTGAAGTACTTCAAGTAGTCAAGGTCATAGTTCCTTGACTACTTGAAGAAACACTTACATGTGAAGATAGTAAAAAGTACAAGGGGTAGGAGCAAAGGATGCATGATCCCTTCTGGATGAAGGAGAGGAGGAAACAGGTGGCCGGGTCTTCTTCAAGAACTCCTAATATCCCTGTGTCTGCTGGTGTTGGTGTAGCCGTTTAAAAGGAAACCTACTCAGGCAAGAGATTTGCATCTGATTTACATCCAGTTGGATATGACAGTTTAAAAGAGACCTCAAAGAGAGTCTTCTCCAGTACTTTTCGTTTCGCAAAATGGGATGCCAGGCACATTTTGTGTTCATGGTATTACAAGCGTAGCCTGTATTTTATTTGGTAATTAAGATAACGTCATGAAGCAACGCAGCCAATTGGATTTGGCTGTGCAATGCCACCACTGAGAACAAATGAGAGAGAGAGAGAGAGAGAGAGAGAGAGAGAGAGAGAGAGAGAGAGAGAGAGAGCAGTGGACAAATAAACATGTAACTTTGTAACCACAAAAGATGTAACATACAGAAGAAAAGAGACACAACTTGGAAATCAACAAAGGTATCATTAATAAAGAAATTAATGTAGATGTAAATTAATGTAATATAATAAAGATATATATATATATATATATATATATATATATATATGTGTGTGTGTGTGTGTGTGTGTGTGTGTGTGTGTGTGTGTGTGTGTGTGTGTGTGTGTGTGTGTGTGAGAGAGAGAGAGAGAGAGAGAGAGAGAGAGAGAGAGAGAGGAAAATATAAATGGATGACAAATGTTTACACAAGTTGGTTCTGGTCCTGTCAGAAATGTGCTAAAAATCAAGGAGAACTTTGGGTTGTCTCTGAACATATATTCAAGGTGTCAGAATATATATTTTTTAAGATGGAAGAGATTTCATGGCATTTGCTGCCCCCTACTGAGAGGTATTGTGAAACATGAGGTTTGGAATTCATTGCATCCTGTCGAAACTGTCGCTCAGCACACTGATAAGACTCTGGAGGTCCCCTTGTACATGCTGTGATGTGGGTGAATTCTGCTCATGGGGACAGCCAATATGAAAGCATGATAGCAAGTCATTTGCCCCAGCCCTGTCTATTCTGTTGGCCTCTACAGGGTCTCAGGAGGGGACTTTCCTAGCTCTGCCACTTGATAAGGTTTTTGTAACAGCGGGCCAGCGGGTAGCGCAGCGGGTTAAACCACTGAACCATAAGCTGTCGATCGAAAGGTCGGCAGTTCGATTCCTGTGACGGGGTGAGCACTCGTTGCTTGGCCAGCTCCTGCCAACCTAGCAGTTCCAAAGCTTGTCAATGCGAGTAGATAAATAGGTACCGCTTGCGGGAAGGTAAACAGCGCTCCGTGTTCCAGCTGCATGCTATGCGCTGTGGCAAGGAGAGTCATGCCGGCCACATGACCACGGAGGCGTCTTCGGACAACGCTGGCTCTTCGGCTTTGAAATGGGGATGAGCACCACACCCTAGAGTTGGACACGACTGGACTTAATTGTCAGGGGATACCTTTACCTTTTTAACAAACACCAGGAATACAGAATGACAGATACACATCAAGACCAGACTTCCTTGATCATATTTTGCTTCATTTATAATCAGACTCATTCCATGGCCATTGTCTGTGTGGAGTTTGAGCGTTCCCCCCCACGTCTGTGTGGGCTTTCTCTGGCCTGGAAAACTCACATTTATTTTGATGTCTAAACCATAAGCAACCTCCTGGCTTAGAAGTAGGTTTTCTCTGTATGCCAAGTGCAAGGGAGTGACATCAGGAAACAGGTTATCTTGTTGGCTCTCGGAGGCATCTGGTGGGGCCACTGTGAGATACAGGAAGCTGGACTAGATGGGCCTTTGGCCTGATCCAGCAGGGCTCTTCTGATGTTCTTATGACAAAGAAATGAAATGAGCAAAATGGTTCCAGCTACTATTCATGATACCTGCAGTCACAGATGCTGGAGACCAACAAAAGGAAGTTACCATCATCATTGAGCTATCAAAGGTATTCCTCTCTCTCTGATCTAGTGGACTGTATGGACCATGAGCTGATCTAGGAAAGAATTATTTTGCTCTTCTGATTCTCTTCCTTACCCAAAGGACTGACAGAGATAGTATCATCCAGCCATTCTGTGGTGAGGCTTCTAGCTTTGGGCTCAGACACAGTTAATGGAGTGAAACTGCGATTTCCTCTTCTTTGTCTCTAAAGGGTGTTGTTGTTTTTTTGTATGGGGCTGTATCACTGTGCCGTCCCATCCACAGTGATTGAAGCCTTGTCAAAAATGTCCTGTCCTGTCAGCTTGTGGGATTTGCTTTGGGCAAATGAGAAATTTTATTTCATTTATCTGGGGTTTTTTATACTGACCTACTACCTCCTCTAAGGGGTTCTCAAAGCGGCTTTCAAAATATTCAGAAAAAGTAAAATAATAATTTAAAAATGAAGCAAACAGTAATACAATACTAGATAATAAAACTAGCACAATTCAACCAATATTTAGACACCAAATCCAGCTGAGGTTACATACCACCTCAGAGTACAGAGGACAGCAGGTAATTGGGGGGGGGGGGAGGGAGTTGAATGTAACTGAAATATCTGCCTAAACAAAAACGTTTTGGCTACGCACTGAAAGGCTGGGAAAGAGGGGTCAGGTAGGCCTCAAATTGCACAACTTGGGGACTGTCGGCCAATCCTATTGGCGCCTAGCGCCACCAGAAGGAGTGTTCTGGTTCTTTTAGGTGCTTTCTGGCTGCTGCAAAAAGTGACACACTGGAGCAGCATGGTTCTGCACAAGTGGCCAGCTCCACATGCCAGAGGCCATTGGACACCCTCCGGCACAGGCCTCAGGGCGGGGGTGCGCACGTCACCCTAGTGACCCCCCCACACCCAGTCCTAAATGGTAATTTGCTAGGCCGCATCGCGTTTTGGGGGGGCGACCCGACGGGGCGCTGCCCCGGGTGCCCCCCGACTCTGCCCCCCCGCCACTCGTTGCAGCCGGCTCCGGGGACGTCTTCCCTGGCCGGCTATCCTGGGCCTTCTGACGAGGCCCACTGCGTCAAAACATAATTTATAACGTTTTTCGCACATGCGCAGACCATTCCTGAGGGAAAAGGCCCACGAGCGCCGGCCCGGGAGGACACTCCGAGGCCTTCTCCCGGCCTCGGAGCCTCCGGAGTGCGATGCGTGCAGCGGAGGGCGATGCACGTGGGTGCGCGCGTCACCCTTCTGCGTGTGTCACCCTCCGGCGGTCCGCCCCCCCGCCACGCTCCAGCGATGTGGCTGGGGTGTGGAACGGGGAGGTGATAGGAGTGGAGAGGTGGGCAGATCAGAACCAGGAAGGGGGTGGGTTCAGCAGCAGCAGTGTTTGCCAAATCCTAACCCCTTTCCTGGCCTCAGTCCCATGACTCAATGCAGGTCCGAGTTGACCAGGTGGCCTGGCCTGGACTTACCCCAGGGCAAAGGAAGAAATGTTCCCTTACCCCAAGGAGGCCTCCGGAGGCCGAAACTCCCCCGCAAGATAACGGGGGTGTCACGTTGGTGCCACTGCATCACCATGTCTGGAGTTAGGATTGGGCTGCCCGACTGCAAATGCCCTCTCACATGTCCCAGCCAACTGAGCTTCAGAGAGAGGGAAACCCAGAGCTGGGCCTCTGACATTGAATATAATGGGAGGTGGAATGTAATGCTGAACAGGGTTGGCTCATTCATGAGGCCAACTGAAGCTGTTGCATCAGGAAACATTGGAAGGGATGCTCTTCTCAGTCTACCTTCTTGCCTCCACTGCTCCTCCTTCTCCTTCTGCTCACTAGATTGGAAAAGGAAGAGGGAGACAGAGAGGAAAAGGAAATGTGGAGGAGAGGGGAGTGCTGAGCTAAGACACTGGAGATTGGGAGGAGCAAAGGCTGGCACATCATCTGTTAAATGGGGCAGCAGTTCGAATGCCGCCTTAGGCATCAGAAGACCATGATACTGCAGGTAAGAACTGAGCAAAAGTTGAATTAAGTATGAATCCTTTTTCCAGTTGTGTGTCCAGCAGACAGATACTTTCCTATTGCACAAACCTAATGATGAACCTGGTCAGCGGGTGGTGCAGTGCATTAAACCACTGAACCATGAGCTGTCGATCAAGACTGGGTGAGCTCTCATTGCTTGGCCAGCTCCTGCCAACCTAGCAGTTCCAAAGCATGTTAATGCGAGTAGACAAATAGGTACCGCCTGCGGGAAGGTGAACAGCGCTCCGTGTTCCAGCCGCATGCTACGCGCTGCAGCAAGGAGAGTCATGCCGGCCACATGACCACGGAGGCGTCTTCGGACAACGCTGGCTCTTCGGCTTTGAAATGGGGATGAGCACCACACCCTAGAGTCGGACACAACGGGACTTAATTGTCAGGGGTCACCTTTACATTTACCTTTAATGATGAACCTGCCTGAAAAGAACTCACTGGGAACAGGGCAATTGACTTGCTAGAAATGTACTACATTACTTAGACCAATAGCTTTACCTCTTTCCCTTCACCAAAGACCTTTTTTTTTTTTTTGCTTGCTATATTAAATTAATATAGCAAGCATCAGGAAAGGGGCTGAAAATAAAGCTGCTACTATTATAATTTTTGGTGTGGCCACATATTTGGAATGCTGTGTATAGACTAGTCCTTGTGTTGCCACATGTGAAGAAGAATACTGTAGAGCTGGACAAGTTGCAGAAAAATGCAACCAAAATGATCAGGGGCTTGGAGAACCTTCCTTACCTGGAAAGGCTACAATGTTAGGGACTTTTTAACTTGGGGAAAAAAGTAATTTCGCTTTAAAGTTGTTGAGAAAAAAAATGGATTCCCAGCCAGGGCCATTGTCTGTGTGGAGTTTGAGCATTCCCCCCCCCATGCCTGTGTGGGCTTTCTCTGGCCTGGAAAGAAGCTCACATTTATTTCAATGTTTAATATTAGAAATGTTTTGCGTCTTTTTATTTACAAGTTTGGTGCTGTTTTTGTGACCAGAAAAATGTCATAAACTCTTGTTTATGTATATCAATTAGCCTACGGTAAAATTGGTTTCCTGATAAGTTGTTTTGCGTAAAATTGCAGTTTCCAAGAACCTATCAACAATTTGAAATGTACTGTACAGAGCTGCTATGTTCCAAGTGGTTTTTGCCTGACTTCAGATTCACTTCCCTCACGGTGTATCCTCTTGCACAGTAATATGTAGCAGTGTCCTCTGGTTTCAGGCCGTTCAATTGCAGATACGTGACGCTGTTTGAATCATCCCTGGACACGGTGAAGCGGCCCCTCACAGCATCCGCATAGCGAATGGGATGCGAGTTCACACTGATTTCCGCCAGAAATTCCAGACCTTTCCCAGGAGCCTGTCTCATCCAGTTCATTTCGTCTTGACTGAAGGTGAACCCCGAACCTTTACAGGAGAGACGGAGGGATTCTCCGGGCTGTTTAACTTGTCCTCCAGACTGTAGCAACTGGATTTCTGCTCGGACACCTGGAAAGAAAGACAGTTCTGGAGCACATGAGCAAATGCAATTTAAGAGCCCTCTTTATTTGAAAGAAGACGAATTACCTTGGAAGACTGCTACGAAGAAAAGAAACAGAAGCATAGCTAGCATTTTCTCCACTATTGCTTTCAGAAGGATTGACTGGACTGTGTCCAGTGCACACGGTTGTGTCTCTGGGTGTTGGTGTAAAGGGAGATGGTACAGCTGTTTTAAACAGGAAGCTGCCCCTCTATTTACATATCTGTCAAAGTAAAAGAGCAGCAACAGAAGCCTGGGCAACTGGTATCTCTTTGTAGACTTGGGAGATGGCAAAGCATCCATGGGGTGGAAGAAGGAAAGACGTTGTGCCCTAAGGTATGAAAGAAGATCTCAGTGAATACTGACTAAATAAAAATGCAGTCACTCAGCAATGTAAGAAGCTGCATGTGAAAATTCTCCCCTTGGCAGTGTTCAACAAAATAATCGGTACAGGTGGGCCCCCATATCCACTGATTCGCTATCCACGGTTTCAGTTATCCACGGATCGTGGGGACCCCCCCCCCCCGGCTTTTACTTTTTTCCCAGTAAGCTTTGTTTCTTCCTTAAAGAAACAGGAGAAGTAGCCTCTGGCTGCTTATTACAGGCAAGTAGAACGAGACTAAGTACTAGAGAGGTTCTGCAAGGTTAACAGAAACCTTGCAGAGCCTCTCTAGGACTTAGTCTCGTTCTACTTGCCTGCAATGGAGGCTGCTTCTTGGTTTGTTTTAAGGAAGAAACAAAGCTTGCTGAAAGAAAAATAAGAGCTGGGGGGGGGGCAAGCATGCCTGCCTGCAGGGGAGGCAGGGTGGGGGGCCCTCAGAAAACCATGGAGGGGGTGTTCACTCTTATCCACGGTTTCAAGTATCCACGGAGGGGCCTGGAACATATCCCCAGCGGATATGGGGGCCCACCTGTATTGTACATTTCAGCAGCCTGATTTCCGAAATCATGTTGAAATAGACCTAACTGATGTTGTACAGTCTCTGTCCTTTTTGTCCTTCTCCAGAGGGAATAATAATAATAATGATAATAATAATACCTGCCAAGGTATGTTACATACCTTGTGATACATACCTGCCAAGGTATGTGACAGCCCAGTCCAGCCTAAGGCCTCAGCGGCACAATTCAGGCAGAACTGCAGCCTAAGCGCCTTAGGCTCGAGTTGTGCCTGAATTGTGCCGCAGAGGCCGAATTTGTGCTGCAATTGTGACTGACATAGGACAGGTTAAGGAAAGTTGACCAATTCAGTCCTAAGTTCGGCATAAGAGCTATTCCGTCCTAAGTTTGGCCTAAAAGTGGGCGTGTTGGGGGTGTGTCAGGGGAGTGACGGGGGCGGTTACAAATTTGAGTCGGATTCCAGACACTGGCAAGCTCCAACACGCCCCCTCGAGCACAACTGCAGCACAAAATTTAGGTCAACAAAAAAGGTGGACTTAAATTTGAGGAGACCCATAGGAGCCATTTTACCTTACCCACACCAGCCCTCTCCTGAAAAGTTCTAACACCTTATGCCTGAGTTGTGCCTGAGTTAGGACGGAATAGTTGTGGCATAACTCTGGACATGGACCCAAATAGTTACCCTATCAGCACCCAGCCCCACCCAGCCTCTTTCCCACAAAAGCCCAGCCCCAGCCCTCCACTCTCTCTCTCTCTCTTTCTCTCTGAGCACGTGGCGTGGGGTCCTGTCCCCCAGCAGCCACAAAGTGGGACTTTGTCGGTGGAGGGCAAAATTCACAAACACCCAACTTCTCTCTTCTCCTCTCCTCTCTGCCCCCCTCTAGGGCAGAGAGGGCTGTTCTGGCTGTGGCCAAACTGTTTACAGCTGTGCCTGGGCAGCTGTCTCCATGCAAGTGTTTGCTAACCCATGTCTTTCTCCCAGCCCCTCTCCCCCCCCCCAGGAAACAACACCAGCAGGTAAGTGCAGGAAAGAGCAGGGTTCGTGCTGACATGTGGTCTGACTTCTGCCTCTTTGCATATAGAAATATAGGTAGGATACATGACGCTTTACCAATGTCTTGTCTCATAGCTGCCTGCAATGCCTTCTCTGAAATGCCTCTTTACCAATGTCGTGTCTCATAGCTGCCTGCTTTGCCTGCCATGATATGCCTCTTTACCAATGTCTTGTCGCATAGCTGCCTGCAATGCCTTCTCTGAAATGCCTCTTTACCAATGTCGTGTCTCATAGCAGCCTGCAATGCCTGCCATGAAATGCCTCTTTACCAATGTCTTGTCTCATAGCTGCCTGCTTTGCCTGCTATGATATATAGGATACATGCCTCTTGACCATTGTTGTGTCTGATTGCTGCCTGTAGTAATGTGAGCACACAATGCCACAAGTGTGGAACTGTTAGCCTTATGTAGGCACCAGCTGTCCCCGCCCCCCTTTACTCAACAGGGTCTACTGACAGGTCAGTATTGGTAGGTTTGCCATGGTTGTGACCCCCAAGTTGTGTTGTTGTCTCTCTCTTTGACCCTTTTCCCTTACAGGATCATGCTCACCTTACACCCAGGGAAGGAGCGCAGACCATGCTATGTGTGTCACACCTCTCAGCTGTGTTTGATTTCTCTCCCTGCAGGCCTTTGCAACCGGCACACTGGCATTTCTTCAATGGCGATTGCTACCACACAGCAGCTGCCATGGAACACCCCCCCCCCCCGTGTTTTTTTGCCTCCCCAGGAATGTCCACTACCACCTACCTTCCGGGGAGCACCCCTGGGCCTGCAGTCTGGTTGCCCCACGGTCCTCTGCCTCGATGCTGCCAGAGGTCTGGGAGCCTGTCCTCCAACCCTCCTCAGCTGCTGCTGCTGCTCTAGCTCCCTGGCTGCCTACTTGCTGTCCCTCCCCTTTCTATGGAGCAGGCTGTGGTTCCACAGGGGAAGAGCCTGCATCTCCAGGTCCTTGGGGCACGCCTGCTGCTGCTGCTGCTGCTGCTACGTTCTGAGTGGCTGCTGTGCCTACCCCTGGCAGCCTCGCCTGGCCATCTCTGCCAATGTTCCAGAACAATAAAGATGCTCCTTGGGCAAAGGCCCCTTGAACAACATGTCCCCAATGTAACACAAGCATTGCCCCACACACACAGAGACAGCGCCCAGCACACAAGCCCCTGCATGACTCCCACCCAGGGACTGCCACTGCCTTCCCAGGGAGACCACAGCAGGGGGGCTGCCAGACCCTCAGGGCTCAGAGGGGAGTTGGGGGGCCTCTCAGGCAGGCAAACAGTGACAGGCGACACGGCGCCCATATTGGATCCGCTCGCGTCCGCTACGTCCGTGAAGAGCCCTTTCGGCAACTGGGGCTTTCACCCACCCTCGGTCCGCCCGTCAACGGCGTCCGTTTCTGCCCGTCAATGGCGTCTGTTTCCGCCCTCGGTCCGCCCGTCAACGGCGTCCGTTTCCGCCCTCGGTCCGTCTGCATGAGAGGCGCACGTTCCTGCATTGCCTTCATCTGCGAAGTGACCCCTGTGTCCCTATTGGTCTCTGCAGACCTCTCTCCCTGTATCCCTCTCCCACCAGCCTTGTTGTCTGTCTGTTTCTGACCCACCCGTGCCCCTCCCCAGCACCCCCTGTCTGTGTGCCTGCCTCCCCTCCCACTCCCTGATGATGGACGCTGGCACCCCCCACCCCGCCAGAGCGCCTGCCACGAGGCGCCGACGTTGCCCCATCTGGGGGCGTGATGAGCTGTGTGAGCCCTTCCCGCTCGCAGCAGACAAGCCCAAGGCATCTCTCGGTCTTGGCCGGGGCACGGAGCAGAAGGCATGCCGGGATGCCTTCTTTGTGGGCATTGCCACGGCCCTGGAGGCACAGGGCTTCAGGCAGCGCACAGGCATGTCCTGGCAGAGGCGGTTCCAGACTTCATGAGACCCCCCTTGTGCGTGCCGTTCCCACCCCCTCTTTTCCTTCTCACCCCCGCCCCCCCATGACTCCCACGTGCAGCCTCAACGTGGCTTGGGGGTGGCTACCCCTTCTGCAGGAGGGAGGGCAGTGGCACTCCCCCCTGCGGCAGGTGGCTAATGCACAGGGTGCCCTGGGGCGGCTGGCACTGGCACAACCTCTGCCCTTCAGCTGACTGTCGCACGCCCAGTGCCTGCAGGCCCACCTGTGGCTGCCCATCTGCTGCGAACGCTGCAGCAGCTGTGGTAGGTGCACACAGACGAGCTCAGGAGGGGGCTCTTCGCTTCCACAAGACTGACACCTCACCACAGGAGCCTGCCTGCCTCTGTGGTAAGTTTTGCCTCGATCCTGGCCCACTGCTCTTGCCTCCTGCCTAACTCAGGCATAGTTGCAGCCTAACTCAGCCCTATTTTAGGCCACAGTTACGCCGCAATTGTGCCTCAATTGTGCCTGACTTGTGCTGAGTTAGGCTGGACTGAGCCCTTAGTGACTGTTTTTTCCCTGCCACAAGGTATCCAGGTGTTACAGAAGGGACAGTTAATAAATCAAGTGGATGAATTAATACGTTCATTAATTCATCTTGCTCAGACTGGACTTGGATTGGGAAGTCCCAGGTTCAAATCCCTGATCAGTCATGAAGCTTATGGGGTGGCCAGCTGCTACACTCAGCTGAACTGACCTCGCAGGTTTGTGTGATGATAAAGGTTGAGGAAGGAGGCCATGTACACCACTTCAAGCTTCTTGGAAGGAGGGTGGTATATACATGTGCTGAATAAATGTTCTGGCAACTCTTACACATTGGCAAGTCAAGCAACACCCTCAGTTTTTAGGCAAGAACTGCAGGGAAGTCTCTTGGGAAGAGACACTTTGTCAGTTTGAAGGAAACACCTGGAGAAGTCATCTGCTGTACAGTTGTATTTACAGCATGCCTGGTGGGCCGTTCTACGAGCTTTTTCTGCAAGTCACCATTGCCCTTTGGGAAGAAGGAGGCAGCGGAGAATCAGCAGGTTGCCTGGTTTTGCAAAGAGATGCTTCCTCTGAAAGTATTCAGCGAGACTCAGGGGAGACCATGGTAGGCTTGGATCTCAATGAAGGAGAACAGATGGTACCTGAGAATTGACAGAAGGAGGAGTATAATTCACACACTTCTGAATTATCCAAATCACTATAATTTATCCATCTGACCAAAGCCCCAAGGCTTTCTAGAAGGACTCACAAAACAAGAAGCAAGGGTCAACAGGGTGATAAACCGACTTGTGCGTCCCTGAGAGCTGTGCAAGAGGAAGGCAGGTTGCGGTTATTCTGATATTTTCCTCTTTTTTATAGGCTGAACTTGAAACCTGGGATGACAACAATCTCTGCTAAAACACAGAGCCCAGATTTGTAAGTCTGTTGAGGCTAAAAGTGAACCAATATGTCCCCCTTAAGAAATCAATCAGCAGAGTTATCTCTCCAGGCAAGTTTTAGTATTTGTATTTCTTTATTTTCCAATCTTCTACATTCAACATGAATGAAAATCCCATAAACTCGATGTCTATACAGCAGAGTTATGTTTACTTGGCTGTTGCTACAGAAGGGTGGAAGAGAACCTGTGTCTAGCCAGCACTGGTGCCAGGATGTGGAGGCTGGTGGAGCTCCTGCTTGTATTGCTTCCCACGGCGTGCAGTGGAGATGCCTGGAAGTGTCCAGCGAGTGACCCCCTCCCTGTGCCACATGAGTGGTACCAGCCTGGAGACATCCTCATTGGTGGGATTGCTTCTCAAGTCATTTACGTTTTCCTCCAAGGGTCTTTCAAGGAACAGCCTTCCAAGAAAACATTTGACTTATCATGGTAAGGATTCCCCCCCCCCCTCCATTCTGCATCATGTGAGACTGGCCAGGCTAAAACCTCTATGAATACTTTTTTTTTTTTTTACAAGTGGCAGCCAGGGACCAAAAAGGAAAAGCATACAGGCTTGGTCCACCTTATGGTCATTGCTGCTTCTCAATTGTTTTCAGATTTCTGTGCATTCTACAAAGTTTGCGGTGGACAGAAACTTTGTTCTCCCAATCAGAGAGTCTTTTCTATTTGGGGATGCCAAATTTTCAAACGTTTGCATGCAATAAAAAATTAGTGCAAATACAAAAAAATCTCTCGAATGCAATCAAATGTGTGCATTCATCTTGATGGAAAAGGGGCCAAAACTGAACTAACTTGCTGAGTCAATTTGAAAAATTTGGAAAAGGGGGGGGGAACTGTGAAATGGGGGAACAGCTTCACATAACAGAGAATGTTGCAACAAGATACATTATCTGGGAAGACTCACAATGGGGTGATCAGATTTCAAACAAATGCAAACTATTATTTAAAATCAAGTCACAGAAATGTGTGAGTTGGGATGGAAATGAAAGGACCTGTGAAAATGTGTCTGACAGACAGCACAGTTCTATGAATGTCTGCCAAGAAGGAAGTCCTATTAAATTCAGTGAAACATACTCCCAGGGAAGTGCATTTAGAGTGTACTCAGGTGCCTTTATTTATTTAATTATTTAATTAAAATATATATATATCCCGCCTTATCCTATGCCGAAGGCAAATGCCCAAGGCGGCTTACAACAAAAATTAAAATACATAATTTTGCATGTTAATAGTGAGGAAATAGACATGAATCCGAGACAAGACCCCATAGTTGTTACTGATCATGTAGGGTACATGGAGCAAAAACAGTCATGATTGAATGACCAAACACACCCAAATGAATTTGGTTTCACTCTACTATTTCAATGCAACGCTCACTCAGTTCCAAATTTAGCCAAATTTATTTCTCCTCAACAATGCAGAGGCCTAAACGCGTCACTATGTATAAAACAGCTAGAGAAAGAGCTACCTAGTATTGTGGTTAAATGAGGAGATTATTGCTAAATTATCCACTGAAGTGGTAAATTCACTTTCTTTGCAGTGTGGTGACCAAGTTCTACCAGCATGTCCTGTCTTTGGCATTTGCTGTTAAAGAGATCAATGAGAACTCCCAAATCTTGCCCAATGTCACTCTTGGGTTCCACATTCGAGACAGCTGCTACGATGCCAGAATGACCTATTGGACTACGCTGGACCTCCTCTTCAAATCACAGAGATTTGAACCCAACTTCAAATGTGACGTTGAGAAGAACCTAATTGCCACCATTGGGGGACTTGGCTCCGATGTCTCCTTCCACATGGCTGACATCTTAAGTCTCTACAAGATTCCACAGGTAGGATACATGAACAGGGCTGTGTGGTTTTTCACAAGGTACGCTCAGCTACTGCAATTCTGGGAGTGGTTCTGTGATCCAGAAACAGGTAAGTCACATCATATTTTCATCAATTCAGAACATTCGGCCCAAAGACTCCTTGATCTTAATTCTAACTACACCCGTCTGTTCCTTCAAAATAACTATTCACATGAATGGTTCAGGCACATGAATGCAGAGATTTTTCAAAACTGGTTTCTGAAATATTTGTACCTTTCTACTAGTTCACCTATGGCTCATTTCCAAGTAAGGAGACCCATGCAGCTCAGATCCATTCGTTCTACCGCATGGTCCCAAATGAAAACCACCAGCACTTTGGCATCGTCCAGCTTCTTCTGCATTTCAGATGGGTGTGGGTTGGGCTGTTTGTTGTGGATGACGACAATGGAGAATATTTCTTGCAGACACTTGAGCCACTACTGTCCCAGAAGGAAATCTGTTCAGCCTTCACAGAAAGGCTTCCTAAACAGGCCCGATTTGATACAATAGCAGAGCTTCAATATATGGTGTCAATTCTTGACATACGTTTCACTGATAAAAAGGCCAGTGCATTTATAATCTATGGAGATTCACTAACAATGATATGGCTAAGGACTGTTATATATATACGAGATCCTGGAAATGAGGAAAATGCATCACTTAGAAAGGTGTGGATTATGACTGCTGAGATTGATTTCATATTAGCAGGCCTTCAAACGGGCTGGAATTTTAATCTGTTTGAAGGGGCCCTTTCCTTTGCAGTTCATTCGCAGGAGCTTAATGGGTTTGGGAAATTTCTTCAGACGGTAAAACCTCAACGCAACCCAGGAGATGGTTTCATCAAGGACTTCTGGGAGCAAGCATTTGGCTGTTCATTTCCACATCCCCAGACACCCCTGGAAGTCGATGACGCTACGTGTACTGGGGAGGAGAGACTGGAGAGCCTTCCTGGGCTTGTCTTTGAAATGAGCATGACTGGCCACAGCTACAGTATTTACAATGCTGTCTATGCTGTGGCACATGCTTTGCACACCATGCTTTACACATCTGGTAACAACCACAGAGCTTTGCTGGGAAGTCAAAAGCTGAACCTTCACGTTCTCGGGCCATGGAAGGTAATGTCTCCACTGTGAAAGAGGTTTGATTCCAGATGAAGAATTTTACAAGATTAAGGGCACAATCCTCCCCAGGCCTTGTTGCCAGCGCAGCGCCTCCCACGCATGAGCCATGCACCAAACCCAGAGCTGCGCACCAAATCCTACCCCCTTCCCTGGCCGGTTTACCCTTCACGGGGCTCCTGGATTTGTGCCACCCCCAAAGCGGGTGCAGATTAGAGGAGAGCTATTCGTGTGTCTGTGGCTTTACACAGGGTAAGCGAACAAATGTTCCCTTCCCCCGAGGTGACATCCCAGCTGCTTCTTTGGTCTAGATGCCTTTAAAAGGGGTTTGGATAGATTCATGGAGGGAAAGACCATCACAGGTTACAAGCCATAAGCAACCTCCTGGTTTTAGAAGTGGGTTTTCTCTGTGCCCGGTGCAAGGGAGTGACAACGGGAAACAGGTTATCTTGTTGTCTTGTGTGCTCCCTGAGGCATCTGGTGGGGCCACTGTGTGACACAGGAAGCTGGACTAGATGGGCTTTTGGCCTGATCCAGCAGGGCTCTTCTTATGTTCTTATGTTCTTTCCACCCTGGGTGCAGCGTCGACTGGACCGGCCTTGCTGCAGCACCAGATGGAATGTTAGACAGGATTGGACTGCCCACCAGATCAAATTTATCTTGCGCGTGATGGTGCTGCACACATTGTAGATGCATAATGATTTTTGAGTATACACCTGTCTCAGTAGTTAGATTCTGGAAGAAATATGTGAGCTGCACATAATTCATTCTTCTGCTATTGCAAAAGTGCAGCATTTAGAGCCTGGCTCTAGACAAAGATATTGAACTGTGTATCAGCAACATCCCAATGTACTCTTGTTTCTTCTTCTTCTTCTGTGTTTGCTTTTGAACAGCTGCACTCATT
This sequence comes from Plestiodon gilberti rubricaudatus, assembly GCA_026170595.1. Classification (NCBI taxonomy): domain Eukaryota; kingdom Metazoa; phylum Chordata; class Lepidosauria; order Squamata; family Scincidae; genus Plestiodon; species Plestiodon gilberti. The sequence continues at coordinate 4,953,249 of JANXHW010000006.1, forward strand.
TCTTCAAGGCATTTCCTTTAACAATTCAGCTGGAGAGAGAGTTTCTTTCAATGAGGAGAAGGAAATGGGAGGCGGGTTTGATATAATGAATATGGTCACGTTCCCAAACAGATCCTTTCTCAGAGTCAAGGTTGGAAGAGTGGATCTCAAGGCTCTTGAAGGAGAAGAATTCACCATGAATGAAGATATCATTGTGTGGCACCGGAGCTTTAACCAGGCATGGGTTTTCTGTAACAGCAGGTCCTTTCTTTGGACTGGTGATGGGGGATCCTTATATATATCCTTATATATATCCTAATATATATATATATATATATATATATATATATATATATATATATATATATATATATATATATATATATATATATATATATATATATATATATATATATATATATATATATATATATTGTGTGTGTGTGTGTGTTTGTGTCTGTGTTTGCTGCATTGAAAATAGTAACTAGCTGCCATGGTTTGATTAAACTGTCGTTACTCAGCGGGGAAGTCACATAATGTTTTCTTCCCAAACAAGGGAACCGGGCTACAAATGACTGAACTGGGCTACAGATGACTAGCTGGTCACTGCCATTTCTGTGGGATACGTCCCTGTTCTTTACTCTGTCATGTTATTTTCTCTGTGTGCCCCCCCCAAAAAAAAAACCTTACTCAAACTTGCTTTAGTCTACAAAATTAATTCCTCCTCTTCTCAGGAATCTGCCAGCAGACTCTTGCATGCAAAACATCCTCTATTGTTCTATGTCAGTTGCTAATTTTCTTGTGAACAATAAACATGTTGGTTTCCTATCCGCCTCTTGTGTTTATGCAAAGGTGCTTCCCGTTTCTGTCTGCAATGCATACTGCCCTGCTGGTTATCAGAAGAGAAAGAAGGAAGGGGAGAAATTCTGCTGCTATGACTGTGTTCTCTGCCCAGATGGAAAGATTTCACACCAGCGAGGTAGGCAAAGTAGGACTGTAAACTCAGTATTATATACAGTGTACTTTCAGCTCAATGTTAGAAAGACGGCAGAAAGATACAGGCTATGAGCCATGAGGGACCTTGAGAAACAGACCTGTTCACTCTCCCTGCCTTCTACCCTGTTCGCCTGTTTTTTTTTCCAGCTGATGTAGAATCATTGACTCAGAAGGGGCCTACAAGGAAAGCTATGGCAAATTTAGATAGCATAATAAAAAGCAGAGATATGACCATGCCAACAAAAGTTTGCATAGTCAGGGCGATGGTGTTCCCAGTAGCAATGTATGGTTGTGAGAGTTGGACCATAAGGAATGCTGAGCGCTGAAGAATAGATGCTTTTGAACTGTGGTGCTGGAGAAGACTCCTGAGAGTCCCTTGGGCTGCTAGGAGATCAAATCAGTCAGTCCTAAATGAAATCAACCCTGACTGTTCCCTGGAAGGACAGATACTGAGGCTGAAACTCAAATATTTTGGCCAGCTAATGCGAAGAGAGGACTCTCTGGAGAAGACTCTGATGCTGAGAAAGATTGAAGGCAAAAGGAGAAGGGGAAGGCAAAGGATGAGATGGTTAGACAGCATCACCGATGCAACAAACATGAAAATGAGCAAACTCAGGAAGATAGTGGAGGACAGGAAGGCCTGGCAGGATATGGTTCATGGGATCACGAAGGGTCGGACATGACTTAACGACTGAACAACAACAACAACAACAACAACATAATCAGTCCCACCCACTGACAATGCAGTCGGTCCACAACTATAACATCCTCAATAATAAATAGCTATTCAGAATATGCTTACCTTTCAAGGCTGCCTGTTCCACTGCCAAACAGTTCTTACCATCAGGACTGTCTTCCTAATGTTTAACTGAATTCTTCCCTGCTGTAATTTGAACCCATTTCTTCTGGCCCTACCTTCCAGATTATCTGAGAATAAACCCACTCCATCTTCCACATGATAGCCCTTGAGATATTAATTAATATCAAGGTTCCAAAAGTTTTGTACATCAATGAGTATTTTCAGTCTGCTTGTGACTGGTTTATTTTCTTTTATTTTGCTTCCTTATATTTTTCCGTTCTTCTGCAAACTTATGCACTCAATCACATGCATTCGAGATTACTGTAAAAATGATAAGGCACTTTTCATAAGCAGCTTCAAACTAGCAACATAACTCAATGTGTGCAACCAACATGAGATATTACCATAAGCCCTACTATGAAATGGAACCTCTTTCTATTTTCCAGACACAGAGGACTGCTTCGAATGCCCAGAGGATCAGTATCCAAGCAAAACCAGGAATCTTTGCATCCCCAAAACTAGAAACTTTCTGTCTTATGGAGAACCTTTAGGGATGATCCTAGCCTTGTTTGCTGCGTCTCTTTCCCTGCTCACAGCTTTGGTGCTAGGAGTTTTTATTGAGCACAAAGACACGCCCATCGTCAAAGCCAACAACCGGGACATCACCTACACGCTCCTCATCTCCCTCCTGCTCTGCTTCCTTTCTTCTTTGCTGTTCATTGGCCAACCTGGAACAGTCACCTGCCTTCTCCGCCAACCAGCATTCGGCATCATCTTCTCAGTGGCCGTTTCTTGTGTGTTGTCCAAAACCATCACCGTGGTTGTAGCTTTCATGGCCACCAAGCCAGGGTCCAGCATGCGGAAGTGGGTGGGGAAGAGACTGGCCTATTCCTTGGTCATGTCCTGCAGTCTCGTTCAAGCAAGTGTTTGTGCTGTGTGGCTGACAACCTCTCCCCCCTTCCCCGAACTGGACCTGCATTCAGAAACTGAGCAAATCATTGTTCAGTGTAACGAAGGGTCCGCCACCATGTTTTATTGTGTCCTGGGCTACATGGGCTTCCTGGCCATCGCCAGCTTCATGGTGGCTTTCCTGGCTCGCAAGTTACCGGACAGTTTCAATGAAGCCAAGTTTATCACTTTCAGCATGTTGGCATATTGCAGTGTGTGGTTGTCTTTTATTCCCAGTTACCTGAGCACCAAAGGGAAATACATGGCGGCCGTGGAGATCTTCTCCATCTTGTCCTCCAGTGCTGGGTTACTGGGCTGCATCTTTTCCCCCAAATGTTACATCATTGTGCTGAGACCCCAGCTGAACAACAGGGAGCAACTAATAAGGAGAAAGAATTAAATGCAAACTATGCTTTTCACATGTTATATGATTATGTAGTTACATCAAGGATTTTGAAATAAAAGAGATTGCCATTAACACAGTGTTTATATGTTTATTTATTTGAACCAACTCTTCCTCAAACTGTCCATCCTTCAAACTGTTACCTTTAGCTTTGGTTCTATGACGGATTCTCTGAGTTAAGCAGGACATTAGTTTCTGTCCCCAGGATAAGGATCCAAATCGATCTAAACAGTAAGTCAGAGGGTCTGTTCAGAAAATGCATTGCTGATCATCCCTCACCCCAGATGACCTGGACCTCAGCTAGCGCTCCATCGGCCTAAGGAGTCGCAAACATGTTGTAATGCATGTTTGCGGCTCCTCGGGAATAAGGGACGTTGGCTCAGATGCCGACTGCCACAGGTGAGTCTGGCCTTGGACAAGTGTATTGTGTGTCCCCCTCTCTTCCAGCATTTTACACAGCAACATATCACCTTGCATGTATAATGCAACCCAACAAGATGCGGAGAAGCAAGGACATTCCTTCACAGTCTCATTCAGTCTTTTGTGGCTGAATCAACATGGAGAACGGCCAGGAGCAGTGGTGTAACAAGGGTGGTGCGAAGGCAAGTAGTTGTGCAAGACTCCGTTACACTGGAGTCAGCGGCCCCTCCCCCTTGCTGTTGGAGCCATTCCAGCAGCAACCACTCCCTCAGCAGCAATGAGTGAGGGAGTGTCCTGCGTGTTGCCTTTGCTGCCACAATGGCTCCAACAGCAAGGGGGAGGGACCACTGACTCCAGTGTAATGGAGTCTTGCACAACTACTTGCCGTCGCACCACCCTTGTTACACCACTGGCCAGGAGCAAAGGAGGGTTTTTGCCAGGTTTCAGATTCACTTCCTCCCACTGTGTCTCTCGCACAGTAATCCCGGGCCGTGTCCTCGGATTTCAGGCTGTTCATTTGCAGATACAGCATGTTCGAAGGGTTGTCCCTGGAGATGGTGAAGCGACCTTTCACGGAGTCAGCATAGTATTGGGTGCTCCCACTGCCCCAAATTCGTACAACCCATTCGAGACCCTTCCCAGGAGCCTGTCTCACCCATTGCATATCATAGCTGCTGAAGGTGAACCCGGAAGCTCGACAGGAGAGACGGAGAAACTCGCCAGGCTTTTTGACTTCACCTCCAGACTCCACCAGTTGGACCTGCGATTCAGCATCTAAAAAGAAAGTGATATTAGAAAGACTCTTCACGTTGTCCCCTAGAATCGAATTTTCTTCTGCTTTTAATGCTTTTAATGGCCCCTCCAGACTCCACCAGCGGAACATCTGGTTCAACGTCTAGAAAGAAAGAGATACTGTTGACACCTATTCTGAGAATGTAACAGCCTTTTGTTTGCCAATTATAATTTGAGAACAATTACATCTGATGGCTGCTGAAAAGAATACAAATGGGAGCCAAAAGATCATTTTTCTCTTTGTTGCTTTGAGAGAGATTGACTGGAAAGTGGCCACAAACACAAAGGGGTTGTGTGCCTGAATGTAGCTGGGAAGGGCAAGCATCCGGCAGATTTAAACAGGAAACTGGCCCTGCATTTACATATCCCTCAGGATAAAAGAGTAACACCACAGACCCTTGGCGATCTATATCTCTTTGTGCAGATGCAGTATGCATGATTTTGGGGATTCACCTGAAGGATTGCTTCCCATGTCTATCAAATACATTAAAGGAGTATTAAGGGCTACACCTGTACACACAAATTCTTGGACACGGGTTTGCCTGGCCCAGAATTAAAGATGCGTGAGCAAGAGAGAAGATGACATTCAAGAGAGAAGGCCAAGGATTTTACGCTGGAAGATCCCCTGAATCTGTTCCAGGGAATAATCCCATGCCCTCATCCAAATTGGTATTCCAAATAACACTGAGGGGATAATCTGAGCCTTAAAGATCTTAAGAGCACCTGGTATAAAAAAATTCCCTTTAGAGTAGAAAAACCATACAATGCACTTAGCTGTATTATAGGCAGTGTCTCTAATTAATCTATGCTGCGGGATCCATGATAATTTGTGATGAAAAAGAACACCAAGGTACTTGAATTGTCTGACTTGTTCTATTAGATTGCCTTTGATGTTCCAAGGGTGGACCTCCCTAGATTTACCAAAAACCACAATCTTAGATTTCTCATAATTAAGACAGAGTTTATTGGTCTCAAGAAAGTCCACACATCTTACCAGAAGCCGTTTCAATCCTATGTGGGTTTTTGAAAGAATAACCGCGTCATCGGCATAGAGTAAAATGGATATAGGGGCATCTCCCAGTTTAGGACTATGACATCTACAACATCCAAGTATGGGGCATTTTACACAGCAACATATCACCTTGCATGTATAATACAACCCAACAAGATGGGGAGAAGCAAGGACATTCCTTCACAGACTCATTCAGTCTTTTGAGGCTGAATCAACATGGAGAACGGCCAGGAGCAAAGGAGGGTTTCTGCAGGGCTTCAGATTCACTTCCTCTCACTGTGTGTCTCACACAGTAATACCGGGCCGTGTCCTCGACTTTCAGGCTGTTCATTTGCAGATAGAACATATTTGAAGGGTTGTTCCGGGAGATGGTGAAGCGGCCTTTGGCAAAGTCAGCATAGTATTGTGCACTCCCATCGAGGTTAATGTGGGACACCCATTCCAGGGCCTTCCCAGGAGTCTGCCTCGCCCAACACATCCAGTAGCTGCTGAAGGTGAACCCAGAAGGTTCACAGGAGAGATGGAGGGACTCGCCAGGCTTTTTCATGTCTCCTCCAGTCTCCACCAGCTGGACCTGCGATTTGACGTCTGGAAAGAAAGAGATATTAGAAAGACCCTCCACATTTTCCCCTGGAACATAACTTGCTTTTGCTTGCCAATTACAGTATATGTTGGGAAGAACAATTACCTCTGATGGCTGCTGAAAGGAAAAGAAAAGGGAGCCAAAAGATCATTTTTTTCTCTCTCTGTTGTTTTGAGAGGAATTGACTGGAAAGTGGCCACAAACACAAAGGGGTTGGGTCTTTGAACGTAGCTGGGGCAGGGCGAGCATTCAGCTGATTTAAACAGGAAACTGGCCCTGCATTTACATATCCCTCAGGGTAAAAGAGTAACACCACAGGCCCTTGGCCATCTATATCTCTTTGTGCAGATGCAGTATGCATGGTTTTGGGGATTCACCTGAAGGATTGCTTCCCATATCTATCAAATACATTAAAGGAGGAATGTTTCTGCTGCTACACTTGTACACACACAAATTCTTGGACACGGGTTTGCCTGGCCCAGAATTAAACTCAATTGGGGCAATTTATAACGAAAAAACCAAAAATGTAGTGTGTGGCTGGTTTGGGACTGTTGACTGGATACTGGAGTGAACAACCTCATAGTGCCTCTAATTAGGATAACAGTAACCATGAGACAGAGTTTTCAAAATGAAATAGAATTTAGTAGAAGACAGAAAGACGGGTTTAAAAGCCATGCTAAGAAATTTCTACAAAGCAAAAACCAAGAACTGGTGCGGACCAAGGACTGGGTTTAAGCAAAATAAAATTCTTTAATTAAAATGCTACGTTTCATTTACGTAGCATTTTAATAAAAGAATTTTATTTTGCTTAAACCCAGTCCTTGGTCCGCACCAGTTCTTGGTTTTTGCTTTGTAGAAATTTCTTAGCATGGCTTTTAAACCTGTCTTTCTGTCTTCTACTATCGTCGCTGGCCATGAAAGTCTTAACTCGTATCTGAAATAGAATTTATTGAGAGAAACAGACAAAGGCACAGTTTGCATGTAAGACCACACGGAGGTTTCAGTGGTTGTGGACGAAATAATTCTTGTCAATAGCTCCATTTGGACAGGCAAGGGATAGAGACAGGACAGGAGGGATAGAGAGAGAGAGAGAGTGAGAGTTGTGTTGCCAGCTAAATGGAGTCTCCTCCACCAGAGATGACCGAACAGGAGGAAGGAGAGAATTAGCAGGAGCTCTATTAGCTCTCTGTCTAGCCTAAGAAGTTGTAATCATGCTATAACTCATGTTTGCTGCTCCTCAGGAATAAGCGGCGCTGGCTCAGAAGCCAGTGCCACTCATTACGGCACCTACCTGAACCTGCGCCAGTCGACACAGGTGAGTCATATGCCAGTCGGCACAGGGGCAGGAGAAGGGGGGGCAGGGGCAGCAAGGGATGGGGTCATTGGCAAGCCCAGTCTGGGAGGGGACAGGGATATTGCTGCTGAGTTGCGCCGATATCCAATGCCTCGTTGCAGCCTGGGCCGGCCTTACACAGCCTCCTTGGATACATACCAGCTTCAGAGCTGGTGTGCATCCTAGGTGGCCCATTGGGGCCCGCACTGCTTACACTGGGGGAAGGGGAAGGACGTCCCCTTCCCCTGAGGTGAGCCCCGGCACGCTGGTGCATGCCGCAATCCACACAGGATGCGGGGCTCGGCTATTTAGGCCAGCCACGCATACTTGTGCAGGATTGCGACGTTCATCTATTATATGTTTAGTAGAATGTAAGTAGCAATCATAATAATGGAAATAACAGCAAGAAATAACTATGGCAGCAGCTATAAACACAAGAAGCACAACATTTACAATCAATTTGTTTTTATACGGAATGATGTATAATATGAAATATTTAAAAGTAATAAATACATCATTGCAAAAGAGAGAAATGTTTCTCCTTGTCTCACTACACTTAAATCAAGAGACAATGAAGCTGATTATCAGGGATTTTGTACACGAAAAAGGACATACTTCTTCACATAGCAAAGTAATAGTCCTATTATTATTATTATTATTATTACTATTATTACTATTATTACTATTATTATTATTGACAGCATTTATATACCGCTTTTCAACAAAAAGTTCAGAAAGCGGTTTACAGACAAAATCAAAGAATGAAATGACTCCCTGTCCCAAAAGGGCTCACAATCTAAAAAAGATGCAGAACACAACCAGCAAGCAACCACCAGAAAAGACACCGTACTGGGGTGAAAGGAGGACAGTTACTCTCCCGTGCTAAATATAAGAGGAGCACCAACTGAAAGATTGCCTCTTGCCCAGTTAGCTGGGGTGACTGAATAGATTCATAATTCATTGCCACAGGATGTGGTGATAGCCACTAGTTTGAGTGACTTAAAAAAGGGATTGGAGAAGATCTTGGGGGTAAATTGAGGGCATACTTGGCTGGAGCAACCCCTAATCCTTTAGTACTTGTGACAGTGGCAGAGCAAATTGTGCAATCTGAGAGAGGCTTTGCCTAGGTCAGAAAGTTGCCCCTGGCACTGATCATAACACTCTGTTTAACTCGACAGAGAAAATTCATTTTCTCTGCAACCCCACAAATCACTATAATTTGTCCATCTGGCCAAATCTCCAGAGGTTTGCTAGACGGCTCCTGGAAGCTGTCAACAAGCAAGTCTCAAACGGGTGGTGATAAACCAGGTCCTGTGTTGCCTAGAGCCAAGCAAGAGGCAGGCGGGGGTCATCAGTTGCATCTCCGACCGTTTATTGGCGAGACTGGTAATAGGGATGATGTTAAACCCTGTTTTAATTCAGTGTGTGTATTTGTAACTCTGTTCATGCCAAAAACGGAGGCTGAATGTTTCCCTTGAGCATGTGTAGAGGAAGAGTCATGCATTCTCCAATGTATCTTGTTCACATTGGCTCTTGCTACAGCTGGGCCCAGGAGAACCTGTGTGGAGCCTGCTCCGGTGCCTGGCTATTGAGGCTGGTGGAGTTGCTGCTTCCACTGCTTCCTATGGCGTGCCATGGAGAGACTTGGAGGTGTCCAGCAAGTGACCCCCTCCCTGTGCTACATGAGTGGTACCAGCCTGGAGACATCCTCATTGGGGGAATTGCTTCTCAGGTCATTTACATCTTCGTTGAAGACTCCTTTAAGGAACAGCCTTCGAAGAAAATGTTTGACCTCCCAAGGTAAGCATTGTGTTTTCCTTCTGCAACGTGTGAACCTGGAGCTGGTCCAAACTCTATGAATAATATTGTATACAATTGACAGTCTCAGTCCACCCTAAGGTCACTGTCGCTTCTCAATTGGTGTCTGAGTCTTCTGCATTCTGCTAAGTTCACAGTAACTATGAAAGTTGTTCTCCCAATAAGAGAATCATTTCTAGTTGCAGAAAGTGATGTGTGGGTCATCAGAAAGGTACATTTTGAATGACATAAATTGTGTAGGTAGCCCGATGTGAAGAAATTCAGAGTCAGAGGAATGAATGAGTCAACATTATTGCATTATTGCATTATGCAAAAATCACCAGTTTTAGGTGATTTTAGTGCTTTGAGCATTACAACTGGAAGCTGTATTCCAGAATGCAATGGTGTGCATATTTGTAGTCAGGAAATAGACATGAGATTGAGACAAGACTCCATAGTTGTAGAACATCTGAAAAGAGGGTATCTTATTATTGGATGCATACAGTATCTATCTATCTATCTATCTATCTATCTATCTATCTATCTATCTATCTCTCTCTCTCTCTCTCTCTCTCTCTCTATATATATATATATATATATATATATATATATATATATATATATATATATATATATATATATATATATATATATATATATATATATATATATATATATATATATATATATATATATATATATATATGAAACTCTTACTTGGTGCCAGATTTTCAAATACACTTTGTTGTAATTCACCCCCCAAATCATATTGGACTGACAGGGAAGAGATTTATTATCTCATAAAATTAACTACAAATACATGAACATGTTGACAGCTTAAGAATGCAAACCTATATATGTTTACCTAGAAGTAGTTTCCATGATGTGTAATGGGATTTCTCCAGGCACGTAAGTATAGGATTACAGCCTAAAATGGCTGGAGACAGAAATGACTGGCACTGTGGTTTAATGCCATGTAACATTTTCCTCTGAAACATTCAATTCACTCCCTTTTCAGTTTGGTGACCAAGTTCTACCAGCATGTCCTGTCTTTGGCATTTGCTGTTAAAGAGATCAATGAGAACTCCCAAATCTTGCCCAATGTCACTCTCGGGTTCCACATTCGAGACAGCTGCTACGATGCCAGAATGACCTATCGGACTACGCTGGACCTCCTCTTCAAATCACAGAGATTTGAACCCAACTTCAAATGTGACGTTGAGAAGAACCTAATTGCCACCATTGGGGGACTTGGCTCCGATGTCTCCTTCCACATGGCTGACATCTTAAGACTCTACAAGATTCCACAGGTAGGATACATGAACAGGGCTGTGTGGTTTTTCACAAGGTACGCTCAGCTACTGCAATTCTGGGAGTGGTTCTGTGATCCAGAAACAGGTAAGTCACATCATATTTTCATCAATTCAGAACATTCGGCCCAATGACTCCTTGATCTTAATTTCTCACTACACCTGCATGTTCCTTCAAAATACCCATCCACTGTAAGATTAGGGACATGAATGCAGAGATTTTTCAAAACTGGTTTCTGAAATATTTGTACCTTTCTACTAGTTCACCTATGGCTCATTTCCGAGTAAGGAGACCCATGCAGCTCAGATCCATTCGTTCTACCGCATGGTCCCAAATGAAAACCACCAGCACTTTGGCATCGTCCAGCTTCTTCTGCATTTCAGATGGATGTGGGTTGGGCTGTTTGTTGTGGATGACGACAATGGAGAATATTTCTTGCACACACTTGAGCCACTACTGTCCCAGAAGGAAATCTGTTCAGCCTTCACAGAAAGGCTTCCCAAACAGGCCCGTTTTGATTCACTGGGAGAGCTTCAATATATGGTGTCAATTCTTGACATACGTTTCACTGATAAAAAGGCCAGTGCATTTATAATCTATGGAGATTCACTAACAATGATATGGCTAAGGACTGTTATATTTCTGCAAGATCCTGGAAATAATGAAAATCCATCACATAGAAAGGTGTGGATAATGACAGCTGAGATTGATTTCATACTAGCAGGCCTCCAAACAGGCTGGAATTTTAATCTGTTTGAAGGGGCCCTTTCCTTTGCAGTTCATTCGCAGGAGCTTAATGGGTTTGGGAAATTTCTTCAGACGGTAAAACCTCAACACAACCCAGGAGATGGTTTCATCAAGGACTTCTGGGAGCAAGCATTTGACTGTTCATTTCCACATCCCCAGACACCCATGGAAGTCGATGACGCTGCGTGTACTGGGGAGGAGAGACTGGAGAGCCTTCCTGGGCTTGTCTTTGAAATGAGCATGACTGGCCACAGCTACAGTATTTACAATGCTGTCTATGCTGTGGCACATGCTTTGCACACCATGCTTTACACATCTGGTAACAACCACAGAGCTTTGCTGGGAAGTCAAAAGCTGAACCTTCACGTTCTCGGGCCATGGAAGGTAATGTCTCCACTGTGAAAGAGGTTTGATTCCAGAAGCTGATTTTACAAGATGAAGCCAGATTATATTTATCTTGTGTATGATGGTGCTGCACACATTATAGATGCCTAATGTTTTTTGAGTATACAGCTGAGTCAACACTTCATTAATGAACTGTACATATTTCATGCTTCTACCATTACAAAAGTGATGCACTTTCAGCCTGGCTCAAGTAGAATTCATAGAAATGTTTATCAGCAATCCTCTATAGTGGTTTTTTTCTGTTCTGTTTTTTTTCCAACCAGCTCCACCCATTTCTTCAAGGCATTTCCTTTAATAATTCAGCTGGAGAGAGAGTTTCTTTCAACGAGGAGAGGGAAATGGGAGGCGGGTTTGATATAATGAACATGGTCACGTTCCCAAACAGATCCTTTCTCAGAGTCCAGGTTGGAAGAGTGGATCTCAAGGCTCTGGACGGAAAAGAATTCACCATGAATGAGGATATCATTGTGTGGCACCGGAGCTTTAACCAGGCATGTATTCTCCTCAGCAGGTCCATACGCTTGACTAGTGATGTGGTGGATCCTTATTTTATTGCAGCATAAGATAAGTCTGCCATGGGTGAGATAAATGAATAAGATAAATTCAATTTCACATATAACATCCAAACGGGAAAGAGAGATTTGACATTAAATCAGTGGCATCGCTCTAGGTGGGCCAGAACGCTAAGTTCTGGCCTGCTCGGACCCTCCGTTTACTCTCCGGCACGAAGCACCCTGCCCCCTCGTCGTCGGAGCCATTCAGTGGAGCGAAGGCAACGCGCAGGGCACCTCCAGTGCATTGCCTTCGCTCCGCTGAATGTCTCTGACGACGTGAAGGTGGGGCGCCTCGTACCGGAGAGTAAACGGAGTGTCAGAGCAGAGCGGAACTTAGCGCTCCACCCCATCTAGATCAACACCACTGCATTAAACTACCAAATATTTTGAATGATTGCAATATTTAAAAACAGGATTTTGTTTTGATCGAAGGCTATTATGACCGGCAGAAATAATTATCGAAGAGGGTAAAACGGGTAACGAGGTCATATTCATAGCTAAAACCACGATCCAGCTGACTAAAACAATGACGATTTAGTCCCAGACAAAACAGAAATTATTAAAAGTCAAAACTGATACACAAAGGTCCGACGTTTTGTGTCTTGAACCAGACACATCTTCTGGGGCAATCCAAAGCGAATTGGTAGATGTTAGAATTCTTCGTTTGACAGCAGGACACGAAGAATTCTAACATCTACCAATTCGCTTTGGATTGCCCCAGAAGATGTGTCTGGTTCAAGACACGAAATGTCGGGCCTTTGTGTATCAGTTTTAACTTTTAATAATTTCTCTTTTGTCTGGGACTGACTGCTGTCAAGCCTAGATTAAATCGTCATTGTTTTAGTCAGCTGGATTGTGGTTTTAGCCATGAATACGACCTCGTTACCCGTTTTACCCTCTTCGATAAGGATTTTGTTTCTTTGTTTTTTGCTGCATTGCAAATAGTAAATAGCTGCCATGGCTTGATTAAACTATGGTAGCTCAGTGGGGCAGTCACATAATGTTTTCTCCTGTTCCAGAAATGTGCTATCAATGACTTGCTGGTCACTGCAGTTTCTGTGCGATAGGACCCTGTTCTTTGTCCTGTTATTTTCTCTTACCCCCATATCTTATTCAAGCTTGCTTTAGGCTACAAAATCAATGCCTGCTATTCTCAGGAAACTGCTAGCAGACTTTTGTATGCAACATGTTCCCTGTTGTTCCATCCATGTGTTTACGGAAAGGTGCTTCCCGTTTCCGTCTGCAATGCATACTGCCCTGCTGGTTATCAGAAGAGAAAGAAGGAAGGCGAGAAATTCTGCTGCTATGACTGTGCTCTGTGCCCAGATGGAAAGATTTCACATCAAGAAAGTAGGTAATGTCGTACTGCAAACTTTGCAATATACAGTGTGACTTCAGGCAGAAGTGTCTGCAAGTCACACTATAACATGGATGGTGTAGTGGTTTGGGAGTCGGACTTAGACCTGGAAGATCCAGGTTCAAATCCCCGCTCAGCCACGAAGCTTCCTGGGTGACCTTGGGCCAGTCACTATCTCTCAGCCACACCTACCTCACAGGGTTGTTGTGAGGACAAAAAGGAGGGGAGGAAATATGTACACCACTCTGAGCTCCTTGGAGGAAGGGTGGTATAAATAAATAACATGCCATATATTTAACTGATTGGGTATCCATTGTTCTGAGGATCAGCCCCTGAATGAGGCCAGCTGAGGTGGCTGCCTCAGGTAGCGGTTTTAAGCAGGTGGCACTGCCATCCCTGCTCAATAGGAATGAGTGAGCAATCTGTGTTCAACTTGAAATTGAGTCCAAAGCAATGACCACAAAGGCTGCAACCTCAAAACTCACTCGATATTCGATTCTCTGAGAGATTGAATTGACGACTCACAAAAATTCAGATGAAAATGGTCCATTGCTCCACCTGACATCTTCCTGTTGCCCTTGCCCAAATTGTAATGCGTAGCTTTCCTTCTAGGTCTTGGGATGATGTCGGGAGGAGCAGTGGGTGCTTCCAGGACCCTGGAGACATCCCCTTCCTGTGGGCCTGGGCAGAGGGATGTTCATTCCCAGCAACCCCAGTGGGAAGTTGACAGTCTTTCTCCCATTTTCCAAGAGAGAGGTTCTTCTGAAGTTCTTTTCCATGGAGGAAGTGGTGCAAAGAGCATTAATTTTCCACCAGGGATGCTGTGAATATCTTATATCACCATAAAACATAAGCCCTACTATGAATTGTCACTGAAATGGGACCTTCTTCTCTTTTTCAGACACAGAGGACTGCTTCAAGTGCTCCGATGATCAGTATCCAAGCAAGACCAGGAATCGTTGCATCCCGAAAACTAGAAGCTTTTTGTCATATGAAGAACCTTTAGGGATCGGCCTAGTATCTCTTGCTGTTTCTTTTTCCCTGCTCACAGCCTTGGTGCTAGGAGTTTTTATTAAGCACAAAGAGACCCCCATCGTCAAAGCCAACAACCGGGACATCACCTACACGCTCCTCATCTCCCTCCTGCTCTGCTTCCTTTCTTCTTTGCTGTTCATTGGCCAACCTGGAACAGTCACCTGCCTTCTCCGCCAACCAGCATTCGGCATCATCTTCTCAGTGGCCGTTTCTTGTGTGTTGTCCAAAACCATCACCGTGGTTGTAGCTTTCATGGCCACCAAGCCAGGGTCCAGCATGCGGAAGTGGGTGGGGAAGAGACTGGCCTATTCCTTGGTCATGTCCTGCAGTCTCGTTCAAGCAAGTGTTTGTGCTGTGTGGCTGACAACCTCTCCCCCCTTCCCCGAACTGGACCTGCATTCAGAAACTGAGCAAATCATTGTTCAGTGTAACGAAGGGTCCGCCACCATGTTTTATTGTGTCCTGGGCTACATGGGCTTCCTGGCCATCGCCAGCTTCATGGTGGCTTTCCTGGCTCGCAAGTTACCGGACAGTTTCAATGAAGCCAAGTTTATCACTTTCAGCATGTTGGCATATTGCAGTGTGTGGTTGTCTTTTATTCCCAGTTACCTGAGCACCAAAGGGAAATACATGGCGGCCGTGGAGATCTTCTCCATCTTGTCCTCCAGTGCTGGGTTACTGGGCTGCATCTTTTCCCCCAAATGTTACATCATTGTGCTGAGACCCCAGCTGAACAACAGGGAGCAACTAATAAGGAGAAAGAATTAAATGCAAACTATGCTTTTCACATGTTATATGATTATGTAGTTACATCAAGGATTTTGAAATAAAAGAGATTGCCATTAACAGTGTTTATATGTTTATTTATTTGAACCAACTCTTCCTCAAACTGTCCATCCTTCAAACTGTTACCTTTAGCTTTGGTTCTATGACGGATTCTCTGAGTTAAGCAGGACATTAGTTTCTGTCCCCAGGATCATGATCCAAATTGATCTAAACAGTAAGTCCAAGGGTCTGTTCAGAAAATGCATTGCTGATCATCCCTCACCCCAGATGACCTGGACCCTCAGCTAGTGCTCCATCGGCCTAAGGAGTCGCAAACATGTTGTAATGCATGTTTGCGGCTCCTCGGGAATAAGGGACATTGGCTCAGATGCCAACTGCCACTGGTGAGTCTGGCCTTGGACAAGTGTATTGTGTGTCCCCCTCTCTTCCAGCATTTTACACAGCAACATATCACCTTGCATGTATAATGCAACCCAACAAGATGCGGAGAAGCAAGGACATTCCTTCACAGTCTCATTCAGTCTTTTGTGGCTGAATCAACATGGAGAACGGCCAGGAGCAGTGGTATAACAAGGGTGGTGCGAAGGCAAGTAGTTGTGCAAGACTCCGTTACACTGGAGTCAGCGGCCCCTCCCCCTTGCTGTTGGAGCCATTCCAGCAGCAACAGTGAGTGAGGGAGGGAGTGTCCTGCGTGTTGCCTTTGCTGCCAGAATGACTCCAACAGCAAGGGGGAGGGGCCGCTGACTCCAGTGTAACGGAGTCTTGCACAACTACTTGCCTTCGCACCACCCTTGTTACACCACTGGCCAGGAGCAAAGGAGGGTTTTTGCCAGGCTTCAGATTCACTTCCTCCCACTGTGTCTCTCGCACAGTAATACCGGGCCGTGTCCTCGGATTTCAGGCTGTTCATTTGCAGATACAGCATGTTCGAAGGGTTGTCCCTGGAGATGGTGAAGCGACCTTTCACGGAGTCAGCATAGTATTGGGTGCTCCCACTGCCCCAAATTCGTACAACCCATTCGAGACCCTTCCCAGGAGCCTGTCTCACCCATTGCATATCATAGCTGCTGAAGGTGAACCCGGAAGCTCGACAGGAGAGACGGAGAAACTCGCCAGGCTTTTTGACTTCACCTCCAGACTCCACCAGTTGGACCTGCGATTCAGCATCTAAAAAGAAAGTGATATTAGAAAGACTCTTCACATTGTCCCCTAGAATCGAATTTTCTTCTGCTTTTAATGCTTTTAATGGCCCCTCCAGACTCCACCAGCGGAACATCTGGTTCAACGTCTAGAAAGAAACAGATACTGTTGACACCTATTCTGAGAACGTAACAGCCTTTTGTTTGCCAATTATAATTTGAGAACAATTACATCTGATGGCTGCTGAAAAGAATACAAATGGGAGCCAAAAGATCATTTTTCTCTTTGTTGCTTTGAGAGAGATTGACTGGAAAGTGGCCACAAACACAAAGGGGTTGTGTGCCTGAATGTAGCTGGAAAGGGCAAGCATCCGGCAGATTTAAACAGGAAACTGGCCCTGCATTTACATATCCCTCAGGATAAAAGAGTAACACCACAGACCCTTGGCGATCTATATCTCTTTGTGCAGATGCAGTATGCATGATTTTGGGGATTCACCTGCAGAGGCGTCGTCTGATATGGGGCGGTGGTGCGGTGGGCCCCAGGGCGTAGGGGCGGAGAGGCTCGGGGGGGCGGGAGCCTCCCCAAGTTCCATGTTTTTTTTCCTTTTTTTGGTGATTTTTTGCCGATTTTAAGTAAAAAAAAAGCGGGTATTTTAAAAAGTATGTATGCTTTGCCGGCACTAACTTGAATAGGACGTTCGCTCGACGATCTTCCTGCTCCCGGGTGCTTCTCCCTGCGCCCGTGAGCGGGACTCTGTACCGCCCCCAGCAGCACTTTCTGTAGTTTGTGCATGCGCAGACCCACGGAGTCTCCAGGGATGTGCTGGGCATTCGCAAACTCCCTGGAGCGTCCCTGGAGACGCCGTGGGTCTGCGCACGCGCGGTACAGAGTCCCGCGGCTGGGCGTACGGAGGAGCTCCGACCAGGAACAGGAAGAACATCGTCGAGGGAACGTCCTATTCAAGTTAGTGCCGGCAAAGCATACATACTTTTTAAAATACCCGCTTTTTTTTTTACTTAAAATCGGCGAAACTAAAAAAAGAAAAACGGCAATAAAACTATCAAAAATAGGTTTCGGTTTTTGACAGTTTTATTGGGGGGCGTTGCGTTTTCCGCCCCAGATGGGGGGGCGCCTGGCGACGCCACTGTTCACCTGAAGGATTGCTTCCCATGTCTATCAAATACATTAAAGGAGTATTAAGGGCTACACCTGTACACACACAAATTCTTGGACACGGGTTTGCCTGGCCCAGAATTAAAGATGCGTGAGCAAGAGAGAAGATGACATTCAAGAGAGAAGGCCAAGGATTTTACGCTGGAAGATCCCCTGAATCTGTTCCAGGGAATAATCCCATGCCCTCATCCAAATTGGTATTCCAAATAACACTGAGGGGATAATCTGAGCCTTAAAGATCTTAAGAGCACCTGGTATAAAAAAAATTCCCTTTAGAGTAGAAAAACCATACAATGCACTTAGCTGTATTATAGGCAGTGTCTCTAATTAATCTATGCTGTGGGATCCATGATAATTTGTGATGAAAAAGAACACCAAGGTACTTGAATTGTCTGACTTGTTCTATTAGATTGCCTTTGATGTTCCAAGGGTGGACCTCCCTAGATTTATCAAAAACCACAATCTTAGATTTCTCATAATTAAGACAGAGTTTATTGGTCTCAAGAAAGTCCACACATCTTACCAGAAGCCGTTTCAATCCTATGTGGGTTTTTGAAAGAATAACCGCGTCATCGGCATAGAGTAAAATGGATATAGGGGCATCTCCCAGTTTAGGACTATGACATCTACAACATCCAAGTATGGGGCATTTTACACAGCAACATATCACCTTGCATGTATAATACAACCCAACAAGATGGGGAGAAGCAAGGACATTCCTTCACAGACTCATTCAGTCTTTTGAGGCTGAATCAACATGGAGAACGGCCAGGAGCAAAGGAGGGTTTCTGCAGGGCTTCAGATTCACTTCCTCTCACTGTGTGTCTCACACAGTAATACCGGGCCGTGTCCTCGACTTTCAGGCTGTTCATTTGCAGATAGAACATATTTGAAGGGTTGTTCCGGGAGATGGTGAAGCGGCCTTTGGCAAAGTCAGCATAGTATTGTGCACTCCCATCGAGGTTAATGTGGGACACCCATTCCAGGGCCTTCCCAGGAGCCTGCCTCGCCCAACACATCCAGTAGCTGCTGAAGGTGAACCCAGAAGGTTCACAGGAGAGATGGAGGGACTCGCCAGGCTTTTTCACGTCTCCTCCAGTCTCCACCAGCTGGACCTGCGATTTGACGTCTGGAAAGAAAGAGATATTAGAAAGACCCTCCACATTTTCCCCTGGAACATAACTTGCTTTTGCTTGCCAATTACAGTATATGTTGGGAAGAACAGTTACCTCTGATGGCTGCTGAAAGGAAAAGAAAAGGGAGCCAAAAGATCATTTTTTCTCTCTCTGTTGTTTTGAGAGGAATTGACTGGAAAGTGGCCACAAACACAAAGGGGTTGTGTCTTTGAACGTAGCTGGGGCAGGGCGAGCATTCAGCTGATTTAAACAGGAAACTGGCCCTGCATTTACATATCCCTCAGGATAAAAGAGTAACACCACAGGCCCTTGGCCATCTATATCTCTTTGTGCAGATGCAGTATGCATGGTTTTGGGGATTCACCTGAAGGATTGCTTCCCATATCTATCAAATACATTAAAGGAGGAATGTTTCTGCTGCTACACTTGTACACACACAAATTCTTGGACACGGGTTTGCCTGGCCCAGAATTAAACTCAATTGGGGCAATTTATAACGAAAAAACCAAAAATGTAGTGTGTGGCTGGTTTGGGACTGTTGACTGGATACTGGAGTGAACAACCTCATAGTGCCTCTAATTAGGATAACAGTAACCATGAGACAGAGTTTTCAAAATGAAATAGAATTTAGTAGAAGAAAGAAAGACGGGTTTAAAAGCCATGCTAAGAAATTTCTACAAAGCAAAAACCAAGAACTGGTGCGGACCAAGGACTGGGTTTAAGCAAAATAAAATTCTTTAATTAAAATGCTACGTTTCATTTACGTAGCATTTTAATAAAAGAATTTTATTTTGCTTAAACCCAGTCCTTGGTCCGCACCAGTTCTTGGTTTTTGCTTTGTAGAAATTTCTTAGCATGGCTTTTAAACCTGTCTTTCTGTCTTCTACTATCGTCGCTGGCCATGAAAGTCTTAACTCGTATCTGAAATAGAATTTATTGAGAGAAACAGACAAAGGCACAGTTTGCATGTAAGACCACATGGAGGTTTCAGTGGTTGTGGACGAAATAATTCTTGTCAATAGCTCCATTTGGACAGGCAAGGGATAGAGACAGGACAGGAGGGATAGAGAGAGAGAGAGTGAGAGTTGGGTTGCCAGCTAAATGGAGTCTCCTCCACCAGAGATGACCGAACAGGAGGAAGGAGAGAATTAGCAGGAGCTCTATTAGCTCTCCGTCTAGCCTAAGAAGTTGTAATCATGCTATAACTCATGTTTGCGGCTCCTCAGGAATAAGCGGCGCTGGCTCAGAGGCCAGTGCCACTCATAACGGCACCTACCTGAACCTGCGCCAGTCGACACAGGTGAGTCATATGCCAGTCGGCACAGGGGCAGGAGGAGGGGGGGCAGGGGCAGCAAGGGATGGGGTCATTGGCAAGCCCAGTCTGGGAGGGGACAGGGATATTGCTGCTGAGTTGCGCCGATATCCAATGCCTCGTTGCAGCCTGGGCCGGCCTTACACAGCCTCCTTGGATACATACCAGCTTCAGAGCTGGTGTGCATCCTAGGTGGCCCATTGGGGCCCGCACTGCTTACACTGGGGGAAGGGGAAGGACGTCCCCTTCCCCTGAGGTGAGCCCCGGCACGCTGGTGCATGCCGCAATCCACACAGGATGCGGGGCTCGGCTATTTAGGCCAGCCACGCATACTTGTGCAGGATTGCGACGTTCATCTATTATATGTTTAGTAGAATGTAAGTAGCAATCATAATAATGGAAATAACAGCAAGAAATAACTATGGCAGCAGCTATAAACACAAGAAGCACAACATTTACAATCAATTTGTTTTTATACGGAATGATGTATAATATGAAATATTTAAAAGTAATAAATACATCATTGCAAAAGAGAGAAATGTTTCTCCTTGTCTCACTACACTTAAATCAGGAGACAATGAAGCTGATTATCAGGGATTTTGTACACGAAAAAGGACATACTTCTTTACATAGCAAAGTAATAGTCCTATTATTATTATTATTATTATTATTATTATTATTATTATTACTATTATTACTATTATTACTATTATTATTATTGACAGCATTTATATACCGCTTTTCAACAAAAAGTTCAGAAAGCGGTTTACAGACAAAATCAAAGAATGAAATGACTCCCTGTCCCAAAAGGGCTCACAATCTAAAAAAAGATGCAGAACACCACCAGCAACAGCCACCAGAAAAGACACTGTACTGGGGTGAAAGGGGGGCAGTTACTCTCCCCTGCTAAATATAAGAGGAGCACCAACTGAAAGATTGCCTCTTGCCCAGTTAGCTGGGGTGACTGAATAGATTCATAATTCATTGCCACAGGATGTGGTGATAGCCACTAGTTTGAGTGACTTAAAAAAGGGATTGGAGAAGATCTTGGGGGTAAATTGAGGGCATACTTGGCTGGAGCAACCCCTAATCCTTTAGTACCTGTGACAGTGGCAGAACAAATTGTGCAATCTGAGAGAGGCTTTGTCTAGGTCAGAAAGTTGCCCCTGGCACTGATCATAACACTCTGTTTAACTCGATAGAGAAAATTCATTTTCTCTGCAACCCCACAAATCACTATAATTTGTCCATCTGGCCAAATCTCCAGAGGTTTGCTAGACGGCTCCTGGAAGCTGTCAACAAGCTAGTCTCAAACGGGTGGTGATAAACCAGGTCCTGTGTTGCCTAGAGCCAAGCAAGAGGCAGGCAGGGGTCATCAGTTGCATCACCGACCGTTTATTGGCGAGACTGGTAATAGGGATGATGTTAAACCCTGTTTTAATTCAGTGTGTGTATTTGTAACTCTGTTCATGCCAAAAACGGAGGCTGAATGTTTCCCTTGAGCGTGTGTAGAGGCAGAGTCATACATACTCTAATGTATCTTGTTCACATTGGCTCTTGCTACAGCTGGGCCCAGGAGAACCTGTGTCGAGCCTGCTCCGGTGCCTGGCTATTGAGGCTGGTGGAGTTGCTGCTTCCACTGCTTCCTATGGCGTGCCATGGAGAGACTTGGAGGTGTCCAGCAAGTGACCCCCTCCCTGTGCCACATGAGTGGTACCAGCCTGGAGACATCCTCATTGGGGGAATTGCTTCTCAGGTCACTTACATCTTCGTTGAAGACTCCTTTAAGGAACACCCTTCGAAGAAAATGTTTGACCTCCCAAGGTAAGCATTGTGTTTTCCTTCTGCATCGTGTGAACCTGGAGCTGGTCCAAACTCTATGAATAATATTGTATACAATTGACAGTCTCAGTCCACCCTAAGGTCACTGTCATTTCTCAATTGGTGTCTGAGTCTTCTGCATTCTGCTAAGTTCACAGTAACTCTGAAAGTTGTTCTCCCAATAAGGGAGTCATTTCTAGTTGCAGAAAGTGATGTGTGGGTCATCAGAAAGGTGCATTTTGGATGACATAAATTGTGTAGGTAGCCCGATGTGAAGAAATTCAGAGTCAGAGGAATGAATGAGTCCACATTATTGCATTATTGCATTATGCAAAAATCACCAGTTTTAGGTGATTTTAGTGCTTTGAGCATTACAACTGGAAGCTGTATTCCAGAACGCAATGGTGTGCATATTTGTAATCAGGAAATAGACATGAGATTGAGACAAGACTCCATAGTTGTAGAACATCTGAAAAGAGGGTATCTTATTATTGGATGCATACAGTATCTATATATATGAAACTCTTACTTGGTTCCAGATTTTCAAATACACTTTGTTGTAATTCACCCCCCAAATCGTATTGGAATGACAGGGAAGAGATTTATTATCTCATAAAATTAACTACAAATACATGAACATGTTGACAGCTTAAGAATGCAAACCTATATATGTTTACCTAGAAGTAATTTCCATGATGTGTAATGGGACTTCTCCAGGCACGTAAGTATAGGATTACAGCCTAAAATGGCTGGAGACAGAAATGACTGGCACTGTGGTTTAATGCCATGTAACATTTTCCTCTGAAACATTCAATTCACTCCCTTTTCAGTTTGGTGACCAAGTTCTACCAGCATGTCCTGTCTTTGGCATTTGCTGTTAAAGAGATCAATGAGAACACCCAAATCTTGCCCAATGTCACTCTCGGGTTCCACATTCGAGACAGCTGCTACGATGCCAGAATGACCTATCGGACTACGCTGGACCTCCTCTTCAAATCACAGAGATTTGAACCCAACTTCAAATGTGACATTGAGAAGAACCTAATTGCCACCATTGGGGGACTTGGCTCCGATGTCTCCTTCCACATGGCTGACATCTTAAGTCTCTACAAGATTCCACAGGTAGGATACATGAACAGGGCTGTGTGGTTTTTCACAAGGTACGCTCAGCTACTGCAATTCTGGAAGTGGTTCTGTGATCCAGAAACAGGTAAGTCAAATCATATTTTCATCAATTCAGAACATTCGGCCCAATGACTCCTTGATCTTAATTTCTCACTACACCTGCATGTTCCTTCAAAATACCCATCCACAGTAAGATCAGGGACATGAATGCAGAGATTTTTCAAAACTGGTTTCTGAAATATTTGTACCTCTCTACTAGTTCACCTATGGCTCATTTCCAAGTAAGGAGACCCATGCAGCTCAGATCCATTCGTTCTACCGCATGGTCCCAAATGAAAACCACCAGCACTTTGGCATCGTCCAGCTTCTTCTGCATTTCAGATGGATGTGGGTTGGGCTGTTTGTTGTGGATGACGACAATGGAGAATATTTCTTGCAGACACTTGAGCCACTACTGTCCCAGAAGGAAATCTGTTCAGCCTTCACAGAAAGGCTTCCCAAACAGGCCCGTTTTGATTCACTGGGAGAGCTTCAATTTATGGTGTCAATTCTTGACATACGTTTCACTGATAAAAAGGCCAGTGCATTTATAATCTATGGAGATTCACTAACAATGATATGGCTAAGGACTGTTATATATATACGAGATCCTGGAAATGAGGAAAATGCATCACTTAGAAAGGTGTGGATTATGACTGCTGAGATTGATTTCATATTAGCAGGCCTTCAAACGGGCTGGAATTTTAATCTGTTTGAAGGGGCCCTTTCCTTTGCAGTTCATTCGCAGGAGCTTAATGGGTTTGGGAAATTTCTTCAGACGGTAAAACCTCAACGCAACCCAGGAGATGGTTTCATCAAGGACTTCTGGGAGCAAGCATTTGGCTGTTCATTTCCACATCCCCAGACACCCCTGGAAGTCGATGACGCTACGTGTACTGGGGAGGAGAGACTGGAGAGCCTTCCTGGGCTTGTCTTTGAAATGAGCATGACTGGCCACAGCTACAGTATTTACAATGCTGTTTATGCTGTGGCACATGCTTTGCACACCATGCTTTACACATCTGGTAACAACCACAGAGCTTTGCTGGGAAGTCAAAAGCTGAACCTTCATGTTCTCGGGCCATGGAAGGTAATGTCTCGACTGTGAAAGAGGTTTGATTCCAGAAGCTGATTTTACAAGATGAAGCCAAATTATATTTATCTTGTGTATGATGGTGCTGCACACATTATAGATGCCTAATGTTTTTTGAGTATACAGCTGAGTCAACACTTCATTAATGAACTGTACATATTTCATGCTTCTACCATTACAAAAGTGATGCACTTTCAGCCTGGCTCAAGTTGAATTCATAGAAATGTTTATCAGCAATCCTCTATTGTGGGTTTTTTTCTGTTCTGTTTTTTTTCCAACCAGCTCCACCCATTTCTTCAAGGCATTTCCTTTAACAATTCAGCTGGAGAGAGAGTTTCTTTCAACGAGGAGAGGGAAATGGGAGGCGGGTTTGATATAATGAACATGGTCACGTTCCCAAACAGATCCTTTCTCAGAGTCCAGGTTGGAAGAGTGGATCTCAAGGCTCTGGATGGAAAAGAATTCACCATGAATGAGGATATCATTGTGTGGCACCGGAGCTTTAACCAGGCATGTATTCTCCTCAGCAGGTCCATACGCTTGACTAGTGATGTGGTGGATCCTTATTTGATTGCAGCATAAGATAAGTCTGCCATGGGTGAGATAAATGAATAAGATAAATTCAATTTCACATATAACATCCAAAAGGGAAAGAGAGATTTGACATTAAATCAGTGGCGTCGCTCTAGGTGGGCCAGAAGCACCCTGCCCCCTCGTCGTCAGAGTCATTCAGTGGAGCGAAGGCAATGCGCAGGGCGCCTCCAGTGCATTGCCTTCGCTCCACTGAATGTCTCTGACGACGTGAAGGTGGGGCGCCTCGTACCGGAGAGTAAACGGAGTGTCAGAGCAGAGCGGAACTTAGCGCTCTGCCCCATCTAGATCAACACCACTGCATTAAACTACCAAATATTTTGAATGATTGCAATATTTAAAAACAGGATTTTGTTTCTATCGAAGGCTATTATGACCGGCAGAAATAATTATCGAAGAGGGTAAAACAGGTAACGAGGTCATATTCATGGCTAAAACCACGATCCAGCTGACTAAAACAATGACGATTTAGTCCCAGACAAAACAGAAATTATTAAAAGTCAAAACTGATACACAAAGGTCCGACGTTTCGTGTCTTGAACCAGACACATCTGGGGCAATCCAAAGCGAATTGGTAGATGTTAGAATTCTTCGTTTGACAGCAGGACACGAAGAATTCTAACATCTACCAATTCGCTTTGGATTGCCCCAGAAGATGTGTCTGGTTCAAGACACGAAATGTCGGGCCTTTGTGTATCAGTTTTAACTTTTAATAATTTCTGTTTTGTCTGGGACTGACTGCTGTCAAGCCTAGATTAAATCGTCATTGTTTTAGTCAGCTGGATCGTGGTTTTAGCCATGAATACGACCTCGTTACCCATTTTACCCTCTTCGATAAGGATTTTGTTTCTTTGTTTTTTGCTGCATTGCAAATAGTAAATAGCTGCCATGGCTTGATTAAACTATGGTAGCTCAGTGGGGCAGTCACATAATGTTTTCTCCTGTTCCAGAAATGTGCTATCAATGACTTGCTGGTCACTGCAGTTTCTGTGGGATAGGACCCTGTTCTTTGTCCTGTTATTTTCTCTTACCCCCATATCTTATTCAAGCTTGCTTTAGGCTACAAAATCAATGCCTGCTATTCTCAGGAAACTGCTAGCAGACTTTTGTATGCAACATGTTCCCTGTTGTTCTATCCATGTGTTTATGCAAAGGTGCTTCCCGTTTCCGTCTGCAATGCATACTGCCCTGCTGGTTATCAGAAGAGAAAGAAGGAAGGCAAGAAATTCTGCTGCTATGACTGTGCTCTGTGCCCAGATGGAAAGATTTCACATCAGGAAGGTAGGTAATGTCGTACTGCAAACTTTGCAGTATACAGTGTGACTTCAGGCAGAAGTGTCTGCAAGTCACACTATAACATGGATGGTGTAGTGGTTTGGGAGTCGGACTTAGACCTGGAAGATTCAGGTTCAAATCCCCGCTCAGCCACGAAGCTTCCTGGGTGACCTTGGGCCAGTCACTATCTCTCAGCCCCACCTACCTCACAGGGTTGTTGTGAGGACAAAAAGGAGGGGAGGAAATATGTACACCACTCTGAGCTCCTTGGAGGAAGGGTGGTATAAATAAATAACATGCCATATATTTAACTGATTGGGTATCCATTGTTCTGGGGATCAGCCCCTGAATGAGGCCAGCTGAGGTGGCTGCCTCAGGTAGCGGTTTTAAGCAGGTGGCACTGCCATCCCTGCTCAGTAGGAATGAGTGAGCAATCTGTGTTCAACTTGAAATTGAGTCCAAAGCAATGACCACAAAGGCTGCAGCCTCAAAACTCACTCGATATTCGATTCTCTGTGCGACTGAATTGACGACTCACAAAAATTCAGATGAAAATGGTCCATTGCTCCACCTGACATCTTCCTGTTGCCCTTGCCCAAATTGTAATGCGTAGCTTTCCTTCTAGGTCTTGGGATGATGTCGGGAGGAGCAGTGGGTGCTTCCAGGACCCTGGAGACATCCCCTTCCTGTGGGCCTGGGCAGAGGGATGTTCATTCCCAGCAACCCCAGTGGGAAGTTGACAGTCTTTCTCCCATTTTCCAAGAGAGAGGTTCTTCTGAAGTTCTTTTCCATGGAGGAAGTGGTGCAAAGAGCATTAATTTTCCACCAGGGATGCTGTGAATATCTTATATCACCATAAAACATAAGCCCTACTATGAATTGTCACTGAAATGGGACCTTCTTCTCTTTTTCAGACACAGAGGACTGCTTCAAGTGCTCCGATGATCAGTATCCAAGCAAGACCAGGAATCGTTGCATCCCGAAAACTAGAAGCTTTTTGTCATATGAAGAACCTTTAGGGATCGGCCTAGTATCTCTTGCTGTTTCTTTTTCCCTGCTCACAGCCTTGGTGCTAGGAGTTTTTATTAAGCACAAAGAGACCCCCATCGTCAAAGCCAACAACCGGGACATCACCTACACGCTCCTCATCTCCCTCCTGCTCTGCTTCCTTTCTTCTTTGCTGTTCATTGGCCAACCTGGAACAGTCACCTGCCTTCTCCGCCAACCAGCATTCGGCATCATCTTCTCAGTGGCCGTTTCTTGTGTGTTGTCCAAAACCATCACCGTGGTTGTAGCTTTTATGGCCACCAAGCCAGGGTCCAGCATGCGGAAGTGGGTGGGGAGGAGACTGGCCTATTCCTTGGTCATGTCCTGCAGTCTCGTTCAAGCAAGTGTTTGTGCTGTGTGGCTGACAACCTCTCCCCCCTTCCCTGAACTGGACCTGCATTCAGAAACTGAGCAAATCATTGTTCAGTGTAACGAAGGGTCCGCCACCATGTTTTATTGTGTCCTGGGCTACATGGGCTTCCTGGCCATCGCCAGCTTCATGGTGGCTTTCCTGGCTCGCAAGTTACCGGACAGTTTCAATGAAGCCAAGTTTATCACTTTCAGCATGTTGGCATATTGCAGTGTGTGGTTGTCTTTTATTCCCAGTTACCTGAGCACCAAAGGGAAATACATGGCGGCCGTGGAGATCTTCTCCATCTTGTCCTCCAGTGCTGGGTTACTGGGCTGCATCTTTTTCCCCAAATGTTACATCATTGTGCTGAGACCCCAGCTGAACAACAGGGAGCAACTAATAAGGAGAAAGAATTGAAGGCCCTATCTGCTCTTCTGCTATGGTATTGTTATCAAGCATTACGGAGAAAAGAGATTGCCAGAAAGTATATCTGCAACGTAACACACTGATCCATATCATTCTTCTCCCTGTGACTCCGCTTCCACTGCATCTTATTGCCCTTTTGTCATCTGTCTTAGTGACTAGCAACTCTCGAATGTTTTGCCTTGAGAGGGACCCTGCAATTTGCTTTGATTTCAGTTTTTGAAAGGTTGGTTCCCAACCTATTTGAAAATGGTGTAGTAGGAATAGTATTGCTATGTATTGCTATGAATAGTATCGCTATGGTGTGTCCACATTCTCTACTACCATCACAATTCATTAGTTGCGTAGGGGAGGGGAGCTTGAGTATATTTGGTCATACTATTGTGAATGACAAGTTAATAAACCAAACCGGTTGAGGCACAAGAAATTGTGAATCAGGGCCTGAAACAGGCTTGTCCTCATGGAGAAAGAGAGTGCATCCCTTCCCACATGGACCTCAAGAAGCTAAGAGGAAAGTCTTCTGCTCCCTATTGTTATGTTACATGGGACCTGCAACAATATGTTGCATCTCTCCAACCTTATGGTGCAATCCAGTGCAGATCTTTTGGTGGAACTATAGTTCCGCTGGGGGAAGATGTCTCAAATATGCCTTATGGCACGTTTGCAGCACCGTGCGAGTAAACGGGGTTGAGGATGGTGCCGCTCACTCCACCCGCGGATGAAGACCACACCACTGGATGCAGGTAAGTCCTTCACCTGGCGGTGGGAGGGTGGGCTGGGGTGGCAGGGGAGGGGAGGGGGCGATTGACTGGCCAGGCCAGGGACGGGGGTGGGGATATCGTTGGCGTGCTCCACCGATATCTATATTCCCTGTCCCGGGCCTGGCCGGTCTTACACGTCCTCTCTGGATTTGCGCCAGCCATTTTGCCGGCACACATCCAAGGAGGTTCATAGGGGCTGCTGGGGCTCTCCTCGGGGGAAAGGGACAAATGTGACTTTCCCCCAAGGTGCAACCATGCTCCACCAGTGTGGGCATGATTCTGTGCAGGATCCATCGCAGCGCGCTTAGTGTGCTGTGGCAGATCTTATGCCGGATTGGGCTGCCCATGTTAACGATCAGTGATAAGCTACCATTAGTAGCTTAATCAGTGATTTTCAACCTTTTCCATCTCACGGCACACTGATACGGCGCTAGAATTGTCAAGGTACACTATCAGTTTTTTTACAATTGACAAAGCATACCACACTGCCGGCGGGGGGCTCACATTTCCCAATGGCCCTACTAATAAATGACCGTCCCCCAAACTCTGGCGGCACACCTGCAGATCATTCACAGCACACCAATGTGCCATGGCACACTGGTTGAAAAACATGAAGCTAAACTAAAAAGAAGGGGGAAGCACTGCAAGTTCTCCACTCTAGGAAAAAAGGAAAAGTTCTAATTTAGTTCAAGGCCCAACATGTTTTGAGCCTATTTGACTCTTCTTGAAGAAATGCAACCATGATGATGATCGGAGATTGGCATACCTAACCTTCCTTATTTCAAAAATGAAACAGGGAATATTTCAATCACAAGTGGCCACAAATATTATGCAGTTTCTTGTGCATCCATCTTGAAATAATGCCCAGGTTAAAACCTATTTTCATACGAATGGTTGAACATAATTTTAAGCACCTCATTGGTTAGGATTTATTTCCATGTAATAGTTATTGGTACAATTTATAATAATGCAGTTCTTGAATAAATCACCATGGATTGAGAACGGGAGATATAACCATGAAGTAATATGTCAATTAAACACATGTACGTGGTGCTAAGTGCCTGGCTAGAGAGCAATGGGCCTGATCCGATCGGTGACAATTAGGAGGGCTGCTAGCCAAAGGCCATGGATCCATAGGCCAGGAGGGCAAATTTCTGATCTTTCATTTGATAAAACCTTTCCACTCCTTATTTGATCAAGGAATCCTGTGCGCCAGATTTTAATGTGAATGTATTTTTTTCATGCCTACAAAATGGAAATGAAGCTTTCGGCTCGGTATCCTGCTGGAACAGAAGATTTAGTGGTTTATGACCCTAGCCACTTCTGTGGACACCATCAGTCTCCCACTCCACAATGGGTCTCCTTGGACCTGCACCGGTTCTGTACTGGTGCAAGTAAAAGGAGAGAAAGGGGGTGGAGAGGCTGCTCAGAGTTGATAGGATCCAGCACACACCATCACTGTCGGATCCACCCCCTCCCACAGACTCCCTGCCCCACACCAAGATGTCTGTTTTGATGTGCAGTCTTCTTCAGGAAGCTGCTTTGTGTAGGATCAGACATGAACATTGTTGGAATAATTTCCATGGAGGACAATGTGTGGAAAAAAGAAGAGAAAGTCCATGTCGCTATCACAAGTAGGGCTCATAACCAGGAAGGCAAATCCCTTATATGCAGACAGAGGCGTTTCTACGGTAGGGGCCGCACCATAAGTTGCGCCCCGTCCTAGTACCATGTTTACAAACCGGAAAGAGGAGTCCCTGCCCCCTCGCCATCGGAGCCATTCCGCGCTGCGAAGGCGAACGGGCAGGAGACTCCCTGCTCATCACCTTCGCAGCGCGGAATGGATCTGCCGGTGAGGGCGAGGGGGCGGGGCCTCCTCGTTCCTCGTTTCCTCCATGGAAATTCTGTATGCAGAAGCAAGAGTGTTTCTCACGTACACAATATCTAGTAGCAAGTAATATGCAAATCAGCCCTTGGTAACCGACTGTAACTGACTGCCACAGAAATCTGGGAAAAGTCCCAAAGGTGAATCCCTCTGTAAGGAAAGACTTCGATTGGCATATGCCATTTTATCACGGGACAGGGGAGAGAGAAGGAGGAGGCAAATGGCGCTATTGCCATTATAGTCCAGTCCACACATGTTCCCTGTGGTCATCTTGAATCCAGAACCCACTTGTTTTTTTTCCAGTAGGGAGCAGAAGAGAATTGAAAACAATGCTAAAAGAAAAAAGTATGCCCCAAATGGCACTACTCTGGGTGAAAACTCTGCAGAGGTCATTTTCTCCCCCAATAATTATCTAAATTACTGCAATTAATTCAATGAGTCAAAGCTGCAAGAGCTTGTCAGAGGCACTAGGAATACAATCAATAAGGAAATCGATGGGTTATAAAACCCTCCATGTGTGCCATTGAGTGAAGAGCAAGAGAAAGACGAAGTCCTGTCAATTTGAACTTGATACTTTCCCCCCTTTCAATGTATAGTTCTGATGCAAACCAGTATATCTGGTTGCCATTCAAGGCAACATTTTCTGACCTTCATGCTCAAGATAAGTCTGACGTTCTCAGTTGTCATCTAGAGCATCTTTAAACTAGGCTGATGCCACTGATGAGGAGAAACTGCTCAAGAGATCCATTTTGCTGCCATGATTGCAGGGCTAGTGATGCTGCTCCTTCTGCTGTCTTTCAAGGTGTACAAAGTAGACACCATGGGATGCCCGCTGAAAAATGTCCTCCCTGTTCCGCATGAGTGGTATCACCCAGGTGACTTCCTCGTTGGTGGGATTACCTCTCAGTTCCTTCATAAATTCCATGAAATGTCCTTCAAGAAACAACCTTCAAAAGAGATGGTCTTTGATATTTCAGTCCCCAACCATCTCATGTAAGCTGTGAAATGCAAAGAATGTTTAAGCAAACAATGATTGGCCTGTAAAGAAAATACCATTTCCATAAACCCTGCTGGAATACAGGAGAGTCCATCTTCTGGTTTGAGTGCAGAAGGTCCCAGGGTCAATCGCTGGCATGATCTCCTGGCTGTACATCTCAAGCACTACCTCAAATACCAGAGGGTTGTTGTGAGTCAGAAAAGACAGTAGAGATCAATAGTCTGACCCAGTATGAAGAGCATTCGTACACACACACACACACACACACACACACACACACACACACACACACACACACACACTTATTGTTTCATTAAGACATAATAATTCGTTAAAAACAACAACAGAATGAGTGAAAATGTTGAAAGTCAGGGTGTTCCAGGGTGCTCCAGAAAGTCAGGGTGCTCCAGTCCTTGGATCAAATGATTGCATGCCTTGTAATTCACCCGTGAAACTGTGTGCAACTCTACTTGCAGCATGGTGACAAAGTTCTATCAGCATGTCCTGGCCTTGGTGTTTGCCGTTAAGGAGATCAATGCAAATCTCAAGCTCTTGCCTAATGTTACACTTGGGTTCCACATCTATGACAGCTACTATGATGAGAAAATGAACTACCGTACCACTCTGGACCTGCTCTTCAAGTTGCAGAGATTTGTCCCCAACTACAAATGTGATACCCAGAAAAAACTCCTAGCCATTATCGGGGGCCTTGGTTCAGATATGTCCTTCCACATGGCAGATATTTTAGGACTCTACAAAATTCCACAGGTAAGGACTGTGCATGGAGGTATGGGGAAATTCTCACCAATGACACTCTTCTGTGAGCATTCTGGGTTGTGGTTGAGAAGGAAGATGAGGTATTATTAATCTAGAGCTGCCTTAGACTGAAAGAACACTGGTCCATCTTTCTCACTATTATTGACCATCTATCCATGGGTTCATCTATCTCACTGAAAGACTGGTCCATCTATACTGGTCCATTGGTTCATCTATACTGAAAGACTGGTCTATCTATCTCACTATTATTGACAGCTTCTCTCCAAGGTTTCAGACAGGGGTCTTTTCCAGCCTTACCATGAGATGCTAGGGATTGAACCTGGGGCCTTCCTTCTGCATGCAGACTTTGCATTCTTCCACTGAATGATGGTCTGCAGTTAAAAAGCAAGGCCAAATGGAGAACGGTTACGGTTCAGACATGCAACAGAAACAAGAAGCAAAGGTTGAAGCACTCTATTGCTATGATTCTGTTGCAGGAATTGCATTGCATGTCTGCATTTCAGCCAGATATCCTTGACTGTAACACTGCTAACTTCTTTAACTGAAGCTGCAAATGCAGTCAAGAGGTTACCTACCAAATATTCAGTATGTAAACAGGCACTCACACATATTCTGCACTCAGATACTGCTCTGTGCATTTTCTTTTTTAGCTCACATATGGCTCATTTGCCCCAGCAAAGAGCAAAGCAACACAGGTCTCGTCCTTTTATCGTACGGTCTCAGATGAAACCCATCAGTACTTGGGGATTGTCCGATTGCTTCAGCATTTCAATTGGACCTGGGTCGGATTCTTTGTTGTGGATGATGAGAGTGGAGACTATTTCTTGCAGGCCCTGGACCCATGGCTTGCCCAGAATGGAATCTGTTCAGCATTCGTTGAAAGAATCCCAAATCAAGGCAGTTGGCATATAATCGGTAGTAAACTGGAAAATGTGATCTGGAATATTAATCTGCATTTCATGAACGAGAAAGTCCAAACATTCCTCACCTATAGTGAAACGGTGACTTTGATATGGCTGACCACCTTAATGTTCCTTGGCAACCCTAGGAACAGATCTGCTGGTAGGGTCTGGATTTTGACTGCTCAGGCAGACTTTGCTGTGACAAGAATTACAAAGAGTTGGAATGTTCGAATATTTGAAGGCGCAATTTGCTTTGTGGTTCACTCAGCTGAACCACCAGGGTTCCAGATGTATCTTCAGAACATAAAACCTTTCTGGACCCAAGGAGATGGTTTTCTCAAGGACTTCTGGGAGCAAGTCTTTGAGTGTTCATTTCAGAAACCCAATGTGCCAGAGAAGGTTGATAAAGCATGTACTGGGAAGGAGAAGTTGGAGAGCCTTCCTGGGTCTGTTTTTGAAAAGCTCATGACTGGCCACAGCTACAGTATCTATAATGCTGTCTATGCTGTGGCACATGCTGTACATGCTATATACCCATCTGGATTTAGCTACAGAACCATGGTGAGGGGGAAAAGAGCTGAACCTTCAGGTATCCAGCCTTGGCAGGTAATGTTTCCACAAGAGAATGACTCATTTCCGTAAGGGTGAAGCAACATCCAGCAAAAAAGTGGTGAAATGGTGTTGTACACATTATGGATTGAGAAAGCTTGTGTGTGTGTGTGTGTGTGTGTGTGTGTGTGTGTGTGTCTGTGTCTGTGTCTGTGTCTGTGTCTGTGTGTGTGTGTGTGTGTGTGTGTGTGTGTGTCTGTGTCTGTGTGTGTGTGTGTGTGTGTGTGTGTTTGTGTGTGTGTGTGTGTGTGTGTGTGTGTAGGAATCATCACATATTTTCCTATGCTCGGAGTTTATATAGAAAAATAATCATGTAAACTGGGGGAAAAGGTTAATCTGTAAATGTCCAGTCTTCTGCAAAATAGCTGTATTTTCGGACTGACAGCCCAATCCTATAGGCCTTTTCTGACAGCATATCTCCTGATACGTTGGGAGAGGGAGGGGACCAGAAGCACTTGCATCCTGGCAGCACCGGATTGCACCAGGATCCTACCTCTCTTTCCCAGTCCATCCCACCTTTCCTCTCCTCGGACTTACACCAGCTCCATAGACGGCATGGGTCCATTAGTGCCCAGAAGGCCTACAC
This sequence comes from Plestiodon gilberti rubricaudatus, assembly GCA_026170595.1. NCBI lineage: Eukaryota > Metazoa > Chordata > Lepidosauria > Squamata > Scincidae > Plestiodon > Plestiodon gilberti. The sequence continues at coordinate 4,987,553 of JANXHW010000006.1, forward strand.
AGAGCATCGTTTTGCCTGCTCGGCACCCTGCTGTAGCATGCAGCACAGCTTCCATCCGCGCAGTTGCATGTTGTGGTGTGGCGGAGGATAGGATTGAGCTGTGAGACTTTAAGCGATAGTACGAGTACCCTAACTTTAAAGGCCAAATCCGGTCCTCCCCCCCCCCCGCCGCTGATGCAGCCACACCACCAGAGTGTGCACTGTATCCTGGGAGGGGGGCAGCCCTATAGGTCTGAGTAAGGGAACATTTGTCTCCTTTCCCAGGGGTAACCCTCTATAGCCAGAATGGATCTACTCGTATCTGCGGCAGGGAAATTCGCTGGTGCAAGTTCAAGCGGAGCCAGGAAGGCAGATCAGGGCCCAGAAGGAGATTAGATTTAAGCGGCATCACTGCCGCTGATACAGCCAGCTGCCAGCTCTCATTCCACCCCATTGCACCCCATCTCCCCATTCCGCTCCATTCTGCCCACCTCCCTCCTGCCCCCCGCACTGATTTACGGCACTGGGGGATGCAATGGATCCTTGGGTGGGCCACCGCCACTCACTGCTTGTGGCGGTAGGCTAGCTATATCTCATGGCGGGTTGCATTTGCGACCGCCCTAAAGCAAAGTAAAAGTAGCGTTCCAGCGGCAGTGCCAGCCAATCAGATTGGGCCATAAGGAAACATGTTTGTCAATCTTGGCATGAAAGCTTTATGATGATGTCATCCTTTCCTTCTTCTCTTTCAACTAGCTACACAGATTTCTTCAGAGAATTTCATTTAACAACACAGCTGGAGAAAGGGTGCATTTTAATGGTAACAGGGAAATGGGAGCTGGATTTGATCTCGTAAACATGGTTGTCATGCCAAATAGTTCCTTCCTGAAGGTGAAGGTGGGAAGGGTAGATTCCATTCAAGGAAACGGATTCATCATAAATGAGGATATGATTGTGTGGCACAGACAATTTAACCAGGTGTGGATTCTGAGATGTATTTTGGAGTCACTGCATTAGCGGTGATCCAGGAATTCAACGTTTCCTTTATCGCATAAACTGAGTCTATCATGGGTGGTCAACGGTCTCGCATATGATGTTCAATTTCAGAAACTAAAGTGAGATGTAACTCCCAAGTGCCAGATATCTGTATTCCCCTCAACATTTGAAAACAATTTTATATTTTAGATAACATTTTATTTTATGTAAACATTTCTCTTTGATTAATTCTGGACATAGCTGTGAAGGAGTCACATAAAAATGCATTGCAAGCCACCACATGGTTGTGTCTGTTTCAGATAATCTATTTCTTTCTACAGCCCCTTGTTTTTCCCCATCCAATAGCAAAAATAACATCTTCCATGCTTGGGCTTTCTCAGCATGATGAGAAATACTAGCAGATTGTGGCATATGTCCCATTCTCCATTCTTCCATGTAGGTAGTTCATGTTTTTTGTTGTTGCTGTTGATCAGATGATGAACAAAAACATGTTACATGTTGTTGTTGTTCAGTCGTTAAGTCGTGTCCGACCCTTCGTGATCCCATGAACCATATCCCACCAGGCCTTCCTATCCTCCACTATCTTCCTGAGTTCGCTCATTTTCATGTTCGTTGCATCGGTGATGCTGTCTAACCATCTCATCCTTTGCCTTCCCCTTCTCCTTTTGCCTTCAATCTTTCCCAGCATCAGAGTCTTCTCCAGAGAGTCCTCTCTTCGCATTAGGTGGCCAAAATATTTGAGCTTCAGCCTCAGTACCTGTCCTTCCAGGGAACAGTCAGGGTTGATTTCATTTAGGATTGACTGATTTGATCTCCTAGACTCTCAGGAGTCTTCTCCTGCACCACAGTTCAAAAGCATCTATTCTTCGGCGCTCAGCAACATGTGATCCCACACTAAATTTTTGTTCATGTTTATGGATAGGTGCTGCCTCTTTCTGTGTGCAGCAACTCCTGTCACCCTGGATATCAGAAGAAAAAGAAGGACGAGGAGAAATTTTGCTGCTATGATTGTGCTCAGTGTCCAGAAGGGAAGATTTCAAACCAGAAAGGTAAGCAATGTGGTGGTCCAAATAGTCCAGTATGCAGGGACCACTTCAAGGGACCACTTATGAAGTGGTAACTGAATACGATATACATGTAACTGCTTGGGAAGTCAGGAGTTTTACCATTCTATCACTTCCATGTTTACCTTCTCCATGGTCACTAGATACCGCCTTGACTCCTAACTGCCTGTATGGTTGTGTGCAGCTTCCTTATCCCAGAGACAAATCCAGGTTCGCCTTGGGCGGGGGCTGCCGCCACCCCCCCACCCCCACAGCCACCGCCACGCCCCACCCCCAGTGCTTTTTGGCTCCTTTTTGGAGCCAGGCGGCACCAGGGAGCATGGGAGGGCCAATCTGCAGCGCAGGAGGCGGCGGGACAACAGGTAAGCACCTCCTGCGACCTGTGCCCTGGGGCCCAACGCCCCAACGCCCCCGGTAGTATGATGCTTCTGCCTTATCCAGTAGCGTAGTTAGAGGGGGCAGTGTGGTAAAAGCTGCACGGTGTTACATGGAGGTGCAAAGTGGCCCCTCCCACTCGCCGCAGGATTGCCTTCCACGTTGGACTGCCTCCAGCAGTGAGTGGGAGGGGCCACTTTGCACCTCCATGTAACATTGTGCAGCACTTCCCACACCACCCCCTCTAACTAGGCTACTGTCCTTAAGGCTGATCCTTAAGGTTGGGAGGCGCGCGAGCGTAGGGGACAGGATGCCCCTCCCGAACGCTGCCCCGGGCTCCACCAGTTTCTTCAACGCAAATAGTCCTTCCTGATTGTCCTGCCTTCTAATAAAGCTTCTAATTGTGATTGGCTGAAACACAAGTGCGCTCCGATTGGCTGAAAAACCCCTCTCATCCGATTGGTCAAACAATTAGCTCCGCGTCCCGCCCTCTCAAAATCATGAGCATGGTCCACGGCCGATTGCAACGGAACACGTTCCATGGCGATCAGCTAAAAAGGCAGCCACACCGCTCCGCACACGTCACACGCCCCTGGGACGTGCTGGGAGAAGTGCAGTGTAGACCAGCCTTTCTTTTGACTCTTACCATGCAGCTGCAGGTATCTGCAAACCCCGCTGGCCGTAATGTACAAAGATCAAGGCATGTAGTGTTTTCGGGGTGCCGTCAGCCTGTACATTTGCTTCGCGATTCATTTCCAGCCCATGATTCATTTACAGGTGTCTGCTGAATCCCTCAGGGGCATTTCATCATTGGGAGGCCTCCTTGGGGTAATGGAATATTTGTTCCCTTGCCCCAGGGTAAGCTCCTGCTGGCCCAGTTTGCCAAGTCAGACCTGCAATATCACTGGTACAAGTCTGTGTTGACCCGTGAAGGTGTGGCAGACCCAACAAGGGGGTGAGGATTCAGTGGGCACTGCTGCCACCAAACGTGCCCCCTTTCCGGACCCGATCTTCTCTCCTCTCCACCCCATCACCACCCCATTCTACCCACCCCATTATGCCCCTTCCCTGCCTCCCTCCAGCACAGCCTAACCTTAGGCAGTGGGCATCTGTGGTCCGTCCCTGCATGGACAAGGCCACTCACTGCTTCTGGTGGCGGCCAGGCAGCGCTCTCCAGTGGTGTCACATTTGCAACAGCTGCAAAGCATGTTATGCTGGCAGAACACACCCTTAGGATTGTTTATATAATGTGTTTAAGTAAGGTGTTTCTATTTTTTTCTGTATCTTTTCTTCTGTCAAAGTGACAGAAAGAAAAGAAAAAATACAAATATGTCTTATTTTTTAACAAGGTAAAATGCTTTGAATTCAATTAAGAACATGAAGACAACACTAAATAATGCTTCTACTGCTGTTACTAATCATACAAGTGAATAGAAGCACAGGTACAACTATTTTTCACAAGACCAACTTCATGTGCAAAACGAACAGGTAGATTTCAGCAGGACCAGTGACTCATGCATACAGGGTCGTTTTAAGAATCCACCCCAAATAAATTATGAATTTTCGAGTTAAAAACCCACATACTTCCGGGTAAGACTACGTCGTTTCCAAATACTTTATTACAAAAACCAGATGTTACAAGTAACTTTACGTTTCGCCCCTGACATTAGGGGCATCATCAGAAGTTTGACACTGTTGGAAAGACACTCAACTTATACTCATACTACCCGGTCTAACTAGCAACAGGTGTCCTAACAGTGACCCAGTGTCAGCTGTTACTGAAGACAGTGCTTCTCACAGTCATTAACAAGCAACCCAATAGATCAACTCTCTGCGCAAACACATTCACCAAACATCTACAGTCTCTCCTTTTTTCTGCAACAACTCGCAACAGTTACAGGGAGAGAATGAGAAAAAGGAGAGAATGTAGATGTTTGGTAGGCTTACCAGATCTCCAACCGGGACAGAGTGCTAGACAAGGATCGGTCTTGGGACCGGTGCTTTTCAACTTATTCATAAATGACCTGGAGTTGGGGATAGGCAGTGAGGTGGCCAAGTTTGCGGATGACACTAAACTTTTCCGGGTGGTAAAGACCAGCAGGGATTGTGAAGAGCTCCAGAAGGATCTCTCCAAGCTGGGAGAATGGGCAGCAAAATGGCAGATGCGCTTCAATGTAAGTAAGTGCAAAGTGATGCACATTGGGGCAAGAAACCAAAATTTCACATATACGCTAATGGGTTCTGAGTTGTCTGTGACGGATGAAGAGAGAGATCTTGGGGTCCTGGTGGACAGGTCGATGAAAGTGTCGACCCAGTGTGCGGCGGCTGTGAAGAAGGCCAATTCCATGCTCGGGATCATTAAAAAGGGGATTGAAAATAAAACGGCCAATATCATTATGCCTTTGTACAAATCGATGGTAAGGCCACATCTGGAGTATTGTGTCCAGTTCTGGTCACCATACCTCAAAAAGGATATAGTTGAATTGGAAAAGGTGCAGAAAAGAGCGACCAGAATGATTTGTGGGCTGGAGCACCTCCCTTACGAGGAAAGGCTACAGCGTCTGGGGCTTTTCAGCCTAGAAAAAAGGCGCCTGAGGGGGGACATGATTGAGACTTATAAAATTATGCATGGGATGGAGAGAGTGGATAGAGGGAAATTCTTCTCCCTCTCGCACAACACCAGAACCAGGGGACACGCACTAAAATTGAGTGGCGGGAGAGTTAGAACAGACAAAAGAAAATATTTCTTTACCCAGCGTGTGATTCATCTGTGGAACTCCTTGCCACAGGATGTGGTGATGGCACCTGGCCTAGATGCCTTTAAAAGGGGTTTGGACAAATTCATGGAGGAAAAGACCATCACAGGTTACAAGCCATAAGCAACCTCCTGTTTGTTTGTTTTTTTAGAAGTGGGTTTTCTCTGTGCCAGGTGCAAGGGAGTGGCGACTGGACACAGGTATCTTGTTGTCTTGTGTGCTCCCTGAGGCATCTGGTGGGGCCACTGTGTGACACAGGAAGCTGGACTAGATGGGCTTTTGGCCTGATCCAGCAGGGCTCTTCTTATGTTCTTATGTTCTTATGTTCTTATGACCTTTAGGAGAAGGAATGTGGGCAGGTGTAGCTTGTTAAGTCCTAGAGCACAATCCTAGGCATGTCTACTCAGAAGCAAGCCCCATTATGTTCAGTGGGGCTTGCTTCTGAGTAGACATGCCTATGATTGTGCTGTAAGGCTTAACAAGCTACACCTGCCCACATTCCTTCTCCTAAAGGTCTAGCACTCTGTCCCGGTTGGAGATCTGGTAAGCCTAATGTTTGGTGAATGTGTTTGCGCAGAGAGTTGATCTATTGGGTTGCTTGTTAATGACTGTGAGAAGCACTGTCTTCAGTAACAGCTGACACTGGGTCACTGTTAGGACACCTGTTGCTAGTTAGACCGGGTAGTATGAGTATAAGTTGAGTGTCTTTCCAACAGTGTCAAACTTCTGATGATGCCCCTAATGTCAGAGGCGAAACGTAAAGTTACTTGTAACATCTGGTTTTTGTAATAAAGTATTTGGAAACGACGTAGTCTTACCCGGAAGTATGTGGGTTTTTAACTCGAAAAGATGGTCACGTTGTGAAAATCTACAATTGTATCAAATTATGAATTGATGATGTAATCACTTTTCTTTCATTTTTCAGACATGAATGAATGTTCAAAATGCCCAGAAGATCAATATCCAAGCAAGAATCAGGATAGGTGCCTTCCCAAAACTATCACCTTTCTGTCTTATAAAGAACCTTTAGGGATTGGTTTAGTCTCAGTTGCCCTTTGTTTTTCACTGACCACAACTTTGATGCTAGGAAGTTTTCTGAAGCACAACGATACTCCTATAGTCAAAGCCAATAACCGGGACATCACCTACACACTTCTCATTTCCCTCCTGCTCTGTTTCCTCTGCTCTTTCCTCTTTCTTGGACAACCTACAAAAGTGACCTGCCTTCTCCGACAATCTGCTTTCGGCACCATCTTCTCGGTGGCCATTTCTTGTGTCTTGGCCAAAACCATCACCGTGGTTGTAGCTTTCATGGCCACCAAGCCAGGGTCCAGCATGAGGAAGTGGGTGGGGAAGAGACTGGCCAACTCCATTGTCCTTTCCTGCTCCCTGATCCAAGCAAGTATCTGTACTGTATGGCTGGCAACCTCTCCCCCATTCCCGGACTTGGACATGCAGTCACTGAACAAAGAGATCATAGCAGAATGCAACGAAGGCTCCGCCATCATGTTTTATCTGGTCTTGGGCTACCTGGGATTTCTCTCCATCGTCAGCTTCACTGTGGCTTTCCTGGCCAGGAAGTTGCCAGATACTTTCAATGAAGCCAAGTTCATCACCTTCAGCATGCTGATGTTCTGCAGTGTTTGGTTGACTTTTGTTCCCACCTACCTGAGCACCAAAGGGAAATACATGGTGGCTGTGGAGATCTTCTCCATCTTATCCTCCAGTGCTGGATTACTGGTGTGTATCTTTTTCCCCAAATGCTACATTATTGTGCTGAAGCCTGAATTGAATTGTAGGGAGCAGTTAACAAGGAGAATGAATTAGAAAGGTGTCCTACTATTATATGCATTCAGTGATGTCTATAAAATTGGAATGGTCTCTTAAGAATCAACTTGGGTTCTCATATATATCAGTCGAATCCATTCAACATCCGCATGTTGAGCAAAAACAATAAATATGAATACATTCATATGAATGTCATCTGCTGAACCAAACCTTTTTGTTTAATATCGTTGCTCAGCAACGTGGTTTCAGTTTCAGCAATACACTTAATTTGTGTTTAGTTTTGGCAATTTGTCCCTATACACATGTTTGTTCAGAGAAAGGGGTGCATTTCTCCAGGCAAGATGAAGATGTCATCCGAAGACCAGGGCCTGTGACTTGATCTGTACAAGTCTATCATGACGTCCTATTTTACTTCCTTCTTGCATGCACAATTCTGAACCCGCCTCCGTGACAATCAGAGTTCTGCTTAGACTTAACTGAGGAGAAGCAACAGCATGGAAAACTAGTGAGAGAAAGTGCCAGAGAGGGAAGTAGGAATGCACTCTCTGAGCTGGCCTAGTGCATTGGAACAAGCGACCCCCAGCAGGTTGGCACTGGTCCAAAAGATGACAGGTGCCAACTGTTAATAGTGTGTTTGGACACTTTCTTCCAGGTGAGCTCTTGGGCAACTTCCCTCCAAAGCAAATGCAGTGAAGGGTTTTTGTCTGAGCTCTCCTGGGATCCCTCTCACTGTGTGTCTTGCACAATAATACATTGCTGTGTCTTCCTCTTTCAAGCTGTTCATTTGCAAGTAGAAGTTGGAGCTGTCTTTGGAGGCTGTGAATCTCCCTCTGATGGTAGGAGAATCATTACTGTTCCCAGGGCTGTGGTACTCAAGAAGCCATTCCAGTCCTTTGCCAGGTTTCTGTCTGATCCAGTCCATCCAGTAGCTATTAGGATTGAAGCCAGTGACGGCGCAGGTCAGTTGATGGGCTTCTCCAGGTTTTTTCAGTACTGACTCCGATTGGGTCAGAACCACCTGCTGCGAGAGGACGCCTGGTAGGAGGATAACAAGGAGAAAGAATTGAAATAGAAAACAGCCCATAATTACTGCATTAAGGGATGGAAAGAATTGAAATGTCAACCCCAACTTACATGAGGAGGCAGCCAGTGCAATAAGTACTGGTAACAAAAATGACATTGTCGAAGGACAGCTGGCTCTCCAAGGGGTTTCGTGTTTTTCTGTGCTAAAAGGTCTGTGTGGGTCGAGAAACTCCAAAGGCTTAAGTAGGAAGCAAAAGTGCTCTGACTTTGCATAAACATGTCAACATAAGCGTATGGGCTAATATGGGATCCAGCCACCTAAAAAAAGCTTCCGATAACCAGAACTACTGGAAAGGGGAGGAGTTTCCGATACAGAAGTTTCTGTGACATGTGGCTTGGCTCGGTACATCAGGAGTGATTTGTCCAGACCCAGTTCTATAAAGTCTCTACTGTCGCTCTGAGCTGGACTCCATGGACAGGTGTGGGCAATTCACACCACCATTTTTCAGATGGAAATTCCACCACTGCTGAAGCTCTGTTACAGTGCGGCCTGCTCATGTGCTCTGTGGGTTGATCTGTCATGTGTACGTGGGGCAGTTCCTCACTCTCTAGAATGGTACTACTCCTCAAACCACCTGCTAGAAAATAGTCCCAATAATCACAGATGGACCAGGGGGGTGGAATCTGTCACTGGCAAGTAGTTTGAGAGAAATCGGCATTGGACAGGATTATTCGTGGGCCTCAAAGAGGTTGATGAATGAATCAGGGAAGATGAAGCAGTTCAGCCTATAGTACTTAGGGAGGAAGGCTGCCTTTGCTTTCCAGAGATACTTATGTGGACGTCTCTTGAGAAGTCAAACTCACAAGGGACCAGGGCATTGTCAATTCTCAAGCAGACAACTGAGAACACAGCTGAAACCGCAAACCAGCATGCTCATTTATTTCCCTCACGACTAGTAGCGTTTTGTATTGTTTTATTTGCCCCACTGCAGCCTCCTTATGAGAAGCAGCAGGCAGAGAGTTCTGAGGCACACATTTTGCTCCCACATTTGGGATCCACAAGACTATCATTTCAAAGAAATGCCATCCTCCAGGGGCAGGGTCCTTATGGCCCAATCCGACCCCTCTCCCCTGCCACCAGAACTAGTGTTCCAATGGAAGGGAGTGCTTTTCAGCCTCCACAAACAGCTTGCCCTCAGCTTGCGAAGCCATATGATTTGTCCAGACACAGCAAGGCCAGAGTGGCCCCATAGGCAGAGATGGACCACAAAAGGACCACCAACAAAGGTAAGTTGGTGGGGGAGGCAGGGTGGGGTGAGGAAGGGAGGGACAGGGGCAGGGGGAGGGTGGACTACCCCCTGCAGGATGCAGCGTGAATCATTTTGGCACGCCTGCATTGGTGGGGGGGTAGGATAGGATTGGGCCACAGAGAAGTTGGCAAAGAAGCATGAAAGATGAATACATGAATAGTGCACTGTAACAGCTTCAGCAGGGGTGGTCTTTTCATCTGAAAAAGGGTGCTGTGAATTGCCAACCACTGTCCACTGAGTTTGTCTTTGAGAAACTCCACTTCGTCCATTGCAGTTGAGATGATCCAGGGTTTAGTGGCTGAGGCTAGAATTTGCATAGGTGGAAACCACTGTGCCTAATGACTTGCACAGTAATACACGGCAGTGTCCTCCGGTTTCAGGTTGTCCAGTTGCAGATATAGCATCTTGGAGGGGTTATTCCGGGAGATGGCGAAGCGGCCGTTCACTGAGTCAGCGTAATGTTGCTGGCTCCCATCTGCGTATATCAGTGCGATCCATTCCAGTCCTTTCCCAAGCGCCTGCCTCACCCAGACCATCCAGTAAAGATTGTAGTTGGCCAAGGTGGCTTGACAGGAGAGGTGGAGGGACTCTCCAGGCCTTTTCATGCCCCCTCCAGACTGCACCAACGGGTTTGTAGGTTGGGCACCTGGAAAGGAAGAGATATGATAAGCCCCCCTCATTTCAAGCCCTAGAATGCCAGCTATCTTCTGCTTCCCAATTTAACTGGAAGTAGTAACATTACCTCCAAGGGCTACTGAGAAGATAAACAGAAGACCAACGTTCATTGCTCTTCAATTTTGTTTTGGGAGGGATTGGCTGGGAAATGGCCGTCTCTGGGTATAACTGGGTCAGGCAGAGTCGATGACCGGTTTAAAGGGGAAGCTGTATTTACATACAGTGCAGCTCAGAATAAAAGAGAAGCTGCCCCCACCGTTTCACATGAGAACAGTCATCCTGCAGCTTCAAGCAATTTCTCTGCCCAGTGCCTCTCGGAGAGACTCTCTCCTCTCCCACGTTTTCTCCTTTTTGCTCTTCAGCTTGAGGGTATGAGATGCTTTCTCCTCACAATCTTGTGCCATTTGGGCTTTGGGTTTTTTTCCAACCACTGTGAGTCTGGCATGGTGTCTTCTCTACAACAACTCTCTTAGAAGATCTAGGCTTTCCACAGCTTTACTACTAAGTATGAAGACCTCAGGAGGTTGGAAGAGCAGGCAGAAGAGAAGAACTAAATGTGGGTGTCAATGTGTGCTCAGAGTCATTGGCCACAGCCAGACTGGATCAGAACTGAATGAGGTGCATCGGTACCAATAGCCTGACTGGTGGGAACCCATTGATTTCATGGGACTTGCTTCCAAGTAGGAGTATCAAGGTTCCAGCCTGAGGATGCAGAATAGCAAGACTAGAAAATAAGTCCTTTCTGAGAGCAGGCATATGGGGAAAGGAGTAGACAATATTCCTCCCTCCCCCCACAGCTTTGAGAGTTCCTGTTGGCCCAGCTGGTGATGAACAAGGAGAGTCAGCCAACCTGCTCCAGGGAAGACGCAGCAGGGGCAACGTGGAGCTCTTCCCGGCTCCCTAAAGTGGTTTCCTGAGGTTTGCAGAAGTCACACTCGTGTTTGCCTGAAGTGGGCCAGAAAAGGCGTTGCTAGGAAGAACCTGGCAAGGATTCCAGATTCTTGCCTACTTAAACCATGACAATCTATTTCAAGAAAGCAAACATGAGGAAGAGGCTTGTAATACCTTGAAGACGAGCTCCATTTTCAGAGGAGCTTTTGTAAGCAAGAGTCTAGGGGACTGGTTCACACATCCATGTGAGCAACTTCAGCTCTGAGGTCTGCGTGAATTGCTGAATTTGTGAACCAAAAGTTCAAAAAAAATCGGATTCAAAAATTCAAAAATCGGATTCAAGCCTGACTTTCTTGAAAAACGTTGTATGTGAGGTGATAAACTACGCACTGCCTGTGATGTTACAATGGAGAACAATGCATGTGAGCCCCTCATCAATTAGGTGACCTGATAGGAAAGTCTTTTGTAAAATACAGCTGCCACACATCTCTTTGTCATGTATACAATTCAAGCCAATATATTTAGGGTGACAAATGATGGTTGTAGGTGGAGTTAAACTCACTCTCTCTTTCCACCCAATTCATCCCTACACATGCCCCCTCCCCAATAGTTGGATTCACATAACCTCAGCAAACTCAGGTGTTTCAAGAATAGATTCTTCTGCCTGCTGTAATAGAGCTTTAGAGGTACCGTCTAGGATCCTAGGATAGGCTTAATGCAGAAAATGCAAATGTATTTGCATATTTCCCACGCAAATATATCCCATTCAACCAACACACTTGATTTAACTGATGTTGCTCTCATTTTTTAATTACAACCAAAGAAAGACAAAATGAGATCTTTTTTCAGTCACGAGTGGATCCAAATTGCCTAATAACGTATTCTTAGGTCTGCTTAGGTCTGCGTATTCTTAGGTCTGCTTGTCTCGTCAAATAAAACTAGGGGTTTTATGGATCCTGTTCTCTGGCCCATCATTGGCATTTGTTCAGTTGGCAAGTACAAAACGCAGGGCCTTCTCTACATTGGTGCTGTGCCTCTAGAACTCCCTCCCTGAGGAGACCTGCCAGATTGCCTCCCTAGCAGCTTTGAAAGCGACAGAAAGGACTTTTTATTTCCACTAGGCTTTCAATGGCTGACGTTATTGCTGATTTGTTTTGTTTTAACCTCCTTCACTTGCTCTTTTAATGGCTTGTTTTAAACTCCATGTTCCAGCTGCATGCTACGCGCTGCAGCAAGGAGAGTCATGCCGGCCACATGACCACGGAGGCATCTTCAGACAACGCTGGCTCTTCGGCTTTGAAATGGAGATGAGCACCACACCCTAGAGTTGGACACAACTGGACTTAATTATCAGGGGATACCTTTACCTTTAGATAGAAACCAGATAGATTATGTGCTTTGCAGCCAAAGATGGAGAAGCTCAGTAAAAACAAGACCTGGAGCTGACTGTGGCTCAGATCATGAGCTTCTTATTGCAAAATTCAGGCTTAAATTGAAGAATGTAGGGAGCACCACTAGACCAGTCAGATACGACCCAAACCATATCCCTTATGAGTATACAGTGGAGGTGAAGAATAGATTTAGGGCATTAGACCTGGTAGACAGAGTGCCTGAAGAACTATGGACGGAAGTTCGTAACATTGTACAGGAGGCAGCAACGAAAACCATCCCAAAGAAAAAGAAATGCAAGAAAGCAAAGTGGCTGTCAGATGAGGCTTTACAAATAGCTGTGGAAAGAAGGAATGTGAAAAGCAAGGGTGAAAGGGAAAGATATAAACAACTGAATGCAGATTTCCAGAGAACAGCAAGGAGAGATAAGAAGGCCTTCTTAAATGAACAATGCAAGGAAATCGAGGAAAACAACAGAATGGGGAGGACTAGAGATCTCTTCAAGAAAATTGGAGATGTCAAGGGAACGTTTTGTGCAAAGATGGGCATGATAAAGGACACAAAAGGCAGGGACCTAACAGAAGCAGAAGAGATTAAGAAGCGATGGCAAGAATACAAAGAAGAACTATACAAGAAAGATCTTAATGTTCCTGATGACCACGCTGGTGTGGTCACTGACCCAGAGCCGGACATCCTAGAGAGTGAAGTCAAGTGGGCCTTAGGTAGCATCACTAACAACAAAGCTAGCGGAGATGATAATATCCCAGCTGAGCTACTTAAAATCCTAAATGATGATGCTGTGAAAGTGCTGCACTCAATATGCCAACAAATTTGGAAAACTCAGCAGTGGCCAAAGGATTGGAAAAGGTCAGTTTACGTTCCAAATCCAAAGAAGGGCAGTGCCAAAGAGTGTTCAAACTACCGTACAATTGCACTCATTTCACATGCTAGCAAGGTTATGCTCAAAATCCTACAAGCTAGGCTTCAGCAGTACATGGACCGAGAACTACCAGAAGTACAAGCTGGGTTTCGAAGAGGCAGAGGAACTAGAGATCAAATTGCCAACATGCGCTGGATCACGGAGAAAGCACGAGAGTTCCAAAAAAAACCCTACTTCTGCTTCATTGACTATGCAAAAGCCTTTGATTGTGTGGATCACAACAAACTGTGGCAAATTCTTAAAAAGATGGGGGTACCAGACCACCTTACCTGTCTCCTGAGAAACCTGTATGTGGGTCAAGAAGCAACAGTTTGAACCGGCCATGGAACAACCGATTGGTTCAACATTGGGAAGGGAGTACGGCAAGGCTGTATATTGTCACCCTGCTTATTTAACTTATATGCAGAGTACATTATGAGAAATGCAGGGCTGAATGAATCGCAAGCCGGAATCAAGATTGCCGGGAGAAATATCAACAACCTCAGATATGCAGACGATACCACCCTAATGGCAGAAAGTGAAGAAGAACTAAAGAGCCTCTTGATGAGGGTGAAAGAGGAGAGTGCAAAAGTTGGCTTGAAACTCAACATTAATAAAACTAAGATCATGGCATCTGGCCCCATCAATTCCTGGCAAATAGAAGGGGCAGAAATGGAAGCAATAACAGATTTTACTTTTTTGGGCTCCAAGATCACTGCAGACAAAGACAGCAGCCATGAAATTAAAAGACACTTACTCCTTGGAAGGAAAGCTATGGCAAACTTAGACAGCATAACAAAAAGCAGAGATATCACCATGCCAACAAAAGTTCGTATAGTCAGGGCGATGGTGTTCCCAGTAGCAATGTATGGTTGCGAGAGTAGGACCATAAGGAAGGCTGAGCGCCGAAGAATAGATGCTTTTGAACTGTGGTGCTGGAGAAGACTCCTGAGAGTCCCTTGGACTGCTAGGAGATCAAATCGGTCAATCCTAAATGAAATCAACCCTGACTGTTCCCTGGAAGGACAGGTACTGAGGCTGAAGCTCAAATATTTTGGCCAGCTAATGCGAAGAGAGGACTCTCTGGAGAAGACTCTGATGCTGGGAAAGATTGAAGGCAAAAGGAGAAGGGGAAGGCAAAAGATGAGATGGTTAGACAGCATCACCGATCTTGGACAGTGATCTTGGAGCCCAGAAAAGTAAAATCTGTTACTGCTTCCATTTCTGCCCCTTCTATTTGCCAGGAATTGATGGACCCAGATGCCATGATCTTAGTTTTATTAATGTTGAGTTTCAAGCCAACTTTTGCACTCTCCTCTTTCACCCTCATCAAGAGGCTCTTTAGTTCTTCTTCACTTTCTGCCATTAGGGTGGTATCGTCTGCATATCTGAGGTTGTTGATATTTCTCCCGGCAATCTTGATTCCGGCTTGCGATTCATTCAGCCCTGCATTTCTCATAATGTACTCTGCATATAAGTTAAATAGGCAGGGTGACAATATACAGCCTTGCCGTACTCCCTTCCCAATTTTGAACCAGTCGGTTGTTCCATGGCCGGTCCGAACTGTTGCTTCTTGACCCGCATACAGGTTTCTCAGGAGACAGGTAAGGTGGTCTGGTACCCCCATCTCTTTAAGAATTTGCCACAGTTTGTTGTGATCCACACAATCAAAGGCTTTTGCGTAGTCAATGAAGCAGAAGTAGGTGGTTTTTTGGAACTCTCGGGCTTTCTCCATGATCCAGCGCATGTTGGCAATTTGATCTCTAGTTCCTCTGCCTCTTCGAAACCCAGCTTGTACGTCCGGTAGTTCTCGGTCCACGTACTGCTGAAGCCTAGCTTGTAGGATTTTGAGCATAACCTTGCTAGCATGTGATATGAGTGCAATTGTGCGATAGTTTGAGCACTCTTTGGCACTGCCCTTCTTTGGAATTGGAACGTAAACTGACCTTTTCCAATCCTTTGGCCACTGCTGAGTTTTCCAAATTTGTTGGCATATTGAGTGCAGCACTTTCACAGCATCATCATTTAGGATTTTAAGTAGCTCAGCTGGGATATTATCATCTCCACTAGCTTTGTTGTTAGTGATGCTACCTAAGGCCCACTTGACTTCACTCTCTAGGATGTCCGGCTCTGGGTCAGTGACCACACCAGCGTGGTCATCAGGAACATTAAGATCTTTCTTGTATAGTTCTTCTGTGTATTCTTGCCATCTCTTCTTAATCTCTTCTGCTTCTGTTAGGTCTCTGCCTTTTTTTGTCCTTTATCATGCCCATCTTTGCACAAAACGTTCCCTTGATATCTCCAATTTTCTTGAAGAGATCTCTAGTCCTCCCCATTCTGTTGTTTTCCTCGATTTCCTTGCAGTGTTCATTTACGAAGGCCTTCTTATCTCTCCTTGCTATTCTCTGGAACTCTGCATTCAGTTGTTTATATCTTTCCCTTTCACCTTTGCTTTTTGCATTCCTTCTTTCCACAGCTATTTGTAAAGCCTCATCTGACAGCCACTTTGCTTTCTTGCATTTCTTTTTCTTTGGGATGGTTTTAGTTGCTGCCTCCTGTACAATGTTACGAACTTCCGTCCATAGTTCTTCAGGCACTCTGTCTACCAGATCTAATGCCCTAAATCTATTCTTCACCTCCACTGTATACTCATAAGGGATATGGTTTAGGTCATATCTGACTGGTCTAGTGGTGATCCCTACATTCTTCAGTTTAAGCCTGAATTTTGCAATAAGAAGCTCATGATCTGAGCCACAGTCAGCTCCAGGTCTTGTTTTTACTGACTGTATAGAGCTTCTCCATCTTTGGCTGCAAAGCACATAATCTATCTGGTTTCGGTACTGACCATCTGGTGTATCCAAAGCTGTATCCAGACCCTTTACAGATGAGACAGAGGGATTCTCCAGGTTTTTGGATGCCTCCTCCTGATGCCACAAACTGGACCTCCATCTGGATACCTGGGGGAAAAAAAACAACACATGGAGTGTTAGCTGATCTAGACAGGAGAAGGTGAAAATGTCGTATTGAACACACGCTCCTATTTCTGGGAGTTCCAGAAATCACCTCTAAGCATTGCCATTGTGAGAAAGAGTTTGAACCCCAACGCCATGATGCCACCAGCAAATGACATCGCAAAAATGAGTTGTGATCATCCAGCTCTTGGTCCAACAGTTTCAGTGTCGAAACTCCTGAACTCACTTGACACACAAATGGCAGGGTTTAAGTAAGAAGTGGGGAGTGTGATTTGCATACACCTTTCTTTGTTAAGGGAACGGTCAATCTCACCTTCCCCTGCTGTCATGATTCTCCAGCAGAAGTCCATGCAAGAATGCCAAGGAGCCTGACAAGGACATTGCCTGCTGGCTGTGGCTTGGCTCACTCTCTGGAGCCACTTCCAAAGTATTTGCTCTGGTTGCCACCTTCGTGCATTGGCTGCCCATAGCACATCGAGTTTTCAGGATCGAGCAGCAGGCAGTTTGAATTGGGGGCTAGCTAGACTGGTATAAGTCGTGATGATTCCAGTCTGGTCAATGGAAGAGACACTCCTTCTGGAGCTCATCAGCCCAGCTGTGCTCAATTGTGGTAGCACAATTCTCACATCTGTGAGGATCAAAATGGAGCCATAGGTTTCTTATTGGCACTACACTGAAGGAACTAGTTAAAGTGGCACCATGAAGGAGGATTCTCCTCCACCTCCTGCCTGGTTTCTGGGCGGACAGAGGAAGGTAAGCTGGTGTGTGTGTGTGTGTGTGTGTGTGTGTGTGTGTGTGTGTGTGTGTGTGTGTGTGTGTGTGTGTATGCCCATGCAAAGGGGGCTCACAGGGATTGGGCCTAAAGCCCCCCCCCAACCATGTGTTGACCCTGGTTCTATCCAAAGAAAATTAGTCATGACCAAGTCCCAGTTTAATGGCATTTACGTTATTCACAACCAACTCTGACCTCATGCAGGGCTGGCAAAGAGCCCTGTCTGAAACCCTCCAGAACCCCATGTCAGTTTAACATAGACAATGCTGAGTTAGAGCAATTAAAAGTCTGGCTCCTGATACGGCAGCTTGCTCCATTCACCAAAAGTAGTGTCTCCTTCAAGAGAAGAGGTCCTGGACACCTGCTTCCTGTTATAAGATCAGATTTCACTCTCTCCTGTTGTGGTTTCAGTTAGTTGTTCGTATTGCTCACAGGCCCCAATTATGGAACATGAGCGCCACCAGAAGGATGCACTTTCCTTCACTCATTCGATCAGGGTCTTTTACTTTGCTTTTTGGCATGAGCTCTTCACTTGATTCAGTCATCCTCTTGGGAATCTTTCTTTCTTTCTTTCTTTCTTTCTTTCTTTCTTTCTTTCTTTCTTTCTTTCTTTCTTTCTTTCTTTCTTTCTTTCTTTCTTTCGGGTATAGTAAGGATGGCCTGGTGCCAGTCTTTTTTATTTGCTGTTCAGCTCATCTTTCTGGATGCTCGAAGACAGGCTGCCATTCGGAAGCGTCGTCAGGGTAGGGGCGGGAGGGCCCCTGGGCCCCAAGTACACGTGGCGGCGAGGGGTGTGTGAACTTGCCTTTTTGATGCCTCGCTGCTGCCGCTCTCATCATTGTTTCGGTCCGCCCGCCCGCCCTTGAGCCGTTTGGCTCCAAAAAGGTAAGCAAAACGGCAGTGTGTGTGTGTGTGTGTGTGTGTGTGTGTGTGTGTGTGTGTGTGTGTGTGTGCGCGCGCTCGGCGGTGGCGCGCGCAAAAATGACATCACGCTCCCCAGGGGGTGTGGTGTCTGGTATTACGTGGGGGGCTGTCACGTCATCAGCCCCCCCCCACGGGGGGTTAAGGTCACCACTGCTGCCATTAAACAAGTGTAAGATCAGGGCACCCAGAGAACAATAGGAGTGGCTTAAGGGAAAACAGCCAGATGAAAACTCCTTTCTGTTTTTGCACACTGTCTCCGTTGCTTTCACTCACTGTGGGTTTCGTGCACAGTAATATGTGGCTGTGTCTGCAGCTGTCACAGAGTCCAGCTGGAGGGAATATGCGTTGCTGGAGGCATTGGCAGAGAGGGTGATTCGGCCCTGGAGAGAGGGGGCAGAGTCTATGCGCCAATTTGACTTATGCCAGTCTATTTCCCCCAGCCATTCCAAGCCTTTCCCAGGTGCCTGTCGGATCCAATCCCAGAGCTTTTCCTGAATGGAGCCCCCGGTGACCCTGCAGGTGAGTCTCAAGGATCCTCCAGGCTTCACCGTTCCTGGTCCAGACTCCACAAGTTGAACACTGGAGTAGACATCTAAGGGGAAGGAGAAGATATCAGTTAATTCAGTGATTATAATTGCAGCGCTGTTTTTAGATTCTTGAGATTTGGAAACTGACTTTAGAAATTTGTCAGAGTGGTACATATACCATGTATCATATCTTTGTTTTAATGACTCCTCACGTTAATCTGGAAGATACTCACCCAGTGGAAAAGCTAAGAAGGAAAGAAAACCAAAGATAATCTTCATAGTGCAGAGTTAGAAAACCTCTGGTGCGATGGCTGGTTTAGGTCTACAGCAAATCTACAAACCCCTGGTGTTCTGCTCTGCGGTGGCTTTTTAAATGGAAAGTCACTCAGGCAAGAGATTTGCATCTATTTTTCATCCAGCTGGGGATGACAGTATAAAAGAGACTTCACAGAGAATCTTGGTAGATAGGTCTGGCCCATCCATGAGGCCGATTGTGGTTGTTGCCTCAGGCAAAATCTGGACAGGGGAGCACACTCTTCCATCCAGCTACTTGCCTCCGCTACTCGCCCTCCTCCGCCACACAAAAATGGCCATAAAAGGGAACTTAATCTCACCCTTCCCTACTGATTCATCCCTGTCAATGCCCCCTTGAAACCATTTTAACCAGTTTTTCCCCTGCTTGACTCCGTGACTCCATAAACCAATGTGTGTGGAAAACAACTTGGTCGGAGCATTTGTGGAAAGGAATCATCAGAGAATCAACAGAGAAGGTAAGTTGTCCCCCGATTCTCTCTTACAAATGCCATCCATAACTACTTTGCATAGCTTTTGCAATTGAAACCATGGTATTGAACATTTACCATTCAGTTCAGCCAGACATGAAATGCCATTTCACAAGATAATAATTACATTTTTTGTTCCAATGCAAATACGATTAAGCACTTACAGTCAAACTGCTTGTGGTTCATTTGCATACACTGGAAAAGTGAAATCTATCATTTTTTAAGCACCGAACAACATGTTACTATAGTGTGTTATTGGCACATTTTTCTTGCTTCTGCACAAATGGTTTGTGTGTGTGTGCGTGCACACACACAAGTGGGAGTGTGTGAGATGCCGCAAAGCTGTGGTGGAGATAGGGGGTAGATAGGGGGTTACCACTTTCTCAATATCGTGGTTCTGATCCCACCAGTCACGCAGCCCCACCCAACAAACACACGTGTTTACAGTAAAGTCACACCTGCAATTTGACCTTAAATCACAAATCCAAACCGTTGAATAAACATGCAAGATTACTTAGAGATGTGTGTTGTGCAATTCTTCCCAAAGGCTCACAAAGCCACTTGTCCCTTATAGGATAAGGAGGACAATCTAGAATGGGCAAATCCTCACTGACAGTGGTTCCACTGTTGCCTCTGCATTCATGACATCTCAACTTTACTCTTCCTTGTAAATCAGTCCTGGAAAACCTCCAAACACAAACAGACCCATTTCTTACTTCATTATGCGCGTCATTTTGCTGTGGTCAGATTCACTGGGTTTCAGTGCCTTGGCAATAGGATTAGAAGTATGGCAAATGGCCACAGACTCCCACTGTGTTGTCGTGGCTGTACCACGAGGAAGTATCGTCCAGTGTAAAATCTCTTGCACATATTACTTGCTCATATTACTTGCACAGTAATATGCAGCAGAGTCCTCAAGTTTCAGGCTGTTCATCTGCAAATAAAAATGGGGGCTGCCCTTTGAGACTGTGAACCATCCTTGGCTGGTAGGCAAATAAAGAAGTTCAAAGAAGCCTTCTGAGTCCTTGCCTTTTTTAACATTCTGCTGGTACAGGTGAGGCACTGCTGTTTTTATGATCTGTTTTAATTGTGGGAAGGTAAACAGCGCTCCGTGTTCCAGCCGCATGGTACGCGCTGAGGCAAGGAGAGTCACGCCGGCCACATGACCACGGAGGCGTCTTCGGACAACGCTGGCTCTTCGGCTTTGAAATGGGGACGAGCACCACACCCTAGAGTCAGACACAACTGGACTTAATTGTCAGGGGTCACCTTTACCTTTTTATTTATATATGTATTTTTGGGGGTGTTGTATTTTTTTCTGTTGTAAGCCGCCTTGGGTTCCCTCGGGGAGAAAGGCGGGATAAAAATATTGTAAATAAATAAATAAAATAAACCTCTCGGTTTGCCGAAGATCTCAAGTAGCCATCAGTCACTCCAGGCCTTTCCGTGGATCCCCAAACCTTCCCTGGTCCCAGTCATCCTCCAGTTGTCCAGAAAAAAATCTACTTGTGGCACATTTCAATCAAATGGACTCTCCATGCTTCTTCAATTCTGAACCTGGAATTCTGAACCCTGCGAAAAGGGACCCCTGGGAGGAGAATAGATATAAAAGCAACCACCTCAAAATGGCAGATCACACAAAACATCATCACATTTTCTTGCCTTCTATAGGCCTGGGACGTGCCTGTGAAGGGGGTGGATTGCGGGGGGCAGTAGGGTCTGCCATATCTTGAACCCCTTCCATTACTGATCCAAGCATGGAAAGCTCTTCCAGGGCTATACTAGCAAAAGATCTGGCATAGCTTTGAGGAGTCATAAGAACATAAGAAAATAAGAAGAGCCCTGCTGGATCAGGCCAAAGGCCCATCTAGTCCAGCTTCCTGTATCACACAGTGGCCCCACCAGATGCCTCAGGGAGCAAAAGAAAACAAGATACTTGTATCCTGTCGCCACTCCCTTGCACCTGGCACAAAGAAAACCTACTCCTACAACCAGGAGGTTGCTTATCCCCATCATGGCTTGTAAGCTGTGATGGACTTTTCCTCCATAAATCTGTCCAATTCCCTTTTAAAGGCATCCAGGCCAGGTGCCATAACCACCTCCAGTGGCAAGGAGTTCCACAAACCAATTACACATCCCATAGGGGAGAAGGCAGCGGCCCAGAAGCAAATGTAAACATTTCTTTTATAAACTTTTTTTCCTGGCCCATAGAGCAGAGGTTGCACTGGAGGCCTTATATCCTGTGTGGTGGCCCCGGGGGTTGGGGTGTAAGCCTGAGGGCCCACATCTACCAGGAGGCTGACCTGACTGAGTCCAAGGTCTTGGGGATAGCAATGGCATCCAATGCACCGTTGGGGGAGCACCGTGGAAGGTCCGGTGCAAGGCTTTGCCATGCAACCTCCGGCAACCCGGTGCCGCTACTGACGGCTGTGCAGATCTTGCAACGTTTTTCTATGTTCCTGCAGACGTGGCTTGTCATTGCAGCCGTTGCCTCAATATGCAAATTTGAAGAAGCCCTGAGATGGATCCAATAGATCAGGCTCCCCGTCTATGAAAAGCTAAGGCATTGCAAAAATGTATCCTAAAATAAACGCATCTGCCTTTGATGTGCCACAAGCCTCTTGGGCTTTTAGCTGGATATTAAGATTTCTTAAGATGAAACAGCCAGATGCAACCCCCATTCTCTTTTTGCACAGCGCCTCCTTTGCTTTCTCGTACTGTGGAGCTCGTGCACAGTGATAGGTGGCTGTGTCTGCCGCTGTCACGGAGTCCAGCTGGAGGGAATATGTGTTGCTGGAGGCATCAGCCGAGATGGTGATTCTGCCTCGGAGAGAGGGGGTATAGTATATGACCCATGTGTTGCTACTCCAGCCTATCTGCCCCAGCCACTCCAGGCCTTTTCCAGGAGCCTGCCGGACCCACTCCCACCACACATTCTTGATAGAGTCCCCGGTGACTGTGCAGGTGAGTCTCAGGGATCCTCCAGGCTTCACCGATCCTGGTCCAGACTCCACAAGTTGAACGCTGCAGTAGACATCTAAAGGGATGGACAAAAGATCCGTGAATTCACTGGTGATAATCACAGTGCTGCTTTTAATGGCTATTTGTACATTGTTGGGATGGTTACAATTGTAGACTCTCACGACGTGACCATAATTTTGAGTTAAAAACCCACATATTTCCAGGTAAGACTACGTCGTTTCCAAGCTCTTTATTACAAAAACAAGATGTTATAAGTAACTTTACGTTTCACCCCTGACATTCGGGGCATCATCAGAAGATTAACACTGTTGGAAAGACACTCAATATATACTCATACTACTCAATCTAATTGACATCAGGTGTCCTAACAGTGACCCAGATGTAATTAGTGTCAGCTGTCAGTGGTGATGATACTTCTACCAGGCATTAAACAGGCATCCAAACTTGATCAAACTCTCTTTTAAAACAAATCAGTAAAATGTCAACAATCTCTCCTGCTCCTTCTGACAGTTCTCCCATGGCTGAAGAGAAACAACACGGCAACAAAAACTCCCCTATTGCATTCATAAGCTGCCACAATGTCCCAGTCATCCTCTCTATCCTCCAAAACAACCGCACCAAATCAATTACAGAACATCCAAGGGGGAGGGGAAAGGGAAGAAATACCACGAGAATAAGTAAAGTTACTTATAACATCTTGTTTTTGTAATAAAGAGCTTGGAAACGACGTAGTCTTACCTGGAAATATGTGGGTTTTTAACTCAAAAATTGTTGGGATGGTTTCACACTTTTTCTTGGAAACTGAATTTGAAATTTGTCAGAAAGTGGTACATATGCCATATTTATGCTTTAATTACAACTAACTTCTCACATTTATCTGATTGATACTCACGCAGTGGAAAAGCTAATAAGGAAAGAAAACTGAAGAGAGCCTTCATAGTGCACCGTCAGGAAACCTCTGGAGCAATGGCCGGTTTGGGTCTGCAGCGAGTCCTGGAAGCGCTGGGGTTCAGCCTCTGGGTGTGGCTTTTTAAATGGAAATCTACTCAGGCAAGAGATTTGCATCTAATATTCATCCAGCTGGAGAGGGCAGTTTAAAAGAGACTGCACAGAGAATCTTTGTAGACCGTGCCGGCCCATCCAGGTGGCCGACTGAGGTAGCCGCCTCAGGGAAAATCCAGGTAGAGGATCACACACCTCCATCCGACTCCTTGCCTTCACTGTTCCTCCTCCTCTCCCCATTCCCTTGATTGGAAAACGAAGAAATGGACAGAGCAAAAGTGGAAGGGCCCAATCCTATCCACCTTTCCAACAGGGATGCAGCCACAATGCAGCCCCTTTCCTTACCAAACGTTTCCTTACCTCGAGGAGGCCTCTGTGACTGCCCCCCCACCGCAGGAGGCAGCGCACAACCCCGTTGGCACAGCTGCATCAGCACTGCAAAGTTGGATAGGATTGGGCCCGAAATGTGAAGAATAGGAAGGAGGTGGACTCCTGCATTGGAGACACTCCTCTTCCTCTTCCAGTCCAGGGACTGGGAGGGTCAGCGGCTGCCCCCCCCAGGGGGGGACCTGGCAGGGGACAACATTCCACAGACTCAGGAAGTCTAGGACCAACCCAACGTTATGTGATTATCTCGTCTTAGTTAAATTTGAGTAAATTTACTCAAAACCATTCTTTGTATTACAATGTAATGCTATACCTATTATTTGGGAATAAGTCATATTCTCCTCTGTGAGATTTGCATCTGAGTAAACATGAATAGGATGAGGGTGTCAAGAAGAATTTCTCTCCGGCAGGCCAGTTCCAGTGCAGCTTGTTCTCCTTTTGTCCTCTCCATGATTCTGCGATATCAGCCGGGCCTTGAGATGATGGGTTATTCAGAGCCAATGAATTGAGTGTCAGCCTGGAGGAATATGGGGGTAGGGAGAGAGGGAAGAGAAGGACATGCAGACAGTAATGATTGCTTGGGTTCAATGAGATTTACTCCCAGGTAAGCATTATAGGATTGCAGCCTAGCTTCTTTGGTTTGGAAAGAGGTATTCAGAGTCAATGAAGTGAGTGTCAGTCTGGTAGAATATGGTGGAGGAGAGATAGATAGATAGATAGATAGATAGATAGATAGATAGATAGAGAGAGAGAGAGAGAGAGAGAGAGAGAGAGAGGGACATGCAGACAGTAACGGTTCCTTCACCGTTGAATGTGTTTTTTGTGTCGGTGATTGCTGAACAAATTCCATTGCATTTTCACTGCTGAGTCCCCTTCCCCGCTCTTGCATTATCATCCCCACAATAGGAGTTCTTTGCTGTTGCAGTTTTACTCTCATCTCCGTCTTTCTTCTGATCTATGCCATTCCACTGAGTTGATCCATTGGCCACAACACTTGGTCCCTGCACAAGTAATTGATTCCCCCCCCCCATATGCATTTCTTACGTGTGTGCTAAGCAATGATAGGCAACACTGAGGTCCCCAAAGCCGATCCCACAGGGTCCAGTGATGGTTCACTGATGGACCCAACAGAAACCTGCACATGCTCAAACCAGTATTTTTCTTGATGTTGAGAGAATGATTTGTAGCACAATCCCAGACCTATGTTCTCAAATGTAAATCCCTTTGAGATCAGTGGGATTTATTCCCAGGTAAGTGTGTATTGGATTGCAGCCAGGCTCCTTTTCTTTGGAAAAAATATCTCTCTCCTTCCCCCCTCCCCATCAACTTTCTACACGTGGAATAATTTTGTACCATGAATGCCCTGAAAAATTGTTGATTTGCAGTGGAGGAAACTGTGTGGATGAAAGAGGTTCCTGTTTTTAGCTACTGCACACCAACACATGCATGACCGATGCCTGGCTTTCTGAAAGGGTAGTTTTTGTGCAGCTCCTGGGAGAGTTTTGTTCAGTGTGTCTCTCGCACAGTAATACACAGCGGTGTCTTTGGGCTGCAGACCAGTCATTTGCAGGAACACCTGGCTTCTCGAGGTGTCTCTTGTGATGCTCATCCGAGTTTTTAGCGCACTGTTAGAGTCAGTGCTTCCACCGCTCCACATAGCACCAATCCACTCCAGTCCCTTTTCTGGGGCTTGACGAATCCAGTGCACATGGTAGCTTGTTAGAGAAAATCCAGACACCGTACAGGTGAGTTGCAGAGTCGCTCCGGGTCTTTTCACGCCACCACCAGTCTCGACAAGAGTCTGCGCAGAAATACCTGCATGTTAGGGAAGAATGCAGAAACTGTCAGAGAAAAACAACCACAGCATACAACTGAGAAAATGGCAGCACGTGGATAAAGGGGACATGGGAACCTTTTCTTACATGCAGGGAAGATCATGAGGAAGCTTATCAACACAGCTGGTTCCATGACTTTGGAGGTTGAGAACTCCTAGGACTGGAAGGGCTACTGTCTTCCTTCCGTGGTGCTGAGTACCTTATCCTCTACTCGCACCTCTCCTTTAAAGCAAGTCTGCAGAGGAAACTAATTTGCATGTTGCCATCACTTCTCCCTATATACCAGGTGAGTGCAGGCAGTTATGGCAGATTTCTTCCTCCCAGCTGCCTGGAAGTGGAAACATCAAATGTAACAATGACATCATTTTGCTTGTAGTTTCCTTGTTGTTGCAAACTTCAGCCAACAAACTAGTGCAACTTGGGTGCAAAATCAATGTCAATGTTTATAACTGTGATTCCACAGTCTCTACTTCCTACATTTTATGACCTCACCATTGTTGGCTTCTGTCCATAGAAGGACTGGCACTCTTGGTACCGTTTGTGGCGGCATAGTGTGCTTGGGGACAACAGGTCAGCGGTGGGCCATGTGCTGTTCATGCTGAAGTTCTAAGATAAAATGATTGTGGGTTACAGATCCGGTTACAGCCCCCACCTCTTGTTCCACCTTCTCCTCCTCCCCCAATAAAAATATTGTTCAGCCTAAAGTTCTGTGCTTGGGGACAAGAGATCAGTGAAGTGTCAACCTCTTTGTCCCACATTCTCCCCCCCCCCAACCAATATTGTTGAGGCTAAAGTTCTCTGCAGATCTTTCATCCCTAATTTGCAGGGATGCAGATCTTTCATCCCTAAAAAAAGGCGCCTGAGGGGGGACATGATTGAGACTTATAAAATTATGCATGGGATGGAAAGAGTGGATAGAGGGAAATTCTTTTCCCTCTCGCACAACACCAGAACCAGGGGACACACACTAAAATTGAGTGGAGGGAGAGTTAGAACAGACAAAAGAAAATATTTCTTTACCCAGCGTGTGATTCATCTGTGGAACTCCTTGCCACAGGATGTGGTGATGGCACCTGGCCTAGATGCCTTTAAAAGGGGTTTGGACAAATTCATGGAGGAAAAGACCATCACAGGTTACAAGCCATAAGCAACCTCCTGGTTTTTAGAAGTGGGTTTTCTCTGTGCCAGGTGCAAGGGAGTGGCGACTGGACACAGGTATCTTGTTGTCTCGTGTGCTCCCTGAGGCATCTGGTGGGGCCACTGTGTGACACAGGAAGCTGGACTAGATGGGCTTTTGGCCTGATCCAGCAGGGCTCTTCTTATGTTCTTATGTTCTTATGTTCTTAATTTGATTTCAAACCTGTTTGGACGTACGTACGAAGTCCTGCAGAAATGCCCCAAGATGTCATGCAGTTGGAGTAGGGCTGGTGTAGTGCTGCTGTCTGGTCACCCCACAAGCAGCCTTGACCTCCAAGCTTCTTTTTGTCTTCTTTACCCAGTCATGTGCAGTAAGCATTTGAAGAGTGAGGGGCTCAACATCACGTTCTTATTGTTTTTAATTTGAGGGGGCTCAAAATCTAAGAGTTTGGAAATGCTGAAAAAGATGTCTTTCTTGCCATCTTTACAGATTTGGACTAAGTGGGCAAGTGAAAAAACAGCCCCCCTTCCAGGGGCTGAACACCACATCCTTCATGACTTGGCTGCTTATCTGGAACAGGCAATATTCTGAGCAGCTTCATTTCCCTGAATGGTCTGGTAGTGAAATTCCAGACACATCAGGCGCAGAGTCTCTCCTGGCATTTGGATACCACCACCAGGCTCAGAGAACTGTTCTCATATATATATTCCAGACTAACGGCCCAATCCTGTCCAAAGGGGCTGCTCATAGAATGCATGTTCTGAAGCATCAGGATCCAGGCAGAAGTGCCTGGATCTGGTACACATTGCGGGACAGCATGATCGACCTCTCCATCGCTCTCCTGCACCCAACGTTCTGTGCCTGCCATGGTTCTCTTATTCTCCTCTCCACCCACTGTAGGTTTTCCCTCTATCCCTCTTGCGCATGGTGCACCTTAACTCTTGTAGAAACCCCACGTGCTCCTGAAGGATCCAACCATCCATGTCATGCCTATGCCTTCCACAGATGCCGTCGTAACTCCCCTCCCTCTTGCATTCCCTGAGCGGTGGCAGCATCCTGATCAGTTACAGTTATTGGTTGTCTGGTTTGACCTTCTTGCCCATTTCCTGTGTCTTGGACCTCCTCCCCTTACTAAGTTTGTATTGCTGTTTGGTTTGCGGTTTGGGCTCCAGCCCCCAGCCTGCCAGGCACATACAGTACACCACTGTCAATCATGAAGGTTCCTGGCCATGTGTGTTGTGGGCAGATGTGTACAGCTTGTGCAGTGGTATCCAGAGTATCTGTGGTAACATTATCACTTAATGGGACCACATTTGGAAGGGGCTCCATGCATTGCTTTTTTGACTTGCCATTAAGGCTCCTTCCATAGAGGATCAGCTGCCTCATACTGTGCGAAGGGGTCACAACTAAGCTCGGGATCACATGTTTTGTGCAATCTGTTTGATAGCTGCAACCTACGTTCAGTCAGCAGGGCTGGGTAAGGCCCACTGAGACAGTGCAGCTTGTTGGAGTATGACAGTGGCTTGACTCCAGAACTCACTGCTCTTGAATCAGCAAGTTCTAAGAGAGCTCTAAGACAGGCTGCCATGAAGAGGTAAATCCAAGAGGGCTCAGTGGGACTTACTCCCAGGTAAGTGTGTATAGGACTGCAGCCTAGCTCCTTTTCCTTGGAAAAAAATACCACCACCCCATTAACATTCTACATATGGATTAATGTTGCACCACGAATGTTGTGGATTTGCAGTTGAGGAAATTGTGTGGATGAAAGAGGCTCCTGTTTTCAGCTGTTGCACACCAACACATGCATGACTGATGCCTGGCTTTCTGGAGGGTAGTTTTTGTGTAGCTCCTGAGAGGGTTTTGCTCACTATGGGCGTCTCTCTTGCACAGTAATACACAGCGGTGTCTTCAGGCTGCAGACCAGTCATTTGCAGGAACACCTGGCTTCTCGAGTTGTCCTTTGTGATGCTCATCCGAGTTTTTAGCGCACTGTTAGAGGCAGTGTTTCCATCGGTCCACATAACACCAATCCACTCCAGTCCCTTTTCTGGGGCTTGGCGGACCCAGTGCACATGGTAGCTTGTTAGAGAAAATCCAGACACCGTACAGGTGAGTTGCAGAGTCGCTCCGGGTCTTTTCACCCCACCACCAGTCTCGACAAGAGTCTGCGCAGAAATACCTGCATGTCAGGGAAGAATACAGAAATAGTAAAAAATAAAATTAAAAGTGAGGCATATAACTGAGAAGATGATGATAGCATACAATCAATTCTCCATAAAAGGGACTTGTGAGCCTTTCTTACATGTAGAAAAGATCATGAGGAAACTTATCAACACAGCCAGTTCCATGACTTTGGACGGTGACGACTCCAAAGACGGGAAAAATCTATTGTGTTCCTTCTGTGGTCCTGAATGTCCTCTACTTGTACCGTTCCTTTAATGAAATGCCGCACCGGAAACTAATTTGCATGTTGCCATCAGTGCTTCCTATATATACCAGGTGAGTGCAGGAAGCTATGGCAGATTTCTTCCTCCCAGCTGCCTGGCAGTGGAAGCATCCAATGTTTCAACTGGGAAGAGGGCAGGGCAAGCTTGCCTCTCTCTGACTTTTGTCACCTAAAAGGCCTATAGATGGAGTACTTTGAACTTCTGGGCGTGTGGGTGGTCAAAGGTATTTGGGGATGTGTGTATAATGCTTTGAAGTATGGAGGGTCTCTGACATGCTGACCAAATGCTGTGAAACATGACATTCTGGTTGGTAAGATCTGAAGAGTGCTTTGAAATGGACAGCCTGCTGTAAGGCAGATAGGAAGCAAGCACAGGGTGAAAGGTGCGAAAGGATAAGTCCTTCAAATCGGCTCCAGAAGTCCTTGAGAATGTGAGTCAGCAGATCTGCAGCTGTCCCAAAGGGGCAAAAGAGAAACTAAGCCCAGGTGAAATTAATTTGCAAGATATCATGAGAATTCTGGTCCCGCGCTATCATGCCAGGAGCGAGATTTGCATGCCCCCCCATTCATGTGGTACCCCTCCTGAATGAGGGTAATTGGATGCCCAGGGTGCCCCGTGGCACATTTAAGCAGCCCCCACCTGGCACCCCGTCATCGGTTCACGTTGCCCTGTTACCTGTATTGACACGAACCCAAGGAGTGATTTAGAAGAGGCGCAGATCAGGCAGCAGAAACACAAGATCAGTTGGAGTTGTAAACTTGTTCTTCCATTAAAATTATTTTCTGTAGAGGATTGTGGGAAGGAGGCCCCAGACACCTGCTTCCTGTGCTACGGTTCTGTTTGCCCTCCTCATCTCACTCTTGATTGTGGTTTCTAATAGCATTTCATTCATCTCACCCAGTTGCAAACATCCTGGAGCATGAGCTCCACCAGCAGGACATTCTTTTGCACAGCCTACAAAGGTTTCAAGTCACCTTCTTGGGAAGTCACTGCCTGATGGGACACAATATTGATGTATCTATTAAAAGTGTATTATGTTCAGGGATGTGGATCAAGTCTCTGGGTCCAAGTCTCAAGTCAAGTCCCAAGTCTTTGCCTCCAAGTCCCGAGTCTTTGGTCGCGAGTCACAAGTTCCTATCTATTTAATGGGGAAAATGGGTGGGGGTTGTGCTGGGATGTGTGTGTGTGGGGGGGGGGTTGGCACTGGCAGGGCTGTAAACTTCCCCTGTTGTGCCAGTCTCTTGGTTGAGTCCTGCATTGAGTTCATTGAAGTCCCTTTGTGCCGTCTCCTTATCTTGCTCCACAGCCACACATTTCCTCCCACAGATGAGATTGATTTTATTCATAGAACACGGTGACATTTCAGTGATACCATCAAAAGGTAATATTCTTCATAAAGGTAAGGTAAAGGTATCCCCTACTCGAAAGTCAGTCGTGTCCAATGCTAGGGTGCAGTGCTCATCTCCTTCTCTAAAGCCGAAGAGCCAGCGCTGTCCGAAGACGCTTCTGTGGTCATGTGGCCGGCGTGACTAACAGAACACTGTTACCATCCCACCAAAGTGGTACCTATGTATCTATTTGCAATTTCTTGCTTTCGAACTGCTAGGTTGGCAGGAGCTGGGACAGGAGACGGGAGTGCACTCCGTCACGTGGCACTCGGGTCTCGAACTGCTGTCCTACCGACCTTCCGGTCTGCAGTTCAGCATCTTAACCACTAAGTCACCACAACCCCAATATTCTTCATAGGGCAATATATGGGCAAAATATAGGCAAAATATATGGGCAAAATATAGGGCAAAATATTCTTCATAGGGCAATAAATTATATATAAAGGGCTGATAGATCCCAGAAGGTGGTGCTGGGGGATGCTTGTTCGGCACCCTTGCCCTTGAGGTGTGGGGTGCCACAAGGGTCAATTCTATCCCCCATGCTGTTTAACATCTATATGAAGCCGCTGGGAGAGGTCATCCGGGGGTTTGGGGTAGGGAGTCATCAGTATGCTGATGACACCCAGCTCTTTCTCTCCTTCCCACCTGACTCCAAGGGGGCGGTCGATGTCCTGAATCGTTGTCTGGAGGCAGTTGGGAGCTGGATGGGGGCTAACAAGCTGAAATTAAATCCTGATAAGACAGAGGTTCTTCTGGTCCAGAAGTCTACGACTCAGGTACTGGATCATCGTCCTGCTCTGAATGGGGTTGTACTCCCTCTGAAGGAGCAGGTCCGCAGCTTGGGGGTTCTCCTGGATGCGCAGCTGCTCCTGGATTCCCAGGTAGCGGCTGTGGCCAGGGGGGCTTTTGCCCAGCTTCGGCTGGTGCGCCAGCTGCGACCGTACTTGGATCGTGCAGACCTGGCCACAGTGACCCATGCCCTAGTGACATCTAGACTAGATTACTGCAATGCGCTCTACGTGGGGCTGCCTTTGAAGACTGTTCGGAAACTGCAACTAGTGCAGAATGCGGCGGCCCACGTGGTTGCTGGGGCTTGTCAGTTCGACTCAGTCGAGCCGTTGCTTTGGCGGCTACACTGGCTGCCGGTTCGTTTCCGGGCACAATTCAAAGTGCTAGTTTTGACTTTTAAAGCCCTCAACGGCTTGGGTCCAGGGTATTTGAGGGACCGCCTCCTTCCTTATAATCCGACCCGTACTCTGAGGTCATCAGGGGGGGCCCTGTTAACCGTGCCGCCTTTGACAGAAGTGAAGGGGATGGCGGCACGGAATAGGGCCTTCTCGGCGGTGGCGCCCCAATTGTGGAATTCCCTCCCCCTGGAATTAAGAATGACTCCCTCTTTAGAGGCCTTTCGGCGGGGCCTTAAGACGTTTTTATTTAGGATTGCTTTTAATGTCTGACGTGGTGGGCTGACCTTTTAACAAATGGTTTTAACATATGTAAATGTGACCCACTGGGGTTGTTTGTTTTAACTTAAATTGTTTTAATTAATTATTTTAATGTATTTAATGTGTTTATATGTATTTTATGTATTTTAATATGTTGTAAGCCGCCTTGAGTGCCCTCGGGAGAAAGGCAGGCTACAAATTCCTTAAATAAATAAATAAATAAATAAATAAATAAATAATCCCCCCCCCCCAAACAGTCTTTTCCTCAAGTTCTCCTCTGACCTCTAAAGAGACTCCAGATACTTCAGGGAGGTCTTCTGAAAATATTCAGCTGAGCCTTCCTTGGAGAAATAGACATGATTACGAAAGATTCACAAAGAAGTCCGGAAGGGGCTGGCAGGGCTGGCATCAGGTATAGCTGATGGTCCACAACACCCCTGGGCCCACCTGAGTGACGTTTGAGTCCTAGGTCTTGGTGGCACTGCAGGAGGAGCACTGTGGAGGGTCCGGTGCAGGGCGTTGCCATGCAGGCTCCAGTAGCTTGGTGCCACCACTGGCAGCTGTCCAGAGCTTGCAAAATCCTTCTATTAACCTGTACTCATGTCTTGATGTTGCCGTCGTTGCCTTAATAGGCAAACGTGAAGCAGCCCTGGGATGAGTCCAATCAATCAAGCTCCCCTCTATGAAAAGCAAGGAAATTGCAGACATGCCTCCTAAAATAAACTCCTCTGCCTTTTAAGTGCTACAAGTCTCATGGCCACATATAAAATATAAGCAAATATGTTCGTTTTATATATTTATTAATATATTACAACATAAAAACAATACATATTTCGTAAGGTTATAGCAAGCTCGAAGCAATACATCCTACTAGCATACTATTCACTATTTTCTACATATAATATCCAACTAAGCCAAAATATCACCCACATTCTATTCATTAAATCCACATATCATCACATTATTCTTCTCTCTCCCTCCCTCCCTCCTCCCTCCCTCCCTCTCTCTCTCTTAAAAATCAATAAATGGTTTCCAATTATTCACAAAAAGGTTACCTGACTTTTCCTTAATTAAAATTGCAAGTTTATCCATTTCAGCATAATCCAAAACTTTCAACCACCAATCTTCCAGCGAAGGTATTTCTGAATTCTTCCAATATTCAAGTATGTTCTGTTTCATAGCTGATGGGCGTTTGGCAGGATATAAGGCCTGGCATTTCTTAAGGGAAAACAGCCAGATGCAAACTCCTTTCTGTTTTTGCACACCGCCTCTGTTCCTTTTGCTTACTGTGATCTTCGTGCACAGTAATATGTGGCTGTGTCTGCAGCTGTCACAGAGTCCAGCTGGAGGGAATATGCGTTGCTGGAGGCATCGGCAGAGAGGGTGATTCTGCCTTGGAGAGAGGGGGCGTAGAATATGCGCCATGTGTTGCTATTCCAGTCTATCTGCCCCAGCCACTCCAGGCCTTTTCCAGGAGCCTGCCGGACCCACTCCCAATACGCATTCTTGATGGAGTCCCCGGTGACTGTGCAGGTGAGTCTCAAGGGTCCTCCAGGCTTCACCGTTCCTGGTCCAGACTCCACAAGTTGAACACTGGAGTAGACATCTAAAACCAACAACAAAGTATTAGTGAATTCACTGGTTACAATTGCACTGCTGTTTTTTTTAATGCCTGCTGTTATTACATTGTTTGGATACTTTCGTGCTGTTACTTGAAAATTGACTTAAGAACTTTCTCAGAGAGTGGTACATATACCATGTACTGTATTTTTTTATTTTAATGATCACTCTCACATTAATCTGATTGATACTCACACAGTGGAAAAACTAATAAGGAAAGAAAACTGAAGAGAGCCTTCATAGTGCACCGTCAGGAAACCTCTGGAGCGATGGCTGGTTTGGGTCTGCAGCGAGTCCTGAATGCCTTGGGGTTCAGCCTCTGGGTGTCGCTTTTTAAATGGAAATCTACTCAGGCAAGAGATTTGCATCTAATATTCATCCAGCTGGAGAGGGCAGTTTAAAAGAGACTGCACAGAGAATCTTTGTAGACAGTGCCGGCCCAACCAGGAGGCCGACTGAGGTGGGCGCCTCAGGGAAAATTTGTGCAGGGGAGCACACACCTCCGTCTGGCTCCTTGCTTTCACGGCTCCTCCTAATTTCCTCACAGGAGGGGGAAAAGCAGTAAGGAAATTTCCACAAAGTGCTACAGTACATCAAAGTAAATTGTGACAACAGTCAAGCCTGTTCCCTTGTCCCAGGGATTCATCACTGAGCCCAGGGGGTGAAGTTCTTCCCCTTGGAATATAGGGTTGCCAATGCTCCAGGACGGGCCTAGAGTCTCCCACAATCAGCACCGATCTCCAGGTGATGACTGGAAGCAATCTGAAAGATGTTTACAGGGCCTCCGGTAATTCCCAGCATGGTTCCTTTTGGAAACTAATCTCCAGGAGCAGTTCAGTCTGAGGTGGCAACCCTATTTGGTGGAGCCACTAGAGACCCACTCGAGATCACAGTTGCAGCCCCCAAAGCCTGGTCCCATGTGATCCTATGACAGATAACTGATGAGTTGTATTGAGACTAAGGTGCACTTGGGAAGGGTTAAAAGTATGTCCCCCTTTGTCTTAGCGATTCATAGCTTTTTCTCTTTTTTCCTTTTTAAGATCCTTACTTTGGAGGAATGAACTTGCAATCCAAACAAGTTGTGTTGTGTAAGCAAGCCTTTTGCGGTGCAAATGAAATACAACATCATGCACCTGTGGCTGAGGAAACAGGCTGGCTGATCATGAAAATGCATGCGCACAACGGATGCCTGGTTTGCTGGAATTGTTGTTTCTGCGCTGTTACTGAGCGGGGTTTTCTCAGTGTGTGTCTCTCGCACAGTAATACATGGCTGTGTCTTCGGGCTTCAGGCCATTCAGTTGCAGGAACGTCTGGCTTTTGGAGGTGTCTCTTGTGATGGTGGTGCGATTTTGGAGCGCACTGTTATAGTATGTTTCTCCACCAGCTGCGATGAATGCAATCCACTCCAGGTCCTTTCCTAGGGGCTGACGGGACCAGTCCATATGGTAGCTTGATAGAGAAAATCCAGAGACTGTACAGGTCAGTTCTAGACTCTCTCCAGACCTCTTCACACCCCCACCAGACTCTCTAATAGTAATCTGTGACGAAATGTCTGTGTTGGTCAGGGGAAAAGTAGAAAAGGGAGAGAGAGAGAGAAATAAGAATCAGAAACAAGAAGAAAAAGACAGTTGAGTTATCCATTGTGTTGTCTACATAAGAGGGAGTGGGAGATTTTCTTACATGAAGGGAAGACCATCAGGAAGCTTATGAAAAGTCTCAGTTCCATGACTTGGATGGTTGGCAAGACTTTGTAGGCAACTGAGTGGGGATCCTATATTCTCTGCCTGTTACTTCCCTTTATATAAGGACATGCCAGAGAGCTATTTGAATAATGTTGCAATCACTACCTATATCAGAGAGCAAACCAGAAGTTGCAAGGGACGTGTGGCTCCATTAAGAGCAGAATCCCTAAGAACATCAGAAGAGCCCTGCTGGATCTGGCCAAAGGTCCACCTAGTCCAGCTTCCTGTATCTCACAACAGCCGCACCAGATGCCTCAGGGAGCACACAAGACAACAAGATGCCTGTATCCTGTCGCCACTCCCTTGCATCTGGCATTAAGAGTTAGCCTATTACTAAGAGCAGGAGGTTGCTTATCCCCATCATGGCTTGTAACCTGTGATGGATTCATCCTCCATAAATCTGTCCAATCCCCTCTTAAAGGCATCTAGGCCTGCATCTCCTCTTTTCCATTTCCTGCTAATGGCTTGTGACAACAGCACAAAACACAAAATCATCTTCAGGAGGACATGTCTTTGAAAACGGAGAGGGTGAAAAAATAACATCGGGGGTGGCTTGCATGGGAGACTCCGTACGGGGAGCGCTGGATGCCTCTGTAAGATCCACTTGAGCACAAATGAAGATGGAGGTGCTGAAAGAATGGCCTGCCCCACTACTTGCATAGCCTCCTTTATATAAGAAGCCATCTTTCCACAGGAGCAATTTCATCGTATTTGGGGGGGGGGCTTGTCATTCCAAAAACTGTGACTCGGGAGTCAGTTGCCTGAAAAGCTACCTCTGTGGATCCAGAGAAGTCATGCAGAGGAAGCTACGACCAAATTAATGTCTAGTCTTGTTTCCTATGAATGCTGGCTTGAATAACTGGAAACCATTTATCGATTTTTTAAAAGAGAGAGAGAAGAACGATGTGATGATATGCGGATTTAATGAATAGAACATGGGTGTTATTTTGGCTTAGTTGGATATTATATGTAGAAAATAGTGAATAGTAGGCTAGTAGGATGTATTGCTTCGTGCTTGCTTTAACTTTATGAAATATGTATTGTTTTTATGTTTTAATATATCAATAAAATATAAATATATAGAATGCTGGCTTCATCATTCACTAAGCATATTCTCCCCTCCCAAGAAATCTTTGTAACCAACTCCATTGTTGCACTGAACTGCAGAGGGCATGGTTTGGAAAAAGACCACTGCAGAACTGCATCAGGAAAACAGACAGGTAGCCTGTAGACAGACAGGTACCTGTAGACGGGTAGACTGACAAAATCACACACACACACACACACACACACACACACACACACACACACACACACACACAAACAGAAGAATAGTGTACTGCAGAGGTTTCCAACCTTTGTGAGGCCATGTACCACTGTGAGCCCCCTCCATCCATCGCGTACCACTGGAAGTAAGTGTAGATGATGTCATCAGCACTTACGTCCAGTTTGGCAGCCCAGGAGGCAAGGAGGTAAGGAGCGTGGTGCATGGGAGGGCCCTTCCCTGTGTGCGGGAAGCCCGTGCACTCAAGCTCTGCCGATCTTCCAGAGCTCGAGCGCATGGACTTCTTGTGTGCAGGGAAGGGCCCTCTTGTCCCTGCCGCAGCCTGGAAAAAAGTGACTTCAGTTCTGCCGATCGGCACTGGCCTGGACAGCTTTGGCTTTCTGACCCTAGACGTTGGAGGAGGTTGTTCCAGAAAGGGAAACAGGGAAGTGAAAGCAATCGGTCATGTTAAGTGTCGGCTTCTGTATCCCTTAATGGGAGCCTTGCCTCAAAAGGGGTTTCTAAACAGCTGCTTCCTGTAGGAAATGGAGGGTCCCCCGCTCTTTCTCTCTCTCTGAATTGTGGTTTCTAGTAGGAAGTCTTCATGCACAGCTCAGTAGAACACCAGCACCACCAGCAGCATGGAAGCGCTTCCTGAGAAGGGTTTTCGCACCCTCCCAGACTGGCGGCGCTGCACTGTGCTGCCGCCATTGTCCGCTGTGCAGTAATACACAGCGGTGTCTTCTGCTCTCAGGTCATTCATCTGCAGATAGAAGTTGGAGCTGTCTTTGGAGGCAGAGAAGCGCCCTTGGATCGTGGCCGCGTATGCCTTGTACCTTGGGATCCTGTAGTGAACCAGCCACTCCAGACCTTTGCCAGGGACCTGCCTCACCCAGTGCATGTAATGGTTTTCAATGTCAAACCCTGTGATGCTGCATTTGAACTGGGCGGATTCTCCAGGTCGTTTTATTTCTGGACTAGACTGGGTAAGAGTAACGGCAGAACAAGCTCCTGGGAGAGAGAAGAAAGAAGAGTTAAAAAAAGCAATCATCGAATCCATGGGTTGCAACAGAGTGTGTTTGAGATTGTGATGGATAATCATGTTAGGGCATTTGTAAGACAAGGGAAAAAAAAACACCTTTTAAAGTTGCAATCACAAAAAGTAAATGGAGCCAAAACATCATGTCTTCCCCCTCTCTCTTTGATCTATACGAAGCCCTTTTCCAGAGGACAATTGGAAGAAGAGCTCCAGAACTGTGTCCTTTGGGTGAAGCATCTGCAGAGAGATGACTTTATTTGGAAGCCAATAAGCCTCTTTGCATATCCTCCCCCATTTAAGAGGCAAATCTTCCCACTCACTCAGAAGAAGGTGAGACAGAGTGGTCCATCAGAGAGACAGTTGGACCTGAGGGAGTTGCAGTCAATTCCCTGTTCATCAATAGACTGACTGTATTTCAGTCTCTTCATCAGTATTTCTCATTATCTCTGTAAAATGGGCATAGCAGTGAAACCTTTGATTCTACTGGATGCCTTCCAATAGTACCTTTGAGCCTGGGATGATGGGGGGGGGCAATGAGAGAGCTTGACCCCATTTAGCTCCTATTTAGCTTCCTTCATCACACTTGAGGAGTGTTTGTCGTGGCGGTGGCGGCCCCCTCCCACGGGGGTGTGTGGGGTTGCTTCTGCCCTGAGTCATAGACAGAGATGCTGCATTTACAGCAGCATTTACAAGCCTGATATTGACAGCCCGTTTAGTCAATTTCCTATTCCAAACAACTTCTCCATTTATATGAAACCACAGCGGATTTCCCCCCCGGCTGGCCTCAGGAGGCGTTTTTGTGTGAGTTCAGATTCACTTTCCCTCTCCGTGTCTCTCCTACAGTAATACAAGGCCGTGTCCTCAGCTCTCAGGCTTCCCATTTGCAGGTAAACCAGCCTTTTGGAACTATCAGTAGAGGTCGTGAATCGGCCCTTGACGGGATCTCCGTAATGCGTGGTGCCCTTATTAATTGCTGAGACCCACTCGAGTCCCTTCCCAGGCGCCTGACGAACCCAGTGCATCCAGTAGCTGTCAATATTGAACCCTGCTGTTGTACATGTCAGTTGAAGGGACTCTCCCGGTCTTTTCGTACTCCCTCCAGATTCCACCAGGGAAATGTCTGATTGGACACCTAGAAAAGGAGACAAGTTACAAGTCTTGCTGACATCAATTCGCTAACTTATAGTCTTAATTATTGCTTGATCATAGCGGGAGAGGAGTAATACCTTCAAAAGCTGAGGAACCAAAGATGAAAAAGATCCAGAAAAGCATTTCTGTTGGATGGTGAGGAGGGAAATTCTCTGTAGAAAGTGCTGCTAGCTACCAAGGAGTCATGGACTGCCTCTGCAGGATGACGAACTTGAGCACTGGGCACGAGAAGAGGTGACGTTTAAGGCATGGACTAGTCCACTATTTGCATATCTTTCTCAATATAAGAGAGGCCAGTTCCATAAGCAAGGATCGTGGGGATGGGCTGAGTTTATATGACTGTCTCACTAGGGAGACTAACCATAAATCCGTCCTGGGTGGACCCAAGGTGTTCTACAATGAAGACATTTGCAGGCTTGGCAATTTGCATCACATATGCATCTCACCTTCCTGAGTGCCACTGGTATTAATTGAATGTGCAATGCTGCCAAACTGCCCGAATAGCAAGCCTGATCACGGAACATTTCGTTTGTGTCTTCTCATACTCTCTCCATTATTAATGCTTAGATGCACAGGCACAAATCTGTATTTCACTGATTGTTTAATCTTTTCTTTTGTAAACTGCCATGCACTACAAGAAGGGTGGAAAGGAAAGGATATAACTTTATTTAAAAGACTTCCAAAAGTAATGATTATCTGCAGTGACATCACTAGGGGTGTGTGTGTGTGGAGGGGTGCAGACCGCATCAGGTGACACTCTTGGGGGTTGACACCACTAGTGGCCAAAATTGTGGAAACCTTTTAGAAACTTTGTATTTATGATTATGATTATTCAACTGATGTTATCATTGGAACAGTGTTTAATGCAGAATGAAATGAAACAAATCGTTCTGAATTATCTGTATTCTATCAAACGTTATGGCCAAATAACCGGAAAAAGAAAACACAACTGCCTTAATGTGGATGGCATTTTACAGTAATGTAATTAAAACGAGGCAGAGCCCTGCCCCGAGGAGGTTACACTCTAGTTTCATTGAGGGGACACAATACATTAAGTAGGGAAAGGAAATGGGATGAATATGAGGAAAGGCAGTTGTACAAACTCAAATTTTGGTTTATCTTGTTTTACTTGAGAACAAGAAATACAACCCAGATTCGCAGAAAAGCTGGGTTTTGAGAAGGGGGCTCAAAAAATGAAGTGGGACTAGATTTGAAATTCAATATGCATTTTTGGAGACAGGATTTACTGCGTTAAGAGGCAGGGCTGGTGGCAGTGGTTGGACCCAATGGGGTGTCAGCTGGGCTTTCTGAGGCTCTCGAGTTTCGTTTCATAATGAAAGGCAGAGTCTGGTGATGCTGCAAAATTGCTGACCGATGAAAATGGAAAACCGAACTGGGCTGGGGGCAGAACCCAGCGTCAAGGTTTGGAAGCAGCAGTAGCCCCCCCCCCCAATAGCCTCCGGTGTCTATCGTTGCAGGGATCTGTCTGCTCGCCACTTGCGGCCAGGTTGCGCTCGCTAGTGTTGTCGTGTTTGCAACAGACTTAAAGCTATGCGCACCGCCAGAACACTCATTGTGGCAGCATAAATAGCCCATAGGACTGGGCTGTCAGTCTGGCTTCCCCTTACTGAGTGTCTCTTGAACAAGAATACATTAAAAGAAAGAGAACATGATGAGACCACACAAGGACCTCTCCTTTCTGCCGACACTGCCATGTTTGCAATCCTGATGCTGGTTGAATTGTGTGGGATGTCCTTCGTTAGTGGTTGAGGAAACAGACTGGCAGAGACCCTGACTCCTGATGCAGGAACCAACCAAAGCACTTGCGTGACAAACGTCTGGTTTTCCAGCAGGGAAGCTTTTGGGCTGGCCCTGAGAGGGTTTTCTTCAGTGAGTGTTTTGAAAGTGTGACCATCTTCCAGCAGCTGCACACCAACTCAAGCATGACTGAAGCCTGGGTTTCTGGAACGCCAGTTTTTGAGCTGCCACTTAGAGAGTTTTGCTCAGTGTGTCTCTCGCACAGTAATACATGGCTGTGTCTTCTGGCTTCAGTGCATTCAGTTGCAGGGACACCTGGTTTTTTGAGGTGTCTCTTGCGATGGTGATCCGGTTTTGAAGAGCACTGTTGTAGTTAGTGCTTCCACCACCCCAGATAACTCCCACCCAGTCCAGTCCCTTTCCCGGGGACTGGCGAACCCAGTGCACTGCAATGCTGGTTAGAGAAAATCCAGACACCGTACAGGTCAGTTGTAGGTTGTCGCCTGGCCTCTTGACGCCTCCACCAGATTCTTGAAGGGTAATCTGTGAGGAAATGCCTGCATTTAATAGAAAATAAGACGGAATAAGAAAAAATGTGGAAACTACATACAAAACTATCAGATTATCTAAAAAGAGAGAAATGGAAACTTTTCTTACATGCAGGGAAGATGGTTAGAAAACTTATCAAGATCTTCATATCCATGATTGGAAGAATCATCCAGGACCTGAAAGCCAGCAGAATACTAACAACAACCTTGGATCTCTGCAACTTTGACCTGTAACGTTCCTCTAAATAAGGCAATCCTTCAAAGTCATTTGCATGACGTCTCAAGAGCTCATTATATCAGAGAGGATCGTGGGTTTCGGGTGGAAGTTATGGGGAAACTGGGGCTGCCAGCTGGAGTAGCCACCTCACATCTTCTCCCTTATATGCTCTTTGTTCTCCAGTCCTTGCCCACTACCTTGCCTTTGCTGTTGGTGTGTGGAACATGAAGCAACCCCCATTCCAGCCACCAGCCACAGACCACTGTGCCAGCTGGAACCCAGGGTCTTCCACACCTCAGCCCCCCTTTCCTTTCCAGCCTTCTTTCTCCTCGATAGGAACTGACAGAATCCAGAGAGAGAGGTCACCAGCGACCACATGCTGATCCAGGGCAGTAGTGCCTAGTGACACAGTCAGTCACTGAGGAAGTGGGAAGGGGATCACTGAGGCTCCATCCATGGTGGGCCGGAGGAGGGCGGGAGCAGACTCAGGGTGAGGGGCACCCCAAGTTTTCCTCTCCCTCCAATACTCTGCGTGGTAATCATCATTCACATTGTTAATGGAACACCCCAGACCCTTTGTTATATAGGAATTCCAATGCAATCCACCAGAACTTAGTGCTCACTCCTTTCCCCTCATTTCCCCTTGTTTGGAGACACAGCTTACTGGGGAAAAGCCTTGGTAGTATGAAACCACCGTCACCAGCCCAAGAGATCAGGCAAGCCAGAAAACCCAGGTTCGCAGATAAGCTGGGTTTTGAAAAGAGGGATCAAAAAATGAAGTGGGACTGGGTTTGAAATTCCATATGCATTTTGGGGGATGGGATTTGCTGTGTTTGGAGGCAGGGCTGGTGGCAGTGGTCGAAACCAATGGGGCCTCAGCTGGGCTTTCTGAGGCTCTCGGTTTTCATTTTATAATGAAAGTCTGGTGATGCTGCAGAATTGCCGACCGATGAAAATGGAAAACTGAACTGGGCTCAAGGCAGAACCCAGGGTCATTTCAGGGTCATTTCAGGGAAACGGGCAGCTTGAAAAAGCACCCAGTGGCAGCCATGGGAGGAATCGAGCCAGGATGGGGCTTTGCATCAGAGTCCACCTGAGTCTGCTACTGACATTGCCAAATTGGGCCCTTGGAAAGGATTGGGCCCATGTACAATTTTCATGGTGGCCTCTATTTGTTTTCCTGGTTGGCACTGGAAAGACTTATGACTTTGCAAGACTTATGACACACATTTTAAACACCACTACATGATTCCACTGCAAATGTTGTATATTATGTGCAATAATGATGTCCTCTGAATTGAGCAGGACATGCTGCATTTTCGCTTTTGGAAAAGAGCCTGACAGAGCTCCTGTTTCCAGCTGCAGGAGCCAACCAAACACGTGTGACGGACGTGTCGTTTTCTGCAAGGGAAGCTTTCAGAGTGGCCCTGAGAGTTAAATCGAATGAATGTCTCTGAAGTGTATCCATCTCCCCAGCAGCTGCATGAAAACCCAAGCATGACTGAAGCCTGGGTTTCTGGAATGGCAGTTTTTGTGCTGCCACTTAGAGGGTTTTTCTCAGTGTGTCTCTCGCACAGTAATACATGGCCGTGTCTTCAGGCGTCAGGCTGTCCATTTGCAGGAATACCTGGTTCCCTGATGCTGTGACTCTGATCCGGTTTCGGAGACCACTGTTATAGTAAGTGCTTCCACCAGGCCAGATGCCTCCAGCCCACTCTAGTCCCTTTCCCGGTGGCTGACGGGCCCAGGTGACTGCGTAGCTCGATAGAGAAAACCCAGAGAATGTGCAGGTCAGCTGTAGATTCTCTCCAGGCCTTTTCAATCCACCGCCAGACTCCACAAGACTCTGCGAAGAAACACCTGCATGGTAGGAAAGGAAGACAGAGGCTCACATCAAAAGTGGAACTCAGAGAAAAGCACCATGGAATCCAACCTAACATCTACTTCAAGGGAGAAAGACAGTCTTACTTACATGCAATGAAGGTCATTAAGAAACTGACCGGGAAGCCCAGTTCCATGACACAGAAGGTTTGCAACAACTTCTGGGACAGAAATGGACCTGAATTCTTTCAAGGGCTTCGGATTCTGTTTGCTCCAGATAGGAGTGGCCTTTAAAAAGGCCACACCAGAAACTCATTTGCATCATGCCACAAGAACTACTTATGTAAGAGATCAGATGGGCTCAATCTAGATGTTGTAAGGACTGCATGGCCATAAGAATTGAGACAATAGAGTCGGATCATTATGTTTTGTGGAGATGTGAACGTATGCTTCCAAGAGTTATTGTTTTCAACCTTTAGAAGATAACATTATTTCCTAGAAAAACATATTTATGGTAAAAGGCAATAATAACTGAACTAAGTTGACCAAAGAAACCTTTCTGTCAGGAATTTGTAGTCTTATCGTGGAAGGAATCTTCAGAAGGCACAGAATATATGCGGTCAAGCATATTTCTTGTTGGAAATTTCATTGGATGTTAGATTCTG
Organism: Plestiodon gilberti rubricaudatus; assembly: GCA_026170595.1. NCBI lineage: Eukaryota > Metazoa > Chordata > Lepidosauria > Squamata > Scincidae > Plestiodon > Plestiodon gilberti. Next base: position 5,031,139 of record JANXHW010000006.1, read on the forward strand.
TGGTGTAAATGAGTGTAATCTGATCGCTTTTGAAAGAAAGTACATTCACAGGATTTGCTTGGGAATTTAATCCATTTGTGATATCATCGTTATCATAATCATGGGATTAGAGCAGCCTTTGCAGGAGCGATCATATTATAGAAAAGGCTGCAGAAATAGAAGTTCATTTAAGGACTTGCTTTGTTCACTTTTAAACTGATTTGTTTCTCTACAGGGCAGAGTTCCCAGACAGATGCTTCCTGTAGCAATATGAGTGAACTTCCCTTTTTATTTTCTGTCCCGCTTGTGGTTTCTAGAAGTGGATTATTTGGCTCTTCTTGCCAGTGAGATAGAACATGAGCCCCACCACCAGGAGCTCTCCCACCTGAGCCAGACCTCCTGCCCTCCTGAAAGTGGATCGATGTGGCTCCATCCATGGTTGGCCAGAGGGAGGTGGGAACAGACTCGGGGTGAAGGACACCCCGAGTCTGCTGCTCCCTCTGCCACTTGACAGGAGCAACACCACCCACATCATTCATGGAAGAGCCCGGACCCTGTGTTCTATCGGACGTAGGATGGGAGAAAACCATTCCTCCCCTGCTCATTTACAATTTTGCAATAATATTGTCCTATGAATGGGGTGGGATGGCATGCAGTGGTGGTTTAGGAAACAGACGGAGCCCTGTTTGGCAGCTGCAGGACCCAACCAAACTCTTGCAGGACTGATGTCTGGTTGTTTAGAAGGGAGGCTTCCAGGAGGGCCCTAAGAGCGTTTTCTCTAGTGCATGTCTTGAAAGTGTGTCCATCTCCCCAACAGCTGCACACAAGCATGACGGAAGCCTGGGAGAGGGGAGTTGCAATTGTAGTCCCTGCGCTGTTACTGAGCGGGTTTTTCTCAGTGTGTGTCTCTCCCTCTCTTGCACAGTAATACATGGCTGCGTCTTCAGGCTTCAGGCCATTCAGTTGCAGGAACGCCTGGCTTTTTGAGGAGTCTCTCGTGAGGGTGATCCGACGTGGAAGAGCAGGGTTGTAGTGAGTTTCTCCACCACTCCTGATAACCCCCACCCAGTCCAGTCCTTTCCCGGGGGGCTGCCGACTCCAGGACACTCCTTGGTTTCTTATAGAATATCCAGACACTGTACAGGTTAATTGTAGATTCTCTCCTGGTCTTCTCTCACCCCCACCAGATTCTCGAAGGGTAATCTGTGAGAAAGTGGCTGCATTGAACAGAAGATAATATAGAATGAAATGAGGTCATTGCACATAAAGCCATCAGGTCATCTAAGAAGACAGCCTTCCTTACATGCAGGGAAGATGATTAAACAACTTATCAAGATCTTCATTTCCATGACTGGAATGGTTGGACACAGCTTCCTGGACCTGAACGGGTGCCACACCTTTGATCTGTCACTTCCCTTTTTAAGACGTCCACCCCACAAAGTCATTTGCATGACATCTCAAGCGTGGAGAGTATAAGAGATGACAATTGGCTCATCATGCTAGAATTTATGTGGAATAACCTCACATCTCCCCCCCCCCCCCCGTGTCAGCACCATAACTCTCGTGAAAGGACACTGACCACAACGTCATCTTGCTCAGGGGCTGTCAGTGACTTGCTCCGCATGATCTCATATGCCAAATGATCCTCGTCCTGACACTGTCCCTGCCTGTCCCACTGTGTCGTTTGGAGGACTCACCATTGCAGGTGCTTCCAAGGACGGATCCGTTCTGCTGGCAGCTTCACTGTCCGCAGCAGGGGCCTCTCAGTCTACTCTGCTGGCTCCGGAAGAGGCATTTGCTGCTCAGCCAAGCCAGGACCATGAAGATCCTTCCACATAGCCTCGGTGTAAACGCTTCTTAAAACCCCATCAAAGGCTTCTTTAGTGGTGCCAGAAAGAGATCTGTCTGGCATGGTTTACTGCTCATCCAATCAAATGGCAGGTGGCCGTGATCCCAATAGACCCACTGAAGCCGACAGAAAGCAGACAGGCAGCCCGATCTTGGCTAAAACGTGGCGGCCGACCGAAATGGCTGGCCGCTGCATTCTGAACAGGATGTGGCCCGTGCTGGAGCGATTGGGTCTCACCTCAGGGGAAGGGAGCAATTGTCGCCTTCCCCTGGTGTTAGCCCCGGAAGCCCCAATGGGCCTCCTCGGATTTGCACCAGATCTTTAGCTGGTGCACAACCCGGGAGGCCATGTAAGGCCGGCCCGGGAAGGGGATGGGGATATGGCGGAGCGTGCCTCCAATATCCCCACCCCACCTGGGTCGGGCCTGCCAATTGCCCCCTCCCCTGCTACCCCGGCCCACCTTCCCCACACCCTCCTGCCGACTGGCACAGGACGTATCAGTGTCCGGTGGCACGGGTTGTGCAGGACGGCCTAGTAAGCGTTGCCGGTCTCTGCACTCGCGCTGCTTACTCTTTTGGTGCCGCGAAAGTGCTTTACGGCACTTTTGTGACACCGAAGGCTGGCAGAGCACATGCTCCGCCGGCCTAACTTTGGGCTGGATTGCGCCCCTAATTATAGTGGAGGAGACGCTATGAACTGAACCAGGAGGAGTTGCCACTGTTTTATTAATACGTCAAACAGGGGAAAAGAAAGTGCCATGGAACATGTGCAGAGTAGCTCTCCCTCGCCACAGAAGAACACTGCCCATCCCGATCTCCAGTTTGTTTCATTTATAATATTTGAAATTCAGGAGTGTCAATTTGTGTTCCATACTGTTGCTTCCTTGCATGTTTCATATCTTTCAATATCAGATCAAGTTACAGTCTATGTGAGCTGGGTCTATTATCCAGGCCTTTGAAATTCTGGATGATTGGATGAGAGGGAGAGAGGACGGGGGGGGGGGGGGAAGCACAGAGAAATATGAATGACTGATGTTATTGACTATGAAGCACAAAGGCACCGCTGTGTATTACTGCACAAGAGCAACACAGCTTACCATACGAGAAATTTCCGCAGCGTGCTCTTTCGAGGCTGCCCACCTGCCTGAGGGGGAAAAAAAAAAGCAAAACCCTGGAGAAACGGGGTCATTTGGCAGCCCTTAACACGAACCAGTTTCACTGACTGCCATGCATGAAGTAGGGCCAGGAATGGACTATGCCCCAAGTCCGCAACCAACTGGTGTGGACACTATTATTGCTTGGCAAGGGTTGGGCCAGGACACCAATTTCCTGATGGGCACTATTTCTCCCCCCCCAACAATGTCCTTGATGTAGCATTGGGGGGGGCAGTGGTGGAGTGGGGAATGTCATTTTTCCAGAAACCAGAAGGACCACTTATCCTGGGGACAAGGGTGCCTGGCAGCTGGCAAGAGGAACAAAGGAGATCCAGGCAACTGCCCAGCTAAGCCCCCTATCCCAGAGGGCGAAGGGGCCTCTCAGACCTGGAACCGACCCTCTTGTGGTGATGAAACTGGCAACTGATGCAGTTCTGTTGGCTCTGGCCTCTGAAAGCCTGAGCACCTACCGGAATACCAAAGATCATGCTAATGCTCAGGCATGAACAGGCACCTGCTTCCTCTCCCTTGCCTTGCAAGACTTCTTACGGCACATCTGGACAGACACCAGTTTTTTTCCCCTGTGCCTTATGAAGGCACATTTGGAGGACCACTGCCTTGGGGCCCGATTTCTCCACTGTACGTATGCACCTGTGCAACACTATTGGCGTCTTAGGAACGGTGAGGGATCTCATGCGTTAGTAGTTTTGGGAACAGAGACTGACAGAGCTCCTGTTTCCAGCTGAAGGATGCAGCCAAACACATGCTGGCCGTACGCACATTTTCCTCAAAGGGTCGCTTCAGCAGGGCTGGCCCTGAGGGGGTTTCTTCAGCGAGTGTCTCTGAAGTGTGACCATCTTCCAGCAGCCGCACACAAACTCAAGCGTGACTGAAGCCTGGGTTTCTGGAACGGCAGTTTTTGTGCTGCCACTTAGGGTGGGTTTCTCAGTGTGCCTCTCGCACAATAATACGTGGCCGTGTCGTCAGGCGTCAGGTTATTAATTTGCAGGGTCACCTGGTTTTTTAGGATGTCTCTTGCGATGGTGATTCTATTTCGAAGATCAGATTTGTAGTCAGTGTCTCCACCGGTCCAAATTCCTCCCATCCAATTCAGTCCCTTTCCAGGAGGCTGACTGACCCAGTTCATTCCGAAGCTTGCTAGAGGGAATCCAGACGTCTTACAGGTCAATTGTATGGTCTCACCTGGTCTCTTGATGCCCCCGCCAGATTCTTGAAGGGTAATATGTGAAGAAATGCCTGCATTAAAAAAAAATCAGATTGGACAAGCAACACATGAGGAAACTGCATACAACACCAGCAGATCGCCGAACAAGAGCGAAATGCATTTCTTACATGCTGGGAAGACGATTAGAAAACTTATCCAGATCTTCATTTCCATGACTGGAATGGTTGGCCCCAGCTCCCAGGACCCGAAAGGGGGATGGATTCTGCACTTTTGTTCGGTAACTTCCCTTTAAAGAAAGTCACCCAACAAAGTCATTTGCATGACATCTCAAGTGCTGAAAATATAAGAGATGATCATTTGCTCATGCTGCAAACTCTGAGGATAGGGAGGCTGCCACCTGGAGTAGCAACCTCACGTCGTCTCCCTGCATCTGCCTGTAATGTTTACATGGAAAGTGATGCCATTGTGCTCAGGGATTCCTGGCCCCTAGAAATATAGCTTTGAATGTATCTAATACACAATATTACACAAAACAACATAGAGATGTAATACTGCCTAGTTGCTGTATGTCTGTTATGTACTGGAGTAAAAGTCCCTAGTGGAACTTCTCAGTTTAGTAGTTTGCTTTGCATGGTGGCTGTATGTGTGAAACACCCTGCTATAACAGATCAGACGGTTATGGGGGGAAAGCCATCAACTGAAAGTGAACAGGATTGGCACCTTTTTCTGCTCCTGCTCCTCTGTCTTTAGAAGCAGTCTAAAGCTGCATGTGGACTGAGGGTGTCAAAATGACGTTTGATTTTGCTTCTTTTTCCTCTGCTAACGTACATGTGTGTGTTTGTGTGCGTGAGACTTTATTAGGCAAAGTTTAACACTACTTATTTCCATTCAAAAGGACGTTTCATCTACTAAAGTATGTTTGTTTGTTTGTTTGTGTGTGTGTGCGTGTGTGTGTGTGTGTGTTGAGTGTACGCTTGAGGACAAACTGGACATGGTGTGAGCAGCCCTATACATTAGGTAGTTACGATGTTAGACAACTCCTCTGAGTCCTTGACTCCAAAACAGAATCAATATGACACTTGATGAAGCTATCAGTGCAATCCTATCCAACGTACACCACCATCGGTGTATCCAGCAGGGGAGGGCAGGGCAGAAAGCTTTGGAGGAGAGATTTAAATCCCCTTTGAATCCCCCTTTGGAGGGGATTTGAATCTGTTCTCTGTTCTGAGGCCTCCCGTTCTCGCTGTATCAGTGGTGTAAGTTGGATAGGATTGCGCTGTCAGTGTCTTAGAAAAATGAGAGAAGAATTCCAGGTTTTCACATCATCACTGCCTACGAGGATGAAAGGGGGTCCTGCTTCCAGCTTCCTTGCGCACGCACTGATGTCCGGTTTCCTGAAAGGGTTCTTTTTGTGCTGCCTCTGAAAGGCTTTGCTTCTGTGTCCTTCAGATTGTAAGATACGGCTTCAGGCTGTTCAGTTGCACAGGGACACCTGCCTGCCTTCCTGCTGTTGTGATGCTGATCCGCTTTTGGAGACCACTGTTAAGGTAAGTGCTTCCACCATCCAGGTGTCTCCAGCCCAATGTAGTCCCTTTTCCAGGGTCCATTGCATTGCACAGCTTGACAGAGAATATCCAGGGATATGTGCTAGAAATGAGTGTGAGCAGGTGGATTTGGGAAGCAAGAATTTCCACTGGATTTGCATGGGAGTTTGCTGCATTCGTGATTCTCTTCTTCTTCTTCTTCTTCTTCTTCTTCTTCTTCTTCTACATTCTCAGATATAGCTCATCAGAATACTGAAAAGGTTCTTGTGGCCGCAGAGATTATAAATGCAACATGCTAGAAATAAAAAGATCCACCTCATGTTTCAAAGTGGTTGAAGAGACTTCAAAGTTCCTAGAAAACGGCTTCTTGTGGTAACATCGCATCCCCCTTTCAACTTTCAGGTGTCATTGTGGTTTCTGCTCCTGGTTCATTTTGCAGAGTTGCCTGCACTACGGAACAAGAGTGCCACCTGCTGACATTTCCTTTCTTAGCCTGAGCTCTGTCTGTGCTCTATGTGTCTGGCCTTCTGCAAGAACACACAGCAGCCATAGCTTCTTGCTTCAGGCTGCTCATTTCTAGGAAGACCTTAGAGGTTTTCTGGGAGGCAGAAAATCACCCTTGGATGCCTGGAGAGCAGCCATTATTTGAGGACGAATAATAATAATAATAATAATAATAATAATAATAATAATAATAATAATAATAATAATAATAATGTAGATCGAATGAAGCATCATCGGGACTCAGGTTATAAAATGAATTTATAAAATGTAAAAACTGTAAAATACATCAGCAGCAAAACAGATCAATAAAAATCACATATGTGAATAAAATACTTCATAAGATCACGATGTAAAAATACTTTAAAAATCACGATATAAGATACAATAAAAACATTCCAAAAGACTTCTAAGCAGGACGTTTCGTTTATAATCCATAAACTTTTTCAAATGCAGAAAAAAGCCTAAGTAGGCAGGAAGCCTACTTCCTGCCTACTTAGGCAACCATCTTCCTGCCTACTTAGGCTTTTTTCTGCATTTGAAAAAGTTTATGGATTATAAACGAAACGTCCTGCTTAGAAGTTTTTTGGAAATTTTTTATTGTATCTTACATCGTGATTTTTAAAGTATTTTTACATCGTGATCTTATGAAGTATTTTATTCACATATGTGATTTTTATTGATCTGTTTTGCTGCTGATGTATTTTACAGTTTTTACATTTTATAAATTCTTTTTATAACCTGAATCCCAATGATGCTTCATTCGATCTATATTGTAGCTGGTTATAACAGTCTTCGATCATAATAATAATGCAACCATTCCAGCTCTTTCCCAGGAAGCTGCCAGACCTATTGGTGATTTCTCAGAGTCAGTTATTTTGCTGCGTGGTGATGCAGTGGTGCCAATGCGGCTACCACTGAATCCTGCAGGGAAGTGTTGGAGGCCTCTGCACGGTAAGGGAACATTTGTTACCATGCCCCGGGGTAAGCCATGGGTCAACCCAGACCTGTGTTTCCCCAATGAAGGCAGACCAGGCCTGGGAAGGGGGGGGGGCTAGGGTTCTGCGGCCCTTGCCACCGAAACTGCCACCTTCCTGTGCCCGATCCACCCTCTTCTCTGCTCTATTCCACCCACCACCTGCTCTGTTCCACCCCCTCCCCACCTCCCTCGCAACCCCTATGTGATCGTTCCATCAGAAGCAGGCTTCCTCTGTCTATCGGTGCGGGGATCCAGCTGCTTGCCACTTGTGGCCAGGCTGCGCTCGCTGGTGTTGTCGTGTTTGCAACAGACTTAGAGCTGTGCGCACCGCCAGAACGCTCGATCTGGCAGTGAAAACGTCCCATAGGACTGGGCTGTCAGTCTGGATTCCCTTTACTGAGTGTCTTTTGAACAATAATACATTAAAAGAAAGAGAACATGAGACCACACAAGGACCTCTCCTTTCTGCCAACACTGCCATGTTTGCAATCCTGATGCCTGATGAGTTGTGTGGGATGTCCTTTGTTAGTGGTTGAGGAAACCGACTGGCAGAGACCCTGTGTCCAGCTGTAGGAACCAACCAGAGCACTTGCATGACAAACATCTGGTTTTCCAGAAGGGAAGCTTTGGGGCTGGCTCTGAGAGAGCTTTCTTCAGTGTCTCTGAAGTGTGACCATCTCCCAATAGCTGCACACCAACTCAAGCATGACTGAAGCCTGGGTTTCTGGAATGGCAGTTTTTGAGCTGCCACTTAGAGTTTTTTTCTCACTGTGTGTCTTGCACAGTAATATATGGCTGTGTCTTCTGGCTTCAGTGCATTCAGTTGCAGGGACACCTGGTTTTTTGAGGTGTCTCTTGCGATGGTGATTCGGTTTCGAAGAGCACTGTTGTAGTAAGTGCTTCCACTACTCCCGATAGCTGCCACCCAGTCTAGTCCCTTTCCTGGGCGCTGACAGACCCAGTGCACTGCAACGCTGGTTAGAGAAAATCCAGACACCGTACAGGTCAGTTGTAGGTTGTCGCCTGGCCTCTTGACGCCTCCACCAGATTCTTGAAGGGTAATCTGTGAGGAAATGCCTGCATTTAACAGAAAATAAGATGGAACAAGAAAAAATGTGGAAACTACATACAAAACTATCAGATTATCTAAAAAGAGAGAAATGGAAACTTTTCTTACATGCAGGGAAGATGGTTAGAAAACTTATCAAGATCTTCATATCCATGATTGGAAGAATCATCCAGGACCTGAAAGCCAGCAGAATACTAACAACAACCTTGGATCTCTGCAACTTTGACCTGTAACGTTCCTTTAAATAAGGCCACCCCTCAAAGTCATTTGCATGACGTCTCAAGAGCTCATTATATCAGAGAGGATCGTGGGTTTCGGGTGGAAGTTATGGGGAAACTGGGGCTGCCAGCTGGAGTAGCCACCTCACATCTTCTCCCTTATATGCTCTTTGTTCTCCAGTCCTTGCCACTACCTTGCCTTTGCTGTTGGTGTGTGGAATATGAAGCAACCCCCATTCCAGCCACCAGCCACAGACCTCTGTGCCAGCTGGAACCCAGGGTCTTCCACACCTCAGTCCCCCTTTCCTTTCCAGCCTTCTTTCTCCTCAATAGGAACTGACAGAATCCAGAGAGAGGTCACCAGCAACCGCATGCTGATCCAAGGCAGTAGTGCCTAGTGCTTAGTGCTCACTCCGTTCCCCTCTTCCCCTTGTTTGGAGAGACAGCTTACTGAGGAAAAGCCTTGGTAGTATGAAACCACTGCCACCAGACCAAGAGATCAGGCTCCCCCCTCTGAACCCCCCTCTTAGAACAATACTGAACCTCAGGGGTCTCTATTAAAATCACTCTCACAGTACAGCCTGCGGAGCGAGGAGTCGTGACAACCTACTTTTCCCGGAACTAGGCAAGACTCAGAATAATATGCAAAAAGTTTATAAAAATGCTAATAAAAGGAAAAGGGAATGACAAAACCAAATGAACAAGAAACAATGAGAATGGAATTGAGTGAAGTGCTGCAGAACCTCGTGTGTGCGTTGTAACTCAGAGCTCACTTCCTGGGAGTTTGAAAAACCCGAGGTCTGTAAACGGCTGAAGGTTTTGTACTGTTCTAAAATAAACCAAACCTGACGGTGCTACCTACCCAGACAGACCTCATCTGATCATGCCTGGATAATGGACCCACTAGTATCTTTCCACTCAGTCACAGGATGGAGAGGAAGAGTTTCCGGCTGGTTACCCCCTCAGATGAAGTGATGTCATCTGTGACTGATTGGAGGAGCGTTCGCCCCATGAACCTTAATCTCGACCTTCACCCTGCTTGCAGTCCAGCTAGCAGTAACCAGAGACATTTCTGAGTTTTCAGGAGGATGTGAGATGCAAATGAGGGTTCAGCAGACAAAGGATCATGGGAAATGCTTTGCTAACAAGAGGCAGGGGGAGGAAGGAAAAGGACCCAGAACCAGGAGACATAGACAGAATTCCACAGGGAGCAGACAAAACCCCACTGAACGAGAAAGAGAGCACACAAGAAATAGAATGATTTCATGACAGCAACCAAGGTTGTTGATCCAGGGCAGACTGTTTTGCGGGCTCTCCACATGCCCCTTCCCTCTGAGAAAGCAGTGTGGCTCTCCTGTCAGGCCACTGTCTGACTGCATGCATTGCTAGCGCTCGCTTCATAGTGTCTTTTCTATTTCAGGGAGATGTGCATGGTTCGGCTCCCTTGCCACCACAGTCTCTACAACATAATGTTCTCAAGCCTTGCAGAAACAGGCGATTGGTAACCTTGGTTCTTGGGGCATCTGCATTAACTTCCCTCTATTTCTCCTTGTGTCTGCCTCGAGTCTAGTCACACTGACAACCTGCTTACTGTGTGTTCTGAGTGTATTTGTAGTATGTTTTTCACTGTTTAGTAGAGACTTGAGAATAGCCTCAAGCCTCTTCCCTAAGATAGTCCAAGCCTCCGAAAGGAGATTATAACCAGAATCCCCAATGCAAAATCCCTATTTTGGAGGACCCAGTGGATTGGTGAAGGCTCACACATACACACACGCGCGCGCACACGCACACACACACAACACAACAAAACACAAAGACAAAGGAAAACAAAAACCCACTAAGCTTGCTTTTGGTGTGACTGAGCAGGAGACAAGGAAAGACAGCAGGGATGTGGTGGGTGATTGGCGAGAGTCCACCTGTCCTATTTCTGTGAGGCTTGAGCAAATTGTGCTGCAGGGGCTGTGCTGGCGAGGGTGCCAACCAAGCAAAGCTCCCGGGGGAAAGGGGGGACTCCAAAACAGAAGGAGGGGTCAGCTGTCAGCTCCATCCTAAGGGTACACTTCTCTGTAAACATTGGGTTCACCTTGGGATAATGGGTGGGTGCGCCAACATCAGTACAGTATTGAAGCACAGTATGTACTTTGCATCCACAGGGTCCAAAGTTCAATCCAGTTCAAATCATGTCAGGTATTATTGGGAAAGTCTTCTCTGGGAATTTCTGTTTATTCTTATCCTTTCCATGAATCATATTGTGGTAAGTGGACCAATGGTCTGACTCGGTTTGAAGCAGCGTCAAGTCTTTGGGGTCTGATGCTGGTCTGGAGAGCATTGGCTTTCTGACCCTAGAAGTTGGAGGAGGTTGTTCCAGAAAGGGAAACAGGGAAGTGAAAGCAATCGGTCATGTTAAGTGTCGGGTTCTGTATCCCTTAATGGGAGCCTTGCCTCAAAAGGGGTTTCTAAACAGCTGCTTCCTGGAGGAAATGGAGGGTCCCCCACTCTTTCTCTCTCTCTGAATTGTGGTTCCTAGTAGGAAGTCTTCATGCACAGCTCAGTAGAACACCAGCACCACCAGCAGCATGGAAGCGCTTCCTGAGAAGGGTTTTCGCACCCTCCCAGACTGGCGGCGCTGCACTGTGCTGCCGCCATTGTCTGCTGTGCAGTAATACACGGCGGTGTCTTCTGCTCTCAGGTCATTCATCTGCAGATAGAAGTTGGAGCTGTCTTTGGAGGAGGTGAAGCGTCCTTGGATCGTGGCCGCATACCCCTGGTACTTTGGGATCCTGTAGTAAACCAGCCACTCCAGACCTTTGCCAGGGACCTGCCTCACCCAGTGCATGTAATGGTTTTCAATGTCAAACCCTGTGATGCTACATTTGAGCTGGGCGGATTCTCCAGGTCGTTTTATTTCTGGACTAGACTGGGTAAGAGTAACGGCAGAACAAGCTCCTGGGAGGGAGAGAAAAAAGAAGAGGAACGGGGTTAAAAAGTAATCATCTGATCAGTTGGGTTGCCGAAGAGTGTGCTTGGGATTGCTATGGATAAATCTCTATGGCAATTCTTGTAAGACAAGAGGAAAAAGAAAAAAACCTTTTATAGCGGCTATCACAAAAACCAAGGGGAGCCAAAACATGATTTGCTGTTTTCCTGTCTGCTGATCTATTCAATGGTCAATAGGACAATTGGAAGAAGAGCTCCAGAACTGTGTCCTTTGGGTGAAGCATCTGCAGAGAGAAGAGATGACTTTATTTGGAAGCCAATAAGCCTCTTTGCATATCCTCCCCCATTTAAGAGGCAAATCTTCCCACTCACTCAGAAGAAGGTGAGGCAGAGTGGTCCATCAGAGAGTCAGTTGGACCTGAGGGAGATGCAGACCCTTCTCATAGCCTGACTAGGAATCAGTCACTATTTCTCATTCTGTCTGTGAAATGGGCATAGCAGTGAATCCTTTGATTCTACTGGATGCCTTCCAATAGGACCTTTGAGTCTGGGGTGGTGGGAGGGGAAGGAGGGAGAAAGAAAGAAAGAAACCCCACAATAATTATTAACCCCACACTAAATATCGAAGAACATTTTTTTAATACACTTATAGCTAATCTCCAGCGTATTTTTGGAATGATGTAAAGGGAGAATTCTTTCCAAACCGCTCAAATGAGAACTAAATTTTTGCAGAGAATTAATGAAAACTAAGCTTTGCTCTCTGTGGCGGATCTTCGGCAGGATTGGGCTGTTAGTCGTTTATCCGTCAACCACTCTGTCCCCAAGTCTTTCTTGCCTGCTCTGCTTCCTCGGAGAATCTGGGCACCTCAGTTGGTGGAAGCTGGTAGCATGCTATCAATGAGTGATGCTGTTGAACTCTACAAATAGTGGGGTCCATTTATTGCGAGAGTGTCCGTAGCTGGCAGTCAACCTAAACCTTCAGCGTGCTGCAATCCTTGCTGTCATTGGAATCTGTAGCATTCATAAACGTTGTTAGTCAATCAAGAACAGTCGCTCACAGGCCCATCAGTAGACTGTAGTGCCCTAGTGAATTGGGCAGCTTGGGCAATTTCCCATTCTTCTTTCACCCCAGATAAGCCCCTGATGTACCATCTGATGGAACAATCTCACCTTGCCTGGCGGAAAACGGTACTTGCAAGAAGGAGGCACCTGCTTTGGACAGTAGGGTGGAAGGTTTCGAACAGAAATGGGCATCGAACTTCAAAGGTAAACTGGAATAAACCAAAACACTAAGGTGTCATCTAGGTACATTCCATACCTTGAGGATTCACACCATTCCAATATCACACGCTCCTGATGTCCACACCTAGGTGGATTACTTGTGCTGATCTACTACACTCTACTACTACACTCAAAGGAGGACTGGGTGCAAAGGGAAGTGTGTAACTCTGTTTTTAATCACCTCTGGACTTTATCTTAGATTTACCAGTTGCATTGGATGCTTGGGTTACCTAATCCACAGGACATTCCCACCCTGGGGAATCAGGTGGGCATTCCTGTCCAATGAGCTGGCTCAAACTCAAGTTGTTGTTTTTTTTTTTTTACCAGACAGTCACTGAAGAAGTGGGAAGGGGATCACTGAGCTCCATCCATGGTGGGCCGGAGGGAGGCGGGAGCAGACTCAGGGTGAGGGGCACACCACGTTTTCCTCTCCCTCCACCACTCTACATGATCATCATCACTCACATCATTAATGGGACACCCTGGACCCTGTGTTATATAGGACTTACGGCGCAATCCACTGGAGCACTGGAACAGCGGAGCGAGCACTCCACCATTCCAAGACATTGCGAACATGCCATAAAGCACATTCTCAATGCCTCAGGAGTAAGGGAGGCCGGTGCAAGGCCGGCCACCCTCACTCCGCCGCCAGGATGTCCATGCAGCCATCGGAGGAAGGTAAGGGATCCCTTGGCAGCCGCATGGGTGGTCCGGGTGATGAGGGAGGTGGGACATTGGTTGAGCCGGCCCAGGAGGGGGTGGGAATGGCGTCCACCATATCCCCGTCCCTGTTCCGGCAGGCTCGGCCATTACATGGCCTCCTCCTACTTCCGCTAGCTATTTAGCTGGCAGAAATCCAAGGAGGCCCCCAGATTACACCGGGGGAAGGGGATAAATGTCCCCTTTCCCCGAGTAGACCTCCGGGCCATGCCAGCATGGCCCGGAATGGGGATAGGATCTGGCAGGGATACTTACTGTGGCTTGCACTGCCCAGATGGGAGAACTATTTCTCCCCTGCTAATTTACAACTTTGCAGTAGTATTGTCCTATGAGTGGTGTGGGATGCCGTGCAGTTGTGGTTTAGGAAACAAATGGAGCTCCAGTTTGCAGCTGCAGGATGCAATGACACTCATGCATGACTGATGTCTGGTTTTCTGGAAGGGAAGCTTTCAGTCTGACGCGGGTCCACCATCTCCCCAACAGCTGTGCACAAACTCAAGCTTTTGTGCTGCCACTTAGAGGGTTTTTCTCAGTGTGTCTCTCACACAGTAATATATGGCTGTGTCTTCAGGCTTCAGGGCGTTCAGTTGCAGGGACACCTGGTTTTTTGAGGTGTCTCTCGTGATGGTGATCCGGTTTTGAAGAGCACTGTTGTAGTAAGTGCTTCCACTACTCCAGATAGCTCCCACCCAGTCCAGTCCCTTTCCAGGGGGCTGACGGAACCAGTTTGGTCCATAGCTTGTTATAGAAATTCCAGACACAGTACAGGTTAATTGTAGGTTGTCGCCTGGCCTCTTCAGGCCCCCACCAGATACTAGAACGGTAATCTGTGAGGAAATGCCTGCATTTAACAGAAGAAACAAATGAGGACATTGCATACAAAATCATCAGATTGTCTAAAAAAAGGGGAAATAAAAACGTTTCTTACATGCAGGGAAAATTATGAGAAAACTTATCATGATCTTTGTTTCCATGATTGGAATGATCAGCCAGGACCGGAAAGGAACACTGAGAAGGACCGAGTTCCACGCCTTTGGTCTGTAAAGAGGTCCACCCCACAAAGTCATTTGCATGACGTCTCCAGCGCTGAGACCTTAAAGGCTGATCTCCACCGCATGAATTCCGGTGCACGAGTGTTGGGAGGCGCGCGAGCATAGGGGACAGGACGGCCCTGCGAAAACGCTGCCCTGGGCTCAACCAGTTTCTTCAACGCAAGAAGAAACCCTTGTGTCCCTCCTGATCGCCCCGCCTTCTACTAAATCTCAATTATTTAGATTTAGTTATTATTATTTAGTTATTGTTATTTATCAATTATTTAGGTTTATTATTTAGGCCAGGTTTAACATACGTTTCGTATCTTTTGTTTTAAAATATATACAGTATTATGTTTGGGCACCACTTTGAGCCTTGGATAAAGCAGGCAACCATTTTTAAAAATAAATAAATAAATAAATGGTTCTGGCCTGATTCTTGTACTGTATTTAGCAGGGGGAGAGTGACCAACCATATTCATTCCAGTCCAACATCTTTTCAGTTTGCTGCTGCTCTTTTTTTAAAAAAAAATATTGCTATGAAAACAGAAAACTACTTTGTACGCTGTTTGGTGTTGGAAAGCATCATATTAGTCTTCTAAATAATTCTAATTAAAAATAGCTCTGCAGACATGGATTATAGCATATGGAATGACATGGGAGTTTAGGCCCCAAGTAGAATTAAATTAGAACGAGGAAAGCCAGCCCTATTTCCAGTTGTTGTACACAAGCACACCCGTGACTGATGGTTGGGGTTTTTTATGGCTTTCTTTTCCGGAAGGCTACTTTTAGTGCAGCCTTGGAGTGAATTTGCATCAGTGTGCATCCCACACAGTAATACAAGGCAGAATCTCCAGGCTCCAAGCTGTTTAGTTCTAAGGACGCTTGCTGAGAACGGACTCTTGTAATGCTGATCCGATTTTGGAAAGCACTGTTATAGTAATTGGTTCCAGGGCTCCAGAAGATTCCCAAAAACTCCAGTGTCTTCCCTGATGCTTGACGAAGCCAGCTCACTCTGCCACCGGTTAGAGAAAATGGCAAAGTACAGGTAAGCCGAAGATGCTCTCCTGGCCTCTTGATGCCACCACCAGATTCAGTAACCTGTGAGGAAGTATCTGCATTTATGGGAACAGGGCATATAAAGATAACAAGAAGAGTCGGTTGAAAAAACGACAGTACTTGGGAAAGGATTTGATGGGCTATCTTAAAAAAGGGTAATATGAGCTTTCCTTACAGTCAGGGGAAATCATTAGGAAAGTCATCAAGATCATTAATTTCACGTTTGGAGGCATCTTCCTTGATCTCATGGACAACTGGATCGACAATTGTTCTGAATGCAGGTTGCTCTTCCTTCCATTTCTTTCTTAAATATTGGACTCCTCCAAGGTCATTTGCATAATGCAAAGACATGGCTAATATCAGAGGCCTGGAAATGCAGGTGTGAAGGTGCACCAGATGAAGAGAGGGAACATGATGTGACAACAGTCCGTGAATGTAATTAGGCAGATGTGAAAACGTTATGAAGGTGAGATGACACTTACAGACTCATCCTATCCCTTTCCCTGCCATAGCAGGTAGCCATTCCAAAACAGCCTGTGCTGCCTGCTATGGTAGTAAACTGTCTTGATGTTCCACATACCGTCATATTATCTTCAGAAAACATTCAACCAAAGGTAGAGAGGAAAAAACACCCCTTGTACACTGGAACTGCATCTCCCTCATGCAGAAATAAAAAAAAAGTTTCAGGGTAAAATCAGCTGTATTATGTTCTAGAAATGCAGAAAGACAGACAAGTTGAATGTGCCGTTGAGTTTAGCCCCAGACTTCACTGTTTAATAGAAGTCATTATCCGTTTAACACCTCAAGGATTTCTTAGAGAAAGTCTCCTTTCATGCCAATTATGAGTACTAATTTCAGCTGGAGACAAAGAGAGGGGAGAGTCCATTTTTGGAGAAGCAAACCATGTTACATGTTTACTGATTCAGAAGCTGGAATCTAAATAGTCATAGAGATGTTTAAGGAGTTGTAGAGACCTATTGTTAAAAAAAAATGGATTGTTTCACTTAGGATCACGATTGCATAAAGTGTCACTGTAATGTCCAGATAGTCACCCATTGAAGAAAAAATTGTGACTGAGGTGATAGGAACGCCCCCGACACGCCCACTTTTAGGCTGCAATTGTGCCTGAATTGTGCAGTTGTGCCTGAATTGTGCCGGAACCCAATTCAGTCACAACTGCAGCCCAACTCAGGCACAATTCAGGCACAACTCGGGCCTAAAGCACTTGGGATGCAATTGTGCCTGAATTGTACCGCAGTTGCCTTGGGCTGGACCGGGCTGTGAGTATCACGAATGCATAAAGTGTCACTGTAATGTCCAGATAGTCATGCATTGAAGAAAAATTGTGACTGAGGTGATAGGAACGTTCTGTCAATCATTTCCTATCTGTAAATCGACACTCACACATGCAGGTGTGTAGGGACGCATTTACCCCATTGAGATTTGACTGCTGCTCGGGACAAAGGGCTTTGGTTTCTGGCTTGGCTTCCTCAGTTCCTTGTCAAGCAACATGGCAACATCTCTAACAATTCCTTTGTTAACTTCTCAAGGTTATAGAGCAATGAAAACATTTCTTGAGGAAGGGACATCTGAAGATCATAGTTGTCCTGCTCAAGGCTTCCGGCCCTATATCAACAACCTCTTTTGCCCAATTAACCCACACAAGATTCCAGCAGCTTTTTCATCAGGATGAAACCATATTCTCCTTGCTGACCTCAGTGTGAGTTTTGTGTAAGCTTTCCCTCACTGTGCCTGTCTCTTAAGCAGTAACACATGGCAGTGTCCTTCACTTTCAGGCTTCGCATATCGAGATAAATCTGCCTCCTGGAACGATCCATGGAAACGATGAATCGGCTTTTAGCAGAATCTCTGTAGTATTTGGTGCTCCCCTCTATCCTTGAGACCCATTCCAGAACCTTTCCAGGAGCTTGACGGACCCAATCCATCCAGTAGTTTTCTCTATCAATCCCTGACAGTGAACATGTGACTTGAAGGGACTCTCCAGGCCTGCTCACAATCCCTCCAGATGTGATCAGAGGAACGTCTGGTTGGACACCTAGGAAGAGAAACAGGTCACATACCTTACTGCTATTAATTATAATAGCCCTCAGAAGTCTCAATCGTTGAGTTAAGGGAGAGGGAGGAAATACCTCTGAAGGCTGAAAGAATGAGAATAAAATGGAACCAAAGCAGTATTTTATTGGATGGTTTGGCAGAAAACTGGAGGCTGAGCTGATAGCCTAGACAGGAAAGTGAAGTGTGGATGACTTTGCAAGTCAACTGGCCTCGAGAGGAAGGGAAAATACGTTCTTTCAAGCATGAACTGCCGCGCTATTTGCATAACCTCCTCTATGGAAAATGCATACAGTACCTGCAGTTATGGTCTATTGAGGGAAGGCACTTTGGGCATGATTAACAGCTTGTCTCAGGACACAGTGGAACTTGCAGACGTCTTCTTGCCCAATACCTTATCAAAGCCAGGACTCAGAGCTTATTTGGAGGAGAAAACGGCACAGTCCGGATCATGGAAATAAGTGTGGGAATATTGGGTGGCCCAAGCCCAAGGAAAGTTTTCATGATCAGGACATGGAGGCTGTATGAGATGTGGAAGGTGTGGGACAGCCCGATTCATTATTCTATAAACTCACATTCTATGTCTGCCATTGTGTTGTCCCCGGTCCCAAATAGGACTTACGGCAGCAAAATGGTTAGGTTGGAGATCCGTAGACGATCGGACAGCCTATCGGGGGGTAATTAAAAAATACAGGTACTTACCTCCCACTGGCCGACTGAATGCCCCCTACCATAGCATTTGACCTTAGAAAGCCCCTGTTAATTTCAGTGGTGTTTTAAGAAGAGACTTGAAATGAATTGTGTCCCATCGGTCAGATACGTCTGTATTCAGTACCCTGAGAATTGCCCACATCAATCTGAGTCAACAATCCCACTCTGCCACATGGTGTGGCTACATATGGGAGGAACATCTTTGAAGGCTGTGGTGTGGCCAGTTTGTGTTCTGATATAATTGTAGTAAGGGAAAAACCATTGTACCTGTTCATCTCAGTATCATGTTGTTCTTCAGTGTTTCTTTGGATTGACATTTGACAGAAATGGTTACAGAGAGTAAGAAAATGTAATTTGAATAGTGAGAGAGAGAGAGAGAGAGAGAGAGAGAGAGAGAGAGAGAGAGAGAGAGAGGGAGAGGGAGAGGGAGAGAGAGAGAGATGTTGAAGGCAGCATGATTCTTTGGAATTACTAAAATGGTAGAAATGGAAAGACTGCAGCCAAGAAAATACTGATACTTAGACAGAGAGGTAAGAGGATGAATGTTGTTTATTTGACAACCACGCCACATTAATAAAACTGTCCAAAGTGGTTTATATGAAAAAAAAATGAGAACTCACTCTTCAAGCATGCTGTGCCCAACATTCATTCTAAACCAGCGACAATCTCTGAACTGAAAACTAACTGCAATATCACATGCCCCTTAGGCTGCAACATCCTGTACACTACTTACCTGGGGGTAAGTCCCATTAAGCTCAATGGGGCTTTCTTTTGAGCAGACATACATAGGATTGAAGTTAATATTTCAGATAGTGAGAATAGGGGCATCAGAGAAAGGGGCACCAGCATCTGATTTGCCACGACGTTTGAGTTTATGTTGACATTTTGGCTGGGAATAAGGATGAACATACATTTTGCTTGCAATTCTCACCAAGACTACAGCAAAGAGTTGGCAATGTGTCCTTTAGCTCATTGCATCTCTGAAGTCTTCTTGCTGTGTGGTCTCCAAACTGCGGTCCACTGTACGTCTGAAAACGGCGTCCAGACGCGGCGCGGCGGTGGCAGAGCAACCCTGCAGCCTCCTGTCTTTGCATCTCATCTTTGCAGAAACTCACGCTGGGTAGCCACATCCCCCGGGAAACTGGGGCGCAGATCCAACTGGGACGACGTACAGTGGAAGCGGCTGCCCGTCACCAGTTTCTGCAAAGATCGGATGTGAAGATAGAAGGCTGCAGAGTAGAACAGTAAGGCTCTGCTGCCACCACACTTCGCCTAGACGCTGTTTTTGTTTTTTTTTTGCATACCAGATCCGGAGCCCCATGAAAAGGCACAGTAGCTATTATTTTGATGAGCAGTGCTTCAGTAATTTCGTTGCAGAAGAGAAGGGATTGTGGTTCCTTCTTCTGCTCATGATCTTGTTCAGAGCAGTTTGGAAGTCTTTGTTTCGGACTGTGAAGATGAAAGGGCTCAGAGCAGGCAAAACCACGATGGTGACGAGGTATACGACTTTGTTGACATGGCTGTCACTCTGAGTAGAAGGCTTCAGGTACATAAAAAACATAGCCGCATAGAAGATGCAAACAACAGTGAGATGGGAGGAACATGTGGAAAATGCCTTTGATCGTCCAGTGATGGAGGGAATCTGAAGTATGGTGTGGATAATGCATGCATAGGAAACCAAAGACGAGAGAAATGAACCCCACATGACAATGATACCATAAAAGAGACCAATTAACTCCATCAGAGTTGTGTCCGCACAAGCTATTTTCAAAACCGGTCCAACGTCACAGAAAAAGTGATCAATGACGTTGTATCCACAGAATGGGTACGTCCACACAACGACGGACTGACACAGTACAACTGTAAACCCTCCAACCCAAGCCAGCAATGTCAGGTGCAAGCAGAGCGCATTTGTCATCTTGCTGTTGTATAGAAAAGGGTTGCAAATGGCAGTGTAACGGTCAAAAGACATCACAGTGAGGTTGATGAATTGGGTAGCTCCTGTGCAGAAGGTAACAAAACTTTGTATCATACAACATGTGAAGCAAATGGTGTTTTGGTCCAAGAGGATGTTAGTCAGCATCTTTGGCACCACCACCGTGGTACCGCAGAATTCACCCACCGAAAAGCTGCTGAGGAAGAAATACATGGGCATGTGGAGTTTGGGCTCCAGGAAGACCACCGTGAGGATCAGACAGTTGCCTGAAACAGCAATAAGGTACATCAAAAGAACGATGAAGAAAAACACCATCCTCATTCCATGCAGTTCAGGAAATCCCAGAAGAATAAACTCGCTGATTAATGTCATGTTGCCTACCTCCATCTCCTTCCTTCAGAAATAAACACAAAGAGAACAACGTATTTCAAGGTCATGCCTGTAATTGCAATCATGTACACATGCTCTAACTTCACTTGACATGTTTAGATCCGCATAATGTTCTACTGATTTGCAGTTTGTGATATAGTCCTCATTAAAAAAAAAGAGAGAGAACAAACTTATTCTGGAGATAGTATGAGAGAGTTGTAATGATTCAAGTGCCTCTAATATGCAAGAAAGTTCATCCTTTCTTGAAATCATGTAAGTTCATCCTCTCTCTTTCCCACCTGGTTCAAAAACCTCACTGTTTACCTTTTAGGAACTCAGGTGTTATGCAATTTAATTCACACTCTGCAAAGCAAAACTTACATTGTCTTGTTCTGCTTGATGCAACATGGAGCCCACTGCTATATGGATGTCTGGCCAAGTTCACAGTTATGTTATTTCATTGAAAAAAAAATGCAATTGATTCCCTCCAAGGTGTCTTTAGAAATCAACTTGCACCATTTTTTAAAAATTAAAAATTAGGTGGGACGGAACACAGTTTGGAATATGTCTTCTCCAGTAAATTCATGAAGACATTACATACCTGGCAATGTCAGCACGATGAAATAAATTCTCTGACGTCCCCCATAATATTTTCTTCAGTAAATATTTGAACAAAGGTAGAAGGGGAAGAAGAGTCTTCTCAGGTTGAAAGTATATAGCTCATCTCGACATTCTAACTAAAAAGATAGTTGCTATCTTACGCATTCTAGAAATCACAGAATGATGAACTAGAGTGTCGTCGGCATTGGGTTAGTATTGGACATTATCCTTGTTCAGTAGAGACCATTTTTCCCCAAGTCTCTTTGTTGCCCATTTGCTCACAGCTCAAGGAGTCCCTAGAGAAGCTTTCCAAGATGTTCCTGGTTTCTAACCTGCTAATTGAGAATCTAGTTAGGTTTTCTGCAGTTTATGTAATGTCTTCTGAGATGTCCCTTGTCTCTCCCATGCCAATTAAAAACTCACAATTAATTAAAAAAAACCCAACCTGTCAACCCTTCCACTAGTAAAAAAGTTTGCTTATGAAAGCAAAATCGTTTGGAGTGAAAGTTCAGTATCCCGAGGATTGTTGTTGTTGTTGTTCAGTCGTTAAGTCATGTCTGACCCTTCTTGATCCCATGAACCACATCCCGCCAGGCTTTCCTGTCCTCCACTATCTTCCGGAGTTCGCTCATTTTCATGTTCGTTGCATCAGTGATGCTTATGGAGTCGTTAAGTTCTGATAATCAAGATTTCTAAGCTAAAGTCTTCTGGGAGTCGTTTTACTTTATTTCTTCCAACGTCAAACACTTAAAATATAAAATATCAAGGAAGTTCCATTTTGTGATGAGCATTAAACTGGTTATAATTTTACCTCATGCGTCAAGAAAAATATAGGACGTTGGAAGTTGAAGTTGCTGGCTTAGCTGCCATGTCATGTAAGCTGTAAAAGATCCCCATGCAACTCCATGCAACCCTTAAGGATGAGAAGAAGCTCCTCAGGCATGGTATCATTGGTGAGACCTCTGCTGGGATAATGGCCCTGATGTGGCCCTGACCATGATGATGCCTGGTCAGTGAGGCTGGCTGGCAACCCCCCGGCTGGGATATGCAAAGACTACCACAAGGCTTGGCCTGTGGGAATCTGCACTAGCCTTGGCCCTTCGGGATTGGCAGTGATACGCTTGTTTGGTCTCTGACAGAGCACGGCTTTGAGTCAGATGGTTACTCGCATTGAGTACCTGGGGGAGGCAGACGGTTACCACCATTCCCCCACCGTAGTTGCCTGCACGCTTTGGGGTTGGAGATAGCTTTCCCTGCTGCAGGTGTTCTGATGTTAACGTTTAATAAAGTGGTCCGGTTTACCCAAGCCTCTGTCTCACCCAGTGGCGTCGCTGTAGGTGGGACAGAACGCTAAGTTCCGCACCGCGCTGACCTCTGTTACTCAGTGGCACGAGGCGGCCCCGCCCCCTCGCCTTCGGAGCCATTTAGTGGGGCGAAGGCAATGCGCAGGAGGTCTCCTGCGTGTTGCCTTCGCCCCACTGAATGGCTCCGAAGGTGAGGGGGTGGGGGCGCCTCGTGCCGGTGAGTAACGGAGGTCAGCGCAGTGCAGAACTTAGCGTTCTGCCCCACCTACAGCGATGCCACTGTGCTCTGCCACTGGTCTCACCTGCTTATTTGATGGGTGCCAGGGTAAGTTAATATGACATAGAGAGAGTTTTGCAAGTACGGAATTTGTGCTAGACGTTGGTGGAGATCAGAATCCAGCCTAGGGATTTGGTACTGTATACCAAATTACAAGAGTTTGGTTCAATGTACATGGCACAGTTCAAAGCTCCTTAGTGCCACCTACAGCTGTTTTACGTCGTAGGTCAAAGCTTTTTGTCCCAGCTCACATTCTGCTTCCACCACTGTGTCTCTCTGGCACAGTAATACACGGCTGTGTCTTCCTGCTTTAGGCTGTTCATTTGCAGATAGAAGTTGGAGCTGTCCTTGGAGGCTGTGAATCGCCCTTGGATGCTTGGCAAATAATAATTGCTTTCTGATGGCTTCCAGTAGCTCACGAGCCACTCCAGTCCCTTCCCTGGCTTCTGTCTTATCCAAGCCATGTACCAGTCATTCAGGACAAATCCACTGGTGGCACATTTCAGTTGAACTGACTCTCCAGGCGCCTTCAATTCTGAACCCAATTGGGTCAGAACAACTTGTGAATGTACCCCTGGAAAGGAAAATTCAAACAAATAAGCTCACACAAAACCAAGAAATGATGGATCACATTAAATCATTACCAGTCTTGCTTTCATTGCCATACAGGTATCTCAAAGGGAAGCGGCTTTTCAGGATGTTCATATCACAGGCGATGGGGATATGTCTCCAATTCTATTCAAGGGGAGCAAAATACCTTCCCAAAGTGTGGCAAAAGCTATCAAATGGAGCCAATGTGTCATCTTCCTGGTATTTGAGAGATAGTCCAAAGGACTTGACTGCTTTCTCTAGGAACACAGGACCCGAAGACTGAACTCCCAAATGCAGCCTGGATAGCATGTGGCGGGTTTATATAGGTGAGTGTCACTGCTATTTGCATATAACACAGTTCTATGATGCAAGTTCTTTATAAATGGAACCTCCTTAGCAGTGACCCTTGAAGGCTCAAACAGCAGAGCCAGATACCTTCTAAAGCAGGCTTGAGACACGTATTTGGTATGATAAAGCATGCTTGGGGCAAGATACCTTCTAATGCACGAGATCTGGCAGTCATTCAACAACTGACCTTCTTCATTCATTTGGCAACTCCAGGTTCTCTGTAAAGGTGGTAGATGACCAATATGGGTTTGAAGAGAGAGGGGACATGCAAACTGTAATGGCAGCTTGATGGTTGAGTGGGTGAGCGGTTGCTCTCTGTGGGGAGAAGGAGCAGGGAAAGATTCAAATGAGAAGATGGGCATGGAGATGTTGCCAGATAAAATCTAGATGGGGAAATAGACAAATAGGTCATGATGATGTATGGCTGGCCTCCCCTTTATATGATTGTAACTGGTGGCTTGCTTGACCTTGTGGTTTTCTTTGCATATCCCAGCCGGGGGGTTGCCAGCCAGCCTCACTGACCAGGCATCAGGAGTCATCATGGTCATCCCTCATAAGGGAGGTGCTCCAGCCCATGAATCATTTTGGTTGCTCTTTTCTGCACCTTCTCCAATTCAACTATATCTTTTTTGAGGTGTGGTGACCAGAACTGCATGCAATACTGCATGTAAAATGGCAGATGCGCTTCAATGTAAGTAAGTGCAAAGTGATGCACATTGGGGCAAGAAACCAAAATTTCACATATACGCTAATGGGTTCTGAGTTGTCTGTGACGGATCAAGAGAGAGATCTTGGGGTGCTGGTGGACAGGTCGATGAAAGTGTCGACCCAGTGTGTGGCGGCTGTGAAGAAGGCCAATTCCATGCTCGGGATCATTAAAAAAGGGATTGAGAATAAAACGGTCAATATCATTATGCCTTTGTACAAATCGATGGTAAGGCCACATCTGGAGTATTGTGTCCAGTTCTGGTCACCACACCTCAAAAAGGATATAGTTGAATTGGAAAAGGTGCAGAAAAGAGCGACCAGAATGATTTGTGGGCTGGAGCACCTCCCTTATGAGGAAAGGCTACAGCGTCGGGGGCTTTTCAGCCTAGAAAAAAGGCGCCTGAGGGGGGACATGATTGAGACGTATAAAATTATGCATGGGATGGAGAGAGTGGATAGAGGGAAATTCTTCTCCCTTTCGCACAACACCAGAACCAGGGGACATGCACTTAAATGGAGTGGAGGGAGAGTTAGAACAGACAAAAGAAAATATTTATTTACCCAGCGTGTAATTCATCTGTGGAACTCCTTGCCACAGGATGTGGTGATGGCACCTGGCCTGGATGCCTTTAAAAGTGGTTTGGACAGATTCATGGAGGAAAAGACCATCACAGGTTACAAGCCATAAGCAACCTCCTGGTTTTAGAAGTGGGTTTTCTCTGTGCCAGGTGCAAGGGAGTGTCAACGGGAAACAGGTTATCTTGTTGTCTTGTGCTCTCTGAGGCATCTGGTGGGGCCACTGTGTGATACAGGAAGCTGGACTAGATGGGCTTTTGGCCTGATCCAGCAGGGCTCTTCTTATGTTCTTATGTTCTTAAGAGTTCAGTTCTATGTAATTGGTGCAGTTCACTGCTCCTTAGTGCCACCTACAGCTATTTCCTGTCATAGGTCAAAGCTTTTTGTCCCAGCTCACGTTCTGCTTCCACCACTGTGACTCTCTGGCACAGTAATACACAGCTGTGTCTTCTTGCTTTAGGCTGTTCATTTGCAGATAGAAATTGGAGCTGTCTTTGGAGGCGAAGAAACGCCCTCGGATGGCTGGGGAGTAGTTGTTGCTAGATGATGAATAAAAATTAAGGAGCCATTCCAGGCCTTTCCCTGGAGGCTGACGGACCCAGTTCATGGTGTAGCTGCTAAGATCAAATCCACTCACAGAACAAGTGAGCCTGGTGGATTCTCCAGGTTTTTTCAGTTCTCGGCTTGACTGACTGAGAACAATCTGTGGACTAGCCCCTGAAAAAAGAAAAAACACACAAGTCAGTTATGTGAATTAAACACGAAACAGTATTGGATGAAATGATTCTTTCCAGGGAGCGTCTTTTTATTATTAGAGTCTGAGCGAATTACAATTTGCTCTCAAAAGCAGGCGATGTTAAAGTACAGTAACTTACGTGACAACTCACTGATGAACACAAAGAAATGCAAAAGCCACACCATTGTGAATGGTGGAAGACCTGAAAACCCACTGAAATGAGGGTAGCAGATGTGGGAGACTAGTCAAGAGGAGGTTTTAAAGAGGCTTTACAGAGGAAACGAGAGCTTTTGGTTTTGCATATCCTGGGCAGTTACCTCTGGCTGCATCCATGTTAAAAGAGTCGGAGATCGTTACAACCAAGTGACTGGGTGTTGAGGCAACTGCCAAGTAAAGACAGTTTGTTGCCTGGGGCACATCCTGTACAACACCCATCTCTTGCTAAAAATCATGGGGCATAATTCGGAGGAAAATTCCCCTTTGCCAACTTCCTTTTAAATAGGTGAGAACTGGAAAAGAACACAGCTTTGTTCTCGGTCAACTTCTGATCAACGGGGCTTGGCCAGGAGAACTTCCCAGTACAGTGCCCAGTGCCCCAGTACAGTACTCCCTCCATATCCACTGGGGATATGTTCCAGGCCCCTCCGTGGATACTTGAAACTGTGAACACCCCCTCCATGGTTTCCTGAGGGCCCGCCACCCTGCCTCCCCTGCGGGCAGGCGTGCACCCTCCAGCTCTTATTTTTCTTTCAGCAAGCTTTGTTTCTTCCTTAAAACAAACAGAGAAGCAGCCTCCATTGCAGGCAAGTAGAACGCGACTAAGTCCTAGAGAGGCTCTGCAAGGTTTCTGCAATATAAGGAAGAAACAAAGCTTACTGAGAAAAAAGTAAAAGCCGGGGGGGGGGTCCCCGCGATCCGTGGATAACTGAAACCGTGGATAGCATATCCGTGGATATGGGGGCTCACCTGTACTCTGTTCTGCTTGTCTCCCACTCAGTCACTGCAATAAGTACCTCAAATCTGGCGCAAAGTAAGTAACACTCTCACTTTGTTTTGTGGTGTGGCCCCCTCTCCAAGGAAGAGATGTGAAGAATGGAGAAAGGAAAAAGAAACACACAGAAGAGCCACTTCAAAAGTACCTTAAATTCCTAGGCACTGTACAATAAATTGGCAATAACACAGGCCTGCCTGCAGGCTTATGATCTAAAGACCAAAACAGGAAGCCTCAGGAAAGGAAAGGGAAATAGAGTCAACTGGAAAGAGCCAAGCTGAATGATTGTCATATGCTAAGAAGGTTGCTGCTGCTTCCAGTAACTTGGGACCCCAGTTCTTTCATTCAAATCTTTGGACATCATCTCTAATTACCACACACTCCTGCTCTGATCTGCATCTCTAAACATGTCTGTGTGAAGTCTAAACCTGGGGAACTACTCAAAATATTAGGTCCATCAATTTAACCTTTTCAATTTGCATGTTGTTGTTCAGTCGTTAAGTCGTGTCCGACCCTTCGTGATCCCATGAACCATATCCCGCCAGGCCTTCCTGTCCTCCACTATTTTCCTGAGTTCGCTCATTTTCATGTTCGTTGCATCGGTGATGCTGTCTAACCATCTCATCCTTGGCCTTCCCCTTCTCCTTTTGCCTTCAATTTTTCCCAGCATCAGAGTCTTCTCCAGAGAGTCCTCTCTTCGCATTAGGTGGCCAAAATATTTGAGTTTCAGCCTTAGTATCTGTCCTTCCAGGGAACAGTCAGGGTTGATTTCATTTAGGATTGACTGATTTGATCTCCTAGCAGTCCAAGGGACTCTCAGGAGTCTTCTCCAGCACCACAGTTCAAAAGCATCTATTCTTCGGCGCTCAGCCTTCCTTATGGTCCAACTCTCGCAACCATACATTGCTACTGGGAACACCATCGCCCTGACTATGTGAACTTTTGTTGGCATGGTGATATCTCTGCTTTTTATTATGCTGTCTAAGTTTGCCATAGCTTTCCTTCCAAGGAGTAAGTGTCTTTTAATTTCATGGCTGCTGTCTCCGTCTGCAGTGACCTTGGAGCCTAGAAAAGTAAAATCTGTTACTGCTTCCATTTCTGCCCCTTCTATTTGCCAGGAATTGATGGGCCCAGATGCCATGATCTTAGTTTTATTAATGTTGAGTTTCAAGCCAACTTTTGCACTCTCCTCTTTCACCCTCATCAAGAGGCTCTTTAGTTCTTCTTCACTTTCTGCCATTAGGGTGGTATCGTCTGCATATCTGAGGTTGTTGATATTTCTCCCGGCAATCTTGATTCCGACTTGCGATTCATTCAGCCCTGCATTTCTCATAATGTACTCTGCATATAAGTTAAATAGGCAGGGTGACAATATACAGCCTTGCCGTACTCCCTTCCCAATTTTGAACCAGTCGGTTGTTCCATGGCCGGTCCGAACTGTTGCTTCTTGACCCGCATACAGGTTTCTCAGGAGACAGGTAAGGTGGTATGGTACCCCCATCTCTTTAAGAATTTGCCACAGTTTGTTGTGATCCACACAATCAAAGGCTTTTGCGTAGTCAATAAAGCAGAAGTAGGTGTTTTTTTGGAACTCTCGTGCTTTCTCCATGATCCAGCGCATGTTGGCAATTTGATCTCTAGTTCCTCTGCCTCTTCGAAACCCAGCTTGTATGTCCGGTAGTTCTCGGTCCACGTACTGCTGAAGCCTAGCTTGTAGGATTTTGAGCATAACCTTGCTAGCATGTGAAATGAGTGCAATTGTGCGATAGTTTGAGCACTCTTTGGCACTGCCCTTCTTTGGAATTGGAACGTAAACTGACCTTTTCCAATCCTTTGGCCACTGCTGAGTTTTCCAAATTTGTTGGCATATTGAGTGCAGCACTTTCACAGCATCATCATTTAGGATTTTAAGTAGCTCAGCTGGGATATTATCATCTCCACTAGCTTTGTTGTTAGTGATGCTACCTAAGGCCCACTTGACTTCACTCTCTAGGATGTCCGGCTCTGGGTCAGTGACCACACCAGCGTGGTCATCAGGAACATTAAGATCTTTCTTGTATAGTTCTTCTGTGTATTCTTGCCATCTCTTCTTAATCTCTTCTGCTTCTGTTAGGTCTCTGCCTTTTTTGTCCTTTATCATGCCCATCTTTGCACAAAACGTTCCCTTGATATCTCCAATGTTCTTGAAGAGATCTCTAGTCCTCCCCATTCTGTTGTTTTCCTCGATTTCCTTGCATTGTTCATTTAAGAAGGCCTTCTTATCTCTCCTTGCTATTCTCTGGAACTCTGCATTCAGTTGTTTATATCTTTCCCTTTCACCCTTGCTTTTTGCATTCCTTCTTTCCACAGCTATTTGTAAAGCCTCATCTGACAGCCACTTTGCTTTCTTGCATTTCTTTTTCTTTGGGATGGTTTTCGTTGCTGCCTCCTGTACAATGTTACGAACTTCCGTCCATAGTTCTTCAGGCACTCTGTCTACCAGGTCTAATGCCCGAAATCTATTCTTCACCTCCACTGTATACTCATAAGGGATATGGTTTAGGTCATATCTGACTGGTCTAGTGGTATTCCCTGCATTCTTCAGTTTAAGCCTGAATTTTGCAATAAGAAGCTCATGATCTGAGCCACAGTCAGCTCCAGGTCTTGTTTTTACTGATTGTATAGAGCTTCTCCATCTTTGGCTGCAAAGCACATAATCTATCTGGTTTCGGTATTGACCATCTGGTGATGTCCATGTGTAGAGTCGCCTCTTGTGTTGTTGGAAAAGAGTGTTTGCTATGACCAGCGTGTTCTCTTGACAGAACTCCATTAGCCTTTGCCCTGCTTCATTTTGCGCTCCAAGGCCAAACTTGCCTGTTGTTCCGTTTATTTCTTGATTTCCTACTTTAGCATTCCAGTCTCCTATGATGTAAAGGACATCTTTTTTGGGTGCTAGTTCTAGAAGGTGTTGTAGGTCTTCATAGAACCGGTCAACTTCATCTTCTTCGGCATCAGTGGTTGGGGCATACACTTGGATTACTGTAATGTTGAATGGATTGCCTTGGATTCGAACTGAAATCATTCTGTCGTTTTTGAGGTTGCACCCCAGTACTGCCTTTCCCACTCTTTTATTGACTATGAGGGCTACTCCATTTCTTCTAAGGGATTCATGCCCACAGTAGTAGATATGATGGTCACCTGAATTAAATTCGCCCATGCCCGTCCATTTTAGTTCGCTGATTCCCAAGATGTCAATGTTCAATCTTATCATCTCATTTTTGACCACATCCAGCTTGCCTTGATTCATAGACCTCACATTCCATGTTCCTAAGCAGTATTGCTCCTTGCAGCATTGGATTTTCCTTTCAACCTCAGACACATCCACAGTTGGACGTCCTATTGGCTTTGGCCCAACCGCTTCATTCTTTCTGGGTCTACTTGGAATAGTCCTCCGCTCTTCCTCAGTAGCATATTGGACACCTTCCGACCTGAGGGGCTCATCTTCCGGCGTCATATCAATTTGCATACAGAAGCTTTAAAAACACAGACTCTGAGTGAGAAGGGTGACCTTTCCTTCCCCCCCCCCTCCGGAAATATTGCTTTTAAAATATTTGTTTTATTAGTTTTTTAAATTACAGAATCTGGGGGGGGGGGGATCACAAAACACTGAACACGCACAGTTTGGTGAGGCTTTCAATTCCTTGAGTTTATTTGTGTCTTTCTCCTCCAATCTATATCATCTATGTCTGTGTACCTTGCAAATGCACCTTGCTGAAACACTGCTAGAAAGCAATGTTAGCCCAATCCTATCCTCAACCTAAACCTTCAGCGTGCTGCAATCCTTGCTGTCATTGGAATCTGTAGCTTTCATAAACGTTGTTAGTCAATCAAGAACAGTCGCTCACAGGCCCATCAGTAGACTGTAGTGTCCTAGTGAATTGGGCAGCTTGGGCAATTTCCCATTCTTCTTTCACCCCAGATAAGCCCCTGATGTACCATCTGATGGAACAATCTCACCTTGCCTGGCGGAAAACGGCACTTGCAAGAAGGAGGCACCTGCTTTGGACAGTAGGGTGGAAGGTTTCGAGCAGAAATGGGCATCGAACTTCAAAGGTAAACTGGAATAAACCAAAACACTAAGGTGTCATCTAGGTACATTCCATACCTTGAGAATTCACACCATTCCAATATCACACGCTCCTGATGTCCACACCTAGGTGGATTACTTGTGCTGATGCACCTACTACACTCAAAGGAGGACTGGGTGCAAAGGGAAGTGTGTGACTCTGTTTTTAATCACCTCTGGACTTTATCTTAGATTTACCAGTTGCATTGGATGCTTGGGTTACCTAATCCACAGGACTTTCCCAACCTGGGGAATCAGGTGGGCATTCCTGTCCAATGAGCTGGCTCAAACTCAAGTTGTTCTTGTTGTTGTTGTTTTTTACCAGACAGTCACTGAGGAAGTGGGAAGGGGATCACTGAGCTCCATCCATGGTGGGCCAGAGGGAGGCGGGAGCAGACTCAGGGTGAGGGGCACACCACGTTTTCCTCTCCCTCCACCATATAGGACGGCGCAATCCACTGGAGCACCGGAACAGCGGAGCGAGCACTCCGCCATTCCAAGACATTGCGAACATGCCATAAAGCACATTCGCAATGCCTCGGGAGTAAGGGAGGCCAGTGCAAGGCCGGCCACCCTCACTCCTCCACCGGGATGTCCATGCATCCATCGGAGGAAGGTAAGGGATCCCTTGGCGGCCGCATGGGTGATCCGGGCTGCGAGGGAGGTGGGACATTGGTTGAGCTGGCCCAGGAGGGGGTGGGAATGGCGTCCGCCATATCCCCGTCCCCGTTCCGGCAGGCTCGGCCATTACACGGCCTCCTCCTACTTCCGCCAGCTATTTAGCTGGCAGAAATCCAAGGAGGCCCCCAGATTACACCGGGGGAAGGGGATAAATGTCCCCTTTCCCTGAGTAGACCTCCGGGCCATGCCGGCATGGCCCGGAATGGGGATAGGATCTGGCAGGCGGCACTGGGCCGCCCGCCGGATACTTACGGTGGCTTGCACTGCCCAGATGGGAGAACTATTTCTCCCCTGCTAATTTACAACTTTGCAATAGTATTGTCCTATGAGTGGTGTGGGATGCCGTGCAGTTGTGGTTTAGGAAACAAATGGAGCTCCAGTTTGCAGCTGCAGGATGCAATGAAACTCATGCATGACTGATGTCTGGTTTTCTGGAAGGGAAGTTTTCAGTCTGAAGCAGGTCCACCATCTCCCCAACAGCTGTGCGCAAACTCAAGCTTTTGTGCTGCCACTTAGAGGGTTTTTCTCAGTGTGTCTCTCACACAGTAATATATGGCTGTGTCTTCAGGCTTCAGGGCGTTCAGTTGCAGGGACACCTGGCTTTTTGAGGTGTCTCTTGTGATGGTGATCCGGTTTTGAAGAGCACTGTTGTAGTAAGTGCTTCCACCACCCCAGATAGCTCCCACCCAGTCCAGTCCCTTTCCAGGGGGCTGACGGAACCAGTTTGGTCCGTAGCTTGTTATAGAAATTCCAGACACAGTACAGGTTAATTGTAGGTTGTCGCCTGGCCTCTTGAGGCCCCCACCAGATACTAGAACAGTAATCTGTGCGGAAATGCCTGCATTTAACAGAAGAAACAAATGAGGACATTGCATACAAAATCATCAGATTGTCTAAAAAAAGGGGAAATAAAAACGTTTCTTACATGCAGGGAAAATTATGAGAAAACTTATCAAGATCTTTGTTTCCATGATTGGACTGGTCAGCCAAGACGCGAAAGGGAGCGGAACACTGAGAAGGACCATGTTCCACACCTTTGGTCTGTAAAGAAGTCCACCCCGCAAAGTCATTTGCATGACGTCTCCAGCGCTGAGACCTTAAAGGCTGATCTCCACCGCATGAATTCCGGCGCACGAGTGTTGGGAGGCGCGTGAACATAGGGGACAGGACGGCCCTGCGAAAACGCTGCCCTGGGCTCAACCAGTTTCTTCCATGCAAGAAGAAACTCTTGCGTCCCTCCTGATTGCTCCACCTTCTAATAAATCTCAATGGTGATTGGCTGAAACACATGTGCGCTCCGATTGGCTGAAAAACCCCTCATCCCATTGGTCAAACAATTAGCTCCACGTCCCGGCCCCTCAAAATCATAGGCATGGTCCTCGGCCGATTGCAATGGAACTTGGGAGAGCACAGCGATCAGATAACATGGAAGCCACACAGCTCCGTACTTTCTGCACGCACCCAGGACGCGCCAGAATTCGTGCGCTGGAGGTCAGCCTTAAGAGATGATAATGGGCTCATGTGGCTGTATGTGTGTTCCACGAAAGAAAGAGAATCACCCTGTTCTAACAGATCAGACAGTAATGGGGGAGGGGGAACATCAGTCAACAGTGGGGCAGGGTTGCCACCTTATTTTCTGGTCCTGCTGCTCTGTCTTTGGCAGCAGCCCATAAGTGCATGTGTACTGTAGATGTCAAAGTGAAGGTTTGACTTCACTTGTTTTCCTCTGCTAGTGAGTGTGTGTGTGTGTGTGTGTGTGTGTGTGGGTGGGTGGGTGGGTGGTTTATTATTTAGGCCAGGTTTAACATACGTTTTGTATCTTTTGTTTTAAAGTATATACAGTATTATGTTTGGGCACCACTTTGAGCCTTGGATAAAGCAGGCGACCATTTTTAAAAATAAATAAATAAATGGTTCTGGCCCGATTCTTGTACTGTATTTAGCAGGGGGAGAGTGACCAACCATATTCATTCCAGCCCAACATCTTTTCGAGTTTGCTGCTGCCTCTCTTTAAAAAAAATATATATATATATATATATATATATATATATATATATATATATATATATATATATATATATATATATATATATATATATTGCTATGAAAACAGAAAACTACTTTGTACGCTGTTTGGTGTTGGAAAGCATCATATTAGTCTTCTAAATAATTCTAATTAAAAATAGCTCTGCAGACATGGATTATAGCATATGGAATGACATGGGAGTTTAGGCCCCAAGTAGAATTAAATTAGAACGAGGAAAGCCAGCCCTATTTCCTGTTGTTGTACACAAGCACACCCGTGACTGATGGTTGGGTTTTTTTATGGCTTTCTTTTCCGGAAGGCTACTTTTAGTGCAGCCTTGGAGTGAATTTGCATCAGTGTGCATCCCACACAGTAATACAAGGCAGAATCTCCAGGCTCCAAGCTGTTTAGTTCTAAGGACGCTTGCTGAGAACGGACTCTTGTGATGCTGATCCGATTTTGGAAAGCACTGTTATAGTAATTGGTTCCAGGGCTCCAGAAGATTCCCAAAAACTCCAGTGTCTTCCCTGATGCTTGACGAAGCCAGCTCACTCTGCCACCGGTTAGAGAAAATGGCAAAGTACAGGTAAGCCGAAGATGCTCTCCTGGCCTCTTGATGCCACCACCAGATTCAGTAACCTGCGAGGAAGTATCTGCATTTATGGGAACAGGGCATATAAAGATAACAAGAAGAGTCGGTTGAAAAAACGACAGTACTTGGGAAAGGATTTGATGGGCTATCTTAAAAAAGGGTAATATGAGCTTTCCTTACAGTCAGGGGAAATCATTAGGAAAGTCATCAAGATCATTAATTTCACATTTGGAGGCATCTTCCTTGATCTCATGGACAACTGGATCGACAATTGTTCTGAATGCAGGTTGCTCTTCCTTCCATTTCTTTCTTAAATATTGGACTCCTCCAAGGTCATTTGCATAATGCAAAGACATGGCTAATATCAGAGGCCTGGAAATGCAGGTGTGAAGGTGCACCAGATGAAGAGAGGGAACATGATGTGACAACAGTCCGTGAATGTAATTAGGCAGATGTGAAAACGTTATGAAGGTGAGATGACACTTAGGGCTCAGTCCAGCCCAACTCAGCCCAACTCAGGCACAGTTGAGGCCCAATTGTGGCACAATTGGGGCCCAAAATAGGACCGAGTTAGGCTGCAACTGTGCCTGAGTTAGGCAGTAGGCAAGAGCAGTGGGCCAGGATCAAGGCAAAACTTACCACAGAGGCAGGAAGGCACCTGTGGGGAGCTGTCAGTCTTGTGGAAGCGAAGAGCCCCCTCCTCAGCTCGTCTGTGTGCACCTACCACAGCTGCTGCAGCGTTCGCAGCAGATGGGCAGCCACAGGTGGGCCTGCAGGCACTGGGCGTGCGACAGTCAGCTGAAGGGCAGAGGTTGTGCCAGTGCCAGCTGCCCCAGGGCACCCTGGGCATTAGCCACCTGCCGCAGGGGGGAGTGCCACTGCCCTCCCTCCTGCAGAAGGCGATGCCACCCCCAAGCCACGGTGAGGCTGCACGTGGGAGTCATGGGGGGTGAGCGGGGGAGAGAAGGGAAGGACGGGGTGGGAACGGCACGCACAAGGGGGGTCTCATGAGGTCTGGAACCGCCTCCGCCATGACATGCCTGTGCGCTGCCTGAAGCCCTGGGCCACCAGGGCCGTGGCTATGCCCACAAAGAAGGCATCCCGGTATGCCTTCTGCTCCGTGCCCCGGCCAAGACTGAGAGATGCCTTGGGCTTGTCTGCTGTGAGCGGGAAGGGCTCACGCAGCTCATCACTCCCCAGATGGGGCAACGTAGGCGCCTTGCGGCAGGCGCTCTGGCGGGGTGGGGGGTGCCAGCGTCCATCATCAGGGAGTGGGAGGGGCGGCAGGCACACAGGCAGGCGGACAGGGGGTGCTGGGGAGGGACACGGGTGGGTCAGAAACAGACAGACAACAAGGCTGGTGGGAGAGGGATACAGGGAGAGGGGTCTGCAGAGACCAATAGGGACACAGGGGTCACTTCGCAGATGGAGGCAATGCAGGAACGGGCGCCTCTCATGCAGACGGACCGAGGGCGGAAACGGACGCCGTTGACGGGCGGACTGAGGACGGAAACGGACGCCGTTGACGGGTGGACTGAGGGCGGAAACGGACACCGTTGACGGGCGGACACGGACGCCGTTGACGGGCGGACCGAGGGTGGGTGAGAGCCCCGGTTGCTGAAAGGGCTCTTCACGGACGTGGGGGACGTGCGCCATGTCACCTGTCACTGTTTGCCTGCCTGAGAGGCCCCCCAACTCCCCCCTCCCCTCTGAGCCCTGAGGGTCTGGCAGCCCCCCTGCTGTGTTCTCCCTGGGCTGGCTGTGGCAGGCCCTGGCTGGGATTCATGCAGGGCCTTGTGTGGTGGGCGCTGTCTCTCTGTGTGTGGGGCAGTGCTTGTGTAACATTGGGGTCATGGTGTTCAAGGGGCCTTTGCCCAAGGGGCATCTTTATTGTTCTGGAACATTGGCAGGGATGGCCAGGCAAGGCTGCCAGGGGTAGGCACAGCAGCCACTCAGAATGTAGCAGCAGCAGCAGCAGCTGAGGAGGGTTGCAGGGCAGGCTCCCAGACCTCTGGCAGCATCGAGGCAGACGACCATGGGGCAACCAGACTGCGGGCCCAGTGGTGCTCCCCAGAAGGTAGGTGGTGGTGGACATTCCTGGGGAGACATAAATCACAGGGGTGTTCCATGGCAGCTGCTGTGTGGTAGCAATCCCCATTGAAGAAATGCCAGTGTGCCGGTTGCAAAGGCCTGCAGGGAGAGAAATCAAACACAGCTGAGTGGTGTGACACACATAGCCTGGTCTGCGCTCCTTCCCTGGGTGTAAGGTGAGCATGATCCTGTAAGGGAAAGGGGTCAAAGAGAGAGACAACAACACAACTTGGGGGTCACAACCATGGCAATCCTAGCAATACTGACCTGTCAGTAGACCCTGTGGAGAAAAGAGGGGGGGGAACAGCTGGTGTCTACATATGGGTTACAGTTCCACACTCATGGCATTGTGTGCTCACATTCATACAGGCAGCTATGAGACAAGACATTGGTATAGAGGCATATCATGGCAGGCTATGCAGGCAGCTATGAGACAAGACATTGGTATAGAGGCATATCATGGCAGGCATTGCAGGCAGCTATGAGACAAGACATTGGTATAGAGGCATATCATGGCAGGCATTGCAGGCAGCTATGAGACAAGACATTGGTATAGAGGCATATCATGGTAGGCATTCCAGGCAGCAATGAGACAAGACATTGGTAAAGAGGCATATCATGGCAGGCATTGCAGGCAGCTATGAGACAAGACATTGGTATAGAGGCATGTATCCTACCTATATTTCTCTATGCAAAGAGGCAGTAGTCAGACCACATGTCAGCATGAACCCTGCACTTACCTGCACTTACCTGCTGGTGTTTTTGCCTGTGGGGGGGGGAGAGGGGCTGGGAGAAAGACATGGGTTAGCAAACACTTGCATGGAGACAGCTGCCCAGGCACAGGAGTACACAGTTTGGCCACAGGGAGAACAGCCCTCTCTGCCCTAGAGGGGGGCAGAGAGGAGAGAGGAGAAGAGAAGAGAGAAGTGGGGTGTTAGAAAAGTTTTCAAAGTCCCACTTTGTGGCTGATGGGGGACAGAACCCCACGCCACGTGCTCAGAGAGAGAGAGAGAGAGAGAGAGAGAGAGAGAGTGGAGGGCTGGGGCTGGGCTTTTGTGGGAAAGAGGCTGGGTGGGGCTGGGTGCTGATAGGGTAACTATTTGGTCCGGTTCCAGAGTTAGGCCACAACTGTTCCGTCCTAACTCAGGCACAACTCGGGCCCAGGGTGTTAGAACTTTTCAGGAGAGGGCTGGTGTGGGTAAGGTAAAATGGCTCCTATGGGTCTCCTCACATTTGGGTCCACCCTTTTTGTTGACCCAAATTTTGGGCCTGAGTTGGGCTTGAGGGGGCGTGTCAGGGGCTCTCCAGCGTCTGGAACCAGACCAAAATTCGTAACCGCCCCCGTCACACCCCCGACACGCCCCCGACACGCCCACTTTTAGGCTGCAATTGTGCCTGAATTGTGCAGTTGTGCCTGAATTGTGCCGGAACCCAATTCAGTCACAACTGCAGCCCAACTCAGGCACAATTCAGGCACAACTCGGGCCTAAAGCACTTGGGCTGCAATTGTGCCTGAATTGTACCGCAGTTGCCTTGGGCTGGACCGGGCTGTGAGTATCACGAATGCATAAAGTGTCACTGTAATGTCCAGATAGTCATGCATTGAAGAAAAATTGTGACTGAGGTGATAGGAACGTTCTGTCAATCATTTCCTATCTGTAAATCGACACTCACACATGCAGGTGTGTAGGGACGCATTTACCCCATTGAGATTTGACTGCTGCTCGGGACAAAGGGCTTTGGTTTCTGGCTTGGCTTCCTCAGTTCCTTGTCAAGCAACATGGCAACATCTCTAACAATTCCTTTGTTAACTTCTCAAGGTTATAGAGCAATGAAAACATTTCTTGAGGAAGGGACATCTGAAGATCTTAGTTGTCCTGCTCAAGGCTTCCGGCCCTATATCAACAACCTCTTTTGCCCAATTAACCCACACAAGATTCCAGCAGCTTTTTCATCAGGATGAAACCATATTCTCCTTGCTGACCTCAGTGTGAGTTTTGTGTAAGCTTTCCCTCACTGTGCCTGTCTCTTAAGCAGTAACACATGGCAGTGTCCTTCACTTTCAGGCTTCGCATATCGAGATAAATCTGCCTCCTGGAACGATCCATGGAAACGATGAATCGGCTTTTAGCAGAATCTCTGTAGTATTTGGTGCTCCCCTCTATCCTTGAGACCCATTCCAGAACCTTTCCAGGAGCTTGACGGACCCAATCCATCCAGTAGTTTTCTCTATCAATCCCTGACAGTGAACATGTGACTTGAAGGGACTCTCCAGGCCTGCTCACAATCCCTCCAGATGTGATCAGAGGAACGTCTGGTTGGACACCTAGGAAGAGAAACAGGTCACATACCTTACTGCTATTAATTATAATAGCCCTCAGAAGTCTCAATCGTTGAGTTAAGGGAGAGGGAGGAAATACCTCTGAAGGCTGAAAGAATGAGAATAAAATGGAACCAAAGCAGTATTTTATTGGATGGTTTGGCAGAAAACTGGAGGCTGAGCTGATAGCCTAGACAGGAAAGTGAAGTGTGGATGACTTTGCAAGTCAACTGGCCTCGAGAGGAAGGGAAAATACGTTCTTTCAAGCATGAACTGCCGCGCTATTTGCATAACCTCCTCTATGGAAAATGCATACAGTACCTGCAGTTATGGTCTATTGAGGGAAGGCACTTTGGGCATGATTAACAGCTTGTCTCAGGACACAGTGGAACTTGCAGACGTCTTCTTGCCCAATACCTTATCAAAGCCAGGACTCAGAGCTTATTTGGAGGAGAAAACGGCACAGTCCGGATCATGGAAATAAGTGTGGGAATATTGGGTGGCCCAAGCCCAAGGAAAGTTTTCATGATCAGGACATGGAGGCTGTATGAGATGTGGAAGGTGTGGGACAGCCCGATTCATTATTCTATAAACTCACATTCTATGTCTGCCATTGTGTTGTCCCCGGTCCCAAATAGGACTTACGGCAGCAAAATGGTTAGGTTGGAGATCCGTAGACGATCGGACAGCCTATCGGGGGGTAATTAAAAAATACAGGTACTTACCTCCCACTGGCCGACTGAATGCCCCCTACCATAGCATTTGACCTTAGAAAGCCCCTGTTAATTTCAGTGGTGTTTTAAGAAGAGACTTGAAATGAATTGTGTCCCATCAGTCAGATACGTCTGTATTCAGTACCCTGAGAATTGCCCACATCAATCTGAGTCAACAATCCCACTCTGCCACATGGTGTGGCTACATATGGGAGGAACATCTTTGAAGGCTGTGGTGTGGCCAGTTTGTGTTCTGATATAATTGTAGTAAGGGAAAAACCATTGTACCTGTTCATCTCAGTATCATGTTGTTCTTCAGTGTTTCTTTGGATTGACATTTGACAGAAATGGTTACAGAGAGTAAGAAAATGTAATTTGAATAATGTGTGTGTGTGTGTGTGTGTGTGTGTGTGTGTGTGTGTGTGTGTGTGTGTGTGTGAGAGAGAGAGAGAGAGAGAGAGAGAGAGAGAGAGAGAGAGAGAGAGAGATGTTGAAGGCATCATGATTCTTTGGAATTACTAAAATGGTAGAATTGGAAAGACTGCAGCCAAGAAAATACTGATACTTAGACAGAGAGGTAAGAGGATGAATGTTGTTTATTTGACAACCACGCCACATTAATAAAACTGTCCAAAGTGGTTTATATGAAAAAAAAAATGAGAACTCACTCTTCAAGCATGCTGTGCCCAACATTCATTCTAAACCAGCGACAAACTCTGAACTGAAAACAAACTGCAATATCACATGCCCCTTAGGCTGCAACATCCTGTACACTACTTACCTGGGGGTAAGTCCCATTAAGCTCAATGGGGCTTTCTTTTGAGCAGACATACATAGGATTGAAGTTAATATTTCAGATAGTGAGAATAAGGGCATCAGAGAAAGGGGCATCAGCATCTGATTTGCCATGACGTTTGAGTTTATGTTGACATTTTGGCTGGGAATAAGGATGAACATACATTTTGCTTGCAATTCTCACCAAGACTACAGCAAAGAGTTGGCAATGTGTCCTTTAGCTCATTGCATCTCTGAAGTCTTCTTGCTGTGTGGTCTCCAAACTGCGGTCCACTGTACGTCTGAAAACGGCGTCCAGACGCGGCGCGGCGGTGGCAGAGCAACCCTGCAGCCTCCTATCTTTGCATCTCATCTTTGCAGAAACTCACGCTGGGTAGCCACATCCCCCGGGAAACTGGGGCGCAGATCCAACTGGGACGACGTACAGTGGAAGCGGCTGCCCGTCACCAGTTTCTGCAAAGATCGGATGTGAAGATAGAAGGCTGCAGAGTAGAACAGTAAGGCTCCGCTGCCACCACACTTCGCCTAGACGCTGTTTTTGTTTTTTTTTTGCATACCAGATCCGGAGTCCCATGAAAAGGCACAGTAGCTATTATTTTGATGAGCAGTGCTTCAGTAATTTCGTTGCAGAAGAGAAGGGATTGTGGTTCCTTCTTCTGCTCATGATCTTGTTCAGAGCAGTTTGGAAGTCTTTGTTTCGGACTGTAAAGATGAAAGGGCTCAGAGCAGGCAAAACCACGATGGTGACGAGGTATACGACTTTGTTGACATGGCTGTCACTCTGAGTAGAAGGCTTCAGGTACATAAAAAACATAGCCGCATAGAAGATGCAAACAACAGTGAGATGGGAGGAACATGTGGAAAATGCCTTTGATCGTCCAGTGACGGAGGGAATCTGAAGTATGGTGTGGATAATGCATGCATAGGAAACCAAAGACGAGAGAAATGAACCCCACATGACAATGATACCATAAAAGAGACCAATTAACTCCATCAGAGTTGTGTCCGCACAAGCTATTTTCAAAACCGGTCCAACGTCACAGAAAAAGTGATCAATGACGTTGTATCCACAGAATGGGTACGTCCACACAACGACGAACTGACACAGTACAACTGTAAACCCTCCAACCCAAGCCAGCAATGTCAGGTGCAAGCAGAGCGCATTTGTCATCTTGCTGTTGTATAGAAAAGGGTTGCAAATGGCAGTGTAACGGTCAAAAGACATCACAGTGAGGTTGATGAATTGGGTAGCTCCTGTGCAGAAGGTAACAAAACATTGTATCATACAACATGTGAAGCAAATGGTGTTTTGGTCCAAGAGGATGTTAGTCAGCATCTTTGGCACCACCACCGTGGTACCGCAGAATTCACCCACCGAAAAGCTGCTGAGGAAGAAATACATGGGCATGTGGAGTTTGGGCTCCAGGAAGACCACCGTGAGGATCAGACAGTTGCCTGAAACAGCAATAAGGTACATCAAAAGAACGATGAAGAAAAACACCATCCTCATTCCATGCAGTTCAGGAAATCCCAGAAGAATAAACTCGCTGATTAATGTCATGTTGCCTACCTCCATCTCCTTCCTTCAGAAATAAACACAAAGGGAACAACATATTTCAAGGTCATGCCTGTAATTGCAATTATGTACACATGCTCTAACTTCACTTGACATGTTTAGATCCGCATAATGTTCTATTGATTTGCAGTTTGTGATATAGTCCTCATTAAAAAAAAAGAGAGAACAAACTTATTCTGGAGATAGTATGAGAGAGTTGTAATGATTCAAGTGCCTCCAATATGCAAGAAAGTTCATCCTTTCTTGAAATCATGTAAGTTCATCCTCTCTCTTTCCCACCTGGTTCAAAAACCTCACTGTTTACCTTTTAGGAACTCAGGTGTTATGCAATTTAATTCACACTCTGCAAAGCAAAACTTACATTGTCTTGTTCTGCTTGATGCAACATGGAGCCCACTGCTATATGAATGTCTGGCCAAGTTCACAGTTATGTTATTTCATTGAAAAAAATGCAATTGATTCCCTCCAAGGTGTCTTTAGAAATCAAATTGCACCATTTTTTAAAAATTAAAAATGAGGTGGGACAGAACACAGTTTAGAATATGTCTTCTCCAGTAAATTCATGAAGACATTACATACCTGGCAATGTCAGCACAATGAAATAAATTCTCTGACGTCCCCCATAATATTTTCTTCAATAAATATTTGAACAAAGGTAGAAGGGGA
Source organism: Plestiodon gilberti rubricaudatus (assembly GCA_026170595.1). Taxonomy (NCBI): domain Eukaryota; kingdom Metazoa; phylum Chordata; class Lepidosauria; order Squamata; family Scincidae; genus Plestiodon; species Plestiodon gilberti. Next base: position 5,073,430 of record JANXHW010000006.1, read on the forward strand.
AGAAGAGTCTTCTCAGGTTGAAAGTATATAGCTCATCTCGACATTCTAACTAAAAAGATAGTAATAGTTGCTATCTTACGCATTCTAGAAATCACAGAATGATGAACTAGAGTGTCGTCGGCATTGGGTTAGTTTTGGACATTATCCTTGTTCAGTAGAGACCATTTTTCCCCAAGTCTCTTTGTTGCCCATTTGCTCATAGCTCAAGGAGTCCCTAGAGAAGCTTTCCAAGATGTTCCTGGTTTCTAACCTGCTAATTGAGAACCTAGTTAGGTTGTCTGCAGTTTATGTAATGTCTTCTGAGATGCCCCTTGTCTCTCCCATGCCAATTAAAAACTCACAATTAATTTAAAAAACCCCAACCTGTCAACCCTTCCACTAGTAAAAAAGTTTGCTTATGAAAGCAAAATCGTTTGGAGTGAAAGTTCAGTATCCCGAGGATTGTTGTTGTTGTTGTTCAGTCGTTAAGTCGTGTCCGACCCTTCGTGATCCCATGAACCATATCCCGCCAGGCTTTCCTGTCCTCCACTATCTTCCGGAGTTCGCTCATTTTCATGTTCGTTGCATCAGTGATGCTTATGGAGTCGTTAAGGTCAGATAATCAAGATTTCTAAGCTAAAGTCTTCTGGGAGTCGTTTTACTTTATTTCTTCCAACGTCAAACACTTAAAATATAAAATATCAAGGAAGTTCCATTTTGTGATGAGCATTAAACTGGTTATAATTTTACCTCCTGCGCCAAGAAAAATATAGGACGTTGGAAGTTGAAGTTGCTGGCTTAGCTGCCATGTAATGTAAGCTGTAAAAGATCCCCATGCAACTCCATGCAACCCTTAAGGATGAGAAGAAGCTCCTCAGGCATGGTATCATTGGTGAGACCTCTGCTGGGATAATGGCCCTGATGTGGCCCTGACCATGATGACGCCTGGTCAGTGAGGCTGGCTGGCAACCCCCCGGCTGGGTTATGCAAAGACTACCACGAGGCTTGGCCTGTGGGAATCTGCACTAGCCTTGGCCCTTCGGGATTGGCAGTGATACGCTTGTTTGGTCTCTGACAGAGCACGGCTTTGAGTCAGATGGTTACTCGCATTGAGTACCTGGGGGAGGCAGACGGTTACCACCATTCCCCCACCGTAGTTGCCTGCAATCTCTGGGGTTGGAGATAGCTTTCCCTGCTGCAGGTGTTCTGATGTTAACATTTAATTAAAGTGGTCCGGTTTACCCAAGCCTCTGTCTCACCCAATGGCATCACTGTAGGTGGGGCAGAACGCTAAGTTCCGCACCGCGCTGACCTCTGTTACTCAGTGGCACGAGGCGGCCCTGCCCCCTCGCCTTCGGAGCCATTCAGTGGGGCGAAGGCAATGCGCAGGGAGTCTCGTGCGTGTTGCCTTCGCCCCACTGAATGGCTCCGAAGGTGGGGGGGGCGCCTCGTGCCGGTGAGTAACGGAGGTCAGCGCAGTGCAGAACTTAGCGTTCTGCCCCACCTACAGCGACGCCACTGTGCTCTGCCACTGGTCTCACCTGTTTATTTGATGGGTGCCAGGGTAAGTTAATATGACATAGAGAGAGTTTTGCAAGTACGGAATTTGTGCTAGACGTTGGTGGAGATCAGAATCCAGCCTAGGGATTTGGTACTGTATACCAAATTACAAGAGTTTGGTTCAATGTACATGGCACAGTTCAAAGCTCCTTAGTGCCACCTACAGCTGTTTTACGTCGTAGGTCAAAGCTTTTTGTCCCAGCTCACATTCTGCTTCCACCACTGTGTCTCTCTGGCACAGTAATACACGGCTGTGTCTTCCTGCTTTAGGCTGTTCATTTGCAGATAGAAGTTGGAGCTGTCCTTGGAGGCTGTGAATCGCCCTTGGATGCTTGGCAAATAATAATTGCTTTCTGATGGCTTCCAGTAGCTCACGAGCCACTCCAGTCCCTTCCCTGGCTTCTGTCTTATCCAAGCCATGTACCAGTCATTCAGGACAAATCCACTGGTGGCACATTTCAGTCGAACTGACTCTCCAGGCGCCTTCAATTCTGAACCCAATTGGGTCAGAACAACTTGTGAATGTACCCCTGGAAAGGAAAATTCAAACAAATAAGCTCACAAAAAACCAAGAAATGATGGATCACATTAAATCATTACCAGTCTTGCTTTCATTGCCATACAGGTATCTCAAAGGGAAGCGGCTTTTCAGGATGTTCGTATCACCGGCGATGGGGATATGTCTCCAATTCTATTCAAGGGGAGCAAAATACCTTCCCAAAGTGTGGCAAAAGCTATCAAATGGAGCCAATGTGTCATCTTCCTGGTATTTGAGAGATAGTCCAAAGGACTTGACTGCTTTCTCTAGGAAAGTCCAAAGGACTTGACTGCTAGGAACACAAGACCTGAAGACTGAACTCCCAAATGCAGCCTGGATAGCATGTGGCGGGTTTATATAGGTGAGTGTCACTGCTATTTGCATATAACACAGTTCTATGATGCAAGTTCTTTATAAATGGAACCTCCTTAGCAGTGACCCTTGAAGGCTCAAACAGCAGAGCCAGATACGTTCTAAAGCAGGCTTGAGACACGTATTTGGCATGATAAAGCATGCTTGGGGCATGATACCTTCTAATGCACGAGATCTGGCAGTCATTTAACAACTGACCTTCATTCATTTGGCAACTCCAGGTTCTCTGTAAAGGTGGTAGATGACCAATATGGGTTTGAAGAGAGAGGGGACATGCAAACTGTAATGGCAGCTTGATGGTTGAGTGGGTGAGCGGTTGCTCTCTGTGGGGAGAAGGAGCAGGGAAAGACGCAAATGAGAAGATGGGCATGGAGATGTTGCCAGATAAAATCTAGATGGGGAAATAGACAAATAGGTCATGATGATGTATGGCTGGCCTCCCCTTTATATGATTGTAATTGGTGTCTTGCTTGACCTTGTGGTTTTCTTTGCATATCCCAGCCGGGGGGTTGCCAGCCAGCCTCACTGACCAGGCATCAGGAGTCATCATGGTCATCCCTCATAAGGGAGGTGCTCCAGCCCATGAATCATTTTGGTTGCTCTTTTCTGCACCTTCTCCAATTCAACTATATCTTTTTTGAGGTGTGGTGACCAGAACTGCACGCAATACTCCAGATGTGGCCTTACATTTGATTTGTACAAGGGTACATGATATTGGACATTTTACTCGGGCAGCGCAATCCTGACTAACGATCCGGCCACCGGCCCAGGGCCACCTGTGCAATCGCGGCAGCACTGCCACCGGGCCGGGTGTCTACTTGGGGAAGGGGACACTCGTCCCCTTCCCCGAGTATAAATTACGACTGCCCTGATTGGTCTCCTCGGAATTCCGCCAGCTATTTTCCGCCAGCTAATTGCGCCTGAAATTTAAAGTTATTTATTTCCTATCCTTGCCACTGCCGCCGCCGTTATCACCTCTGCTGTGGAGCTTGGCCAGCTGCATCCGGGCTGGCCAGGACTCCAAGTACTACCCACGCCGCTCCACTGCTCCACCACTCCACTGCCGCCACCACTTGCAAAACCTTTTTTCCCGGCGGCGCCATCTTGGATCTCGCAAGATTCGCAAGATTCAAGATGGCGACACCAGAAAAAAGGTATATTTTGCAAGCAGCGGCAGTGGAGTGGTGGAGCCTGGATGCCCAGGAAGTGACCCGGGCCCAGAGCCCGTTAACCGGGACAGTCCCTGGTTTTCCAGAACAAATGGAAAGCCTATTCATAAGGATTCAAATAAACAATCTATTTAATGTAGATTCATATAACCAAAGATACATGAGAGGGAAGGAGGAGGAATCAAAAGAAAGACAGAAAATTATCCCTAAATTCTCTACGCCAGTCATAAATGCCCAGTGGATCAGTAGAGTTCTAAGGGACCATTGTAAACTAAAGAGAAAATGTGTCCCTTGGTGACTTTCTGGGTTTGGGGGCACTTTTGTTTTGAAGTCTTTTTACTTCAGTAGCAGGCACCAGTGATGAGACTTTTCAGCCCCCTCTTTCTCCTGGTTATACTCTACCACTTTCCTTATCTCTGTCTGGCTATGAAAGACCAGTTGATTGGGCCTATATAGTGCCTTTTAAAGAAGGAAGTTAATATGCCACAAGTCTATAGAGTTTTGCAAGTATGGAATTTGTGCTAGACATTGGTGGAGATCGGAATCCAGCCTAGGGATTTGGTATACACTTAATTACAAGAGTTTGTAATTCACAACAGTTTAAATCTGGGGCTGGTTTGCGAGTGAGCCATTTCAGGAGCAGCGAGTGGCCTCACTGGGATGAAGTGGCTCACTGGGACAAAGTGGCAAGGTAAAAAAGACACAGCGAGTTAAGCAGCTGGGCGAGTTCAGCAGCGGGGCGAGGAAGCCAGGCCCCACACACTGCCCGGCACTTCCCTTGAAGAGAGGAGAGAGGAAGAGAGGAGAGCTCCAACAACATTAAGGTACCCAAACTTTGATAAACCCATAACTTACACTCAAAAGCTATGCAGTCATACAGCCAGCAGAGGGGTGGGGGCTAACCAGTGTTTTGCACGGAGTGTCACATGTATGACTATCTGCCTCTTGGGCACAAGTCATGGGTGTGTGCTCGGTGCAAAGAGCTCCAGGCTCTCAGGGAACGGGTTCACTCCCTTGAAGCCACGGTTGCAGACCAGGAGAAGCAGAGAAAGGTAGAGAGGAACCAGGGTGAGACTTCTAGGGATGTGGAGGCATTGTCCCACCCTCAGTTGGCCAGCTCCTCAGGTGTCAGGAAAGGGAGTCTCAGGGCTGGAGGACGTCGCTCTGGAAAAGAGGGAAACAATCCCCCAGTGGGGACCCCTTCTTCAGGTGATGGGCCCGTATCCAGTAGCACTATGGATACTCCTCTGGGGAGGGGGAGGGGGCTTCTTGTCATGGGTGACTCTATAGTCAGGAACATAGAGAGGGGGGTCTGTGACGGATGTGAGGACCGCAAGAACTCAAGAATGAAGTTGCTGACCTATTGACCAAAATATGCAACTTGTCCCTTAAAACGGCCACTGTGCCAGAGGATTGGAGGATAGCTAATGTCACGCCAATCTTTAAAAAAGGAAGGAGGGGGGACCCGGGAAACTACAGGCCGGTCAGCCTAACGTCTGTTCCGGGGAAGATGGTGGAAAGTCTCATTAAGGATAAAATCTTAAAATACATAGAAGAACAAGCTCTGCTGAGGGAGAGTTAGCATGGCTTCTGCAAGGGGAAGTCTTGCCTCACAAACCTGTTAGAATTTGTTGAAAAGGTCAACAGGCATGTGGATGCGAGCGAACCCGTGGATATTATATATCTGGATTTTCAGAAGGTGTTTGACACGAACTCTCATGAAAGGCTCCTGAGAAAACTCCACAGTCAGGGAATAAGAGGGCAGGTCCTCTTGTGGATTAGGAACTGGTTGAAGACCAGGAAACAGCGAGTGGGAGTCAATGGGCAATTTTCACAATGGCGAGAGGTGAAAAGCGGTGTGCCCCAAGGATCGGTCTTGGGACCGGTGCTTTTCAACTTATTCATAAATGACCTGGAGTCGGGGATAGGCAGTAAGGTGGCCAAGTTTGCAGATGACACTAAACTTTTCCGGGTGGTGAAGACCAGCAGGGATTGTGAAGAGCTCCAGAAGGATCTCTCCAAACTGGGAGAATGGGCAGCAAAATGGCAGATGTGCTTCAATGTAAGTAAGTGCAAAGTGATGCACATTGGGGCAAGAAACCAAAATTTCACATATACGCTAATGGGTTCTGAGTTGTCTGTGACGGATCAAGAGAGAGATCTTGGGGTGCTGGTGGACAGGTCGATGAAAGTGTCGACCCAGTGTGCGGCGGCTGTGAAGAAGGCCAATTCCATGCTCGGGATCATTAAAAAAGGGATTGAGAATAAAACGGTCAATATCATTATGCCTTTGTACAAATCGATGGTAAGGCCACATCTGGAGTATTGTGTCCAGTTCTGGTCACCACACCTCAAAAAGGATATAGTTGAATTGGAAAAGGTGCAGAAAAGAGCGACCAGAATGATTTGTGGGCTGGAGCACCTCCCTTACGAGGAAAGGCTACAGTGTCTGGGGCTTTTCAGCCTAGAAAAAAGGCGCCTGAGGGGGGACATGACTGAGACGTATAAAATCATGCATGGGATGGAGAGAGTGGAGAGAGGGAAATTCTTCTCCCTTTCGCACAACACCAGAACCAGGGGACATGCACTTAAATGGAGTGGAGGGAGAGTTAGAACAGACAAAAGAAAATATTTCTTTACCCAGCGTGTAATTCATCTGTGGAACTCCTTGCCACAGGATGTGGTGATGGCACCTGGCCTGGATGCCTTTAAAAGGGGTTTGGACAAATTCATGGAGGAAAAGACCATCACAGGTTACAAGCCATAAGCAACCTCCTGGTTTTAGAAGTGGGTTTTCTCTGTGCCAGGTGCAAGGGAGTGACAACGGGAAACAGGTTATCTTGTTGTCTTGTGCTCTCTGAGGCATCTGGTGGGGCCACTGTGTGATACAGGAAGCTGGACTAGATGGGCTTTTGGCCTGATCCAGCAGGGCTCTTCTTATGTTCTTATGTTCTTAAGAGTTCAGTTCTATGTAATTGGTGCAGTTCACTGCTCCTTAGTGCCACCTACAGCTATTTCCTGTCATAGGTCAAAGCTTTTTGTCCCAGCTCACGTTCTGCTTCCACCACTGTGACTCTCTGGCACAGTAATACACAGCTGTGTCTTCTTGCTTTAGGCTGTTCATTTGCAGATAGAAATTGGAGCTGTCTTTGGAGGCGAAGAAACGCCCTCGGATGGCTGGGGAGTAGTTGTTGCTAGATGATGAATAAAAATTAAGGAGCCATTCCAGGCCTTTCCCTGGAGGCTGACGGACCCAGTTCATGGTGTAGCTGCTAAGATCAAATCCACTCACAGAACAAGTGAGCCTGGTGGATTCTCCAGGTTTTTTCAGTTCTCGGCTTGACTGTCTGAGAACAATCTGTGGACTAGCCCCTGAAAAAAGAAAAAACACACAAGTCAGTTATGTGAATTAAACACGAAACAGTATTGGATGAAATGATTCTTTCCAGGGAGCGTCTTTTTATTATTAGAGTCTGAGCGAATTACAACGATTTGCTCTCAAAAGCAGGCGATGTTAAAGTACAGTAACTTACGTGACAACTCACTGATGAACACAAAGAAATGCAAAAGCCACACCATTGTGAATGGTGGAAGACCTGAAAACCCACTGAAATGAGGGTAGCAGATGTGGGAGACTAGTCAAGAGGAGGTTTTAAAGAGGCTTTACAGAGGAAACGAGAGCTTTTGGTTTTGCATATCCTGGGCAGTTACCTCTGGCTGCATCCATGTTAAAAGAGTCGGAGATTGTTACAACCAAGTGACTGGGTGTTGAGGCAACTGCCAAGTAAAGACAGTTTGTTGCCTGGGGCACATCCTGTACAACACCCATCTCTTGCTAAAAATCATGGGGCATAATTCGGAGGAAAATTCCCCTTTGCCAACTTCCTTTTAAATAGGTGAGAACTGGAAAAGAACACAGCTTTGTTCTCGGTCAACTTCTGATCAACGGGGCTTGGCCAGGAGAACTTCCCAGTACAGTGCCCAGTGCCCCAGTACAGTACTCCCTCCATATCCACTGGGGATATGTTCCAGGCCCCTCCGTGGATACTTGAAACTGTGAACAACCCCTCCATGGTTTCCTGAGGGCCCGCCACCCTGCCTCCCCTGCGGGCAGGCGTGCACCCTCCAGCTCTTATTTTTCTTTCAGCAAGCTTTGTTTCTTCCTTAAAACAAACAGAGAAGCAGCCTCCATTGCAGGCAAGTAGAACGCGACTAAGTCCTAGAGAGGCTCTGCAAGGTTTCTGCAATATAAGGAAGAAACAAAGCTTACTGAGAAAAAAGTAAAAGCCGGGGGGGGGGGTCCCCGCGATCCGTGGATAACTGAAACCGTGGATAGCATATCCGTGGATATGGGGGCTCACCTGTACTCTGTTCTGCTTGTCTCCCACTCAGTCACTGCAATAAGTACCTCAAATCTGGCGCAAAGTAAGTAACACTCTCACTTTGTTTTGTGGTGTGGCCCCCTCTCCAAGGAAGAGATGTGAAGAATGGAGAAAGGAAAAAGAAACACACAGAAGAGCCACTTCAAAAGTACCTTAAATTCCTAGGCACTGTACAATAAATTGGCAATAACACAGGCCTGCCTGCAGGCTTATGATCTAAAGACCAAAACAGGAAGCCTCAGGAAAGGAAAGGGAAATAGAGTCAACTGGAAAGAGCCAAGCTGAATGATTGTCATATGCTAAGAAGGTTGCTGCTGCTTCCAGTAACTTGGGACCCCAGTTCTTTCATTCAAATCTTTGGACATCATCTCTAATTACCACACACTCCTGCTCTGATCTGCATCTCTAAACATGTCTGTGTGAAGTCTAAACCTGGGGAACTACTCAAAATAATAGGTCCATCAATTTAACCTTTTCAATTTGCATACAGAAGCTTTAAAAACACAGACTCTGAGTGAGAAGGGTGACCTTTCCTTCCCCCCCCCTCCGGAAATATTGCTTTTAAAATATTTGTTTTATTAGTTTTTTAAATTACAGAATCTGGGGGGGGGGATCACAAAACACTGAACACGCACAGTTTGGTGAGGCTTTCAATTCCTTGAGTTTATCTGTGTCTTTCTCCTCCAATCTATATCATCTATGTCTGTGTACCTTGCAAATGCACCTTGCTGAAACACTGCAAGAAAGCAATGTTAGCCCAATCCTATCCTCAACCTAAACCTTCAGCGTGCTGCAATCCTTGCTGTCATTGGAATCTGTAGCTTTCATAAACGTTGTTAGTCAATCAAGAACAGTCGCTCACAGGCCCATCAGTAGACTGTAGTGTCCTAGTGAATTGGGCAGCTTGGGCAATTTCCCATTCTTCTTTCACCCCAGATAAGCCCCTGATGTACCATCTGATGGAACAATCTCACCTTGCCTGGCGGAAAACGGCACTTGCAAGAAGGAGGCACCTGCTTTGGACAGTAGGGTGGAAGGTTTCGAGCAGAAATGGGCATCGAACTTCAAAGGTAAACTGGAATAAACCAAAACACTAAGGTGTCATCTAGGTACATTCCATACCTTGAGAATTCACACCATTCCAATATCACACGCTCCTGATGTCCACACCTAGGTGGATTACTTGTGCTGATGCACCTACTACACTCAAAGGAGGACTGGGTGCAAAGGGAAGTGTGTGACTCTGTTTTTAATCACCTCTGGACTTTATCTTAGATTTACCAGTTGCATTGGATGCTTGGGTTACCTAATCCACAGGACTTTCCCACCCTGGGGAATCAGGTGGGCATTCCTGTCCAATGAGCTGGCTCAAACTCAAGTTTTTTTTTTTTTTTTTTTTTTACCAGACAGTCACTGAGGAAGTGGGAAGGGGATCACTGAGCTCCATCCATGGTGGGCCAGAGGGAGGCGGGAGCAGACTCAGGGTGAGGGGCACACCACGTTTTCCTCTCCCTCCACCACTCTACATGATCATCATCACTCACATCATTAATGGGACACCCTGGACCCTGTGTTATATAGGACTTACGGCGCAATCCACTGGAGCACCGGAACAGCGGAGCGAGCACTCCGCCATTCCAAGACATTGCGAACATGCCATAAAGCACATTCGCAATGCCTCGGGAGTAAGGGAGGCCAGTGCAAGGCCGGCCACCCTCACTCCTCCACCGGGATGTCCATGCAGCCATCGGAGGAAGGTAAGGGATCCCTTGGCGGCCGCATGGGTGGTCCAGGCTGCGAGGGAGGTGGGACATTGGTTGAGCTGGCCCAGGAGGGGGTGGGAATGGCGTCCGCCATATCCCCGTCCCCATTACGGCAGGCTCGGCCATTACATGGCCTCCTCCTACTTCCGCCAGCTATTTAGCTGGCAGAAATCCAAGGAGGCCCCCAGATTACACCGGGGGAAGGGGATAAATTCCCCTTTCCCTGAGTAGACCTCCGGGCCATGCCGGCATGGCCCGGAATGGGGATAGGATCTGGCAGGCGGCACTGGGCCGCCCGCCGGATACTTACGGTGGCTTGCACTGCCCAGATGGGAGAACTATTTCTCCCCTGCTAATTTACAACTTTGCAATAGTATTGTCCTATGAGTGGTGTGGGATGCCGTGCAGTTGTGGTTTAGGAAACAAATGGAGCTCCAGTTTGCAGCTGCAGGATGCAATGAAACTCATGCATGACTGATGTCTGGTTTTCTGGAAGGGAAGCTTTCAGTCTGACGCGGGTCCACCATCTCCCCAACAGCTGTGCACAAACTCAAGCTTTTGTGCTGCCACTTAGAGGGTTTTACTCAGTGTGTCTCTCACACAGTAATATATGGCTGTGTCTTCAGGCTTCAGGGCGTTCAGTTGCAGGGACACCTGGCTTTTTGAGGTGTCTCTTGTGATGGTGATCCGGTTTTGAAGAGCACTGTTGTAGTAAGTGCTTCCACTACTCCAGATAGCTCCCACCCAGTCCAGTCCCTTTCCAGGGGGCTGACGGAACCAGTTTGGTCCGTAGCTTGTTATAGAAATTCCAGACACAGTACAGGTTAATTGTAGGTTGTCGCCTGGCCTCTTGAGGCCCCCACCAGATACTAGAACAGTAATCTGTGCGGAAATGCCTGCATTTAACAGAAGAAACAAATGAGGACATTGCATACAAAATCATCAGATTGTCTAAAAAAAGGGGAAATAAAAACGTTTCTTACATGCAGGGAAAATTATGAGAAAACTTATCAAGATCTTTGTTTCCATGATTGGACTGGTCAGCCAAGACCCGAAAGGGAGCGGAACACTGAGTAGGACCATGTTCCATGCCTTTGGTCTGTAAAGAAGTCCACCCCACAAAGTCATTTGCATGACGTCTCCAGCGCTGAGACCTTAAAGGCTGATCTCCACCGCATGAATTCCGGCGCACGAGTGTTGGGAGGCGCGTGAACATAGGGGACAGGACGGCCCTGCGAAAACGCTGCCCTGGGCTCAACCAGTTTCTTCCATGCAAGAAGAAACTCTTGCGTCCCTCCTGATTGCTCCACCTTCTAATAAATCTCAATGGTGATTGGCTGAAACACATGTGCGCTCCGATTGGCTGAAAAACCCCTCATCCCATTGGTCAAACAATTAGCTCCACGTCCCGGCCCCTCAAAATCATAGGCATGGTCCTCGGCCGATTGCAATGGAACTTGGGAGAGCACAGCGATCAGATAACATGGAAGCCACACAGCTCCGTACTTTCTGCACGCACCCAGGACGCGCCAGAATTCGTGCGCTGGAGGTCAGCCTTAAGAGATGATAATGGGCTCATGTGGCTGTATGTGTGTTCCACGAAAGAAAGAGAATCACCCTGTTCTAACAGATCAGACAGTTATGGGGGAGGGGGAACATCAGTCAACAGTGGGGCAGGGTTGCCACCTTATTTTCTGGTCCTGCTGCTCTGTCTTTGGCAGCAGCCCATAAGTGCATGTGTACTGTAGATGTCAAAGTGAAGGTTTGACTTCACTTGTTTTCCTCTGCTAGTGAGTGTGTGTGTGTGTGTGTGTGTGTGTGTGTGTGTGTGTGTGTGTGTGTGTGTGGGTGGTTTATTATTTAGGCCAGGTTTAACATACGTTTTGTATCTTTTGTTTTAAAGTATATACAGTATTATGTTTGGGCACCACTTTGAGCCTTGGATAAAGCAGGCGACCATTTTTAAAAATAAATAAATAAATGGTTCTGGCCCGATTCTTGTACTGTATTTAGCAGGGGGAGAGTGACCAACCATATTCATTCCAGCCCAACATCTTTTCGAGTTTGCTGCTGCCTCTCTTTAAATATATATATATATATATATATATATATATATATATATATATATATATATATATATATATATATATATATATATATATATATATATATATATATATATATATATTGCTATGAAAACAGAAAACTACTTTGTACGCTGTTTGGTGTTGGAAAGCATCATATTAGTCTTCTAAATAATTCTAATTAAAAATAGCTCTGCAGACATGGATTATAGCATATGGAATGACATGGGAGTTTAGGCCCCAAGTAGAATTAAATTAGAACGAGGAAAGCCAGCCCTATTTCCTGTTGTTGTACACAAGCACACCCGTGACTGATGGTTGGGTTTTTTTATGGCTTTCTTTTCCGGAAGGCTACTTTTAGTGCAGCCTTGGAGTGAATTTGCATCAGTGTGCATCCCACACAGTAATACAAGGCAGAATCTCCAGGCTCCAAGCTGTTTAGTTCTAAGGACGCTTGCTGAGAACGGACTCTTGTGATGCTGATCCGATTTTGGAAAGCACTGTTATAGTAATTGGTTCCAGGGCTCCAGAAGATTCCCAAAAACTCCAGTGTCTTCCCTGATGCTTGACGAAGCCAGCTCACTCTGCCACCGGTTAGAGAAAATGGCAAAGTACAGGAAAGCCGAAGATGCTCTCCTGGCCTCTTGATGCCACCACCAGATTCAGTAACCTGCGAGGAAGTATCTGCATTTATGGGAACAGGGCATATAAAGATAACAAGAAGAGTCGGTTGAAAAAACGACAGTACTTGGGAAAGGATTTGATGGGCTATCTTAAAAAAGGGTAATATGAGCTTTCCTTACAGTCAGGGGAAATCATTAGGAAAGTCATCAAGATCATTAATTTCACATTTGGAGGCATCTTCCTTGATCTCATGGACAACTGGATCGACAATTGTTCTGAATGCAGGTTGCTCTTCCTTCCATTTCTTTCTTAAATATTGGACTCCTCCAAGGTCATTTGCATAATGCAAAGACATGGCTAATATCAGAGGCCTGGAAATGCAGGTGTGAAGGTGCACCAGATGAAGAGAGGGAACATGATGTGACAACAGTCCGTGAATGTAATTAGGCAGATGTGAAAACGTTATGAAGGTGAGATGACACTTAGGGCTCAGTCCAGCCCAACTCAGCCCAACTCAGGCACAGTTGAGGCCCAATTGTGGCACAATTGGGGCCCAAAATAGGACCGAGTTAGGCTGCAACTGTGCCTGAGTTAGGCAGTAGGCAAGAGCAGTGGGCCAGGATCAAGGCAAAACTTACCACAGAGGCAGGAAGGCACCTGTGGGGAGCTGTCAGTCTTGTGGAAGCGAAGAGCCCCCTCCTCAGCTCGTCTGTGTGCACCTACCACAGCTGCTGCAGCGTTCGCAGCAGATGGGCAGCCACAGGTGGGCCTGCAGGCACTGGGCGTGCGACAGTCAGCGGAAGGGCAGAGGTTGTGCCAGTGCCAGCTGCCCCAGGGCACCCTGGGCATTAGCCACCTGCCGCAGGGGGGAGTGCCACTGCCCTCCCTCCTGCAGAAGGCGATGCCACCCCCAAGCCACGGTGAGGCTGCACGTGGGAGTCATGGGGGGTGAGCGGGGGAGAGAAGGGAAGGACGGGGTGGGAACGGCACGCACAAGGGGGGTCTCATGAGGTCTGGAACCGCCTCCGCCATGACATGCCTGTGCGCTGCCTGAAGCCCTGGGCCACCAGGGCCGTGGCTATGCCCACAAAGAAGGCATCCCGGTATGCCTTCTGCTCCGTGCCCCGGCCAAGACTGAGAGATGCCTTGGGCTTGTCTGCTGTGAGCGGGAAGGGCTCACGCAGCTCATCACTCCCCAGATGGGGCAACGTAGGCGCCTTGCGGCAGGCGCTCTGGCGGGGTGGGGGGTGCCAGCGTCCATCATCAGGGAGTGGGAGGGGACGCAGGCACACAGGCAGGCGGACAGGGGGTGCTGGGGAGGGACACGGGTGGGTCAGAAACAGACAGACAACAAGGCTGGTGGGAGAGGGATACAGGGAGAGGGGTCTGCAGAGACCAATAGGGACACAGGGGTCACTTCGCAGATGGAGGCAATGCAGGAACGGGCGCCTCTCATGCAGACGGACCGAGGGCGGAAACGGACGCCGTTGACGGGCGGACTGAGGACGGAAACGGACGCCGTTGACGGGTGGACTGAGGGCGGAAACGGACACCGTTGACGGGCGGACACGGACACCGTTGACGGGCGGACCGAGGGTGGGTGAGAGCCCCGGTTGCTGAAAGGGCTCTTCACGGACGTGGGGGACGTGCGCCATGTCACCTGTCACTGTTTGCCTGCCTGAGAGGCCCCCCAACTCCCCCCTCCCCTCTGAGCCCTGAGGGTCTGGCAGCCCCCCTGCTGTGTTCTCCCTGGGCTGGCTGTGGCAGGCCCGGGCTGGGATTCATGCAGGGCCTTGTGTGGTGGGTGCTGTCTCTCTGTGTGTGGGGCAGTGCTTGTGTAACATTGGGGTCATGGTGTTCAAGGGGCCTTTGCCCAAGGGGCATCTTTATTGTTCTGGAACATTGGCAGGGATGGCCAGGCAAGGCTGCCAGGGGTAGGCACAGCAGCCACTCAGAATGTCGCAGCAGCAGCAGCAGCTGAGGAGGGTTGCAGGGCAGGCTCCCAGACCTCTGGCAGCATCGAGGCAGACGACCATGGGGCAACCAGACTGCGGGCCCAGTGGTGCTCCCCAGAAGGTAGGTGGTGGTGGACATTCCTGGGGAGACATAAATCACAGGGGTGTTCCATGGCAGCTGCTGTGTGGTAGCAATCCCCATTGAAGAAATGCCAGTGTGCCGGTTGCAAAGGCCTGCAGGGAGAGAAATCAAACACAGCTGAGTGGTGTGACACACATAGCCTGGTCTGCGCTCCTTCCCTGGGTGTAAGGTGAGCATGATCCTGTAAGGGAAAGGGGTCAAAGAGAGAGACAACAACACAACTTGGGGGTCACAACCATGGCAATCCTAGCAATACTGACCTGTCAGTAGACCCTGTGGAGAAAAGAGGGGGGGGAACAGCTGGTGTCTACATATGGGTTACAGTTCCACACTCATGGCATTGTGTGCTCACATTCATACAGGCAGCTATGAGACAAGACATTGGTATAGAGGCATATCATGGCAGGCTATGCAGGCAGCTATGAGACAAGACATTGGTATAGAGGCATATCATGGCAGGCATTGCAGGCAGCTATGAGACAAGACATTGGTATAGAGGCATATCATGGCAGGAATTGCAGGCAGCTATGAGACAAGACATTGGTATAGAGGCATATCATGGTAGGCATTGCAGGCAGCAATGAGACAAGACATTGGTAAAGAGGCATATCATGGCAGGCATTGCAGGCAGCTATGAGACAAGACATTGGTATAGAGGCATGTATCCTACCTATATTTCTCTATGCAAAGAGGCAGTAGTCAGACCACATGTCAGCATGAACCCTGCACTTACCTGCACTTACCTGCTGGTGTTTTTGCCTGTGGGGGGGGAGAGGGGCTGGGAGAAAGACATGGGTTAGCAAACACTTGCATGGAGACAGCTGCCCAGGCACAGGAGTACACAGTTTGGCCACAGGGAGAACAGCCCTCTCTGCCCTAGAGGGGGGCAGAGAGGAGAGAGGAGAAGAGAAGAGAGAAGTGGGGTGTTAGAAAAGTTTTCAAAGTCCCACTTTGTGGCTGCTGGGGGACAGAACCCCACGCCACGTGCTCAGAGAGAGAGAGAGAGAGAGAGAGAGAGAGAGAGAGAGAGAGTGGAGGGCTGGGGCTGGGCTTTTGTGGGAAAGAGGCTGGGTGGGGCTGGGTGCTGATAGGCTAACTATTTGGTCCGGTTCCAGAGTTAGGCCACAACTGTTCCGTCCTAACTCAGGCACAACTCGGGCCCAGGGTGTTAGAACTTTTCAGGAGAGGGCTGGTGTGGGTAAGGTAAAATGGCTCCTATGGGTCTCCTCACATTTGGGTCCACCCTTTTTGTTGACCCAAATTTTGGGCCTGAGTTGGGCTTGAGGGGGCGTGTCAGGGGCTCTCCAGCGTCTGGAACCGGACCAAAATTCGTAACCGCCCCCGTCACACCCCCGACACGCCCACTTTTAGGCTGCAATTGTGCCTGAATTGTGCAGTTGTGCCTGAATTGTGCCGGAACCCAATTCAGTCACAACTGCAGCCCAACTCAGGCACAATTCAGGCACAACTCGGGCCTAAAGCACTTGGGCTGCAATTGTGCCTGAATTGTACCGCAGTTGCCTTGGGCTGGACCGGGCTGTGAGTATCACGAATGCATAAAGTGTCACTGTAATGTCCAGATAGTCATGCATTGAAGAAAAATTGTGACTGAGGTGATAGGAACGTTCTGTCAATCATTTCCTATCTGTAAATCGACACTCACACATGCAGGTGTGTAGGGACGCATTTACCCCATTGAGATTTGACTGCTGCTCGGGACAAAGGGCTTTGGTTTCTGGCTTGGCTTCCTCAGTTCCTTGTCAAGCAACATGGCAACATCTCTAACAATTCCTTTGTTAACTTCTCAAGGTTATAGAGCAATGAAAACATTTCTTGAGGAAGGGACATCTGAAGATCTTAGTTGTCCTGCTCAAGGCTTCCGGCCCTATATCAACAACCTCTTTTGCCCAATTAACCCACACAAGATTCCAGCAGCTTTTTCATCAGGATGAAACCATATTCTCCTTGCTGACCTCAGTGTGAGTTTTGTGTAAGCTTTCCCTCACTGTGCCTGTCTCTTAAGCAGTAACACATGGCAGTGTCCTTCACTTTCAGGCTTCGCATATCGAGATAAATCTGCCTCCTGGAACGATCCATGGAAACGATGAATCGGCTTTTAGCAGAATCTCTGTAGTATTTGGTGCTCCCCTCTATCCTTGAGACCCATTCCAGAACCTTTCCAGGAGCTTGACGGACCCAATCCATCCAGTAGTTTTCTCTATCAATCCCTGACAGTGAACATGTGACTTGAAGGGACTCTCCAGGCCTGCTCACAATCCCTCCAGATGTGATCAGAGGAACGTCTGGTTGGACACCTAGGAAGAGAAACAGGTCACATACCTTACTGCTATTAATTATAATAGCCCTGAGAAGTCTCAATCGTTGAGTTAAGGCAGAGGGAGGAAATACCTCTGAAGGCTGAAAGAATGAGAATAAAATGGAACCAAAGCAGTATTTTATTGGATGGTTTGGCAGAAAACTGGAGGCTGAGCTGATAGCCTAGACAGGAAAGTGAAGTGTGGATGACTTTGCAAGTCAACTGGCCTCGAGAGGAAGGGAAAATACGTTCTTTCAAGCATGAACTGCCGCGCTATTTGCATAACCTCCTCTATGGAAAATGCATACAGTACCTGCAGTTATGGTCTATTGAGGGAAGGCACTTTGGGCATGATTAACAGCTTGTCTCAGGACACAGTGGAACTTGCAGACGTCTTCTTGCCCAATACCTTATCAAAGCCAGGACTCAGAGCTTTTTTGGAGGAGAAAACGGCACAGTCCGGATCATGGAAATAAGTGTGGGAATATTGGGTGGCCCAAGCCCAAGGAAAGTTTTCATGATCAGGACATGGAGGCTGTATGAGATGTGGAAGGTGTGGGACAGCCCGATTCATTATTCTATAAACTCACATTCTATGTCTGCCATTGTGTTGTCCCCGGTCCCAAATAGGACTTACGGCAGCAAAATGGTTAGGTTGGAGATCCGTAGACGATCGGACAGCCTATCGGGGGGTAATTAAAAAATAGAGGTACTTACCTCCCACTGGCCGACTGAATGCCCCCTACCATAGCATTTGACCTTAGAAAGCCCCTGTTAATTTCAGTGGTGTTTTAAGAAGAGACTTGAAATGAATTGTGTCCCATCGGTCAGATACGTCTGTATTCAGTACCCTGAGAATTGCCCACATCAATCTGAGTCAACAATCCCACTCTGCCACATGGTGTGGCTACATATGGGAGGAACATCTTTGAAGGCTGTGGTGTGGCCAGTTTGTGTTCTGATATAATTGTAGTAAGGGAAAAACCATTGTACCTGTTCATCTCAGTATCATGTTGTTCTTCAGTGTTTCTTTGGATTGACATTTGACAGAAATGGTTACAGAGAGTAAGAAAATGTAATTTGAATAATGGGTGTGTGTGTGTGTGTGTGTGTGTGTGTGTGTGTGTGTGTGTGTGTGTGAGAGAGAGAGAGAGAGAGAGAGAGAGAGAGAGAGAGAGAGAGAGAGAGAGAGAGAGAGAGATGTTGAAGGCAGCATGATTCTTTGGAATTACTAAAATGGTAGAATTGGAAAGACTGCAGCCAAGAAAATACTGATACTTAGACAGAGAGGTAAGAGGATGAATGTTGTTTATTTGACAACCACGCCACATTAATAAAACTGTCCAAAGTGGTTTATATGAAAAAAAAAATGAGAACTCACTCTTCAAGCATGCTGTGCCCAACATTCATTCTAAACCAGCGACAAACTCTGAACTGAAAACAAACTGCAATATCACATGCCCCTTAGGCTGCAACATCCTGTACACTACTTACCTGGGGGTAAGTCCCATTAAGCTCAATGGGGCTTTCTTTTGAGCAGACATACATAGGATTGAAGTTAATATTTCAGATAGTGAGAATAAGGGCATCAGAGAAAGGGGCATCAGCATCTGATTTGCCATGACGTTTGAGTTTATGTTGACATTTTGGCTGGGAATAAGGATGAACATACATTTTGCTTGCAATTCTCACCAAGACTACAGCAAAGAGTTGGCAATGTGTCCTTTAGCTCATTGCATCTCTGAAGTCTTCTTGCTGTGTGGTCTCCAAACTGCGGTCCACTGTACGTCTGAAAACGGCGTCCAGACGCGGCGCGGCGGTGGCAGAGCAACCCTGCAGCCTCCTATCTTTGCATCTCATCTTTGCAGAAACTCACGCTGGGTAGCCACATCCCCCAGGAAATTGGGGCGCAGATCCAACTGGGACAACGTACAGTGGAAGCGGCTGCCCGTCACCAGTTTCTGCAAAGATCGGATGTGAAGATAGAAGGCTGCAGAGTAGAACAGTAAGGCTCCGCTGCCACCACACTTCGCCTAGACGCTGTTTTTGTTTTTTTTTTGCATACCAGATCCGGAGTCCCATGAAAAGGCACAGTAGCTATTATTTTGATGAGCAGTGCTTCAGTAATTTCGTTGCAGAAGAGAAGGGATTGTGGTTCCTTCTTCTGCTCATGATCTTGTTCAGAGCAGTTTGGAAGTCTTTGTTTCGGACTGTAAAGATGAAAGGGCTCAGAGCAGGCAAAACCACGATGGTGACGAGGTATACGACTTTGTTGACATGGCTGTCACTCTGAGTAGAAGGCTTCAGGTACATAAAAAACATAGCCGCATAGAAGATGCAAACAACAGTGAGATGGGAGGAACATGTGGAAAATGCCTTTGATCGTCCAGTGACGGAGGGAATCTGAAGTATGGTGTGGATAATGCATGCATAGGAAACCAAAGACGAGAGAAATGAACCCCACATGACAATGATACCATAAAAGAGACCAATTAACTCCATCAGAGTTGTGTCCGCACAAGCTATTTTCAAAACCGGTCCAACGTCACAGAAAAAGTGATCAATGACGTTGTATCCACAGAATGGGTACGTCCACACAACGACGAACTGACACAGTACAACTGTAAACCCTCCAACCCAAGCCAGCAATGTCAGGTGCAAGCAGAGCGCATTTGTCATCTTGCTGTTGTATAGAAAAGGGTTGCAAATGGCAGTGTAACGGTCAAAAGACATCACAGTGAGGTTGATGAATTGGGTAGCTCCTGTGCAGAAGGTAACAAAACATTGTATCATACAACATGTGAAGCAAATGGTGTTTTGGTCCAAGAGGATGTTAGTCAGCATCTTTGGCACCACCACCGTGGTACCGCAGAATTCACCCACCGAAAAGCTGCTGAGGAAGAAATACATGGGCATGTGGAGTTTGGGCTCCAGGAAGACCACCGTGAGGATCAGACAGTTGCCTGAAACAGCAATAAGGTACATCAAAAGAACGATGAAGAAAAACACCATCCTCATTCCATGCAGTTCAGGAAATCCCAGAAGAATAAACTCGCTGATTAATGTCATGTTGCCTACCTCCATCTCCTTCCTTCAGAAATAAACACAAAGGGAACAACATATTTCAAGGTCATGCCTGTAATTGCAATTATGTACACATGCTCTAACTTCACTTGACATGTTTAGATCCGCATAATGTTCTATTGATTTGCAGTTTGTGATATAGTCCTCATTAAAAAAAAAGAGAGAACAAACTTATTCTGGAGATAGTATGAGAGAGTTGTAATGATTCAAGTGCCTCCAATATGCAAGGAAGTTCATCCTTTCTTGAAATCATGTAAGTTCATCCTCTCTCTTTCCCACCTGGTTCAAAAACCTCACTGTTTACCTTTTAGGAACTCAGGTGTTATGCAATTTAATTCACACTCTGCAAAGCAAAACTTACATTGTCTTGTTCTGCTTGATGCAACATGGTTCCCACTGCTATATGAATGTCTGGCCAAGTTCACAGTTATGTTATTTCATTGAAAAAAATGCAATTGATTCCCTCCAAGGTGTCTTTAGAAATCAACTTGCACCATTTTTTAAAAATTAAAAATGAGGTGGGACGGAACACAGTTTAGAATATGTCTTCTCCAGTAAATTCATGAAGACATTACATACCTGGCAATGTCAGCACAATGAAATAAATTCTCTGACGTCCCCCATAATATTTTCTTCAATAAATATTTGAACAAAGGTAGAAGGGGAAGAAGAGTCTTCTCAGGTTGAAAGTATATAGCTCATCTCGACATTCTAACTAAAAAGATAGTAATAGTTGCTATCTTACGCATTCTAGAAATCACAGAATGATGAACTAGAGTGTCGTCGGCATTGGGTTAGTTTTGGACATTATCCTTGTTCAGTAGAGACCATTTTTCCCCAAGTCTCTTTGTTGCCCATTTGCTCATAGCTCAAGGAGTCCCTAGAGAAGCTTTCCAAGATGTTCCTGGTTTCTAACCTGCTAATTGAGAACCTAGTTAGGTTGTCTGCAGTTTATGTAATGTCTTCTGAAATGTCCCTTGTCTCTCCCATGCCAATTAAAAACTCACAATTAATTTAAAAAACCCCAACCTGTCAACCCTTCCACTAGTAAAAAAGTTTGCTTATGAAAGCAAAATCGTTTGGAGTGAAAGTTCAGTATCCCGAGGATTGTTGTTGTTGTTGTTCAGTCGTTAAGTCGTGTCCGACCCTTCGTGATCCCATGAACCATATCCCGCCAGGCTTTCCTGTCCTCCACTATCTTCCGGAGTTCGCTCATTTTCATGTTCGTTGCATCAGTGATGCTTATGGAGTCGTTAAGGTCAGATAATCAAGATTTCTAAGCTAAAGTCTTCTGGGAGTCGTTTTACTTTATTTCTTCCAACGTCAAACACTTAAAATATAAAATATCAAGGAAGTTCCATTTTGTGATGAGCATTAAACTGGTTATAATTTTACCTCCTGCGCCAAGAAAAATATAGGACGTTGGAAGTTGAAGTTGCTGGCTTAGCTGCCATGTCATGTAAGCTGTAAAAGATCCCCATGCAACTCCATGCAACCCTTAAGGATGAGAAGAAGCTCCTCAGGCATGGTATCATTGGTGAGACCTCTGCTGGGATAATGGCCCTGATGTGGCCCTGACCATGATGACGCCTGGTCAGTGAGGCTGGCTGGCAACCCCCCGGCTGGGATATGCAAAGACTACCACAAGGCTTGGCCTGTGGGAATCTGCACTAGCCTTGGCCCTTCGGGATTGGCAGTGATACGCTTGTTTGGTCTCTGACAGAGCACGGCTTTGAGTCAGATGGTTACTCGCATTGAGTACCTGGGGGAGGCAGACGGTTACCACCATTCCCCCACCGTAGTTGCCTGCAATCTTTGGGGTTGGAGATAGCTTTCCCTGCTGCAGGTGTTCTGATGTTAACATTTAATTAAAGTGGTCCGGTTTACCCAAGCCTCTGTCTCACCCAATGGCGTCACTGTAGGTGGGGCAGAACGCTAAGTTCCGCACCGCGCTGACCTCTGTTACTCAGTGGCACGAGGCGGCCCTGCCCCCTCGCCTTCGGAGCCATTCAGTGGGGCGAAGGCAATGCGCAGGGAGTCTCGTGCGTGTTGCCTTCGCCCCACTGAATGGCTCCGAAGGTGGGGGGGGGCGCCTCGTGCCGGTGAGTAATGGAGGTCAGCGCAGTGCAGAACTTAGCGTTCTGCCCCACCTACAGCGACGCCACTGTGCTCTGCCACTGGTCTCACCTGTTTATTTGATGGGTGCCAGGGTAAGTTAATATGACATAGAGAGAGTTTTGCAAGTACGGAATTTGTGCTAGACGTTGGTGGAGATCAGAATCCAGCCTAGGGATTTGGTACTGTATACCAAATTACAAGAGTTTGGTTCAATGTACATGGCACAGTTCAAAGCTCCTTAGTGCCACCTACAGCTGTTTTACGTCGTAGGTCAAAGCTTTTTGTCCCAGCTCACATTCTGCTTCCACCACTGTGTCTCTCTGGCACAGTAATACACGGCTGTGTCTTCCTGCTTTAGGCTGTTCATTTGCAGATAGAAGTTGGAGCTGTCCTTGGAGGCTGTGAATCGCCCTTGGATGCTTGGCAAATAATAATTGCTTTCTGATGGCTTCCAGTAGCTCACGAGCCACTCCAGTCCCTTCCCTGGCTTCTGTCTTATCCAAGCCATGTACCAGTCATTCAGGACAAATCCACTGGTGGCACATTTCAGTCGAACTGACTCTCCAGGCGCCTTCAACTCTGAACCCAATTGGGTCAGAACAACTTGTGAATGTACCCCTGGAAAGGAAAATTCAAACAAATAAGCTCACAAAAAACCAAGAAATGATGGATCACATTAAATCATTACCAGTCTTGCTTTCATTGCCATACAGGTATCTCAAAGGGAAGCGGCTTTTCAGGATGTTCGTATCACAGGCGATGGGGATATGTCTCCAATTCTATTCAAGGGGAGCAAAATACCTTCCCAAAGTGTGGCAAAAGCTATCAAATGGAGCCAATGTGTCATCTTCCTGGTATTTGAGAGATAGTCCAAAGGACTTGACTGCTTTCTCTAGGAAAGTCCAAAGGACTTGACTGCTAGGAACACAAGACCTGAAGACTGAACTCCCAAATGCAGCCTGGATAGCATGTGGCGGGTTTATATAGGTGAGTGTCACTGCTATTTGCATATAACACAGTTCTATGATGCAAGTTCTTTATAAATGGAACCTCCTTAGCAGTGACCCTTGAAGGCTCAAACAGCAGAGCCAGATACCTTCTAAAGCAGGCTTGAGACACGTATTTGGCATGATAAAGCATGCTTGGGGCATGATACCTTCTAATGCACGAGATCTGGCAGTCATTTAACAACTGACCTTCATTCATTTGGCAACTCCAGGTTCTCTGTAAAGGTGGTAGATGACCAATATGGGTTTGAAGAGAGAGCGGACATGCAAACAGTAATGGCAGCTTGATGGTTGAGTGGGTGAGCGGTTGCTCTCTGTGGGGAGAAGGAGCAGGGAAAGACGCAAATGAGAAGATGGGCATGGAGATGTTGCCAGATAAAATCTAGATGGGGAAATAGACAAATAGGTCATGATGATGTATGGCTGGCCTCCCCTTTATATGATTGTAACTGGTGTCTTGCTTGACCTTGTGGTTTTCTTTGCATATCCCAGCCGGGGGGTTGCCAGCCAGCCTCACTGACCAGGCATCAGGAGTCATCATGGTCATCCCTCATAAGGGAGGTGCTCCAGCCCATGAATCATTTTGGTTGCTCTTTTCTGCACCTTCTCCAATTCAACTATATCTTTTTTGAGGTGTGGTGACCAGAACTGCACGCAATACTCCAGATGTGGCCTTACATTTGATTTGTACAAGGGTACATGATATTGGACATTTTACTCGGGCAGCGCAATCCTGACTAACGATCCGGCCACCGGCCCAGGGCCACCTGTGCAATCGCGGCAGCACTGCCACCGGGCCGGGTGTCTACTTGGGGAAGGGGACACTCGTCCCCTTCCCCGAGTATAAATTACGACTGCCCTGATTGGTCTCCTCGGAATTCCGCCAGCTATTTGCGCCTGAAATTTAAAGTTATTTATTTCCTATCCTTGCCACTGCCGCCGCCGTTATCACCTCTGCTGTGGAGCTTGGCCAGCTGCATCCGGGCTGGCCAGGACTCCAAGTACTACCCACGCCGCTCCACTGCTCCACCACTCCACTGCCGCCACCACTTGCAAAATCTTTTTTCCCGGCGGCGCCATCTTGGATCTCGCAAGATTCGCAAGATTCAAGATGGCGACACCAGAAAAAAGGTATATTTTGCAAGCAGCGGCAGTGGAGTGGCGGAGCCTGGATGCCCAGGAAGTGACCCGGGCCCAGAGCCCGTTAACCGGGACAGTCCCTGGTTTTCCAGAACAAATGGAAAGCCTATTCATAAGGATTCAAATAAACAATCTATTTAATGTAGATTCATATAACCAAAGATACATGAGAGGGAAGGAGGAGGAATCAAAAGAAAGACAGAAAATTATCCCTAAAATCTCTACGCCAGTCATAAATGCCCAGTGGATCAGTAGAGTTCTAAGGGACCATTGTAAACTAAAGAGAAAATGTGTCCCTTGGTGACTTTCTGGGTTTGGGGGCACTTTTGTTTTGAAGTCTTTTTACTTCAGTAGCAGGCACCAGTGATGAGACTTTTCAGCCCCCTCTTTCTCCTGGTTATACTCTACCACTTTCCTTATCTCTGTCTGGCTATGAAAGACCAGTTGATTGGGCCTATATAGTGCCTTTTAAAGAAGGAAGTTAATATGCCACAAGTCTATAGAGTTTTGCAAGTATGGAATTTGTGCTAGACATTGGTGGAGATCGGAATCCAGCCTAGGGATTTGGTATACACTTAATTACAAGAGTTTGTAATTCACAACAGTTTAAATCTGGGGCTGGTTTGCGAGTGAGCCCTTTCAGGAGCAGCGAGTGGCCTCACTGGGATGAAGTGGCTCACTGGGACAAAGTGGCAAGGTAAAAAAGACACAGCGAGTTAAGCAGCTGGGCGAGTTCAGCAGCGGTGCGAGGAAGCCAGGCCCCACACACTGCCCGGCACTTCCCTTGAAGAGAGGAGAGAGGAAGAGAGGAGAGCTCCAACAACATTAAGGTACCCAAACTTTGATAAACCCATAACTTACACTCAAAAGCTATGCAGTCATACAGCCAGCAGAGGGGTGGGGGCTAACCAGTGTTTTGCACGGAGTGTCACATGTATGACTATCTGCCTCTTGGGCACAAGTCATGGGTGTGTGCTCGGTGCAAAGAGCTCCAGGCTCTCAGGGAACGGGTTCACTCCCTTGAAGCCACGGTTGCAGACCAGGAGAAGCAGAGAAAGGTAGAGAGGAACCAGGGTGAGACTTCTAGGGATGTGGAGGCATTGTCCCACCCTCAGTTGGCCAGCTCCTCAGCTGTCAGGAAAGGGAGTCTCAGGGCTGGAGGACGTCGCTCTGGAAAAGAGGGAAACAATCCCCCAGTGGGGACCCCTTCTTCAGGTGATGGGCCCGTATCCAGTAGCACTATGGATACTCCTCTGGGGAGGGGGAGGGGGCTTCTTGTCGTGGGTGACTCTATAGTCAGGAACATAGAGAGGGGGGTCTGTGACGGATGTGAGGACCGCAAGAACTCAAGAATGAAGTTGCTGACCTGTTGACCAAAATATGCAACTTGTCCCTTAAAACGGCCACTGTGCCAGAGGATTGGAGGATAGCTAATGTCACCCCAATCTTTAAAAAAGGAAGGAGGGGGGACCCGGGAAACTACAGGCCGGTCAGCCTAACGTCTGTTCCGGGGAAGATGGTGGAAAGTCTCATTAAGGATAAAATCTTAAAATACATAGAAGAACAAGCTCTGCTGAGGGAGAGTCAGCATGGCTTCTGCAAGGGGAAGTCTTGCCTCACAAACCTGTTAGAATTTGTTGAAAAGGTCAACAGGCATGTGGATGCGAGCGAACCCGTGGATATTATATATCTGGATTTTCAGAAGGCGTTTGACACGAACTCTCATGAAAGGCTCCTGAGAAAACTCCACAGTCAGGGAATAAGAGGGCAGGTCCTCTTGTGGATTAGGAACTGGTTGAAGACCAGGAAACAGCGAGTGGGAGTCAATGGGCAATTTTCACAATGGCGAGAGGTGAAAAGCGGTGTGCCCCAAGGATCGGTCTTGGGACCGGTGCTTTTCAACTTATTCATAAATGACCTGGAGTCGGGGATAGGCAGTAAGGTGGCCAAGTTTGCAGATGACACTAAACTTTTCCGGGTGGTGAAGACCAGCAGGGATTGTGAAGAGCTCCAGAAGGATCTCTCCAAACTGGGAGAATGGGCAGCAAAATGGCAGATGTGCTTCAATGTAAGTAAGTGCAAAGTGATGCACATTGGGGCAAGAAACCAAAATTTCACATATACGCTAATGGGTTCTGAGTTGTCTGTGACAGATCAAGAGAGAGATCTTGGGGTGCTGGTGGACAGGTCGATGAAAGTGTCGACCCAGTGTGCGGCGGCTGTGAAGAAGGCCAATTCCATGCTCGGGATCATTAAAAAAGGGATTGAGAATAAAACGGTCAATATCATTATGCCTTTGTACAAATCGATGGTAAGGCCACATCTGGAGTATTGTGTCCAGTTCTGGTCACCACACCTCAAAAAGGATATAGTTGAATTGGAAAAGGTGCAGAAAAGAGCGACCAGAATGATTTGTGGGCTGGAGCACCTCCCTTACGAGGAAAGGCTACAGTGTCTGGGGCTTTTCAGCCTAGAAAAAAGGCGCCTGAGGGGGGACATGACTGAGACGTATAAAATCATGCATGGGATGGAGAGAGTGGAGAGAGGGAAATTCTTCTCCCTTTCGCACAACACCAGAACCAGGGGACATGCACTTAAATGGAGTGGAGGGAGAGTTAGAACAGACAAAAGAAAATATTTGTTCCAGGCCCCTCCGTGGATACTTGAAACTGCGAACACCCCCTCCATGGTTTCCTGGGGGCCCGCCACCATGCCTCCCCTGCGGGCAGGCGTGCACCCTCCAGCTCTTATTTTGCTTTCAGCAAGCTTTGTTTCTTCCTTAAAACAAACAGAGAAGCAGCCTCCATTGCAGGCAAATAGAACGCGACTAAGTCCTAGAGAGGCTCTGCAAGGTTTCTGCAATATAAGGAAGAAACAAAGCTTACTGAGAAAAAAGTAAAAGCCGGGGGGGGGGGGTCCCCGCGATCCGTGGATAACTGAAACCGTGGATAGCATATCCGTGGATATGGGGGCTCACCTGTACTCTGTTCTGCTTGTCTCCCACTCAGTCACTGCAATAAGTACCTCAAATCTGGCGCAAAGTAAGTAACACTCTCACTTTGTTTTGTGGTGTGGCCCCCTCTCCAAGGAAGAGATGTGAAGAATGGAGAAAGGAAAAAGGAACACACAGAAGAGCCACTTCAAAAGTACCTTAAATTCCTAGGCACTGTACAATAAATTGGCAATAACACAGGCCTGCCTGCAGGCTTATGATCTAAAGACCAAAACAGGAAGCCTCAGGAAAGGAAAGGGAAATAGAGTCAATTGGAAAGAGCCAAGCTGAATGATTGTCATATGCTAAGAAGGTTGCTGCTGCTTCCAGTAACTTGGGACCCCAGTTCTTTCATTCAAATCTTTGGACATCATCTCTAATGGAGGGGTATTACCACACACTCTTGCTCTGACCTGCATCTCTAAACATGTCTGTGTGAAGTCTAAACCTGGGGAACTACTCAAAATAATAGGTCTGTCAATTGAACCTTTTCAATTTGCATACAGAAGCTTTAAAAACACAGACTCTGAGTGAGAAGGGTGACCTTTCCTTCCCCCCCCCTCCGGAAATATTGCTTTTAAAATATTTGTTTTATTAGTTTTTTAAATTACAGAATCTGGGGGGGGGGATCACAAAACACTGAACACGCACAGTTTGGTGAGGCTTTCAATTCCTTGAGTTTATTTGTGTCTTTCTCCTCCAATCTATATCATCTATGTCTGTGTACCTTGCAAATGCACCTTGCTGAAACACTGCAAGAAAGCAATGCTGATGTGATTGTGCATGCAGTAGTATCTTTTATGAGGTGTTTCACCAATGTGCAAGAGCACATCCAACTATTGACAAAATCACTGCACATTGTCAGTTCTTCTCCAGGGAAGAATGGACTAGCTTCTGGCAAGGAGAGGAAAATGGAGTGCAGCCATATACACAATCATATTAACAGCCCAATCCTATCCTCAGCCATGCCAAAAACAGTCATGCTGTATCCAGCATGGGGACGGAGACAGATGGATTGGGAGGCTTTGGAGGGGAAAAGAGATTTAAATCCTCTTACACCTCCATAAGCCTCCCACTCCACAATGGATTTCCTTGGACCTGTGCCAGCTTTTTAGCTGGTGCAAGTCGAAGGAGAGAAAGGGGGCAGAGAGGCTGCCCATGAAGGGGATAGATCCAGCGTGCACCATTGCCGCCGGATCCACCCCTCCCGCAGCCTCCCTGCCCCCATTCCGCCCCCTCTCCGCCCAGTTTTACCCTCTCCCCACACCCTCCCACCTCCCCTGCTGGCTTATCTTCTCTGGTGGGTGACCAGTGATCTCCTGACACACACAGGAAGGCTCCAGTTTTCCTGCCGGCGCTCGGGCAGCACACCACTCAGCGCAGAGCCTGAGCGCGCTTTCCTTTACGGCCATTTTTCAGCAGTTGTCCCCAGCGTGAAACACGTTTCGCTGGCAGTAGATCCCAATAGGAGGGATCACAGATGGTCACATACAGAAAGGCTTTTCTAGTGTTGAATAGGATCCATCCAGATCTGTCCGTGTTTTCAGGACCCTTCTGCAATAGCCACAACACCACTGATGGAAGAGGCTGCTGGCCCTGGCATTCATCTGTCCTTCACATGGTTTGCGTATGGTCCTGTTTCACGGTGAGTGCTGCAGTAATAGAGGCCACTGTCAGCAGCCTCCAGGTTCTTGATTTTCAAAGAAGAGGTGTTAACGGAGTTATTTCTGGAGATAGTGAATCTTTCCTGCAAAACCTGACGCATATTTGTTCCAGTGCCAGCTGGGTTGACTTCTCCAACCCACTGGAGTCCTTGGTCACCAATTTTCTGAGTCCATTCGATCCAGTAATTCACAAAAGAGGAAGAAGAACATTTGCAAGACAGGGTCAAGGTCTCTCCTGGCTGTTTAATTTCTGAAGCAGGCTGAATCATGGAGATCTGGGCCTCAGCAGCTGGAGACAAAAGGAAGAAGCCATTTTTGATGTCTTTTGACTTGTGGTTATAAGGTGTAACAAGCAGATTGCTTTTAACAATTCAGCACACTTGATCACATTACAGCAATCATATCAAGTAGGTAATAATGTTCATAGAGTTATAACAGCTGGACTAGGAGATCATGGTGTTCAACCTCATGTACTATTTATGTAATTTATACCTTGCAGATGGTTCCAGGTTCAATCCCTTTTATCTCCAGGTAGACCCTGAAAGGATCCCTACTAGGAGTACCACTGCCAATTAATGAAGACAATACTGAGATAGATAGACTAAACGTAGGGCAGCCCAATCCTACGTAAGGATCTGGCCAGCAGCCCTCGGCTGCCCGCCGGATCCTGAGCAACAATGGCCAGGTTGCCGCCGTGCCAGAGGCCTACTTGGGGAAGGGGACGCTCATCCCCTTCCCCTAGTGTAGATGGCGGCCGGCCCGGTCTACCTCCTTGGATTTCTGCCAGCAAAATTGCTGGTGGAAGTAGGAGGAGGCCGTGTAATGGCCCAGCTACCCAGCAGGGTCCGGGATATGACCGAAGCCATTCCCTGCCCCCCCGGGCCAGCTGGGCCAATGGGCCCCCTCCCCTGCCCAGCGAACCACCACCACCCCCGCCTGCCAGATCTTTACCTGGGTCCGACGTCGGTCACTGGGGTGCTCCGTCGACGGAGCAAGGGAAGATCAGGAGGTTCTACTATTAAAACTGCACCTCACCGGTTCCAGAGAAACCAATTCAGCGGGTGAACAGTACAGTCATAAGAGTACAAGACACAAGTTTTATGGGTGAAGTAGCCATGTAATTAAATATAAAGTACAAAGAACTCCAGGCACACACGTATAAAATCTTCAAAAAAGCGCCACTCATAACAAGCAGCAAAACAATGAGTGCGGAGAAGTCCCATGTTTACAGGAACCGACGTTTCGTCTTATTTCCTAAGACATTATCTAGGTCGAGACAGCTTGGCTGTCATAAGAGTGTTCACCACCATGGCCAAAGACAATGGAGTCCCTCAGTCCCATCTATTGCATTCCTATTTGCATTTGGATAGGCTGGAGAAAGCCCTTTACACTGATGTTAAGGAACTGCCAGACCTCCAGTGGTCTAAAACACGAACCCTATCCATAAATATAGAGGATATATTGTGAACAGGATCATGTCATGTCATCATGGCCACCGTGAATTCTCAGGCAGCTATACTCACCAAAAAAGATCCCCATCAGTAGGCAGGGGGTTAATGTCGCCTGCATGATAGTGTTGCTCTGATCAGAAGCAAAGTATAGCAAGTGTATATGAGGAGAAGGAGCCTCTAGGAAGGTCTGTAGGAAAACAGTAGACCCTACTGGGTGATTAATCTTATAAAAGCCACTAAAGGAAACATCATTTGCATTGGACGGTCTATAAACAAGGAACAGTTCACTCTTACTTGTGGGCAGTTGGCTGAATGACACAGTGGCTGAGCACATGCTTTACATAAAGCCTCCTACAGATTCCTTGGATACTAGTACCCTCTAGTGACCATAAAAAGAACGGAGGCTGTTGTGCACCAATAATGGATTTTTAGGTCCATACTGGACACAGCTTAAATCATGCTTGCTTTGGCTGACATAAACAGTAGGTGTGGGCCTCCAGTCCAGATTGGGGGCACCTTCTCACTGCCATGATATAAATTCCTGATCAGCCAACATGTGATATTTGCCCTGGAAAAAGGCTTCAGTTGGCTTCTATGGAACACTCTTCAGATGACCAAATTGCTTACAATAAACACATGGGGAGAGCATGACTGAGAAGCCCCCCGGCCCGGTGAAACATCTGAGGGACCACCTTCTCCCATACATTCCGGCTTGCTCACTTAGGTCATCTGAGGGGGCTCTCCTGCGGGTGCCACCTCTATCGCAAGTTAGGGGAGTGGCAACACGTGGGCGAGCCTTCTCTGCTGTGGCGCCACAACTGTGGAACTCCCGACCAGGGGATTTGAGAACCACCCCTTCCCTCATGACTTTTCGGCGAGGGCTCAAAACATTTTTATTTTGTCTAGCGTTTGGGTGATGGGTCGTGGTCTGCCTCCTGTGTCTCAAGATGCTCTGCCAAGCTGCTTCTCGGCTCCACACTGTCGCCCCCCTCCCCTAGTGGATTTTATTGTTTTTAAATTTGTGTATGGTTATGTATTGTTTAAATTTATTTTATGTATTATTTTAAATTATGTATTTTTTGTTGTAAGCCACCTTGGGCATTTGCCTTTCGGCAAAGGAAAAGGCGGGATATAATTTTTTAAAAAATAAATAAAAATAAATAAATAAACAGGGTACCTGAGCCTACAAAAAGAAAAAAAAAAGGTGGAGGAGAAGAAAGCCCCGGCTGATACTTGCACGACACCTGAGTCAGCTCCAAAATGCCACTTTTCTCCACCCCCCTGCCTCCCATTTCATTTCATAAAAACATCTTGCACATGTAACTCCCCCTGGGAGCCCAGCTGAACCACCCATCCCTTTCCCTTCAGCTTTTGCTACCCGGGGGGCAACCTCTTTGCTCACCCAGGCCCTGTTTGAAATGACCTGGAAGGAACAGTATAGTATATTTGTGTCAAGCAGGACTTGGGTGGAGTGAGGAGGAGGGTGCACCCAGAGCAGATGAAGCAGACGGCAAGGGAGAGGGGAGGAGGTAGAGGGGGGGGGCTCTACCTCTCCATCTCTTGGCCCCTTGACTGCGTTACCCATCAGTCAGAGGGAGGGGAAATGGAGAGGCAGGTGCAGCAGTATCCCCCCCCCCCCTTCTTCCTCATACCTGCAGCTGGCTGGTTTGAAATGAACCATATTTGCAGCCATTCATAAACCCTCTGGGATTTTCATGGCAAGGTCACACTCATTTCCTCCAGCACAAATACCGGGAACCATGGAAACAGGGCTAAGAGTGTCTGATAGAAGAGCTGCCCACAGGCCGCATCCTGTTTCCGAGGCAGTGTGTCACCAACAGACTGGAGGGCTGGGTCAGGGCAGAGGCTCAGGTGGCGGGCTGTTTGCCAGGTGTCGTTAACATGCCGTGAGGCACATTTTCGACACCTGGAGAGTAAGCGGTGCCAGTGGAGAGGCTGGCACCACTCACTCCACCCGGGGCCACAGCCAGCTCTGGCAGATGTAGGTAAGTCCTGCACCAGCAGAGGCTTCGCCACAGTGGGAGCGGTACCGTAGGACTGCCTGCTGCCTTCTCCGCACGGAATGGCTCTGACGGTGAGGGGGCGGGGCCACCTCCTGCCGGCTTGTAAACGGGACTAGGATGGGGTGCAACTTACAGTACCGCCCCCACCGTAGCAACGCCTCTGTGCACCAGTCAGGGCAGGGGCATGGGAAGGGCAGTGGGGAAGCTCCGGATTGGTCTGTCAGCCTGGGAGGGGAGGGGAGAGGGGATATAGACGGTGCACTCTCTGCCAATATCCAAAGCCCCTTCCTAGGTCTGGCCGGCCTTATACAAGCACCTCGAATATGTGTCGGACATTTTGCCGGCGCACATCCAAGGAGGCCCATAGGGTTTGCTGGGGCTCTCCCCAGAGGAAAGGGATGAACGTACCTTTCTCACGAGGTGCGCTCCAGCTTCTCTGCCACTGGCCCGATCCTGCCTAGTGTTGGAGACGTGCCAGAATCCCCTCTCTCTATATATAATACTCCATATAGAATCCTGGTTCATAAGGCCTAACATAAAGGCTCTTGACATAACAGTACTTCTAACAGTATCAAAACTCTAAATGAACTAATGTCCTCGGATAAAAGACAAAGTTCTCAATAACAAACATCTGGAAAAACATGACATGTTCTTGGCAAAACGAATGAGGGTCAATCTGACCCAGACCAGATATGAAGCTATAAGATTAATGATCATTTTATTGTAATAATCATACCATGGTCACATGATACTCTTATACAACTCTTATACAACAACCTGTATAAAGCTTCTTCCTTCTGTGTATTGGGGGTGGGTGATATTACATCACCTGCCCTATGCATACCATATATGTTTATTGTGTGCATAGAACCATAATAAAGAAACTCTTGCTTTGAGTTCAAGTTTGTTTGCTTAGACTGCTTGGCACCTAGATTTGGGGCTCCCTACGACACTAGGATCCACTTTTTAAATTTTGTTACACAAGGAAGTTGTGTTTTGGTTCTGGTTATTTGGTCATAACATTTGATAGGATACCCTGAATTGCATTCTTCATGAGATTACGCATCGAATGATTATATTATTCATAAAGACAAACGTTTTAACAATTTTGGACACTAGTGATGTCACCCCCCTGAGGATGTCACATGGTGTGGTCCGCACCCCCTGCACCTGTGTAGGGACGCCACTGTTGAGACCTAGTTAGGAGAAGGAACCAAAAGAACAAACAAACACCACCCTGTGAAGTGTGTCTTGTTAATGAGTTCCCAAAAGGATATTATTTGCTTCTTGATTTGCATAATTATTTGTAAAAATAAAAAAAATCCAGCAGATGTATAAGGATGCATTGTTCACAGTATTTTAATCTAGCAGCTAGGACGTGTGAGGAAAATTCACATAGGATACTTCCTTGAATTCAGTTTGGGTTCCAGTCTACCCATTTCTCCAATGTATTCATTTTACCGTATCATATGTATTTATGTATTTATGTATGTATGTTTCATATATATGTTTTTGGTGCTTTTTTAACATTTCCCTTCTGGTTTTAGAGTGGACTTCGCTCTAGAGTGGATTTTTCTGCTGCAAGTGGATGTAGTGTGCAATTTTAGAATAGGGAAAATAAGAAATACAGGTGAATTTGTATACTTTCTTCAGGGCATTGTGGTGTGTGTGTGTGTGTGTGTGTGTGTGTGTGTGTGTGTGTGTGTGTGTGTGTGTGTGTGTGTGTGTTTTAAGTGGAGCTGCACCTTAACCATTAACATGTAAGGTTCTAAGTGTAGATAGTTGTCAAGGCTTCATGAGTAAAGTCTTATTTTCTCCTAACACAAGTGTCTTCACCTTGACAGAAAGAACAAAAATATGATAGATTTCCTTTGCTTGTTGTTCCCCGAGGGACTGAAAATGTTCAATAATCCTATAGTATGACTTGAATTTAGAAAGCAAGAAGCCAGAAATGTGTCCCTTATTTTCATTGGAAAGTTAACTTGTGATTGTGTGATTTCTCTAGCAGTCTTTCAGAATGATGTTTCAGTTTTCATTTCATTTTCCCAAACAGAACCTTGCAATCCATCTGCCTAGGTCTTTTTCCCCTTTTATGTTGGCTGCTGTCTATCTACACAAAGCCCACACATATCTGGTTCAAATCTAACCTCAGGCATGAATTTGCTGGGTGGCGATTAGCCATTCTCAAGGGGAGCAATATGACCCCCTGGGGAGCCCTGGCGCATTTGAAGGGGGCCACAGACTGAGAGATGGGGATTTGATGTTTATCTGTTTGTGTTGTATCCTTGTTTGACGGGGGGGGGGGTGTGTGTGTGGATCCTGAGAAGAGCTCCTAAAGGGGCCATAGCCAAGAAAAGGTTGAGAACGGTGTAAGCACCCTGGCCAACATTATAGGGCTGTTGCAAAGTTTGCTGAGATAATGTCAATGGAACAACTTTGAGACTCCATGTTGTTGTTGTTGTTGTTGTTGTTGTTGTTGTTGTTTGTTATGCACCCCAGTCATGTCCATCTTTACTTGGAGGTCCATTCCACTGAATTCTGTGAGGCTTCCTCAGAAATGTGTCTATGACTAGGACTGCAGCTTTAGCTTTAAGGGACTCAGTGGTACTGGGGGATCCCACATCAACTTACTATAGATCAACACAAAGCACCACAGGAGGTGAATTAATACAGTTTAGAAGGGAATGTAGCTGAATCAATGAACAAAAATTGACAGAAAAGTAGAAACAGAGTGTATAGGGGAGAAATAAAGATGAATGCTTCTATTTTATTTATTTAAAAATGGGACACAGGACCCTATTATGCCCCCCCAAGGTGGCTAACGTTCCTAATTTCTTTTTTTATTCAAAGTACAACTATTTACAAGTCTAATTTGAGGTTTTGAACAGTATATTTGTTTCTAACTAAATTTGTTAAGAGTTTTGACATAGAAGACAGGGTATCTGAGTCTGCTTGGACAGCTACTATACTATAGTATGGCCATTATTCTTTCTTCTCTTTTTTTTTTCCTCTTGGCAGTTAAAGAAGAGAGACAAACAAACAAGATCTCTTCAAAAAATGTTCCAGACAAATCAGACTACAATCACTGAGTTTATTCTCCTAGGGTTTCCAGGCTCTGCAGAACTCCAGAAGTATCTCTTTGTGCCCATTCTGCTTATGTACATCCTCACTGTTGTTGGCAATGTCTTGATTGTCTTCATTGTCA
This sequence comes from Plestiodon gilberti rubricaudatus, assembly GCA_026170595.1. Classification (NCBI taxonomy): domain Eukaryota; kingdom Metazoa; phylum Chordata; class Lepidosauria; order Squamata; family Scincidae; genus Plestiodon; species Plestiodon gilberti. The sequence goes on from JANXHW010000006.1 coordinate 5,109,000, forward strand.
TCTGGGATAACCATCTTCACAATCCCATGTACTTCTTCCTGGGGAACTTCTCCTTCCTCGAGATCTTTTATGTCACCACCTTATCGCCCAAGATGTTGGCCAACTTTCTGGCAGAGAGGAGATCCATCTGCTTCTACTGTTGCATCACACAAGCTTTTTTCCATTTCTTTCTGGGGGCCACGGAATTCTTCCTTCTGGCAGCCATGTCCTTCGATCGCTACACGGCCATCTGCAGCCCCTTGCATTACAGCATCGTCATGAACCGTAGACTTTGCCTCCAGATGGCCATGGGATCATGGTTTGGCGGGTTTTTCACAGTCATTGTTCAGACCATCTTGCTTTGCCAACTCCCCTTCTGTGGTCCCAATCTGATTAACCATTTCTACTGCGATGTAACCCCAATGTTAAGCTTGGTTTGTGCTGACACACACCTGCTTGAGCAGATTGTGTTAGTAGGGTCTGCCTTGCTTCTGTTTAGTTCCTTCTCATTCACCGCAATCTCTTATATCTTCATCATATCCACCATATTGCGCATCCCGTCCTCTTCAGGAAGACAGAAGGCTTTTTCGACCTGTGCTGCTCATCTTACTGTTGTTTCCATACAATACGGAACAGTCATGTTCATGTACGTGAAGCCCAAAGCTAACTCTTCCCTGGAGGTAAACAAGGTGGTTTCTGTGCTGAATACAGTTATAACCCCTCTTCTGAACCCATTTATCTACACCCTGCGGAACAAAGATGTCAAAGAAGCTTTGAGGAAAGCCGCAAGTATTAAAAAAATGCTTTACTGAGAAGATCATATTTGAACTGACTTGATATTGTGTAGGATCTAAGGCGTTCGTGGCCGGTAAAACTATTGTAGTTCAAATTGTTCGGGCTTAATGGCCACGGTCTCTTGTGAGTTTTTCTTCCTAATGTTTCGCCTGTATCTGTGATGGGGATAGTCAAAAGCAGGTGGAGGCAACAATTACCCCACACCACCCAGTCTCTTCAGACAAGTGCTCCAGTTGGTGTTAATACTGGCTTACAGAAGGTGTTAACTGCCAGTGTTTCTGCATGATATAATTGATTGAAAGATTGTGCATCTTAAAGTGAAACTGACAATCTGCATGTTGCCGGGAAACTCCGTCGTTATAAATAAATTTATTACAGCAAATAATAAATTTCAACAGATGGTAAAACATACTTTGATGTTTTGCGCATGTAACACTCGTGGCATCATCAGAAATCCCCTATAGGTGATGATGCCACGAGTGTTACATGCGCGAAACGTCCAAGTATGTTTCACCATCTGTTGAAATTTATTATTTGTTGTAATAAATTTATTTATAACGACGGAGTTTCCCGGCAACATGCGGATTTTTAATTCGAGGATATGGTCGCGTTGTGAAAACCTACAAAAATATGAAACTGACAAATTTCGCTGATCCAACACCAAAGCTGCAAAGAAAAGATGGGGAAGATTAAAAGGACCTACAAAGAATTATTTTTTACTTCTGAAGATGTCTTAGATGAGGAAAAATTTCACTGTGCTGATTCAGAAATTATTCAGCAACTAAAGAAAAATTTAAAACTACGAACAGAAGTAAAAAGCTCATGATTTTGATAGTTTTACCAAAAAGCTGATCCTGTAAAAGAATAGAAAGTGAATTCATTCTCTATAAATCTATCTCTATAAGTCCTGTTATAAATTTTTGGATTCATTTCAGTTTACCACATAATTTTATCAATGTAAACTGTAGAAAAATGGACTTGAGGGGTTTAATTCCTGGTCACTGCCAACAAGAAAATTTAATTTTTGTATGATACCATTGAGATACCATCTTGAAATTTTGACTGATTGACTAGAAGACATATACGTTTAAGTGTGATTTTTCTTTGAAAATTTTAAAAAAGTTCAATTTTCCAAAACCTCAAAATTAATATTATTTGAATATTTTTGAATTTCTTGAAAATTTACAATTTTGTCATGTTGTATATCAAATGAAAGCCTTATGCATAAGCTTTAACATGACACCTGTCCCATGTCTGTAGCATTCATCGTCATCCTGTAACTGGCATTTGAAGGTATGGTGACAAGTGAATTTTGGCCTTTTTTGGCATTGAACATTCAATATCTCAAAAACGGATGGACAAAAAAATCTGAAAAAAATAATTTTTAAGCATCTCATGGTAAGGTACAAATGTACCGAAAATGAACAAAATCCATGACATCAAGGATTTTTCATTGGTTGATTTCACATGGAATGACCCTATGAAACTCTCAGATCTTTGCGCAATGAACTTTATTGTGTACATCTTACTCTTCCTTCTCACGTGCCTTCGCTTTTTCCGAAGCATTGGGGGGGGGAGGGTTGTCAGAATCCTCCCTCACACATGGTGCACAAAATACCTTAAAAAGAGTATTTAAAAATTATTATACCATGAATTAGCTACATGCGGTAATTAATTAAATACTACTACATCAATAATTGAATAAAAAATAAATGGTGCTACTAATAAATAATGAAATTAATTAATCATAATACGTTAAATTATGCTATCCAATTAATGTACTATTTGAAAACAATCTAGGGATCACATCTGAGAGGTCGGCACAGCCTCATATCATATGATTTGGAAAAGAAGAAGGAACTTTCCAGAGTGGCAAACACAGGGATGATTTCTTCCCATGTTCTGCAGGCGAGAGCATGGAAAAACCTCTATACAGAACTTATTTTTCAACCTGAGCTACATCACAGTTTGTTGCAAGGATAAAGTGGGAAACACAACACAAACACTTCCTTGATCTCTTTGGATGGCAGGAAAGAGAATTGGAATCATAGACCTGGAAGGGGTCCCACAAGGTCATCTAGTCATTTATAAGGATGCGATTCTTATTTTTACCAATCATTATTTTTTTAACGTGTAATAAAAAGATAAATAATAAAAATTATAATAATAATAAACACTTGCTGTGCTTCTTTATGATAAAAGTCATTTTGTGTGTGACTGTCAGGGAAGCAGCAGCCGGCCAGGGGGACTGGTCACATTCCTTGAAAACAAAGAGTTTGTTTGTTCCTTGACTGAAGAAATAATCGAACTGCCCAAGTGTTTTGGAATATGTTATGCCTAAAACTTGAAAATGAACCTCTCCAGCTGCAATATGTGAATGTTGCTTTTACCTTTCTTTGCTATTCGTAACTTGAGAGGATTCCAACCCGACAACTGACTGTATAGCCTGAACCCGTCTTCGGAAGTGTTGTGAGTTGAGGTCGGCTAAAGAGCTGTATCCCTGCAAATCACATTGAGCGAGAAGGGAAGGCAGATGGATCCGCAGAAACAAAGTGGAATTGGCTTCCCTGTGATTGACGACATAGAGGGCTGTCAGGGGTCAAAGATCAACCAGTCCAAGTTGAACCCAAGGCAGGAGGAGTTGCCCGTGAGGTTTACGAGTGCAATTCAGAGCAACACATACAGGGAAAGGTACATATTTTAGCAGGAGCACATAACTGTATACAGTGTGCCAGGTTCAGTCGACAATTGCATATCTTATGTATCCAAGCTGGATATGTAGCCAGGCTGGATCTTATGTAGCCAGGCTCTTTTTAAGACCTCATAACACAATCCTATGCACGCCTACTCAGAAATAGTCAAATTGAATTCAACAGGACCGACTCCCAGGAAAGTGTGTATAAGACTGTAGCATCAGTGTGCAGCTGTAAGGCACTGGAGATAACATTGGGCTAGCTCAGCATAATGTAGCTTCATGTGCTTCTCAAATGTACCCTGAACAGAGAGCGGGAACATTGTCCAAAGGTCTCTGCAGCACAATAAATGCCCGGTTTTCACAATGTCCAAAATGTGTCAAATAGAGTAGTGGGGATTGGCTATTTCTAGAGACCTGAGGGGTCATTTTGCCTTTGAATAAAAGCTCTATTCTGGAATTATGGTGTCAGATTGGATGGGGAAACTCGACGGCTATAGAGATGAGTTGAGGCAGGGGACAATTTCTTCTCCTTCCGCTTGATAAGCATCACCTTGGTGACCTATGTTGCAATCCTGTGGACACCTACTCAGATGTAAGTCCTACTGAGTTCAGTTAAACTTTCTTCCAAGTAAGTGTGTATAAGGATACAACATTTCAGCCCAATCCTATCTCCTACCACTGGCGCTGCTGCAGCTGCACTGAAGGAGCATGCGCTGCATCCAGTGGTGGGGGTGGGGGTCAGGAGGCCTGCTTGAGGAAGGGGAAATATTTTTCTATGTACATGACTCTGCATCACCATGCTCCACAGTCTAGTACATAATACGAGATAACATGTACATAGATTGAAGGTAGAGCAATCTATAAAAATGCAAAGACATTTCTAATTGTAGGTACTACTAGAAGTCTTTTGTTGGTTGGAGGTTTGAAACCTTTGTAAATTTTAATGAATGTTTTCAACGTCTCTGGGAGACCTTTGTTACAAGCTGTTCCTCTGGGAAATAGGAGTTGCAGGAGGAATCACCAGAAGGGTGAAAATAATTGCTTCACTCTAGCAGAAGAAACTTCGAATGAAAACGTTGAGTAGATGGAAAGACTGTAAAGTTCATGTCCCACATCTGGAGCCTTTCCCATTAATTCTGTAGATATTAAGAGGGATATTAATAGGTAGATATTAAGAGGGAACGTATTTGTCTCGCCTATGATGAAGCTCTTCCCAAATGTCAACAATGCTTCGTTCTCAATGTCGACAACGTTTATAGCACTGCAAGCAAGAAGGGGAGCCTCGGAATGGAGCCTAGAGAATATGAGCCCTAATCCATGAAGGTTTATTTTTTAGTCAATCTCAATCCCTTCAAGCTCCAAAGGAATTTGCTTCTGAGTAAGTATGCGAAGGTCGGCAGCTCCAGTGAAATCAGTGGAAGGAAATCAATTCTGTGTTTATGGGCTTTGGATAAAATGTCACTGAAATACATACTGGGTTTTATTCAAAGAAATGTAGTCATCCCTAAGCATCACTGAATTCGGACAGGAATGTTAATAGCGACTAGATTTAAGTCCTGAAAATTGAGTATGTTTCATCATGAGTATGTTTCTCTAGAAATGCATTGTGAAAACTTCCCAGCGGTTTCAGCAGACACCATTCTGTGTATGTTCCATCTAGATGAAGAGGTTCTTCTGTCTCTTATGCATTGTAGCCTGTAGAATGCCCACCCATTAAAACTTAATGTACCTTTTCGGCTATATGGAGAGGACGTTGCACCATTCCATACACTGGCATCATTGTGTCCACGTTTGAGAAACAGAACATTCAGAATCTGTCATGAGGTCCCATGAGGTCCACGGGATTTCCATATTTCAAACTTGGGTTGTTTTTGATAACTTATATTTTGATATTTCATGACAAATTTTGTCTTAATCAGATTTTTGTTTTTGTTTCTAGGCAGAAACCTGTACAATCTCAGTTTATGGAGTACTTAATTCGGAGTACTTAATGTATAGAGTATGCTTTGAGGCTTTTCATATGCTGTAGATGAGATAGACAAAGCAAGTTATATTTGTAAGACCAGGCCATTGCTGTGTGCTTCCAGGCTGATGCTGCGAATGGACAGTGTTGCAGCATGTGCAGCGATGGTTTGGAGAGGATCCTCCTGGGTCAGTAATTTGCTGGCAGGGAACTGTCGTGGCCGTGTAAAACGGGGAGAATTTGAAAACCCCAAAGTCTTCTTTCCATCTGTCCATAATCTGCTATCAGTAAGAATGCCTTTGAAGTCATTTATCTTGACTAAGATATGAATGTCTCCTAAATGCTAACACTCTTTTTATTTCCTACCAGATTAAAGAAAGAACACACACACAAGTGACCTTAAAGGTCCACACCTGAACCCTCAAAAACTCTAGATGGAACTAAGTACTTACCATCCTGATAACTGAGTTGGTCCTATGAATTCATGGAACTGATGAATACTTCCACAGTTACAGAATTTGTCCTTCTGGGATTCCCTTCTCTTCACCATGTACGGAGCCTCTGCTTCTCTGTGGTTCTCTTGATGTACAGTCTAAGCATGCTGGGGAATGGGTTCATCCTCCTCATTGTCTTTGTTGATCCCAAACTCCAAACACCCATGTATGGCTTCTTGTGCAACCTGGCCTTTCTGGAGATCTGCTATACCTCTATTGTGGTCCCCAAATTACTGCAGTCATTTGTCAGTGTGAGGACCACCATTTGCTACCATTGCTGCATGGCCCAGATTTTTTTCATCTTTTCCTTTGGAGCTATTGAGCTCCTCCTCCTCACTGTGATGGCCTTTGACCGCTACGTCGCAATATGTAATCCACTTCGCTATCCAGTTATCATGACCAAAACTCTCTGCATCCAGTTGGCCATAGGATCCTGGTTGGGAGGATTTGTAGAAATATTCTTCCAAGCTGTCATGCTATGGACTTTGCCTTTCTGTGATTCCAATGTCATAGACCATTATTTCTGTGACATTGGGCCAGTCTTAAGTTTATCCTGCTCAGACACTCGCCATCTTGAACTGCTAGGGTTGCTTTCGGCCATCTCCATTGTGCTTATCACCTTTCTTCTGATAGTGGTGTCCTACATCTACATCATCTCCACCATCCTGCGCATTCCCTCTGCAAGTGGCCGCAAGAAAGCATTTTCCACTTGCACCTCTCACCTGACCGTGGTCTCCATTTTGTACGGGGCCATTATGTTCATGTACATCCGGCCAAATGTGCACTCCTCATTCCATTTCAGCAAGGTGGTGGCCGTCTTGAACACTGTCGTTGCCCCAATGTTGAACCCTTTCATATATACAATCAGGAACGGGGAAGTGAAGGAAGCGCTCAGGAGGGCGGTTTACCAAAAGGGGAGTTGCTTCCAAGAGAAGCTATTATTCAGTGGGAGCAATGCCAGTAGACAGACCCACAAATAGGAGATTTGCCTTGCTGTCTTATGCCCATTGACTCACTAGTAAGTAAGTCCCATTGAGTTCAATGAGTTCAATGGGACTTACTGTCAGGGACTTAGTGCACATGTTTATTTTACAGGAGAGAGGAATAGAAGCTGTTTATTTAAAAAAAAAAAGACGTGACAGGGTTCCAGGCAAGGACTCAAGCAAAGTTTGTCGCTTAATAATACATACTCATCCTCCGCAGTTCAGCTCTCAGAATGTTTATTTCACTAATCATTTGTGAGGGTTTTTCTGTTTTCTTCTTGAGCCTCTCTTGCTTTCCATTCTGGTCAAGAGATGTGTGATGTGTGTGTAGTCAATGTATTGTTGACTCAATTTTTCTTTGAGTTGGCTTTTATTCCTTATGGGAATTGCTGATAACTGTCAAGGTTTCTGTCACTTTAGGACACGGACGTTTTGGTGTGATGGCCAAGGCCACTGTCAAGTTCACAAAGCGTTTTCCCCTCCCCCACTCGCTGTACTTTGGCACTACGGTGCTACTGCTTGGGCCTCCTTGTTTTCTGCAGACCCAGTTACTAAGAACCAACCTCTTTTCTACTTGAACCTCTCCACTCCTTCCTGCAGTAAAAGGAGATGGTGCTTTACTAACAAACAAGCTGTCTTTCGTTTAGTCTCCGTAACAGTTCCCTGCAATGGCGTTGCTGAAGGTGGGGCGGAGCTCTATGTTCCGCTGCGGTCCGACCCTCCGTTACACGGGAGCACGAAGCGCTCCATGCGCCCCATGCTTCTTGCTCCCATGTAACGGAGGGTCGGACCGCGGCGGAACTTAGAGCTCCGCCCCCCTGCAGCGACGCCAGTGGTTCCGTGACTTTTTCCGTAAGTAAAATCCATCCTTTTCACTTGGCCATTCAACCTTTGAGAAGGCATGAATAAAGTTGGTTAAATGGAAATAAAAAACTGGAACATTTTCAAACGCCCTTCACGGGAGGCAAGCAGTCACTCTGCATCCATCCAAAAAAAAAAAAAAGGCCAAAAGCTGAACAGCCTGAAAAATAAAATAAAATAAAAATTGGGGAGGGGAAAAACCCAGGGGAAACTGGGTTGCCCCAGTTTCGGTACCTCAACATTTGGTAAGCCTAATTATAAGTCGTTTCGCTTAAAGTTGCAGTTTCCAAGAAGAACCTATCAACAACTTTAAGTGAGGACTTGCTGTACAGTGCAATCCTATGGAAGCCTACTCAGATGTAAGTCCTACTGAGTTCAGTTACACTTTCTTCCAAGTCAGTGAGTCTAGTTTGACAGCCTAACAGCCTAGTCCTATTCCCCACCAGTGTCGCCGCTGCAGCTGTGCTGACAGAGCATGCGCTGCATCCTATGGTGGTGGGGGGAGGTGATCAGGAGGTCTGCTTGAGATAAGGAAAAATATTTTCCATTACCTCTGGGTAGGACCCATGATGGCTTATGGGTCTCCTTGGACCTACACCAGCTATATAGTTGGTGTAGGTCCAAGGAAAGAAAGAGAGTGGGACAGACCAAAAAAATGGGGGATAGGATCCCGTCTGAGTGTTTGCCACCGAGATCCACCAGCCTGCTTTTTCTTTCTCTTTTTGTTGAGACTTTCGACAAGTGAAAAAGTTCTTACACGTTCCCAAAGTGTCTTGTGTCCTCTCTCTCTCTCTCTCTCTCTCTCTCTCTCTCTCTCTCTCTCTCTCTCTCTGGTGAGTTCCCCTCCCTAGTGGAATTACTAGGAAAGACTGAAATAATTGTTTACCTATTAAAAAAGGTTCTTCAGAACCAGCGATATGAGACCCGCAGCTTTATTATAATAAAACAAGTGAAGTATCTCAATATGGGAATATAACATTAGAGGGTTTTTGTTTCATTTTATTATTCCTGTGCTCAGGTTATAGGTATAGCGGCGAGATGGTTAAGATGATCTCCAGTTCCACCATCATTATCTTACTGTCTGCCATCATGAATAGTTTCAAAATATGAGATGGTGGGAAAAAACCCTAAATTATATTGGTTTTGATGGGGGGGGGGAGAGATGCAGAGGGTATCTATGCCAGGATGCAGTCTAAACATTTACATCATGTGAGTAATCTCTTTCTTCTTTTGTCGCAAGATGTTGAATATCTTTACATTTTCAGTATCAAGTCTAGTAGTATGTATTGTTCACCCACAAGATCTCATCACAACACTTGGAGACATGAAATACTAGAAACAAAGAAATAGTTGAGAAGGGCGTACAGGTATATTGAATTAGGAGAGGTTTTTCCACAGCTATTAGCCTTGGTGCTTATTAAATGCAATCCCCATCTTCAGGGGATTAAGTACTACTCAATACAAGTTCCTGAGAAGACAGTACTGAAGAATTGTATTCATGCCTTGCTGATGGCCTTAGCAAAACACCTGGCCGATCGCTGTGGAAAGAAGTTGGCCCCTTTGTCTAACCAAGAAATATTCTTCTGTTCCAATGAACAGAAAAAAAGGATTCGTACACATGGGCGTTTGTACAAAAATGAGCACATATATTTGCATTGTACTGAGTTAGATTATTTATCCATCTAGAATAGATTATTTTTTCTGCTCTAAGGTCAGCAGCTCTCCAAGGTCTCAAGCAGGTCTTCCTCCTTGAGAAAGAAGGCAAAAGTGAAAGAAAGGGCTGTGGCATCCTTGGTTCTGTTCTGGTTAAGGCGAATAACGTTTGTATGGCAGGACTTAAGAATGCCTAAGTCTGTGGGTGAACAGGATTATCTTTCTAGTACACTTTGTGGCAGATGGTAGATACCCCGTATTGTCCTGAGTATAAGACGCACCTGATTATAAGACACACTCTTAAAGTTTGGTGCTATTAAAAATTTTTAATTAAATCACTGGCATTAAATTGCAACAGCCTGATTATAAGACACAACCCTAGTTTAAAAACTTAAATTAGGAGAAAAAAGTGAGTCTTATACTCAGACCAATACGGTACTCTCACTGCATCTTGCTTGTGAGGTTCCCTGGCTGCTGGACAAATGTCAGAATGATAAGCTAGAGCTGGAACGATTCTCTTGCCTCGCATGACTGTTCTTGTATTCTCATGCAGATGGTGATGGAAAATCAAACAGTTGTGGCTGAATTTATTTTGCTGGGGTTTCCCAGCATTCAAAAGGTGAGAGTTCTCATGTTTGTGGGCGTCTTGGTGATCTATACCTTGACTGTCACTGGGAATGTTGTCATTGTTGCCACTGTGGCTTATGATGCTACTCTCCACAAGCCGATGTATTTCTTCCTGGGCAACCTCTCATTCCTAGGAATCATCTACGTTTCCTCTACGATCCCCAAACTTTTGGTCAATTTACTAGCAGTCAAGAAATCAATCAGCCTCGCTGGTTGCAAAGCTCAAGCTTTCTCCCATTTCTTCCTTGGAGCCACTGAATTTTTTCTTCTCACTGCCATGGCATACGATCGCTATATGGCTATTTGCCACCCTCTTCATTACCACACCATCATGAGCAGCAGGGTTTGCATTCAGCTGGCTTGTGGCTCGTGGTTTGGTGGCTTGATGACTGTCTTGATCCAGACCATTTTGGTATTCCGGTTACCATTTTGTGGCCCTAATATCATCAACCACTTCTACTGTGATGTTGGACCACTCCTCAAGCTGGCTTGCACTGACACTCGCCCCATTGAGTGGATGGTCTTCATCGTTGCCACTGTTGTGGTGTTCAGCAATTCTCTTTTGACGGTGGTTTCCTACATCTTCATCATCTCCACTGTGATGAGAATCCCGTCAGCTTCTGGGAGACAGAAAGCTTTTTCTACTTGCATTGCTCATTTAGTGGTGGTTGTAATGTTGTATGGGGCAATCATCTTTATATATGTCAGGCCAACAGGTCATGCGTCTTTGAATATGAACAAAGTCGTGTCTCTTCTGAACACATTGGTCACTCCACTACTGAACCCTTTCATTTACACGCTAAGAAACAAGGAAGTGAAAGACGCCCTGAAAAAGGGATTCACCAGGAATAAAATATTTGAGGACAACAAATGGTAAATGTAAACATAAAATACAATTATGCAGGAGGACATGTTTTTGGTGGAACTTTCCACCTGGAGATGTATAAACTTAGGGTCTGATCTGCCAAAAATATGTATGCTACTTTTCCCAGATTAACCCAGAAGGTATGATTTGATGATGGGCAAATTTGGTTTAGCAGGAACCTGGGGTGTGTGTGGGGAGACACGGTTACAACAGTCATTGTGGGTGTAGTTTGTTGTAAATAAGTTCACTGGTTTCAAGTGACACTGTGGCTATGAACTCAGGCAGCCTTGGACATTCATTCATAGTTTTAGCCTTTGTTTCCCCTGTTTGAGAAGAGCACAGTAAGGGCCTACTTTACACAGAACTTAGACGCTGGCTAAGGGCTGTGGCCATAATGAATTCATGGCAGAAACAAACTTGAGGACAGTGGACAATTTTCATCATTAGAATGCAGCCCATCCCTCAAGAAATCCATGGGATTGGGCATTCGTGCCCATTCCCCCAAGCACAGGGCAAAGGAATCATTGCCTAAGAGCACAAATGGGAAGGAGACTGTGCAGTTTTGTGAGTCACAGCACCACTTTCCATTCAGTGTCTGTTAGACTGGAAAGTGTCCCCACCCACTCACCTCTACCCAGTCTACCAGTCCAGGATTAACTGATCTCTCTTGGGAGCTGAATATTTTCTCCTTCACCTGATTGGCCCATGGTTGAGTTTTTTTTTGTTTGTTTTTTGCCTCCTTCAGACTATCTGAGAGGGTGTGGTGCTTTATCTAATACAGTCACAACTAATAGGTATAGTGTGATACAGGATAGAGGTCAATGTGCACCCGGACGTGGATTGGTCAAGGGGGGGCCTTGGACCAAACTCCAGGTGCTGTCTAGCAGGGGGGTGCTGGCTGGGAACAACCTCAAAAGGCTCGAAGACTCAACCTCAAAGGCTACTCAGCTTGAGAAGAGGATTGCAATCCAGAACATTCTTGACCCCCTTTCCAGGAGTTGAAATAGATAAGTATAGATTGTCACTGATGATCTACTGCTTGGAGTCAGGAGGGAAGGTTCAAATGGGGGAATAGATAACATCTGGCCATCTCCTCCAAGAAACAAACCCAAGCAAAAAGGGGGGTGGAGTTCAAGAGAGTTAGGACTTCCTTCAAATTACAGCACATGCATTAGAATGAAAGTGTGGCCCATTTGTAATCCAAGTTGCTATTTTCATGTCTTGTTGGGGGTATAATGCAGGCAAAGTACAATTGCATTATGCTTTTTTAGATAGCAATATGTTTGAAAATGTTGTACTGTCAAATTCCAAATATGTTGCACCTAGCACCAAGGATGGGAGATATCTGTGGTTTTTATTTAAGTACTCTATAAAAACCTCAAAAGCACTTCCTCTCTGTGTTGCTTATCTGGTCCATGCTTGTATGCATTCCTCAAATTGTATTAAAGTCATCAAATGTTATTTTATTTACAAGATGAATGAAAATCATGATGTGTATATGTATGGTATGTTGTTCTCTATTATTGTAACAGATCATTGCAGACTATGAAGGAAGAAGAGATACTACATACCCCATTTGGTCCTGCGGTATGACCTTCCCAGACTTCCCAAATGTTAGTTTGATCAACATTTGTAACGAACCCCCATGTAGAAAGAATCATCCGCAGTAAATTTCGCCGGTGCACCTTGCACCTGGTCTACAGGCGTTGCGTTAGGGACTCAACGGGACTTAAGGTCAACTCAACTCATCCATTTACTCCTATGTAAAACATGGACCTGAAAACACAAGATTTCAAATAAAAACATAGTTGTGTTTTACACACAGCTCCAGGGCTTTAGGGGTGTTTAGGGGGATGTCTCACCTAAGTGTACCTCAAGTTACAAGTCCCTCCCTTCAAGGGATTTTTTTATGTCCCTTTAAATTCTTGAAATACGCAGATTTTGTTGTGAGTTCAGCACGAAAATGCTCAAACAAACATAGTTGAGTTTAACACACAGCTCCAGGGCTTTAGGGGTGTTTAGAGGGATGTCTCACCTAAGTGTACCTCAAGTTTCAAGTCCCTACCTTCAAGGGTTTTTTTATGGCACTTTGAATTCTTGAAATATGCAGGTTTTGTTGTGAGTCCAGCACGAAAGTGCTCAAACAAACATAGTTGTGTTTAATACACAGCTCCAGGGCTTTAGGGGTGTTTAGAGGGATGTCTCACCTAAGTGTACCTCAAGTTTCAAGTCCCTACCTTCAAGGGTTTTTTATGGCACTTTGAATTCTTGAAATATGCAGGTTTTGTTGTGAGTCCAGCACGAAAGTGCTCAAACAAACATAGTTGTGTTTTACACACAGCTCCAGGGCTTTAGGGGTGTTTAGGGGGATGTCTCTCCTAAGTGTACCCTAAGTTACAAGTCCCTACCTTCAAGGTTTTTTTTATGGCACCTTAAATTCTTGAAATACCAGCTTTAGTCCAGAGTTCTATATGGAAAAGACCACTGAGTTGTTTGAGCAACGCGTACCCATAAAGTCCCATTGAGTCCTTTGCGCAACGCCTAATGTTGCGCGTGTGTACAGCTGTGTACAGCTGCTCCCCTGCACCTGAGGTGCTCCAAACAAGGTGGATTCAAAAGCCAGGGCCCTGGCCATGAAAACAAAGCCAGAGTTTCATTTTTAATTTCAGTGAGGAGGGGGGGGGCTGCCCCCAATTCCGGGGCATCATTTTCCCTAAAAACAGTGATCTTTGCTCCTCGGGGAGGGGTCAGTGGGGTGACCCTAGAACTCTGACAATTGTTTTAAAACATAGGTCCATCTGTCTACTTTCCACAAAAAAATTCCAGAAACATTGGGGCAAGCCATTTTTTTTAACTATTTACTTTTCGGACGTTGCTCTAAACAATCAACGGGACATTATGGGTTAAGCAGCACTTGTGTTTTGTGGAATGCATTCTTCTTTTTTAGTTTGATATTGTTCATTTGGTGTGTTTATTTTTAAATAGTCATTTTCTGGATTTTCTTTTTAACAAAGAATATAAAACAAGTTTCAAAATTGTATACGCTTAAACAAAGCTTCATGATTACTCTGTCTGGGTAATCGGATGAAGACGCCATGAGAAGTGTGTTGGGCATGATGACTGATCTTGCAAATAGTCTATCACAGGAGTTCCCAACCTGTAGTACTAGCACCACCAGTGGTACTTTGGCCAACTGCTGGTGGTAATCGAACCGCTGGATCACTGGAACGCCACTCCACTTTCATTTTGCTCCAAAGAAGCTCCTGCCTTTGGCCGAGCCTCTCTGGAATGCTGAGAAGGACCCTCCCACCTGCCCAGAGCTTCCTCCCTGCGTTTTCTGGCCTCTGAAAGCCTGAAAATCCGGACATAACGGGTGATGATGTCATCACCAGTAACGTCTAGTGGTACTCAGAAGGAGAGTGGTGCTGGAGGTGGTACTCGGCCTTGAAGGGGTTGGGAACCCCTGGTCTATCATGTTGGTGGTCTACCATTTTGGCACATTTTCCATAAATGAAGCCAAAAAGCATTTTATGGTGCCACCTTAAAACATGAGGCAGGGCAGCATAATGCCTAGGTTGGGGACTAAAACTGGAGATAATCAGGTGAAAATCTCTGATTTGCTTGAGGTTCATAGGGCGACCTTGTGTGAGTCCCTCTCCATTGCATCCTAATCAAACTCAAAGGGTTGTTGTGAGAATAAATAAAATGCCATCCTGAGTCCATGAAAATTCAAGAATAAAGATATTAGTCCTCCAGACCTTACTGTAGTTTTGTCTGAAGGGACACAATCCTAACAAAGAGCTACACCAGTGCAGCAACTGCTGCACCAGCGTAGGGTGTCACAAACATGCCGTAAAGCACGTTTCTGATACCCGGTGAGTAGGCATGAGCCATTCCCCTGGAGCTAGACCCAGCATACTGCACCGTGAAGCAGGTAAGTGCTGCTCTGAGCAGTGGAGGAGCTGGAGGTGGGTGGGGCGTAATGGGGTGGGGTGGGAAGGGTGGGGTGGATCAAGCCCAGGAGGGGGCAGAATTGGCGGTGCTGGCGCATGCCAAATCCTACCACCCCCTTTGCATTAATGTTCTTTTTCTGCAGTGTTTTAGTGATGTTGACTGCACTCCTGCACACTGGTAAGACACCACACAAAACAAACCTTGTTACAGTTGTTACGTACAGTCACATCACACTGGCTTTTTGCAATGTTCTGTCAATGCGCCCCTGTGCACCAGTAATATCAAGAAGGAAAAAGTCATGAAGGGACATGCCCAGCCTTCTGTGTAAGTGTTCTGAATAAAACAGAAGAAGCTCACCCAAGCCCCAGTAAGTACAGGAGGGCCATTTCAGGCACTTTGGCGGCGGCGGTGCCGGCAATCCCCCAGATCCCCACCACTGCTACCGCCATGCTGTCCCCGTCCCTTAAGGAGGCAGGGGACAGCAAAAGTTCTCAATGGTGGGTCACGACCCCCAGTTTGAGAACCACTGTGTTAGATTGAGGATACAGTCTCCCCATGAAATGGGTGGTCATTTAAAGTGCAACATGCCTGGTCACATAGGGGTCAGCTTAAACTTTCCCCTCCTGTATTGTACCCCCTCCCCCCCAAAAAAACCTGCTTTCCCCTAGTGGTATGGGTTGACTTCTGGGGTCAAAGTAGAGTTCGGCTCCAAAATAGGTAGTAAAACAGCGGGGGGGGGTGATTGGAACCGCACTAGGCGCGCTTCAAGCTGATGTCATGCCCGGGTCACGTGGGGGCATGGCGTCAGCACCCCCTCCCCAAGGATCGCCACTGCTGGGTCAGTCCTGGGCTTTCCAGACCCAGTGGAAGCCTCCTCCTCCACCGATTTCAAAGGGTCAAAAGTCACTTTATTCCTGTCAGTGGCCATCTTGGCAAAATCTCATGAGATCCAAGATGGAGGCGCCCAAATCTTGTGAGGGCACAAGGCAGTACAGGCCACTCCCCACCCAGTTCCACTCCCCCCCCACCTCTCTCCCCCCCACATGGCCTTACCTCTGTTGGCAGGCATCTGGTGGCCGTGGCCGTGTGGACCCGGCCACTCACTGCTTGCAGGGGCGGCGAGGCCACTCCTGCTAGCACTGCCGCATTTGTGACAACCATAAAGCTGTTTATGATGCTGGAACACTCGTAGAGAACACATCTTCTAGCAGCGCTGGTGGGAATGCTGAAGCCTGTCTGCTAGTGCTGGCGGCTGGAGTGATGCCCATCAGAGCAGTTAAGTTCCCTTCTGGACAGTGCAGGAACAGTGAGAGGATGGGAAGGGACAGAACGGGGCAGGGGAGGGTGGCGACGGGGGCGGGGTTGGGCAGATTGGGCCCAGGAGAGAGGTGGGATCGGTGGCGACAGCGTGTGCCATATCCTATCCCCCTTCTTGGGCCTGATCCATCGACATGGATCAATGCAGACGTGCCCAGAGGAGTAATGAGGGTGGAGCGCGTGGTTCATGCGCACCAGGCGCGCACCCGGGGATGTGTGGGGACGCGCTGCGGTGCAGCCCGCGCGCACCACGCCACCGGCCACACACAGAGAAGAGCACAGGGACGCGCCGTGGTGAAGCCCGCGCACACCGCGCCACTGGCCGCGCACGGAGAAGAGCGTGCCCCGTTCGGAGAAGAGCGCGCCCCGTTCCAGAAGATTGGGGGTCCTTGTCCTTCTTCCTGCCTGTGGGGTCCTTCCTGCCTGTGCCTAGTTCCAGAAGATTAGGGGTCCTTCTTCCTGCCTGTGCCTAGTCAGAGGCTCCGACTAGGCACAGGCAGGAAGAAGGACCCCTAATCTTCTGGAACTAGGCTACAGGGGAGTAGCATGGCTTTGCATGGCAATCGCCAGACTCATCTGCTCGGGGAGATTTAGTGAGGATTGAGCTGTAAAGTCTTGAAATTCCCAGTTGTACAGTTCTTGTTCCAGCAGAAGAGTATCCTTTTTTTCTCAATGCTTGTAAAGTTAGACCTGCAAAAAACTTTCTGCTTCTTAATAAATGTAATTAATTGGTAAGGGAGAAGTCTAACTTCTTGAAAACTATTCCCATGAGAATTGATCCAAAACAAATGATTCATTTGTTCTGAGACATACTTAATAAAAGTATATGTTATAATGTAATTAATGTTTAACCATTTGAATGATCTCCAGTTCATTGGAGGTGATATTTCTCATGAGAATTTCTTTGAACTTGGAAGTTCCAAGCACTCAGTGTCTCTAAAGGAATAAATTGCCCACCCAAGAGTCATCCTTTTTAAAAGAAGCTTTTACATTTCAATTTTGTGTGCTAAAAACAGATGGTGCATTGTCTTTGCAGCTAATGCCGTTGGCTCTTTCAGCAGGACCCCAAACCCGTTCAGATTATGGTAAAAAACAGTCGTTCAAGATGTAGAACCGAAACCTTAAGGGTTGGTGCTGTTGGTGTTATAGTGTTGCGGTCATTAGTACAGAATTTCAGAATGAAAAGACGAGTCTGTTGCAAAAAAGTTGAAGGCTGCCTGCTATGAGGTATTTATTTGTTTATCGATTTAGTTCACATATAGTTAATATTTCCTCTTGAGTTACGTCATCTCTCCATGAATGTCAAATGATTAATTCATATTTTTCAATCATTTTTAAATGTATTTAAATCATCATCATAAGGACCCTGTTATGCATACTAACTATTTGGTTGTCATCTCTGTTCCTTTCTGGGTGGTCTCCTCCCCCCCCCCATTACTCTTTCCTTTTCTTCTGTCATCCAAGCTGCAGTATATATATTTAAAAAAAAAACAGATACACAATATTTTGGCCAGATGCAGATTTCAAATAATGATGCAATGACAAGCAATAGCCATGCTTGTTATTCATCATAATTTTTTTCCTTGTTTTACTTTATAGAGGTAATTTAATTGAGAAAGGAATTAAGTGCACCTGGCATTGACTGCATTGGTGAAACATGGCTGCTAAAATATATTCTGTTAACTTTCAGTACAGCTGAAAGAAGCAATGCTGATACCATCGAACGTCACTGACAAAGATCTCCATTTATTCCACGTTTCCAGTCATATATAGCAGTTTAATTATATGAAAGCAGGTTTTAATGCAGAGTGGTGGAAATTCAGGTACCTTCTGAGCTATTTTAAAAACTACCATAATATTTGGTGCTGATGAATACGTCAACAGTCACAGAATTTATTCTGCTTGGGATTCCCTTTTTCCATGACCTACACAGACTCTTCTTTGTAGCAGGTTTAATAATGTACATCATAACCATCCTAGGAAATGGGTTCTTCCCCATCATTGTAGCTATTGAGCGAAGGCTCCACACTCCAATGTACATCTTCCTGAGCAACCTTGCTTTCCTGGAGATCTGCTATACCACAGTCGTCGTACCTAAGATGCTACAGACCCTTGTACGTGCACGGACCACTATTTGTTTCTACTGCTGGATGGTCCAGATTTTTTTTTCACTTCATGCTGGGATCAACAGAGCTTATCATCCTAACGGCCATGTCCTTTGACCGGTATTTGGCCATATGCAAACCATTTCAATACCCGATGATCATGACCAATCATGTTTGCATTCAGGTGTCCTTGGCCATCTGGTACAGAGCATTCATAATGATGGCTTGTCAGTTTATCTTTCTGTGGAGGTTGCCTTTCTGCAAGTCGAACATCATTGATAATTTCTACTGTGATATTGGTCCCATGTTAAGCCTAGCATGCGCTGACACTAGTTTCAATCAGTCGCTTGTATTGGTGAGCTGCATCCTATTTGTTCTCATAACTTTGACCTTCAACACAATATCCTACGTCTTTATCATCTCCACGATTCTACGGATACCTTCAGCTGTGGGGCGGAAGAAGGCATTCTCCACCTGTGCTTCTCACTTGGTTGTGGTGTCCATATTATATGGTGCCCTTATCTTCATATACCTGAGGCCCAATATCCGTTCCTCCTCTCACATAACTCGGATAGTAGCCATCCTGAGTACCACTGTCACCCCAATGCTGAATCCTTTCATATATACAATAAGGAATGCGGAGATGAAAGAAGTGGTCAGGCGTGCAATCCATAAGAAGAGGGGGGTCTTGAGATGAGGTTTAAAAAAAATGTGCTCCAGATACTTCTTATGCAGACTTGGTGATGATGTAAGAAACAGAAAGACAGACAGTGGAATTATTTTAGAACTGAGCACAAATGCGGGGAGCGGGAAATAAGAAAGAACCCCAGCTACCTGGGCAAGAGGCACTTTTTCAACAACTGGTGCTCCTCTTATATTTAGCAGGGGGAGAGTAACTACCCCCCTTTCACCCCAGCACAGTGTCTTTTCTGGTGGCTGTTTGCTGGTGGTGTCCTGCATCTTTTTTTAGATTGTGAGCCCTTTTGGGACAGGGAGCCATTTCATCATTTGATTTTGTCTGTAAACTGCTTTGTGAACTTTTTGTTGAAAAGCGGTATATAAATACTGTTAACAACAACAACAACAACAACAACAACAACAACAATAATAATAATAATAATAATAATAATGGGCAACCCAATCCTGAGAAACAGCCATAAAGCATTCTCCGGCAGCGCACCAAGTAGTGCGCTGCTGGAACACTAGCGGGAAGGCTGGAGCCTTCCTGTGCACACTGATGGATCACTGGCCACCCGCCAGAGCAGGTAAGCCTGCGGGGGAGGTGGGATGGGATGGGGGGAAGGTGGAATGGGGGCAGGGAGGGGGCAAGATTGGGACTGGAGGGGGGAATGGGGGAAGGGAGGCTGTGGAAGGGGTGGGTCTGGCAGCAATGGCTCACACTGGATCCCCTCTGGCAGCAGTCTCCCCATACCCTTTCTCTACTCGGACTTGCACCAGTGAATCTCTGGTGCAGGTCCAAAGGGACCCATTGCAGAGCGAGAGGCTGACAGAGGTGTAACAGGATTTAAATCCCCTTTCCCTTCCAAAGCCTCCCAATCTGCCCCCACCACCGATGGATAAGGCATGTGCCTTTTCAGAGCAGCTGCATCAGCACGGGGAGGGGAGGATAGGATTGGGCTGTTACGAACCTACATTTACATTAAAATGCTGTAAATGAAGTTAATAGGGGTGACACCATGAGTTACTGCACTGGGTGACACCAGCCCTAGTGATATCACTGGGGTGACGCGATGAGCTCTCGCACTGGGTGACGCAAACCCTAGTGATGGCTCTGCCCAAACCAACAGAGGATGGGTCAAGGGAGGTGAATTTGCACTGCCTTCCCAAGCCAGACAGTTTTTGAGGTTGACTTTGCAATTCAGTCCTAAAATGTCACCAGCCAGACAGCCTCTTGAGATCAGTTGTTTTCCCCAGGATGCTTGCTAACCTCCAAGTGCACGCCAAGCTATATCATAGCACAACCCTGTAGCAGAACATGATATTGCAACATTATTAAATTTTTGGCAGTGATGTTTCACCTGTTCCTTGTGGAATAGGGTATGTGCATCCAATCCAAAACGAATGTGCCAAAGAACAAATGGGATAAAGTGGAATACGTTGGAATCACCTTTGACTTTTGTTTGTAATGTTTTTCTTCATTCTTTTCAAGAAGAAATTTGTAATTTGTACCTGTTAGGGTGACTCCAGTCCAGGCCGGCCCATCTATGAGGCCAACTGAGCTGTCACCTCAGGCAATAGATAGGTGGGAGGTGCCCATCTCTGTCTTCCTACTTGCCTCTGCTGCTCTTAAGTTCTGCTCCCACTCCCTGGATGGGAAAAGGAAGAGGATAGTGAGGAAGAGGAAATGTGGAGGGGAGGAAAGTGCTGAGAGTGGAGAGTAGGAGGAGCAGAAGTTGGCACATCATCAGGGAAGGGGGAGGTCAACATTTGGCATGCTGCATCAGACTTCAGGAGGTCTTGGACTGGCCCTGCTCCCAGAAGACATCTGTGTACCCTATAGCAGATTGTTGGTATGGGGGAGAGAGAGAGAGAGAGAGAGAGAGAGAGAGAGAGAGAGAGAGAGAGAGAGAGAGAGAGAGAGAGAGAGAGAGAGAGCTCCGCAGAACCCTACTGATCATGAGAACTTTTGCTTTGTATGACAACGATAATAATGAAAATGAGTAGAGATTAAAATGAATTAAACAAACAGTGACATGGAAAAATGGAATATGAAATGAATTAAAATTGAAAAAATAAAGCACAGAAATTAAATTAAAAATATTGCATTAAGCTATGGACTGGTTGAATTTATTATTATTTATTATTTATTACTATTGCTTTATTGCCTGTTCCTCTTTGCCCTCTGTATCCAAAGAGAACCTTTCCCTTTGGTGGTACAGCCACTCCAGTCACACTTCCCTCAGAAAGGTGGTAGAAACTGCACTGTTAGCAGGCAGGCTGACAGTTTCACAGGTCAACAGGTAGACATGGACCCCATTGGGTCCCTGCTCTTGCATACAAAACCAACCCAAGTCCTCCTGGTGTTTGAGGTGGTGTGCCAAGTGCTGTCCTTCCTTGCTTGGTGATGTGCCAGCCTCTGCTCCTCCCTGGTTTAGAAAATGAAGAGAGTGATGGAACAGAAGACGACGTACGGAGGTGTCAAGAGAGCTCTCCACTCTCTAACTCAGGCGTTCTAAACCTTTGGAGGCCCGGGTACCCCCTATCATGGTCCAATTTTCCGAAGTACCCCCTGCTAATTAACTGCTAATTAATTGGATTAATCAATTAAATTAATTAGGTAATCATTAGATAGAAAGTACTAAAACAATTTGAAATGTGATTCCCCGCCCTGGCCCTACGGTCCATGCCTATGTTTGGGTATCCCACTTTAGAAGCCTTTTTTTATGATAAGAGCTTGTGTATTTCCTCTCCTGCTATTGTGAATTTTGTAGATCTACCAGAGTGGCCTCCAGTTGAACCATCTGAAGTTATAGAATTAATCAGCCAACTCAAGGCAGGGAAGGCAGCTGGTTCAGATTTGATTCCATTAGATCTGCTTAAAGCAGCTCCATCCTGGTGGGCTCCCTTCCTTGCTAAACATTTTACCCTAGTCAACAACATGGGGCATATACCTAGCTCCTGGACCCAATCCATTGTAGTACCCAGAGACGACGGGCGCCCTCCCGGTGCCTGGGCGCTTGGGGGCGGGGCCTGCGCATGTCACATCGACGCCCCCGCTCGAATTGCGCTCGTTCCCCACCCGTTTTCAGCTCATTTTGGAGCCGAACGGGCTCCAGGGAGGGAGGGAGGGCCGACACAGTGCGGCGCTTCGCTCCGGTAAGTGCTCCTTGCACACGCCCCCGCACACCCGAGCTCCGGAGCTCCTGCTCCACGCGCTCCACCATAGTTCCGCCGCTGGTAGTACCTCTTTATAAAAAAGGAGACAGAACTATTCCATCTAACTACAGACCAATTGGTCTCCTTTCGATTGTCGGAAAACCATATGCTTCCCAGCTTCTTACCAAACTGACAGCTTGACCGGACAGCAACAACATTATTGGGACAGAGCAGGCAGGATTTAGGCCAGGCCGTTCCACTTTGGACCACTGTATTGTTCTATCATACCTAATATCTAAACAAGCATCTCAAGCACACACCCGATTATATACAGTGTTTCTCGATCTCAAAGCTGCCTTTGATTCGGTCAATAGAAATATACTTTGGAGTAAGTTGGATAAACTTGGGCTAGACCAAAGGTTGCTGCAACTAATTCAAAAACTTTATTCCAATACATCCTGCCGTATTAGGTTGAAAAGGGATGGTACGCTTTCTGAACAAGTTCCTACCAACAGGGGTGTAAAGCAAGGCTGTGTCCTTGTGCCAACTCTTTTCAACCTATTTATTAGTGATTTAGCCCCTTTTTTTGGCTAATTTGGACTCGCATTGCCCTAAAATAGGTTCTTTGCCAGTTCCAATTCTTTTATATGCAGACGATATGGTTCTAATATCTCGAACCAGAATAGGCCTGAAACGTCTCATCCAAGGTTGTATTAGCTATTTACATACCAACCAGTTGCAGCTTCACTTTGACAAATCTAAAATAATAGTTTTTGGGAAGTCTTGGAGGCTTTGCTCATGGCAATTTGGTGGAAGAGCCATACAACAAGTTAAGTCCTTCAAGTATCTGGGTATCCTTTACCATTATAAACATCAATGGTCTACTCACCGTAAATTTGCAAGGGAGGTCTGATCCTGACATCGTCCTGATCTTTCTTCCACCATACTTTCTTCCACCAACAAATGGACTTTGTTCTTCCATATTTTCTTCTGATCTTTCTTCTTCCATACTTTCTTCCACCAAGAAATGGACCATCAATCAGTTAGCTATTTTTTTCAACTAACCATGGAATGTAGAGTGGCTATAGTGACCAACATTATGGAACCTAGGTAAAGGATTGTTAACTGTTTATTTTGTTATGCCTCCCTTTTTCTCATGCCTTCGGGTTGTTGGTTTTTTGCTTGTTTATTGTGTTATTACTATTACTCTTTATGTTTTATGTTTGTTTTTGTTATGTTATGCCAATAAAGGTTTATCTATTGATTGATTGATTTTAAATGTGAAAAATTGTCTTATTTAACTCTGTGTGTGTGTGTGTGTGTGTGTGTGTGTGTGTGTGTGTGTGTGTGTGTGAGTGAGTGAGTGAGTGAGTGAGACAGACAGACAGACAGACAGACAGACAGACAGACAGACATGCAAGGACCTCTTTTTTCTCCAAGTCACACTTCCCAAAATCAGCTCCTCTCTCACCTCATCAAAGGACATTTTCCAAAGTACAAAAATAAGCCCAAAACCAAAACCAGAGGGACAGAAGGGCTCCAAAAATAATTACAATTTAAAACCCATGTTAATTAACACTTAAATAGCTCCTGATGGGCCAGATAAGGGGCAGAGCTTGGCATACCCCCAGCAAGAGGTCCGCGTACCCCTAGGGGTACCCATACCACAGGTTGAGAACCCCTACTCTAGGTCACCACCCTCCTCTCCTCCATCAGTGCTCCACTCTGTTTTTTTCCAATCCAGGGATTGGAAAGAGGTTCAGGGGAAATGACTGAGGGGACAGAGGTGGGAGTCCCCTGCCAACCCTCTGCCTGAGGAGACCACCAAGTCAGTCCCATGAATGGGCAGACTGTGGTTGCATATGGCCAAGCTGAGTGCTGCCTTTGCCTCTGGAAACGGTCATGACTCGCAATACGGCTCTGGTCTGCTGTTACTCCAGTCAATGTGTCACTCATCAGATGCCTTGCAACAGTTCCTGCTGTGAACAAAATATAATGCCCTTAAAGTGATACAAATCTATAGAGTAGTCACATTTGGCCTGCTACGTACTTTTTGGGTTGCTCCATCTCAGAAAGTAAATTACTGAGCTGGAAAATGTGGAAAAGGGGGGGATCAGAACGATGAGGAGACGTTGAGAAGAGAACCACATTTGTCACCCTCGCTAGTTTCATGTGTTCCCAAATCTAAATCTGAAAGAAACAAAAACTCCTTCTCAGTGAGAATTGGCATGAGAGAACTTTGCTTTCTTGAAAGTCATTATTACCATGGGAATTCATGCATAACTGAAGAAGCTTCTGTTCTGAGATTTCAATTGGGAATAAGGAAAGAAGGAGAATCTTATTTAGAGAAAAACAGCCTTACTTTAGCTTAATTATTGTAAACAGACTGAATTTCCCATGAGACTTGCCTGGACAAGCTGAGTGTTTGAAGATACAGAAATACTACAGGACAAAACTCATCCTTCCTAAAGATGGTTTGATTCTTGCTCAGAACAAAGAAAGTTAAACGCTATATTTTTAAGCAGCTATTGTACTTCCTTCATTCATTTACCTAAGGGTTCTACAGGTAATGGTGACAACAGAAAGAGTATGTGTTGTGGATCAGAGCACCATTTAAGGATTTGTGCAATGTACATTGCATTGTTCTGATAAGAATTGTTCTGCAGGATTTCAGTGTGAAAGGACTGTTCTTGTGCAACATGTTGAAAACTCTCCCATTGAGCGTTCTCCCTGCTCTGCCAGTTTTTATGGCTTTTCTGCAAGATGTTGTGGCATTATTTCCAACCAATGAAATCATTGTGTAGTTATCCTTTTGATGATAAGTGATGACATGAATTTTGAAAGCAAGTCTGTTTTCCTAATATATCAAATGAGATGGGGTTTCTAACCTGCTGGTAAACGTTTTACTACATCTTAATACAAATCTCGTACAGACTCTCTCCACTTTTCTTTACTATGTCTGATTTTGGATTCTTTCTATTAAATAGATTACACATTGTTGTAGGTTTCCAGTTTATTTGAGAATATAGCGCAATCCTGCCTAACTTTAAGGCCACTGTATGCTAAGGCCACTGTGGCCTGCACCGCCATGGCCTGAGCTCTACTCAGGGGAAGGGGACATTCATCCCCTTTCCCCGGTGGCAGCCACGTGGGCCGCAATGGGCCTCCTCAGATGGGCCTCCTCAGATGCATGCCAGTTCTGAAGCTGTCATGTATCTGGGGAGGCCATGTAAGGCCGACCCGGGCTGGGAAGGGGCATAAGATATCGACGGAGTGCACCAGCGATATCCCTGCCCCCTCCCAGCCCAGGCCAGCCAATGGCCCCCCCTCACCGCCCCTGCCCGCCCTTACCCACCCCTGCACTGACTGGTGCAGTACTCACCTGCGGCGGCCAACGCAGGGTCTTCTGGATGGCGGAGTGAACCGTGCCGGCCTTGCACCGCTTAATCTCCAGGTGCTGCGAAAGTGCTTTACAGCACTTTTGCGACACCCAGCGCTGGCGGAGCGCATGCTCTGCTGGCACTTAGTTAGGCAGGATTGCACCATTAATAAGGCTCTTATGAAAACATCGATGCACTTGTCATTCGCAATTGTTTCTAGCAGATTGTTTAATATCTACAACATTGCAGTGTGAAGAGATGAACAAGTGAAGAGATGAACAAGGTGAGGGAAACCAACAGTTGGTGTTCCCTGGGGCAAGGCATTCCGTTCATGTGATTATTTTCATGCTGGAATATTATTTTCATGCACATAAGGATTCACTTCTTCAGATTCTCTCTAGAGTTCATTTTGTACTTCTATGTTTAAAGAAAAAAAAATGGCATGGAGGTTCATTAATGGAGGGCAAATAAACTCAAAAATGGCACCACCTCGCAGCAGAGATCCAGTGCACCAATACCCATGAAATCTTTGCACCCCCCTCGGGTCCCAACAAACTAATTACGCATATTAACTATGATCATAATTAATTAATTAATTAACCAGGGTAATAAGTAAACAAAGTGCTATGTTGGGGGCGGTGCTGTATGTTCCGCGCTGTCCTAGTCCCCGTTTAGGCCCTGGTACGAGGTGGTCCCGCCCCCTCGCCGTCGGAACCATTCAGTGCGGCGAAGGCAACGGGCAGGGAGTCTCCTGCCCATTGCCTTCGCCGCACTGAATGGCTCTGACAGCCAAGTGGAGGCTCGAATGGCGGACTTTTCACATAAAAAAGTGAACGTTCGGTAACCTGGAAGTTTCAGGGTGACGTGATGATGTCATCATATCACCACCAAACTTCTGCATCACTGAGCTCTTCCGGGTTGCCAAGCTCTTCTGAGTTGAGCTCGCCTAGGCTGCCAAGCTCCACACTGGATTTGAGCCACCTTAGTGACCCATTGGATGTGACCCACCTTAGACTCACTTTGAAACTTTCCCATTCCATATATTGTTGAATTGGAGAGCAACGTAATCACTGTTCCCCATCAGTTCAACAACCCATGTACCATCATTTCTTCCTTTTCTCCATCAGTAGCATAGCTAGAGAGGGGCCGTGGGCAGGGCATTGCATCATCGCCCTGCCCCTGCCTCCCGAATGGCTCAGATCAGGGCCAAACAGCAGGCAGGGGGTGGGGGACCCCTCTAGCCACGCTACTCTTCTCCGTTATATTTTTTGAGAGTCCAGCATAGTTTTTTGAACGTTTTTCCCGCAGCCAGATGCATTGGCAGCGTGTGCATCCACACTGCTTGAATCCCTCCCCAAATGGTGCCTCTGCATGCACTCATGCACACACACCCTTGGAAGTTGGGGGGGGGAGGGCAGCTGAGCAAGCGAATGAGCTGGTGGTAGGTGAGCAAAAGAGCACCAAGTGGGTGTTTGTTGTTCAGTCGTTAAGTCGTGTCCGACCCTTTGTGATCCCATGAACCATATCCCGCCAGGCCTTCCTGGCCTCCACTATCTTCCTGAGTTCGCTCATTTTCACGTTCGTTGCATCGGTGATGCTGTCTAACCATCTCATCCTTTGCCTTCCCCTTCTCCTTTTGCCTTCAGTTTTTCCCAGCATCAGAGTCTTCTCCAGAGAGTCCTCTCTTCGCATTAGGTGGCCAAAATATTTGAGTTTCAGCCTCAGTACCTGTCCTTCCAGGGAACAGTCAGGGTTGATTTCATTTAGGATTGACTGATTTGATCTCCCAGCAGTCCAAGGGACTCTCAGGAGTGGGAAGGGCCAACTTGGAGCCTTTCCTTTTCCTTTGCTTAACAAGAGCTTGGCATGTAGACTCCCTCTTCCAAATTTCGGTTTCAGTTGAACAGAAGTGGTGCACACTGGGGTCCGGGCTTGCATCACTTCTGTTTGCTGGAATTAGAAGCAGTGCAGAGCTGGCGCGCATTCAAGGAGGCCCATTGGGGGCTCCGGCGCTTACACGAAGTCCCCTTCCCCTGAGGTGAGCTCTGGCTGTGCCGGCGCGGGCCACATCCTGACTAGGATGTAGCGGCTGGCCCTGTAGGCTGGCTGCCGCATCTTAGGCAGGATCGGGCTGCCTGTGGGTCCCAGATAATTCACAATAATTCAAATATCTTCATATGTATTAACTACGCAGAAGAAGTACACCATCTCTCATATGATAAAGTGACAATATATTTATTTTGTTGATAGCTCATTTGAGTCTTAGATTTGCACTCACAGATCCTGGGTCACTGGTGTGCACACACACACACACACACACACACACACACACACACACACAAGTGCATGACAGTGGCTCAGCTTATGTGGCGCAGGCTAGGACTTATCGCAGCATATTGTGAGATCCATTGCCATAAGCCCCAGATAGAATTGGGGCCCAAGCAGTGGCGTCGTTGGAGGTGGGGCGGAACGCTAAGTTCTGCACCGTGCTGAACCTCCGTTATTCACCGGCACGAGGCAACCCCGCCCCCTTGCCTTCGGAGCTATTCAGTGGGGTGAAGGCAATGTGCAGGTTATCTACGCCCCACCTCCAGCGACACTACTGGGCCCAAGTTACATAATGAATGGGTTAAGCTGAATACATTGCTTATAATATATTGCTTTAAAAGTTCATTTGAGTATAGTACAGTACTCCCCCCATATCCGCTGGGGATATGTTCCAGAATGGGGATATGTTCCGTGGATACTTGAAACCGTAGATAGGAG
Source organism: Plestiodon gilberti rubricaudatus (assembly GCA_026170595.1). Lineage (NCBI taxonomy): Eukaryota > Metazoa > Chordata > Lepidosauria > Squamata > Scincidae > Plestiodon > Plestiodon gilberti. The sequence continues at coordinate 5,137,274 of JANXHW010000006.1, forward strand.
CGAACACCCCCTCCATGGTTTCCTGAGGGCCCCCCGCCCTGCCTCCCCTGAAGGCAGGCATGCTTGCCCCCCCCAGCTCTTATTTTTCTTTCAGCAAGCTTTGTTTCTTCCTTACAACAAACAGAGAAGCAGCTTCCATTGCAGGGAAGTAGAACGAGACTAAGTCCTAGAGAGGCTCTGCAAGGTTTCTGTTAACCTTGCAGAGCCTCTCTAGGACTTAGTCTCATTCTACTTGCCTGTAATAAGCAGCCAGAGGCTGCTTCTCCTGTTTGTTTAAGGGAGAAACAAAGCTTACTGTGGAAAAGGTAAAAGCCTGGGGGGTCCCCACGATCCGTGGATAACTGAAACCGTGGATAGCGAATCCGTGGATATGGGGGCCCACCTGTATTCTATTCACCTTGACAGTCCCACCTCCTACTCCCATATCTCTCACAAGTATTCCTGCTATAATAATGCATTTCAAGTCATACATTTTTACATTGTTTAATGTCCAAATTCTTTCCCATGTCAAGAACCTTTGCATATCACAAAAAGGGTAAAGGATGCCTAGAGTGATGGATGATGAAAATACCCTCTTTCTCTCAGGGATGCATACACTCCCACATTGGCTCTGGCTCATACATGGTCCCAATAAATCCCACAAACTCAGACCGTCGTGTACAGCAGAGGACACTGCAGTTCAAAAGCAAGCGCATGCCTGAATGCCATGCAGAACCCGCTGCAATAAACAGAAGTGCAAATGCAATGATCCCAATCATCTGCCTGGACCATATGCAGCGCAGTCCTACACATAGCTACTCAGAAGCAAGTTCCAGTATACTCAGTGGGGCTTATTCCCAAGTATGGGTGCATAGGATTCAAGCCTTACAATTTTCTCTTATTTGCAATATTCTTATCCTGCCCTCAGGCAAAGCCAGTCAGGGTGGATTCCAAAGACCTCCGGGGGCTCTGTTTTTATAGTAACCAGGAAAGACGACTCCATTCCAATCACCAGCAGTAAATAGGCTTACCAGATTTCTTCCCGGGACAGAGGGTAGCCCTTTAGGAGAAGGAATGTGGGCAGGTGTGGCTTGTTAAACCTTAGAGCACAATCCTAGGCATATCTACTCAGAAGCAAGCCCCAGAAGCAAGCCCCATTGAACACAATGGGGCTTGCTTCTGAGTAGACATGCCTAGGATTGTGCTCTAAGGTTTATCAAGCCCTGAACACAATGGGGCTTGCTTCTGAGTAGACATGCTTAGGATTGTACTCTAAGGTTTAACAAGCTACACCTGCCCACATTCCTTCTCCTAAAGGTCTAGCACTCTGTCCCGGTTGGAGATCTGGTAAGCCTAGCAGTAAAGGGTCCAAAGCCAGTTCTCCAGGGCTCATGTAGAATAATTTTCATTGTGATGAATAAGATCTGCTACATTTTTCTTACAATTTATTGCTACTGCTTCCTGCAGCGGTGATTCTGACACAGCCACCTGGTGTGATCTGTTTCAAAGTTGGGATTTAAATATTCCCACCTAAGGAAAAGACTTCCATCCCCTCAGAAGCAACACAACCACCAGCCGACTAGACACCTGTCCGATCAACCCAAACCATGAGAGTACCGTGACCAGAGGACAGGTAGCGTCAGTCTTTTCATAGTGCAAATTTCCGCCTCTTCACACAGTCTCTGAAGGCCTCCTTGACCTTCTCGTTCCTCAGACTGTATATAAAAGGATTCAGCAACGGGGTCACCACGCCTGTCAGCACCGCAACGGCCTTCTGGACATCCTGCGACCGGCCCTGGCTGGGCAAAGAGTACATGAAGACTGAACTGCCGTAGAAGATGGAGGCCACTGTGATGTGGGAACTGCAGGTGGAAAATGTCTTCTGACGACCTGTGGTGGAGTGCATTCGGAAGACGGTGACAATGATGTAGAAGTAAGATATGCCGGTAGCAGAAAATGAGCTGAGTAGCACCAGTGCGGCCAGCGTGGACTCCAGAGCCAGAAGGACACGCACATCATTGCAAGAAAGCTTCACCAAAGTAGCGTAGTCACAGAAGAAATGGTCAATGACATTTGAACCACAGAAGGACAGGCGGGTCATCAAAACCATCGGGCCAAGGTTATTAACAAAAGTGCCAATCCAGCATCCCAACACCATGTACGTGCAGACACGTCCATTCATGATGATGGTGTAGCGAAGTGGGTGGCAGATGGCGACATAGCGGTCAAACGCCATTAAGGCGATGAGGATCGCTTCGCAGGCACCAAGGGAGAAGTAGAAGTAGCACTGGGAAACACAGCCCAGGAAGGAGATGGATTTGGTCCTGGAAACCAGGTTCACCAGCATCTTGGGGGTGATGGACAAGACAAAGAACATCTCCAGGAGGGAGAGGTTGCAGAGGAAGAAGTACATGGGGGTTTGGAGGCGCTGGTCGAGGCCGACCAGCGTGATGATGGTGATATTCCCAGCTAGGGTTAAAAGAAAAACAAGAAGAAGCACCACAAAGAGGAAGACCTCCATGAGCCTGGGAAGTTGGAAGCCCATTAAGATGAACTCTGTAACTTGTTCTGTCCTGTTCTGATCCTTCAGTTCCATGGCCGGTTTGAGGTTGCAGAATGAAGAAATAGGGGGGGGGGATACACATTTTAGAGTTCATGTGATTCAAGACAAGCCACCTCCCCCCCACTCTCCAGATCCTACCAGTTCTTAAGTCTTTGATATTCCCTTTTTCGGGAAAGCATCACAATACCCGAGTCTGCTTCTCCCAGGCAGTAAAAGCCCAGAAGCGGTTGAAGAAAGTCCATTTTCCTTCAGAAATGATTTCGCTCGTGAACTGCTTTCCTGAATCATTACCACTCGCCACGCTTATTATCCCCCATACCCATGACATTATTTTAAATGGCACATTTGAAAGTGCTTTAGACAACACAAGGGTTGAAAAGCATCACAAATTCAATAGCCCTTTCCTTCTAGTTTAAAGGGATTTAAAGGGAAAAAATATATTTTTAAAATAATCCTTCCAACCAATTCTATAAGAACAGATTGGAAAAACAGCATTCTCACAAAGACAATTAAATCCCTCCCCAGGTAGGCTAGCTTAGCCCCTACTCTACCATCCAGTCAAGACTTCTTTTTCCAAAAAGCACACCCAGCAGAGTATGGATTTTAGCTAGTGTTTTCAATGAATGGTGGGTTTTAATTTGGACTTCCTCTTTAGGGTGTAAACTTGTTTCAATGTTGCTCTTCTGCATTACTTTCCTGATTTATTTGTATGTAGAATTGCTTGCTAGTGTGTTGAATATGATTTAATTTTTAGGCTTCATTCTGCACAGTAGTTCTCTTTGACTAATTTTTTTTCAAACACAATAAATACGTTTGAATATCTTAGAATACATCGGTTTCAAATGCCTCACCCAACTGCAGTGCCATATCATCAGTAGTTGCAAAATCACAGCCATGGAGTAAAATGACGCAGGGCGGCTGAGCCCCATGCTCTTACCACACTTTGGAGTCCTGCCTTCATCATCCTCCCCTTAGAATGAGAGATCAGTGGGGGAAGGTTTCTATAAATGCACCTTGGGGAAATTAATTTTTAAAATGAGGATGAACTTTCACTTCCTTAGATAGCGTCAGTAAGATTCAAGTCCGTCAGTAGGATCCTGGGGCGTCACTATTGACATGTAGCCTACTAAGGGCCCAATCCTATCTTCTTCTCTCCCCCCCCTCCCAACTGATGGTCACTGTGTGATACAGGAAGCTGGACTAGATGGGCCTTTGGCCTGATCCAGCAGGACTCTTCTGATGGTCTTATGCTTTTATGCACCAAAGAGGCACACACTACATCCAGCAGTGTGTGTGTGTGTGTGGGGGGACCCGAGGGCAAACGGGGCATAAGTACTATACATTTATACAGTACTTACCTCCTGGGAAGCCCTAGGGTCATCTATGGGTCTCTTCGGACATACGCCATCACGTTTGGTGGGGTATGTCTGCATAGAGAAAAGGGGCAGGGAGCTTTGCAACAGAGGGGATAGTGTGTGTGTGTGCGCGCATGCGTGTGCGTGCATGCGTGCGTGCGTGCACACGCGCACACATACGCATGTGTAATTTACAGAATACCGCAATTCTTCATGGATGTTCCCAGGACAGTACATACTGTATATTATCTGACCTTCCCAAAATTTACACAAGTTGAGGGGTTGGTAAACATAAAGGTCTGGCCTCTTGAGGGGGAAAAAAAAATATTGCTGCCTTGTGAATAACACATCAAGTAATTTCCAGACACTTGTACTGTCACTAAGAAGGCCCAATACAAACACAAGGGAACAGTCAATCATGGGGCATGACATTTGATGCCTGGTTACCTAAGCAGCCTGTGTGGGGTTATATACACTACAGTTCCTAAGAACTATATATTTTTTTATTTTTTCACATTTTTATACCACCCTTCCTCCAAGGAGCTCAAAGTGGTGTACATATTTCCTCCCCTCCTTTTGTCCTCACAACAACCCTGTGAGGTAGGTGGGGCTGAGAGATAGTGACTGGCCCAAGGTCACCCAGGAAGCTTCATGGCTGAGCGGGGATTTGAAACCTGGATGTTCCAGGTCTAAGTCCGACTCCCAAACCACTACACCATCCTGGCATTGTGAGCAGGGCCTCTGGGGGGGGGGGGTTAAGGGGCCAGGGTTAAGGGGTTAATTTGTACTCGGGCCCAGGGTTAAAAATGGGTCAAAAAGGGGGGGCCTGGAGCAAAAAAGGGGGCCCAGAAGTCAAATTCATCTGTAGGGAAAGGGCCCAAAAGAAACTTTGTACCCCCTGATAAAATTCCTCTGATTGGCCCTGATCATCTTAAATCAACAACCCTTTTCAACAGTCACATCCTTTCTATTTTTAAATCATATCATTTTGATATCTGGTGATATCCAAAATTATATCATGTTGAGACTCTTTTTTTTTGATACTGTCAATACTCATCCCCCTTTCACTGCAACTTTTTCAGCAATCTAGCAGCCTTTTTTTATTCCGTTCCCCTTGGTGTCAATGTTCCTCATTTTCCTTGAGTGACATTATCAAGTAACCTGAGCTGATTGGTTGTGCTTTTTTTTTCCCCATGGGTTGGGTTCAAATAAAGTTATGGTCCAATCTTAATCATGCGCTCTGCCACTGGAACTAGCGATCTGGCATCAGAGTGCACTTTATGGTTTCACAAATGCCGTTCCAGAAGCACGCATAAGCGCTTGCTTTCCGTCCACCACTGCGATATTCCATTAGGGGCGCCACCTCCCCCGTTGCTCCGGGCGCCAACGGGGGTAGTGACGCCTCTGCAAACGGATAAGATGTTCACATAAATGTCCAGGCCCAATTCTATCCAACTTTCCAGCAGAGATACAGCCATGCCAACAGGGCATGCATTGCATCCTGCAGTTGGGGGGGGGGGCGAGTCACGGACTTCTTCTCGAGGAAAGGAGCATTTACCTTGGGGCTCCATTGGAGCTGGGAAGTTGGATAGGATTGGGCCCTTAATGTCAATTCAAAATTTAAGCACCTACTTAAATGTCTCAGTTTGAAACCAATGTTATGTAAGGCATTTAATTTTGGCTGGGACTTGCCTTTATTGTTTTCATACATTCATGGGTGAATTTCAAAATTTCACATCTTGAGATGTTATCTTTTTCCAGCACTTGTATATTAAGAATTCTTCACAAAGCGGTTTACATACAAAGAAATCAATAGATGGAAAGTAGGAAACGGCATTTCAGGGGGTGGTTCCAAAAGGTGGGGCTTGATTAGGCGTTTTTACCCAAGGGTGTATATAATATACACAACTGATCCAAGGAAAAGGGGAAGTCCGGCTGGGCTCCATTTCTTGCAGTGGTGGATGGATGTAGCGGGACAAAGAGACAGGGGTGATGTGACTGTGGAAATCCCACTCTGGGGGCTGGGTGGCCCATCCTGATCATCAGTATCAGTGGGGTGGAGCCCGCTGCCCCATGGAGTGGGGGCAGGGGCTAGGTGCTCTGCCAGTTCTGCTAGCCAGACCTCCAGGGACCACTGCATCAGTCATTTTGAGACTGATGGGGACAACCCCTGGGGACCCCTGGGGATGCTGAAGGGGAAGAAGAAAAAATAGCACTATGACGGGGCTAGGGACCCCCGAGGGGCAGCAACAGCCCTACTGTGCTAATCTTTGTCTGTCTGGCCACGTCCTCTAGCACTGCTTGTACAGGGTGGAGGTGAATCAGTGCATACCAGTTTACAGTCTCGGCAGTGAATCTCCCAGCAGCAGAGTGGAGGGAGGTAAGGAATTCCTGAGTCCTTCCTACCAGACCCTGTTCACCACACTGGAGTTGCTGTGGAAAGCATCTCATGATCAGGGTGGGCCTTGAACCCTGAGCCCACTGAACCACCTGCAGGCCCACCAACCATCTGCTGTTGTCTCTCTGCTCATGTCCTGGACAAGGTTCTGGTGAACAAAGTCATGGAGGGCCACCTCCTTGGGTCAGGTCCCTCCCCAATGCCTCCTCAGATCCTGTGCTTGTACCCAAAGCTCCAGGTCTTAATAAAGGCATTCAGAAATTGTTTCAACATAAGAGTGGATCCCTTTCCCTCTCCTTCTTATGTGTCTGCTGGTAATTATTTTGCAGAAAACATTTTACTTCTTAATTGAGCGTTGGCATGGGAGGACTCTACCTTCTTGGAAGTCTTTCTCAGGAGAAATCACACTGAATATGCCTTTGTTCTGAGATTTCAGTAGAGAGAAACAAATCGAGGTGAATAAAGCAGGAAAGAACATCCTTACTGTAGCTAAATCAATGGACTGTACAACCAACAGTTCTTGGGGGGGGGGGAACGTCTTATGAGAATATTTTTGAGAGGTTGATAAATTGAGTGCTTGGCAGATGAAAGTGAAAAAGTGGATAAATTGAATGCTTGGCAGATGAAAGCCACTCGTTTCAAAAAGATTTTACTTTCCTATTGACGTGTGCTAAAGAAGGGGAAGGAGAGGGCTATTTTTTTTAGGCCTTTATATAATAAAAAAGAAAATATCCAGTTCTTCAGGTTAGAGCAAAAACACAGAATGTAGGCCATAACACCACCCAAGGATTAATGCAAGGTGCATTATTATGCTGTGGTTATCAGTAAAAGATTTCAGTGTGAACAGACCAGCTCTTTGCAATCAGTTGAAGACTGACCTTTAGAGGGGGGGGGGTGTGAATCTCCTTTTAGAATTTTTTGCTTCCCAAATGCAGGATTGTGGACTATTATTTCCGGATTCTGGAATACATGCATAATTATCCTGTTAGTGGTAAGTGACATAGTTGTCATTATATTTGCCCGTGAGCTGTATGAGTTGGAATGTAGAGAATTCTCACTAAGCACCATTGAACCAAGTTCATCATAACTACTGTAACTTGTCCTATCAATTTCAATCAAATCCTAACACTTTTAGGATAGAAACCTCTATCTCTAATTGCATGCTAATTGTAATTATATCTGATGTCTGCAATTTGAGGCCAAAGTCTTAATCCAACTTCTCATAGAGGTCCTTATAGTGAAGAGCTGTCTAAATCTTTGGTCTGTCTCCATTTTGGATTTCCTGTCTTGGTTTTTCTGCCTGCCTGCTGCAGAGCCTTAGTGATTGGTGCATGGCCAGAGGCCTTGGGAGCCTTGCTTTGAGCAGCCCTGTTTACCCCTTATCATCATGGGAACGGAGATACAGCAACTTCTCCCAATTAACTTCCAACACCTGCGCTGGCCATCACGCGCTTCTCTGGGTTGGGAGGGGGAGCGAGGAGTGAGCTCATCTTCAAGAACTTTCTCTTGAGTGTTGCCCTTTGATTGGTCTGCTCCCCCCTGTCACTCATCTTACCCCAAAAGTCTACTTAAGCTACACTGTGGACTCCATTTTGTGTTCTTCAATCTCACTCTCTAACTGGTCTTTGTTGGAGACAGTTCTCCCTTGAGACAGTTACTCCTATGGCCTGGTTTTAGCCCTCCATCTTCGGGCAGGTCAGCCCTGCACCATCCTGGTTAGGATGGACGACAATCCTTTCTCATCTTGGTGAGTGTTTAGGGACATGTGTTTAGCTGAGGAGTTATTCCTTTATTATTTTGTGCTGTATTCTTGTACTTGGATGTTATGCCTTTATTGCTGCAGCCATAGTTGCCTGTACCTTTTAATTGTCTTACTATGCTTGGTTTGCGTAGCCTAAACCTAATAAACACCTATCTATTTTACCTGGGAGTGTTTCTTTGGAACCATGGAGTCTAAGTCCTGGAAGCCTTGAGCTTTGTCACGTACTACCTGTGTTTGCCCGTTGTATCCCTGGCTGGCTTGGTCAGTCAGTCCAGTGGACCAACGGTTCACTCTGCACCACTTCCCAGTAGCCTGGGACTGGAAGGGTTAGGAGGTTCCCTGGCTGGTGGCAGATTTCTACCTACACTTCTATTCCCTTGGTCAGGGGTAGTTGTTTTATTCCCCTATGGTCCAGGGGTGCCTTCTCTCCTTGGTCAGGAGTGGACAAAAACACCAATCGGTGAGTCAACCCTCTCGGACTAAGGTGGCGTGGCCTTGGTTTGTGCCGGCACCGAAGCTCGAGGGGTGAAGCTCACCGTCACAGTCCTCTTTTGTCCTTATCATGCCTTTTTCTTGTATGTCAGAAATGGATAATGGGTTTTATTTTCTCTGAAATGTTCCAGTTCATTAAGAACGTTATGGACCCTTAAAATACTGTTTAATACTGTGGCCCTCAACTTCATTCTTTTCTAAAATGGTTAAACGTTTCCGAGCTGTGTGACCATGGTCTTAAAATAGAGTTCAAATAAACACCCGATGTTTCACTCATCCTTCGCAGAGAGCTTCTTCAAGAGGGTGGTTAGCATGTGAACAGACCACACACTCTTGAAGAAGCTCTCTGCAAAAAAGAGCGAAACGTTGAGTATCTATTTGAATTCTATTTTAAGATCATGGCCACACAACACGGAAACGTTTAACCATTTTAGATCTGCCGGCCATGAAACACTGAAAATTCCATTCTTTTCGTTTTCTTCTTCCCCTCTTTCTTTTTCTTCCCCTAGTACAAATCTAGTTTTGGAAATAACTAACAGTGCAACCCTATGCATGCCTACCGAGAAGTAAGTTCCACTGAGTTCAGTGGAACTTATTCCCAGATTTTTTCTCCCAGGTGTATAGGATTGTGACATTTTTGACCCAGGCAAGACTACATAATTCATTGTCAGTACTAGGATGTTCTAATATCTCCACCAAAGTTTTCCTTCCTTTCTTAGTTTTGAGATTTACCAATTAAAAGGGTTCACAAGGAGAAAGCATTGATTTTAAAAGACAGTGGAATTTAGGGAGTCATTTGTTCATTTTAATACATTTTAACTAGAATTAAACACTGCAACAACATCTTTTCATTCTTACTGCAGAAGAAAGACGCAATCGGAGTCCATTCCCTAAGGTCGGAATTTCGCCCACACCAAACCCCAAGTTCCTACGTTTTTCTTTTTTACAATTATTTCCTCCGTGTAGACCTGTGAAATATTGGATGCCTTCTGAAGCATTTTAGAATATGATGGAAGTCATGAATGCATCAACAGTGACTGAATTTATCTTGCTGGGAATACCGTTTTTCCATGAACTACATAGACTCTTCTTTGCAGTTGGTCTGTTCATGTATGTTGTGGCTATAATAGGGAATGGGTTTATTCTACTCATTGTAGCCATTGAGCCAAAGCTTCAGACACCCATGTACATCTTCTTGAGCAACCTCGCTTTTTTGGAGATCTGCTACACTACAACAGTTGTACCCAAGATGCTTCAGACACTCACGAAAGCACAGACCACTATTTGTTTCATTTGTTGCCTGGCTCAGGGCTTTTTCCACTTTGTCTTTGGCAGTACGGAACTTTTCATTCTCACAGCAATGGCTTTTGACCGGTATTTGGCCATTTGTAAGCCGCTTCAATATCCAATGATTATGACCAAGCATGTTTGCATTCAGATGTCTATGGCCACTTGGTATGGAGCATTCCTAATTATGTTTTTTCAGTCTCTTATTGTGTGGAGGTTGCCTTTCTGTGGGTCTAATGTTGTCAACCATTTTTATTGTGATATTGGTCCCATCTTGAGCCTAGCCTGTGCTGATACTCAGCTCATTGAGTCCCTGGGATTACTCAGTTCTGTCCTCATTGTTATCATGACCTTGGTCCTCACCATCGTGTCCTACATCTTTATCATCTCCACTATCCTGCGCATTCCCTCAGCTGTGGGGCGCAAGAAGGCATTCTCCACCTGCACATCTCACCTGATCGTGGTTTCCATATTGTACGGAGCCCTCGTCTTCATGTATGTGAGGCCCAATGTCCACTCCTCATCTCATTTAACCAGGCTAGTAGCAGTTTTGAACACCACCCTTACTCCAATGCTAAACCCTTTTATATACACAATCAGGAACACAGAAGTGAAGGAGGCTGTGAAGAGTGCAATCCATAAGAAGAGGAAGGTCCTGAAAGAATATTTCTAAAATAATATCTTAAAGTTGGTAGGTAGGTAAGTTTGTAGGTAGGTAGCTGACATGAAAATGTGGCTGAGGTAAGAATTCAGAGTGGGGTGCATCATTTGAGGTCATCAGAGACTGTGTCTGTATGGAGGATAAACAGGTTTCATTGAGAAAGCACATGGTTCTCAGTAAAGGTTAAAGGACCCTTTTGGGACATGCTCAAGAGTAATTTGCAAGAATTTATTGAGTTGTCATAATGTCCCTTCTGATTTGTTACGTTCCAAGCTGCTTCTGCCCAAAGTTTATTTTTTTATTTCAGGATACAGGAATTACAGGATTTTTATTACAGGATTGAACTTTTTCCATATAGTATTTCCCTACCAAAGGATGGGCAAAGATATTTGTCAATATAATAGTGCAAATATTTAGTGCATGATGCACCCAAAGTTAAATACTTTTCTTAGATAAATCCGGATCCCAGGGAGAAATGTCTGCTCATATTTTACCATGTAGCAAAAGTCTTTGATTTGTCTCCTAGATCATGCCATTATTGTTTCAAAATTGCTCCTGGGGAAAGCCAGTGTGCTACACTAGGTCTCCTCTGGTCCATCAGAGGACGGCCTTAAGCTCTGTACCAGAGTCCATTCCAAATATTGTACACAACCTTTCACATGAATTTATTTAGTCTTTATTTAAGTGCAAATTAATATGGGTAGCAGGTTTATGAGTCGGGCAGCGCAATCCTGCCTAACTTTAAGGCCACTGTATGCTAAGGCCACTGTGGCCTGCACCGCCACAGCCTGGGCTCTACTCAGGGGAAGGGAACATTCATCCCCTTTCCCCGGTGGCAGCCACGTGGGCTGCAATGGGCCTCCTCAGATGCATGCCAGTTCTGCAGCTGTCATGCATCTGGGGAGGCCATGTAAGGCCGACCCGGGCTGGGAAGGGGCATAAGATATCGACGGAGTGCGCCAGCGATATCCCTGCCCCCTCCCAGCCAAGGCCAGCCAATGGCCCCCCCTCACCGCCCCTGCCCGCCCTTACCCACCCCTGCACTGACTGGTGCAGTACTCACCTGCGGCGGCCAACGCAGGGTCTTCTGGATGGCGGAGTGAACCGTGCCGGCCATGCACCGCTTAATCTCCAGGTGCTGCGAAAGTGCTTTACAGCACTTTTGCGACACCCAGCGCTGGCGGAGCGCATGCTCTGCTGGCACTTAGTTAGGCAGGATTGCACCATTAATAAGGCTCTTAAGAAAACATCGATGCACTTGTCATTCGCAATTGTTTCTAGCAGATTGTTTAATATCTACAACATTGCAGTGTGAAGAGATGAACAAGTGAAGAGATGAACAAGGTGAGGGAAACCAACAGTTGGAGTTCCCTGGGGCAAGGCATTCCATTCATGTGATTATTTTCATGCTGGAATATTATTTTCATGCACATAATAAGAATTCACTTCTTCAGATTCTCTCTAGAGTTCATTTTGTATTTCTATGTTTAAAGAAAAAAAATGGCATGGAGGTTCATTAATGGAGGGCAAATAAACTCAAAAATGGCACCACCTCGCAGCAGAGATCCAGTGCACCCATACCCATGAAATCTTTGCACCCCCCTCAAGTCCCAACAAACTAATTATGCATATTAACAATGATCATAATTAATTAATTAACCAATTAATTAATTAATTAATAATCCCAAAATATTCACAGAAATGAAACATTTCATCCCCCCCTCCAGACCCTTACAGTACAGTACACACCATAATAAAAACGGGTCCCCCTAATGGGGAGAAAGGTAGGATATAAATTCAATAAATAATTCAATAAATAATTCACACACACCCCAGGCCTGGCACCAACCCGCCCCCTTAGTTACGCCACTGTGTCCACAGTGAATGGGGTGGAACACAGTCTAGGCTTAAAGAGGCAGCAGCAACTGGAGGTAGTGATGGTGGATCTCGGCTCTCTTGCCTTCCTTTTCTTCCCTTCCACCTCACAGTGCTTTTGGAGTTACGTAATCACTTGTGTAGGAAACCATGGTTAAGATCTGCAGACTGTATTAGTAATTTCCCCTGGAGGAAGAAAGAAATACTTGCGGTAATACAATGACCAGTTTCACATATCCCTACTCACAAACTTTTGTGGATGTTGCATTTATCAATGAATGAATGAATACTTGATAATAGTTATCCCAATCACTTGTAATACTGGACAAAGTAGGGAAATAAGGGGTTTATTATTATCGGGAGGATCAACTAAGAAGTAACAAAAACATTCCCAAAACGTTATTTATTTATTAACCCCTCATGGATCATTGCCTTGTCGTGGCGAAGGGGCTTGCGTAACTCAATGAAGCCATGAGCTATGCCGTGCAGGGACACCCAAGACGGACAGGTCGTAGCAGAGAGTTCTGACTAAAAGTGATCCACTGGAGAAGGAAATGGCAACCCACTCCAGTAACCTTGCCAAGAAAATCCCATGAACAGTACCAAAAGGCTAAAAGATATGACGCCGGAAGATGAGCCCCTCAGGTCGGAAGGTGTCCAATATGCTACTGAGGAAGAGCGGAGGACTATTCCAAGTAGACCCAGAAAGAGTGAAGCGGCTGGGCCAAAGCCAATAGGACGTCCAGCTGTGGATGTGTCTGAGGTTGAAAGGAAAATCCAATGCTGCAAGGAGCAATACTGCTTAGGAACATGGAATGTGAGGTCTATGAACCAAGGCAAGCTGGATGTGGTCAAAAATGAGATGATAAGATTGAACATTGACATCTTGGGAATCAGCGAACTAAAATGGACGGGCATGGGCGAATTTAATTCAGGTGACCATCATATCTACTACTGTGGGCATGAATCCCTTAGAAGAAATGGAGTAGCCCTCATAGTCAATAAAAGAGTGGGAAAGGCAGCACTGGGGTGCAACCTCAAAAACGACAGAATGATTTCAGTTCGAATCCAAGGCAAACCATTCAACATTACAGTAATCCAAGTGTATGCCCCAACCACTGATGCCGAAGAAGATGAAGTTGACCGGTTCTATGAAGACCTACAACACCTTCTAGAACTAGCACCCAAAAAAGATGTCCTTTACATCATAGGAGACTGGAATGCTAAAGTCGGAAATCAAGAAATAAACGGAACAACAGGCAAGTTTGGCCTTGGAGCGCAAAATGAAGCAGGGCAAAGGCTAACGGAGTTCTGTCAAGAGAACACGCTGGTCATAGCAAACACTCTTTTCCAACAACACAAGAGGCGACTCTACACATGGACATCACCAGATGGTCAATACCGAAACCAGATAGATTATGTGCTTTGCAGCCAAAGATGGAGAAGCTCTATACAATCAGTAAAAACAAGACCTGGAGCTGACTGTGGCTCAGATCATGAGCTTCTTATTGCAAAATTCAGACTTAAACTGAAGAATGTAGGGAACACCACTAGACCAGTCAGATATGACCTAAACCATATCCCTTATGAGTATACAGTGGAGGTGAAGAATAGATTTAGGGCATTAGACCTGGTAGACAGAGTGCCTGAAGAACTATGGACGGAAGTTCGTAACATTGTACAGGAGGCAGCAACTAAAACCATCCCAAAGAAAAAGAAATGCAAGAAAGCAAAGTGGCTGTCAGATGAGGCTTTACAAATAGCTGTGGAAAGAAGGAATGCAAAAAGCAAGGGTGAAAGGGAAAGATATAAACAACTGAATGCAGAGTTCCAGAGAATAGCAAGGAGAGATAAGAAGGCCTTCTTAAATGAACAATGCAAGGAAATCGAGGAAAACAACAGAATGGGGAGGACTAGAGATCTCTTCAAGAAAATTGGAGATATCAAGGGAACGTTTTGTGCAAAGATGGGCATGATAAAGGACAAAAAAGGCAAGGACCTAACAGAAGCAGACGAGATTAAGAAGAGATGGCAAGAATACACAGAAGAACTATACAAGAAAGATCTTAATGTTCCTGATGACCACGCTGGTGTGGTCACTGACCCAGAGCCGGACATCCTAGAGAGTGAAGTCAAGTGGGCCTTAGGTAGCATTACTAACAACAAAGCTAGTGGAGATGATAATATCCCAGCTGAGCTACTTAAAATCCTAAATGATGATGCTGTGAAAGTGCTGCACTCAATATGCCAACAAATTTGGAAAACTCAGCAGTGGCCAAAGGATTGGAAAAGGTCAGTTTACGTTCCAATTCCAAAGAAGGGCAGTGCCAAAGAGTGTTCAAACTACCGTACAATTGCACTCATTTCACATGCTAGCAAGGTTATGCTCAAAATCCTACAAGCTAGGCTTCAGCAGTACGTGGACCGAGAACTACCGGACGTACAAGCTGGGTTTCGAAGAGGCAGAGGAACTAGAGATCAAATTGCCAACATGCGGTGGATCATGGAGAAAGCACGAGAGTTCCAAAAAAACACCTACTTCTGCTTCATTGACTACGCAAAAGCCTTTGATTGTGTGGATCACAACAAACTGTGGCAAATTCTTAAAGAGATGGGGGTACCAGACCACCTTACCTGTCTCCTGAGAAACCTATATGCGGGTCAAGAAGCAACAGTTCGAACCGGCCATGGAACAACTGATTGGTTCAAAATTGGGAAGGGAGTACGGCAAGGCTGTATATTGTCACCCTGCTTATTTAACTTATATGCAGAGTACATTATGAGAAATGCAGGGCTGAATGAATCACAAGCCGGAATCAAGATTGCCGGGAGAAATATCAACAACCTCAGATATGCAGACGATACCACCCTAATGGCAGAAAGTGAAGAAGAACTCAAGAGCCTCTTGATGAGAGTGAAAGAGGAGAGTGCAAAAGTTGGCTTGAAACTCAACATTAATAAAACTAAGATCATGGCATCGGGTCCCATCAATTCTTGGCAAATAGAAGGGGCAGAAATGGAAGCAGTAACAGATTTTACTTTTCTGGGTTCCAAGATCACTGCAGACGGAGACAGCAGCCATGAAATTAAAAGACGCTTACTCCTTGGAAGGAAAGCTATGGCAAACTTAGACAGCATAATAAAAAGCAGAGATATCACCATGCCAACAAAAGTTCGTATAGTCAGGGCGATGGTGTTCCCAGTAGCAATGTATGGTTGCGAGAGTTGGACCATAAGGAAGGCTGAGCGCCGAAGAATAGATGCTTTTGAACTGTGGTGCTGGAGAAGACTCCTGAGAGTCCCTTGGACTGCTAGGAGATCAAATCAGTCAATTCTAAATGAAATCAAGCCTGACTGTTCCCTGGAAGGACAGGTACTAAGGCTGAAACTCAAATATTTTGGCCACCTAATGCGAAGAGAGGACTCTCTGGAGAAGACTCTGATGCTGGGAAAGATTGAAGGCAAAAGGAGAAGGGGAAGGCCAAGGATGAGATGGTTAGACACCATCACCGATGCAACGAACATGAAAATGAGCGAACTTAGGAAGATAGTGGAGGATAGGAAGGCCTGGCGGGATATGGTTCATGGGATCACGAAG
Organism: Plestiodon gilberti rubricaudatus; assembly: GCA_026170595.1. Classification (NCBI taxonomy): domain Eukaryota; kingdom Metazoa; phylum Chordata; class Lepidosauria; order Squamata; family Scincidae; genus Plestiodon; species Plestiodon gilberti. The sequence goes on from JANXHW010000006.1 coordinate 5,153,244, forward strand.
GGTCGGACACGACTTAACGACTGAACAACAACAACATTTATTTATTTATTTATTTATTTATTTATTTATTTATGCTATTTTTACCCCGCCTTTCTCCCCAAAGGGACCCAAGGCGGCTTACAACAAAAAGAACACAGTGCAGTACAATACAAAAAATAGTTACATTTTAAAACAGTAAAAACAATTAACGAAAATTAATAACAGTATCTAAAAATCAGTTAAAGGAGATTACAATTAAAAACTTGCTTTGGAGGATATATTGTTTCTTCTCATCATCCAACATGGTCACCTACAATGGCTGGGGATGGCCATTGTGAATGGCCAGTTCAGTTTTACTTCAGAGAGCCTATCCAAGAGTCTCTTGGTATGAGCATCTTCATGATTCTAGAGCAGAAACATTGGTTCTGATATGGAACAACTGAGAAAAGAGGTGGGCATTTCCTCACGTTTTGAGAATAGAAATATAAAGCAGTGGTACCTGCTCCCCACTAATGGAAGTTACACTAATTAGTATGATGTACAGGGCCATTTATGACGAGGTCCCTCTTGGCTCGTAGGCATCGCTTGAGAGACTGAACAAGCGGAAGAATAACTCAGTATTCACCGAAAATAAGAACAGAAATATTCTGGAGGAGGAAGAGGGAAAAGACGTGTCTGTTGAAGCAAGTTATGTGGAGAATTGAGAGACTAAACACATAAGGCAGCATAACTCAGGTCCTGAAGGAGAATCAAGGGACCTTTGATAATTTTTATATATATACAGCATATCAGAAGATCTTATGAGACAACTCTGATACAGCTAATCTTGGGATTTGAGGTTGGCTTGGAAAAAAACACCTTGACTATTTTCACCACTCCGCAGATGAACGACTATGTAAGTATCCTTATAGACAATGTTTTCTTTTAAAAAAAGAAATGGAAAAAATGTAAAAATATCAACCTGCAACAATACTGGGGCCAAGTCAGACTGGGTGAGTGGTTTATACATCACTTGGTATAGTGCAAAGTGGAGGAAAAGAACAAAACAAGCTCAGACAAATAGGTTAGGTAGGGAGATTAGTCATTTGAAGACTATTGCTGGAATTTTTGAAACCGTACACTAATATAATTTTAATCTTAAACACAGTTCCTGTTGGAGCAGGTATCACTGACATGAATAGGTCATATGTTTTAAGAAGGACTGCAATCCTATGCAAACATGCCTGGGAGTAAACCTCATTGAACATGATGGGACTGACTTCTGAGTAAACATGAATAGGATTGCACTATGAGTTTGAAATTGGAGGGAAACAAGAATTAGCCAGGTATATAATCAGGAGAGAGAGAGAGAGTGACCGAGAGAGCTGCAAGCTGATCTAACTCAGCATTGTCGACGAATCATTTTCTTATGTGTTTATTCTCTCATTCTCACATGCTCATACATACTATATGCGTAGGCTTACCAGATCTCCAACTGGGGCAGAGTGTTAGACCTTTAGGAGAAGGAATGTGGGCAGGTGTAGCTTGTTAAACCTTAAAGCACACTCCTAGGCATTTCTACTCAGAAGCAAGCCCCATTATGTTCATGATTGATCCAGCCTCCCTGCTGAAGTGATCAGTAAATCCTGACTTTTGGATCAGTAAATCCACCAATAGTTATACAGTATTAATATAAACATGAAAAGGAAAGGAGTTTAAATGCATCCCAATTTAGAAGCTAATTTCTATTCTGCCAGCCTTGTTAGTGTAGCAGTTTATGTTTACTTATTACCCTGCAGGTTTTGAAAGACCACCTTCTTTTAAGACTCAAGACACCATACCCTTGGAAAAAACCCTGTGAGATGTGGTGAAACCAGGAGTTGTTCTGTCACAATCTCAGTGGTTGTCATGCTAAAATCTCCTTAATGTAACTTGTAACCCTAGACCAGGGGTGGCCAACCTTTTAACATAAATGCTCCTGGCCCTTTCATGGTTGTATAGGTGAGGACACTTCAGCAGGTGCAGCTGCTTTAGCAGCACCATCAGCACTTGCAGCTGCCAAGGTTCTGTCTTCAACACAACTCTTAAGAATGCAGAGGCCCTCATGGTGGAAGGTTGACCACCCCTGCCCTAGACTGTTTCCATCTGCATGACTATTCCTCTACATTCTTATGGGGTCTCATTCGTTTAGACTAAATTAATCCCTCTTCCCCCTTTGTCTTCTTTTTTATCTTCTTCTCAAGACATGAGCATGGTCAATGGGACATCTGTGAATGAGTTTATCCTCCTAGGTTTCCCACGCCTACAGAAGTGGCACCGGTCCCTGTTTGTCCTCATCCTGATCATATACCTTCTCACCTTGGCAGGGAATGGCCTCATCATTATCATCGTGAGGGTCAGCCAGCAGCTCCAGACTCCAATGTATTTCTTTCTGAGCAACCTCTCATTCCTTGAGATCTGGTACACCACGACCGTCATCCCTAAGATGCTGGAGACCTTTCTGATACGCAAGACAACCATCTGCCTTCGCTGCTGCCTAGTGCAATCCTTCTTTCATTTCTTCCTAGGCATCACTGAATTTCTTATCCTGACTACCATGTCCTTCGACAGATACATCGCCATATGTAGGCCTTTGCATTACACGACCATTATGACCAAAAAGCTTTGCTCTCTCTTGGCTTTGGGGTCTTGGTCCCTGGGCTTTGTGGTGATTTTCAGCCCAACAACATTGCTACTGATGCTGCCATTTTGTGCTGGCAATGTCATTGACCATTACTACTGTGACTTTGGCCCCATTCTGAAGTTGGCCTGTGCAGACACCAGCCTCATTGAATTCCTGGGTTTGTTGGGAACAATCACCATCCTCCCGAGTTCTTTTATCTTCACGGTGGTTTCCTACATCTACATCATCTCCACCATCCTGAGAATCCCTTCCAGGAAAGGACGACAAAAGGCCTTCTCGACATGTGCTTCCCACCTCACAGTGGTCATCATTCTTTACGGGGCTGTTCTCTTCATGTACATGAAACCCACCGTACACTCTTCCTTCAGATTCAACAAGGTGATCTCGGTCCTTAACACGGTGCTAACTCCCTTGCTCAATCCGTTTATATACACTATTCGAAACAAAGAGGTGAAAGCTGCCTTCAGGAAAGCTATCAGCAAGTGACCTGACATAAAGAAAAAGTTCTGTGGCTTCAGGGTAGAACCTTTTTGGAGATGCGGAAGCTTATCCATCAATTTCAGCAATAAATATCAAACCTCTGTATTTTTTTCATGGACTTTTCAGTGGAGATTGAAGGAACCCTTCTTCTTTCTATTTTAATCGTCATGCTGAGAAGGCTGCAGTAGCTAGCATTTAAAGTGACTGCTCTGTCTGATCATTTCTGTCCATTAGTGGAGCATCTTCTGAAGCTTCTGCAGGGCTCCTTTATCATGATTTCAACATGGTAGTGTGTCCGGTCTTTCAGTAGCAACATGATAACAGACTGAGGGTGCAATCCTGGGGAAACTAAGAACAGCGGATTGAGCGCTCTGCCATTCCAAGACGTCGTGAACATGCCGTAAAGCACGTTCGCGATGCCTCGGGAGTAAGGGAGGTCAGCGCTAGGCCAGCCTCCCTCACTCCATCGCCGGACCGGGATGTGGCTGCCGGAGGAAGGTAAGCTCTCTTGCCAGTGGCCGCGTGGGCGGTCCGGCGGGCGAGGGAGGGGGGCCGTTGGTCTAGCCCGCCCGGGAGGGGGCATGGATGGCGTCAGCCATATCCCCATCCCCATAGGTCTGGCTAGGCTGTTACATGGCCTCCTCAACTTCCGTCAGCTATTTAGCTGGCGGAAATCCAAGGAGGCCTATCGGGCCGGCCCCGGTTTACACCCGGGGAAGGGGACGAGTGTTCCCTTCCATGAGTAGACCTCCGGCCTGGCGGTCGACGGGCAGCATGTGCGCAGGATCCCAGCTGGATCCTTACACAGGATTGCACTGTGAGTGCATCTTTGCACCTGCATGCATAGGTTAGGAAATTGAACGAATTTCTTCACATTTTCATTGAACATTTTTGTCAGTAAGTTGGCAGTGGGGCTAGGGGGTGGGAGGAATGGGTCTAGAAAGGGGAGGAATGGGGAAGAGTCTGAGCAGAGAGGGAGTGGGCAGGGGTTAATCTTGGTTGCATCAGCATATGCCAGAATCCCCATTCCTTCCCCATTCTCTCTTCCTTACTCGCCTTGGTTCTGCACCAGCAAAATGGAAGGTTCACATCCAATGAGGCCCATTGGGAAAGTGGAGACTTACCCCACCTCAACGAGGTTTCTAGGACCGCCCCCCAGACCCTCGCAGGATGCAGTGCACACTCCGTTGGCACAGACGCCTTGGCAGGGAGGGGGGTAGTTAGAATTGGGCAATTAAACATGTTTACTATTTCCAAAGTTGATTTTCTTTTTAAGGGACCCAATAACGTCAACTACATTATCTGGGATTCATTCACGTGTCCATCCCCTGAGAAGATAAGAACATAAGAAGAGCCTTGCTGGTTCAGGCCAAAGGCCCGTCTAGTCCAGCTTCTTGTATCTCACAGTGACCCCACCACATGCCTCCGAGAGCGCACAGCCAATAAGATAACCTGTTTCCTGTTGTCACTCCCTTGCACCTGGCATAGAGAAAACCTACTTCCAAGGTTGTTTATGGCTTGTAACCGGTGATGGTCTTTTCCTCCATAAATCTATCCAAACTCCTTTTGAAGGCATCTAGGCCAGGTGCCATCACCACAACCTGGGGCAAGGAGTTCCACAGATGAATTACATGCCTTTGTCCGTTCTAACTCTCCCGCCACTCAATTTTAGTGCAAGTCCCCTGGTTCTGGTGTTTCCCTCTAAGCACTCTCTCCATCCCATTCATAATTTTATACGTCTCAATCATGTCCCCCCTCAGCCAGCTTTTTTCTCGACTGAAAAGCCCCAAGTGCTGTAGCCTTTCCTCATAAGGGAGATGCCCCAGCCCACTAATCATTTTGGTCGCTCTTTTCTGCACCTTTTCCAATTCAACTATATCCTTTTTGAGGTGTGGTGACCAGAACTGGACGCAATACTCAAGATGTGGCCTTACTATCGATTTGTACAAGGGCATAATGACACATCCATTTTTATTCTCCGTTTTATTCTCAATCCCTTTTTTAATGATCCCGAGCATGGAATTGGCCTTCTTCACAGCCGCCGCACACTGGGTCGACACTTTCATCAACCGGTCCACCAGTACCCCAAGATCTCTCTCCTGATCCGTCACAGACAGGTCAGAACCCATTAGCGTGTTTGTGAAGTTCTGATTTCTTGCCCCAATGTGCATCACTTTGCACTTACTCACATTGAAGCGCATCTGCCACTTTTCTGCCCATTCTCCCAGTTTGGAGAGATCCTTCTGGAGCTCTTCACAATCCCTGCTGGTCTTCACCACCCGGAAATGTTTAGTGTCATCCACAAACTTGGCCACCTCGCTGCTTATCCCCAACTCCAGGTCATTTATGAACAAGTTGAAAAGCACCAGTCCCAAGACCGTTCCTTGGGGCACACCACTTTTCACCTTTCGCCATTGTGAAAATTGCCCATTGACTCCCACTCGCTGTTTCCTGGTCCAGTTCCTAATCCATAGGAGGACCTGCCCCCTTATTCCCTGACTGTGGAGTTTTCTCAGGAGACTTTTATGAGGAACCATGTCAAACACCTTCTGAAAACCAAGTTATATAACATCTATGGGTTTGCTGGCATCCACATGCCTGTTGAGCTTTTCAAATATTTTTAAGCTTCCTATGTGATCAGCCTGGTTTCATTGTCCTCTTGCAAATTCAGTCTGCTGTTGTTGTTTTTTTAATCTATACCCATGTGTGCATATATATACACTGTCTACCGAGACTTCCACTTCAGCCATCTGATGAAGTAGACTGGAGTCCATGGAAATTTATGCTGAAATAAATGTCTGCATCTTGAACAAAACTCTTTTGTATTTTTAATTAGAAATTCACATTGTATAACGAATCTTAATTGAATGCTCTCCTTGTTGAACAAAATATCTAAACTGGAAGTAGGGATCAAAAGGAGGCATTCAACTTTGAGCACAATCCTATGCATATCTACTCAGAAGTAAGTACCCTTGTGTTCGTTGGGGCTTACTCCAAGGAAAATGTTGCCATGTCCTAATGGCAATTTCTCCTTGACTCACTTCTCCTATTCCACAAGATCATCAACCTAAACTATGTTATCATTTTATCAACCCCCTCGATTCATTATCTTTATTAAACTTTGAATCTCTCACTAGTAGTGATGCAAAGGGAGATGCATCTCCACTCAATTAAAAACTTTCATCTATTCCACAAATAAGTAGCAATTAACACCTGTCCCAAGAGATTTCACTTTCATTATTTTCTGGCTTTCATTGAACATCACGTGCCCATCCTCTGAGAAGAGAATTTCTTCACATTTTCATTGAACATTTTTGTCAGTAAGTTGGCAGTGAGGCTAAGGGGTGGGAGGAATGGGTCTAGAAAGGGGTGGGAGGAATTGGTCCCGCCTGCTTAGGGGGTTCCCCTGCTTGCTTGTCCACTTCCCTGTCCTCCTGCCAACCATGGGCGGTCCCTGTCCCAGAAGGTTCACAGCTGTGACGGCCTTTGATTGATATGCAGCCATTTGTAACTTTTTGCATCAGGAGTTACCTGTTCACCTCCTGGTAATGCGTCCATACCCTTTCACCGAGGGCTTCTGAGGGTCATTCCATGTCAAATCAAACAATAAAAAATCCATTTTGGAACTTGATGTCACGGATTTTGCTCATTTTTGGTACATTTGTACCTTACCATGAGATGTTTAAAAATTGGGGGTTTTTTTCAGATTTTTTTGTCGATCCGTTTTTGAGATATTGAATGTTCAAAATGGCCTAAAAATGCCAAAATTCACTTGTCACCATACCTTCAAATGCCATTTACAAGATAACAATGAATGCTACAGACATGGGACAGGTCTCATTTTAAAGCATATGAATAGGGTGTTCATCTGAGATACAACTTGACACAATTGTAAATTTTCAAGAAATTCAAAAATATTCAAATAATATTAATTTTGAAATTTTGGAAAATCGAACTTTTTTACAATTTTCAAAAAAAAATCACACTTAAAGGTATATGTCTTGTAGTCAATCATTCAAAATTTCAAGATGGTATCTCAATGGTATCATACAAAAATTAAATTTTCTTTTTTATATATTTATATTTTATTGATATATTAAAACATAAAAAAACAATACATATTTCATAAAGTTATAGCAAGCGCGAAGCAATACATCCTACTAGCATACTATTCACTATTTTCTACATACAATTTCCAACTAAGCCAAAACAACACCCACATTCTATTCATTAAATCCGCATATCATCACATCATTCCTCTCTCTCTCTCTTAAAAAGTCAATAAATGGTTTCCAATTATTCACGAAAAAGTTAACTGACTTTTCCTTAATTAAAATTGTAAGTTTATCCATTTCAGCATAGTCCAAAACTTTCAGCCACCAATCTTCCAGCGAAGGTATCTCCGAATTCTTCCAATATTGTGCATATAAAATTCTTGCCGCAGCTATCATATATAAAAACAAAGTTTGAAATTTTTCGCCTACATGATCCTCCCACATACCCAACAAAAATGTTTCCGGTTTCATTTGGATCTTAATCTTTAAAATCAACTCAATCTGTTTGTGAATCTGAGTCCAATACTTCTTTGCTTGAGGGCATGTCCACCACATATGGTAAAAAGTTCCTTCTTGCATTTTACATTTCCAACATCTATTCGTCACCTTCTCATACATTTTTGCTAATTTGCTTGGGGTTATATACCATCTATATATCATTTTATACATATTTTCTTTAATATTAACATTTAACGTAAATTTCAACTGTTTTAACCATAGTTGTTCCCATTGGTCCATTAAAATAACATGACCTACATTTTTCGCCCAATGAATCGTACATTCTTTAACCTGTTCTTCTTCTGTTTCAAACTTCAAAAGCAATTTATACATTTTTGAAATTATCTGGTCTTCAGATTTTAATTGTGCCTCCAATATTGATTCTTCTTCTACAAATCCATATGCCTTCTTGTCCACTTTAAATCTCTCCAAAATTTGAGCATATACAAACCATTGACAATTAAAGTCTTCTTCCATTAGTTTTTCTCTTGACTTCATTATACAGTCTCCTTGTGAAAAAATTAATAAATTTCTGTACAGTAGTCCTTTCTCTTTTGGCACGCTACTTCCACCAAAGTGTGCTTCATATGGTGCAACCCATAATGGTACTTTCTCATAAAATCTCATTTTATATCTATTCCAAATTCTCCATAATGCATGTCTAACATAATGATTTTTAAATTCTAAATTTGCTTTTACTTTATCATACCACAAATACCCATGCCAACCAAATCTCAAGTCAGAGCCTTCTAACTCCAATAATCTTCTATTTTGTAAATACACCCACTCTTTCAACCACACAAAACAACATGCTGCATAATATACTTTCAGATCTGGTAGTCCTAATCCTCCTCTCTCTTTTGCATCTTGAAGAATCTTATATTTCACCCTTGGTTTTTTCCCTTGCCAAATAAATTTAGAAATGTCTTTCTGCCATTCTTTAAATGGTGCATCAGATATAATCACTGGTATCGTTTGAAATAAGAACATCATTTTTGGCAATACATTCATCTTAATCACCGATATCCTTCCTAGTAAGGACAATTTCAATCTTTCCCATCGTAACAGATCTTTCTTAATTTCATTCCATACTTTAACATAATTATTTTGAAATAATGTACAATTCATACTCGTCAATACAATTCCAAGATATTTAACTTTTTTTCCACCTTAAATCCTGTTTTATTCATCAGTTTCAGTTGATCTTGAATCTTCATATTTTTAGTCACTATTTTTGTCTTCTGTTTATTAACTTTAAATCCTGCAAGAGATCCAAATTCTTTTAATTTACTCATCAACAACTCTATATCTTTTAACGGATTTTCCAGCATTAGTACCAAGTCGTCTGCAAAGGCTCTTAACTTTAATGTTTCTTTCTTAATCTTCACACCATATATTCTTTCATCTTGTCTAATATTTCTATTCAAAACTTCTAACACCAATATAAACAGCAATGGTGATAACGGACATCCTTGTCGCGTACCTTTTTGAATTTCAAATGTCTTAGTCAGCTCACCATTCACTAATACTCTTACAGTTTGTGTCACATAAATTGAATTTATCCATTTATTGAAGTTTTCCCCGAAGTCCATTTCTTGTAAAACTTCTAATAAAAAAGACCAGTTCAAATTATCAAAAGCTTTTTCAGCATCTATAAATATTAATGCTAATTGCTTATCTATATGTTTGTCAAAATATTCCAACATATCCACAACAATTCTTACATTCTCCCTCAAATGTCTTTTTGGTAGAAAACCACATTGATCTTCATGTATGAATTTTTGCAACATCTTCTTCATTCTCTCCGCTAAAATTGATGTAAATATCTTATAATCATTGTTAAGCAAAGATATAGGTCTATAATTCTTTATACTACTTGAATCTTGTCCTTCTTTTGGTATCAAAGTTATGTTCGCCTCTTTCCATGAATCTGGCATTTTTCTATTTTGTAAGATATCTTTCATTGTCTGTTGTAATGGGATACTTATTACATCTTCTAAACATTTATAAAATCTCCCAGTCAAACCATCTGGACCTGGTGCCTTATTCAGTTTAACTCTCTTTATCGCATCTGCCACTTCTCTAGGCATGATCCTTTCATTTAAAATTAATTTCTGATCTTCCAAGACTTTTGGTAAATTTTGCTTTACCAAATATTCCTTTATTTTTGCTGGTTCTACCTTCTGTCTTTTATATAAATTTGTATAATAATTTACAATTAATTTTTGTATATCTTCTTGTTCTGTACATATTTTATCTGTCTCTTGTAACTTAGAAATAATTCTTTTCTCCCTTTCTTTCCTCAGTTTATAAGCTAAAAATTTTCCTGGTTTATTAGCATGTTCAAAATACCTTTGTTTCGCATACTTCATTTTAATTTCTATTTCTTTTGTTATCATCAGGGATAGTTGACTCTGTAAAATTTTAATTTGTTGTAAAACGTTTTTGTCACCAGGTGTCCTCCTCAACTCTTGTTCTTTCTTCTTCATCTCTTCTTCAATCTTTTGAAACTTAATTTGTCTCTTTTTAGTCCATTCTGCATTTTTTTGTATAAAATATCCTCTTATAAATGCTTTACTTGCATCCCAAACCATTCTTACTTCTGTTCCTTTATTCATATTTAACTCAAAAAAGTCTTTTAGTTTACTCTTAGCTTCTTCTATTATCTCTTCTTTCTGTAATAACAGTTCATTCAGTCTCCATCTATAAGTTTTAATTTTCTTCCTTATAGCCAGCGATATCGGATTATGATCTGAAATAGATTTTGTTAAAATCTCTGCTTTGGAAGTTCTAACAGCTATATCCTTTGACACCCAAAACATATCAATTCTTGAACTTGATCCATGTCTCTCTGAATAATGTGTGAACTCCTTAGAGCTCCCATTTTTCTGTCTCCATACGTCCAAGACCCCTAAAGTCTCCACCATTTCAAAAAAACTTTTAGGTAATTTCCCTTGATTGTGTTTTATTTCTTTTTCGGAGCCTTTATCACTCAGCGGGGAGACAACTCCATTCCAGTCGCCCAACAAGCAAAAACTACTATAAGAATAATTTGCCAACAAATCCATCAAATATCTAAAAAAATCCCCTTTTTGTTGATGTGGTGTATACACCCCCAATAGTAACGTTTTTATCCCATCTAGTGTTACTTCCACTGCCACCCCTCTTCCTTTGTCATCTGCAAATATTAATTCTGGCTTCAAATATTTTTTAACATATAAAACCACCCCATTCTTCTTCTTAATATTGGTTGAAAAAAATTCTTCTCCCAAATTTTTCTGAATCAAAAATTTTGTATCTCCCTTTTTTATTTTTATATTAAATTTTCTTGTTGGCAGTGATCAGAAATTAAACCCCTCAAATCCATTTTTCTACAGTTTACATTGATAAATGTGGTAAACTGAAATGAATCCAAGAATTTGTAACAGGACTTATAGAGATAGATTTATAGAGAATGAATTCACTTTCTATTCTTTTACAGGATCAGCTTCTTGGTAAAACTATCAAAATCATGAGCGTTTTACTTCTGTTCGTAGTTTTAAAATTTTCCTGTAGTTGCTGAATAATTTCTGAATCAGCACAGTGAAATTTTTTGTCATCTAAATCATCTTCAGAAGTAAAAAACAATAATTCTTTGTAGGTCCTTTTAATCTTCCCCAGCTTTTCTTTGCACTTTAGATACTTTCTTCTTGACTCACCAAGGGAGGTCAAAGAGGTATTTAACAGCCCATTCCAACCCAAGTGCTAAGCAGCCCAAGTCAGACCTAAAGTCAGCCTAAGTCGTTTAGGTCGAAGTTAGGTCTGGAATGCAACCATCATTTAGGGCGAAGTTAGGTCAAAGTTAGGTCGAAGTTACGACCAACGGACTAAGAACAGCCCATTCCAACCCAAGGGCTAAGCAGCACAAGTCAGACCTAAAGTTGACCTAAAAGTGGGCGGAACATGGGCGGACAGTGGGTGTAACGGGGGCGGCAACCAATTAACGTTGGATTCCAGACCCTGGCAAACACAGACACGCCCCCTCCAACACAAATGCTGACACAAAATTTAGGTCGACCAAAAAGGTGGACCCAAATTTGAGGAGACCCATAGGAGCCATTTTACCTTACCCAAGCCAGCCCTCTCCTGAAAATTTCTAACACCCTACTCCTGAGTTAGGTCAGAGTTAGGACGGAGTTGGGCCTGCTCGGTCTGGAAACCGACAGAGTTATGCCACAGATAGGGAGCCTATCAGCACCCAGCCCCACCCAGCCTCTTTCCCACAAAAACCCAGCCCCAGGCCCCCAGTCTCTCTCTCTCTCTCTCTCTCTCTCTCTCTCTCTCTCTCTGAGCACGTGGCGTGGGGTTCTGTCCCCCACAGCCACAAAGTGGGACTTTGTCGGTGGAGGGCAAAATTCACAAACACCCCACTTCTCTCTTCTCTTCTCTTCTCCTCTCTCCTCTCTGCCCCCCTCAAGGGCAGAGAGGGCTGTTCTGGCTTTGGCCAAACTGTTTACAGCTGTGCCTGGACAGCTGTCTCCATGCTACCATTTGCTAACCCATGTCTTTCTCCCAGCCTCTCCCCCCACACACACACAGGCAACAACACCAGCAGGTAAGTGCAGGTAAGAGCAGGGGTTGTGCTGACATCTGCCTCTTTGCATATAGAAATATAGTTAGGATACATGCCTCTATACCAATGTGTTGTCTCATAGCTGCCTGCATAGCCTGCCATGATATGCCTCTTTACCAATGTCTTGTCTCATAGCTGCCTGCATAGCCTGCCATGATATGCCTCTTTACCAATGTCTTGTCTCATAGCTGCCTGCATAGCCTGCCATGATATGCCTCTTTACCAATGTGCCCTCTCATGTCTGCCTGCAATGCCTTCTCTGAAATGCCTCTTTACCAATGTGCCCTCTCATGTCTGCCTGCAATGCCTGCTATGATATATAGGATACATGCTGCTTTAGCACTATTGTGTCAGATTGCCGCCTGTTGTCATGTGAGCATACAACACCATGAGTGTGGTGGTGCTGTTAACAGTCTGTAGACACCAGGTGTCCCCCCCCTTTTTCTCCACAGGGTCAACTGACAGGTCAGTATTGCTAGGATTGCCATGGTTGTGACCCAATATATGTGTTGTCTTCTCTCTCTTTGACCCTTTTCCCTTACAGGATCATGCTCGCCTTACACCTGGGTAAGCAGCTCAGACCATGCTATGTGTGTCACACCTATCAGCTGTGTTATTTCTCACCCTGCAGGCTTTTGCAACTGACACACTGGCTTGTCTTCACTGGCGATTGCTACCACACAGCAGCTACCATGTAACACCCCCTTGTTTTTTGTCTCCCCAGGAACGTCCACTACCACCTACCATCCTGGGAGCACCTCTGGGCCCGCAGTCTGGTTGCCCCACGGTCCTCTGCCTCTGCCTCGCTGCTGCCAGAGGTCAGAGAGCCAGCCCTGCAACCCTCCTCAGCTGCCAGCGCTACTGCTGCTCCACCTCCCTGGCTGTCGTTCTTGCTGTCCCTCCTCTTTCTATGGAGCAGGCTGTGGTTCCACAAGGGGAGAGCCTGCGTCTCCAGGTCCATGGGGCATGTGTGCTGCTGCTGCTGCTTTCAGATTGGCTGCTGTGACTACCCCTGGCAGCCTCGCCTGGCCATCTCTGCTAACGTTCCAGAACAATAAAGATGCCCCTTGGGCAGAGCCTCCTTGAAACATATGTGCCCAGTGTTACACAAGCATTGCCCTCCACACACAGACAGCCCCCAGCACTGAAGCCCCTGCATGAATCCCTTCAAGTGACTGCCACTTCCTTCCCAGGGAGAACACAGCAGGGAGGCTGCCAGACCCCCCATGGGACAGAGGGGAGGGGGAGTTGGGGGGCCCTCTCAGGCAGGCAAACAGTGACAGGCGCCACGGAGCCCATAGCGGGGCCGCTTGTGGCTGCTGCATCTGTGTAGTGGCCGCTCAGCAACCGGGGATCTCGCCAGCCAGGGCGTCCACCCGTAATGCAGCAGCTTCCGTCGAAGGTCCGCCCATAATGCAGCCGCTTCCGTCGAAGGTCCGCCCGTAATGCAGCCGTTTCCGTCGAAGGTCCGCCCGTAATGCAGCCGCTTCCGTCGAAGGTCCGCCCGTAATGCAGCCGCTTCCGCCCACAGTCTATCTGCATAAGAGGTGCCTGTTTCTGCATTGCCTTCATCTGCGGAGCAACCCCTGTGTCCCTATTGGTCTCTGCAGACCCCTCTCTCGGAATCTCTCTCCCACCAGCCTTGTTGTCTGTCTGTCTGTCTCTGACCCACCCGTGCCCCTCCCCAGCACCCACTGTCTGCCTGCCTGTGTGTCTGCCTCCCCTCCCACTCCCTGATGATGGCTGCTGGCCACCCCCCATCCTGCCAGAGCGCCTGCCGAGAGGCGCCATCGTCGCCCCATCTGGGGGTGTGATGAGCTGCGTGAGCCCTTCACGCTCGCAGCAGACAAGCCCAAGGCATCTCTCGGTCTTGGCCGGGGCACAGAGCAGAACGCACACCGGGATGCCTTCTTTGTGGGCATTGCCTCGGCCCTGGAGGTCCAGGGCTTCAGGCAGCGCACGGGCAAGTCATGTCAGAGGCAGTTCCAGACATCATGAGCCTCCCCTTCTGTGTGACGTTCCCACCCCCTCCTTCCCGCCCCCGCTCCCCCCCGTGACTCCCAGGTGCAGCCTCAACGTGGCATGGGGGTGGCATCGCCTTCTGCAGGAGGGCGGACGGCCACTCTCCCCTGCAGCAGGTGGCTGATGCACAGGGTGCCCTGTGGCAGCTGGCTCGGGCACCTTGCTCACCTGTCACCTGCCCTGTGTCCACCACATGACTGGTGCAACCCCCCTGCCTGCGGTCAGCCCCTTTGCGACCAGGCTGAGACAGACACTGCAGCAGCTGCCATGGATGGACGCTGACACGTGCGGATACACAGGCCTGCACATGCCCGAGCCAGACACCGAGCCTGGAGAGCCTGCCTGCCTGGGAGGTAAGTGTTGCCTGGATCCTGGGGTGGTGCTGGGCCACAGAAACTGAAGCCTGCCTAACTCAGGCATACCTCTGACCTAACTCAGACATAACTTCTGCCTAACTTAGGTTGCACTTAGGCCACACTTATGCCTGACTTGGAGAGGAGTTGGGTTGGAATGGGCTGTTAAAGCTGTATCAGGGTCCAAATACTCAGACTCCTTAATATGTCTAAGACCAGGAATCTCATAATTCTCAGGAGGAATTTCCTTTTCAAGTATACTGTTTTACATCTGACAAGGCTTCTCTTCATGTGTGGTTTGATTTCACTATTTAGTGAAACCATCCAATCAGTTACTTTCCTCAAGTCTTTAGTAACCCAGTGCCCCCCCTTTTTAAAAAGTGCTCCAACAGTTTTTGACCACTTATTCTCCTCCATATTTCAAATCATCAAATCCCAACAACCTAAGTACGCATAATATTAACTATGATCATAATTAATTAACTAATTAATTAATAATCCCAAAATATTCACAGAAATGAAACATTTCATCCCCCCTCCAGACCCTTACAGTACAGTACACACCATAATAAAAACAGGTCCCCCTAATGGGGAGAAAGGTAGGATATAAATTTAATAAATAATTCAATAAATAATTCACACACACCCCAGGCCTGGCACCCACCCACCCCCTTAGTTACGCCACTGTGTCCACAGTGAGGGGGTGGAACACAGTCTAGGCTTAAAGAGGCAGCAGCAATTGGAGGTAGTGATGGTGGATCTCGGCTCTCTTGCCTTCCTTTTCTTCCCTTCCACCTCACAGTGCTTTTGGAGTTACGTAATCACTTGTGTAGGAAACCATGGTTAAGATCTGCAGACTGTATTAGTAATTTCCCCTGGAGGAAGAAAGAAATACTTACGGTAATACAATGACCAGTTTCACATATCCCTACTCACAAACTTTTGTGGATGTTGCATTTATCAATGAATGAATGAATACTTGATAATAGTTATCCCAATCACTTGTAATACTGGACAAAGTAGGGAAATAAGGGGTTTATTATTATCGGGAGGATCAACTAAGAAGTAACAAAAACATTCCCAAAACGTTATTTATTTATTTACGCTATTTTTACCCTGCCTTTCTCCCCAAAGGGACTCAAGGCGGCTTACAACAAAAAGAATACAGTGCAGTACGATACAAAAAATAGTTACATTTTAAAACAGTAAAAACAATTAACGAAAATTAATAACAGTATCTAAAAATCAGTTAAAGGAGATTACAATTAAAAACTTGCTTTGGAGGATATATTGTTTCTTCTCATCATCCAACACGGTCACCTACAATGGCTGGGGATGGCCATTGTGAATGGCCAGTTCAGTTTTACTTCAGAGAGCCTATCCAAGAGTCTCTTGGTATGAGCATCTTCACGATTCTAGAGCAGAGACATTGGTTCTGATATGGAATAACTGAGAAAAGAGGTGGGCATTTCCTCACGTTTTGAGAATAGAAATATAAAGCAGTGGTACCTGCTCCCCACTAATGGAAGTTACACTAATTAGTATGATGTACAGGGCGATTTATGACGAGGTCCCTCTTGGCTCGTAGGCATCGCTTGAGAGACTGAACAAGCGGAAGAATAACTCAGTATTCACCGAAAATAAGAACAGAAATATTCTGGAGGAGGAAGAGGGAAAAGACGTGTCTGTTGAAGCAAGTTATGTGGAGAATTGAGAGGCTAAACACATAAGGCAGCATAACTCAGGTCCTGAAGTAGAATCAAGGGAGCTTTGATAATTATATATATATATATATATATATATATATATATATATATATATATATATATATATATATATATATACAGCATATCAGAAGATCTTATGAGACAACTCTGATACAGCTAATCTTGGGATTTGAGGTTGGCTTGGAAAAAAACACCTTGACTATTTTCACCACTCCGCAGATGAACGACTATGTAAGTATCCTTATAGACAATGTTTTCTTTTAAAAAAAGAAATGGAAAAAAATGTAAAAATATCAACCTGCAACAATACTGGGGCCAAGTCAGACTGGGTGAGTGGTTTATACATCACTTGGTATAGTGCAAAGTGGAGGAAAAGAACAAACAAGCTCAGACAAATAGGTTAGGTAGGGAGATTAGTCATTTGAAGACTATTGCTGGAATTTTTGAAACCGTACACTAATATAATTTTAATCTTAAACACAGTTCCTGTCGGAGCAGGTATCACTGACATGAATAGGTCATATGTTTTAAAAAGGACTGCAATCCTATGCAAACATGCCTGGGAGTAAACCTCATTGAACATGATGGGACTGACTTCTGAGTAAACATGAATAGGATTGCACTATGAGTTTGAAATTGGGGGGACACAAGAATTAGCCAGGTATATAATCAGGAGAGAGAGAGAGAGAGAGAGCTGCAAGCTGATCTAACTCAGCATTGTCGACGAATCATTTTCTTATGTGTTTATTCTCTCATTCTCACATGCTCATACATACTATATGCGTAGGCTTACCAGATCTCCAACTGGGGCAGAGTGTTAGACCTTTAGGAGAAGGAATGTGGGCAGGTGTAGCTTGTTAAACCTTAAAGCACACTCCTAGGCATGTCTACTCAGAAGCAAGCCGCATTGTGTTCAAGATTGATCCAGCCTCCCTGCTGAAGTGATCAGCAAATCCTGACTTTTGGATCAGTAAATCCAGCAATAGTTATACCGTATTAATATAAACATGAAAAGGAAAGGAGTTTAAATGCATCCCAATTTAGAAGCTAATTTCTATTCTGCCAGCCTTGTTAGTGTAGCAGTTTATGTTTACTTATTACCCTGCAGGTTTTGAAAGACCACCTTCTTTTAAGACTCAAGACACCATACCCTTGGAAAAAACCCTGTGAGATGTGGTGAAACCAGGAGTTGTTCTGTCACAATCTCAGTGGTTGCCATGCTAAAATCTCCTTAATGTAACTTGTAACCCTAGACCAGGGGTGGCCAACCTTTTAACATGAATGTTCCTGGTCCTTTCATGGTTGTATAGGTGAGGACACTTCAGCACTTGCAGCTGCCAAGATTCTGTCTTCAACACAACTCTTAAGAATGCAGAGGCCCTCATGGTGGAAGGTTGACCACCCCTGCCCTAGACTGTTTCCATCTGCATGACTATTCCTCTACATTCTTATGGGGTCTCATTCGTTTAGACTAAATTAATCCCTCTTCCCCCTTTGTCTTCTTTTTTATCTTCTTCTCAAGACATGAGCATGGTCAATGGGACATCTGTGAATGAGTTTATCCTCCTAGGTTTCCCACGCCTACAGAAGTGGCACCGGTCCCTGTTTGTCCTCATCCTGATCATATACCTTCTCACCTTGGCAGGGAATGGCCTCATCATTATCATCGTGAGGGTCAGCCAGCAGCTCCAGACTCCAATGTATTTCTTTCTGAGCAACCTCTCATTCCTTGAGATCTGGTACACCACGACCGTCATCCCTAAGATGCTGGAGACCTTCCTGAGAAGCAAGACAACCATCTGCCTTCGCTGCTGCCTAGTGCAATCCTTCTTTCATTTCTTCCTAGGCATCACTGAATTTCTTATCCTGACTACCATGTCCTTCGACAGATACATCGCCATATGTAGGCCTTTGCATTACACGACCATTATGACCAAAAAGCTTTGCTCTCTCTTGGCTTTGGGGTCTTGGTCCCTGGGCTTTGTGGTCATTTTCAGCCAGGCAACTTTGCTACTGATGCTGCCATTTTGTGTTGGCAATGTCATTGACCATTACTACTGTGACATTGGCCCCATTCTGAAGTTGGCCTGTGCAGACACCAGCCTCATTGAATTCCTGGGTTTGTTGGGAACAATCACCATCATCCCGAGTTCTTTTATCTTCACGGTGGTTTCCTACATCTACATCATCTCCACCATCCTGAGGATCCCTTCCAGGAAGGGACGACAAAAGGCCTTCTCGACATGTGCTTCCCACCTCACAGTGGTCATCATTCTTTACGGGGCTGTTCTCTTCATGTACTTGAAGCCCACCGCACACTCTTCCTTCAGCTTCAACAAGGTGATCTCGGTCCTTAACACGGTGCTAACTCCCTTGCTCAATCCGTTTATATACACTATTCGAAACAAAGAGGTGAAAGCTGCCTTCAGGAAAGCTATCAGCAAGTGACCTGACATAAAGAAAAAGTTCTGTGGCTTCAGGGTAGAACCTTTTTGGAGATGCAGAAGCTTGTCCATCAATTTCAGCAATAAATATCAAACCTCTGCATTTTTTTTCATGGACGTATCAGTGGAGATTGAAGGAACCATGCTTCTTTCTGCTTTAATCGCCATGCTGAGAAGGCTGCAGTAGCTAGCATTTAAATGACTGCTCTGTCTGATCATTTCTGTCCATTAGTGGAGCATCTTCTGAAGCTCCTGCAGGGCCCCTTTATCATGATTTCAACATGGTAGTGTGTCCGGTCTTTCAGTAGCAACATGATAACAGACTGAGGGTGCAATCCTGGGGAAACTAAGAACAGCGGATTGAGCGCTCTGCCGTTCCAAGACGTCGCTAACATGCCGTAAAGCACGTTTGCGATGCCTCGGGAGTAAGGGAGGTCAGCACTAGGCCAGCCTCCCTCACTCCATCGCCGGACCGGGATGCGGCTGCCAGAGGAAGGTAAGCTCTCTTGCTGGTGGCCGCGTGGGCGGTCCGGCGGGCGAGGGAGGGGGGCCGTTGGTCTAGCCCGCCCGGGAGGGGGCATGGGTGGCGTCAGCCATATCCCCATCCCCATAGGGCTGGCTAGGCTGTTACATGGCCTCCTCAACTTCCGTCAGCTATTTAGCTGGCGGAAATCCAAGGAGGCCTATTGGGCCGGCCCCGGTTTACACCCGGGGAAGGGGACGAGCGTTCCCTTCCATGAGTAGACCTCCGGTCTGCCAGTCAATGGGCAGCATGGGCACAGGATCGCAGCCGGATCCTTACACAGGATTGCGCTGTGAGTGCATCTTTGCTCCTGCAGGCGTGGGTTAGGAAATTGGATGAATTTCTTCACAGTTTCATTGAACATTTTTGTCAGTAAGTTGGCAGTGGGGCTAGGGGGTGGGAGGAATGGGTCTAGAAAGGGGAGGAATGGGGAAGAGTCTGAGCAGAGAGGGAGTGGGCAGGGGTTAATCTTGGTTGCATCAGCATGTGCCAGAATCCCCATTCCTTCCCCATTCTCTCTTCCTTACTCGCCTTGGTTCTGCACCAGCAAAATGGAAAGCACACATCCAATGAGGCCCATTGGGAAAGTGGAGGCTTACCCCACCTCAACGAGGTTTCTAGGACCGCCCCCCAGACCCACGCAGGATGCAGCGCACACTCCGTTGGCACAGACGCCTCGGCAGGGAGGGGGGTAGTTAGGATTGGGCAGTTAAACATGTTTACTATTTCCAAAGTTGATTTTCTTTTTAAGGGACCCAATAACGTCAACTACATTATCTGGGATTCATTCACGTGTCCATCCTCTGAGAAGATAAGGATATAAGAAGAGCCCTGCTGGATCAGGCCAAAGGCCCATCTAGTCCAGCTTCCTGTATCTCACAGTGGCCCCACCACATGCCTCTGAGAGCACACAGCCAACAAGATAACCTGTTTCCTGTTGTCACTCCCTTGCACCTAGCACAGAGAAAACCTACTTCTAAAACCAGGAGGTTGCTTATGGCTTGTAACCGGTGATGGTCTTTTCCTTCATGAATCTATCCAAACCCCTTTTAAAGGCATCCAGGCCAGGTGCCATCACCACATCCGGACCTGGGGCAAGGAGTTTCACAGATGAATTACACGCTTTTGTCCGTTCTAACTCTCCCGCCACTCAATTTTAGTGCAAGTCCCCTGGTTCTGGCGTTGTGTGAGAGGGAGAAGAATTTCCCTCTATCCACTCTCTCCATTCCATGCACAATTGTATACGTCTCAATCATGTCCCCCCTCAGCCAGCTTTTTTCTCGACTGAAAAGCCCCAAACGCTGTAGCCTTTCCTCATAAGGGAGGTGCTCCAGCCCATGAATAATTTTAGTCGCTCTTTTCTGCACCTTTTCCAATTCAACTATATCCTTTTTGAGGTGTGGTGACCAGAATTGGACGCAATACTCCAGATGTGGCCTTACCATCGATTTGTACAAGGGCATAATGATATTGGCCGTTTTATTCTCAATCCCTTTTTTAATGATCCCGAGCATGGAATTGGCCTTCTTCACAGCTGCCGCACACTGGGTCGGCACTTTCATCGACCTGTCCACCAGCACCCCAAGATCTCTCTCCTGATCCGTCACAGACAGGTCAGAACCCATTAGTGTGTATGTGAAGTTTTGATTTCTTGCCCCAATGTGCATCACTTTACACCTACTTACACTGAAGCACATCTGCCACTTTTCTGCCCCTTCTCCCAGTTTGGAGAGATCCTTCTGGAGCTCTTCACAATCCCTGCTGGTCTTCACCACCTGGAAACGTTTAGTGTTGTCCCCAAACTTGGCCACATCTCTGCTTATCTCCAACTCCAGGTCATTTATTGTGAAAATTGCCCATTGACTCCCACTTGCTGTTTCCTGGTCTTCAACCAGTCCTAATCCATAAGAGGACCTGCCCTCTTAGCCCATGAGTGTGGAGTTTTCTCAGGAGCCTTTCATGAGGAACCGTGTCAAACGCCTTCTGAAAACCAAGTTATATAATATCCACGGGTTCGCACGCATCCACATGCCTGTTGACCTTTTCAAATATTTTTAAGCTTCCTATGTGATCAGCCTGGTTTCATTGTCCTCTTGCAAATTCAGTCTGCTGTTGTTGTTTTTTAAATCTATACCCATGTGTGCATATATACACTGTCTACTGAGACTTCCACTTCGGCCATCTGATGAAGTAGACTGGAGTCCATGGAAATTCATGCTGAAATAAATGTCTGCATCTTGAACAAAACTCTTTCGTATTTTTAATTAGAAATTCACATTGTATAACGAATCTTAATTGTATGTTCTCCTTGTTGGACAAAATATCTAAACTGGAAGTAGGGATCGAAAGGAGGCATTCAACTTTGAGCACAATCCTATGCATATCTACTCAGAAGTAAGTCCCATTGTGTTCAATGGGGCTTACTCCAAGGAAAATGTTGCCGTGTCCTAATGGCAATTTCTCCTTGACTCACTTCTCCTATTCCACAAGATCATCAACCTAAACTATGTTATCATTTTATCAACCCCCTCGATTCATTATCTTTATTAAACTTTGAATCTCTCACTAGTTGTGATGCAAAGGGAGATGCATCTCCACTCAATTAAAAACTTTCATCTATTCTACAAATAAGTAGCAATTAACACCTGTCCCAAGAGATTTCACTTTTATTGTTTTTGGTCTAGGGTAAAACTTCTATGGGGCAGCTATGAATGTTGCTCTTATCCAGGAGTTCCCTAACTGGTGGGTCGTGACCAACCACACCAGCCGGAAGCAGTCGCTACCCCTTTAAGGAGCATAGCGTTGTGCACTGGCGTAGCGAAGGTAGCAATGGCACACCTGGTATTGCGCTGCTGCCAGGAGAAAAAAGGTGGTTGTACTGGACCTCTAGAGGGTGCGGATGGGCCATGGGCCCCTCTATGGACCTCCCTGAGCCTCAGCTCGGCTCCCTGAATCAATCGAGACCCACTTCTGGTTTACATGTGAGTTGGATTGCTTAGAAAGTTCTAAGATTAATTATTGTCAACATCGTTCAATGTTAATTAGTTTTCTTAATTGGTATGGAAGACCTATAAAATCTTTAAAGACCTTATTCTCATGGGAACCTAAAGTTCTCAAGGATGAAATAACGGGATTAAAAGCCATGACAATTAAAATCTAACAATAAAAAACAAGATTTTAGATTTTAATTGTCATGGCTTTTAGTCCTGTTATTTTGTCCTTGAGAATTACTGATGGCCATGAAAACCTCAATTCACATCTAAGGAACTCAAAGTATTAACAGAGAGTGTCATGATATCAAGGCCTTTTGTAGTCTTCAGAACAGGTGCAAATGCTAACAATAAGGTAAATGGGAGCTTGCCTTTATGACTTTGTATGAATCTCTTTGGTCTAGTTCTCACTGAGATGGAAATACAGTACCTCTACTGTAACATTTCTTTCTTTCTTTCTTTCTTTCTTTCTTTCTTTCTTTCTTTCTTTCTTTCTTTCTTTCTTTCTTTCTTTCTTTTTCTGTCTGTCTGTCTGTCTGTCTGTCTGTCTGTCTGTCAAGTAAATGTTTCTCCCATTATACTTTTTCTTTCAAGTAGCTTAGGGTACTATATGCTTTTCGATAGTAGTGTGAAGTATTTTCTTTTTATTTTAATTTATTTGTGTAGAGGAGCAAATAGAGGTGGGATGGAAATGACACTCTGGTGCCACGAGAAATATGTGCCTCATCTGAAATGAGTGGCGGCGGCAGAGGAGGCTTCCACCGGGTCCGGAAAGCCCGGGACCGACCCTGGACTGGAGCCCGGAACCTGGGATGGTTCCGCGCATTCCAGGACGGATGGTAAGCCTTCTATCTTAAGTCACAACTTCTTCGAGTGCCTCAGGGCAGCAGGACCATTCCTGGCCATCTCTTGCTGGGACTATCCCTGGCTGGAAGTAATGTATGTGCAACATGTAGTATTCAGGGCATCTATACAGTCTTCCTCATATGTATTTTTGAATGAGCAAAATATGGACCCATACCATCAAGATATGCAGTACTTTAAGAACAACAGACATGATAACAACATTTAAAAACTACATTAAGAATGATTCCAAATGTCTTAGGTAGCTTTACCATACGTAAAACAAACATAAAATTTGTCTTTTGGGATCAGATCTAATTCAAATCTAATTCAAAATATTTGTTTCCAAAAAATAATTATGTGTTCCTTGGGGAGGGGGGAATGATTGACAGCCCAATCCTATTGGGCTGCTGTGTCACTGGAACTCATGCAGTGCAGCGTGAAATGCCATTGACCACAGCCAGGCCGCCACTGCAAACGGCGAGCAGCTGCGCCTACGTGACAGTGATCACTGCAGGAGATCCGGTGCTGGTAAGTTGGCATGGGGTGGGCAGTGGGCAGGTCCACGTAGACCCATTGAGGCAGCAGATGTTTACCCTGGGGCAAGGGAATAAATGTAATCTGGAGGAGACCTCTATGACTGCTCCCACCCACAGAATGCAGCATGCGCTCCGGTGACTCGGCTGTATCGGTGGGAGTGGAATTTAGACAGGATTGGGTTGCTAATTGTATAGAAAGACTGAAAATTGCATTAAAGAAGGAACAGCAATGAATATGATCAGCAGAAATACTTCCGTCTCAACAGATATGAGCAAGACAGAGATTCCTGCACCACAATGCTTTAGAGTTTTCCATGACGCTGTTATTTATATACATGATTTTGTTACAGGGAAAAGGGAAGGAGATGGCCAATGATACGTATGTTACTGAGTTTGTTCTCCTGGGATTTCCTGAAATTCATGGCCTGAAGAAGATCCTCTATATGGCACTTCTGTTGATGTATCTTATCTCCGTTACTGGACATAGTTTAATAATCGTAGTAGTCATCATGGAACCCAAGCTCCATACACCAATGTACTTCTTCCTCATCAATTTCTCTGTGGCTGAGATCCTTTCCACAACAACAGAGGTGCCGAAGATGCTGACCAATGTCTTCTCGGGCAAAACCACAGTCTGTTTTGCATGTTGCATGGCACAAGGTTTCATGCTCTTTGCCGTGGGATCTGTTGAGTTCATCATCCTCACACTCATGTCATTTGATCGCTATGTGGCCATTTGCAAACCTTTGCGGTATAAAACCATCATGACCAATAAGCTCTGCCTCCATTTGGCCTTCCTGGCTTGGTTTGGAGGGTTTATGATCATCTTCTCTCAGTCAGTCGTAGTGTGGACTTACCCATACTGTGGAGACAATGTCATTGACCACTTCTTCTGTGATGTTGGACCAGTGTTGAAATTAGCTTGTGCTGACACAACTTTGATGGAGCTGATAGGTCTCATATATGGTGCTACTTTCATGTGGGGTTCTTTTGGCTTTTCATTAATTTCCTATATATGCATTATAGCCACCATCATTCGGATCCCCTCAGCTACTGGGCGATCAAAAGCATTTTTCACCTGTGCCTCTCATCTCACCGTTGTTATCATTTTCTACCTGGCACTTATGTTCATGTACCTGAGGCCTTCAACCCAAGGTGACACCCAAGTCAACAAAGTGGTATCTCTTGTGCGCACAAGTTTCATACCCATGTTAAACCCCTTCATCTACACAATCCGAAACAAAGACTTCAAAGCGGCAGCATGGAAAGCAGTGAGGAGAAAAACAGTCTTCTAGCATTGTCTAAGACAGGGGTTCTCATACAAGATATGCAGCAGCAAAGAAAGTGCCAAGAGATATCTTGGTGCATTTTGTGAGGCAACGAACAAGAGATAAAGTTCTACAGCAACATGCTAAATCAAGACTCAAGGTAGAAGAAGCGCACATCATTGTGCTAAAGGAGATTCCGTTGAGAATTTTGCAGAAAAGGAAAAGTTATGCATTCCTGGTGGAGGTGCTGAAGAAACAGAAGATTGTCTTTAGGTGGGGAAAATTAGAAGGCGTGACTCTTAAACTGTATGGAAAAACCTATAGATTGGATACAATCCAGAAAGCAAAAGAGTTCCTGAGAAGATTCAAGGATGTAAGAGAAGAAGAAGAAGATGAAGGGATGGACAGTGCAATGGCAAGCTGTGAATAATAAAGATGGATTACAAATTTTTATCATGGAATATTAATGGAGCTAATGCTCCACAAAAAAGAAAAAGAGTATTCCATTATTTGAAAAAACTTAATCAAGATGTGATATGCCTTCAAGAAACCCACATAAAAAAGGGAGATACAAAATTTTTGATTCAGAAAAATTTGGGAGAAGAATTTTTTTCAACCAATATTAAGAAGAAGAATGGGGTAGTTTTATATGTTAAAAAATATTTGAAGCCAGAATTAATATTTTCAGATGACAAAGGAAGAGGGGTGGCAGTGGAAGTAACACTAGATGGGATAAAAACGTTACTATTGGGGGTGTATACACCACATCAACAAAAAGGGGATTTTTTTAGATATTTGATGGATTTGTTGGCAAATTATTCTTATAGTAGTTTTTGCTTGTTGGGTGACTGGAATGGAGTTGTCTCCCCGCTGAGTGATAAAGGCTCCGAAAAAGAAATAAAACACAATCAAGGGAAATTACCTAAAAGTTTTTTTGAAATGGTGGAGACTTTAGGGGTCTTGGACATATGGAGACAGAAAAATGGGAGCTCTAAGGAGTTCACACATTATTCAGAGAGACATGGATCAAGTTCAAGAATTGATATGTTTTGGGTGTCAAAGGATATAGCTGTGAGAACTTCCAAAGCAGAGATTTTAACAAAATCTATTTCAGATCATAATCCGATATCGCTGGCTATAAGGAAGAAAATTAAAACTTATAGATGGAGACTGAATGAACTGTTATTACAGAAAGAAGAGATAATAGAAGAAGCTAAGAGTAAACTAAAAGACTTTTTTGAGTTAAATATGAATAAAGGAACAGAAGTAAGAATGGTTTGGGATGCAAGTAAAGCATTTATAAGAGGATATTTTATACAAAAAAATGCAGAATGGACTAAAAAGAGACAAACTAAGTTTCAAAAGATTGAAGAAGAGATGAAGAAGAAAGAACAAGAGTTGAGGAGGACACCTGGTGACAAAAACGTTTTACAACAAATTAAAATTTTACAGAGTCAACTATCCCTGATGATAACAAAAGAAATAGAAATTAAAATGAAGTATGCGAAACAAAGGTATTTTGAACATGCTAATAAACCAGGAAAATTTTTAGCTTATAAACTGAGGAAAGAAAGGGAGAAAAGAATTATTTCTAAGTTACAAGAGACAGATAAAATATGTACAGAACAAGAAGATATACAAAAATTAATTGTAAATTATTATACAAATTTATATAAAAGACAGAAGGTAGAACCAGCAAAAATAAAGGAATATTTGGTAAAGCAAAATTTACCAAAAGTCTTGGAAGATCAGAAATTAATTTTAAATGAAAGGATCATGCCTAGAGAAGTGGCAGATGCGATAAAGAGAGTTAAACTGAATAAGGCACCAGGTCCAGATGGTTTGACTGGGAGATTTTATAAATGTTTAGAAGATGTAATAAGTATCCCATTACAACAGACAATGAATGATATCTTACAAAATGGAAAAATGCCAGATTCATGGAAAGAGGCGAACATAACTTTGATACCAAAAGAAGGACAAGATTCAAGTAGTATAAAGAATTATAGACCTATATCTTTGCTTAACAATGACTATAAGATATTTACATCAATCTTAGCGGAGAGAATGAAGAAGATGTTGCAAAAATTCATACATGAAGATCAATGTGGTTTTCTACCAAAAAGACATTTGAGGGAGAATGTAAGAATTGTTGTGGATATGTTGGAATATTTTGACAAACATATAGACAAGCAATTAGCATTAATATTTATAGATGCTGAAAAAGCTTTTGATAATTTGAACTGGTCTTTTTTATTAGAAGTTTTACAAGAAATGGACTTCGGGGAAAATTTCAATAAATGGATAAATTCAATTTATGTGACACAAACTGCAAGAGTATTAGTGAATGGTGAGCTGACTAAGACATTTGAAATTCAAAAAGGTACGCGACAAGGATGTCCGTTATCACCATTGCTGTTTATATTGGTGTTAGAAGTTTTGAATAGAAATATTAGACAAGATGAAAGAATATATGGTGTGAAGATTAAGAAAGAAATATTCAAGTTAAGAGCCTTTGCAGATGACTTGGTACTAATGCTGGAAAATCCGTTAAAAGATATAGAGTTGTTGATGAGTAAATTAAAAGAATTTGGATCTCTTGCAGGATTTAAAGTTAATAAACAGAAGACAAAAATAGTGACTAAAAATATGAAGATTCAAGATCAACTGAAACTGATGAATAAAACAGGATTTAAGGTGGAAAAAAAAGTTAAATATCTTGGAATTGTATTGACGAGTATGAATTGTACATTATTTCAAAATAATTATGTTAAAGTATGGAATGAAATTAAGAAAGATCTGTTACGATGGGAAAGATTGAAATTGTCCTTACTAGGAAGGATATCGGTGATTAAGATGAATGTATTGCCAAAAATGATGTTCTTATTTCAAACGATACCAGTGATTATATCTGATGCACCATTTAAAGAATGGCAGAAAGACATTTCTAAATTTATTTGGCAAGGGAAAAAACCAAGGGTGAAATATAAGATTCTTCAAGATGCAAAAGAGAGAGGAGGATTAGGACTACCAGATCTGAAAGTATATTATGCAGCATGTTGTTTTGTGTGGTTGAAAGAGTGGGTGTATTTACAAAATAGAAGATTATTGGAGTTAGAAGGCTCTGACTTGAGATTTGGTTGGCATGGGTATTTGTGGTATGATAAAGTAAAAGCAAATTTAGAATTTAAAAATCATTATGTTAGACATGCATTATGGAGAATTTGGAATAGATATAAAATGAGATTTTATGAGAAAGTACCATTATGGGTTGCACCATATGAAGCACACTTTGGTGGAAGTAGCGTGCCAAAAGAGAAAGGACTACTGTACAGAAATTTATTAATTTTTTCACAAGGAGACTGTATAATGAAGTCAAGAGAAAAACTAATGGAAGAAGACTTTAATTGTCAATGGTTTGTATATGCTCAAATTTTGGAGAGATTTAAAGTGGACAAGAAGGCATATGGATTTGTAGAAGAAGAATCAATATTGGAGGCACAATTAAAATCTGAAGACCAGATAATTTCAAAAATGTATAAATTGCTTTTGAAGTTTGAAACAGAAGAAGAACAGGTTAAAGAATGTACGATTCATTGGGCGAAAAATGTAGGTCATGTTATTTTAATGGACCAATGGGAACAACTATGGTTAAAACAGTTGAAATTTACGTTAAATGTTAATATTAAAGAAAATATGTATAAAATGATATATAGATGGTATATAACCCCAAGCAAATTAGCAAAAATGTATGAGAAGGTGACGAATAGATGTTGGAAATGTAAAATGCAAGAAGGAACTTTTTACCATATGTGGTGGACATGCCCTCAAGCAAAGAAGTATTGGACTCAGATTCACAAACAGATTGAGTTGATTTTAAAGATTAAGATCCAAATGAAACCGGAAACATTTTTGTTGGGTATGTGGGAGGATCATGTAGGCGAAAAATTTCAAACTTTGTTTTTATATATGATAGCTGCGGCAAGAATTTTATATGCACAATATTGGAAGAATTCGGAGATACCTTCGCTGGAAGATTGGTGGCTGAAAGTTTTGGACTATGCTGAAATGGATAAACTTACAATTTTAATTAAGGAAAAGTCAGTTAACTTTTTCGTGAATAATTGGAAACCATTTATTGACTTTTTAAGAGAGAGAGAGAGGAATGATGTGATGATATGCGGATTTAATGAATAGAATGTGGGTGTTGTTTTGGCTTAGTTGGAAATTGTATGTAGAAAATAGTGAATAGTATGCTAGTAGGATGTATTGCTTCGCGCTTGCTATAACTTTATGAAATATGTATTGTTTTTTTATGTTTTAATATATCAATAAAATATAAATATATATATATAAAAAAGACAGGGGTTCTCAACCTGTGGTAAGCATACCCCTAGGGGTACGTGGACCAATGGCAGGGGGTACGCCAGAGCCTGCCCCTTATCAGTATCAATCAGTAGTTAATTACCTGTTATTTAGAACTTAAATGCAATCCTCTCTCTCTCTCTCACACACACACACAAAGAGAGAGAGAGAGTTAAGACATTTTTCACATTTAAAATGGATTAGTACTTTTTAATTTAATGATTAATTAGCTAATTAATGAATTGATTTATCCAATTAATTAGCAGGGGTTACTTCAAGACAATTGGACCGTGATAGGGGGTACCTGGTCCTCCAAAGGTTGAGAACCCCTGGTCTAAGAGAATACCTACATCCAGGTAGCAATTCACTTTTTGATAAACAATGGACTATTACAGAAGTATTGGGTGGGGTTTTTTTCCCATGAAGCTCTCAAGAGTTCACTTGACTTCTGAAAACAAAGCACAGATATTAAAGCCCTTTCTGCATGATGGTTGAGCATTGTCCTGAGTATCTAAGAGACCGGTGGTTGAATCTTGGTAGCAGCACTGATGACTACACACAGCCATTTAAAATTGTGTGCATTTGACAGTATGAAAGGATAGTAATTTGTTGTGTCTGCTCATTTGGTAAAGACAGTTTTGCTGCACATTCGCACCGTAGATCAGGAACCTGACAAACAAGGGCGTGGAATAATTATTTGTGTGTATGCTACAGACAGAGGCCTGTTTACTTTGACAGTGTATATCCACTATAGTGAGCTATTTCTCTTGCTTGAAGAGTTTAATTTCCTCACTTCCAGAGTTAGTGCTTGGATCATCCCATTTAACTTAAGTTGATGAAGATTAATCTACAGCTAGCTAACCATTTGGTCTCAGTTAGGTGTTATTGTGCTATTGGTCTCATAAGCTTTAAACATGTCTTCAATCTTCATTCAGTAACTTGCAACTGAATGATCTTGGACAATTGCCAGAAGCAAAGGAGAGTTTTTGTCTGACTTCAGATTCACTTCCCCTCACTGTGTTGCTCACACAGTAATACCGGGCCGTGCAATCCATTTCAGTCCCTTCCCAGGAGCCTGTCTCATCCATTGCATATCATAGCTGCTGATGGTGAACCCGGAGGCTCGACAGGAGAGACGGAGAGACTCGCCAGGCTTTTTGACATCTCCGCCAGACTCCACCAGTTGGACCTGCGATTCAGCATCTAGAAAGAAACAGATATTATAGAACTGGTACATTCTTAGATTCTCACGACATGTCCAGATCTTAGAATTTAAAACAAGCATTCTGCTGGGAAACCTCTGTCATATAATAATAATTCTATTATTATAAACAGATGGTTAAAACTTTACGTTTCTCCTCTCGCATCGGAGACATCTGCAGAAGTAACTTAACTACCATTGCAAACCACACATAAATACGTGCTTCACATTAACCCTTAATATGTAACTGTCTTCAGCTTGCCAATTATATCCTGGGAAGAACAATCACCTCTCATGGTTGCTGAAAGGAAAAGAAAAGGGAGCCAAAAGATCATTTTTCCTCTCTGTGTTGCTTTGAGAGGGATTGACTGGAAAGTGGCCTCAGACACACAGGGGTTGTGTCTCTGAACGTAGCTGGGGCAGGGCGAGCACTCAGCCGATTTAAACAGGAAACTGGCCCTGCATTTACATATCACTCAGGATAAAAGGCAAACAGCAGAGGACTTTGAGGATCTATAGCTTTTTGTGCATATTTACAGTATACATTATTCTGCAGGTGGATCAGAAGAAGTACTTTCCATATCTATGGAATGTGACAAGAATTCCCATTGGACCCCAATGAGTGCTTAGAGCAATGCCTGAAAGAAAATAGTTTTTTTTTAAAAAAGGGCTTCCCCCAATTTTTCTGGAATTTTTTTTGCACCTCAGGTACTCCATTAATATGATTAATTGCTTGGGATTCATCAGATAAATGTCTGTTGGATGCATCTCACATTGTTGCTCCAAAATGCTGGAGGCCATAGTAAACGTTCAGGCATCTCCGCAATCCTGAGTAAAAATTTGCCTGTGGAGCACACGCTCTGCAGGTGGAGGGTGTCGTAAATGCGCCATGAAGCATGTTTACGTCACCCGAACAGAAAGACCCACTGGCGCGCATGCCGGCAGGCCTCTCTCCGCCACGGACTGGACCTACTCCCGCCGGAGCACAGTAAGGGTTGCTCCGGTGGGAGCAGGGGTGGGTGAGGGTGGTCCAGGCGGCGGGGGAGGATGGCCGTTAGCCTAGCCAGCCCGGGAGGGGGCAGGGATGTTGGCCGGCGGACATCCAAGGAGGCCCATTGGTACCTTCCAGCTCTACACCAGGGAAAAAGGACTCTACACCCCTTCCCCAAGGAGACCCTGGGATGCGCCGGAGCAGCCCAGGAAGAGCATAGGATCCTGTGGCCTACGGGCAGGTCGCAAATCTTTACACAGTATTGCTCTGAAAGGCACAGTTGCCAGCATGGCTAAACACACACAAAGTCCTGCATTACAAACTCATGGTTCTGATCATCAATGAATGATATGTCTTCTCCCAACAACTTCCTGTTGTTGTTTTAAATAATGTTACACTGACTAGTTTCTAGTCCTCTAGAACAGTGGTGGATTTTTGGGACAAGGTATATATTTTTTATTAGAAGATCACATATGAGTTCCTTAAGAGCATTGTGGCAGATGCTGCTTGGGGGCTGGTTGAGAGGGCACTGAACTCATGTGGTCTTGCTCCACCCCACATTATGAAGTGCCATTGTGTAAGGGCGACCCTGTCCCCGCGCCCTTACTCTCTCATGCGTCCCCAAAGGCTCCCGATAAGAACCAGCCGGAGACGTAGAAGCATCGCGCCCCAACGACCCTGCCGAGCTCACCTCCTTCTGCGGACGCAGGAGAAATACCGCCCGGTGGAGACGGGATCGTCGGTCCACCACCCCTCGCAGACGAAACCCCTCCGGGGTCGAAGTCGGGCCCTTTGGGAACCCTGACGGGGCAGGGCGGCAGCCTGCCACGAGCCCAGCTGGCGGCCGTAAGGGCGGGGTGGGCCCGGAACACGGCCATGCGGCGTTTGGCCGGGTCTCCGGAAAGGGGAAAGCCCATTGGCCCCGCCGACTGTCCGTCACCGGGGGGAGGCAGGGGTAGAGGAGCTGGGGCTATATAAGCAGCATTCTGGCTGATGGTGGAGTCAGTCGGCCGGGAGGCGAGGGGAGCCATGCCTTCTCTCTTGCCCGTGATCGGACGGCGCTCCAGAGAGGTGGCACAAGCGGTGACGGAACCCCCGCCCTCTGGAGTAACTGAGGCCATTCGAAGCTGAACCTCAGGCTGCCCTCGAGCCCTCGCCGAGACGGGACTTGGCCCCTCGGCAGGGCAAGGATCTCCAGCAACCCTGGAGGTTGATGAAGAGGAGGACCTACCCTTTTTCACCCCTCTCCCGGACCAGGTGGCGGAGGAAGCCTTACAGCCTGGTGGAGACAGCGGGCAGGGCAACATCCCCGCTACAAAACCCCTTGGCATGACAACCCCGGTGGACTTTGCCCAATTTGGGCAATGGATGGCATAACATCAAAACAAGGCTCTTCCAGGAGATATACCAGCAAGCAAGGAAGGATCAAGCAGCCCTAATACAAGGCATCAGGGACAGCTTTTCTTCCATCACAATAACAGCACCCCAGGCAGCCCCGGTTGCCAACACTGTACCTCAATATAAATTGACCAAACTATCACCAGAGGATGATGTAGAGGCATTCCTGGTGACATTTGAACGAGCAGCTGCGGTGGCTCAGTGGGCCAAAGCTCAATGGTCCTACATTATAGGTCCGTACCCGCACAGGCAGTATGGAGAGAGATGGCTCCCGAGGAAGCAAAGGACTACGATAAACTGTGACAGGCTATTCTCGACAGGTATGGCATCTCTACTGATTTTTTTATGGTCCGGTTCCTCAATATACGCCTTCAGAAGGGTGACCGACCCAGGGCGGTGATAGCTGACATGAAGGAGGCCGCATCGCGATGGCTTAAGCCCACCACATACGATGGGAAAAGGATCGTGGAGCAGGTGGTCCTAAACCAGATTTATCAGGTATTTCCGCCAGCGGCTCGCCTATGGGTGGCCTGCAACAAACCAGCCGACCTAAAGACGGCCACGGACCTGTTCGAGAACTACCTAGAAATGGGGGTGGTCGACGGGAGCCTAGAACGAAGGGCCGAGAACATAGCTGGAGGGTATCCGTCCAAGCCCAGTAGGATGCCATCACCGATGTCGACCCCCCAGCCAGGCAGGGCCCGGGTGGGACCCCGGGGCCGACCCTGGGGACCTCTGAAAGGGACAGAGATGTCCACAAGAGGTAGAGGAACGATGCCCCATGGACCTGAAGGCCCGGCCCCGGTGATACACCGACAAATACCTAGCTCCACACCCCTGAAGGGCACCCCAGGGGAAGAACGGCCCTCCCGGGGCCCTGTTTCACCTGTGGCCAAATGGGGCATTATAAGCGAGACTGCCCCTTTATGGAGTGTGACGTCGTTTGGTTGGGATCCACCCCAGCTGTTCCAAACTATTGCAATCCGTCCTGCACGCCCGGGAATCTCCTCTTGTGGCCTAATACAAGGCATCAGGGACAGCTTTTCTTCCATCACAATAACAGCACCCCAGGCAGCCCCGGTTGCCAACACTGTACCTCAATATAAATTGACCAAACTATCACCAGAGGATGATGTAGAGGCATTCCTGGTGACATTTGAACGAGCAGCTGCGGTGGCTCAGTGGGCCAAAGCTCAATGGTCCTACATTATAGGTCCGTACCCGCACAGGCAGTATGGAGAGAGATGGCTCCCGAGGAAGCAAAGGACTACGATAAACTGTGACAGGCTATTCTCGACAGGTATGGCATCTCTACTGATTTTTTTATGGTCCGGTTCCTCAATATACGCCTTCAGAAGGGTGACCGACCCAGGGCGGTGATAGCTGACATGAAGGAGGCCGCATCGCGATGGCTTAAGCCCACCACATACGATGGGAAAAGGATCGTGGAGCAGGTGGTCCTAAACCAGATTTATCAGGTATTTCCGCCAGCGGCTCGCCTATGGGTGGCCTGCAACAAACCAGCCGACCTAAAGACGGCCACGGACCTGTTCGAGAACTACCTAGAAATGGGGGTGGTCGACGGGAGCCTAGAACGAAGGGCCGAGAACATAGCTGGAGGGTATCCGTCCAAGCCCAGTAGGATGCCATCACCGATGTCGACCCCCCAGCCAGGCAGGGCCCGGGTGGGACCCCGGGGCCGACCCTGGGGACCTCTGAAAGGGACAGAGATGTCCACAAGAGGTAGAGGAACGATGCCCCATGGACCTGAAGGCCCGGCCCCGGTGATACACCGACAAATACCTAGCTCCACACCCCTGAAGGGCACCCCAGGGGAAGAACGGCCCTCCCGGGGCCCTGTTTCACCTGTGGCCAAATGGGGCATTATAAGCGAGACTGCCCCTTTATGGAGTGTGACGTCGTTTGGTTGGGATCCACCCCAGCTGTTCCAAACTATTGCAATCCGTCCTGCACGCCCGGGAATCTCCTCTTGTGGCCGCTCCGCTAATGGAAGATCCAGACGAAGGACAATCCACAAGGGAGGAGGTAAGCTACAATCCTTTGAATCCAACCCTAGCCATGCCCCCGCAAACAGGGGAGTGGGAAAGGAACCCCAACTTCCGACAAGCCCAACAGGAGGATCCGTCCCTGGAGACCCTCCGGGACAATGTGGCCCGGGTCGAGGGAAAAGTAATGAATGAAAGGAAAGCCCTACGTTTCCCCCGGGTAGAACGAAAGGGAGGTCTGTGGTGGAGGTTAGTGAAGAACCCCTGGAAAGAGGAACCACTGATGCAACTGGTGGTACCGCAGGCCTACTGAGGGGCAGTCCTAGCTCAGGCGCATGATGCCGATTGGGCCGGACACCAGGGACACAGGAAAACCGTCAACCGGATCCTACAACACTTCTTTTGGCCCTCGGTTGACGCTGACACCCAAAAGTACTGTCAGGAATGCCCGGTGTGCCAGAAGGGCAACGGACAATCGCCACCCAAGGCTCCGTTACAACCCTTCCCGG
Organism: Plestiodon gilberti rubricaudatus; assembly: GCA_026170595.1. Lineage (NCBI taxonomy): Eukaryota > Metazoa > Chordata > Lepidosauria > Squamata > Scincidae > Plestiodon > Plestiodon gilberti. The sequence goes on from JANXHW010000006.1 coordinate 5,188,709, forward strand.
TAGTGGGGATACCTTTTGAAAGATTGCAATGGACTTTATAGGACCCCTCCCCAGGATGGCGAGGGGGCACAGGTTTGCGTTAGTTATTATGGACTACGCCACTCGCTACCCCGAGGTGGTTCCCTTAAGGGGAATGCAAGCTCCGGGAGTCTCCCGGGCCCTAGTGCATTTGTTCTCTCACGTAGGCGTTCCCCAGGAGATCCTCTCCGACCGCGGTAAACCTTTCACTTCAGCTGTCATGCGAGGCTTGTGTCAGGCCTTTCAAATTCGCCACCGGTTAACATCTATCTATCACCCACAGACAGACGGCCTTGTGGAAAGGTTTAATCAGACTCTCAAAAATATGATACGGAAAGTAGCCCGAGACCACCCTAATCGATGGGATAATTATTTGGATGCCTTGCTCTTCGCTGTCCGGGAAACCCCTCAAGCCTCCACCGGCCTCGCGCCGTTCGAGCTCCTGTATGGGAGGCGACCGAGAGGCCTGATGTCGGTATTACAAGAGGCCTGGGTAACCCCGACGGCTGAAGAGCCGTGACGAGAATACCTGAGGACTTTAAGGGAGACTCTAGAAACAGCTCAGGCTTTGGCCCTCAGAAATTTAGAGCAGGCCAGGGCTCAACAAAAGCAGTACTATGACCACGGCTCATGAGAACGACAGCTCCAACAGGGGGCTCAGGTATTGGTAAAGGGAACCCTTTTCCCCCAGTTAAGCCCCCGACCATGGGTCGGACCATTCGAGGTAACAAAAGTCCTAGGGCCGGTAACCTACGAGGTTTGGTGTGGGCCCCGGAACAACCAGCTCCGGGTCATACACATAAACCATCTCAAAGAATGGCGACAACGAACAGACCAACTCCCAGAGCAGGACGCCCCAGAACCAAACACCGTCGACCTGGTGGTAGATCCGGATGATCCGGAGCGGGACTGGGAACCCCTGAATCAGCCCCACACCAACACTCCCTCTATAGCCGAATCTCTAGACAAGAGACAGAGACAACAACTACAGGGGCTGCTTCAGGCACATCAGAAGACCTTCTCCACCTCCCCGGGGAAGACGGACTCTATACAACACGAAATTCCCACACCAGCAGGGACGGTCGTAAGGGCCCCCTGGAGGCCCATTCCCAGGAAATGATGGGAGGACGTGGAGAGGGAAGTAGAGTCCATGCTGAAACTGGGCATCAGCGAGCGCTCCAGGAGTAACTGGCGGTATCCCATAGTCTTGGTGTCTAAGCCCGATGGCTCTCTCAGGTTCTGTATAGACTTCCGCGAGGTGAACAAGGCAGCCAAATTTGATGCCTATCCCATGCCCAGACTAGATGTCTTATTGGAACAAGTAGGCGAAGCTCGGTACTAAACATCTTTGGACTTAACAAAGGGATACTGGCAAGTCCCTTTAAGGCCCGAGGACAGGGAGAAAACTGCATTTGCTACCCCTCAAGGCTTGTTCCACTTCAAGGTAATGCCTTTCGGCCTACATGGCGCAGCTGCCACATTCTAAAGCCTCATCGACCAGGTATTTAGCGATTGTCGCTCCTTTTCAGTGGCCTACATTGACGATATTCTTATTTTTAGCAGGACATGGGAAGAACATTTCATGCATCTGGAGGCCGTTCTCCGAGCTCTATCTTCGGCGGGACTCAGAGTCAACCCTAAGAAAAGCCATCTCGGCGCAGACTCCGTCAGGTATTTGGGGCATGTTATTGGCCAAGGGGGTATCAGACCGCAACCGGAGAAGATACGGGGAATCTCCTCCTTCCCTACCCCGCAGTCCCGCCGGCAGTTGAGACGGTTCTTAGGGATGGCCGGGTACTACGCCCAGTTTATTCCCCATTTTGCCTCGCGTGCCAGCCCCCTTACAGATCTCTTAAGGGGCAAGGCATCCGTGACCTTCTCGTGGACCCCAGCGGCCCAAATTGCTTTCAGAGACTTACAGCAGGCCTTGGTGGGTGACCCGGTACACCGCAGCCCCGACTTCTCCCTCCCGTTCGTGGTCCAGACGGATGCCTCCGCCACTGGCTTGGGAGCTGTCCTAGCTCAACGTTTCCCAGACGGAGAACACCCCATTGCTTACCTTAGCCGCAAGCTCCAACATGCAGAAGCACGCTATTCCACGGTGGAATGGGAAGCCTTGGCCGTCAAATGGGCCATCACAGCGTGGCGGTATTACCTGTCCGGCAACCCTTTCATCCTCATAACTGACCACGCTCCCCTCCAATGGATGCACCGCCTCAAAGACAACAACAATCGGGTCCTTAGATGGTACTTATCCCTCTTACCCTTCCAATGTTCTGTAGAACATCGACGAGGGAAGAACCACTTGAACGCAGATTATCTGTCACGATTCTGGGAAAACGAACCAACCCCTAGCTCGGATGATCATCGCGGTCCAGCAGGGACCACAGACCTAAGGGGGAGGGTCTGTAAGGGTGACCCTGTCCCCGCGCCCTTACTCTCTTATGCGTCGCCACAGGCTCCCAACGACCCCGCCGAGCTCACCTCCTTCTGCGGACGCAGGAGAAATACCGCCTGGTGGAGACGGGATCGTTGGGCGGCATCTGGCCGAGTCTCCGGAAAGGGGAAAGCCTATTGGCCCCGCCACCTGTCCGTCACCGGGGGGAGGCAGGAGTAGAGGAGCTGGGGCTATATAAGCAGCATTCCAGCCGATGATGGAGTCAGTTGGCCGGGAGGAGAGAGGAGCTATGCCTTCTCTCTCGCCCGGGATCGGACGGCGCTCCAGAGAGGCGGCACAAGCGGTGGCGGAACCCCCGCCCTCTGGAGTAACTGAGGCCATTCAAAGCTGAACCTCAGGCTGCCCTCGAGCCCTCGCCGAGACTTGGCCCCTCGGCAGGGCAAGGATCTCCAGCGACCTTGGAGGTTGATGAAGAGGAGGACCTACCCTTTTTCACCCCTCTCCCGGACCAGGTGGCGGAGGAAGCTTTACATATTGGCTTGGGTGAGGAGTACACAGGGATGAAATGGAGGAAAAACATCTCCTTGTGAGTCAGCCTAAAGCCGATCAATTGGAACAGACTTCTGTGCTTGTTCTCTCCCGAGTAACCAGGGAAGTTCTAAAGTGTTTCTCCTGAATATATATCAAAATATTGTTTTTATGTACATTAGATGAGAATGAAGACTCTTGGGTTGCTTATCTCAGCGTGTCTGTTTGAGCAAGTCTCCCACAGCTAAATAAATATCCTCCATCTTCCTGTCAAAACCACAGCAATTCCCAAAAGCAAGCTGTTTCTGCCACCCCAAGGATACTGTCGAAAGAAAATGCCACCCTGAGTCACTGTGCCTTGCACAATAATAGACAGCTGTATCTGCAGTTGTCAGAGCATCTATCCGAAGTTTTGCTGTGGAACCACTGGTGGAGGGAGTCACACGTCCTCTGAATTCAGTGGCAGTCCATGTGTCGTATCCCGTTCTGAAGCCTGTTATGAAGACTAGTCCTTTCCCAGTGGCTTGACGGACCCAGCACATGTGGTTGTCATTGATATTGTACCCAGAGACCACACAGTCCAGAGTAATCGAGCTCCCAGGTGTTGCCCTTTCTGCACTCGGCTGGGTCAAAGTGATGGCCCCAAAAGAACCTAGTTAAAAAAAGCACAAGAACACTGAAAGCAAGGATCCACCGCAGAAATACTAAGGCTTCCAAATTCACAATCCCCTGGTTTTGCCTGCCACAAAGGTGCCGCACAAAGGGTGACTTTTAAGAGACCCACAGCTGATTCTGCAATGTGGTCTAAATGTGGATCAAGATATGATCCGTTCTGGAAAGGAACGAACATTTGAATTCAGACATTCTAACGTGGAGTTCTCGTTTCGCAGAGAAGTTCCAGTTTGCAGAAGTATATGTTGAACCTCATTCCAAACTCAGAGTCTAAATTCAGCTTCCTGATATGAATGATCAACAAATACGCTTAAAAAACCATCGTTTGGTGAAAAATACTCAGCATTGCAATGGCCTTTTTCTTAATTGTAGAGATGAGATTCTATCTACCCTATTGTCAATTTGTTAACTGTGTTCATATCAAAGGTTGTGCTGCTATGTATTACTCACTTGACAAGGAGCACCCCAGGAAAATGCACATATAGATGAACAACCCCATAATAGCAAATCAATTCCTGTTTTAGTTTCAGTGTGTTAGTGTCATGTGGGGGATATTCATGCCAGTAGGAGCCACGAACTCTATATAATCCGGGACGAGATGTTAGTTTGCATTTCAGAACTGCCCTTCTCCTGCCATTTGCTCTCTCCTACCTCCTTTGGACATCCGCTGTCAGTATTTAAAAAAAAAAAGAACTTGTGGCTAATCAGTTTTATTTTGAGGATGGGAACATGAGACATTTAACAGTGCAATAGCAGGGGGAAGCTGCTACAGAAATGCATAGATCTGTCCTTCCTGCCATGGCATTGCTACCATTCATTTCTCCTACTTGTGATAATGATATTAAAATACAAGCGTATATTTTCGTGAATAAACTAAAATACACTTGTAAAAGAGCAACCGGAATTCAGAAATTGGGGAGGGCACACGAAGGTGATTGAGGATGTTACAGCCAATACCCAGTACATGAGAGTCATGACACTTCTGTTTGTATATGCCACACATTGGTTGCAATACCAGTAAACGTGCTGTAGAGGGAGTGTTTCTGACACATTCAGAATCTGCAGAGATCCCCGGGAGCCCCATGCTGGGAGAGCAAAGAGTGGGAGTTACGCTGTTGGTAGTGACACACCTGTCTCTGTCCAGTCTTCTGGGCTGATCAAGGTGGAAATGGAGTGTGATGTGCGCTGGTATAGCGAAGGCGGCAATGGGACACCTGGGATTGCGCTGCTGCCAGGAGAAAAAAGGTGATTCTGGACTCACCAGCGGTTGTGTTGGCCCTCCAGGGGGGAGGGGCCCAGCCCCTCTCTATGGACCTCCCTGAGCCTCAGCTCGGCTCCCTGAATCAGTCAAGACCCACTTCTGGTTTACGTCTGAGTTACATTGTTTAAAAAGTTCTGAGATTAATTATTGTCAACATCATTCAATGTTAATTAGTTTTCTTAATTGGTTTGGAAGACCTCCTTCTCATGGGAACCTAAAGTATTAACAGAGAATGTCTTGATCTTAAGGAAAAGAACTGATATCAAGGCCTGTTGGAGTCGTCAGAACAGGTGCAAATGCTAACAATAAGGTAAATGGGAGCTTGCCTTTATGGTTCATGGACAGTCAATCTCTTTGGTCTAGTTCTCACTGAGGTGGAAACACTCTACTGTACCTCTACTGTAACACTTTTCTTTCTTTCTTTCTATCGGTCTGTCGGTCTGTCTGTCTGTCTGTCTGTCTGTCTGTCTAGGAAATGTTTCTCCCATTATTCTTTTTCTTTCAAGTAGCTTAGGGTACTATATGCTTTTCGATAGTAGTGTGAAGTATTTTATTTTTATTTTTATTTATTTGTGTAGAGGAGCAAATAGAGGTGGGATGGAAATGGCACTCTGGTGCCACGAGAAATATGTGCCTCATCTGAAATGAGTGGCGGCGGCAGAGGAGGCTTCCACCGGGTCCGGAAAGCCCAGGACCGACCCTGGACTGGAGCCCGGAACCTGGGAAGGTTCCGGGCATTCTGGGACGGATGGTAAGCCTTCTATCTTAAGTCACAACTTCTTCGAGTGCCTCAAGGCAGCACGACCATTCCTGGCCATCTGTTGCTGGGACTATCCCTGGCTGGAAGTAATGTATGTGCAACATGTAGTATTCAGGGCATCTATACAGCCTTCCTCATATGTATTTTTGAATGAGCAAAATATGGACCCATACCATCCAGATATGCAGTACTTTAGCAGCATGCAGACATGATAACTATATTTAAAAACTAAATTAAGAATGATTCCAAATGTCTTAGGTAGCTTTAGCATACGTAAAACAAACATAAAATTTGCCTTTTGGGATCAGATCTAATTCAAATCTAATTCAAAATATTTGTTTCCAAAAAATAATTATGTGTTCCTTGGGGAGGGGGGAATGATTGACAGCCCAATCCTTTTGGGCTGCTGTGTCACTGGAACTCATGCAGTGCAGCGTGAAATGCCATTGACCGCAGCCAGGCCGCCACTGCAAACGGCGAGCAGCTGCGCCTACGTGACAGTGATCACTGCAGGAGATCCGGTGCTGGTAAGTTGGCATGGGGTGGGCAGTGGGCAGGTCCACGTAGACCCATTGAGGCAGCAGATGTTTACCCTGGGGCAAGGGAATAAATGTAATCTGGAGGAGACCTCTATGACTGCTCCCACCCACAGAATGCAGCATGCGCTCCGGTGACTCAGCTGTATCGGTGGGAGTGGAATTTAGACAGGATTGGGCTGCTAATTGTATAGAAAGACTGAAAATTGCATTAAAGAAGGAACAGCAATGAATATGATCAGCAGAAATACTTCCGTCTCAACAGATATGAGCAAGACAGAGATTCCTGCACCACAATGCTTTAGAGTTTTCCATGACGCTGTTATTTATATACATGATTTTGTTACAGGGAAAAGGGAAGGAGATGGCCAATGATACGTATGTTACTGAGTTTGTTCTCCTGGGATTTCCTGAAATTCATGGCCTGAAGAAGATCTTCTATATGGCACTTCTGTTGATGTATCTTATCTCCATTACTGGACATAGTTTAATAATCGTAGTAGTCATCATGGAACCCAAGCTCCATACACCAATGTACTTCTTCCTCATCAATTTCTCTGTGGCTGAGATCCTTTCCACAACAACAGAGGTGCCGAAGATGCTGACCAATGTCTTCTCGGGCAAAACCACAGTCTGTTTTGCATGTTGCATGGCACAAGGTTTCATGGTCTTTGCCGTGGGATCTGTTGTGTTCATCATCCTCACACTCATGTCATTTGATCGCTATGTGGCCATTTGCAAACCTTTGCGGTATAAAACCATCATGACCAATAAGCTCTGCCTCCATTTGGCCTTCCTGGCTTGGGTTGGAGGGTTTATGATCATCTTCTCTCAGTCAGTCGTAGTGTGGACTTACCCATACTGTGGAGACAATGTCATTGACCACTTCTTCTGTGATGTTGGACCAGTGTTGAAATTAGCTTGTGCTGACACAACTTTGATGGAGCTGATAGGTCTCATATATGGTGCTACTTTCATGTGGGGTTCATTCGGCTTTTCATTAATTTCCTATATATGCATTATAGCCACCATCGTTAGGATCCCCTCAGCTACTGGGCGATCAAAAGCATTTTTCACCTGTGCCTCTCATCTCACCGTTGTTATCATCTTCTACCTGGCGGATATGTTCATGTACCTGAGGCCTTCAACCCAAGGTGACACCCAAGTCAACAAAGTGGTATCTCTTGTGCGCACAAGTTTCATACCCATGTTAAACCCCTTCATCTACACAATCCGAAACAAAGACTTCAAAGCGGCAGCATGGAAAGCAGTGAGGAGAAAAACAGTCTTCTAGCATTGTCTAAGACAGGGGTTCTCAACCTGTGGTAAGCATACCCCTAGGGGTACGTGGACCAATGGCAGGGGGTACGCCAGAGCCTTCCCCTTATCAGTATCAATCAGTAGTTAATTACTTGTTAATTAGAACTTAAATGCAATCCTCTCTCACTCTCACTCTCTCTCTCACACACAAAGAGAGAGAGAGAGAGAGTTAAGTAAGACATTTTTCACATTTAAAATGGATTAGTACTTTTTAATTTAATGATTAATTAGCTAATTAATGAATTGATTTATCCAATTAATTAGCAGGGGTTACTTCAAGACAATTGGACCATGATAGGGGGTACCTGGTCCTCCAAAGGTTGAGAACCCCTGGTCTAAGAGAATACCTACATCCAGGTAGCAATTCGCTTTTTGATAAACAATGGACTATTACAGAAGTGTTGGGTTGTTTTTTTCCCATGAAGCTGTCAAGAGTTCACTTGACTTCCGAAACAAAGCACAGACATTAAAGCCCTTTCTGCATGATGGTTGAGCATTGTCCTGAGTATCAAAGAGGCGTGTGGTTGAATCTTGGTAGCCGCACTGATGACTACACACAGCCATTTAAAATTGTGTGCATTTGACAGTATGCAAGGATAGTCATTTGCTGTGTCTGCTCATTTGGTAAAGAGAGTTTTGCTGCACATTCGCACAGTAGATCAGGAACCTGACAAACAAGGGTGTGGAATAATTATTTGTGTGTATGCTACAGACAGAGGCCTGTTTACTTTGACTGTGTATCCACTATAGTGAGCTATTTCTCTTGCTTGAAGAGTTTAATTTCCTCACTTCCAGAGTTAGTGCTTGGATCATCCCATTTAACTTAAGTTGATGAAGTTTAATCTGCAGCTAGCCAAGGTGTTATTGTGCTATTGGTCTCATAAGCTTTAAACATGTCTTCAGTCTTCATTCAGTAACTTGCAACTGAATGATCTTGGACAATTGCCAGAAGCAAAGGAGAGTTTTTGTCTGACTTCAGATTCACTTCCCCTCACTGTGTTGCTCACACAGTAATACCGGGCCGTGCAATCCATTCCAGTCCCTTCCCAGGAGCCTGTCTCATCCATTGCATATCATAGCTGCTGATGGTGAACCCGGAGGCTCGACAGGAGAGACGGAGAGACTCGCCAGGCTTTTTGACATCTCCGCCAGACTCAACCAGTTGGACCTGCGATTCAGCATCTAGAAGGAAACAGATATTATAAAACTGGTACATTCTTAGATTCTCACGACATGTCCAGATCTTAGAATTTAAAACAAGCATTCTGCTGGGAAACCTCTGTCATATAATAATAATTCTATTATTATAAACAGATGGTTAAAACTTTACGTTTCTCCTCTCGCATCGGAGACATCTTCAGAAGTAACTTAACTACCATTGCAAACCACACATAAATACGTGCTTCACATTAACCCTTAATATGTAACTGTCTTCAGCTTGCCAATTATATCCTGGGAAGAACAATCACCTCTCATGGTTGCTGAAAGGAAAAGAAAAGGGAGCCAAAAGATCATTTTTCCTCTCTGTGTTGTTTTGAGAGGGATTGACTGGAAAGTGGCCTCAGACACACAGGGGTTGTGTCTCTGAACGTAGCTGGGGCAGGGCGAGAATTTGGCTGATTTAAACAGGAAACTGGCCCTGTATTTACATATCACTCAGGATAAAAGGCAAACAGCAAAGGACTTTGAGGATCTATAGCTTTTTGTGCATATTTACAGTATACATTATTCTGCAGGTGTATCAGAAGAAGTACTTTCCATATCTATGGAATGTGACAAGAATTCCCATTGGACCCCAATGAGTGCTTAGAGCAATGCCTGAAAGAAAATAGTTTTAAAAAAAAGAGCTTCCCCCAATTTTTCTGGAATTTTTTTGTGGAAATTAGATAGGTGAAACTATTTTTAAAAACACAATCCAGAGATTCACCCCACTGACCCCCCCAAAAGAGTAAAGATAACTGTTTTTAGGGAAAATGAGGTGCAGGAATTGGTTGCAGGGTACCCCCTCCTCACTGAAATTAGAAATGAAACGTTGGCTTTTTTTTTTTCATGGCCAGGGCCCTGGCTTTTGAATCCACTTTGTTTGGAGCACCTCAGGTACTGCATTAATATGATTAATTGCTTGAGATTCATCAGATAAATGTTTGCTGGATGCATCTCACATTGTTGCCCCAAAATAGTAAATTGTTGCCCCATGACATAGTGAATGTTCAGGGTGGTCCAGGCGGTGGGGGAGGATGGCCGTTGGCCAAGTCGGCCCAGGAGGGGTCAGAGATGTTGGCCACAATTTCCCCATTCCAGTTCCTGGGCGCAATGGCCATTACACGGCTGCCTCGGATTTCCACCACCTCAAGAGCCGGCGGACATCCTTCCAGCTCTACACCAGGGAAAGGGGACTATACACCCCTTCCCCCAAGGAGACCCCAGGCTGCGCCGGAGCAGCCCAGGAAGAGCATAGGATCCTGCGGCCAGCCCTATGGGCAGGTCGCAGATCTTTACACAGCATTGCACTGACAGGCACAGTTGCCAGCATGGCTAAACACACACAAAGTCCTGCATTACAAACTCATAGTTCTGATCACCAATGAATGATATGTCTTCTCCCAACATCTACCTGTAGTTGTTTTAAATAATGTTTCATTGACTAGTTTCTAGTCCTCTAGAACAGTGGTGGATTTTAGGGAGTTCCTTAAGAGCATTGTGGCAGATGCTGCTTGGGGGCTGGTTGAGAGGGCACTGAACTCATGTGGTCTTGCTCCACCCCACATTATGAAGTGCCATTGGCTTGGGTGAGGTGTACACAGGGATGAAATGGAGGAAAAACGTGAGTCAGCCTAAAGCCGATCAATTGGAACAGACTTCTGTGCTTGTTCTCTCCCGAGTAACCAGGGAAGTTCTAAAGTGTTTCCCCTGAATATATACCAAAATATTCTTTTTATGTACATTAGATGAGAACAAAGACTCTTGGGTTGCTTATCTCAGCGTGTCTGTTTGAGCAAGTCTCCCACAGCTAAATAAACATCCTCCATCTTCCTGTCAAAACCACAGCAATTCCCAAAAGCACTTTAGTCATGAGCAAGCTGTTTCTGCCACCCCAAGGATACTGTCGAAAGAAAATGCCACCCTGAGTCACTGTGTCTTGCACAATAATAGACAGCTGTATCTGCAGTTGTCAGAGCATCTATCCGAAGTTTTGCTGTGGAACCACTGGTGGAGGGAGTCACACGTCCTCTGAATTCAGTGGCAGTCCATGTGTCGTATCCCGTTCTGAAGCCTGTTATGAAGACTAGTCCTTTCCCAGTGGCTTGACGGGCCCAGCACATGTGGTTGTCATTGATATTGTACCCAGAGACCACACAGTCCAGAGTAATCGAGCTCCCAGGTGTTGCCCTTTCTGCACTCGGCTGGGTCAAAGTGATGGCCCCAGAAGAACCTAGTTAAAAAAAGCACAAGAACACTGAAAACAGGGATCCACCACAGAAATACCAAGGCTTCCAAATTCACAATCCCCTGGTTTTGCCTGCCACAAAGGTGCCGCACAAACTCTGAATGTGGATCAAGATATGATCCGTTCTGGAAAGGAACGAACATTTGAATTCAGACATTCTAATGTGGAGTTCTCATTTCGCAGAGAAGTTCCAGTTTGCAGAAGTATATGTTGAACCTCATTCCAAATTCACAGTCCAAATTCAGCTTCCTGATATGAATGATCAACAAATACGCTTAAAAAACCATCGTTTGGTGAAAAATACTCAGCATTGCAATGGCCTTTTTTTTTAATTGTAGAAATGAGATTCTATCTACTCTATTGCCAATTTGTTAACTGTGTTCATATCAAAGATTGTGCTGCTATGTATTACTCACTTGACAAGGAGCACCCCAGGAAAATGCACATATAGATGAACAACCCCATAATAGCAAATCAATTCCTGTTTTAGTTTCAGTGTGTTAGTGTCATGTGGGGGATATTCATGCCAGTAGGAGCCACGAACTCTATATAATCCGGGACGAGATGTTAGTTTGCATTTCAGAACTGCCCCTCTCCCGCCATTTGCTCTCTCCTACCTCCTTTGGACATCCGCTGTCAGTATTTAAAAAAAAAGAACTTGTGGCTAATCAGTTTTATTTTGAGGATGGGAACATGAGACATTTAACAGTGCAATAGCAGGGGGAAGCTGCTACAGAAATGCATAGATCTGTCCTTCCTGCCATGGCATTGCTACCATTCATTTCTCCTACTTGTGATAATGATATTAAAATACAAGCGTATATTTTCGTGAATAAACTAAAATACACTTGTAAAAGAGCAACCGGAATTCAGAAATTGGGGAGGGCACACAAAGGTGATTGGGGATGTTACAGCCAATACCCAGTACATGAGAGCCATGACACTTCTGTTTGTATATGCCACACAGTGGTTGCAATACCAATAAACGTGCTGTAGAGGGAGTGTTTCTGACACATTCAGAATCTGCAGGGATCCCGGGAGCCCCGTGCTGGGAGAGCAAAGAGTGGGAGTTACGCTGTTGGTAGTGACACACCTGTCTCTGTCCAGTCTTCTGGGCTGATCAAGGTGGAAATGGAGTGTGATGTGCGCTGGTATAGCGAAGGCGGCAATGGGACACCTGGGATTGCGCTGCTGCCAGGAGAAAAAAGGTGATTCTGGACTCACCAGCGGTTGTGTTGGCCCTCCAGGGGGGAGGGGCCCAGCCCCTCTCTGCGGACCTCCCTGAGCCTCAGCTCAGCTCCCTGAATCAGTCAAGACCCACTTCTGGTTTACGTCTGAGTTACATTGTTTAAAAAGTTCTGAGATTAACTATTGTCAACATTATTCAATGTTAATTAGTTTTCTTAATTGGTTTGGAAGACCTCCTTCTCATGGGAACCTAAAGTATTTACAGAGAGTGTCTTGATCTTACGGCAAAGAACTGATATCAAGGCCTGTTGGAGTCGTCAGAACAGGTGCAAATGCTAACAATAAGGTAAATGGGAGCTTGCCTTTATGGTTCATGGACAGTGAATCTCTTTGGTCTAGTTCTCACTGAGGTGGAAACACTCTACTGTACCTCTACTGTAACACTTTTCTTTCTTTCTTTCTATCGGTCTGTCGGTCTGTCTGTCTGTCTGTCTGTCTGTCTGTCTGTCTGTCTGTCTAGGAAATGTTTCTCCCATTATTCTTTTTCTTTCAAGTAGCTTAGGGTACTATATGCTTTTCGATAGTAGTGTGAAGTATTTTATTTTTATTTTTATTTATTTGTGTAGAGGAGCAAATAGAGGTGGGATGGAAATGGCACTCTGGTGCCACGAGAAATATGTGCCTCATCTGAAATGAGTGGCGGCGGCAGAGGAGGCTTCCACCGGGTCCGGAAAGCCCAGGACCGACCCTGGACTGGAGCCCGGAACCTGGGAAGGTTCCGGGCATTCTGGGACGGATGGTAAGCCTTCTATCTTAAGTCACAACTTCTTCGAGTGCCTCAAGGCAGCACGACCATTCCTGGCCATCTGTTGCTGGGACTATCCCTGGCTGGAAGTAATGTATGTGCAACATGTAGTATTCAGGGCATCTATACAGCCTTCCTCATATGTATTTTTGAATGAGCAAAATATGGACCCATACCATCCAGATATGCAGTACTTTAGCAGCATGCAGACATGATAACTATATTTAAAAACTAAATTAAGAATGATTCCAAATGTCTTAGGTAGCTTTAGCATACGTAAAACAAACATAAAATTTGCCTTTTGGGATCAGATCTAATTCAAATCTAATTCAAAATATTTGTTTCCAAAAAATAATTATGTGTTCCTTGGGGAGGGGGGAATGATTGACAGCCCAATCCTTTTGGGCTGCTGTGTCACTGGAACTCATGCAGTGCAGCGTGAAATGCCATTGACCGCAGCCAGGCCGCCACTGCAAACGGCGAGCAGCTGCGCCTACGTGACAGTGATCACTGCAGGAGATCCGGTGCTGGTAAGTTGGCATGGGGTGGGCAGTGGGCAGGTCCACGTAGACCCATTGAGGCAGCAGATGTTTACCCTGGGGCAAGGGAATAAATGTAATCTGGAGGAGACTGCTATGACTGCTCCCACCCACAGAATGCAGCATGCGCTCCGGTGACTCGGCTGTATCGGTGGGAGTGGAATTCAGACAGGATTGGGCTGCTAGTTGTATAGAAAGACTGAAAATTGCATAAAAGAAGGAACAGCAATGAATATGATCAGCAGAAATACTTCCGTCTCAACAGATATGAGCAAGACAGAGATTCCTGCACCACAGTGCTTTAGAGTTTTCCATGACCCTGTTATTTATATACATGATTTTGTTACAGGGAAAAGGGAAGGAGATGGCCAATGATACGTATGTTACTGAGTTTGTTCTCCTGGGATTTCCTGAAATTCATGGCCTGAAGAAGATCCTCTATATGGCACTTCTGTTGATGTATCTTATCTCCGTTACTGGACATAGTTTAATAATCGTAGTAGTCATCATGGAACCCAAGCTCCATACACCAATGTACTTCTTCCTCATCAATTTCTCTGTGGCTGAGATCCTTTCCACAACAACAGAGGTGCCGAAGATGCTGACCAATGTCTTCTCGGGCAAAACCACAGTCTGTTTTGCATGTTGCATGGCACAAGTTTTCATGGTCTTTGCCATGGGATCTGTTGAGTTCATCATCCTCACACTCATGTCATTTGATCGCTATGTGGCCATTTGCAAACCTTTGCAGTATAAAACCATCATGACCAATAAGCTCTGCCTCCATTTGGCCTTCCTGGCTTGGTTTGGAGGGTTTATGATCATCTTCTCTCAGTCAGTCGTAGTGTGGACTTACCCATACTGTGGAGACAATGTCATTGACCACTTCTTCTGTGATGTTGGACCAGTGTTGAAATTAGCTTGTGCTGACACAACTTTGATGGAGCTGATAGGTCTCATATATGGTGCTACTTTCATGTGGGGTTCATTTGGCTTTTCATTAATTTCCTATATATGCATTATAGCCACCATCGTTCGGATCCCCTCAGCTACTGGGCGATCAAAAGCATTTTTCACCTGTGCCTCTCATCTCACCGTTGTTATCATCTTCTACTTGGCGGATATGTTCATGTACCTGAGGCCTTCAACCCAAGGTGACACCCAAGTCAACAAAGTGGTATCTCTTGTGCGCACAAGTTTCATACCCATGTTAAACCCCTTCATCTACACAATCCGAAACAAAGACTTCAAAGCGGCAGCATGGAAAGCAGTGAGGAGAAAAACAGTCTTCTAGCATTGTCTAAGACAGGGGTTCTCAAACTGTGGTAAGCGTACCCCTAGGGGTACGTGGACCAATGGCAGGGGGTACGCCAGAGCCTGCCCCTTATCAGTATCAATCAGTAGTTAATTACCTGTTATTTAGAACTTAAATGCAATCCTCTCTCACTCTCACTCTCTCTCTCACACAAAGAGAGAGAGAGAGAGAGAGAGAGAGAGAGAGAGAGAGAGAGAGAGAGAGAGAGTTAAGTAAGACAATTTTCACATTTAAAATTGATTAGTACTTTTTAATTTAATGATTAATTAGTTAATTAATGAATTGATTTATCCAATTAATTAGCAGGGGTTACTTCAAGAAAATTGGACCGTGATCGGGGGTACCTGGTCCTCCAAAGGTTGAGAACCCCTGGTCTAAGAGAATACCTACATCCAGGTAGCAATTCGCTTTTTGATAAACAATGGACTATTACAGAAGTGTTGGGTTGTTTTTTTCCCATGAAGCTCTCAAGAGTTCACTTGACTTCTGAAAACAAAGCACAGACATTAAAGCCCTTTCTGCATGATGGTTGAGCATTGTCCTGAGTATCTAAGAGACCGGTGGTTGAATCTTGTTAGCAGCAATGATGACTACACACAGCCATTAGCTTTTGTCTGACTTCAGATTCACTTCCTCTCACTGTAGGCTTACCATATCTCCAACCGGGACAGAATGGTAGGCCTTTAGGAGAAGGAATGTGGGCAGTTGTATCTTTTTAAACCTTAAAGCACACTCCTAGTGATCACCATCGTCGCTAGGGGGCGTGTCACCCTGGAGCGGGGGTGCACGCGTCACCCCTGCCCTAGGATGACGCTTACCCCCGGCTCTAAGAGCGACTGCCCTGTCCGGCATTCCGGGGCCTTCTGAGAAGGCCCGATGGGTCAACGCTTCATTTATTAGCTTTTTCGCACATGCGCAGACCGTTTCTGATGGCATGGGCTGCCCTTTTGCTTTCAGAAACGGTCTGCGCATGCGCGAAAAAGCTAATATATAACGCATCGACGCATCGGGCCTTCTCAGAAGGGCCCGGACCGCCGGATGGGGCGGATGCTCCGAGGCCTCCTTCCGGCCTCGGAGACTCCGTGCGGATGGGGGCGACGCGCGCAGGTGCGCGCGCGTCACCCTTTGCACGCGTCACCCCCCAGGCGGTCTACCCCGCGCGCCATGCTACAGTGACGCGCATGCTAGGGATGTCTACTCAGAAGCAAGCCCCATTGTGTTCAGTGGGGCTTGCTTCTGAGTAGACATTCCTAGGATTGTGCTCTAAGGTTTAACAAGCTACACCTGCCCACATTCCTTCTCCTAAAGGCCGAGCACTCTGTCCCGGTTGGAGATCTGGTAAGCCTACTAAAACTTCACATTTCACCTCTCACATCGGAGACATCTTCAGAAGTAACTTAACTACCATTGCAAACCGCACATAAATAAACATGTCCAGGTGGTAGCTGTGGCTAGGGGTGCGTTTGCCCAGCTTCGATTGGTGTGCCAGCTGCGGCCGTACTTGAGTCGATCGGACATGACCACGGTTGTCCATGCCTTAGTGACTTCAAGACTGGATTACTTAACGTGCACTATGTGGGGCTGCCCTTGAAGACGGTCCGGAAGCTGCAATTAGCGCAGAATGTGGTGGCCCGGATGGTCACTGGAGCTAGGCGGTTTGACTCTGTTGAACCGCTGCTTCAGCGGCTGCACTGGCTGCCCATTCGCTTCCGGGCCCAATTCAAGGTGCTGGTAATGACCTTTATAGCCCTTCACGGTTTGGGTCCAGGATATCTGAGGGACCGCCTTCTCCCATATATTCCGGCCCGCCCTCTCAGGTCATCTGAGGGGCTCTCCTGTGGGTACCACCTCTATCGCACGTTAGGGGAGT
This sequence comes from Plestiodon gilberti rubricaudatus, assembly GCA_026170595.1. NCBI lineage: Eukaryota > Metazoa > Chordata > Lepidosauria > Squamata > Scincidae > Plestiodon > Plestiodon gilberti. The sequence continues at coordinate 5,205,367 of JANXHW010000006.1, forward strand.
GGAAACACGTGGGCGAGCCTTCTCTGCTGTGGCACCACAACTGTGGAACTCCCTGCCAGGGGATCTGAGAACCACCCCCTCCCTCATGTCTTTTCGGCGAGGGCTCAAAATGTTTCTGTTTCGTCTAGCGTTTCGGTGATGGGTTGTTGTCTGCCCCCAGTGCCTCAGTATGTTCTGCCTTGTTGTTTTTCTGCTTCACATTGTTACTCCCCCCCCCCAGTGGATTTTATTGTTTTTTAATTTATTTTATTACTGTTTTTAAATTATGTGTTTTAACTGTTGTAAGACAACGGGCATTTGCCTCAGCATAGGAAAGGGCGGGGTATAATTTTTTTAATAATAATAATAATAATAATAATAATAATAATAATAATAATAATAATAATAATAATAATAATAATAATAATAATAATTATAATTATAATTATAATTATAATTATAATAATAATAATGACCCGTACTCTGAGGTCATCAGGGGGGGCCCTGTTGACCGTGCCGCCATTGGCGGAAGTGAGGGGGATGGCGGCGCGGAGTAGGGCCTTCTCGGCGGTGGCGCCCCAATTGTGGAATTCCCTCCCCTTGGAACTAAGAACGACTCCCTCTTTAGAGGCTTTTCGGCGGGGCCTTAAGACGTTTTTATTCAGGACTGCTTTTAATGTCTGACACGGTGGGCTGACTTTTTAACAAATGGTTATATATGTAAATGCTGGTGACCCATTGGGGTTGTTTTTAATCTCAAGTGTTTTTAATTATTTTAATGTGTTTAATTGTTTTAAAGTTGTTTATATGTATTTTAATATGTTGTAAGCCGCCTTGAGTGCCTTTGGGAGAAAGGCGGGCTACAAATTCTTTAAATAAATAAAATAAAATAAATAATAATAATAATAATAATAATAATAATAATACGTTTGCTTCACATTAACCCTTAATATGTAACTGTTATCAGCTTGCCAGTTATATCCTGGGAAGAACAATCACCTCTGAAGGTTGCTGAAAGGAAAAGAAAAGGGAGCCAAAAGATGGCTACTGCTCTAGCCAAGAGCAAGTCATTATCTCTCAGTCTTCATATAATTAATTGCTTGAGATTCATCAGATAAATGTCTGCCGGATGCATCTCACATTGTTGCCCCAAAATAGTAAATTGTTCCCCATGCCATAGTAAATGTTCAGGGTGGTCCAGGCGGTGGGGGAGGATGGCCGTTGGCCGTCGGCCCAGGAGGGGGCAGAGATGTCAGCCGCAATATCCCTATTCCAGTTCCTGGGCGCAATGGCCATTACACGGCTGCCTCGGATTTCCACCACCTCAAGAGCCGGCGGACATCCTTCCAGCTCTACACCAGGGGAAGGGGACTATACACCCCTTCCCCCAAGGAGACCCCAGGCTGCGCCGGAGCAGCCCAGGAAGAGCATAGGATCCTGCGGCCAGCCCTATGGGCAGGTCGCAGATCTTTACACAGCATTGCACTGACAGGCACAGTTGCCAGCATGGCTAAACACACACAAAGTCCTGCATTACAAACTCATAGTTCTGATCACCAATGAATGATATGTCTTCTCCCAACATCTACCTGTAGTTGTTTTAAATAATGTTTCATTGACTAGTTTCTAGTCCTCTAGAACAGTGGTGGATTTTAGGGACAAGGTATATATTTTTATTTATTAGAAGATCAGGAACTCCATATATGAGTTCCTTAAGAGCATTGTGGCAGACGCTGCTTGGGGGCTGGTTGAGAGGGCACTGAAGTCATGTGGTCTTGTTCTACCTCACATTATGAAGTGCCATTGGCTTGGGTGAGGTGTACCCAGGGATGAAACCCCTGCTAACTGGGCAAGAGGCTCTTTTTCAATGGGTGCTCCTCTTATATGTAGCAGGGGGAGAGTAACTGCCCCCCTTTCACCCCAGCACAGTGTCTTTTCTAGTGGCTGGCTGCTGGTGGTCTTCTGCATCTTTTTTAGATTGTGAGCCCTTTTGGGACAGGGAGCCATTTAATCATTTGATTTTGTCTGTAAACCGCTTTGGGAACTTTTTGTTGAAAAGTGGTATATAAATACTGTTAATAATAATAATAATAATAATAATAATAATAATAATAATAATAATAATAATAATAATAATAATAATAATGAAATGGAGGAAAAACATCTCCTTGTGAGTCAGCATAAAGCCGATCAATTGGAACAGACTTCTGTGCTTGTTCTCTCCCGAGTAACCAGGGAAGTTCTAAGGTGTTTCTCCTAAATATATACCAAAATATTCTTTTTATGTACATTAGATGAGAACAAAGACTCTTGGGTTGCTTATCTCAGCGTGTCTGTTTGAGCAAGTCTCCCACAGCTAAATAAACATCCTCCATCTTCCTGTCAAAACCACAGCAATTCCCAAAAGCACTTTAGTCATGAGCAAGCTGTTTCTGCCACCCCAAGGATACTGTCGAAAGAAAATGCCACCCTGAGTCACTGTGCCTTGCACAATAATAGACAGCTGTATCTGCAGTTGTCAGAGCATCTATCCGAAGTTTTGCTGTGGAACCACTGGTGGAGGGAGTCACACGTCCTCTGAATTCAGTGGCAGTCCATGTGTCGTATCCCGTTCTGAAGCCTGTTATGAAGACTAGTCCTTTCCCAGTGGCTTGACGGGCCCAGCACATGTGGTTGTCATTGATATTGTACCCAGAGACCACACAGTCCAGAGTAATCGAGCTCCCAGGTGTTGCCCTTTCTGCACTCGGCTGGGTCAAAGTGATGGCCCCAGAAGAACCTAGTTAAAAAAAGCACAAGAACACTGAAAACAGGGATCCACCACAGAAATACCAAGGCTTCCAAATTCACAATCCCCTGGTTTTGCCTGCCACAAAGGTGCCGCACAAACTCTGAATGTGGATCAAGATATGATCCGTTCTGGAAAGGAACGAACATTTGAATTCAGACATTCTAATGTGGAGTTCTCATTTCGCAGAGAAGTTCCAGTTTGCAGAAGTATATGTTGAACCTCATTCCAAATTCACAGTCCAAATTCAGCTTCCTGATATGAATGATCAACAAATACGCTTAAAAAACCATCGTTTGGTGAAAAATACTCAGCATTGCAATGGCCTTTTTTTTTAATTGTAGAAATGAGATTCTATCTACTCTATTGCCAATTTGTTAACTGTGTTCATATCAAAGATTGTGCTGCTATGTATTACTCACTTGACAAGGAGCACCCCAGGAAAATGCACATATAGATGAACAACCCCATAATAGCAAATCAATTCCTGTTTTAGTTTCAGTGTGTTAGTGTCATGTGGGGGATATTCATGCCAGTAGGAGCCACGAACTCTATATAATCCGGGACGAGATGTTAGTTTGCATTTCAGAACTGCCCCTCTCCCGCCATTTGCTCTCTCCTACCTCCTTTGGACATCCGCTGTCAGTATTTAAAAAAAAAGAACTTGTGGCTAATCAGTTTTATTTTGAGGATGGGAACATGAGACATTTAACAGTGCAATAGCAGGGGGAAGCTGCTACAGAAATGCATAGATCTGTCCTTCCTGCCATGGCATTGCTACCATTCATTTCTCCTACTTGTGATAATGATATTAAAATACAAGCGTATATTTTCGTGAATAAACTAAAATACACTTGTAAAAGAGCAACCGGAATTCAGAAATTGGGGAGGGCACACGAAGGTGATTGGGGATGTTACAGCCAATACCCAGTACATGAGAGCCATGACACTTCTGTTTGTACATTCCACACAGTGGTTGCAATACCAATAAACGCGCTGTAGAGGGAGTGTTTCTGACACATTCAGAATCTGCAGGGATCCCGGGAGCCCCGTGCTGGGAGAGCAAGGAGTGGGAGTTACGCTGTTGGTAGTGACACACCTGTCTCTGTCCAGTCTTCTGAGCTGATCAAGGTGGAAATGGAGTGCATCATGTGACCTGGCCCCAGTCCATTTACCTGCACCATGCAACAATGGCAGCCTGTGCATGGGATATGCTGGAACAGAACAGCAAAAATACTTGCTTTCATAAATCAACTTAAAGACTATTAATTGAGAATGAATTATGTGCTTGACCTCAGCCAAATAACGATGAGGGCTTCCTTCTAACGTTGGTAAGGTGACATTCTTTGTCGTAATGATAATTCTGGATGGGGCCGGGCCCCCTATGCTGATGCTCATGCTGAGGCCCATGGATAATGTAGGTACTGCAGGGCCCAGCCAAGCTCTCCCTGGAGGACTAGGGCTGGGTTACCCTCCCCTATTGATGGGCAAGTGGTGCCCTGATGTCCTGCCTCTGGCATCTGATTGCTATGGATGTTTGTTTTCTGTCTTGCAGACGGAACCAAGCACAGCTCCCCCATGGGAGGCAGGAGGAGAGAAGCCACTGAAAGACTCTCTCCCCCCCCCCAGCTATAGCCCCTCACAGGGGTCGAGGTTATGCTGAATCACAATTGAACCTGCTGTCATTCACAACCCAGTTCAGTTGGAACACCTGCAGAACTGAGTAGAACTAAAGCTTAATTTCTTCCAGAGACAGGGTGGTTTGGAGTCCTTTGGTGATCCCCCTCCTTTGACAATGCCTGCCAAAGATGCAGGTGAAACGTCAGCCAGGAGACAGTGTTTTTTATGAGACCATGGCCATCAAGCCCGAATAAGATTATAATCTTAACACAAATACCGATACTGTGTATACTGTTTAGGGATGGGGATGTCTAAACACTTAAGAACTGACAGAAGGACTTGTGGGTAAAAAAGCCAAGCCAAGGAAGCCATGGAAAAGTGGAAGAGGGATCAGGACATATTGATATGAAATAATCCGAATACTGCTGGTAGAGCTCTAGAACTTTGGGGTATATAAACTATACATTAGATTAAAATTGCTCGTCACAAGAAATGAATGAAACCGTAAATAGCTGCTGTAAAAGCACGAAAAGATATGCTTTCCATGGTTTGTAGCTGAAAGGTAGGGCAAAAACACCCCTTGTATTTCCTATGAGATGTACATCTCATTAATCCATTTATATTCCCTATTGACAAACTTGGCAAAGCAAAAACAAAACAAAACAGTACAGATGATGGCTTTTAATGAAACATCAGCGTTCAACACACAAATGAATCTGCGGCTCTTCTGTTGCAATTCTAAGAGCAGGTGATCAGTCATATCTATTCTGAATTGCCCCTCTATTGTCATCAGCGCTAAACCTCTATCTTGCTGGAATGCTTTCAGACAGCAGAATTCATATTTCCAGTATGGTAGCAGAATATTTCTTAAGGTATGTGATGGAAGAGAGACAAACTTGGACCTTTGTATAAAAGAGAATAAAAGTTGAGTTGGCTTTCTTGAAATGATGGTGAAAGCTTAAATTATTTCTATTACCGTATAGCTTTTCAGCAACAAAACAGTTCTCAACGAGGTTTCTCTAGCAAAGTCGGTCTCACAGTATCACGTTTTTTTAATCCCACCCTTTCTCAAACGACCTTTGTGCTGCTTATTTGGGACTAGCAAAATTTTACTCATAATGTATAAATGTGATTTTGATGGAAGACAATGTGTTAAGCACCCACTCACCGCTTCAAGACCGCAGGTCATGCTGGGTTTTGGTGGCTCCACAAAGAGGAGACCCGTTGTGAAACAGGAGGCTTACGGAGGTGTAAGGGGATTTAAATTTAAATCTGCTGAGAAGATATTCTTTGTCTATGAAGACACGTTCTTCATAGATGGATCACTTTTTCTTCTTGTTATATGCCCACTTTCATCTGAAAAGCTGGTCCAGTTTTTAAAGACAAGTGTGTATTCTTTGTCTATGAAGACACGTTCTTCATAGATGGATCACTTTTTCTTCTTGTTATGTGCCCACTTTCATCTGAAAAGCTGGTCCAGTTTTTAAAGACAAGTGTGTATTCGCACAATACAGTCAATGGAAGGCAAATCAAACTGAATTGATGTGAGAGCATGACTCATGATTTCTCACTGAATGTATTGCTACAGATCTATGCCTGGAACTAGGCCAGCTGCTTCTGGACCGAACCAGCATTCTTTATCCCTCCAGATCATCTTTTCAAAGATGCCATGAGATTTGAAAACTACACCACAGTAAAAGAATTCATCCTAGTAGGTTTTCCTGGGATCCAGAAGATGAAGGTTCTTATCTTTCTAACCCTACTGCTGACCTACACACTGACATTACTTGGGAACGTTATGATCATATTCTTAGTGTGGAAAGATTACCGTCTTCACACCCCCATGTACTGGCTCCTTTGCAATCTCTCCTTCTCAGGACTATGCTTCACCTCTACAATTGTCCCCCAAATGATGATGAACATCATCACAGATATAAAAGTCATTTCCTTCATGGGCTGCATGATCCAGATTTACTTCTATTTCTTCTTGGGAACTTCTGATTACATCCTAGTTGCTGTGATGGCCCTTGATCGATATGTCGCCATCTGTAACCCTTTGCGCTATTCTGTCATCATGAGTGGTTGGTTCACCTTCCAGCTGGCTCTTGGGACTTGGCTAGGAGCTTTTTTCTCTGTCCTCCCATCAACAATTATCGTGTATCGGCTCCCATTTTGTGGTCCTAATGTAATTAATCACTATTTTTGTGATATCATCCCAGTGCTGAACGTAGCTTGTAAAAATACCACTGTTCTTGAAAGGCTGAGCTATGTGTCGACTGCCATTATAGTTTTGAGTTCCCTCCTGTTAACATCAGTGTCCTACTTGTACATCATCACCACCATATTGCACATCCCGTCTGCCACTGGCCGTCAAAAGGCCTTTTCCACCTGCCTAGCTCATATCACGTTGGCTTCTGTCTTTTACGGATGCTCCATTTTCATGTATCTCCTACCAGAGAGAATCCATTCATCAGGCTTCTACAAAGCGGTAGCCCTTCTCCACACGGTGGTGACACCTTTGCTTAATCCATTCATATATACACTTCGAAACGAGAAAGTGAAGGAGGTCTTGAAAGATACTTTGAAACAGATCACTGTTCTTGCCAAAGGAAGGTCATAAAAATATGCCAATGATCAGCATAATTGTTAGACGTCTGAAGGTACTGGAGAGAAACTGGGTTAGACTCAAGTACATACAGGTGGGCCCCCATATCCACTGGGGATATGTTCCAGGCCCCTCCGTAGATACTTGAAACCGTGGATAAGAGCGAAACCCCCTCCATGGTTTCCTGAGGGCCCCCCGCCCTGCCTCCCCTGCAGGTAGGCGTGCGCGCCCTCTCAGCTCTTATTTTTCTTTCAGCAAACTTTGTTTCTTCCTTAAAACAAACAGAGAAGCAGCCTCCATTGCAGGCAAGTAGAACGAGACTAAGTCCTAGAGAGGCTCTGCAAGGTTTCTGTTAACCTTGCAGAACCTCTCTAGTACTTAGTCTCATTCTACTTGCCTGTAATAAGCAGTCTCCTGTTTCTTTAAGGAAGAAACGAAGCTTACTGGGAAAAAAGTAAAAGCCTGGAGGGGTCCCCACGATCCGTGGATAACTGAAACCGTGGATAGCGAATCAGTGGATATGGGGGCCCACCTGTACCTGTGTCCCAGTTGCTATACATACTTTCACACATGTACTTCTGTGCGTCCTTTGTGAAAAAGCTAGTTGCAGGTTACAGGGGGTTAGCGTAGCACAGGACCTCTGCACTGGCCCAGGACTGTTACAAAAGCTGCCTTAGTTGTGCAACCCATTGTTTTAAAAACAAAGTTAAAAACATCCAAAATGGTTAAAACGTTCAAAAAACATACAACATAAGGACCACAACATTTTGTCCAATTCTATGAACTTCATCAGGTGGATGAAAGAAGAGCCAGCAGGGCTGTCAAGGTGTTACTGAGAAGAGTAACCATCCTGGTTATAAACCATCTATGTAGCTGAGAGTTCATCAATTGATGTCTACTCTGTTGAGGATACAGCATTGCCAGTACCGGCATAGCTGGATTGCTGAGCAGAGCATAGGATAGGATTGGGCTGCCCGTCTATTACAGCAAAAACAATGAACAGTGTTACATCTTTTCAGGGACGACAGTCTGCGTCATCAGATGGACCACCAGAAATTACAAAAAGCTTTTATCTTCTAGTTGTAAATCAGTCTGAAATACATTCCAGAAGTTTGGTTTTTGTTTGAGTAAATTTATTGTGAGGATCAACTTAATGGATGGGTTTTTCTTTGCGGAACGTTTCAACTTATTTCTGCATTTGGGGTGAAATTGCTGACATTGATATTGGCTAATGCCCATAATGTTTATCTTGCAATTTGTTTGTCTAGTATATGAGTTGGTTACTTGACTAACAGCCCAATGCTATGGGCTATGGCCAGTAGCAGAACACATTTTCCACTACCGACCACTGCTGAAAAGGGGGGGAGAGCCTTGCTGAGGGTCTTACAGGAGGTTGTGAATGAACATAATAAAATACATTAAACTTCCATATCTTTCTCCAAGGAGCAAATAGCAGTTGTAGAGCAGATGATTTCGTTCCAGAAAATAGTATTTTATAGTATAATTTTATAGAAAATAGTATACAGGAAATAGTATACAGAAAATTGGTTAAATGTCCACATCCCCTTACTGCTTTACTTGTAAAATTAGCACACACATAACCTGCTGTTTTATTTTATTTTATTTTATTATAAGTTTTATTTTTTACAAGGGTTGGGAAGGCATTCACTCACAGAAATAAGTAAAGCCCAGATTCAAGAAAATAGGTCATGCTTTCTGAAACCGTGTATTTTTAGAGGACTGGATTGTATGCCCCACACCTTTCATTCCCCTCCTCCCCAGAAAGTAACTTTCGCCCAGCCTCATCCTGAAAGATACATTCACAATGAAGTGGCATGACTTCAGTGGCGCAACAGTGCCACCTGCAGTAGTGTGCGTGGACAGCCCCTCCCCCACAACTTGTATCCCAACCCCCAAAGCAACAGTTGTGGAAAGAAAGAGCAAGGCAAAAATAAGTTTGCCCCATTGAGTGATTTCGAAACTTTCTGTGGTTTTCAGAAAAGAAGCTTGATATGAAAAGAGCTACCCGCCCGCCCTCCTCCGATCACTAGACCTTTGCTGCCACCTAGTGGCCAGCAACCAGTGTGACGCCCCTCCCTTCATGCCCTTGTTGTCATTATTGACTGCTGTGTGGTGTGGCTTCGTGGTGACATTCAGGGCTGGTTCAGACATGCATGTTCATGTGATGAATGAGGCCTGTGTCGCAGGGTAGCACTAGAGAGACCTATTGATGCCACTTTGAGTTCCATCATGGAAGAAAAGTGGGATAAAAATATAGTAAATAAAACTGTTTGATGGTTTGGAAGTCATAGACTCTAAAAAATGTAAAGGTATCCCCTGACAATTAAGTCCAGTCGTGTCAGACTCTAGGGTGTGGTGCTCATCCCCATTTCAAAGCTGAAGAGCCAGCGTTGTCCGAAGACGCCTCCGTGGTCATGTGGCCGGCATAACTCTCCCTGCCGCAGCGCGTAGAACACGGAGCGCTGTTTACCTTCCCGCAAGCGGTACCTATTTATCTACTCGCATTAACATGCTTTGGTACTGCTAGGTTGGCAGGAGCTGGCCAAGCAACGAGCGCTCACCCCGTCGCAGGAATCGAACTGCCATAGACTCTACTAGGATTGAATTAAAAAGCTCTCAATAGAGAATGTTGTACTCAGGTGGGGGGTAACATCAGGGGTCAGTCAGTTTTGGCACTAGCCTGAACTGCCCCTGAGATCGCCAACCCAACCTGGCCACTCCCTGAACCCTCTGTACCAGTGGCAGCTCCCAACATGCCCATCAGTCGTTGAGCAGGGAATGCCATGCGGGGGGCAAAGCAAGGCTTCGTCCCAGCAGGCACACAAGTGCCGGCCATCATGAAATGTGAAAGAAAAACAAGGCTATTAACTCTGTAGTCATCCTTTGGGATTATGGCTGCGGGGCACAGATGTGTGCTTTACACACGTAGCTGTTATATTTTGTACTCAGCAAGCAGCCACAAAATGTTGTGGCCTTCTATTTTAAATGTGTGACAAAGGTTTGTGAGGACACCTGCTGGCTAACTGAGTGACAGTGTTTGGGGCCAATACTTGTCCATCCGAGAACAAGAAATCAGACTGCATAATCTGACGTTTCATTTTCTAGCACAAAAACACAGCAGCCCTTATTTCTGTGTGTGCGCGTGTGTGCATGTGCGTGTTTGTGCGTGCATGTGTGCACATCCATGAACAAATGTAAATGATAATGAGATTGGGGGAATAAAATGTGAAGAAATTGAACCGAGAGTGTTCTAATGCATGTCAGCCACATGGTGGCGGTAGAGGTTTAATGGTATAGGCAGCTTCTCTCTCTCTCTCTCTCTCTCTCTCTCTCTCTCTCTCTCTCTGGTCTTTGCTCAGGTGGGCTATAACTGGGGGTGGGAGTCTCTCGGTTGCACCCCTCATCTTGCCAACCATGGGGGGTTCCTGTCCCAGAAGGTTCACAGCTGTGATGGCCTTTGATCGATGTGCAGCCATTTGTAACTTTTTACATCGGGAGTTACCTGTTCACCTCCTGGTCATGCGTCCATACCCTTTCACCGAGGGCTTCTGAGGGCTTTGGCCCACTGGCATGTTTCCCCCAGAGGAAGCTGGCATTCGCGAAAGGCAAGAGAGCCAGGTATAAACTCAAACACAGCCATATTTATTGGAGGGGGGGGGAGGTCGTTTAAAACAAGTGGAAGGAGAATCAAGAACAAAAATGGAGTGAAATAAACAAGCAGTGCTTTGAAAGGTTATACAGAACACACACAGCTAAACCAAAGAGGCATCTGTTTCTGGGGTAAGCAACAGTACAGGAGAAAACAGAGGCGTAACCGCCTCCCTTGGTGCCCGGAGCACGGGGGGGTAGGCACCCCTATAAGTAAATAACGCTGCGGAGGGGGGGCGCTCCAGGAGGGAGGGGCGCATTCCGGGAGGGAGGGGCACGCTCCGGGAGGGGGTGACCCAGCGGGACAGCCCCCCCCAATCGGGAGAGCCGGCTGGGGACATCTTCCCCGGCCGGCTGCCCGGGGCCTTCTAAGGAAGGCCCGCTGCGCAATTTTTTGCGCATGCTCAGACTGTTACTGAGGGAAAAGGAGATTCAAGTCCGAGTCCGACTCGCGGGCGAAGCGGCGGGGCGCCCTTCGGGTGATGGCTCCCGGAGCCAGTGCTCCGCTTGCTCCGCCCTAGTTTCGCCTCTGGGAGAAAACCAGACTTTGTGAAAAGGAGAAGTACTGTGGAAATGCAATGTGGAGGAAGAAAAAGAGGCACAGAAAAAAGTGGGACATACATGGAAAGATGTTCGTTTTTATGGGGACGGGGGAATTACCTAGAAGCAGAAGGATCTGTGGGATAATGGTGGTTTTGGAGCAGACGAGATGAGAGAACTGGGGAACTAAGCTGGGAGGAAATGGGAGCTCAAGCTGAAATGCAAGGATATAGACATTAAGGAAAAATGAAATTGCATCGCCAATGGACCATATGTGGGGAAGGGGCAAATCGAGAGTGGGACGACAAATGACCAAGGTGGCCATTCCTTTGTCTGCGGATACAGCTTTCTGGAACATAGAAGCAGAGAGGGAGTCACAAGGAAGGACAGGTAGCCAAGGTTCAGCAGACTTTGGAGGCAAGCCCAAAAGAATAAGGCACAGATGGGAGAAGAGGATAGGCAACGAAGGGTTTAACAGGTGGACCCAGTGGCACTGAGAAATGGCATGTCTGGTCTTGGAAGGAGAGTGGGGAAACGTAAGAGGCATGACTGCTTTCCAAAGGAGAGGTTCAAAAGGCAGATTTCAAGGGGCAAACCCTGTGAACATAAGAACATAAGAAGAGCCTTACTGGATCAGGCCAAAGGCCCATCTAGTCCAGCTTCCTCTGAGAGCACACAGCCAACAAGATAACCTGTTTCCTGCTGTCACTCTCTTGCACCTGGCACAGAGAAACCCTACTTCTAAAGCCAGGAGGTTGCTTATGGCTTGTAACCTGTGATGGTCTTTTCCTCCATGAATCTATCCAAACCCCTTTTAAAGGCATCTAGGCCAGGTGCCATCACCACATGCTGTGGCAAGGAGTTCCACAGATGAATTACACTCCAATTACTATGGAGACTGGGCAGAGGCTTGTCTGATCCTAGGAAGTAGGAAGGAGGCAGGAGAAGATGAAGCAGAAGGATGGGCAAAGAGGCGAGTTTCCTATATTCCAGGCTTGACACAGAGATTCCTGGGTAGCTGATGAAACGATAGCGTGAGACACAGCACAGTGGGCAATTCTCTGAATACACTGAACTTAGGCAAGTTAGAATGAGCCATTTGGGGGTCCTGGCAGACCAGGTGTGCTCAGCTGGGAAATTCCAGTGTGATCAACCTGCCAAAGAGTATACCATCCACACTGAGGTTTTCCTGTGGTAACTATGCTACTCACAGGAATATGCAAAGGAGGTTCCAGTCCCAGCCTGAAAGGTCAGTTTGTGAGTTGTGGGTTCCATGCAGGTGTCAACCAGATGAAACCATTCAATCCAGGTATGACCTGAAATGAAAGTGATACCTCTAGTGGTTTCCTAGATAGGAACAGAGACTGAAACTGGAGTTGCACACATCACTAACTGTCTCCTTCCATCTTATGGCTAACGTGCAGCCAAACATCTCCCTGTTGGCTGTTGTTCATTGTGTCGCCACAAGGTCTTTTGGCACCATGGAAATCTCAAACGCCCTGTTCCTCTGCCAGCAATCCATAAGTGGTTGTTATGGGTGCAGTATTTATATTCTCATTTTTCTTTCCTGATTTCCATTAAAAATATTCACCATTGCAACCATTCTGGAGATCTTTCTTGTTTTCTGAATGAGGAACACTCTCCCTATCTAGTCTCTCTCAATCCCCCCTTTCAGACATCATATAAACATGGGGGGGGGGGAGAGAGAGAGAGCAGAATTCCAGAATCCTGACTTCCGCAAAAGATCAGCCTTGCATACAACTATCAATACACAGAACTTCTCTACATGATCTAGATTCCATGTACATCCCAATTGCTCAGAAAGAGCTCCAAGTATGTGCATATAACATCTGACAAGGACTTTTCTCTCACTCACTAATGCACAGAGGCAGGAACACTGATTGACCATGCAAGCACTCACAAGCAATGCATTCATGCTACAACACACAACAATCTTGCAGTCAGAGGAAGCACAAAGCACAGTGTGAAGTGTAGCTTTAGACCCCTCCATTCCTTTCTGCCTAACTTTGCAATGTATTTTTGGAACTTATTTCAAAGTATTGATATGTCGCTTTATATATTAGAAATGTTATGTTGTGGGGATTACACATGATGCTTATCCTTCTAGCAAGACACAATGCATTTTAGAATAGGGTGGTATGAGAGGACGAAAAACGCAGGAGCGCAAATGGTCCATCCACAATGGCCACACTGAGAGAGGTGCAGAAAACCCTGCCCCCATCACTCCAAGGGTGCCCTGAATATGGCACTGAAAGAAGAGCCTCAAAGTGTATCATTACACAGTTATGATTTATTTAGGCTTCAGGGAAAAGAATGATAAGAGTGATGACGTGAGATACTGGACTGCATCAGCCTTGGATTTTTCTACAACCTTTTAACAGAGACCAGCACTTGGACATGAGGAACAGTCAAAACCTTGCTTCCTACGGCTTTCCGTAAAGCCTCTTTGACCTCATTGTTCCTGATTGTGTATATGAAAGGATTCAGCACTGGGGTGATGACAGTGTTTAGCACGGAGAGGGATTTGTTGAGGCTGAATGAAGAGTTCATGGTTGTGGGCCGTAAGTACATGAAAAGGACTGCCCCGTACAAGATGCTGACCACCGTCAGGTGAGAGGCACAGGTGGAGAAGGCCTTCTGCCGCCCGCTGCTTGATGGGATGTGGAGAATTGTGGAAATGATGAAGGTATACGATAACACTGTTAGGAGCAGAGAGGTCAGTATAACAGCCACAGCAATCAGGAAGCCGAGAGCTTCAATGAGTTGTGTGTTCCCACCGGCAATCTTCAGCATTGGTCCTATGTCACAATAAAAATGGTTGACTATGTTGGAGTTGCAAAAGGGAAGTCTCACTACCAAGATTGTCTGTACAAAAATGGTGAGAAAGCCCCCAAACCAGGCACACAACGCAAGCTGAAAGCAAATGCTGGAGGTCATGATGGTGTTGTACCTCAGTGGCTGGCAGATGGCTAAATACCTATCGAAGGACATGAGAGTAATGATGTAAAACTCTGTGATGCCAAAGAGGAAGTGGAAGTAGGACTGCGCCATGCAGCAGTAGAAGCAGATGGTGGTCTTTGCTGAGACAAGGTTGGCCAGCATCTTGGGGACAACTGTAGTGGTGTACCACATCTCCAGGAAAGAGAGGTTGCTAAGGAAAAAATACATTGGCGTCTGGAGTTGACGGTTGAGCCTCACCATCACAATGATGAGGCCATTCCCCATGATGGACAAAATGTAGAGCAGGAGGACGACTACAAACAACGTGATATTCATTCCCCAAATGTGAGGGAATCCAAGGAGAATGAATTCTGTCACCCGTGAACAGTTGTTCAAATCCATGACCAGTTTTCAGTTTGCCATGAGACTGCAATAAGAGAAGAGAGATGGGAAATCTTTTTATAGATATTTTATCTATCTTCCTTTACAGAGAAGAATACAAATTATCTTTCCGTTCTACTGTACTAGAGGCTTAGAAAGCAATGAATTGCAGCACAACTGTATGCATGTCATAACATAAGGTCCATTAATGTCAATGGGATGAGAGTAGACCCCATTGAACACTGTGGGTCTTACTTTCAAATAAAGGTGTACACTGCAGAACCCAAGATTGGATCTGGGTTTTTATGAGGCTGCAATCATATACGTACAGACCCAGAAATAAGTCCCATTGAGTTCAGTGGGGCTTACTTTTGAGTAAACTTGGCTAGGATTGTGCTGTTAGTGTGCTTTTAAGTAAAAAAAATGTGGATGGTGTAACTTTTCTAGATTCAGATTCATGTATTTTAAAAGCTATTTTTACATTGTATATAATGCTAAAAGACAGACGACGATGTTAGATGAGACAGACAGACAGACAGACAGACAGACAGATAGATAGATAGATAGATAGATAGATAGATAGATAGATAGATAGATAGATAGATAGATAGATAGATAGATAGATAGATAGATAGATAGATAGTTCTAAAAATAACCTCCATGAGCAGATGGACTTTCTCATCTGACAAGATGATGTGAACTTCAACTAGAAGTTTCATAAGTTTAAGTAGGAAAGTGTTACGACTGGATCATTTACCTCCTGTTTCATTCCATCCTCATTATACTGTTTTATGAACTCTGATACCAAGCAACATGATATTTCATATGACAACACCAAGGAATGTTAAGGTGCAGAATTGAACTGTTTTACTGGCACCTCTTGCTACAAATGAACTGAACTGTTACCAGCCATGTTTTTCTCAAAGACATTGGTTCAAGACAAGAACTCTGTGGAAGCTCAGAGTTTTACAGTATGTGAACTCTTACCCCACAAACACACATCCTGGAAGAAGAAAAGATAATCCCATCATGCCTCAAGTGGACTGCAACTTTTAATCCTTTACTCATCCTTTGTTTCTGCATCTATGTTTGCTTTTCTGAATGCAATTTCAGTAATTTGTAACTTTGTAACAAAATGATTGTATTATACCTGTATGTTTGCATTAACTTGGGTAAATTTCATCTTGGGTGCGAGACATCTCTCTGGCACCACTGTTTTACTCCATTTGCATGTTAGCTGACACATGAAGCAACAAAAGATTACTTGTTACCTACATCCTGCAAGGATTAGGGAAGCCCCTTTCTATTCTCATCCCAAGTTACCCATTTACACATCAAACATAGCTCCCCAAAGTTACACATTTATTCTGAATAAGCTAGCCTGCACGTAGCACCATCCCTAAAAACTCCTTAAAAAGGAAAGCTTTTTTCCTTACATTTTGTAACTCATCTGAGTTTCCAAACTACCATCCGCTACCTTGGCAAGGCTCTCCTCTTCAAGAACAGGTAGCTATGAAAAGCTGATTTCTGCCTCCCCCCCTTCCCCCTCTCTATTCTTAGATGTTAGGAATTGGGTTGGAGGAAGCAGGGACACCCCAAATTCTCTCCCTGACCCCCCCTTTCCTTTGCACCAAATACACTCTGCATTACAAGCAACCACCATCATTAAGACAGGAACACCTACACTATGTTTAAGATAATAGAAACATATTTTTCCATTATTGGTGTCCAACCATGGACATATTATTATTGCTGAATATATATTATTTCTCTGTATGCAATAATTTTACCTTTGTCCTTTTTTAATAAATCCATAACCTTTCATTGGAAGTTATTTTCTCTCAGTCTCTCTCTTTGCTAAGTTAAAAGGGAAGCCCTGCATTACGCTGATTTGTTATCCAGTATAAAAGATCCCTTGTTCCAAATTGGGCTGTGCTAATTTCCCCTAAGAACTAGCTCTTTCGGTAACAAAAGAAGTTCATAACTGAAACTACTGTACAGTATTCTTGAAATACCCCAAAACAGATTATGAGCTATCTAAGAAAGAGGAGAGATGAGGGTGAAAGAGGAGAGTACAAAAGTTGGCTTGAAACTCAACATTAATAAAACTAAGATCATGGCATCTGGGCCCATCAATTCCTGGCAAATAGAAGGGGCAGAAATGGAAGCAGTAACAGATTTTACTTTTCTGGGCTCCAAGATCACTGCAGACGGAGACAGCAGCCATGAAATTAAAAGACGCTTACTCCTTGGAAGGAAAGCTATGGCAAACTTAGACAGCATAATAAAAAGCAGAGATATCACCATGCCAACAAAAGTTCGCATAGTCAGGGCGATGGTGTTCCCAGTAGCAATGTATGGTTGCGAGAGTTGGACCATAAGGAAGGCTGAGCGCCGAAGAATAGATGCTTTCGAACTGTGGTGCTGGAGAAGACTCCTGAGAGTCCCTTGGACTGCTAGGAGATCAAATCAGTCGATCCTAAATGAAATCAACCCTGACTGTTCCCTGGAAGGACAGGTAATGAGGCTGAAGCTCAAATATTTTGGCCACCTAATGCGAAGAGAGGACTCTCTGGAGAAGACTCTGATGCTGGGAAAGATTGAAGGCAAAAGGAGAAGGGGAAGGCAAAGGATGAGATGGTTAGACAGCATCACCGATGCAACGAACATGAAAATGAGCGAACTCAGGAAGATAGTGGAGGACAGGAAGGCCTGGCGGGATATGGTTCATGGGATCATGAAGGGTCGGACACAACTTAACGACTGAACAACAACAAAGAAAGATACTCACATGCTAATGGATGGATCCGTCAAAAATGTGCTGGAAGTATACATTTAAACTTAGAACCAGAAGTTCAAATGTTCTTCATATTTCACACCAAAATTAAAAAATGTTATTCCTGTGACTTCTTGCATTCAACGTGTTATTCGATGTGCTTCTTGCAAGGGCCCTGGAAATCTATCCAACCTTCTTTCTAGTTTATACTTTTCTTCATGATCTCTTCAATTCCTTTAACCATCCAGTGCTTTTTCTTCCTGTCTATCTATCTACCCAACTAGCGATTCATGTTCCTCAGTCCCACAAGAATGGGTGGCAAAACCAAATCAAGATGCCCAGCACGCCGTGAGATGAATGTTTGCAGGATTTTGCCCCCTTTTTATCTGCACTGTTTAAAGCACTTGCGATAGATTATTCACTGCAAATGAGACATTTTCCAGCTATCTTCTAGGACCGCTCTCGGGATCTAGGATCTCTCTCCGTGGATTTTCTCTCTAAGGATATGCCCTGGGATTTCCCATAAGAAAACTCCACACATTGTGTTACGAATATACTATTTTAAACCATCTTCATTCAATAAGATATTCTGATACTGGCTTCCAAAAACGTTCTCCCTAAAAATGTATGTAGTCAAGAAACTTATCCCAGTATTACCACTAATGAAACTTCTGACAAATTGTATGCATTCTACATCATGTCCACGTAATTTCCCCTGGAGCCCATTTACTATAACTCAGTGGTTCTCAAACTTTTTAGTACAAGGACCCACTTTTTAAAATGACACTCTATCATGACCCACCTAGCTTTTCGAGACGCTAAAACTTTTATCTCCCTATATTTAAACAAGCTTGTAACTGCAGGAGCTCAGCTTTTTGAAGGGCAGCTATCAGATTTTTGAATAGCCGCAGAGCTTGTGGCAATTACTTATCTGATCTTTCCATCACCTGGGACCCACAGAAATTAGGTCGTGACCCACCAAGTTTGAGAAACACTTTTATAACTTATACTGTAAGGTAAAGGTGACCCCTGCCAATTAAGTCCAGTCGTGTCTAGGGTGTGGTGCTCATCCCCATTTCAAAGCCGAAGAGCCAGCGTTGTCCGAAGATGCCTCCGTGGTCATGTGGCCGGTGTGACTCTTATAATTTGGATCTTGCATTTTATGTATACAGTACATTTTGTGACCAAGATCCAAAGGACTACATGGAGTACTCTTTGTTACATGGGAGAACATTTCACTCCCCAACGAGCCAAAAAACCCTTAACTTTTGAATGACATTTCATGAGGTATGAGGAGCTTTTGGTGGAATGAAAAGTGCAGGCACCAGCCCAATGAGGGTTCTATATTCTTCCTCATGCCTCATGCCTTTGAACAATGGCAGCGCCAAGGCCGATGGTGTCTGGTGCGCAGGTGCGGAGCGCAGAGACTCAGAAGAAGGTTGTGGTGATGATGTGATGATTCATCTCCTCATCGTGTCACCGCCACTTCCTGTTAGGTAAAGGTAAAGGTGATCCCTGACAATTAAGTCCAGTCATCTCCGACTCTAGGGTGTGGTGCTCATCCCCATTTCAAAGCCGAAGAGCCAGTGTTGTCCGAAGACGCCTCCGTGGTCATGTGGCCGGCATGACTCTCCTTGCCGCAGCGCGTAGCATGTGGCTGGAACACGGAGCGTTGTTTACCTTCCCGCGAGCAGTACCTATTTATCTACTCACATTAACATGCTTTCGAACTGCTAGGTTGGCAGGAGCTGGCCAAGCAACGAGAGCTCACCCCGTCGCGGATTCAAACTGCCACCGCTATTTCAAGCTAAATGGCAGCAAGGGCAGGTGGGAGGACCCATCCAGGACTAAACAGAAGACTCGGGCGGTGATTGCAGCACCCACTGGAACATCACACCAGTTGCACCTCCCTAGCGACGCAACTGCCTTTGAATATCAGTTGAAGAGTAATGCCTTTCTGTTCTACTCATGGGCATCTTAGAGGCAGCTGGGAAGCCAGTAGACCTGGTTATACTGGATTCGATGAGCCTTTGGCTTGATCCAGCAGGACTTTTCTTATGTTCTTACCCTCCTCCCTGGTGCATATAGGCTCAGGGCAGCCTCCTACAGCATGCAGGGTCTTCAGAGAACCCCACCATCATAGCACAGCTCACTTAGTGGTGGTGACAGCCAGCTGCTCATCCTCAACCCTTTCACAATGGTTAGCCAATAGTTCTGTTCCAAAGACCACTGCAATGATGCTGAGGACTTTGGGAGAAAGCCATTGGCAGGTGAGAGTAATTTATATGTTGTAGGAATGTAATTTGTTTTTTATTGGATTCACTTTTATTTTCCTTCTTAGGAGAGTAGTTTGGTCTTCTTTTTTCTTAAATCTTTTAACCTGCTTGGATAGCAGAAACACAGTGTAAACATGTTTTAAACAAATGCAGATGGGACAGGTTTTCTAATGGGAGACTGTTTTGAGATGTCTGTAACAAAAAACAAAATATTCCAAATTCCATTCATTTTTTCAAAAGTCTATTAGATTGCAATCCTGTCCACATGCAACTGGGAGTTCACTGATTTCAATGAGACTTACTTCTGAGTAGACATGCTTAGGATTGTGCTGTTAGTCTTGTCCAATTTTTAATGCCACGAACCATAGGCTGATGCAAGACAAACTGTTCCTGGCATAATATGTGGACTGTACTTGTGGGAAATTAATGTGCATCTCTTGGGGGGGGGGGAATCCCAGAGCTTCTGGAGAAGATGGTGGATAATTTTGCATTTGCCCTGAACAATTTGTAGTAATGCCTTTAAATAGTTTTGTTTAAACAGGGAAAAAGAAACGAAGACATATTCCTCTAATATGCTGAACATGTTAATCAGATTTTGCAACACATTTCTTTCACGATAAATGTCTTTGGAATCTTTGGTGGGGAGTTAGAGAGATTGATGGGGGGAAACGGGGTGGATCTGAACTTGAAGTTCAGCATTTGGAGTACATGGCTTCTGAGCTAAGGGTTCGCAGTGCTATCCTTGGCATCTCTTAGCAGACTGCAAAAGTCTCTTGGCATCTCTTGGCATCTCTATCTGAAACTGTGGAGAGCCCATGCCTGTCAATGCAGATAATATTAAGCAAAATGGATTGATTTTAAGACACATCGTAAGGCAGTGTCCTCTATTCAGGAGTGGAGAGAGAGGATCTCAGGAAGAAGGACCGAGGAGAGGAATCTGTAGAATTGATGGTCCAATCCTATGGGCCATTTGCGACTGCAAGAGGAGCACCCTGGTGTCACAAAACACCCCGCAACAGTGCATGGAGCGCACTGCTGCCAGGCAAGTCTGAAACACTGCTGCAAAGTGGCAGCAGCATCAAAGCTCCATTGCCACAGACCCTGTGCTGAGACAACCTCAGTAAGCCAGCAGCAGCAGGTGTGTGTCATGGGTGGGGAACGGGAGGGCGGGGGAGTTTGGGGGAGGACCAGGAAAGGGCAGAGGGTGTTTCAGGGGAGGAAGGGGGTGGATCCCATCGGCAGTGACTTGTGCCAAGATTCTACACCCCAAATCCCTCCTTGGAATGCCCTCTGGCATAAACTTTCATGAATTACACACCACTTGACCAGATGCATCATTGCACTATGGATGATAATCTATGAAAGTTTATGATGAAATAATTGGTTAGTCTTTAAGGTGATACAAGAATCTGATGCTTTTGTTACCTGAACACCTCAAACGTGGTAGGTTCTTAGTAGATTTTTCTAAAACGGTAGATGCTATTTCCCTAACACAAATGTAAGCATGCCTTGATAGACTCTTCCTCTTTAATCCACCCATCTATCAATCCTTTCACATATATTACCTGCAAATAGCTTATCCATCTCTTAGTATGCAGTTTTTCAATGCTTCTTAGCTATTCGTCCCTCTCTCTCTCTCTCTCTCTCTCTCTCTCTCTCTCTCTCTCTCTCTCTTCCTCCATCTGCTATATTCTATACCCTCTTAATCCCAGGCAAGGATGTCACTTTAGCGTGGTAGGGGGGCGGACTGCCGGAGGGTGACGCGCGCAGAGGGTGACGCGCGCACCCACGTGTGCATCACCTCTGCTGTGCGCGTCGCCCTTCGGAGGCTCCAAGGCCGGGAGAAGGCCTCGGAGCGTCCGCCCCGTCTGGCTGTCCGGGGCCTTCTGACGAGGCCCAATGTGGCGATATGTAATTTATTACATTTTTCACGCCTGCGCAGAACGTTTCTCGTTGTGTGCATGCGTGAAAAATGTAATAAATCACGTATTAAAGCATTGGGCCTCGTCAGAAGGCCTCGGACAGCCTGCCGGCTCGGATGTTTGGAGCCGGCAGCAGTGGGGGGGTATGGGAACAGGCGCATGCCGCTTTGGGGCGGCGCGCGCCCTAGTGACGCGCCTGATTTCTATCTGTATTGATTTATCTGTGTAAATTCTGTTTCAAATAGAGATTTGCAGACATAGAATTTATATGAATGCACATTTCTTTTGAGAAGTTTTGAGTTGAGAAGACCATCTGAGGCAGATTTTTTCCCCTCAATCTGAGTTTCCTCTTTTATAGACAGAAAATGGGGAAAAGTTTTTTTTAAAGATTTGCTCTATATTCTGATTTATCTTAAACATCTGAAGAAATAAGAGTTCTCCATCTCTCTTTTCTTATTGCAGACTTTATGGAAACCCCAAAGTCATGGATCTGAGCAATTGTTCAAGAGTGACAGAGTTCATTATCCTTGGATTTTCACACATTGGGGGAATGAAAACCACTGTGTTTGTAGTTGTCCTCCTGCTGTACCTGTTGTGCATCACAGGGAATGGTCTCATCATCATCATGGTGGTCATGGACCACCGGCTTCAGACACCCATGTACTTCTTCCTTTGCAATTTCTCCATCATTGAGATTGGGCACACCACTGCATTTATGCCCAAGATGTTGGCCAACCTCATCTCAGGAACAACCACTATCTGCTTCAACTGCTGCATGGTGCAGTTGTACTTCTACTTCCTCTTTGGTGCCACAGAGTTCTTCATTCTGGCGGTCATGTCCTTCGATAGGTACTTGGCCATCTGCAAACCACTGAGGTACAACACCATCATGACGTCCAACGTCTGTCTTCAGCTTGCACTTGTTGCCTGGTTTGGGGGATTCTTCTCCATCCTTCTTGAATTCCTAATGCTAGTGAGGCTTCCCTTTTGCAGCTCTAATATCATCAACCACTTCTATTTTGACTTAGGTCCACTGCTGAAGATTGCAGGTGGGGACACAACGCGTATCGAAGTTCTTTTCTTTTTCATTTGTTCTGCTGTCACACTGACTTCTCTGCTCCTAACATTGTTGTCCTACATCTTCATCCTCTCCACAATTCTCCGCATCTCTTCAAGCAGTGGGCGGCAGAAGGCCTTCTCCACCTGTGCCTCTCACCTGACTGTGGTCAGTATCTTGTACGGGGCAGTCATGTTCATCTACTTACGGCCCACAGTCACACCTTCTTCTCTCAGTCTTAACAAAGTGGTAGCCATATTGAATATGATGGTCGCTCCAGTACTAAATCCTTTCATATACACTATCAGGAATAATGATGTCAAAGAAGCCTTACGGAAAGCCTTCAGAAGAAAGACATAGTCTTTGCCTAATTTTGAAGGTAGGTCTGTGAAACCTTTGGTCCAACACTCGACTTGGGCTGATGCAAGATAGCCAGTACAATGCTTACTGATTCACACATCTCCTTCTGTATATCAATGTTATATGTCATATTATTGTCTTTAGTCATTGTATTAATTTTAATAAATTATACATTTGCAACGGAGTGGACTCTTCGTATAGCCTTTGATTCTTATGGTGACCGTTTGTGGCTGGGTGAATTGTGGCCAAAGGTTACAAGGACCCTAGACAAGCATGTTTAGGGGCACGTGAAAATGCAGGTTGGACTAACTGACCTCCAAGATCACTTCCAACCATAGCATACTCTGAAAAGATGTCCAATAGTTAGAGGATCAACAGAAAACATACACACAAATTGATGAACAGGATGTTAGTTGAGGGATTGACAGGTAACAGGATGGAGAGAGAGAGAGAGAGAGAGAGAGAGAGGTGGGACTGGTGTCCTGTCCTTGTTGGATGCCGTATCCCAGAGGTTTTCAACCTGTGGTACGGGTACCCCTAGGGGTACGTGGACCTCTTGCTGGGGGTATACCAAACCCTGCCCCTTATCTGCCCCATCAGCAGCTAATTAAGTGTTAATTAACATGGATTTTAAATTGTAATTATTTTCGGAGCCCTTCTGTCTCTCTTATTTTGGTTTTGGGCTTATTTTTGTACTTTAGAAAATGTACTTTGGTGGGGTGGGGGAGGGAGGAGCTGATTTTGGGAAGTGTGATTTGGAAAAAAAAGAGATCCTTGCATGTCTGTCTTTCTCTCACACTCACAGAGTTAAATAAGACATTTTTTCACATTTAAAATTGTTTTAGTACTTTTTAATTTAATGATTAATTACCTAATTAATTAATTGATTAATACAGTTAATTAGCAGTTAATTAGCAGGGGGTACTTCAGAAAATTGGACCGTGATAGGGGGTACCAGGACCTCCAAAGGTTGAGAACCCCTGCCGTATCCTATCCTCCCTCCCAGGCCTTGAGTCCTGACAGGAGACTACTCAGTTCTATGCCAGCTAAAGAGCTGGTGGAGAACCAAGTAGCCGCATTGCCCGCTTACTCCAAGTAGACCTCCTTCCCTGGATAGCCGCCTTGGGCATTTGCCTTTCAGCATAGGAAAAGGTGGGATATATTTTTTTAAATAAAGAAAGAAATAGGATTCAGCATGGGCCACACAGCCAACGCTGATCACCCTACTCCAGGGGAGGATAGGATTGGGCCGCCCATCTTGTCCAACTTTTAATGCAATGAAACAGGTTGAAGCAAGCCAACACATTCCTGACATAATGGATGGACTTGGCTCATGGGAAATTAACCTACTTCTCTCTGGAGGAAGAATCTCAGAGCTCCTGCAGAAGGTGGTGGTGGATCATTTCTCATTTGCCCAGAAAATCTGTAGTAAGGTCTTTAAATAGTACAGACAAAACAATAGGAAGAAATATTCCTCTAATATGCTTTGCATGAATCTAACAAACATGCTGCATGTTTGTTAGATTTGTAATACATTCCCTTCTGAGATAAATGTATAGGGAATATTTGCTTGCCTGCCTGCCTAACTGGGTGGAGAACAGGGGATGAAGATCAATGGTAGAGGGCACGCCTTGCATGCCAACAAGTTCCAAGTTCAATTGCTAGCTTCTCCAGATAGAATTCGCAAAGGTCGCTGTCTGAAATTGTGGGGAACCACCAATATAGCCGTTTGATTTTGTGATGCATTTCTGTTTGGATAAATTTCGAGGGGATCTTTGGATAGGTGGGTGGAAGGATTGACAGGGAAAATGAAAATGTTGAAGACCAGCATGTAGAATACATAGTTTTGACTTAAGGGCCCCTCGTTTGGTCCTTAGAGTCTCTTGGCAGATTGGGAAAGACCTCTGCCACAAACTATGAAGAGCCCCTTCATCAATAATGGGGGTACTAAGCAAGAGGAACCAATGATATGACCAATTATAAGGCAGCTTCATATATTCAGGGCGGGAGACCGAGAGAATCTCAGGAAGACAGACTGATGAGATCCCAAAGAAAAGTATAGACTAGAAGAACTGATGGATGTTCCAAGAAATACGTAGACTCAGAGGTAAGTCCCATTATGTTCAATGGGGCTTACTCCCAGGAAAATGTGTAAAGGATTGCAGCTTAAGAATATGTTGATCACGAGTATGCTGCTGTACTGTCTTTTGGTTACACTGCTCTGGTATTCTTCCTGTGGTGGCAATGCATTGCTTATTGCTGCTTATTTCGTGATACAGTTTTTGTTTTCATTGCATTTTGCTGTGTTTGCTTAGTGTGCTGCCAACCAATCCAAGGGCAGGAGGGGGAAAGTGGGATGTAAATATTTAAAGATATCAATAATCGCATTTTGTTTCACATTTCGATACCAGACCAAGAATCGCCTCCCTGTTAAGAGAAGAGTTACTGTAAGAGGAATCTATTAGTCTGCCTGTTTTTATAGTGTCATATTACCACACACACACACACACACACACACACACACACACACACACACACACACACACACACACACAAAACGGTTGTGGATGTAGAAATTATAAAGAGTTTTATTTTTGTTTTGTTCTTTTTTTTGAATGTCAATTCTGTATTTGCACTGTCCTAGTTCTTTCTAGTTATTAATTTGGGAACAGCATGTAGCATAATATCTACAGCATATGATTAGAAGAAACCAATTTCCATTCCTTGTTCTGATCATTTTCTGAAAATCTGGAAATGTGCAAACATGTTGACTTCACAAAACAAATAAGCCGTTCCGTCTCTGTTATATCATTGCAGATTTCTGTGAACCCAAGTCATGGATCTGAGCAATTGTTCAAGGGTGACCGAATTCATCATTCTTGGATTTCCACAGACTGGAACGATGAAAATCGTCTTATTTGTCATTATTCTCTTACTCTACCTCTTGTGCCTCACAGGGAATGGTCTCATTATTGTGATGGTGTGGATGGATCGCCTCCTCCAGAAGCCCATGTACTTCTTCCTCAGCAACTTCTCCATCATTGAGATTGGACACACCACTGCCTTTATGCCCAAGATGTTGGTTAACTTTCTCTCAGCCAAGGCCACCATCTGCTTCAGCTGCTGCATGGTGCAGTTATACTTCTACTTCCTCTTTGGAGTCACAGAGTTCTTTGTCCTCACTCTCATATCCATTGATAGATACTTGGCTATCTGCCAGCCCCTGAGGTACAATATGATCATGACTTCCAGAGTTTGTCTTCAGCTTGCAGCAGCTACTTGGTTGGGGGGATTTTTCTCCATCCTTTTTCAGTATGTCATGATGTTTAGACTTCCCTTCTGTGGCTCCAATATTGTGAACCATTTTTTTTTGTGACATAGGTGCTCTGTTGAAGATTTCAGGAGGGGACACACGTCTCATTGAAGCCTTGGGTTTCTTAATTACTCTGGCCTTGATACTAACCTCTCTGCTTCTGACAGTGGTATCTTATGCCTTCATCATCACCACCATTCTCCATATACCTTCAACCAGTGGGCGCCAGAAGGCCTTCTCCACCTGTGCCTCTCACCTAATCGTAGTCAGCATCTTGTATGGGGCAGTTCTTTTCATCTACTTAAGACCTAACATCACACACTCTTCTTCCGGTGTGGTCAAAGCTGTCTCCATTCTGAATATGATGGTTGCCCCAGTGCTAAATCCTTTCATATACACAATCAGGAACAATGAAGTCAAATACGCTTTGCAGAGAGCCATAGGAAAGAAGGCATTGACGTTTCCTAAACTCTGACTGCCGTCTGTGATGGAGAGAGCCCCAGATGCTTAGAGGGGCCAGAATTCCAATTGAAAGGCAACCATGTATGTATGTGTGTGTGTGTGTGTGTGTGTGTGTGTGTGTGTGTGTGTGTGTGTGTGTGTGTGTGTGTGTGTGTGTGTTCCTTTTTTCTGCAACCAATTCAGGACAGCAGATAACTGGCATGTTGCCCATTAAAATCATTGCACTGCTGATGCCAAGGGTATCCATTTGTTTTTCCTCTGTATTAGAATGAGGAAGAAATTCTAATGAACTCTGAATTGTTCTTTCCATTGAGATGACAGCTATTTTGAAAGTTTTGCTCATATATGATACATTTTGGGTTCTTTTTATGAGTCATTTTCAGGGTAGCTTCTAAATGAATGGGGTGCAGTATGGCTGAGATTAGCAAAGTCTTTGGCAGCCCAATCCTGTGTAACTCTTGCACCGGCATAACAGTAGATCCCCCGGTGTAAAAGCACTTATGCCAGTGTAACTTGCTGTACGCCGATGGATGCGGGATGGACACTGGCGTAACCCCCCCTCAGATGTCTCACATGTGCAGCTTGGATGCGGAACAGACACCAGCGCAACTCCGCCGGCACAGGGGGCATTCTGGGGGCATTCAGATGCTTTATATTGAGTCACTTAATTGGCCCACCTAGGTCCGGACTGTCTATTCAGACTGGCAGGGCTCTGGAAAGACAGGGGTCTTTGACATCCCCACCCTACCTGGAGAGATCAAAGATTGAACCTGGGGTCTTCTGCACACAACCAGGGGCAGCCCTTCTACAGGGCAGCCTTCCTGCACCAGCAGCCCCCCCCCCCCAACACTGCAGTAACTTAATGAGTATTTATTGGATTAGTGTGTATTTTCAATGATGGTGCAATTCAGCTTTTTTTGTCCTGTTTTTAACTTTGTGTGTTACCTTTGCTAAGAGAAAGGCAGGAAAGAGATACTGTATTTTAAACAAACTAATAAAATGCAGATAAAGGCTTTTTTTCTACCATGTCTTTTCATGGAGTCTGTTTGAGATGTAATTAACAAGAAACAAAATATTCCAAATTCCATTCATTTTTCAAAAGTCTATTAGGCTGCAATTGCAAACATATACACACATTGACAGTGCAATCCTAGCAAATCTGCAGCCGGCGGAACGAGTGATCCTCCGGCTGAAGCCGTCGTAAAAGTACCATAAGGAACTTTTCCGACAACTCGAGAGTAGGGAAGGCCGGCGCAAGGCCGGCCTCCCCTGCTTTGCCGACAGGACCGACGCCCACCTGCCGGAGGAGCCCGGTAAGGATCCAGCTGATGGGGGGGCGGTTCGGCCAGGAATGGAGGCCGGCCATAGGCCCAGCCGGTCGGAGAGGGTGCGGGGGATGGCTTTGGCCATATCCCATCCCCCGCTGATTGGCTGGGCTGTTACACGGCCTCCTCCAACATTTGCCAGTGATTTTGCTGGCGGAATTCCGAGGAAGACGATCAGCCCCAGCACCAGTTGCACCCGGGGAAGGGGACAAGTGTCTCCTTCCCCGGATAGACTTTCCGCTGTGTGGCTGCCTTTCCGCGGCAGAGCTCAGGATCCGACAGGCGGTCTGGGCCGCCCGGTGGATCCTTACGCAGGATTGCGCTGTGCGTAAATCCACTAACTTACTTCTGAGTAGACATGCCTAGAATTGTACTTTCTGTCTTGTCCACCTTTTAATGCATCATAGGCTGATGCAAGACAACAACATGGTCCTCGCAGACTGCATAGTCTTTGCTCATGGGAAATTAAAGTGCATATCTTTAGAGAGATGATCCCAGAGCTTTTGCTCTGGATAACTGGTGGATGATTTCACCTAAACAATTTGTTGAAGGGCTTTAAATAGCAAAGGAAGAAGGGGAAAAAAAAGAGTGAAGGAACATTCCTTGAATATATTGCACATGCTTTTTTTTTAAGTCAAATTTCTAGGCAATCTTTGCCTGTCTGCCTGCGACTCACCGGAGGGAAAGAAGGGGGTGTGTCTGGCAGAGGGCTGAGTGGAACCACCTGGAGCTAGGACTGGGGCTACAGCAGGGAAGGCAGTTGAAACCAGGTGCTTGCTGCCTCCCTTACTCTTGCAGGTATTTCAGCTTGCGACTCACCGGAGGGAAAGAAGGGGGTGTGTCTGGCAGAGGGCTGAGTGGAACCACCTGGAGCTAGGACTGGGGCTACAGCAGGGAAGGCAGTTGAAACCAGGTGCTTGCTGCCTCCCTTACTCTTGCAGGTATTTCAGCTTGCGACTCACCGGAGGGAAAGAAGGGGGTGTGTCTGGCAGAGGGCTGAGTGGAACCACCTGGAGCTAGGACTGGGGCTACAGCAGGGAAGGCAGTTGAAACCAGGTGCTTGCTGCCTCCCTTACTCTTGCAGGTATTTCAGCTTGCGACTCACCGGAGGGAAAGAAGGGGGTGTGTCTGGCAGAGGGCTGAGTGGAACCACCTGGAGCTAGGACTGGGGCTACAGCAGGGAAGGCAGTTGAAACCAGGTGCTTGCTGCCTCCCTTACTCTTGCAGGTATTTCAGCTTGCGACTCACCGGAGGCGCGAGTCTTCGGCGAGAGCCTAAGGTCTCTTTGCCCGTGGCTCTTCGCCCAGGGGCTCGAAGACCAGGCAGGCCAGCATACTGCTTCTCGCGACTGAGCCCATCCAAGCTGCTGTTTTTCAGTGGGTCACCATTTGCCTTCTCCCTTCTCCATGCACGCTGTTTGTTTGTGCACTGGACACCTTTACGGAGATTGGAGTAACCATGTCAGCATTGAGAGAATGGTTGAGTGATTGATTTTTGTATGTTGGTGACGGTTGGGTGTGTAGGTTGAGTGTGTGGTTGTTAAGTGTTGGGACTTTTGTGAATGGGTTAGGGGAGTGCGTAACCTTGGTCTCGGTGAAAGGGAGGCCTAGGGGGGGATGAGTGGGACCTCTGCCCCAGTGAGAGGGGGGCAAGGGGTGTGGGGTGCAGTGACCCAAGCCTCGGTGAGAGGGAGACGGGGGTTTCTGGACAGGAGTGGTTGGGGTTTGGATGAAGTGTTGTTAGTTAGTGGGTTGTGGATTGACTGGGTAGTGGAGTGTATGAGTTTTTTAGATTGTATGGTTAGGAAGGAGGCTCTGCTGAAAGGCTATGTGTTTGTCACCTAGAGGGAGTCTAGGGGAGGGGCGGGCAGCCACCATTAGCAGCGTGACGGGTCACGGAAGATATGGTGGGGGGGGGTTGGGCAGGCTGTTTCAGGAGAACGAGGGTCAGTCACAGGCAGACTGTCCCCCTTTCTGGCCCTTCTCCCATCCCTCTGACCCTTGGCGGTCTGGGCAACAGTCCCCTGAGTCTGAAACTGCTGCTCTTGAATGCCAGGTCAGTTAACAATAAAAGCTGCCTAGTCCAGGATTTAAATCCTGGATGAAGGTGCTGACCTGGTGTGTATTACGGAGACCTGGATGGATGAGTTGGAAGGGGTAAGTCTCTCCCAGATGTGCCCGCCGGGTTTCCGGGTATTGCAGCAGTCACGACTACAGGGGCGGGGAGGTGGAGTTGCGATAGTCTATCGTGATACCATCAGTCTCACTGGGTACCCTGTCCCGCGGTCCACTGGGTTTGAGTGCCTCCATGTCGTGCTGGAAGGGCGAGACAGAATAGGGATTCTGTTGGTGTACCGCACACCATGCTGCCCAACAGTCTCCCTGCCTGAGCTGACCGGGGTGATC
This sequence comes from Plestiodon gilberti rubricaudatus, assembly GCA_026170595.1. Taxonomy (NCBI): domain Eukaryota; kingdom Metazoa; phylum Chordata; class Lepidosauria; order Squamata; family Scincidae; genus Plestiodon; species Plestiodon gilberti. The sequence goes on from JANXHW010000006.1 coordinate 5,235,806, forward strand.
TCGGCGGTGGCGTTGGAGTGCCCTCGCCTATTGGTGTTGGGGAACTTTAATGTCCACACTGAGGCACCAAGGACAGCCGCGGCTCAGGACTTCATGGCCGCCATGGCAACCATGGGTCTGTCTCAGAGAATATCTGCCCCGACGCACGATGCAGGACACACGCTGGACCTGGTGTTTACTGCGGGGCAGGTGGATGGTGATCTGGATGTGGAGGAAATTAACATCACTCCTTTGTCATGGACAGATCACTTCCTGGTGGGATTTAGGCTTGTCGCGGCTTGTCGCCTCCGCAGTGGTGGGGGACCTCATTCTATGGTCCGCCCCCGGAGGATGATGGATCCGGATGGATTCCTGAGGGCTCTGGGGGATTTTCCTGTTGCCAGAGTCGGCGACTCACCCAGCGCCCTGGTTGACCTCTGGAATGGGGAAATGACCAGGGCTCTGGATCTGATTGCTCCTGAGCGTCCTCGACCAAGCCGCAGAGTCAGAGCGGCCCCTTGGTTTACTGAGGAGCTGCGGACGATGAAGCGGCAAGGTAGATGTCTAGAGCGACGGTGGCGGAAAACTTGTGCTGACTCCGACCAGGCACGGGCTAGAGCTCAATTCAGAGCCTATTCCGTGGCGGTGGTGGCAGCTAAGAAGGCTTTCTTTTCTGCTGGCATCGCGTCTGCGGAGAACCGTCCAGCTGAGCTTTTCCGTGTGGTCCGGGGCCTGCTCCATCTGGCCCCCCCAGTAGATGGGGTGGAACACACGGTGGCTCGCTGTGACGAGTTTGCAAAGCACTTCGTGGACAAAGTCGATCAGATTCAGCATGACTTGGACGCTGCGTTAGCAGTATCTAATGATGTCCCTGAGGCACCTGTCTGTTCTACTTCCTGGGATTCTTTTCAACTTGTAGAACCTGAGGATGTGGACAGGATACTTTGGAGTGTGAGACCGTCCGCTTGCCCGCTTGACCCTTGTCCGGCATGGCTGATTAGAGCTGCCCGGGCGGGGCTGGCTGAGTGGACGGGGAGGGTGGTAAATTCATCTCTGAGGGAGGGGGTGGTGCCGCTGTCTCTGAAGCAGGCGGTGGTGCGCCCCCTCCTGAAGAAACCCTCCCTGGACCCCACTATTTTGAACAACTTCCGGCCAGTCTCGAATATCCCGTTTCTGGGCAAGGTGATCGAGTGGGTAGTGGCGTCCCAGCTCCAGAGGGTCTTGGAGGAAGCTGATTATCTGGATCCATTCCAGTCTGGCTTCAGGCCGGGGTTCGGGACAGAGACGGCCTTGGTTGCCTTGGTGGATGACCTGCGCCGGGGACTGGACAGGGGGAGTGCGTCCCTGTTGGTCCTGCTGGACCTCTCAGCGGCTTTTGACACCATTGACCATGGTGTCCTCCTGGGTCGGTTGGCCAGGTTGGGGCTTGGAGGCACCGTTCTGGGGTGGTTCCGCTCCTTCCTGGCTGATAAATCCCAGAAGGTGGTGCTGGGGGATGCTTGTTCGGCACCCTTGCCCTTGAGGTGTGGGGTGCCACAAGGGTCAATTCTATCCCCCATGCTGTTTAACATCTATATGAAGCCGCTGGGAGAGGTCATCCGGGGATTTGGGGTAGGGAGTCATCAGTATGCGGATGACACCCAGCTCTTTCTCTCCTTTCCACCTGACTCCAAGGGGGCAGTCGATGTCCTGAATCGTTGTCCGGAGGCAGTTGGGAGCTGGATGGGGGCTAACAAGCTGAAATTAAATCCTGATAAGACAGAGGTTCTTCTGGTCCAGAAGTCTACGACTCAGGTACTGGATCATCGTCCTGCTCTGAATGGGGTTGTACTCCCTCTGAAGGAGCAGGTCCGCAGCTTGGGGGTTCTCCTGGATGCGCAGCTGCTCCTGGATTCCCAGGTAGTGGCTGTGGCCAGGGGGGCTTTTGCCAAGCTTCAGCTGGTGCGCCAGCTGCGACCGTACTTGGATCGTGCAGACCTGGCCACAGTGACCCATGCCCTAGTGACATCTAGACTAGATTACTGCAATGCGCTCTACATGGGGCTGCCTTTGAAGACTGTTCGGAAACTGCAACTAGTGCAGAATGCCGCGGCCCGTGTGGTTGCCGGGGCTTGTCAGTTTGACTTGGTCGAGCGTTGCTTCGGCGGCTACACTGGCTGCTGGTTCGTTTCCGGGTACAATTCAAAGTGCTAGTTTTGACTTTTAAAGCCCTCAACGGCTTGGGTCCAGGGTATTTGAGGGACCGCCTCCTTCCTTATAATCCGACCCGTACTCTGAGGTCATCAGGGGGGCCCTGTTAACCGTGCCGCCTTTGACAGAAGTGAGGGGGATGGCGGCGCGGAATAGGGCCTTCTCGGCGGTGGCACCCCAATTGTGGAATTCCCTCCCCCTGGAATTAAGAATGACTCCCTCTTTAGAGGCCTTTCGGCGGGGCCTTAAGATGTTTTTATTTAGGATTGCTTTTAATGTCTGACGTGGTGGGCTGACCTTTTAACAAATGGTTTTAACATATGTAAATGTGACCCACTGGGGTTGTTTGTTTTAACTTAAATTGTTTTAATTAATTATTTTAATGTGTTTAATGTGTTTATATGTATTTTATGTATTTTAATATGTTGTAAGCCGCCTTGAGTGCCCTTGGGAGAAAGGCGGGCTACAAATTCCTTAAATAAATAAATAAATATGTGGGGGGAACCGTTTCACAAAATGCATTTGTTGAAAAATCCAGTTTTAAATATTAGATTTCTGGTTCTTGGCTTAATAATGCATGTTTGATACGTATTTTAATGGACCCATCAGTAAGAATGTATCTGTCTTTGAAGGCTCATGGTCTTTTTCCTGTCCTTGAAGGATAACTGTAAGTTGTTTTGTTTGTTTGTTTTAATTTGTAAAGATGATTCTGTATTTGTCAAGTACAGTACTAGGGGTTTCTTCTCTGGCTCGTCCCTACAAATTCGTATTTTTTTTTATCCCAGATGCCCATTCTAAAGAAGGAGGATTGAGGACAAAAAAGGGCTTCCTAACATGAGCCGTTTAGTCACTCAGATCAGTTTGAATCTAGGATTTCAATCTCATACCCCAACCAAATATGAGCTATGTCACCTTTCAAAATGTTCTGTATTCATAGAGTATGATGCTTACCAATTCACACAACACATCTTCTTAAAACAATAATGTTTGTAAAGAATAATAAATAAAACAATAATATTTGTAAACTCCTTGCTGTTCAAAAGTGCAGCAACAACCTGCAGACTGAGGGTTATCTTCACGCACAAACACACTCAAATAAATATTCTGTTCTTCAGACATGCTGTAAATATAAGCTCATCTTTGCTGCATTCTATTAAGGACCTGTCAGATGATCGCTCTAAACTTATATTTATTTATTTATTTATTTATTTTTCACATTTTTATACCGCCCTTCCTCCAAGGAGCTCAGAGTGGTGTACATATTTCCTCCCCTCCTTTTGTCCTCACAACAACCCTGTGAGGTAGGTGGGGCTGAGAGATAGTGACTGGCCCAAGGTCACCCAGGAAGCTTTGTGGCTGAGCGGGGATTTGAACCTGTATCTTCCAGGTCTAAGTCCGACTCCCAAACCACTACACCATCCTGGTATATCCTAACATATCAATGTTAAAGACAAAGTGGCCCCCTTGTAATTTTTTTCTCCCAATTTGTCATTCTGTCTTTGAACGATTAGAACATAAAGCTTCATTCAAAGGATACTTGGTCATGACTTAAGCACCATTTGAATCAATGAGACAAGGAAAGAATGACTAACTTCAGTTCCATTCATTTCCAAGGGACTTGGTTATGACCCATATTCTTTGGAAGACCCAAAACAAGGGACTAATAGGAAAAATATATCCAATTCTGGTCTTTGTCAGTTGACACAAATGGTGTCTTTTGAGAAAAAAACAGTAGGGAACATATCTAGTTGCTATGATGCTACCAGATCAATATGGTGACGCAGTTGAAAATCGGATAGTATAAAATCTGAAATGGAATTGCTTACAAATGAGCAATCACCGATGCTTTAAAAGTAAATATATTATCTTGACATCCTTAGCTGGAAACGCCTACCCTGATCAATTACATATATCAGTGGCCTTTTGGAAACCCCACTCTCTTTTATTTTATAAGGTGAATTTATTATTTATTTAAGCATTTGAATAGAGTAGTTGAAGAAATGGGCTCCAAAGTTGTTATTCATATGTTTATAGCACCCAACGAGTGTATGGCATCTTATTGGGAAATATTCGATTCCACTCCTTATTTTCAAACGAGTTTGATAAAATCTGGGAGAGGCTAATGGAAACGAACAGAAGGAATACATTTTCTAACCCTGTTGTGTCATTGCAGACCTTTGGGAACTGCAACCATGGATTCCACCAATTGTTCAAGGGTTACAGAGTTCATTGTCGTTGGATTCCGACAGACTGGGGCCACGAATATCACTTTGTTCGTAGTTATCCTCTTACTCTATCTGTCCTGCGTCACAGGGAATAGCCTTATTATTGTGATAGTGCTGGTGGACCACCACCTCCAGAAGCCCATGTACTTCTTCCTGAGCAACTTCTCCATCGTTGAGATTGGACACACCACTGCCTTTATGCCCAAGATGTTGGTCAACCTTCTTTCAGCCAAGTCCACCATCTGCTTCAGCTGCTGCATGGTACAGTTCTTCTTCTACTTTCTATTTGGGGTGACAAAGTTTTTTATCCTCACAATCATGTCCATGGATAGGTACTTGGCCATCTGCCAGCCACTGAGGTACAACACCATCATGACACCCCACGTTTGCCTTCGGCTTGTCCTTTTTGCTTGGTTTGGAGGGTTTTTCTCTATCATCTTCCAGTTCACAATGATGCAGAGGCTTCCCTTCTGTAGCTCCAACATTATCAACCATTTTTTTTGTGACATAGGAGCCATGTTGAAGATAGCAGGTGGGCATACACATCTTATCGAAAGCCTTTTCTTCCTGCTTGTCATGCTTCTGATCCTGACCTCTCTGCTGCTGACGGTGGTGTCTTACATCTTCATTCTCTCCACAATTCTCCGCATCCCCTCAAGCAGCGGGCGGCAGAAGGCCTTCTCCACCTGTGCCTCTCACCTGACTGTGGTCAGCATCTTGTACGGTGCTGTCATTTTCATCTACTTACGGCCCACAGTCACACCTTCTTCTCTCAGAGTCAACAAAGTGGTAGCCGTACTGAATATGATGGTCTCGCCATTGCTAAACCCTTTCATATACACCATCAGGAACAATGAAGTCAAGGAATCTTTACGGAGAGTCCTAGGGCGGAAGGCATTGACTTTTCCTAACGTCTGAGTGCTGTCTTTGGGGAGCAGTACTTTAGTTCAATCCAGCGCTGACACAGTCCTGCGGCGCACGTCATAAATCCACTGTATATTCTTCTGGAGAATAAATCCAAGAGACGCCCTAGTTCAAAATTGTGCCATTGCAATCCACTTCCTTCTCCTTGAAGGGATGTCAATTTCTTTGTATGGGGGGGGGGATCTCTTGAACTCTGTATTGCTCATCTCATTTAGGTGAGGCATGTTGGTGTGAGAGCTTTAATCAATTTATTTTTGGGACCTTTTGTGCCATATTCAAGCCAGGCTTGGGGACAACGAGCAGGGCCGGCATCAGAGGTCGGGGGGCCCCACCCCGATTGGAGCGCCCACACTGACCCCTGAATCACCAGTAGTAGTGGCAGTGCTCATGTATCACAGGGGGTTATGGAGGCACTGTGGGGGCCCATCACTGGACTTTGTCCCGCAGCACCAGTGCTGATGATGAGGGAATGTATAGTAGAGGAGAGTTGAATTTCTCTTCTCCTCTTCCAGTGTGGTTCTCAAGGGGAGAAGCTCTTGGAAATGGGGTTCTGGTGGGATGAATTGACTGGAATATCCTTTTGGAATGGGTGAAGGGAGGGGCAGAGAGAGATCAGGAGGACCCTTGTCATTCATGTGTATCATTTGTCATTCAGTGAAACATCCACCCCATTCCTACAAACAGCTGCCACATTTGTACTCTATACCAGAGGCTGAAACTGTGCATCTTGGAGAGGGATAGGCAAAGGCCAGATATTTTCTTGAGTTTTCATCTAGATCAGCAAGAAGAAATATCAGGTGGGGGAGTTATATATATATACACCTACAGCTCTGGGGATGCTGTGTAAGGCCAGCCTGGCCCGGGAAGGGGACGGGACCGCCTGGTGCTGATATCCCTGCCCCCTCCCAGGCCGGCCTCCTCCCCCGCCCTCTCCACACCCTCCCCGTGCCCTCCCCCGCACGGCACCAGGCTTACCTGGGTTGGACGGCGCAGAGTGAGTGTCATAGGCCTCTACGCCAACGCCGCTTACTCCAGAGGTGCTACAAAAGTGCCTTATGGCACTTTCGCAACACCTAAGGCCAGCATAGCACTCACTCTGCCAGCCTATACTGGGCTGGATTGTGCCCTGAGTATAAGATTGAAAATCACCTGCCTTTGATGAGCCTCGCGATCCGCTCCCCCCTCCCACTGGATACAGCGTGTGCCTTTTTGGCCTGGCTGCATCGGCGGGGTGGTGGTGGTGGTGGATTGGCGTGGGCTGTCTCTGCAGTGACAGTCTGCCTCTCTTGATATCCAGCCTACTCACTTCCTATACAATATCTATGCATTTTTAAAAGCACATCTATTTCACTTAGCTTTTGAGGAGGAGAACCCTTTTATAAATTCACTTGTGCCTAAGCCAGGAAAACCATGTGGATGAAATAAACATAAACAGTAGATTATTGATTATTATACTTATTATTATACTTATTATTATTAGTATTAGTATTAGTAGTAGTAGTAGTAGCAGTAGCAGTAGCAGTAGCAGTAGTACTTATTATGACTGACGGTCAAATCAGTAGATTATTATTATCATGACTGATGGTCAAATCAGTAGAGTATGACTGCTACAAACATTGTCCTACCAGAAAACTGCACTTGCTTTGAATCAGTTCCCCTCACCACAATTTCTGTTACCGCAGCAAACCCAAACTACGTTCCACCCAAATGTTCACATTTCTGCTTTCTCATAACTTCAGTGTAGCAAGCTGGAGGTCTTTGTTCTTTCCAAAGACATCTGGTGGCCACTAGTGAAACATCCAGGTGTCTGAATTTTGCAAAATACCCAATGGCTACAATGACTCAGACTTGGCTTCTTGAGTCAACGGTCACCCACCACACTTGTGCCAACCGAGGGGCCTTTTTTTTAGCAACCGATACAATCATTGTGAGTAAAGATGATCTTTAAACTTCGAAAGAGTTTTCTGAGAACCACAAAGTTCAAGTTTCTCTTTCTTAGATTATGGCTCATAGTCAGAGGAAGGCAGTTGGAAGACCTAGAGTTTGGTCTAATGTTTCCCCTCCAAATCAGTACACTTTTTTTACGCTAAACACAGACATCCTGAAACTTTGCTTTTTTAAAAGAATAATTCATCTTTTTAATTTAAATTATTTTAATTGTATGCTTTCATCACACACACGCACACACGCACACACACACACTATCCTTTTATCCATTCAGATTAATAATCCAGCCACGAGCCTGTCCTTTTCTCATGTTGTCCAGACATCGCTCCTCCAACACCACATACACCCCCTTCTTCCCACAATCCATCTCTTCACCCATTCCTCCCAGCTTTTCCACCCCTGCATGCATAGGCTTACCTGATCTCCAACCGGGACAGGGTGCTAGACCTTTAGGAGAAGGAATGTGGGCAGGTGTAGCTTGTTAAACCTTAGAGCACAATCCTAGGCATGTCTACTCAGAAGCAAGGGCTCCAACAGGGACAGAGTGCTAGACCTTTAGGAGAAGGGATGTGTGGGCAGGTGTAGCTTGTTAAACCTTAGAGCACAATCCTAGGCATGTCTACTCAGAAGCAAGCCCCATTGTGTTCAGTGGGGCTTGCTTCTCCTAGGCATGTCTACTCAGAAGCAAGCCCCACTGTGTTCAGTGGGGCTTGCTTCTCAGTACATAAGAAGGGCTTGCTTCTGAGTAGACATGCCTAGGATTGTGCTCTAAGGTTTAACAAGCCCTGAACACAATGGTGCTTGCTTCTGAGTAGACATGCCTAGGATTGTGCTCTAAGGTTTAACAAGCTACACCTGCCCACATTCCTTCTCCTAAAGGTCTAGCACTCTGTCCCGGTTGGAGATCTGGTAAGCCTATGCATGCTTCACACAGTGGCAGAGGGCCTGTTGCTGCTGGAAGCATCCCAGCTACAATGGCATCTGGGGGAGAAGAACAAGAAAGTGCCCAGCTTCGGTGGTCTTGGGGAGGGAGCAGACGGGAGGAAGTGTCCTATGGGCATTACTGCTTCCCTCCTCCAGGAGTTGCCCTGGAGGACATGGGGGCTCATTGAAGAATCCCACTTACTGTTACAGGAGTCACAGTGGCCTCAGGTTTACCTAAGGAAATCTAGAATTGTGGTGCCTCTAGATTTTCTATGTGCAAGTCACACACAGAGTTTAAGAAATCTAGACCATTTTGTATGTGAACTTCAAAGTTGCATTGAAATGACTCCCATTTGCAATCAATGATGAAGGTAAGGCAAACAGTTCCCCGGGACTGGCCAAAAGTCTCTAGAAATCAGTCTCAATCTCCAGAACTACTGAAAGGAAACCCAGAGAAATAACAGATGTTTTCCCCAACCATCTATCTTGGGACCAATACTTTTTAACTTTTTCTCATAAATGATTTCAATACTTTTTTTCATAAATGATTTGGATTTAGTAGACAGTAAGGTGGTCAAGCTTGAAGGTGACAACAAACTATTCTGGATGGTCCCAGAAGATTGTGAAGTGTTCTAAAAGGATCTCTCCAAAGTGGGTAGCTAAAAGTCCCAGAAGATTGTGAAGTGTTCTAAAAGGATCTCTCCAAAGTGGGTAGCTAAGTGGTTCAGTGTCAATAAGTGTAAAGTGATGTACAGTGGGACACAAAAAAAAAATCCAAGTTTCACCTTTAGAATGGTGGGGTCTGAACCTCAATGACAAATCATGAAAGAGATCTTAGGGTCATGGTTCAATTAAAACATTCTCGGTGTGTGGCAGCTGTAAAGAAGGCAAAAACCATGCAAGGAAGAAAATTGAGAAAAAGACTGCTGATATTGTCCTGTCCCTGTACAAATACATGGTGCGGCCATGTTTAGAATACTATCATGTACAGTTGCCACAGCTCAAAAAGGATATTCTAGAACTGGAAAATGTGCAAAATAAAAATAAAAACTGGACAACCAAAATCATCAGAGGGCTGGAGGAGCACATTCCTTGCAAGGAAAGGCTACTTTGGGGCATTTTAACTTGGAAAAATGGTGATTAGAGGAGGGCATGACAAAGACGTCTAATTTTTTTCTTGATGTGGAAAGAGTGGGTAGAGATAAGTTTTTCTCTTTCTCTCACAGTACTAGAACCAGGCTGGCTCATTCAGTGAAACCAGCTGGCAGGAGTTTTGGGAGGGACAAAAAAGGGCACTTCTTTCTCCAACACATAATTAGTGTGGGATTCATTGCCACAAGATGTGGTGAAAACCACTAGCTTGGATGGTTTTGAAAGGGGTTTGGCAAAATACATGGAGAATAGGTAGACTTACCAGATCTCCAACCAGGACAGAGTGCTAGACCTTTAGGAGAAGGGATGTGTGGGCAGGTGTAGCTTGTTAAACCTTAGAGCACAATCCTAGGCATGTCTACTCAGAAGCAAGCCCCATTGTGTTCAGTGGGGCTTGCTTCTCAGTACATAAGAACATAAGCCCTGCTGGATCAGGCCAAAGGACCATCTAGTCCATCTTCCTGTATCACACAGTGGCCCCACCAGATGCCTCAGGGAGCACACAGCCAACAAGATACTTGTATCCTGTCGCCACTCCCTTGCACCTGGCACAAAGAAAAGTAGACATGCCTAGGATTGTGCTCTAAGGTTTAACAAGCTACACCTGCCCACATTCCTTCTCCTAAAGGTCTAGCACTCTGTCCCGGTTGGAGATCTGGTAAGCCTAAGAATAGGTCTATTAATGGCTACCAGTCATGATGGCTATGCGCAACCTCTCAGTTCAGTGGCAGTTGCCTTAAAATGCCAATTGCAGGGGATCGCAGTGGCAGAGTCACAAGACATTCCCAGAGGCTGGGCCGTTATGGGAAACAAAATGGTGGACTAGGTAGGCCTTTGGCCTGACCCAGCAAGGCTTTTTTATGTTATTATCCCCTTCTTACCATAATTCCTTGAGTTTTCTTCTCCCTCACCTATCTTTCCTTTAGTTTTCTGTAGGTCAGGCCTGGTTTGGGAGTCGGACTTAGACCTGGAAGATCCAGGTTCAAATCCCCGCTCAGCCATGAAGCTTCCTGGGCGACCTTGGGACAGTCACTATCTCTCAGCCCCACCTACCTCACAGGGTTGTTGTGAGGACAAAAAATGAGGGGAGGAAATATGTACACCACTCTGAGCTCCTTGGAGGAAGGGCGGTATAAAAATGTGAATAAATAAATAAATAAATACTGCATCCTTTCTTCAGTCACCTGAGCTCCCTGCCCCTCCTTAGCTCCCCTACTCCAAGGCCTCATCCAGCCCCACAAAACTATTCCTGTCCCTAGGCTTGTTTAATATGTGGCATTAATCCCAGCCTAATGAACAACTTCCCTTCCTTCAAAGAAGGAAAATTGCAAGTATTCTGACAATGTTGCCATGCTGTACCCTTGGAATATGTGTGTGAACCTGTTCAACCAATCAGAGATGCCAGCTTGCCAGATTCAACCGCATTACACTTTTTTCTCTCTTCAAAATAACAGTGTCCATCTTTGGGAGTTCTAATTCAAATCTGAGAGAATAGTCTTCCAAACAGATACAAAATGAGATAACATCCCACAGCATTTTTTGCTTCAGCTGTAGATTGCCCCATTGTATTCATTTATTTTGTGTATTTTTGGGGACAGTTTTATTACTACTAATAATACAGTAGTTCTTTCCTGCCTCAGACATCGCCCTCTCTAGAGCTTGCAGCAGCAGGAACCCAGGCACATGTGACCATCTGCATATGCTTCATTTTGGTTTCCTGTGTGCTGACAACATCTGCCGATCTTGAAAGCAGAGACTGAGACATGAAAAGGTCATTTTTAGCAGTTTTTTGCAAATTAACTTGCAACAAACCGCAACACACTACCAAAAACAATGACCTGGGGAACCAATTCATATCACCTCGTATTTTTTGAAGATGGGGGGGGGGGGGCGGGGGTATGTTTGCTTGGCTATGTTATCTAGAAATCTCCATTTTGTCAGCAAAGGGGGGGGGTTGTTGTTGAATGGATGGTATACCCTTCGGCTTTTCACAGATGAAAACAAACCCTTGTCTCTCCACTACTCCCTGCATTTCTTCACCTGTTTACTGTTCAAATGATCATAACAGTTTACTGATATATTTTGTTTTGTTTTTAAATGTAGGAATATATCCAGCAGAATGTTTAATCTCAGAATGGATCTGGATTTGGTTGTGCTCAAGGACATTCTGCAGTAACACTACATGTTCATTTTTGGAACAAACTGAACCCAAACCAGAAATGGTTCGTGTGGATTGAGCTCCATTTGTTCCCAAACCAACATGCCTGACCACAAACGGGTGCAGATGGAGGTGTTTTTTTTTTCTTCTGAACCCCATTTATTGCCCATTCATTTTTGCGGAGGAGGTGACAATAAGGTTTTGTTTTCACTTGTTTGTGGGGTGCCCTCTTGCATAGCCACATAACTGTCCTTAGGTCTTCTCACCCATGCACATTTTTCCAGCACAACATCTTGTAAGGAAAACTATGCTGAAAGATACATAAGAAAGATAGCAACTGGCCTAAAACACCCCCAGTAACAGTATGCATAGGCTTACCAGATCGACGCCCGGGATGGAGCGATCTACCCTTAAGGGGCAGGGCGCGGGGGGGGGGGCAGAACACGCGCGTTCTGCCCCCCCGCGCCCCGCCCCTTAAGGGTAGATCGCTCCGTCACGAGCGTCGATCTGGTAAGCCTAAGTAAGCATCACAGAGTGGGGATTTGAACCCAAGTCTCCCCAGTCATACACTGACACTGAACTCCTACCAACACAGTCAAGTTCAGCTTCTGTTTTCTAGCTGCCTCTGGGATGCCAGCAGCAGCTCTGCCATGCTGTTAGCTCCCTCAGCATTCACTGCTGCTGAACATGGAGGTTCCACAAGTTCAGAACAAATATCTGCTTGCTTCTGTAACTTATTTATAGGTGGGCTTACCAGATCTCCAACCGGGACAGAGTGCTAGACCTTTAGGAGAAGGAATGTGGGCAGGTGTAGCTTGTTAAGTCCTAAAGCACAATCCTAGGCATGTCAACTCAGAAGCAAGCCCAACTGAACACAACGGGGCTTGCTTCTGAGTAGACATGCCTAGGATTCGGCTCTAAGGTTTAACAAGCTTCACCTGCCCACATTCCTTCTCCTAAAGGTCCAGCACTCTGTTCCAGTTGAAGATCTGGTAAGCGTATTTATAGGCCACCTTTCTTTGAAGACAATCTTCCAAGTGGTTTGAACCAGAGAAAACAACAACAGTATCCGTGATAAAAGTGGCCAAGGCCTAAAAAGAATTCAGATCGTTAACAATGGTTAGGCTTACCAAATCTCCAACTGGGACAGAGTGCTAGACCTTTAGGAGAAGGAATGTGGACAGGTGTAGCTTGTTAAACCCTTAGAGCACAATCCTAGGCATGTCTACTCAGAAGCAAGCGCCATTGTGTTCATTGGGGCTTGCTTCTGAGTTGACATGCCTAGGATTGTGCTCTAAGGTTTAACAAGCCCTGAACACAATGGGGCTTGCTTCTGAGTAGACATGCTTAGGATTGTGCTCTAAGGTTTAACAAGCTACACCTGCCCACATTCCTTCTCCTAAAGGTCTAGCACTCTGTCCCGGTTGGAGATCTGGTAAGCCTAGCCATGTCTCATTCTTTTGGCAGGGAGGCATTCAGATTCCCAGCAAGGTCTAAAGGCAAATTGTGACAGAAAGATCAAACTACAAAGAAAACAATATCTTTTCAGAGGAACATTTGCTGAGGCTTATCTTTTGTTCTCTAAAGTAGCTATATTAATATTACTACTGAAGTCTACACACACACACACACACACACACACACACACACACACACACACACACACACACACACACATGGTGCATTGGGTGCTACCACTGCCATTGGTACTGGAGGTTCGGAGACTGGTCCAGCCAGGTAGGCTCACTGAAGCACAAGGGGGCCCTCGGCCAGTGCCCAACCATTCCATGCCACCCCCTGTGCAGACGTCTCAGGAATCAGGAATATCATCTCCAGATGTTTTGGTGAGGCCTGGGAGAGACCGTGGAGAATCGCTGCCAGTCAGATAGTCAGATATAAATGTGGTAGATGAATAACTACAGTGCACATTCTCTCCTCTGTCAGGTCCGTGTGGCAGTTCTTCTGTGGGCCGCTGAACCCTGGTCTCAGTCCACATTTGAAGGAAGAGCGATGTTAGCATGATGGGAAGACTAGCGGAACTGACTTGTGAGCTAATATTAAAGTTATGGGCCTCGTTGGCTTAGCAAAATCAGGCTAAAGTTGGTCCTCAAACACAGGGAAGTACTTTTTATCAAGAAAAATGAGCATACGAGAACAGGAAAATTATTAACAGATGAATCTACAGCAATTCACTGAAGCTATAAGTCAAGGTTGATTCTTATGAATGTTGATTTGGTGAGTTTTGAAAGTCCCAAGAAGCAGACTCAATGATGCTCGTTATGTACCCCCATAAAAGGTCACTACTGACCCCCCCCAATTCCAACGTGGGAAGCAGCATGATATGGTGCCCCAACTCCCGGACTCTTGTTAGACTGCCCCAGTGAGCGTTGAGCTGAAGATTCAAGATCCTAGAGGTGTGGTCATGTTGCTCTGTTGTAGCAAAGAGTTCTATGACGTGTGAAAGACTAACAAGTGGACTGTAGGATCAACCTTTTGGAGACCAGAGCCCATAAAACAGCCACCATAGAACGTAGATATAAGTATCCTGATTACAAAGAGAAATAACATTTGTTTACAAGGTGAGGCCAAACTTGGGATTCAAGCCTTGTCCCACAATCCGATTCACTTCTATTTCACTTCTGTCACGAATAGCTACTAACCAACCTATCATCATCCATGGAGTCTGTATCATCTATCACAAAATAGGCTTATGCAGTTAGCATGTTTTTGACCATATGACCCAAGTTCAGTTTCAAGGGATTGGTAACAGGGATGGGAGAGAACGATGATTCAATGGGTGATAGGAAGATGGATCAGCAGGTACCAGATAGACACGTAGTTAATTCTCATCTGTACAAGGCAGGCTGGATTGATGCATGATGACCTACAGTATATCCATGTTTGTCAGGGCCTGCCCGGGTGCATAAGGAGTCCATCAATCAAGAGCCAGTGTGTGATCATTTTGACACTCGCTCGACGGAGACAAAACGAAAATAGTTCAACACGTAATGTATGTGCTATCGTATGTTGTGATGGCCACCAGTTTGGATAGCTTTAAAATGGGATTGGACTAATCCATGAAGGATAATTAGGAACTCGAAGGTCATGTGCCACTGGCTGCCAGTTTCTGAGGGACAACAGTGGTGAAGGGCTGCAGCCCTTCATGTCCTGCTTGAGACGTTTCTGGAAGCAACTGGGAAGAAAGATGATGTGCACCTGACAGACATTTTGCTCTGATCCACCAGGGCTCTTCTTATGTTTTTACAGGGTCTGGCCAGACTAGGGGCATCAGACCAGACAGACAGACAGACAGACAGACAGACAGAGTGATTGATTGATTGATTGATTGATTGATTGATTGATTGAAAGAAAGAAAGAAAGAAAGAAAGAAAGAAAGAAAGAAAGAAAGGCAATACTTCAATGTATTCTGTTTCACAAAATCTGTTTTCCACGCTCTAAAACATTCATTGGCTTCAATGTTTCCTTTATTTTTCTTTAACAAGTATTTCATAAACAAAAACAGTTGAGCGTGATCTAGTTTACCAGATAATTCTTGGGGGATTTCCGCTTATTTTCAGCTGTGGTTGTGCTTGTGAAACTGCCACCTGCCGTTCCGCACCAGTCTCTATGGCATTTGAATGCTGGCGGTTGAAACTGAAAGCCATCGATGCGTGAAGGTTGAGCAAAGCAAGCACTCCTGACTCTGTTTCGAAGCAGACCTGCGCTTGTTTTGAGCTTTAATCGGTGCTAATTTAATATCAAGCAAGGCTGTTTATCAACATCGAAGGGCTATGTTGTTGCAACAAGACGGGGAAGGATAGGCCTTGAAAAGACTTGAAAACAATCTTGTCTGTTTGCAATGGCCTATCCTTAGGCTTACCAGATCTCCAACCGGGACAGAGTGCTAGACCTTTAGGAGAAGGAATGTGGGCAGGTATAGCTTGTTAAACCTTAGAGCACAATCCTAGGCATGTCTACTCAGAAGCAAGCCCCATTGTGTTCAATGGGGCTTGCTTCTCAGTAGACATGCCTAGGATTGTGCTCTAATAAGGTTTAACGAGCTACACCTGCCCACATTCCTTCTTCTACAGGTCTAGCACTGTGTCCCGGTTGGAGATCTGGTAAGCCTACCTATCCTGTACAGGAAGCCAATGCAGTGCCCAAAATGGAGTGCTGAGTTTAGTCTGGGGAGTCCTGGGTTCAAAGTATCCCTTATGATTTTGATCATGAATCATTCCTCAGGCACGGTGACTTCCTCCAAACATGAGTCATCCCCAATACTTACAAAAACAAGATATTTCTTAGGGCTGAGCTGAAATGCTTCTCCCACCTTTGTTCCTTTTTCCACAAGCTGCTAAGCTGGGCATAGTGGAGTGGTGCTTGCTTCTTGCGTGATGCTCTCCTCCACCTCTCCAGCGAGTGGACTGTGAGCCCCTGAACTGAAGGGGTGAACAGCACGATTCTGCTGCTCTGATCCAAGGGTGTAGACCAGGGGTGGCCAATCTTTCAACATGAATGCTCCTGGCCCTTTAATGGCTGTATAGGTGAGGGCATTTCAGCAGCTGCCTTAGCAGCACCATCAGCACTTGTAGCTGCCAAGAGTCTGTCTTCTACCCAACTCTTAAGAACGCAGATGTCCTAACCGTGGAAGGTTGGCCACCTTTGGTGTAGACTCAGGATACGCCACAGCCATCTTCCTGAAGTCCAGAGTACAGTCAGCCAGTCACTGGCTGAACACACCACTTTGAGTTCCATGTGAAAAGA
The DNA here is from genome assembly GCA_026170595.1 of Plestiodon gilberti rubricaudatus. Lineage (NCBI taxonomy): Eukaryota > Metazoa > Chordata > Lepidosauria > Squamata > Scincidae > Plestiodon > Plestiodon gilberti. The sequence continues at coordinate 5,252,069 of JANXHW010000006.1, forward strand.
AAGGTGATCAAAACGTCAAGAAGGAAATGCAGAACTCCATTAATATACCGTATTGCCCCGAGTATAAGACGCACCTGATTATAAGACGCACCCTTAAAGTTTGGTGCTATTAAAATTTTTTAATTAAATCACTGGCATTAAATTTATGCCTGATTATAAGACGCACCCCTAGTTAAAAAACTTAAATTAGGAGAAAAAAGTGAGTCTTATACTCAGACCAATACGGTATGTTATTTTTATTGCAGAAAGGGGGAGCATGTGGATGAGAGACATTGGGTTGTTTGTAGTGGAAGTGAGTTGGGAATGAAAAAGTCCCACTAAGATTAATAGGATTGAAGTCCATCCTGACGACCCATGATCTCAATGGTGCTTCTCCAGGATTGACTTTCTCAGAATACCAACCACATGCTGAAGGGCACCTTGTGAGTAAACCGTAAAGGAGTGAACTCAATGAGGGACATCCTAATTCCGAACTCAGTCTTCACTGAACAAATCTCACAACGAGCTTGCGATTCCCTGTTGCTTTCTCTTCTGGTCCTAACTTTCTAACAGTCAGAACTTCCTTCTCTTTAACCTCTGTTTGCCACAGGCCAGCTTGCAGGCATGAAGCTCAATGTGGCTGAAATCCTGTACACATTTATGGGGGAGTAGGTGCAATTGAACTCACTGGGAGTTATTTCTAAGTAAATGCACATAGGATTGGGCTGCAAATGATCTTGGGCCAATCACTACTGTATGTCTTACTTAGCCTAATGTGCCTCTGAAGGTAAAGGAGATTAACTTAAGCCAGGTTGTGTTGCCCTGAGATTCAGAGAGGAAGGATGAGATAGAGTTGCAATGGACAAATAAATACATATTGACTTAGATGCACCCATGTTTTGTCCTCTGCCAATGACAACTAGCAATATATAATAAAAAATGCATCCTCAAATTTGTCATTTCTAAAACTGCAGGAGGAGGGCCAGACCACCGGGCTCTTGTATCCCAAATTTAAACTCAGTCGCAGGAACCCAGGCCTATGGTCATTGGCGTCACTACAGGGGGGCGGAGCTGTAAGCTCTTCCGTGATCGGAGGCTCCGTTACACGGAAGAACAAAGCGCCCCGCCCCCGCACCTTCAGACCCAGTCAAAGCGGTGAATGCACGTTGTTTTCACCGCTTTGAGTGGGTCTGAAGACGCGGGGGCGGGGCGCTTTGTTCTTCCGTGTAACGGAGCCTCCGATCACGGAAGAACTTACAGCTCCGCCCCCCTGTAGTGACGCTAGAGCCTATGGTCCACTAAATAGTTCAGAAAAAGCAGGCCGAAGTGGGAAAGATCTTCAAGATGTAATTATAGTAAGAGTGCTGGGCAAGGTGGACCATTCTCCGCCTCATACATATATGGTACCTACTGTAAGAGCCCAATAAGAGCCCTCCTGGACAGCAAGAGGCCCATCAAGGCCAACATCCTATTTCCCACAATGCCCAGCCAGACACTTCTGGGAGGCCCATCAGCACTGAATGAAGTCACCCCCCACCCCGCCGCTGATGTTTGCTGCTGAACTAGCATGCAACTAGTTCCACTGAACTAGCATGGCCAACCCCTGTGGATAGGCCTGTCTTCCTTCAATTGGCCTAATCCACTTGTCAAACTTCTGAAGCCAGGACACCAATAATTCCATGTGCTCATTATGTGTTGGCATGATGAAGTACCGTAAATGTTGAGGAGCATAGTTGACATTTCACCAACACACAACACAGATATGTTCCTGGCTGCCCCTGAAACCTCCCCTCTCATGCTCTGAAGACTGTGGAGGATTAAGAAGGGCCAGCTGTGAACACTTCCCCTGTTCTGTGGATTATGTGGCTTGTCCAGTTTTCTGATCCATTTCCTGGCTGCCACTACAAAATCCTCTCTGCCCAGGTGGAGGCTGTTTCAAAGGTGATAAGTGGGGGGGGGGGTGAGATACTGCCACTCCCTACATTCCTTAGCACGGTAACTTGGCTGACTCCCTCCTGGAGTGCTGGTCATGGTTATGCAGAGAAGGACCCAGACATTTTTCGACCGGGGCCCCGACCTTCTACACCCCCCCATAAAAACTGTCATAACCCCGGTCACAAAACTGTCAAAATTAGGTTTCGGTTTTAATAAAGCGGTTTTTTGGCTGCCTGTGCCCCTCCGACAAAAGATAAGTACCCCAAAAGCACACACAAGCCCGGGGGGGGCAAACGATGCAGAAAGCAGCTGGGAAGCAGCAGGGGGGCAGCAGCCGGAACCCCCCCCCCCGAAAAACCCGAAAAAAGCCTAAAACAAAAACAAAACTTAAGGGGTCCTGCGCCCCTTCCCCTGCCTCAGCGCCCTGCGCCCTGGGGCCCTGCCCCCCGCCCCCATCCTGGCGACGTCACTGGTTATATGGGAGTGTTTTTGTCCTGTGTTTTGACCATAAGACATACAAATGTCCTGTTTTCAGCCTCTGCGTACTCTGGGAGGAGTGGGTACTGTCAGTTTTGTATCCGTTGGCACAGGACTCTGCCAAGGTTGACATGACCATCCAGGAACGAACTGCATCGATGTCACACTATTGATAGATGCTTGTTTATGTGTGCTTTGTTTTCACACTGCTTTACCACGTCCAGTTTATCATTTCAATGTAGTCTTCATTTTTCAAGCATAGCTCTCTAGAAAAAAGAAAAAGGGAACTCAGAGGAAGAAGAATGCATCACTGCATCACTTCATTTGACCATCTGCCCCCTGGTGTTGGACAAGTTGCCTCCATTTCCAGCTCTGGGTCCTCTTCAGAGCTTCACTTGTTACTTAAGGCAACTCAGAGAGATACTTTTTCCCCCCTTCTTCTTCTTCTCGTGCACCGATCTCATTATTTCAGCATCTCCTAATGAACCAAGAGAGCAAAAAGTTTCTCATCAACTCTCCCAAACTTTCTGGTGCTGATTAGCTTCCTAGATGTTTAGTTTCATTTGCTTTGTCCCTTTGGACCGGTTGCCCCAAAAGGACAGCAATTCTTCTTGGAGTAATTAAGGTGTGTCAGATTAAGAGTCATTGTCAGGGGAGGCAGGCAGGCAGGGAACCTGGGATTTGATCGACTTCTCTTCACTGAAAGATACTTCCCTTTTTAACTCTCATTATTTTTGCCATCAACAGCCTTTGGTTCGAGATGTGGTGGCATTTTAGATTTCATTTGGGATGGGGGGGAGAGAAGTGTTTCACATTCACATTCAAAGGCCCTCTCTCATGTATAAATATGATTTATGTTGTGAAAAAGCACTACTTATTATCCATTGTAGTTTCTTTGCTTATATATATATATATAAGTTTGTCCAGACCTTAGGAAAGACAATGGCCTAGACCAGGGGTTCTCAACCTCTTCCCGGCCGAGTACCAACTCTGGCACCACTCTCCTGCTGTGTACCACCGGAAGTGACTGGTGATGACATCATCGCCAGTTACTTCTGGGTTTTCAGAAGCCAGAAAACACAGGGAGGAGTCTCTTGGCGGGTGGGAGGGTTCTCAGCATTCCTGAGAGGCTCGGCCAAAGGTAGGAGCCTCTCAGGAGCAAAATTGTGCCAATGAAAGTGCCATGTCGGAGCGGGGTTCTGGTGGTCCAGTGATCCAAGTACCACCAGCAGTCGGCTGAAGTACCACTGGTGGTACTAGTACCACTGGTTGAGAACCCCTGGCCTAGACCTTAACATTTGCCCCGAGGCCAATTTCTCAGTTTGCCTCTTGCTAACCTGTTGCTTCTTTCCAGCTAAGGTCTTTTCAAAAAGACATTTCAAAGGGAGCACCTGAGTGTTCCTGAAGTCACTGTTCCTGTTGTAGGAGATGTCCCGGTGCTCTGCACACACACACACACACACACACACACACACACACACACACGCTCCTCCTGAACTACTCCACTGACCACCACGTCTGCACCTTGTCCCAGAACTAGGCCAAAACATGTACACTCAGTGAGTTGGCCAGGGATTTAGATGGCCCTGAGGGAAGAAAATCATAGGCCCAAGAAGGCTGCCACCAACTGCTCCTCTGGACCAGTGCCCAGTTTTTGGTCCTGCCCCGTCGTCCATCACCATCCACCTCGTGTCCCAGTTATGCCTTTTGGAGAGAGGCTGGCGAGCGAAGTACTAGCGCTGTGTCACCATGCAGGGAGGTGGCACCACCTATGAGGACCTGTGCCCTACCAAGCTGAAGTTCAACGCCACTGAAATAAACAGACTTCCTCCCTGGTCACCCCTGCAGTCGCCCTGTGCTGGGCACCAGTGCCCAAGCCAAGGCCCACAGTCATGTCCAGTCAAGTCCTAAGGCAGCGAGGCTCTGGTGCCAGGACCCTGCCTGACTCCGGACGTTTGCCCCAGAGTCACTCAACAGCTGCCCCAAGGGGGCCACCTGGGGAGCCATTCCTGCTTTCCCTTTGGCACTGAATTTTAGATTGTAAGCTTTTCAGGGCAGGGACCTGTCCTCTTGTAGTTTGTAAAGTGCCATCGGCAGAACTCTGGCATCCGTTCTCCCCGAACTCCCCCCCCCCCCAAGCTTACTCCCCCCACACGCACACACCTAGCCAGAAAGTAAATATTACTTAAGACATGTGAGTTGCAACCATTCTGTAATAGGTACAATCAGATCCATTGTGGATTCAGCATTTCAATAGATATCCCCTTGAGCTGCTACAACAGAAAATTGTTACGATTGTTTTATTAACGTATCTTCCTTCAGAAGTCCAGGTCATTGCCAAAGAAGTCACCATAATGTGCAGCATGGAGGGAAAAAAATCTACCCACAGCAGTGGGACAGGGGGAGGAGCAGACTATGGTCTCTGTGTGTGTGTGATAATAGGGGCGTGATAATATCACCCATGCAATATTGAAGGTATGCCCATGCTCTCCTTTTTTGCAACGCTAACCCTCCTTTTCAAGCCTCTGGTTCTTTGTGCTTTGGTAGCTCTGTTCACACACACCTCACGCTCCTTCACACACACACACACACACACACACACACACACACACACACACACACACACACACACACACACACACAAACTTATTAAAATCAGACCAGCACAGGAGAAGCTTCGGGACAAGGAAATTTCAGTGGTGAACCAAGTTTGACTCTGTTAGAGCTCCACCAAGTGGCCCAAGCTGGGACTTCAAGCGCGGCGGTCCTCAAAATGTGTTTGCTGTTCTAAAAGGAGGTGACATTTTTGCCCAGGAACAAGAGTGCAAAGCTTCTTTTCAACTAGGCCTGACGTGCCAGGATCCAGTTGTGCAACTGTTTCCCCTGACCAATGCTGAGCTGCAAACACTAACGTCAGGGTTCGGTTGAGGGTATATTTCTGTCACCCCAAATTCATCAGCATTTCCCCGCCAGCAGGTTTTGTGAGGAAAGCAGCACCTTGAACTTCACCCTTCAGGTCCTGCCGCCGTTGGAGAGCGAGGAATCCTAACCAGGAGCCGTTTATTTCTCCTAATTTGTCTTGCTCTAAAATGCTTTTACATCCTTGGATGATGTCTCTTAAAGTACCTCTCCCCAATCCACGGGGGCCCACATCCAGCAAGGTTCAAAATAAAAGCCCGGGGTGAAAAGAATGATGAACAAGAGAATGCACCTCCTGTGGGTATGGATTTTTAGATAATTGGCTTGGACTCTCTATTGCTTGGTCTTTGCTGTCCTCTAGTGGCCATGGCCTGATGCTGCAACCCATCTGTGACAACCTTCCTGAGCAAAGATGTTATTGACTGCTTTGTTTTATCCAGACATTGAGTCCTTCCCAAGGACCTGGGATGCCAGACTTTTCTCATGTTTTTTGATGTTATAAGTATTGTTGCAAAATGTAAACTGTTCCCAGTAAAGCTGCTTATTAATTACTATTACTATCATCATCATCATCATCATCATCATCATCATCATCATCATCATCCATAACTACATATCACACAGTCAACAGCTGGAAATATAGTTGACTGGCATTAAATAATTGATACAAGTCTCAGTCTGAGGCTTAAGTGTCAATGAAATATCTACACAGTATGTACAATGTTCCTGAACGCACAATTTTTTGCAAATTTGATGGTGTTATTTCAATAATCTGCAGTTGTTTGAAATAATTAATCAAAATAAAATTATTATTATTATTATTATTATTATTATTATTATTATTATTATTAAGCTTATATGTAGTATTTTCTGAGTGTTGAAAACACTTCCTTTTTTAATGAACAGCACACCAAGGTCACATGATCAGATTAGGGACTGAAGCAGGGACTTCCTAACACACACACACACACACACACACACACACACACACACACACACACACACACACACACACACACACACACCAGCTTCTGCCATGGTTCTGGGCTGAGATACTGGGAACCAAACCTGAGAACACTAAGCTATGCCCCTTCTCCTGCAACCTGCTGTCTGGCTTGCCTTGTCCTGCTAACTTTTCCTAAGAAAATTTCTTCCCCTTCTTCACACCTGAGCTGCACAGGAGGAGTACAAGGGGGGTTACATTTTGCCCAGGAACAGGAGCTTGCTATCATTTATTGTGTCTTTTACCAGGTGTTAAGACTCTGTTCACAGAGGCTGATTTCATATTGCACAGAGAAACTTTTCTGGGTTTTCAGACGGAACAGCTGTAACCAAAATTTTGCATAAAGTGAAAATGTGAAGTGTTCTGAGGCAAGCCAAGGCAGTTTCAAAAAGACGAATGCAATGTACCAAGGCAATGTACCAATCCCTCAGGGGTGAATGCAATTGCAGGAATTGCAATGTACCAATCCCTCAGAGGTGATGCCAAATTTCACATCCAGTTAACCTGGATGTTCTTCCTCACTGATACCTCTAAGGGATTAGGAGGGAAACTCACACGTTGCAAGAACAGTGACATTCTTTGATAGGGTGGTTTGCATCCTGGAAGACCTGAGGACATTGGAATAACTGTTATTTATCGAGGAGCCACTCTGTCCCTGCATGAGGGGGAAAGCACTCTCTTTGGGCCAGAATTGGACCACTAATGTCATAATAACATTTCTCCATTTCTCTGAGATAGGCTTCTAATTTATGACAAATCAAAGAGAAAGGACAGATCCAGACGTGCATGTTTACATTGTCCACCTTTTACTTTGCTTCTGCTTCTGAGGCTCTCTGAATTTTGTAGAATAACTTCCTTCTAGGGACTAGTTATTTAAGTACAATATACTCTGATCGCAAGGAGAGATTTTCCCTGAAATTGTCACCCTGGACTACCTCATCACATGGAACCAATAATGACTGAACGGGGCTCACATCCAGGTGGAATGTCATGCCTTTCACTCTGTGACAACTGAAATGACAATATAGAGCTTCCTGCATGTTCTATGCAAAACCCTCATCCCTCCAGAAATGACAGCCATCAACCCATCAGCGCACTGGACTTCCCCAATCTACCGAACCATCAAGATGTCTCCAGAAGAGAGTGGATTGCACCACAGGGCTTTGTTCTTCTCACGAGGAAATTGTCCACCTCCTCACACAGTCTCTGAAGGCCTCCTTGACCTTCTCGTTTCTCAGGCTATAAATGAAAGGATTCAGCAATGGAGTCACCACTCCTGTGAGTACTGCTGTTGCCTTCTGGACTTCCCGAGAGCGCCCCCGGCTGGGCAAGGAGTACATGAAAATTGAACTGCCATAGAAGATGGAGGCCACTATGATGTGGGTAGCACAGGTGGAGAATGTCTTTTGACAGCCTTTTGTGCAGTGCATACGCAAGACAGCAGTGAAAATGTAGAGGTAGGAGAGAGCAGTGACAGACATTGAGAGGAGCAACAACACAGCAGATAGGACAGATTCCAACATCAGGAGCAAAGGCACATTGTCGCTGCATGACAGCCTTACCATTGGGGCATAGTCACAGAAGAAATGGTCGATGACATTTGAGCCACAAAAGGACTGGTGGAACAGAAGAAACATCGGACCGAGCATCGAAAGACAACCACTTACCCAGCAGACCAAGACTAAGGAAGCGCAGACACGTCCGTTCATGATGGTGGTGTAGCGAAGTGGGTGACAGATGGCGACGTAGCGGTCAAAGGCCATCAGGGTGATGAGGAGGGTTTCACAGGCACCAAGGAAGAAGTAGAAGTAGCACTGGGCAGCGCAACCCAAGAAGGAGATGGATTTGGTCCTGGAAACCAAGTCCACCAGCATCTTGGGGACGATCGATAGGACAAAGAACATCTCCATGAGGGAGAGGTTGCAGAGGAAGAAGTACATGGGGGTTTGGAGGCGCTGGTCGAGGCAGACCAGAGTGATGATGGTGGTATTTCCAGCTAGTGTTACTAGAAAAACAAGAAGAAGCACCACAAAGAGGAAGACCTCCATGGGCCTAGAAAGTTGGAAGCCAATTAAGATGAACTCTGTCACCTGCTGCGTGCTGTTCTGATTCCTCAGTCCCATGGCCAATTTGAGGATGCAGACTGATGAAAAGGACAGGAAAAAATGCCCACTTTCAAACTCATATGATGCAAGACATACTACCTTTTCCATCCGTTGTGGTACGAAGTCCAATTAGGACTCCCCTTCCCTGACCACAAGGCAAAAGAATTCCACTCTTGAGAGACAAACCGTACTTAATTGATATGCCCTTTCACAGCATCCTAGCTACATTTTGAAAGTTAGGGTGGATTTTGTCTGGATTTCATCTGTCAACACTTGTTCTACCCCTAGTCTTGTACTGCCTTATCTTTACTGACTTATTTTACAGTGAATATGCTTCCATTGTATTGGATGTGTTTCAATTTTTAGGTTTACATTTTGCACTGTCATTCTCTCTGACTCATTTTTAGAAATGCAGTAGTTACGTTTGTACCTGATAAGCTACGTTAGTCTTGAATGCTTCACCCAACTGCAGTGCCATATAATCAGTAGTTGCAAGATCTTAAAAATCTTGCGTATAAAATTAAAATAAAAATGTATAAAATTATGCATGGGATGGAGAAAGAGTGGATAGAGGGAAATTCTTCTCCCTCTCGCACAACACCAGAACCAGGGGACATGCACTAAAATTGAGTGGAGGGAGAGTTAGAACAGATAAAAGAAAATATTTCTTTACCCAGCGTGTAATTCATCTGTGGAACTCCTTGCCACAGGAGGTGGTGACGGCACCTGGCCTAGATGCCGTTAAAAGGGGTTTGGACAGATTCATGGAGGAAAAGACCATCACAGGTTACAAGCCATAAGCAACCTCCTGGTTTTAGAAGTAGGTTTTCTCTGTGCCAGGTGCAGGGGAGTGGCAGCAGGAAACAGGCAGCAGGTTATCTCGTTGGCTGTGTGCTCCCTGAGGCATCTGGTGGGGCCACTGTGTGATACAGGAAGCTGGACTAGATGGGCCTTTGGCCTGATCCAGCAGGGCTCTTCTTATGTTCTTAAGATCGCAGTCCTGAGTAAAATGATGCAGGCTGGCCCTTCATCAGAACCCTTGCTCTTACTTCATCCTCTCGCAGAATGGGACTGTTTATAAAAAGGCATCTTGGGGGAGTTTATTGTTAAGTATGATGAGGAACATTGAAATGCTTACATAGTGTCAGGGGAACCCAAGTCTGTTACTAGGATCCTGTGGCTTTACTACTGGAGTGAAGCCCAGTACATTACTCAGGTCCTGGAAAAGCTCTACGGGATGCCCAGAAATAGCCATACCTTGGAAGATTATTGGATGTGCACGAGGGCATCCCCAGAAGGCCAGAAGAGGCAGATCAGTTCCTATGGAGGAGAGTCCTTGAGGCATCTTGCTCATAAGTCATAGTCATTTACGACTTTGAAGTTAATAGCCAGTTCTTGACAACAGTTTTCGAACCTTGCTGGCTCTCCATCAGCAGAGCTATTTCTCCCACTGGCCAGAGGCTATGTTGGGGGCGGTGCTGTATGTTCCGCGCTGTCCTAGTCCCCGTTTACGCCCTGGTACGAGGTGGTCCCACCCCCTCGCCGTCGGAACCATTCAGTGCGGCGAAGGCAACGGGCAGGGAGTCTCCTGCCCGTTGCCTTCGCCGCACTGAATGGCTCTGACAGCCAAGTGGAGGCTCGAATGGCGGACTTTTCACATAAAAAGTGAACGTTCGGTAACCTGGAAGTTTCAGGGTGACGTGATGATGTCATCATATCACCACCAAACTTCTGCATCACTGAGCTCTTCCGGGTTGCCAAGCTCTTCTGAGTTGAGCTCGCCTAGGCTGCCAAGCTCCACACTGGATGTGACCCACCTTAGACTCACTTTGAAACTTTCCCATTCCATATATTTTGAATTGGAGAGCAACGTAATCACTGTTCCCCATCAGTTCAACAACCCATGTACCATCATTTCTTCCTTTTCTCCATCAGTAGCATAGCTAGAGAGGGGCCGTGGGCAGGGCATTGCATCATCGCCCTGCCCCTGCCTCCCGAATGGCTCAGATCAGGGCCAAACAGCAGGCAGGGGGTGGGGGACCCCTCTAGCCACGCTACTCTTCTCCGTTATATTTTTTGAGAGTCCAGCATAGTTTTTTGAACTTTTTTCCCGCAGCCAGATGCATTGGCAGCGTGTGCATCCACACTGCTTGAATCCCTCCCCAAATGGTGCCTCTGCATGCACTCATGCACACACACCCTTGGAAGTTGGGGGGGGGAGGGCAAGCGAATGAGCTGGTGGTAGGTGAGCAAAAGAGCACCAAGTCGGTGTTTGTTGTTCAGTCGTTAAGTCGTGTCCGACCCTTCGTGATCCCATGAACCATATCCCGCCAGCCCTTCCTGTCCTCCACTATCTTCCTGAGTTCGCTCATTTTCATGTTCGTGTCATCGGTGATGCTGTCTAACCATCTCATCCTTTGCCTTCCCCTTCTCCTTTTGCCTTCAATCTTTCCCAGCATCAGTCTTCTCCAGAGAGTCCTCGCTTCGCATTAGGTGGCCAAAATATTTGAGTTTTAGCCTTAGTATCTGTCCTTCCAGGGAGCAGTCAGGGTTGGTTTCATTTAGGATTGACTGATTTGATCTCCTAGCAGTCCAAGGGACTCTCAGGAGTGGGAAGGGCCAACTTGGAGCCTTTCCTTTTCCTTTGCTTAACAAGAGCTTGGCATGTAGACTCCCTCTTCCAAATTTCGGTTTCAGTTGAATAGAAGTGGTGCACACTGGGGTCTGGGCTTGCATCACTTCTGTTTGCTGGAATTAGAAGCAGTGCAGAGCTGGCGCGCATTCAAGGAGGCCCATTGGGGGCTCCGGCGCTTACACAAAGTCCCCTTCCCCTGAGGTGAGCTCTGGCTGTGCCGGCGTGGGCCACATTCTGACTAGGATGTAGCGGCTGGCCCTGTAGGCTGGCTGCCGCATCTTAGGCAGGATCGGTCTGCCCGTGGGTCCCAGATAATTCACAATAATTCAAATATCTTCATATGTATTAACTACGCAGAAGAAGTACACCATCTCTCATATGATAAAGTGACAATATATTTATTTTGTTGATAGCTCATTTGAGTCTTAGATTTGCACTCACAGATCCTGGGTCACTGGTGTGCACACACACACACACACACACACACACACACACACACACACACACACACACACACACACACACACACACAAGTGCATGACAGTGGCTCAGCTTATGTGGTGCGGGCTAGGACTTATCGCAGCATATTGTGAGATCCGCTGCCATAAGCCCCAGATAGAATTGGGGCCCAAGCAGTGGCGTTGCTGGAGGTGGGGCGGAACGCTAAGTTCCACACCTTGCTGAACCTCCGTTATTCACCGGCACGAGGCAACCCCGCCCCCTCGCCTTCGGAGATATTCAGTGGGGTGAAGGCAATGTGCAGGTTGTCTCCGCCCACCTCCAGCGACACTACTGGGCCCAAGTTACATAATGAACGGGTTATGCTGAATACATTGCTTATAATATATTGCTTTAAAAGTTCATTTGAGTATAGTACAGTACTCCCCCCATATCCGCTGGGGATATGTTCCAGGCTGGGGATATGTTCCGTGGATACTTGAAACCGTAGATAGGAGCGAACACCCCCTCCATGGTTTCCTGAGGGCCACCCGCCCTGCCTCCCCTGAAGGCAGGCATGCTTGCCCCCCCCAGCTCTTATTTTTCTTTCAGCAAGCTTTGTTTCTTCCTTACAACAAACAGAGAAGCAGCTTCCATTGCAGGGAAGTAGAACGAGACTAAGTCCTAGAGAGGCTCTGCAAGGTTTCTGTTAACCTTGCAGAGCCTCTCTAGGACTTAGTCTCATTCTACTTGCCTGCAATAAGCAGCCAGGGGCTGCTTCTCCTGTTTGTTTAAGGGAGAAACAAAGCTTACTGGGGAAAAGGTAAAAGCCTGGGCGGGGGGGGGTTTCCCACGATCTGTGGATAACTGAAACCGTGGATAGCGAATCCGTGGATATGGGGGCCCACCTGTATTCTATTCACCTTGACAGTCCCACCTCCTACTCCCATATCTCTCACAAGTATTCCTGCTATAATAATGCATTTCAAGTCATACATTTTTACATTGTTTAATGTCCAAATTCTTTCCCATGTCAAGAACCTTTGCATATCACAAAAAGGGTAAAGGATGCCTAGAGTGATGGATGATGAAAATACCCTCTTTCTCTCAGGGATGCATACACTCCCACATTGGCTCTGGCTCATACATGGTCCCAAAAAATCCCACAAACTCAGACCGTCGTGTACAGCAGAGGACACTGCAGTTCAAAAGCAAGCGCATGCCTGAATGCCATGCAGAACCCGCTGCAAGAAACAGAAGTGCAAATGCAATGATCCCAATCATCTGCCTGGACCATATGCAGCGCAGTCCTACACATAGCTACTCAGAAGCAAGTCCCAGTATACTCAGTGGGGCTTATTCCCAAGTATGGGTGCATAGGATTCCAGCTGTACACTTTTCTTTTATTTGCAATATTCTTATCCTGCCCTCAGGCAAAGCCAGTCAGGGTGGATTCCAAAGACCTCCCGGGGCTCTGTTTTTATAGTAACCAGGAAAGACGACTCCATTCCAATCACCAGCAGTAAATAGGCTTACCAGATTTCTTCCCGGGACAGAGGGTAGCCCTTTAGGAGAAGGAATGTGGGCAGGTGTAGCTTGTTAAACCTTAGAGCACAATCCTAGGCATATCTACTCAGAAGCAAGCCCCATTGAACACAATCCACATGCCTAGGATTGTGCTCTAAGGTTTATCAAGCCCTGAACACAATGGGGCTTGCTTCTGAGTAGACATGCTTAGGATTGTGCTCTAAGGTTTAACAAGCCACACCTGCCCACATTCCTTCTCCTAAAGGGCTAGCACTCTGTCCCGGTTGGAGATCTGGTAAGCCTAGCAGTAAAGGGTCCAAAGCCAGTTCTCCAGGCCTCATGTAGAATAATTTTCATTGTGATGAATAAGATCTGCTACATTTTTCTTACAATTTATTGCAACTGCTTCCTGCAGCGGTGATTCTGGTGTGATCAGTTTCAAAGTTGGGATTTAAATATTCCCACCTAAAGAAAATACTTCCATCCCCTGAGAAGCAACACAACCACCCGTCCGATCAACCCAAGATCTAGAAACCCGTCGGATCAACCCAAACCATGAGAATACCGTGACCAGAGGACAGGTAGCGTCAGTCTTTCCATAGTGCAAATTTCCGCTTCTTCACACAGTCTCTGAAGGCCTCCTTGACCTTCTCGTTCCTCAGACTGTATATAAAAGGATTCAGCAACGGGGTCACCACGCCTGTCAGCACTGCAATGGCCTTCTGGACATCCTGCGACCGGCCCTGGCTGGGCAAAGAGTACATGAAGACTGAACTGCCGTAGAAGATGGAGGCCACTGTGATGTGGGAACTGCAGGTGGAAAATGTCTTCCGACGACCTGTGGTGGAGTGCATTCGGAAGATGGTGACAATGATGTAGAAGTAAGATATGCCAGTAGCAGAAAATGAGCTGAGCAGCACCAGTGCAGCCTGGATGGACTCCAGAGCCAGAAGGACACGCACATCATTGCAAGAAAGCCTCACCAAAGTAGCGTAGTCACAGAAGAAATGGTCAATGACATTTGAACCACAGAAGGACAGGCGGGTCATCAAAACCAGCGGGCTAAGGTTAGTAACAAAAGTGCCAATCCAGCATCCCAACGCCATGTACGTGCAGACACGTCCATTCATGATGATGGTGTAGCGAAGTGGGTGGCAGATGGCGACATACCGGTCGAACGACATCACCGCAATGAGGATCGCTTCGCAGCCACCAAGGGAGAAGTAGAAGTAGCACTGGGAAGCACAGCCCAAGAAGGAGATGGATTTGGTCCTGGAAACCAGGTTCACCAGCATCTTGGGGGTGATGGACAAGACAAAGAACATCTCCATGAGGGAGAGGTTGCAGAGGAAGAAGTACATGGGGATTTGGAGGCGATGGTCAAGGCAGACCAGCGTGATGATGGTGATATTCCCAGCTAGGGTTAAAAGAAAAACAAGAAGAAGCACCACAAAGAGGAAAACCTCCATGAGCCTGGGAAGTTGGAAGCCCATTAAGATGAACTCCGTCACTTGTTCTGTCCTGTTCTGATCCTTCAGTTCCATGGCCGGTTTGAGGTTGCAGAATGAAGAAATAGGGGGGGGGGGGGAATGCACATTTTAGAGTTCATGTGATTCAAGACAGGCCACCTCCCCCCCCCCACTCTCCAGATCTTACCAGTTCTTAAGTCTTTGATATTCCCTTTTTCAGGAAAGCATCACAATACCCGAGTCTGCTTCTCCCAGGCAGTAAAAGCCGAGAAGCGGTTGAAGAAAGTCCATTTTCCTTCAGAAATGATTTCGCTCATGAACTGCTTTCCTGAATCATTAGCACTCGCCACGCTTATTATCCCCCATACCCATGACATTATTTTAAATGGCACGTTTGAAAGTGCTTTAGACAACACAAGGGTTGAAAAGCATCACAAATTCAATAGCCCTTTCCTTCTAGTTTAAAGGGATTTTTTAAAAAAATATCTTTAAAATAATCCTTCCAACCAATTCTATAAGAACATATTGGAAAAACAGCATTCTCACAAAGACAATTAAATCCCTCCCCAGGTAGGCTACCTTAGCCCCTACTCTACCATCCAGTCAAGACTTCTTTTTCCAAAAAGCACACCCAGCAGAGTATGGATTTTAGCTAGTTTTTTCAATGAATGGTGGGTTTTAAATTTGGACTTCCTCTTTAGGGAGTAAACTTGTTTCAATGTTGCTCTTCTGCATTACTTTCCTGATTTATTTGTATGTAGAATTGCTTGCTAGTGTGTTGAATATGATTTAATTTTTAGGCTTCATTCTGCACAGTAGTTCTCTTTGACTAATTTTTTTCCAAACACAATAAATATGTTTGAATATTTTAGAATACATCGGTTTCAAATGCCTCACCCAACTGCAGTGCCATATCATCAGTAGTTGCAAAATCACAGCCATGGAGTAAAATGACGCAGGGCGGCTGAGCCCCATGCTCTTACCACACTTTGGAGTCCTGCCTTCATCATCCTCCCCTTAGAATGAGAGATCAGTGGGGGAAGGTTTCTATAAATGCACCTTGGGGAAATTAATTTTTAAAATGAGGATGAACTTTCACTTCCTTAGATAGCGTCAGTAAGATTCAAGTCTGTCAGTAGGATCCTGGGGCGTCACTATTGACATGTAGCCTACTAAGGGCCCAATCCTATCTTCTTCTCTCCCCCCCCCCCAACTGATGGTCACTGTGTGATACAGGAAGCTGGACTAGATGGGCCTTTGGCCTGATCCAGCAGGACTCTTCTGATGGTCTTATGCTCTTATGCACCAAAGAGGCACACACTGAGGGGAACCTGAGGGCAAACAGGGCATAAGTACTATACATTTATACAGTACTTACCTCCTGGGAAGCCCTGGAGTCATCTATGGGTCTCTTCGGACATACACCATCACGTTTGGTGGGGTATGTCTGCATAGAGAAAAGGGGCAGGGAGCTTTGCAACAGAGGGGATAGTGTGTGTGCGCGCACACACGCGCACACATATGCACGTGTAATTTACAGAATACCGCAATTCTTCATGGATGTTCCCAGGACAGTACATACTGTATATTATCTGACCTTCCCAAAATTTACACAAGTTGAGGGGTTGGTAAACATAAAGGTCTGGCCTCTTGAGGGGGAAAAAAAAATATTGCTGCCTTGTGAATAACACATCAACTAATTTCCAGACACTTGTACTGTCACTAAGAAGGCCCAATACAAACACAAGGGAACAGTCAATCATGGGGCATGACATTTGATGCCTGGTGACCTAAGCAGCCTGTGTGGGGTTATATACACTACAGTTCCTAAGAACTATATATTTTTTTATTTTTTCACATTTTTATACCGCCCTTCCTCCAAGGAGCTCAGAGTGGTGTACATAGTTCCTCCCCTCCTTTTGTCCTCACAACAACCCTGTGCGGTAGGTGGGGCTGAGAGATAGTGACTGGCCCAAGGTCACCCAGGAAGCTTCATGGCTGAGCGGGGATTTGAAACCTGGATGTTCCAGGTCTAAGTCCGACTCCCAAACCACTACACCATCCTGGCATTGTGAGCAGGGCCTCTGGGGTGGTGGTGGTTAAGGGGCCAGGGTTAAGGGGGTAATTTGTACTCGGGCCCAGGGTGAAAAATGGGTCAAAAAGGGGCGGCCTGGAGCAAAAAAGGGGGCCCAGGAGACAAATTCATCTGTAGGGAAAGGGCCCAAAAGAAACTTTGTACCCCCTGATAAAATTCCTCTGATTGACCCTGATCATTTTAAATCAACAACCCTTTTCAACAGTCACATCCTTTCTATTTTTAAATCATATCATTTTGATATCCGGTGATATCCAAAATTATATCATGTTGAGACTCTTTTTTTTTTTTGATACTGTCAATACTCATCCCCCTTTCACTGCAACTTTTTCAGCAATCTAGCAGCCTTTTTTTATTCCGTTCCCCTTGGTGTCAATGTTCCTCAATTTCCTTGAGTGACATTATCAAGTAACCTGAGCTGATTGGTTGTGATTTTTTTTTCCCACGGGTTGGGTTCAAATAAAGTTATGGTCCAATCTTAATCATGCGCTCTGCCACTGGAACTAGTGATCTGGCATCAGAGCGCACTTTATGGGGTCACAAATGCCGTTCCAGAAGCACGCATAAGCGCTTGCTTTCCGTCCACCACTGCAGACGGTGCGGAGGATTCCACACATGGCGATGGCGAGGAGAGGCCCTGTCAATGTTGGTAAGTTGACGGGGTGGGAGGATTGGGGAAGTCCAAGGGATGGATGGAGCCGTGTCACCTGGAGCAGCGGCGTTACTAGGGCGCGCACTGTGCGCCTGCCCTAATGACCCCCGTGCTGCCCGACAGCCGGCCGGTGAGGATGTCTCCAGAGTCGGCAGCAGCGGAGCCTCCGCTGCTACCGGCTCCGGAGACATCCTCGCCGGCCGGCTGTCTTGGGCAGAAGGAGGCCTCGGAGCGTCCGCCCTCGGCGGAGCTCCAAGGCCTTCTGAGGGAGGCCCGATGCGTGACGTCTTATTTATAAGGTTTTCGCGCATGTGCAGTACGTTTCTGAGGGCAAATTTGCGTCGCTGGAGCCTGGCGGGAAGGGCGGACCGCTTGCGCGCGACGCGTGGGTACGCGCGCGCGTGACCGAGCGTCACACTTTGCGCGCATTGCCCCCAGGCGGTCCGCCCTTCCCGCCGCGCTCCAGTGACGCCAGTGACCTGGAGCAAGCAACTTGTGCAGGATGCTATCCCCTCCGGAGCCTGCTGATACATCTCCTTTGTCTCCTTGGACTTGCCCCAGCTAAAGAGCTGGCACAGATCCAAGGAGACCCATTGGCGATCAAGGGGCTTATGGAGGGTTCAGGGAAAATATTTTCCCTTACCTCTCCCAAGTCTCCTGATTGTCCCCCACCCACCATAGCATGCAGTGCAGCCTGTTTTGGAGCAGCTGCATGCTATGGGGAAGAAAAAGATAGGACTGGGCTGTTAATCAGGCTGAATAAAACAAGTTATTCATGTTTGATGGGACTTATCAATATCTCTGGATTAGGCCTCTTGGTAAGTACAGCAAGTCCTCACTTAAAGTTGTCGATAGGTTCTTCTTGGAAACTGAAACTTTAAGTGAAACGACTTATAATGAAACCAATTTTACCATAGGCGAATTGATAAATGTAAACGTTCTCATGGCATTTTCCCATCCACTTTAAAATGAATTGACTTTAAATGAAACGACTTTAAGTGAGGACTTACTGTACACCGTGTTTGAAAAGATTGAGGGCACTGGCTATTGGGGCTGGAAGGATTCAGTGGCTGAGACTTGGAGTGGTAGCCATTTTCTGACCACATCTCTTTAGGAATGGGCCAGAGATGTGTGGCGGTGCAGACCCCGCCCCCTCGTAGTTCCCAGTAAAGTGCTGCAGCCTAACTGGGGGATTGCACGCACTACCAGCGCCTGCACTCGATTAAGGATTAAGAATGCTAAAGGGTCTTTGACCATTGGTTGTGGCGCACCTGGGGGAATTGTTCCTTTGGAGGGGAAAAGAACAGAGAGATTCCAGAGGGTTCAAATCACAATACACAGTTTATCAGGGATTGTTTAGAATAGGAGAGAATCAAAATAAATGCAATATAAGAGACACAATAGTAATGAAGCAAAAGTCAAACTATGAGAGGCAAATAAATGAGCAAATATAACAATCCTACTAGCAGCTTGTGTGCAGTGCATGTGTTTTAATTTAACCCAAAGAACTATTCAGAGAGAGAGAGAGAGAGAGAGAGAGAGAGAGAGAGAGAGAGAGAGAGAGAGAGAGGTGTGCTTGGTTTCTATGGTGGAAGGATAAGGGAGAAAGGTCATAGGTCATGCTAAGCGGAGCACAGATTTCGTTTCTGGCTGCTGGAGCAGAAGTGCCTGTCTGCCGTGTGGCTCCTCCCACCCCAATCCCCTAACAATCAAGCCACCTTCTCTCTTCTCTGAGACAATAAAAGGAGCAGAACCAGTTCTGTCTGCTCAACGATGGATTGAAGAGCAACTTGTCCTCTACTTCCCTGAGGGATGATCAACAGTCTCACCTGTGGAAGGTCTCCTCACCCAGGAGCTCTTACAAATTGCGAGGCTATTTCTCGGTCTGCAGGTGACAACCATTCTTGGTTAGTAATTTGGCTTTCGACAACTTCTTGACCACAGCAAGGTACAAGGTTTCTTTTCTTACTGAATTTTTGTCACTGTTATGGACATTAAGTGTCAGGTGGATTGCTGTGGTGAGCTGCATATGGGCAAGACAAATGTTCATTGGCAATTCTATAAGAAGGAAGAGGGGAATCCCTTGAAAAGAAATGGAGAAGGAGGCAAGACAAAGCTAAACTCTCAGCTTCACAGCTCTCTTTGCTGGCTGCAAAGTTTCGCACCCCACATTTCAGCTAATTTTCAGCTACTTACCCCCCCCCTTGCAGTATGTAGTCCTCCTTTTACCAAATTCCTTCTGCTACTGTCTTCAGTCAAGATGCTTATAGCTAGGCTTACCATATCCAAAGGGGGACAGGGTGCCTACACCTTTAACCATTGTAAAAAGAGGGAATTTGGGCAGGTGCAGCTTGTTGCACCCTTCCATTATGAGCTGCACCTGCCCAAATTCCCTCTTTTTACAATGGTTAAGGGTGTAGGCACCCTGTCCCCCTTTGGATATGGTAAGCCTACTTATAGCTGTCTTGTTCTTTCCAATCCAAGAAGCATCCCTAGTCTGCCTGTTCTGGTGGGTTACACCCCCATCTCTTGGCATGGGGCTCTCCAGCATAAAACTAGAAAGAATATGGTCCTTCTGGCTGCAAACAGATTCAGGAGAAATAATCTTGAATGTAAATTAGAAGAGTTGTGGGATTTTGCACACCAAACCCCCCCCCCCATTTTCTGCTGGGCAATTCTTTTGTTCAGCCCTATTACTAAGCACATAAGAACATAAGAAGAGCCCTGCTGGATCAGGCCAAAAGCCCATCTAGTCCAGCTTCCTGTATCACACAGTGGCCCCACCAGATGCCTCAGGGAGCACACAAGACAACAAGATACCTGTGTCCAGTCGCCACTCCCTTGCACCTGGCACAGAAAAAACCCACTTCTAAAACCAGGAGGTTGCTTATGGCTTGTAACCTGTGATGGTCTTTTCCTCCATGAATCTGTCCAAACCCCTTTTAAAGGCATCCAAGCCAGGTGCCATCACCACATCCTGTGGCAAGGAGTTCCACAGATGACTTACACACTGGGTAAAGAAATATTTTCTTTTGTCTGTTCTAACTCTCCCTCCACTCAATTTTAGTGCATGTCCCCTGGTTCTGGTGTTGTGCGAGAGGGAGAAGAATTTCCCTCTATCCACTCTCTCCATCCCATGCATAATTTTATAAGTCTCAATCATGTCCCCCCTCAGGTGCCATTTTTCTAAGCACAATCTGTATCTTCTATCAACGTGTGGAGCACTTATGAATTCCACTCTGACCACATGTGAACTGAGTTACTAACAGCTAGGCTTACCATATCCAAAGGGGGACAGGGTGCCTACACCTTTAACCATTGTAAAAAGAGGGAATTCGGGCAGGTGCAGCTCATAATGGAAGGGTGCAACAAGCTGCACCTGCCCAAATTCCCTCTTTTTACAATAGTTAAAGGTGTAGGCACCCTGTCCCCCTTTGGATATGGTAAGCCTACTAACAGCAAGTGTCAGTTCACTGGTTCAGGTTCTGACCATGAAATGCTGCAAAACTAAGTAACCCATGTGCATGTGTGAACCAGGCTACAGCCTCTCTGCATTGCACGATGGGAAGGATGATAGGAGCTGCTATCTGATAAGTTGGTTTGCTCTCTGTTACTCAGAAGATGCCTTGATAGGAATACTGTGTATTGGATGAATTTCATGCATTGAAGGCTTGTTCAATTATATTTTGATCTCATTTGTTCACTGCTTACTTTGCCAATCCTTTGGGCTTCAACAGGATTATCTTCCAGTGCTTTATTTTGAGTGCAATAATTTCAGAGGCAGGTTAATATCAGCCTTGAAGCATCAGCTTAAAAGTTCAGGAAGTAACAGGGTGTTGACTGACAGTGCAATCATGTGTAACTTTGCACCAGTGTAACAGTAGATGCACCGGTGCATCTGCTGTTACACAGGTGAAAAGTTACACAGGATTTTGCTGTGAGTCGATCATTCTGCGGAGCTGGAAGATCCCCTGGCAGCCTTTATAAAGCGCCCATTTCAGTCACCAAACAGTGACCCTTTTTCTGGTAGTCAATCTTGGAAATAGCATTATGTACTGTATTGTGTTTTTTAAGCAGATAAACTCAAGTAAGAGGAGTCTGAAATTGTCCTGCAATATGTATTGGACAGACCCCCCCCCCACACACACACACACACGACTGGGAGTGGAGGTGTGTGTGGGGGAGAGAGAGAGAGAGAGAGAGAGAGAGAGAGAGAGAAATTGACAAGGAGTATTGAGGATGGGTAAAGGAGCATTAGGCCAGTGGGTGGCGTAGTGGGTTAAACCACTGAACCATGAGCTGTCGATCGAAAGGTCGGCAGTTTGAGTCCGCGACGGGGTGAGCTCTTGTTGCTTGGCCAGCTCCTGCCAACCTAGCAGTTCCAAAGCATGTTAATGTGAGTAGATAAATAGGTACCGCTTGTGGGAAGGTAATCAGCTCTCCGTGTTCCAGCTGCATGCTACGCGCTGCGGCAAGGAGAGTCATGCTGGCCACATGACCACGGAGGCGTCTTCGGACAACGCTGGCTCTTCGGCTTTGAAATGGGGATGAGCACCACACCCTAGAGTCAGACACGACTGGACTTAATTGTCAGGGGTCACCTTTACCTTTAAGGGAGCATTAGGTGGCGGTGGAGCAGGTCAGGAATGAATCAAGAGAGGCCTTGGGGGTCTCAGGAAGGGACTTAGAGGAGGAGTGGATTGATGCAGCCCCCCATTGACATGGAGCATCCTTCAAGCCACACCGTCCATCTCATCCTTGGCCAGGTGCTTCCTTTCTAACTCATAAACTGGAATAAGTTCTCAGTTTCACTCCCTAATCAAACTGTAAGTAACCACCACCGTAGGTAATGTTTGGTCAGTCAATAGCATACGCGTGGCTCATGCACACGGCTATCTTTTTTTTTTTTCATAGTAAAGCATTATGGAAAACCAAACTATCATCACTGATTTCCTTCTTCTGGGGTTCACTGAAAATCCCTGGCTGCAGCTTCTTCTCTTCTTCTTGCTCTTAATGGTCTACCTCCTGAGCCTGACGGGAAACCTGGTCATCATCGCCGTCACTCTGCTGGATCCTCGCCTGCACACCCCGATGTACTACTTCCTGAGAA
The DNA here is from genome assembly GCA_026170595.1 of Plestiodon gilberti rubricaudatus. Lineage (NCBI taxonomy): Eukaryota > Metazoa > Chordata > Lepidosauria > Squamata > Scincidae > Plestiodon > Plestiodon gilberti. Next base: position 5,274,413 of record JANXHW010000006.1, read on the forward strand.
ACTTCTCCATCGTAGAAATTGGCTTCATCTCCAACAGCATCCCCAACATGCTCAGCCACCTCCTGTCAGGGCAGAAGACCATTTCGGCAGTGGCTTGTTTCACACAATTGTTCTTCATCTTCTTTCTCGGCATCATGGAGTTCTACCTTTTGGCCGTGATGGCTGTGGATCGCTACATCGCCATTTGCCACCCGTTCCACTACCCCATCATCATGAACGGCCAACTTTGCCTCCGGTTGGTGCTTAGCTGTTGGCTCGTTAGCTTCCTGTGCGCCTTACCTCTCAACGTTTTCATCACCCGCCTTCCATTTTGTGGCCCCAACACCATTAACCATTTCATGTGTGACAGCGCACCCCTGATTAGCATGGCCTGTTCCAATACATGGCTCATCAATCTGATCTATCTTGTTTCGGCCATTGCCACTCTGTTTGGCACCTTGGTGGTGGTGGTTGCTTCTTATGTCAAGATTATCTCTACAGTGCTGCATCTTCCATCTGCCAAAGACCGGAGCAAAGCTTTCTCCACTTGCTCCTCCCATTTTCTTGTGGTCACCATGTTGTATGGAAGCTGCATCTTTGTGTATGTCCAGCCAGAGCAGCAGGGTCACTTGGACTTCAATAAAGAGGTGTCTGTCCTCAACATGGTGGTGATTCCTTTGTTGAACCCTTTCATATACAGTCTCAGGAACAAGACCATGCAAGAGGCCCTCAAAGGCATTTGGGGTAAACTGTTGAGTAGGTGGAGAAGTCTATGCAGGTTCTGCCGTTAGGATCCGCACACCACACTGTGTGAGGAATTCTGGATCTTGAACCAGGAAAGACACTAGTTGAAGTTGAGACTTGGCCTTGTGAATTGACAGGGGCTGTTTGTACTCAGGCTGTGGAGTCCAAACAAAGGAGAGCAACACTGGTCCGTAGGATTGACAACCTGTACAATCCCCCCAATTTGTAATGCTGTAAAAACGAACATGAAAATGAGCGAACTCAGGAAGATAGTGGAGGACAGGAAGGCCTGGCAGGATATGGTTCATGGGATCACGAAGGGTCGGACACGACTTTAACGACTGAACAACAACAACAAAAAGAATGAGAGTGGACACATTTTATAGCAGGCTTTCACATGCAACGAGACACCATTAAAGTGGGGGGGGGATGTATTCACTGCATTGAGCAGTCATGCAAACATCAAGATTTCAGGGGAGGGGGGATTAGCCTTCAATACGAATGCTGGAGAACTGAGATGGGTAGAGTCTGGTTTTGCACTTCGTGCCAAGCAGTGAACAGGGATCACTGCACAGCTGCAATGATGCTCATGTTCCAACTAGAAGCCCCACAAGCAGTTTTGAGGTTTTATTGCCAAATAAATCCTGACGGAATCAATAAAATGCCAAAATAAGAAGAGTGCCTTGTAGTTAGGGTTCCGCCATCTTTCAGTGGGAAGGTTCATGTTTTATTGTTATCTCATACAGCTGCGGATGGTTTTCTACTAATTTGATCCTTCTTAAAGGTCTTCGAAGGACAGGAAAGCCTGGCGGGATATGGTTCATGGGATCACGAAGGGTCAGACACAACTTAACGACTGAACAACAACAAAAGGTCTTCGAAGTTAGGGAGCCATCACTATACTACGAATTCCATTTTGCCTGCATTGTGTGGCGGTTCTCAAGAGCTGCACACACAAACCAAGTTAGCACAGTGTCGGTCTGTTTGTCTGACTGAGGCGGGTTGTGCTGTCCCCCTCAATGGCTTCCTTTACCTCTGGGGTACTTTCTCGTTGTCACCAATGTACTTATGACATTTACAGCCCAATCCTATTCTGGGCCGCCGGTGCAGCATCTGCTGCATCCTATGCGCTGACCAGGGAGCGGGCCAGCCAGGAGAGGTAGGAAATGAAAAACGTATCTTTCCACCCATCTCATGGTCCCCAATAGGACTCCACAGATCTACACCAGTTCTTTTGAGGAACCTACTGGAGGCAGATCGGCCGGGTGGGATGGGCATTCAGGATATGGCGGATTCCGCTGCCAGCATGATCCACCCCATCCTCCCCAATCCTCCCTGATCCTGCCTTGATCCTGCCTTGATCCACCCCTCCACCCGCAGAATGTCACCAGCACCCGTTCTACACAGCACTGCTGGAGGTGCATGACTTAACTGGCTGCTGCACCTCTGGCTGTGCAGCCGTGTTGGTGGGGCCTTCATTGCGCCAGCATACCTGGCAGTATGCCAATGCAACCAAGGGATCGGATTGGGGCCTAAATGTGTCACAGACCTTACCATGCTTTTGATTTCCTGCAGGCAGATCACGGGCTGGGGATGTGTGTGTGTGCACTTGAACTCTTTGCTGTGCTCCAGTCCCAATTCACATCGTCCCACACATGCCCTTTGGTGCTACTGGGAGGTTTTCCTTTGGCAAAGAGCACGTGCGTGCAGGGAGGTGTGGTCTAGTTCTGGAGCATGACCGAAAAAAGTATGGTTTGGCTCCCTCTCTCTTGCTGCAGTCCCAGTGGGTGGGGAAGAAAGGACAGCGATGATACCCAACAGGCTGATCTGACTACCATTTGCCAAAGAAAATAAAATGCATCAGGGCCACTGATGCATTGATTGCCACATGATCTTTGGCCCTGACTCTGGGGATGGGATTAAGGTGTGAATGGGAGAGAAGGTTTTCTCATCCAAAGGCAAGAGAGGCATGGAGCCATTATACCGAATGCCCACTGCTTTGGCCAAGGGTGGATGCATCCAGGAAAAGGGATGGGGGAAAGGGGGGGCTTGGGGATTGAAGATATCCAAGCTCACGCTGCTTTGGGGGGAGGAGTTCTAATGTTAGTTAAATCAGGGGTTCTCAACCTGTGGTACGGGTACCCCTAGGGGTACGCGGACCATCAGGCGGGGATATGCAAGAGGCTTCCCCTTATCAGCTAAGATCAGCTGATTGTTGGGGACCAGAGGTTTGTTTATTTTATTTATTTTTAATTTGCCCCACCCCCAAGCTCCCAGCTCGGCCTCCCACTGGCGGGGGGGGGGGTATGTGAGAGGCTGCTCCTTATCTCCCTGGATCAGCTGAGTGTCGGCGAGCCAAGTATCTTAAAATGCAAACTGCTCTGCAATCACACAGTTAAATAAGACATTTTTCACATTTAAAATTGTTTTAATACTTTTTTATTTTAAACAATTAATTAGCTAATTAATTGATTGGTTAATCCAATTAATGAGCAATTAATTAGCAGGGTGTACTTCAGAAAATTGGACCGTGATAGGGGTACCCGGGCCTTCAAAGGTTGAGAACCCCTGAGTTAAATCACACTGCAGATAAAGTTGTTCACCTTTGATAATGTTGTGTCCCTTTCCAATCCAATGTATTGCCTATGCCTTGTGTCTTTATTGGGTGTGGAGACAAAGTAACTGGTCCAGATCAATTCAATGGGGTTGGGATTTAAACATGGCATGCCTTTGTGACAGTCTCACACAACACCAGTTCTCCAGGTAACCTAACCACACATATTGGCTATCAAGCTTGGAGGAAGTTTTTTTTTTTTTTTTTAATCAGGACAGGGTTAAATTAGAAGCTGCTCGTTTATAGCACACAGATCTCCTGGGAATGTATAATGAGCAACAAAGATCAGAAAACCAGAGTGCTATACATAAATTTCAGTTGAGTAATGTTTCAGAGGAGGAATATTGGGGGCAGAAAGCGTTCCCACAAATGTGTGCAATAATTCTGATGACACTGAAAAAATTGCAAGGTAACCATGGAAGGCTAAATGATTTGAGATCAACTGGATATTGCTACTGACCCAAAATTCAACCTCATCTGTCATGCATGTTGAACCCTGGCTTAGAGTAAGCGAATAACTGAGATGTCCAGTCAGATGGAATGAGAGAAGCTTCCCCTCTTGGAAGAATCGCTCTTATCTCCAAATCTGTCTGTATATCATGGTGATCTGGGTCTGATTCAGGTTTACTGCAAACTACTACTTTGAATTAGATTCAGAGGTTCCCTTTATCCAAAGGAGGAACCGTTGGATACAACTCAATATTGTTTTATGCCAAGAAGCAGTTTTAGCCCAGAATTTGAATTAATGAGAGAACTAGGTTATGAGGGGGCTTGCAGTCTCCTGGAGGAATATGTGACCTTGCAGATACCCCTCTGCACAAGCTATTTGTTTGTGATGCACTCTGTAGTCTGGATTTAATTGTAGGTGGTAGTGATCTCAGTGTGTGTGTGTGTGTGTGTGAAGGTTGAACTACTAGACCAGCGATTTTCGACCAGTGTGGTGCACACCATAGGTGTGATGTGGGAGTTTGGGGAGGGCCATTTATTAGTAGGGCCATTGGGGGATATGAGCCCCCCACCGGCAGTGCGGTGTGCCTTGTCAATTGTCAAAAAACTGATGGTGTGCCTTGACAATTTCAGCACCCTGTCAGAGTGCTATGAGATGAAAAAGGTTGAAAATCCCTGTACTAGACTTTCACCACCTTTTTGCTAGTGTGACCTTTTATTTTCTTGGGGGGGGGGGTCTGCGTGAATTGTGTTGGGGGCCAAAGCTCAGTGCTCTGCATGCAACAGCATCTCGATTTGACCCACTGTCCTCTTCTGGCGGAGACCTAAAGGAACAGCGACAGTCGGAATCGACTGTCCTGGGTGAGGTCGACCAGTAGTCGGACTTTCTGTAAGGCAGCTTTTTCTGCTGATATGTGTAGCTGATGAAAGGAGCCAGATTACATAATCTCTGTGTCTTCTTCCTGGGGAGTCAGCTCCTCAGGGTCGCGATGAACCAAAACTGACAGGGATTCAGATGGAAGAGCAGTTGCAATGTGGACGTTGTTTTCTTGTGCCCACCCGCCTGTCTTGCTCCCTTCATCCAGTATTAGAATCCAGATTCAGTTCAATGGGAACAAAAACACAATGCTTTTGTAGCTTTGTGGTGTAGCCCCTGCTCCTGCTAGTCCACCAGGTTCCCCCCTCCTTGGTCCTACCCATGTACCCCCAGCTTTTAAATGGAAAGTTTGCAGCTCTTTGTATATTTAAAATACAGAGCAATGCTATGGAGAGGTGCTAGACATGTCTACCCCCAGGTATCTCTTGGGGATAAATAATGTTTTACATTTTTTTTAAAAAAAAAATAATTACAGTAATTTCATCTCTTTTTCCCTTTGCGCCACGTTTAGTGAGTTGCAAACAGAACCCCTCTTTTGGAGACATAATATTGCTCCATCCACATGATGGTCAAAATCTAGTTTTCCAGAGTACAACCCTCACTTCAAAATGCCAAAAATCGAAGGGCATTAGCTCTTCCCAGTAGCAACTGGGTAATTCACAGCTAGTAATGGTTTATGATGCGAGGGGGGAGGAGAGATGCAAGTCCATGGAGAAAATGCCTCGATCCCGGCTTAATTGGGACAGAAGTTTGTATTTCAGAGAATACGAGAACTTGACCTGTGGCTTAGTTGATAGAACTTCAGCCTACTGTTTTGAGTAGAGAAAAAAATGTTATCCTTGGAATGTGGATAGTATTATAAATGTACAGACATGAAGTATCAGAACTGTGAATGGTGAGAAGTGCCTTTGTGGGCTGGCCATTCCAGCCAGACTGGGACAGAAGATTGAAACTCAGGAGATCAAGAAACCCCAAACTGAGAAAGTGTCAACTTACAGCTAAGGAGGAGACAACAGCTGCGAAACCAACTGTTCTGGGGACAACGGGGTCCTCAGTGGTGCTAACTAACCAACGTGGAGGGAGCCATCGTACTGAATGTGTTAGGTGCCGAACTAGAGACATTTTTAAAGCGGGGGGAGCTCCTAATAAAATCCGCTCATTCACCTTTGTGTTAATGTGGTCGTTTATTTTTTTCTGCAGGGGGGAAAAGACCAATGTTTCAATTGAAAGCTTGACAGCCAGATGTGCCTGTTATCTGCTATTAATAAAGAGTCATCGTTTATTGCTGTTGCGATTGTGCTGTCCATGCAGAATTGAACCCACATTCTCTGCTTCGGGGGGTGGAGTGAGTTCTTGTGTGAGTGTATTTTAAGTGGAGGGGGGGACATATGCACTGCGGAATGGGTGCTTCTGGATGAGGGTGGGGATCAGAATTGGCCTCAATGCTTCTCTTCTACCCCCTTCTTCCAGTGTCAAGCAGACATGAAATATAACCAAACCACGGTCAGTGACTTCATCCTTCTAGGCTTCACTGATATTCGGAAACTGCAGCTCTTGTTATTCACCATCCTCTTCTTTTCCTATCTTCTGACAATCATTGGGAATGCTGTGATTATTGGCATTACTCATCTAGATCTCCGGCTCCAAACCCCAATGTATCTCTTCCTTCGGAACTTCTCTTTTGTGGAAATTGGCTTTACCACTGCTGTCATCCCTCAAACCTTGGCCCACTTGGCGACAGGTAACAAAACGATTTCCTATGTTGGGTGCATGATACAGTCCTTCTTATATTTCCACCTGGGCACCACCGAGTTCTTCCTCTTAGCTGTGATGTCATTCGATAGGTATGTCGCCATCTGCAACCCCTTGCGCTATCCGACCATCATGAACCATCGTTTATGCATCTTCTTGGTTCTTGGTTCTTGGTTTGGCAGTTTTCTCCTGATCATTGGTCCATCTCTTTTTTTCCTACAACTCCCAATGTGTAACTCCAACATCCTTGATCATTTCTTCTGTGACAACACACCATTGATCAAGGTCCTTTGTGGTGACACACGACTGCTGGGCTTTTTGGGATTTCTCACCGCTGTGCTTTCTCTCCTGGGCACCTTGACCGTTACAGTGGTGTCCTATATCAACATCATCAAAACCATTGTACGGATCCCCTCTGCGACGGGGAGACAGAAAGCCTTTTCCACTTGCGCCTCTCACTTCGTCGTCGTGTCCATCACCTACGGGAGCTGCATCTTCTTGTATATCAAGCCAACACAGAACAGCAAACTGGAGCTGGGCAAAGTGGTGGCCATTCTCAACACCATTGTGTCTCCTTTGCTCAACCCCTTCATATACAGCTTGAGAAACAAGCAGGTCCAAGAGGCCTTGAGAGATGCATTGCGACAACTGGCAGCCCTTGCAAAGGGGCCGGGGAAAAACTGACATGACGAAGAAGTGAAAAGCATCCAGGAGTGGGAGGAAACCAACAGGACTACGGTGACTGTATTATTCTCAAGAGGTATATTTGGCCTGGATAAAAATAAATGTTCTCCTCTGCATTGCATTACTTCATTGTTATTTACTGTTTGTTTGCTTGCTGCAGCACCATAGTGGTTTTTACACCTTATATATTCAGGAAACGTTTTCCAGTTCTATCTCCATTGCTGAGGATTCCTTGGGTAGGGATGCATTCTAGGTTACATACTAAGTTTGCATGGTCTGCTAGCCAAGTCTCTTGTACCTGACCTCCACTCTATGTGAACTCTTGATGCACCTCAGAGCAACTCATCCAATACTCTCCTGTGGCACTCAGTAGTAGCAGCAGCAGCAGCAGCAGCAGCAGCAGCAGCAGTAACATCTGTATTCATATACCACCTTTCTGTAGTCGGATTTCTCCTTGGACTTTATTCAAGGTGGTTTACATAGGCAGGCTTTTCTAAACCCCCGTAGGGATTCTTACAATAAATGTTCTATTTGCATAGAACCCATCTTCTCCAGATGTTTCCTTTCAACGGTGTGGTATCTCACTGGCTGCACATGCCTTTCTGAGCTTGTCAGACAGCGACTCCTCTCTCCCACAGATGGCCAGCGCAAGCTATCTCAGCTTGTTGGCTGAGATATCTCAGCTTATTGGCAGTTTATCAGCAACGTCCGGCCATCTCGAACTGATCTCATCCCAGCTGCTCTTTGGGCAAGGCGGCAGCTCAACCACTAGACCTACAACTACTCCTCCTCCTCAGTACTTGGACTTCAGAGCTGTCCCAAGGCCCCCTCCTGCACCTCAGTTGGCAAGTTACCACTGAGCCATCCCTCCATTGTTGGGAGAGCACATGTGATGTGTGTCCTGTCCTCTACCTTCTTCTCTCCCTCTAATGGCAGTGGATTGCATCATCATCTCTTCGCAGTGTGGAACAGGACGTGAGGAGAGAAGAGTGACAGCAGCCCAAAGTGTCTCCCGGGTGACATTATAGGTCACCGTCAAGCTATGCTCCTCATTTCCTCTTCCACAGTGGGACAAGGAGGAGAAGCAACTGGCATTGGGCCAAGCCACGAAGGTAGAAGAGTCACCAGTCAGGCAAGGAGTTGACCAAGGGGGTAGAGGAACGGCAGGTGCAAGGAATGCATGGGGCTGCAGTCATGCACACCTCCTAAACAAGGCCGGTGCAATCTGTGCACAGTGTACAATGAACCCAGGTACAGTCATTCACCTGTCAGTGTGTAACCAGGTACAGACAGCAGTGCCTGGGTACAGCATAGCATGTGAAGAGCCCTGTTAATGACTAGGAATTACGGTACAACCCTGAAAACAGGAGTGGGACAATTGCTCCACCTATGTAGAACATTTGGCACAAACCCCATAAGTAGGACTGTTCCTGTTATTGGCAGCGCAATCCTGTGTAACCTTGCACCGGTGTAACAGCAGATGCACCGGTGTAAGTGCAATTACTCTGGCATAAGTGCATTTACACTGGTGCATCTACTGTTACACAGGATTGCGCTGTTAGTGACATACTAATCTTGTGAAGTGGTTGCAAGCCTCCTTAAGGGTCATACAGAAAGAAAAGTGTGTTATTCATTGTTGTACAAAGTCCCCTAAATGAACAGCAACTACAACATTTTTTTGCAATGGAGGACTCCACCACCCACAGGGCCCGTGCTGAGGTCCAATTCCACATGCATCCGGTTGTTTGCAAGTCAGGGAGTGATCAGAACACCCTCTGGCATCACTACAGGGGGGGCGGGGGACAAACGAAGCAGCCCCGCCCCCTCGCCCTCGGAGCCGTTCAGAGAAGCGAAAACAACAGGCAGGAAGTCTCCTGCCTGCTGTTTTCGCTTCTCTGAATGGCTGCGAGGGTGAGGGGGCGGGGCTGCTTCATTCGTCTGTGTAAGGGAGGCTCGAATTTCAGCAGCACTTACAGCTCCGCCCCCCCTGTAGTGATGCTAGTGAGCCCACTATCTCTAGAGCAGTGGTGGCCAACCTTTCAACATGAATGCTGGCCCTTTAAAAGGTTGCATAGGTGAGGACATTTCAACAGGTGCAGCTGCTTTAGCAGCACCTCAGCACCTGCAGCTGCCAAGATTCTGCCTTCTACACAACTCTTAAGAACACAGTAGCCCTAATGGTGGAAGGCTGGCCACCCCTGCTCTAGAGCATATAAAACCTCAGGACATAGACATTAGCCATGATGACATTCAGTCTAGACATACAGGATGGTGTAGTGGTTTGGGAGTCGGACTTAGACCTGGAAGATCCAGGTTCAAATTCCCGCTCAGCCACGAAGCTTTCTGGGTGACCTTGGGCCAGTCGCTATCTCTCAGCCACATCTACCTCACAGGGTTGTTGTGGGGACAAAAAGGAGGGGAGGAAATACGTACACCACTCTGAGCTCCTTGGAGGAAGGGCGGTATAAAAAATGTGAAAAATAAATAAATAAATAAATAAATATCTAACAGCATCACCTTCCTGGCTGCTTGGGCTTCTCCTGCATTTGATAAGGTTCATAGCAAAATGAACGAAACGTTATGCTGGATGTGTTTTTAAAATGTTTTTATTGCATTTTTTTTTAAAAAAGATTTTAAAGTATTTTATTCACACATGAAGACTTATAAAGTCATATTTTAACAATACCGATGTGGGACATTTTTAAAATTGTTTGTGCTTTTATGACCACAATCCCGAGGATGCTTTGTTCGTGTTTCACTGTAGCCGGTCATAACAGTTTTCGATCTATTTTAGCCCAATCCTATCCATCCCCCCCCCCCATCATCACAGTGGCACCAAAATGTGGCACAGGATTGACTGCTGCATCCTGTGGTGGGAGGGTCAGGCCAGGAGGCTATATCATCAGGGAAAGGGGACTATCAATCCCCTTACGTCTGAGTAAGCCTGCTGACCTGCAATGGGTCTCCTCGTGCCTTTGTCCAAGCGTTTACATTATATGAAACCCTGTATGGTGTGGGAGTTAGAGAGCAGCATTAGGACTCAGTAGATCCAAGTTCAACCAGCTCAGAAATAAAGCTGTCTCCACTGACCGTTGTCACTCTAGCCCAGCAATTTTCATCCACTGCGCACAATCCACACACATTGGTGTGTTGTGAATGGTCTGCAGGTGTGCCACAGGAGCGTGGGAGAGGGCCTTAATTAATTAGTAGGGCCATGGGAGGATTAGTAATTAGTAATTGATTAGTAGGGCCATTGGAGGATGTGAGCCCCCCCCGCCAGCAGTGTGGTGTGCCTTGTCAATTGTCAAAAACCTGATGGTGTGCCTTGACATTTTTAGCGCCTTGACAGTGTGCTGTGAGATGAAAAAGGATCTCATGGGCTAGTTGTGAGGATGAAATGGATTGGGAATTATTCTACTCACCTCCCGCCTCTCTCACACATTTGTTCCTCCTCTATCCCACAGACATATGCAGCAACCTTGTTCCCCTCTAGTGTTTCCACATGCAAGGTTTAAATCACCTTTGCTTGAAAGCCGCATCCAACAAGAAGGTAAGACCTGCATTTGATGGAAACACACATTCTGTTGTCCTTTCAAATGATCTCAGAGCGACAGCGTTCATAAGTAACAGAGAGAGCTCAAAAGAGCTTTTCCTGTCACCAATGAAAAGAGCCCACTTGTTTCAAGCATGCTCTCTCTCACACATGCACACTACAATCCTTCCTCTTTCCATCAGAACCATCATCCCATCAGATTCGAGTCCTTCCTATTCATCGAACAACGTATGCAAAGTGAATGAAGAGGATAGCGAGAAAGGCAAGCAGACAGCACCAGGATGCTCCCACTCTTCTCACTGTGGATATTTACGCCTCTTCACACAGTCTCTGAAGGCCTCCTTAACCTTCTTGTTTCGCAGGCTATAAATAAAAGGGTTCAGTACTGGGGTAATCACTCCTGTGAGCACCGCAACGGCCTTCTGGACATCCTGCGACCGGCCATGGCCGGGCAAAGAGTACATGAAGATTGCACTGCCGTAGAAGGTGGAGGCTACCGTGATGTGGGCTGCACAGGTGGAGAACGTCTTTTGCCGGCCTTTGGCGGAGTGCATGCGCAAGATGGTCACAAGAATGTAGAGGTAGGAGAGAGCCGTGAAAGACAATGAGAGGAGCGTCATCAGTGGAGATAGGACAGATTCCAACATCAGGAGCAAAGGCACATTGTCGCTGCATGACAGCCTTACCGTTGGGACATAGTCACAGAAGAAATGGTCGATGACATTTGAGCCACAAAAGGACTGGCGGAACAGCAGAAATATCGGACCGAACATTGAAAGACAACCACTTACCCAGCAGACCAAGACTAAGGAAGCGCAGACACGTCCGTTCATGATGGTGGTGTAGCGAAGTGGGTGACAGATGGCGACGTAGCGGTCAAAGGCCATCAGTGTGATGAGGAGGGTTTCACTGGTACCGAGGAAGAAGTAGAAGTAGCACTGGGCAGCGCAGCCCAAGAAGGAGATGGATTTGGTCCTGGAAACCAAGTTCACCAGCATCTTGGGGACGATCGATAGGACAAAGAACATCTCCATGAGGGAGAGGTTGCAGAGGAAGAAGTACATGGGGGTTTGGAGGCGCTGGTCGAGGCAGACCAGCGTGATGATGGTGATATTTCCAGCTAGGGTCAACAGGAAAAGCACAAGAAATATCACAAAGAGGAAGACTTCTACAGGCTTGGGAAGCTGAAAGCCAATTAAGATGAACTCTGTCACCTGCTGCGTGCTGTTCTGATTCCTCAGTCTCATGGCCAATTTGAGTTTGCAGACTGAGCAAGGAGAAAGAATAAAAATACACACTTTATAGTTCATGTTTGGAGGGAAAACAATCTTAGTTGTCCTCTGAACATGTCCCAGCTTTTCAATGTTGTTCTTAAGATGCAGTGCCCAGAACCATATGCAGTATTCGAAGTGTGGTCTGAGAGGAGAGAGAAAAGTAAACTATTACTTCTTCTGCTAAAGCAGATCAGTACTACAGTAAGCCAATGACTGAGCCTGTCAAGATGGTATTCAATTGTAGTTCTGTCTTCCAAGGAGTTAGAGATCACAACCACCCTGCTTGCTCTCTGCAGTTTCATATCACCTGCAGTGCAGGCTACTCCTCCTCCTTTCTATAGTACGTACCACATACAATTGCACGAAAAGCTCTCCCTTGACAGACCAGGACAATTTCCTTCCTTATCGTCTCTTACCCGTAAAAGCACAATGCCAGCATTTTGATCCACCTCTCCCATGTACTAGGAAAGTTGGGACTAGGGCTGTTGCTCTTCAGAAGCTGTTCAGGGAGGTGGAGGAGATGTTCTGCTGCACTGAAGCACCACCAGCACACACCTGCAGCCTCCCAGATATGGGTAGCGGCAGTAGATCGTATTTTAGAGGCATCAGTGTAGGATGGACTTAGAAGAGGTTCTGCAATCCAATAGCCCTGAAATTGACCCCCCATTTTCCACCAAATCTCTATTTATATGTAACACACCCTAGGAACTCATGCATTAAACATCCTTCATTTCCATACACAACATTTCATGCCAAGCACTCCCACAGCACAATATTAGCATCAGTGGCAAAACTGAGGCCATGGAGACCAGGTTCATATTCTCACCAGGGCTGAGTATCCTGATATCGTCCCCTTTGTGGAATGAGATACCAGCAAGGCAAGGTTTTTGTAAAGGAGCCTGAGGTCATTTGCAAATACCCAACCCCAAACCCTCCCCTCCAGTCTGCATTCATGTTGTCATGGGAGCTCGGGTCTCCATAGTCCTTCTGGTCATCTTGGATCCTAGCGAGCTCATTAGGAGTTGTAGAACTGTGGAACTAATGAGCCTAGTGAGCTCATTAGGAGCTGTGGAACTGTGAGCCGCTGCGGTGGTTAGAGGAGAAGCAGGGAGACCCACTTCCTCTCTCAGCCGTGAAGGCCAGAGGCTGACCCTGGGCCGGTCTTTATCGGTCAGTCTAACTTATGTCACTACTTTATTATGCAGATAAATTAGTTTGGGGATAGGGAGGCGAATCCCCTCACTTCTCCAGAGGAACCGTTCAGGGCTTTTCATAAGCCAGAAGATGAGCTCATGGTTCTTAAAAACTCTCTAATGGCTATGAATGGGGGCCCTGGGGACCTCGTACACCAATTGGAGAGGAGGGCCTGAGGTTTGAGTGCCAGTGACTCATATCTTCTTTCCTGAAGTCAGTGAAAAAGTCAGTGCCCCTGAATACTGTATCTATCTACAGGGAGATGTCACCAATCCTTTCTTACTCTTCCCAGATCCGTACAGCCGTGCCACTTGTGAGCAAACAGCTAAGTCCCCAAACAGCCCGTTGGCTTCACAGTGCAAAGTACTGTAGACGACCCCCTCCCTTGCCATGGCCAACCCAGCAGAAGGACAAAACATTTTGACTCGGCCCCAAAGCAACCAGCAGGCAGCCCAATCCTGACTAAGATCCGGCTGGCGGGCCCCAGGCCGCCCACCGGATCCTGAACCCCAGCAGCAGAGGCGAAACTAGGGCGGAGCAAGCGGAGCACCGGCTCCTGGCACCCTCACCCAAAGGGCGCCCCGCCCGGCGCCCCGCCTGCGAGTCCAAGACTCGAGTCCGACCGCCCCCTCAATCGGGAGAGCTGGCTCGAGGACGTCTTCCCCGGCCGGCTGCCCGGGGCCTTCTGGAAGGCCCGCGTGAGAACGGTATTTATACCGTTCTTTTTGCGCATGCTCAGACTGTTACTGAGGGAAAAAGGCTGCCCTTTTTCCCTCAGTAACAGTCTGAGCATGCGCCTGAGCATGCGCAAAAACGGTAAATACCGTTCTCTTTTTATATATATATATATATTTATATTTTATTGATATATTAAAACATAAAAAAACAATACATATTTCATAAAGTTATAGCAAGCGTGAAGCAATACATCCTACTAGCATACTATTCACTATTTTCTACATACAATTTCCAACTAAGCCAAAACAACCCCCACATTCTATTCATTAAATCCGCATATCATCACATCATTCCTCTCTCTCTCTCTTAAAAAGTCAATAAATGGTTTCCAATTATTCACGAAAAAGTTAACTGACTTTTCCTTAATTAAAATTGTAAGTTTATCCATTTCAGCATAGTCCAAAACTTTCAGCCACCAATCTTCCAGCGAAGGTATCTCCGAATTCTTCCAATATTGTGCATATAAAATTCTTGCCGCAGCTGTCATATATAAAAACAAAGTTTGAAATTTTTCGCCTACATGATCCTCCCACATGCCCAACAGAAATGTTTCCGGTTTCATTTGGATCTTAATCTTTAAAATCAACTCAATCTGTTTGTGAATCTGAGTCCAATACTTCTTTGCTTGAGGGCATGTCCACCACATATGGTAAAAAGTTCCTTCTTGCATTTTACATTTCCAACATCTATTCGTCACCTTCTCATACATTTTTGCTAATTTGCTTGGGGTTATATACCATCTATATATCATTTTATACATATTTTCTTTAATATTAACATTTAACGTGAATTTCAACTGTTTTAACCATAGTTGTTCCCATTGGTCCATTAAAATAACATGACCTATGTTTTTCGCCCAATGAATCGTACATTCTTTAACCTGTTCTTCTTCTGTTTCAAACTTCAAAAGCAATTTATACATTTTTGAAATTATCTGGTCTTCAGATTTTAATTGTGCCTCCAATATTGATTCTTCTTCTACAAATCCATATGTCTTCTTGTCCACTTTAAATCTCTCCAAAATTTGAGCATATACAAACCATTGACAATTAAAGTCTTCTTCCATTAGTTTTTCTCTTGACTTCATTATACAGTCTCCTTGTGAAAAAATTAATAAATTTCTATACAGTAGTCCTTTCTCTGCGAGTCCAAGACTCGAGTCCGACCGCCCCCTCAATCGGGAGAGCTGGCTCGAGGACGTCTTCCCCGGCCGGCTGCCCGGGGCCTTCTGGAAGGCCCGCGTGAGAACGGTATTTATACCGTTCTTTTTGCGCATGCTCAGACTGTTACTGAGGGAAAAAGGCTGCCCTTTTTCCCTCAGTAACAGTCTGAGCATGCGCCTGAGCATGCGCAAAAATGGTAAATACCGTTCTCGCAGCGGGCCTTCCTTAGAAGGCCCCGGGCAGCCGGCCGAGGAAGATCTTCCCGAGCCGGCTCTCCCGATAGAGGGGGGGTCGCCGCCTCCTCCTGGAGCGCGCCGCAGCCAAAGGCCGCGGCGTTATTCAATTACAGGGGCGCCACCCCCCGTTGCTCCGGGCGACAACGGGGGCAGTTACGCCCCTGCCTGGCGGAATGGTCTCCTTCCCCAAGTGTAACCGGGGCCAGGCCCTATTGGCCTCCTTGGATTTCCGCCAGGTATTTTGCTGGCGGAAGTAGAGGAGGCTGTGTAAAGGCTCCGGCACCCGGCAGAGGCCGCCCCCTTCCCGGGCCGCCTGGGCCAACAGCCCCCCCCAGCCGCTGGATTCAGACTTACCTGGGTCCGGCGTCAGCATGGTTCTCCCAGTGCCGGAGCTGGGAAGGCCGGCCTTGCGGCAGCCTCACCAGCTCTCAAGGAGGTGCAAACTTGCCTTACGGCACATTTGCAACTCCTTCCGGCACCGGAATGCTCATTCCAGCACCAGAGTTTTCTTCTGGATTGATTTGTAACCCCAGATTGTGTATAGCAGGAGGGTGGGCGGACACCACCTCTTCTCATACAGGGAGCCAGCTGGGTGGAGCAGCATGATGTAGTCTTATTCTGCCCAGTCCCACCAGTTCCCACGGGCTCTAGCTAGCTCAGATGGGCCCCAATGGCTTGTGCCAAGCCTCGTGCCTTTCCAAATGGGGTGGGACAAATAACTACTCCCATTTCAACAAGGGGTTGGGGGGGGGATGCCAGTCTCTCAGCCTAACCTTGCGCACAGGATTCTTGTGAGGATAAAACAGGGGATGACTATACTGCCCACCCCACACAAGCACCACCACTGCCTGCGGTTCCTCCTGGATGTGTGAGCATGCCCCACACACTCTCCCCCTCAGTGCGCAGAGCAGCATCTTCTTAATTTTGGTATATGAATCGCTTTCTTGTGGAGTGAGGGGAAGCTGAGGCGTCTTCATCTAAGAGTCTTCATGAATATGTACACTGTTTCCATTCCACCCGTCCTCTAAGATGCACGTCCGCCCCCCCCCACCTCACAGCTGCATTTTTCTCCTCACAATAATCTTGTGACAGAAGTTTGACTGACAGATAATGACTGGCCCAGGTTCAGCTACTGGTCTTCATGGCTGAGAGAAAAAGAGGGTCTCCCTGCTCCTCATCTTGCAGTCTCTAACCACTGCACCAGCTCACAGTTCCACAGCTCCTAATGAGCTCACTAGGCTGGGATCCGAGAGGAAGACCAGAAGGACTATGGAGACCCGGGTTCCCCTGACAACATGAATGCAGATGGCGGGTTGGGGTATTCGCCAATGACCTCCCTCAGGCACCTTTACAAAAAAAACCTTGCCTTGCTGGTATCTCATTCCACAAAGGGGACGATATCAGGATACTCAGCCCTGGTGAGAATATAAACCTGGTCTCCATGGCCTCAGTTTTGCCACTCATGCTAATATTGTGCTGTGGGAGGGCTTGGCATGAAATGTTGCGTATGGAAATGAAGTGTGCTTAATGCATGAATTCCTAGGGTGTGTTACATATAAATAGAGATTTGGTTGAAAATGCGGGGTCAATTTCAGGGCTATTGGATTGCTGAACCTCTTCTAAGTCCATCCTACACTGATGCCTCTAAAATACGATCTACTGCCGCTACCCATATCTGGGAGGCTGCAGGTGTGTGCTGGTGATGCTTCAGTGCAGCAGAGCATCTCCTCCACCTCCCTGAACAGCTTCTGAAGAGCAACAGCCCTCAGACATTCAGTCCCAACTTTCCTAGTACATGGGAGAGGTGGACTAAGATGCTGGCAGTGTGCTTTTACGGGGAAGAGAGAATAAGGAAAGAAGGTCCTGGTCTGTGAAGGGAGAGCTTTTTGTGCAATTGTGCTAGAACTTGAGAAAGGAGGGTCGCCCAATCCTATGCATGTCTACTCAGAAGTAAGTCCCATTATAGTCAATGAGGCTTACTCTCAGGTAAGTGTGGATAGGATTGCACCCTGCAAGTGATATGAAGCTGGGCAGGGTGGGCAGGTGGGGATAAATCTAACACCCTGGAAGAAAGAATCAGGATGAAATTGTTGGTACATTTTTTATGCGAGAGTACAAAAAAGAAGTAACTGAAACTCAAGCAAGGGCTCGTGGTGCTTGGAACCTTGAAAGAGAGGAAAAATAGCCTGCCTTGAATCAAACGAACTCTAACCTGTTTGTGTTTCTTGTTTTAATCATTCTGCAGCCTCAGATTGGCCATGGAACTAAGGAATCAGAACCATACACAGCAGGTGACCGAGTTCACCTTAATTGGCTTCCAGCTTCCTAGACCCATCGAGGTCCTCCTCTTTGTGGTGCTTCTTCTTGTTTTGTTGTTGACCCTGGCTGGAAATATCACCATCATCACGCTGGTCTGCCTCGACCAACGACTCCAAACCCCCATGTACTTCTTCCTCTGCAACCTCTCCCTCCTGGAGATCCTTTTTGTCTTGTCCATCACCCCCAAGATGCTGGTGAACTTGGTTTCCAGGAACAAATCCATCTCCTTCTTGGGCTGTGCTGCCCAGTGCTACTTCTACTTCTTCCTGGGCACCACTGAATTCATCCTCATTGCGGTGATGTCGTTCGACCGCTATGTCGCCATCTGCCACCCACTTCGCTACACCATCATCATGGATGGTCGCGTTTGCACCTTTCTCGTCTTGGGCTGCTGGGTGGGTGGTTTTCTTTCTACCATCGTCCCTATCGTTCAGCTTTTCCATCTGTCCTTCTGTGGCTCCAACGTCATAGACCATTTCTTCTGTGACTATGCCCCCATGATCAAGCTGTCTTGCAACGATGTGCACGTCCTCCTGGTTTTGGTATCCATCCTGTCTTCCGTGGTGCTGCTCCTCTCATTGTCTGTCACGGCTGTCTCCTACGTCTATATTCTTGTGACCATCTTGCACATGCACTCCGCCAAAGGCCGGCAAAAGACGTTCTCCACCTGTGCTGCCCACATCATGGTAGCCTCCATCTTCTACGGCAGTGCAATCTTCATGTACTCTTTGCCCGGCCAGGGCCGGTCGCAGGATGTCCAGAAGGCCGTTGCGGTGCTCACAGGCGTGGTGACCCCGTTGCTGAATCCTTTTATATACAGTCTGAGGAATGAGAAGGTCAAGGAGGCCTTCAGAGACTGTGTGAAGAGGAAGAAAAATTTGCAGTGAGAAGAATGGGAGAGATCTGGAGTTGTCTGCTCTCTTTTCTTGGTACCTTCTTTGTTAGCATTGCATAGGTTGTTTGTGGAATGGGAAGTGCTACAATCTGCTGGGGCGCTGTTCTTCATAATTTTGTGTGTGTCGGGGGGGGGGGTAGGGAGTGAGAGAGCATGCTTGAAAGAAGCAGGCTCATTTAATCCATGACACTGAAAAACTCATTTGAGCCTTTCTCTCCCCCTGTGTTAATGTGTGAATGCTGTTGCTATGGGAGAGCTTCCAAGACCCCAAAATGTGTGTTCCATCAAATGCTGGTCTTACATTAATGTTGGGTGCCGCTTTCAAACCAAGATGATTTAAACCTTGCATGTTAAAACCTTGGAGGAGAGGATGCCAGCAGTGTGTATCCATGCAGGAGGAAGGAGGAAGACGTGAGTTTGCGTATACAGGTGGGCCCCCATATCCGCTGGTGATATGTTCCAGGCCCCTCCGTGGATACTTGAAACTGTGGATAAGAGCGAACACCCCCTCCATGGTTTCCTGAGGGCCCCCCCACCCTGTCTCCCCTGCAGGCAGGCATGCTTGCCCCCCAGCTCTTATTTTTCTTTCAGCAAGCTTTGTTTCTTCCTTAAAACAGAGAAGCAGCCTCCATTGCAGGCAAGTAGAACGAGACTAAGTCCTAGAGAGGCTCTGCAAGGTTTCTGTTAACCTTGCAGAGCCTCTCTAGGACTTAGTCTCGTTCTACTTGCCTGCAATAAGCAGCCAGAGGCTGATTCTCCTGTTTGTTTAATACTGGGAAAAAAGTAAAAGCCTGGAGGGGTCCCCATGATCCGGGGATAACTGAAACCGTGGATAGCGAATCAGTGGATATGGGGGCCTACCTGTATACCTGTGAGACAGGTAATGTACTTGCTGTGTCTGTTCACAGACAGGAGAGATAATCCTCATGAAGGTTCTTCCAAACAGTTTTGAGTCAGGCCCAAGTCAAGGCATCTGGCGGGGCCACTGGACAGGAAGCTGGACTAGATGGGCCTTTGGCCTGATCCAGCAGGGCTCTTCTTATGTTCTTATGTTCTGACAGAGGGTGGGAACTGAGTAGATGAACACAAATGCTAAACATGAGCCATGAACTCCCCTGTTCAAATCTTGTTCAGCCACAAACTCATTGAATTTGGGACTTTCTGTAGGCAAAGCATAGCCAGCTATACAGTTGTGCCACACAAGCACTAAGCTCTTTCTCCCTGGAGTTGATTGCCGTTGCCGGCATATCTACCACCAGGCAAGCGGGGATTGAAAGAGGATGGGGAGGGGTCTTCCGAGATGGTGGCTGAGTGTGTGGGAAGGGGCTTGCTGGGTCATGGTGTAGGGGAAGACTTACACCAAGTGTAGATACCATAGGTTCGGAAATAAGCTGACCTGTTTCCCAATTTGGGGAAAGTACCTCTGCGAGCCCAGATAAAAGGGAGATGTGAGCTCAAGGCAACGAGAGCCCATAGAAATGTTGCATATCTTGGTTGAAATGCTGTGGCACAATATGAAAGACTCTTCTGTGGCCTTCAATGTGTTGCTGTGATTGTACACACACAAGTATACAGCTAAGGTTACAACTGGGAGGAGAGTTGGTATAAAATATTGATTTGTCAGCCAGCATAACTTATTGGAATGAACTGTAATCTGAGCAGACTGGGTGGGGCTGAATTCCCAGGGACCTGATTGATGCTGAGTCCCACAGGAAGAGGAACTTGGTCAATACAAGCTTCTGGGCTCCATAGTCTAGCAGAACTAAAGTGGAAGTTCTCTCAGTAGGTTTCTCATCTCCTGGTATCAACAAAGGTTACTGTAGTAGGCTATACTGCATAAGAAAACTTAGAAAATAACTTTTAATAAGTTTGTTCCTTGGTTTTATTCCCTGGAACATTAATTACCAAATTTATAATGAATAACAACAGGCAGGTTCTGGTCTTTGGAGGCCTCATAACTTAAATTTTTAAAGGTATGTTAATCAGTAGATTCAAAATTTATCAGAGCTAAAAATGTTTGAAGTTAATTATTTAGTGAAATGTCTTGACAAGTTTCTATATAGATTTTCTCTGCAAACACTGCCATGGACGAAATTCAAAAGAGCCCAATTTCAAAAACCGACGTTTTGAATCAACATCCTCTTTCAACTATTATGTCCCTTTAATTTACTTTAAAAGCAATGTTAAAAAAGTAAACCCCTCTGTAAGGTAAAGGTAAAGGTGACCCCTGACAATTAAGACCAGTCATGTCCGACTCTAGGGTGTGGTGCTCATCCCCATTTCATGACTCTCCTTACCGCTGCGCGTAGCATGCGGCTGGAACATGGAGTGCTGTTTACCTTCCCGCAAGTGGTACCTATTTATCTACTCGCATTAACATGCTTTGGAACTGCTAGGTTGGCAGGAGCTGGCCAAGAAACGAGGGCTCACCCCGTCGTGGATTCGAACTGCCGATCTTTCGATCGACAGCTCATGGTTCAACAGTTTAACCCACTGCGCCAGTCTCTGAGACTGGGACAAAACTCATCGCTGTCTTTCCAAAACATTTTGAAGATTGCCAAATAACACATCCCCCTTATTCCAAGTTTTTCAGCTCTCTTTGCAATCCTAAGGATGCTTACTTAGAGTTAAGTCCTACTATATTCACTCCCAGGTAAGTCTTCATAGAATTGCACCCCTTTTTTATTTCACAGGAAGGTGATGTGCCCATGTGGTAGCAGCTGTTTTGACCCGTCTAAGTAGTTTGAGTTCAAGGTTCAAGGTTTTGCAAACACTTTCTAGCCTTTATGGATGTTTGAATCAACCACTTGCAAAGAGTTGAGGTTTTGTGAGCTCAACCAACCCCATTTCATGGCCAACTCTGGAGAACATGTGCATCATTCATCATTAATTAAGCATGATTCACTGTCTCTGGACCTGACCTATGGAAAAACCCATCACAACTAATCAGTTTAGGATACTTCATAATGTCATGAAGGGAAAGTGAAGGACATTGATGGTGAGGGCAAATGAGCACAGATAACGCTGTCGTGATCCATTTCCTTTTGCATTCATCATGCATTAGACAAGGGGTGTCAGACTTGTTTCATACAATGGGCCGAATAGCATTCATGGTGCCTGCTGAGGGCAGGAAGTGATGCCATTAAGCAGGAAGTGACATCATTAAGCAGGTGATAACCAGAAATAAGCACGTTTTCTCACTTTGAAGCTCATTAGCTGCAATTGACAGAAAATATGCAAATCTTGATCATATTTTCAAGACGTGTAAGAGCCCAATTATCATGAGGGCCACCCTTTCAGCTGTGCTGAGGCACTTTCACAGCTCAGCTGCTTGAGAAGTGCTCTGCAAAATGAAGCATTGGCAGAAGCGGCACTGCTGAAAGGGCGGCCCACATAATTGGGCTCTTCCAGCGCCTCAACAGCTTCTCCCTTTCTCACCTCTCTTGGTCTGCCTCTTCCCTCATACTGTTCCTCACCTTCTGAGGCCTCCTTCCATCTCTCCCTCCTAGAATCTTGGCAGAAACAGTGCTGCTGAAAGGGCGGTACTTGGAGAGCCCAATTATCATGTGGGCCACCCTTTTAGCAGTGATGCCTCAGCCAAAGCGGCACTGCTGAAAGGATAGCCCACATGATAACTGGGCTCTCCCAGTGCCACCCTTTCAGCAGCGCCACTTTTCCAAGGTGTCACTTCTCAGTTCAGTAGCTGATGGTGGTGCTGGGAAAGTCCAATTATCACACAGGCTGGATAAAGAGCTTCCACAGCAGAGGCGTTGCACCACTGGGGGCAATTGGGGCAGTGGGCCCCAGGGCACGGGTTGGTCTTACCTGCTACCGCTTCCTCTTCGCAGCAGAGAGTGGCTGTATTTCAGCCCTTACACCCTCCCTTGCGCTCGTTCGGCTCGTTCGGAGCCAAAAATGCCGGGGGCGTGTCTGTATGCTGCCGTTGCACACCCCGTGGGGGTGGGCCGTGTCGGAACAGTACCCATGGAACAGTAACGGAGCCACACACCCCGTGGGTGGGGGACGCCGCCGACACGGCCCACCCCCACGGGGTGTGTGGCTCCGTTACTGTTCCATGGGCCATATCCAGCCTGCGCATGGGCCTTACATTTGATGCCCCTGCATTAGTCATTATACCTAGTAATTGGCTGTTGCTGTGTCTTTGTACTGATCTTTGTAAATGACAGCGTGGGCAGTGTGGGAAATTGGCTAATGTGTTGTTGAAAAGGCAGGAATATTATTTTCCCCCAAATGATCAGAGGTTTTTTGTTGACCAATGCTTTGTCTTCTCTTCTGTAAATTGTGTTTTTTGACAAGTCAGATGTACATTATCTATGTGGTGTCCTAGGGACACACCTGAGGAATCATGGTATTCTGTAAATTACATACCCATTAAAAAAAAATTCAGAAACGAACAAAAGATGCTGCCTTTTGAGTGGGTAGTTGGGAGAAGCGCAGATTACACTAGCACAAAACCATCACTTAGCTAGCAATATTTCCAGTGTTCCCAGGGGCACGTGAGCTTGTCTTGAAATATTTTTCAATACTGCAAGTTAGAGAAATACACATTGTGAGCTAAATATGATCAAACATGGAAGCCATCAGCCTTAATAAGTTTGACCCTTAAATTTAGTCCCTGGAAAACTAATTAGTGAGTTGATAATGAAAAAGAAGCAAGTTCTGTTCCTTGGAGGCATCTCAACACTCAACAGATATATATTTTTTAAAATGTTAATGGGTGGATTTGCTGCCTTGGAACCAATCAGTTCCCTATTAAGTTTGAGGTGAATGAATTGTTAAAGTTTAAATTGGATTACATACCTCCCTCCCTCCCTCCCCCCCCCCTCTCTCTCTCTCTCAAGTTGCAAATCACCCATTTTATATGTCAGTGTAAAGAGACTTTGGGTTTTAACCAACATCCCTCTCTGGGTGTCAAAATGTGTCTTGCGGCTTGTTTGTGACACCTGGCATTGCAGCTGTAGCACCGGCGCCCGTAGACCATGGGATTTGGCCGTAAGAGTAATAAGAGAACTTATTGCCTGTCTCCTAAAATTAAAATAAACAAGCAGACCTATCCTGCGTAAAGATATGTGGCTGGCCTAAAGGGCCGACCGCAGTATCCAACACCCTTCTCGGGCCACGTCAGCGTGGCCCGGGAACACCTTGGGAGAAGGGGATGTTTGTCCCCTTCCCCAGGTGTAGGGCTGCCCAGCCCCAATGAGCCTCCTCATATGTAAGACAGCACTGGAGCCTGAGTACATCCGGGGCCGCGGGGTAAGGGTGGCCCAGGCCAGGACGGGCTTATGATATTGGTGGATCACGCTGCCGATATCCCCACCCCCTCCCGGACCGGCTTGCCCAACGCCCTCCCTCCCTCACCACCCAGCCTGCCTCCCCCCCCCGCCTGCACCGACCGGTGCAGGACTTACCTGCACCGGTGGGTGCCGGATCAGGGGGGCAGCGGAGTGAGGTCTGACGGCCTGCGCACCAGCGGCCCTTACTCTCCAGGTGTCAAAAACGTGCTTTACAGCACATTTACGACACACAGCGCCTGCGGAGCACGTGCTCTGCAGGTGCTGATTTGCACAGGATCGGGCAGTAAGAGTAAGAGAAGTGTATTGAGTGCCGAGACGCCAAGCCCAGTAAGCAGGACCTGGTACCCTTTGTAGCTTGGACAGCACCTAGCATGCCATTCCCAACTCCTCTTGGCTACCAGAATTTGAAATGTGTTTTGCGTTCTTATGTCCCACATCCCCAGGTGGTAAGAAATTTCAAGGACACAGCACTATGCACGTTTGGGCTTTCATTGGAAGCCTTTAATGTCTTTCTAATATTTGCTTTATTCACAATATACGGACTGATAACTGGATGGAGATTGATAGCAAAGCCCTCCTGCAAGCAACCACAGGCTCTATTTATTTTCTTTGTATTTTAACAAATCAACATGGTTTCACTGCTGGCTGGCTTGCACCCCATTTCTCCAGTCTAGTTTGCCTCTCATACATCTCAAACTCCAGTCACTCTCTCTGTCTCAACTCAGAAAACACTAGCAGACATGTCCTTTGTTGTTCCTATGTGGATCACACACAAAAGGAGATTTTACACATTGAGGTTTCCTGAAGCTCTGATGAAGCCTCTCATTCAGGAACATCCCCTAGACCGCTAACAGTAGCTAAGTCCCTGTTGTTTACTCTCGGACTGGGCAAAGCCGGACTACTAGGACCCTTCATGAATCAAACTCCAAGGGTTGCATCCTAAGGTTTCCTTCCTCCTGCAGAAGACATTCAGACAGTGTAATCAATAAAGTTACAGCCATTAGTTCAATCCACTCAACAAGTGTTCATTCCAGAGTATAGGGGCAAATAGATTCTGTGGTAAAATAATACAGATTAGTCTCTACATCAGGGGTTCCCAACCTTTGGAGGCCCACGTACCCCCTACACGGGCCTCCAGTTGCCCGCATACCTCCGGACTGGCTGCCCCCGTGTACCCCCGCGTGTAAAACGTGGGGAAGCTAAAGGATGGGGAATTCATTGCTTTTCTTAAGGGTTTTGATATCATCTTATTACAGGAAACATGGTCCCAAGAGCAAGTTCTTTTGGAAGGGTTTGAGTCATACTCCTTACCCGCCCAAAAAGCCAAGACCAAGGGTCGTGCTCTTGTGGGTTTAGCCACATTGGTTACTTCGCAGCTGAATTCAGAACTTTTGATGATGGCTAATAATTACTGTAAAGTTCAGGCCACTAAGGTGACCTTAAAAGGTAAAGTTTTGATTCTAATTAATGCGTATATCCCCACTTCTTTGAACACGTCCCAACGTGATCAGCAATGGAGTTATCTGAGAAATGTCATGAAGGATCTAGAGAGACGGTTCCCGTGGGTGGATCTGATTTTATCTGGAGAACTAAATTCAAGAGTAGGGAATAGTGATTCGATTTTTTATAAGGCCCTGGATGTAGCAAGGGATGCATCCTTGCCTCCTTCTTGTTCCTTTAGCAGGCACTCTAAAGACAAACAATCTAATGCTCCAGGTCTCTCATTAGCTAGATTTAGTGTTTATTTCAATAGCATTTGGTTAAATGGCCTACTTGAATTCAAGGATGCTGGAGAATTCACGTTTGTATCTCGGCAAGGATCTAGTGTAATCGACTATGTCTTGGTTCCCTTGTCATTAAAATCTTGTGTGGATGAGTTTTATGTGGGGGAGTCTACTATTAGTGATCATCTTCCGCTAATATGCCATCTTGATCTTGAACGCCCTGTAAGAACCCACCCGGCGGTTATTGGAACGGGTCTTGAATTGATGCCAAAAATATCGAGGGATAATGTGTCGATACAAAAGTTCCAGCAATTAGCGAGGAGGAAACTCTCAGTGGAATCTAGGTCATTTGTGGCCTCTACCACTGAACCGTCTGAACAAATCAAAATGTATGACGGGCTCATGGAGTATATTCTCACCGAGCTAGGACAAAAGCCTAGCTCACTAAAAGGTGGGGTCGTTTCAGATAAGAGAACATGGTTTGACAGGGACTGTAGTATCATGAAGTATCATGACTGTAGTGAGCCAGGATGGTGTAGTGGTTTGGGAGTTGGACTTAGACCTGGAAGATCCAGGTTCAAATCCCCTCTCAGCCACGAAGCTTCCTGGGTGACCTTGGGCCAGTCACTATCTCTCAGCCCCACCTACCTCACAGGGTTGTTGTGAGGACAAAAAAGGAGGGGAGGAATTATGTACACCACTCTGAGCTCCTTGGAGGAAGGGTGGTATAAAAATGTGAAAAATAAATAAATAAATGAAAGAAGGTATTAGGAGGATTTATAGGCAGTATAAGGAGTCTAATTTGGCTGTGATCCCAGCTCAATATTTTATTTTAAAACAACAACTAAAAGATTCTATAAAAGAAAAAAGACAGAAATTTATTCAAGATCAATGGAATTTGTTATTTCAATCTATCTCTCTTAGAAACACCAAAAAATTCTGGGATATTGTGGCAGGCTCCCTACGTAAAGAAGCTCATGACCCTTCTGCCGTGCCATCCCAGATTTGGGTACAATACTTCTTGTCTACTTTCTATGAAAGGGGCAGAGTCTCTACATCCTTAGGCGATCTTACATCCTATGATCTTCCGGAATGGCCACCGGTCTCAATTGAGGAGATAAGGGAACTTATCGACCAATTGAAACCAGGGAAGGCGCCCGGTCCCGATGCTATACCCCCTGATCTATTGAAACACCACACCCGGTGTGGTGGGCCTCATTGCTTGCACACCTCTTTACCCTGGTAGATAGAACTGGCTTAATGCCTAAGATGTGGACCAGGGCTATAGTTATTCCAATTTATAAAAAGGGAAACCATAGATCTCCAAACAACTATAGGCCTATAAGCCTTTTGTCAGTTATTGGTAAGATGTATGCAAGGCATCTGTTGAATAAACTGACTGCCTGGATTAGAGAGAATGGAATCTTGGGGCTGGAACAAGCTGGGTTCAGGCGGGGTAAATCCACTTTAGATCACTGCCTGATATTGTCTCATCTCATTAACAAACAGCTAGTGAGGGCCAATTCTAAACTTTTTGTGGCTTTTCTTGATCTTAAGGGAGCTTTTGATTCTGTTGACAGATCCCTTTTGTGGGATAAACTTTTACATCTTGGGCTCGAAAAAAGACTCCTTTATCTTATTAGAAATTTATATTCTGATACCAGCTGTCAAGTTAAAGTCTCCTTGAGAGGGGAACTCTCTGAACAGTTTTCAACTAACAGAGGAGTCAAACAGGGTTGTATCTTGGCCCCCTCTCTGTTTAATCTCTTCATTAATGATCTGGCTTCCTATTTAGAGGAAATAGAGGGTCATAGTCCCAAACTTGGGTTATTACGTATACCTCTTCTTCTTTATGCAGACGATGCAGTCATTTTATCGTGCACACGTCTGGGATTGAAACGTTTAATAAATAGATGTACAGAGTATCTATGTAAGAATAACCTGCAATTGAATTACTGTAAATCTAAAATTGTGGTTTTCGGCAAATCATGGAAGCCATCTAATTGGAACTTTAGTGGCAACAAAATAGAGCAGGTAAAACAGTTTAAATACCTAGGGATCTATTTTCACTATAAACATTCGTGGATCCCTCATCGTAAAGCTGCCTTAAGTACTGCTAGGGTTACTGCCCAAGCTATTATACGTTTTCATTACACCAGAGGGAATTCTTATGTGCCAGCAGCTCTTGAGGTCTTCAATGCTAAAATCATTCCTCAGGTCCTATATGGCGTCCCTATATGGATGTGTGCTATGAACCGTTCTCTAGAGAGGATTCAGGCGTCATTTCTCTGGAAAATCTTTGGGTTGCCAGGTTGTGTGGCCTATGCCACTCTCTGTTTAGAAGCTGGTCAATCTCGGGTGGAGACTGTGGCATGGCTGAGATTTTTAAAATTTTGGTTAAGAGTTTTCTACGATCTAGACCAGGATAGTTTACTTACCCGACTTCTCTTGGACTCTGAGCCCCCTTTTGGGGCCACTTATTTTGAAAATAAAATACAATCTATAGGCCTTGCTTTAGATATAGTAGGTTCACTGACCCACGAACAAGCATTTAGAACAATTAGGGGCAGGCTCCTGGATATTGAACAGCAAGAACTTCAGCATGCTGCCAACACGACATGCTCACCACTTCATTATCAGATTCCTATTAAGTATGGCCAACGGGCAGAGTATTTATACCACCTAAAATGCCCATCTGATTGTAGGGCCTCATTATTGGCAAGGTGTAATGTCATGCCATCAGAGTTACTTTATGGGAGATTTAGAGGGATTCCCTCTAGGGAGAGATGTTGTTCTTGTGCTGTGGGAGGTGTGGAATCTCTGCACCATATGTTATTTTATTGCCCCCTGTATAGTGATCTACGTGAGAAATATTTATATCCGATCTTGTCCAATAGGTGGAGTTGGGAGGATCAGGAAAAAATCCGGATTATTTTACAGGGTGTAGATGTTGTATTAACAGAAAAAGTTGCAACCTACTTAAAGCTAATTGTAAAGAGGCGCAGTGCGAGTCATATGGGTAGTGTATGCTAGGTTAGGACTCTTCACCCTTACTTGTTATATGTCTATGTTGTATGTTATGTATGTTTTAATTATGCCAATAAAGGTTCTGAATCTGAATCTGTGTAAAAAGTGTATTTTTTCAGGTTGCGGCACGGGCAGGAGGACCCGCCTGCACCGCAACCCTGAAAAAAAGGCTATAGCCTTGCCGATGTCCCCGGTAGCTCCTCCTACCTGTTCTCCTGGGTGCCTCCATCTTTGATCTCTCGAAATCTCATGAGATCCAAGATAGCTGTGCCCATATCTTGTGTGAATTGGGTGCCGCCATATTGGCTCTTGTGAGATTTTGCAAGATCCAAGATGGTGGCACCTAGGAGAACAGGTAGGAGGAGCTACTGGGGACATTGGCGGGGCTGTAGGGGTTGTGGTGTGGGCGGGTCCACCCACTCACACCGCAACCTGGAAAAAAAAGGCTACAGCTGCCCGTTATCGGCTGCTGATAGCAGCAGCTGATAACGGGCAGCGTCTCACATACCCTTGCCTGCGGTCCGCATACCCCAAGGGGTACAAATATCACAGGTTGGGAATGCCTGCTTTGTGAGTACACTATGGCGAGGGAACGTTATTGCCCAATGGATTAGAGAGACCTTTTGATTTCATCCAGCAAGGCAATACATTTCAAAACTCCTCCTCCATTATCTTTGACAAGTGTCACTACTGCAAAAAACATGAGAATTTAAAGCAAAATTCTAACTCTCTCACACACACACCGCTGATGTAGTCACGCTAATGGAGCACATGCTGCATCATGGGGGGGACTCCCTGCGCATTGCCCTTGCCCCACTGAATGGCTCCAAAGGTGAGGTGGCGGGGCCGCCTCATGCCGGTGAGTAACGGAGGGTCAGCGCGGTGCGAAACGTAGCGTTCTGCCCCACCTCCAGCGATGCCCCTGCCTGTATATCTGAAACGTCTGACATCTGGGATGATCTGTTGGTAATTTGGAGTTGTTGTTCCTTTGGGAAAGTCTCCATGAAACACACACACACACACACACACACACACACACACACACACACACCAGGGACCTCTAAGGACTGGAGGCTGCAAGCCCTGATGACATCTGATCAGGTAAATATCCAGAACTTGCCAGCAAGAAAGGATGGTAAGACGAAACATCCTCTCCTGCTGTATCTTCCCCACTGTCTTTTTCTTTCCATGAAAACGAGCACCCAGAATCAAAGAAATATACTCTAAGCATTGTACTGTTAATCTATATGCATGGCTCCTCATTTTGGTGTAGAGGTGCATCTTAATTGCACTTCTTAGTTTTAAAAGGTCATGCAACACAAATATCGTTCAGGCAGAAGGAGCTTCTAAGTGTTCTTCATGCAGTGGAATGAAGTGCAGAATTGTACTTTCAAATTCTTCACACTCTTCTTTCCTTCATTTCTTTACAGGTACGTAGAAGAGAGGGTGTACACAACAGGTATGGTATGTACCTAGTATTCCTCCCTCCCCGTATCTTCTGGGCTATCATGTTGTTCACAGCCTGCTACACCATATATCTGTATCCCTTATTGTCTTATGAGTGCACATTAGACCGTCTAACTTGCTCTTGACCAGTTTCTCAAGGAAAAAAGGACGCGGGTTAATGCATGGAATGCCATGTCATTTTCTGAAATGCATGCTGCTGAGGTCAGACTTTTGTTAGGTCCCCAAAACTAGCAAAAGTTCAGTTACTCCGATGGTTTTGCGTAAAGGAATGACCAGGGCTCAGCGGCAGAACAAATGTTTTGCATGCATAAGTCCTAGGTTCAATCTCTGGCACCTCAGCTTGCCTCAGGGTTCCCAAGTATGGTGTAGTGGTTTGGGAGTCAGACTTAGACCTGGAAGATCCAGGTTCAAATCCCTGCTCAGCCACGAAGCTTCCTGGGTGACCTTGGGGCAGTCACTATCTCTCAGCCCCACCTACCTCACAGGGTTGTTGTGAGGACAAAAAGGAGGGGAGGAAATATGTATACCACTCTGAGCTCCTTGGAGGAAGGGCGGTATAAAAATGTGAAAAATAAATAAATAAAGTAGGAGAGAAAAGACCTCTGCCTGACTACTTGCTTGGAAAGCCACCAGTTGGTGGAGACAGTATGAGTTATTGGTCTAGAGCATCTACAATATCAGGGGTGGCCAAACTGCGGCCCTTGAGCCACATGCGGCTCTTTGATGTGTAATGTGCGGCTCTCAGAAATATGTTGGCTGAGCTCCTTTTTGCATCACAATTAATATAAAAGGTAAGTAAGACATTTTCAAGCTTTATAATTATTTACCAGGTATAAACTGCTTCTTATTGCAAAATTCAGGCTTAAATTGAAGAATGTAGGGAACACCACTAGACCAGTTAGATATGACCTAAATCATGAGTATACAGTGGAGGTGAAAAATAGATTTAGGGCATTAGATCATCACCGATGCAACGGACATGAAAATGAGCGAACTCAAGAAGATAGTGGAGGACAGGAAGGCCTGGTGGGATATGGTTCATGGGATCACGAAGGGTCGGACACGACTTAACGACTGAACTGAGAGTCCACTCAGAGTCCACAGTCGTGGTGAGTTTAATATTTAAGAATTAAACTGCTTCTTAAATATTGCAGCTCTCAAACATCTGAAGTTTATCGTATGTGGCTCTTCTTTCATGAAGCAAGGTTGGCCACCCCTGGTATATATGTTCAAAGATTAAAAGTTGCATGAGAGAAGTCATAGGTTGCACATTCCACATTACAGACACCAACCTTTCCTCCTCCCAGAAAAGAATTATAGAGCTGGTACTGCAGAGAGGTATTCTGCCCTCCTTATAATTTGAAGGGAAGACCAAAAAGCTAGCATAAATAATGGCCACAGCTTACTATTAGTTCTCCCTATGAATCTTGATCTTTTGCCTTCCAATTCTGGTCTATATTGGGAGGTGGAAAAACAATGCCAATCTAGTCCAGAATAAAAGTAGGGTTTTGTGTGTGAAGAGGTGTGGATAAAAAAAGTCAGGGATTCTTAACTGTTAACCCATCACCCCACAGAATCAGAGACTTTCTACACATGCAACCATATACACAACGTTCTTGGCATGCTGTTTTACACAAGAACGATAAAGGTATCTACTCTAACTACAGCACATGCCCACCGACACGACATCCTAGATAGCAATTCAAACTTGGGTGAATAGGTCATTTGCTTGGACTCACATGCTCCCTGCCATTCTGCATGTGCTACAAAATGTACATTAGATGTGCACATGTACTGATTTCCAGTCTTTCCACTTCAAGGGCCAGTTCATACTTCCCTTCTCTCTGTTGTATATCTGGCCTTTTTTCTTCAATTAATATACATAGGTAAATATCTGTCAAGGTGTCATAAGATATTTAGTGAGCATATCTTAATGAATGATTGAAAACATTGAAATGAGTCTTTTTTTTCTTCGGGATCGATTGTTGTTGTTCAGTCGTTAAGTCATGTCCAACCCTTCGTGATCCCATGAACCATATCCCGCCAGGCCTTCCTGTCCTCCACTATCTTCCTGAGTTCGCTCATTTTCATGTTCGTTGCATCGGTGATGCTGTCTAACCATCTCATCCTTTGCCTTCCCCTTCTCCTTTTGCCTTCAATCTTTCCCAGCATCAGAGTCTTCTCCAGAGAGTCCTCTCTTTGCATTAGCTGGCCAAAATATTTGAGCTTCAGCCTCAGTACCTGTCCTTCCAGGGAACAGTCAGGGTTGATTTCATTTAGGATTGACTGATTTGACCTCCTAGCAGTCCAAGGGACTCTCAGGAGTCTTCTCCAGCACCACAGTTGGAAAGCATCTATTCTTCGGCGCTCAGCCTTCCTTATGGTCCAACTCTCACAACCATACATTGCTACTGGGAACACCATCGCCCTGACTATACGAACTTTTGTTGGCATGGTGATATTTCTGCTTTTTTATTATGCTATCTAAATTTGCCATAGCTTTAAGATCCTCTCTTTACAGAAATCTCACAGATGTCTCACAACCAAACCATCAGCGAAGTCCACGAATTCGTCTTGCTTGGTTTTTCCGTAGTCTGGCAGGTGGAGCTCCTCTTCTTTGCAGTACTGCTTGTAGTCTACGTGCTGACCATCACGGGGAATGTGGTCATCATGACTGCGATATGGATCGACCGTCGACTCCACAGTCCCATGTATTTCTTCCTCTGCAACCTCTCCTTCCTGGACGCCATGGTGGCAACAGCCATTGCCCCCAAAATGATGAAGGACTTTTTGTCAAAGCAAAAGACCATCTCGGTGTCAGGCTGTATCTCGCAGTGTTACTTCTATTTCTTCCTGGGCACCACGGAATTCATCCTCTTGGCTGTCATGTCTTTGGACCGGTATGTTGCCATCTGCAACCCACTGCGCTATTCCACCATCATGAACGTGCACGTGACCATCCAGCTCATCCTCTTGTCTTGGTTTGGGGGCTTCTTTTCTGTCCTGTCTCCGATCATCATCATCTCTAAGCTGCCTTTCTGCGGTCCTAACATCATCGATCACTTCTTCTGTGACATTGAGCCACTCATCAGGCTTTCTTGTGCTGACACTGCCCTCCTGGAGGTGATTGAGTTCTCTCTGTCTACCATTGTGCTGTTGAGCTCTCTGATGTTGACAATCGTCTCCTACCTGTATATCATCACCACCATTCTCCGCATCTCATCCACCTCAGGCAGGAAAAAAGCTTTCTCCACTTGTGCCTCCCACATCACAGTGGCGTCTGTCTTCTATGGAAGCGCCATCTTCATGTACATCGTGCCCAACAAGGGCTTGTCGTTTGGCCTCAAAAAAGCCGTCACCCTGCAGACCTGCATTGTCACCCACTTTTTCAATCCATTCATCTATACCCTACGGAATCAGCAAGTAAAGGAGGTGTTGAAGGACACTGTGTCCCAGCTGCCATGCGCCATGAAAAACCTGAGGACAGACACCCGTTAATTGTTAGGCAGTGATTGCTTCTCCCTTCATGGGAAGTAGGGTGTAGCATTGACCCCCATTCAGTTTACTTGCTGATTCCCCATTCAATGGAGGACAAGAGTTACAGTCATTAGAATTCAGATCTTCCTTCCTTTCTTCCTTATCCTCTGTTATATTTTTGCAATTCCAATAGGTTTTCTAAACTTTTCTTCACAACCAGATGGGATAGGATTTTTTTTTTCAAAAAAAAAAAAAATCAGATGTTTTAAGGATTATAGTGTAATAATGGAATTTATAAGTGGCAAGTTTTCTTGTTCCTAGTGGGTCATTCCATGTCAAATCAACCAATGAAAAATCCATTTTGGAACTTGATGTCACGGATTTTGCTCATTTTTGGTACATTTGTACCTTACCATGAGATGTTTAAAAAAAAATTTTTTTCAGATTTTTTTCTCCATCCATTTTTGAGATATTGAATGTTCAAAATTGCCTAAAAATGCCAAAATTCACTTGTCACCATACCTTCAAACGCCATTTACAAGATAACGATGAAAGCTACAGACATGGGACAAGTGTCATTTTAAGGCTTATGAATATGGTTTTCATTGTATATACAACATGACACAATTGTAAATTTTCAAGAAATTCAAAAATATTCAAATAATATTAATTTTGAAATTTTGGAAAATTGAACTTTTTTTAAATTTTCAAAAAATCACACTTAAAGGTTTATGTCTTGTAGTCAATCAGTCAAAATTTCAAGATGGTATCTCAATGGTATCATACAAAGATTAAATTTTCTTGTTGGCAGTGACCAGGAATTAAACCTCTCAAGTCCATTTTTCTACAGTTTACATTGATAAAATTTTGTGGTAAACTGAAATGAATCCAAAAATTTATAACAGGACTTATAGAGATAGATTGATAGAGAATGAATTCACTTTCTATTCTTTTACAGGATCAGCTTTTTGGTAAAACTATCAAAATCATGAGCTTTTTACTTCTGTTCGTAGTTTTAAATTTTTCCTTTAGTTGCTGAATAATTTCTGAATCAGCACAGTGACATTTTTCCTCATCTACATCATCTTCAGAAGTAAAAAGAAAAATCTTTGTAGGTCCTTTTAATCTTCCCCATCTTTTCTTTGCACTTTAGATACTTTCTTCTTGCACACCGGAGACTCACGAAGGGAGGTCAAAGAGGCATTTAAGTGGGTTTGGACAGTATGTTTTTAGTGAAGCTTTCTAGGACATTTTCGTTGTAAAGCTGCTTTATTAGTCTTTCTTAAGTTTAATTCATTAACTGTTTGATAATTACATGATTTGAAATATGGAGGAGAATAAGTGGTCAAAAAACCATTGCAGCCCGTTTGAAAAAGGGGGGCACTGGGTTAGTAAAGACTTGAGGAAAGTAACTGATTGGACGGTTTCACTAAATAGTGAAATCAAACCACACATGAAGAGAAGCCTTGTCAGATGGAAAACAATATACTTGAAAAGGAAATTCCTCCTGAGAATTATGAGATTTCTGGTCTTAGTCATATAAAAGAGTCTGAGTATTTGGACCCTCCCTGATACGGCTTTAAGCCACTTAAGTGCCTCTTTGACCTCCCTTGGTTGAGAAGATATGTGGACTTGGGCTTTCACATCTGAAACCGCAACTGCCCACCCACTGATCCACACTGCCTCTTCTTCCTCCTCCCTCTTAGAGTTCCAGCCTTGATTTGTGAGTCTTCCGGGTGGGAACTTCAAAGTATCATGGACAGCAGCATGGTAGTAAATTTTGAAGTGCTGGAGCTCCCCATTACACTCCTCTCCCTTGTTGTGCTCCCACAGAAACACCCCATTTCACGACAAAAAGGTCAACTTTAAATTTCTGCCACTTATTTCTGCTTTGAAATTGAATATCATTCATTTAAAGATCTAGCTTATTTCATCCTAAATCCTTAGAATGGAGTGTAGTAATTTTAAAGAAAAAAAGTATAAAAATTGAAAAATATAGATTTTTTTAAAAAAAAATCCAACTAAATATAAAAACGTATACTAGAATGGTAGCTTAGACATGTTTACTCCAAAGTAAGCCCCACTGTGTTCAGTAGGACATATTCCAAGGTACATTTGTAGGATTGTAACCTTAAGGTAACATTACATTAACAGCTCAATCCCAACTAAACCTCCCCCCCCCCCGCTGATGAAGCCGTGACAATGGAGTGTCCTGCGGGGTGCAGGTCTCCTTAAGGTAAGGGAACACATGCTCCCTTACCCAGGGACAAGCCTCTGCTGCCCCATGGGTCTCCTTGGATCTGTGTCAGCCATTTTGCTGTCACAGAACCTAGGAGAGTAAGAGAAAGAGGAGAGGGAACAAGGATAGCATCTTGGTGCAGGATAGTGCTGCTGGGATCCACCCCTCCCTCCCCCACCTCCCACCTTCCCCTCTCCCTGTCCAGATACTCACCTGTTCTTCTCCCTGCCCCATACTGCCAGGCCCCCCCCCCCACGCCAGCTTACTTGTGCTTCCACCTGCTTCAGCAGGCTGCCAACATTGCCGCCGTCTGCGGCGGCAGTTCTGAAATGGCCACCACCAGCATGCTGTGTGTGCCGCTACATAGCCACTTACTACAGCGGAACTGTGTTCCACCATTGTAAAGCCCTAGGTAGGATTGGGCTGATCCTGTCTCTCAGGTAGCCTTTGAGAATAGAAATGACTTAGACCAGTAGTTCCCAAGTTTACCTGGTTCACAACGCCCCGCAGCCTCTTCTTCCTGGCTCACGACTCCCCCGGTAGCTCCTTCTACCTGTTCTCCTGGGCGCCGCCATCTTGGATCTCATAGAATCTCTTGAGATCCAAGACGTCGGCACCCAAATCTCATGAGAAATGGGCACGGCCATCTACGATCTTGACAGATTTTGTGAGATCCAAGATGGCGGCGCCCAGGAGAACAGGTAGGAGCAGCTACCGGGGACATCTCACGATGCCCCTGTGACTGTGCCGCAACATCCTAAGGTGTCACGATGCACAGTTTGGGAACCCCTGGCTTAGACAGTAACCTACACCCCTAGGCAAATTGCTCAGTTTGCTTCCTTCTGAGCCTGATGCTTCTTCTCAGCTAAGGTCCACTGAAAGGTTTCAAAGGGAGCACCTAAAAGACCTCCTGCTGATGATATCACCACTCCTGCTGTAGGAGGAGTGCTGGAGTTCTGCCCCACCACGTTCTGCCGCAGCACCCTGTGATTGTGAGTGAAGAGAGCAACCAGAAAAGGGAGTGCCTGTCCTCTCCATGATCTTGTACATACAGAATATCTCTGTTATTTTATATCAGATTGTAATTGCTCTGAGTCATTTTGGAGGTCAATTTTGGGGAGGACCGAGAAGCAGGATAGCAATCTGCTCAATTATTTAATCATTAAACTGGTCAGTTTTCAGAAAAAGAAATATTTAGATCATTAAAAAAAAGATTTAAAACGCTCATGACTAGCAGTAATGTTCACAGTTTTGTAGATGGGATTAAAAGCCATTGACAACCAGCGAGACTGAGCGTGCTAGAGAGGCTGCAGCAACATTGCGCAGGCGCAGCCTCTCCAGCCTCGCAGTTGATACAAATGGCCGGCCAGGCAGGACGTGTGTGGCCGGCCACTGCCCGGGGAGGGGGATGCTGAAGCCGACGGACGCTTCTAGCATGCCCCGCCCACGCTCCCCGATGATCGAAAAGGCGGTTGGCTCCTGACCATCTTTCCGATCATCAGGGGAGTGTGGGCGGGGCATGCTGGAGAGCGTTCAGGCAGTGGGAAGAAAAAGGCAAGTGGCGGCAAATCCCAGGCCAGCTACAAGGACGACGACACAGGCAGCCGGCCAGGAGAAGAGGAGGAAGCAGTGGAAAAAAGTAAAAAGCACATTTTTAGGGTGGGCAGGTGGTAAAACAAAGAAAAAGCCTGTTTTCTGTGACCCTCTTGCCGCTCGGAGACCTCCCCCTCCTCCAGTCCCGGCGATCGCAGCAAAGAAAGGCACTCAGCTCCTGCTAGTGATTGTCAGCTGTCCCCAGGAAGAAAGCAGGTGGGGCTGCCAGCCTCGGGAGAGCTCGCCCCAGCATGCTCCAGCTGACTATCAAAGGCACTCAGGAGCTGACTTCACATTTGTTTCTCGCTCCCTCCCCCCCTTTTAGTTCTCCTCCAGCATCTTTTTCTCCATGAACAGGCAGTAATGCTTAGCGATCCCATTCCTCCCTCTCCTGCTGTGCACGCACTTCAGGAGCCACTTTCGCGCTTGTTTCCTCCCCCTTTCTTGTTCTCCTCCAGAGTCTTTTTCCTCCCTGCATAGGCAGTAAGGTCCTTTGCCTCTCCTGTACATGTGCTTCAGGAGCAACCCATTTACATTCCGCTCTCCCTGTTCCCTGCCAATGTGCCAGGGCGACTCTATTTTCAGGAGTTGTGTAAATGCAAGGATGCATACATGGATGCCCAGGACTTGGGTATGGGTGGTGGTGGTGGAAAAAGGGTTTTTTAGACATTTGGGGTTGAAGAGAGAGAGAAATAAGGGGGAAATTGAGGGGAGCAAATTTGGGGGGTATTAAGGTAATTATGTGTGTGGGACTTAGGGCTGATATG
Organism: Plestiodon gilberti rubricaudatus; assembly: GCA_026170595.1. Lineage (NCBI taxonomy): Eukaryota > Metazoa > Chordata > Lepidosauria > Squamata > Scincidae > Plestiodon > Plestiodon gilberti. The sequence goes on from JANXHW010000006.1 coordinate 5,312,491, forward strand.
ACCCCAGAACCTGGTGTGGGGTGGGATCATGGAGAGGGGGACATGTGGGGGCTAAGACTGGGGTGGGGGATGGAAAGTTTCTTATGTTGGAAGTAGAGAGATGAGTATGTATGAGAGTAATGGGTGGGAAGGTTAATATTGGGGATGGTAGGGTTAATATTGGGGATTATTAAGTGAATTGTGGTGGCAATGGGGACTTGGAATAGGAGGAGGGGATTGGAAGTTAATATGGGGTGGTAGGAAGTTTGGGAGTTGGAGGGAGAGGAATTAATAACGGGGTACCTGGAGGTTAATGTTGGGGAAGTATTATAGTAATTATGGGGTGAGGGGAGTGGAAAATGGGGGAAAATCTAGGGGTCAATATTGGGGTTATTATGAGGTGAAGGGAAGAGTTGGGTTGGAAGGGAGGTATGTTGTGGGAAATTCAGGTGGAGGTGTTGATATTGGTGGGTTGTAAAGTGACTGTGTGGGAAGGGGAGGATGCCAGGATGCTTGCCTGCTTCTCTCTGTGCATCTGCTTGCCCACCTGCCCCGCTGTGCACTTGTCCTGGCATGCCCCCAGTACTTGCAAACGTTTGGGCTTCTCCTGCTGGGTTGCGTGCGCACATCTTTTCTTTTGTGTGAGCACTGAGCGCCTGCCTCAGAATGTCCCTTTCTCAACAGGCTGTTCTTGCAAGAGGAGCAAGGCAAGGAAACAGCAGGGAATGAGAGAAGGGCCACTAAAATTTTAATTTAAGTTTTATTTTATTTTATTAGTTACACAAAATAATTTTTTATTCTTATTAATAACATGTACCATGGGTCACAAGTTGACAGAAAAATTGTATTTAGGGTCACGGCCAAGAACGTTTCGAAACCACTGTGTTAAATCCTGTAGCTTGTGCATTGGTCATTATTATTACTTGTGCATCGGTCATTATTATTATTTAATTAATAATTTAATTTACTGTGCGGCCCCCGGGTTTCATGTCGAAGTTCGCATGCGACCCTCGAGGTACGAAACGTTGGACCACCCTGATTTAGACCATGTTCCTCTTCAAGACAATGCAGTACAAGTTCCCCGTTTAACTTTCCTGATGAGGACCTCAGGGGCTTCTGTGTATTCTCTCCAGGGTGAACAAGTCTCATGGTGTATATATTTTTGGCCTGATTAAGAAATGATCTGTTTGCTGGAAGTGCCACCAGGACATCCTGCTGCACGGTGAGCTTTCGGTGACTGTCTTAAATCCTGTAATCGATATTCTAAGTTTGGATATAGATGCTGCATGAAGGAATATACAAGTATGCCATGGGTATGGGTAGAGGGTTTATTGACTCCAAAGCTGGAAAGGGAACCAAATATCATCCAGCCCAATATCCTACCAGAAGACAGGGCTGCTCACAGCACAACAGCTCACACATGGACAATAAGTGTCAGAAACCAAAAGGAAGGTACCTGTATTGCAAACGGTTCTAGAGAGCTCAAGCATGCTTGTAGGCAAGTGGTGTAGCAACAAGTGTGTTGTACACCATGACAAATACACCTTTTGCCCTTGGAATTCCCTTGGAATTTATTTTAGAGAAGGTGAAGATGGAAGATGCAGAGAAAGGGGCAAGGGAGGAAAGACAGAGAGAAATGGAAAAGGGAGAAAAAACAGGGCTAGGAGAAAGTCATGCATGTATGGTAAACCGTTGGGACTAAAGATGGGTGCTGGATCTACAGATGACACATCCTGAGCGCGATCCATTGAAAATGAAGCCTTTGTACGTTTCTGTGGTTTCAAGGAGAGTTCATCACTAGCTCAATTACTCCTGTTGAAATCAGTGAGATCGACAGGTTTAACTTACAGTGTTTGTGCCAATGGAATCGGCAATGTTAAGAACAAATGATTTCTAAGGAAAGCAAAACAGCAATCATGAAAAAAGAGAATCTGCACGGTGATTTGTGTGAATCTTTCTTGATGCAGAACAGGTACCTGCAGAGTAACTAACTCTTCAGTCTGAGTGATGATGATGATGGATGAGGTTAACCCTGACTAAAATGCTCCGTACTTTGTGTAGCCCTTCTGCAATGCAATGTTTGCAATAGGTTTTATTTTTTGTAGAGTGTTCAGATAAAATAGTTTGTTGTTCAGTCGTTACGTCGTGTCCAACCCTTCGTGATCCCATGAACCATATCCCGCCAGGCCTTCCTGTCCTCCACTATCTTCCTGAGTTCGCTAGTCATTTTCATGTTCGTTGCATCGGTGATGTTGTCTAACCGTCTCATCCTTTGCCTTCCCCTTCTCCTTTTGCCTTCAATCTTTCCCAGCATCAGAGTCTTCTCTAGAGAGTCCTCTCTTCGCATTAGGTGGCCAAAATATTTGAGCTTCAGCCTCAGTACCTGTACTTCCAGGGAACAGTCAGGTTTGATTTCATTTAGGATTGACTGATTTGATCTCCTAGCAGTCCAAGGGACTCTCAGGAGTCTTCTCCAGCACCACAGTTGGAAAGCATCTATTCTTCGGCGCTCAGCCTTCCTTATAGTCCAACTCTCGCAACCATACATTGAAATGGAGCATGAGTCAACCTGTGAACTAAAGATGCTGGGGCTCAGAAAGAAGATATTCATCATCTTTGACTTCAGAATGTTATCCAAGTAGGACCTGAAAGAAAATTGCGAAGTAAGAGAACTCCGGGCTCAATCCCAATGAACCGGGAACAACAAGAGCCTCATCGTCCTCTTCAGAAGTGGGGAAGGGAATTTAGACACCTCGTTTCTTTGGCACTCCTTTGAGGTCTTCGCTTTCTTTGCAATATTATCCTATAGGGTCAGGTTTGGGGCTAGCTGTGAATCTTAAACCTCCTCATTTTATCATTATGGGTGGAGAGGCAGTCTGGAGAGTTGGGAAGACAAAAAGTGTCATCCCTTCCTTCTGAAACTTCCCTGTATAGTGTAGGGGAGGGGTTTTTTTAAGCACATGCCATGCATCCCACAACCATCATCACCCCTGCTAACTGGGCAAGAGGCACTTTTTCAATTGGTGCTCCTCTTATATTTAGCAGGGCGAAGCAACTGCCCCCCTTTCACCCCAGCACAGTGTCTTTTCTGGTGGCTGTTTGCTGGTGGTGTTCTGCATCTTTTTTAGATTGTGAGCTCTGTTGGGACAGGGAACCATTTGAACATTTAATTTTGTCTGTAAAACGCTAAGTGGTATATAAATACTGATGATGATGATGATGATGATGATGATGATGATGATGATGATGATGATCTCTGCTCCAGGATGCATACTATAAACAGAAACATTGTCAGTTTACTTTGTGGACTATTTAGTATCAACTGTTATGCCTTCTTTCCCTATATTTCTTGTGCAGTTGTGATCCAGTTGAGCACCTGCCATGCGGAACCAAACTGTGGTAACAGAATTCATCCTTTTGGGCTTCACCGATGCATTGGAGCTCCAGGTCACCCTCTTTGTGGTTCTCCTATTTACGTACGTCTTGACCCTAGCAGGAAACGTTCTCATCATCTCCATCTCTTTGTTCGACCACCGTCTCCACAGTCCCATGTATTTTTTCCTGCGAAACTTTTCCATCTTGGAAATAAGTTTTACCACTGTCATTATCCCCGAGGCGCTTGTCAACCTCCTTTCTATAAGGAAGACCATCACCATGACTGCTTGCTTCATCCAAAGCTTCCTCTATTTCTTCCTGGGTGTTACAGAGTTCTTCCTCCTCACTGCCATGTCATTCGATCGGTATATGGCTATTTGCAACCCACTCCGCTACACCGTCGTTATGAACAACAGATTTTGCATTCAGCTAGTGACGGGCTGTTGCTGGCCAGCTTTTCCGTTGTCTTCCCAACAGCCATCATCTCCATGCACCTGCCGTTCTGCGGTCCCAACATAGTTGATCATTTCTTCTGTGATAGCTCACCCCTGCTTAAGTTGGCCTGTGCTGACACACGTCTCATTGAACTGGTTAACTTCATTTTTTCAGTCCTCATCTTACTGGGGACTCTGGCGATTACCACTGCATCCTACATCAATATTATCTTCACTGTGGTTCACCTTCCGTCCAAGAATGAGCGGCAAAAAGCCTTCTACACCTGTTCTTCTCATATAGTTGTTGTCACCATGTTCTACGGCAGCTGCATCTTCATGTATGTGCGACCCTCACAAAGTAAAAGGATTGACCTGGACAAAGGAGTAGCCATTCTCAACACTGTGGTTACACCCCTGCTGAACCCCTTCATATACAGCCTCAGGAACAAGCAAGTGCAGGAAGTACTGCGAGATGCTCAAAAGAAGATATTTACTAAGACACTAAAAATCAGATGGAGGGAGAAAAGAAAGGGGAGAGGCAGACAGAAACAGTGTTTATGACATTCACACCAAGTTCTTTTCATACTTTAACTCCTTTATGAGTCAAATTCCACTCATTTGTGCAATGGGGCTTCAAAGATCAGGCTGCATCATGATAACCTATAATAGTTTTCAGCGAGGAAAATGCTTTGCAATTTTTATGTTGTCTGAAATGATTAATTTTTTGTACTATAAGTAATAAATGTGAAAAGTCTGTCTTGGAGGAATTTGCAGGTGTTTCTATCTGCCTTATCTTCCCAAGATAAGCCTAAGGTAAAGGTAAAGGTGACCCCTGACAATTAAGTCCAGTCGTGTCCGACTCTAGGGTGTGGTGCTCATCCCCATTTCAAAGCCGAAGAGCCAGCGTTGTCCGAGGACGCCTCCGTGGTCATGTGGCCGGCATGACTCTCCTTGCCGCAGCGCGTAGCATGCAGCTGGAACACGGAGCGCTGTTTACCTTCCCGCAAGCAGTACCTATTTATCTACTCACATTAACATGCTTTGGAACTGCTAGGTTGGCAGGAGCTGGCCAAGGAACAACAGCTCACCCTGTCTCGGATTCGAACTGCCGACCTTTCAATCGACAGCTCATGGTTCAGCGGTTTAACCCACTGCGCCACCCACTGGCTTAAAGGAAAAGAACAATGTTATTTTGAACACACACAATAACATTAAGAAATTCCATCTGATCTTTGTGTATTAAATTCTTTCACAAATGCAAATGCACACAGTTTGCTATTTTGTATTATGGTACAATAGGCAAATTTTCTCTACACTGTTATTTTAAGATGCAGCACCAAACTCGCTGTTTCTGAGAGTGATCTTGCTGATTGAGTTTGGGGGTGTTTAGCGGATTTTTGGCATCTTGTATTATGCATCCTTAATTATGCATCCTTCACATGCATAATAATAAACTTATGGGATTGGCAGGATTTGTAATGGGTGAGCTCTCCCCCCCCCCCTGCTCACCTTGCCTGGTATGAAGCCTCCCTGAGGCATCTGGTGGGGCCACTGTGTGACACAGGAAGCTGGACTAGATGGGCTTTTGGCCTGATCCAGCAGGGCTCTTCTTATGTTCTTATTATGTTTAAATGTGTCAAGTTCTTCTGAAAAAAAGCAGGACAAAATGAAATCTCTTTCCAAGTCAGTGCAAAGCTCGAAAAATGCCCACATACACCCCTTCACAGGATTTTATTTATTTATTTATTTATTTTGCTGTCAGTCTGATTGTTCCCTCTAATCTGGCAGGTTTTGTTTAGTTTTTGTTTTTGTTTTTTGCCTACCCCAGACTGTTCCTGGTGGTTGTGGCGCATTTGTTAGTAAAGGTTTCCCTCTTGGTTGGTCACCTGGCAGGAGTCGTGCAGGCTGAATATGCAGGTTGGGTCACTCCAGCATCCACTCTGAAGTCGGCAAGGTCAGTGGGTGAGCCATGACTACTCTTTTTGATACTTCACTGGCTCGATGACGCTGGCTGGCTAGCCCCCTGGCGGGATCTTGCAATGGTATTGCCTAACTTGGCTGGTGTGCCCAAAACGCGGGGCTGGCTGTGATAGGCTGGCTCGGACTATGATCAAGTCACGCCTTGAGCCAGATGGTACACTCGTTGGTTACATGGGAGAAAACAGGCGGTTACCACCGTTTTCCATGCTGATAGTGCTGGGGGTGGTGTTAGTGCTCTGCTTCAGTACCCTGAATTTAAGTTCAATAATGTGACCCAGGCATCAAGACTCTTAGCAGGGGTACAGGGGTAATACCACAGACATTATTCTAAGACAAAACACATTGAAGAGAATTGTGGGGAGAAAAATACAGTAGTAACAATTGCAGTGGAATTTTAGAAAAGCAACTACACACATACGTGACCCATGGCATTTGCCTCAGCATAGGATAAGGCAGGATACATTTTTTTTAAATAAATAAATAAATAAATGGCGCTTACAGACTAATTGGTTACTCATGACTAATATGCATGAGCCTGTTTCATTGCCTGTGCAATACGTTTTCGACTTCCCTAGGAAGCCAAGTCGTCAATGTCTCTTGTGTATACTAATAAGGAAGGATCTAATATATATTAGCTATGTGTTCAGGGACATAATAGGAACATGCACAATTACTATCCGAGGATGTTTCCATGTTGTCTCCTGGAGCAAACGGAGAAATGCCTACATCACACTGCAGAGAGTGCTTGTTTGTGAGCCATGAAAGCTCACAAACCTAGAATCTGCTAGGAGGTATAGCCATCTAGTTGCCGTTGCAGAAAATGCAGAGAATGAAAGGTTTAAAGTCTTCCTGTTTGCTTGGAACAGAGGAGAAGATCAACATCATACGTGCTTGTTTATCTCATTGAATATACTCTCTAGAAATTTTAGAAGCTTGCTCCGAAATAGCACCCTGAATGGAAACAAAGTGAATGTTGTTCTGTCGATTTCAATTGTTGGTGGTAAGTGTACTACTCGCCACTCACGTTTACAAAGTGAATCATATTTTGTACTTGGAAATGAATTGCAGAATACTAGATACCCATGCTCGGCAGAATTTATGAGTAGTCCACAAGTGTTTGCATTGCATCTTTCGCTGGCAAAGCACACATGAGGACTGGGCACACAACAAAAACACAAGAAGGTATTGGGGAGATATGTGAACCTTCTCCCGATATTCGTGAATACTAAATTACAGCATTGGTAACTGCAGCAGGGAGCAGAAGAGAAGGAAAGTGCAGTGAATTGGCTTTTGTAGGAGCATTGTTGAAGACAGAGTCCTGGACTGGAAGGACTTGGTTGGATTCAGCCAGTTAGTTCTGAAATACTTTAGCAATAATTACACTGATCCAATTGCAGAGAATCAGGGTTGGATAACTTAATTTAAAAGGCAGATGCAAGCAGAGCCCTAGCAATTGGTTAGTCATCCATTACATGATGCCAAAAACAAGAAATGGCACCATGAAGGGGAACTTCGTCCTTCTGGGCTTCACTAACAATCACCAACTTGAAATCATGCTTTTCCTCCTCTTCTTTTGCACATATCTGTTGACCATCATGGGGAACATGGTCATCATTGTCATCACACTGATGGATCATCATCTGCACACACCCATGTATTTTTTCCTGCGCCATTTTGCAGTCCTGGAGATTGGGTTCACCACCACGATCATCCCCAAAACATTGGCCAATATGGCAATGGGCCATAAGACCATATCGTTACCTGGTTGCTTCACACAGTCCTTTCTGTACTTTGTGCTGGGAACCACAGAGTTTTTTCTGCTAGCAGTAATGTCCTTTGATAGATATGTGGCCATCTGCAACCCTCTTCGCTACTCAGCCATCATGAATGGTCGGATCTGCTCACTGCTGGTACTTTGTTCCTGGGTGGGGGGACTGTTGCTCATAATGGGCCCTGCTGTTGCACTCTTTCAGATGCCGTTTTGTGGCCCTAACGTCATCAACCATTTTTTCTGTGACAATGGACCGTTGATCAAACTGGCTTGTGCTGACACTCGTCTCATGGAACTCGTGGATTTCCTCATTGCTACACTCTCTCTTCTTGGGACATTGGCTGTAAACGTTGTGTCCTACATTAACATTGCTTCCACCATTACACGCATCCCTTCAGCCACCGGGAGGCAGAAGGCTTTCTCCACGTGTGCCTCCCACATCGTGGTGGTCTCCATCACTTATGGCAGCTGCATTTTCATGTACATAAAACCAAGTGGTACCAGTCATTCAGACTTCAGTAAGTCCGTGGCTATTCTTAACACCATTGTGTCCCCTCTTCTCAATCCATTCATATACTCCTTGAGGAACAAGCAGGTTCATGATGCCCTGAAAACTGTGTTTAGAAAGCTTTCTGTAAGAACTTAGGAAGATTGGGTTGCAGACTGACTTTAGCATGAAAATAAATATCCAATATAAAGTGTGGTATAGTATAGTATGTATAGTATGTATGATGTGATTTCTTTCTGTGACCTCCCAGTAAGATTTTTTTTTTGTCAAGGGTTATTCCATGTCAAATCAACCAATGAAAAATCCATTTTGGAACTTGATGTCATGGATTTTGTTCATTTTTGGTACATTTGTACCTTACCATGAGATGTTTAAAAATCATTTTTTTCAGATTTTTTTTGTCCACCCGTTTTTGAGATATTGAATTTTCAAAATTACCTAAAAAAGCCAAAATTCACTTGTCACCATACCTCCAAATGCCATTTACAAGACAACTATGAAAGCTACAGACATTGGACAGGTGTCATTTTAAAGCTAATGAATAGGGCTTTCAACACAACAAAATTGTAAGTTTTCAAGAAATTCAAATATATTCAAAAAATATTTATTTTGACTGGAAAAGCGGGATTTTTTAAAATTTTCAAAATCACACTTAAAGGTATTTGTCTTGTAGCCAATCAGTCAAAATTTCAAGATGGTATCTCAATGGTATCACACAAAATTAAATTTTCTTGTTGGCAGTGACAAGGAATTCAACCCCTCAAGTCCAGTGACAAGTGATTTTTGGCATTTTTAGGCAATTTTGAAAATTCAATATCTCATAAACAGGTGGACAAAAAAAATCTGAAAAACAATAATTTTTAATCTCATGGTAAGGTACAAATGTACCAAAAATGAACAAAATCCATGACATCAAGGTTTCATGCATTGGTTGATTTCACATGGAATGACCCTCAAGCACTGAATTTCATTGCTGACAATTACTCAATAGTGAATACCATCTCAACTCTTCTTATGTTCCTGCTCATTGGATCATCTGGGCACTCTCAAAGAGGTGTCTGTTCTCAACATGGCGGTGGTTTCTCTGTTGAACCCTTTCATATATAGCCTTAGGGGCGAGAGAATGCCACAAGCCCCGAAAGACACTCAGTGTAAGTTGTTTAGTAAATGGAGAAATGGAGGCAGGTTCTGTCATTACACACACTAGACCACTAGACCAGGGCTGGCTCATCTATGAGGCCAACTGAAGCAATCACCTCAGGTAGCAGATTGAGGGTGCTCACTCCCATCCGTCCTCTTGTCTCTATTCATCATCCTCCTCCTCCTCCCATTCCCTGGATTGGAATAGGAAAAGGAGGATAGAGAGGAAGTGTGGAGGAAAGGAGAATGGATGGCTAGAGTGTCAGAGGAGCAGAGGCTGGCACATCACTAGGTCAAGGGGGCAGCACATGGCATGACACCTCAGGCCCCAGGAAGTCTTGGGCCAGCCCTGTACTGGACTATGTGAGGAACTCTGGAACTTCAACCAGAAAACTCCCTGGTTGCACTTGCAAAATGGTCTTGTGAACTGTAAGTGGCTGCTAGTGTTAATGCACAGAAGGAAACACAAATATGCAGTAGACAGATTGTACAATCCCTTAAATTTGTAATTTGCTATAAAAAGTATAAAACTGGACATTTTATAGCAGACTTTCGTGAACCGCTCTCCCTTCCCACATATAGGTGGGCCCCCATATCCACTGATTCGCTATCCACGGTTTCAATTATCCACGGATCGTGGGGACCCCCCCCCAGGCTTTTACTTTTTTCCCAGTAAGCTTTGTTTCTTCCTTAAAGAAACAGGAGAAGCAGCCTCTGGCTGCTTATTACAGGCAAGTAGAACGAGACTAAGTCCTAGAGAGGATCTGCAAGGTTAACAGAAACCTTGCAGAGCCTCTCTAGGACTTAGTCTCGTTCTACTTGCCTGCAATGGAGGCTGCTTCTCTGTTTTAAGGAAGAAACAAAGCTTGCTGAAAGAAAAATAAGAGCTGGGGGGGCAAGCATGCCTGCCTTCAGGGGAGGCAGGGTGGGGGGGCCCTCAGGAAACCATGGAGGGGGTGTTCGCTCTTATCCACGGTTTCAAGTATCCACGGAGGGGCCTGGAACATATCCCCAGCGGATATGGGGGCCCACCTGTATATGCAAGAAGCTGTTCTGGGTGGAAGGACAGATGCGCGGCATTTCATGGTCATATAAGCCTCAAGATGTCAAGGGAGGGCAGTGTTAGCATTCAATAGGAATGCCTGAGCAACTCGAAGGGGCGGAGTTTGGTGGTTTCCCTCTTCCTGGTTGGCAGTGCAGAGGACGCACTGCACAGCTGGCAGTGATGCTTGTTTCAAACTACAAGCCCTGTGATCTCTGTCTAGATGTCCTGATAGAGGTTTTGAAGTACTGTTGTGATGAAATGGTGTGCTGTGTTGTGGGGTTCCTTTTTGTAGAAAGCGGTAAAGAAGATGAGTGGGCCTTAAATGGAGAGGGAGGGGGAGAATGTTATCCAATCAGAAGAGAAGATGGTTTTCAGCTGGAAAACAACAGTTGAGGTAACTGCCACCTGAATATTCTACTCTGGCTAGTGAGAGGAGAAGGCTTTAAAAAGGAGGTTTCTGATAGGATGTGGGGAAATCCCCTATTTGGAGAACCTGTGGGTTCTGGTTTGGGGGTTCGGCTTGTCTTCCTCCAGTTATCCCTTGGAATTCTAGGGGTCAGGGGGGAATTGCATTATTCATAATCTACTGTATTCTTGTTGATAGACTTTTATTCCTTTGATCCTCCTTAAAGGTAATTTATGCTACGGAATCATCGCTAAATCGTAGCAATGAGTGTGTGTGGTGAAAATCTCGGACTTCCCCCCCCCATTTGCTCTATTTTTCACCTATTTTAGACTTTTCTACACCCCCCCAAAAAAAGTTGGAGATGTCTCAACATTTGACTAAACTATGTAGACTATGTATTTCTAAACTATGAATATTTAGACCATTTTCTTCTGTGCTCTTCAAGACAATGCAGTACAAGTTCCCCGTTTAACTTTCCTGATGAGGACCTCAGGGGCTTCTGTGTATTCTCTCCAGGGTGAACAAGCCTCATGGTGTATATATTTTTGGCCTGATTAAGAAATGATCTGTTTGCTGGAAGTGCCACCAGGACATCCTGCTGCACGGTGAGCTTTCGGTGACTGTCTTAAATCCTGTAATCGATATTCTAAGTTTGGATATAGATGCTGCATGAAGGAATATACAAGTATGCCATGGGTATGGGTAGAGGGTTTATTGACTCCAAGGCTGGAAAGGGAACCAAATATCATCCAGCCCAATATCCTACCAGAAGACAGGGCTGCTCACAGCACAACAGCTCACACATGGACAATAAGTGTCAGAAACCAAAAGGAAGGTACCTGTATTGCAAACGGTTCTAGAGAGCTCAAGCATGCTTGTAGGCCAGTGGTGTAGCAACAGGTGTGTTGTACACCATGACCAATACACCTTTTGCCCTTGGAATTCCCTTGGAATTTATTTTAGAGAAGGTGAAGATGGAAGATGCAGAGAAAGGGACAAGATGAGAAAGACAGAGAGGAATGGAAAAGGGAGAAAAAACAGGGCTAGGAGAAAGTCATGCATGTATGGTAAACCGTTGGGACTAAAGATGGGTGCTGGATCTACAGATGACACATCCTGAGCGCGATCCATTGAAAATGAAGCCTTTGTACGTTTCTGTGGTTTCAAGGAGAGTTCAGCACCAGCTCAATTACTCCTGTTGAAATCAGTGAGATCGACAGGTTTAACTTACAGTGTTTGTGCCAATGGAATCGGCAATGTTAAGAACAAATGATTTCTAAGGAAAGCAAAACAGCAATCATGAAAAAAGAGAATCTGCACGGTGATTTGTGTGAATCTTTCTTGATGCAGAACAGGTACCTGCAGAGTAACTAACTCTTCAGTCTGAGTGATGATGATGATGGATGAGGTTAACCCTGACTAAAATGTTCCGTACTTTGTGTAGCCCTTCTGCAATGCAATGTTTGCAATAGGTTTTATTTTTTTGTAGAGTGTTCAAATAAAATAGTATAAGCATTTAAAGAAATGGAGCATGAGTCAACCTGTGAGCTAACAATGCTGGGGCTCAGTAAGAAGATATTCCGCATCTTTGGCTTCAGAATGTTATCCAAGTAAGACCTGAAAGAAAATTGTGCAGTAAGAGAACTCGCAACTCCGGGCTCATTCCCAATGAACCGGGAACAATGAACCAGGATCGTCCTCTTCAGAAGTGGGCAAGGGAATTTATTTGTTTATTTATTTTTCACATTTTATACCACCCTTCCTCCAAGGAGCTCAGAGTGGTGTACGTATTTCCTCCCCTCCTTTTTGCTTTTTGACACCTTGTTTCTTTGGCACTCCTTTGAGGTCTTCGCTTTCTTTGCAATATTATCCTATAGGGTCAGGTTTGGGGCTAGCTGTGAATCTTAAACCTCCTCATTTTATCATTATGGGTGGAGAGGCAGTCTGGAGAGTTGGGAAGACAAAAAGTGTCATCCCTTCCTTCTGAAACTTCCCTGTATAGTGTAGGGGAGGGGTTTTTTTAAGCACATGCCATGCATCCCACAACCATCATCACCGCTGCTAACTGGGCAAGAGGCACTTTTTCAATTGGTGCTCCTCTTGTATTTAGCAGGGGGAAAGTAACTGCCCTCCCCTTTCACCCCAGCACAGTGTCTTTTCTGGTGGCTGTTTGCTGGTGGTGTTCTGCATCTATTTTAGATTGTGAGCCCTTTTGGGACAGGGAGCCATTTGAACATTTGATTTTGTCTGTAAACTGCTAAGTGGTATATAAATACTAATCGTCATCATTAGCATCATCATTATCATCATCATCATCATAATCTCTGCTCCAGGATGCATACTATAAACAGAAACATTGTCAGTTTACGTTGTGGACTATTTAGTATCAACTGTTATGCCTTCTTTCCCTATATTTCTTGTGCAGTTGTGATCCAGTTGAGCACCTGCCATGCGGAACCAAACTGTGGTAACAGAATTCATCCTTTTGGGCTTCACCGATGCATTGGAGCTCCAGGTCACCCTCTTTGTGGTTCTCCTAATTACGTACATCTTGACCCTAGCAGGAAACGTTCTCATCATCTCCATCTCTTTGTTCGACCACCGTCTCCACAGTCCCATGTATTTTTTCCTGCGAAACTTTTCCATCTTGGAAATAAGTTTTACCACTGTCATTATCCCCAAGATGCTTGTCAACCTCCTTTCTATAAGGAAGACCATCACCATGACTGCTTGCTTCATCCAAATGTTCTTCTATTTCCTCCTGGGCGTTGCAGAGTTCTTCCTCCTCACTGCCATGTCATTCGATCGGTATATGGCTATTTGCAACCCACTCCGCTACACCATCATTATGAACAACAGATTTTGCATTCAGCTAGTGATGGGCTGTTGGCTGGCCAGTTTTTCCGTTGTCTTCCCAACGGCCGTCATCATCATGCGCCTGCCCTTCTGTGGTCCCAACATAATCGATCATTTCTTCTGTGATAGCTCACCCCTGCTTAAGTTGGCATGTGCTGACACGCGGCTCATTGAACTGGTTAACTTCATTTTTTCAGTCCTCATCTTACTGGGGACTCTGGCAATTACCACTGCATCTTACATCAATATTATCTTCACTGTTTTTCACCTTCCATCCAAGAATGAGCGTCAAAGAGCCTTCTACACCTGTTCTTCTCATATAGTTGTTGTCACCATGTTCTATGGCAGCTGCATCTTCATGTATGTGCGACCCTCACAAAGCAAAAGGATTGACCTGGACAAAGGAGTAGCCATTCTCAACACTGTGGTGACACCTTTACTGAACCCCTTCATATACAGCCTCAGGAACAAGCAAGTGCAGGAAGTACTACGAGATGCTCAAAAGAAGATATTTACTAAGACACTGAAAATCAGAAGGAGGGAGAAAAGAAAGGGGAGAGGCAGACAGAAACAGTGTTTATGAGATTCGCACCAAGTTCTTTTCATACTTTAACTCCTTTGTGAGTCAAATTCCACTCATTTGTGCAATGGGGATTCAAAGATCAGGCTGCATCATGAAAATCAGATGGAGGGAGAAAAGACAGGGGAGAGGCAGACGGAAACAGTGTTTATGACAGTCGCACCAAGTTCTTCAAAATGCTTTTCTAGAACAGTTTTCAGTGAGGAAAATGCTTCACAATTCTTACGTTGTCTGAAATGATTACAGGTTGAATATTTCTTATCTGGACTGCTTGGGACAGGAAGCTGTCTGGATTTCAGGTTTGTCTGGATTTTGGAATATTTGCATAAATATAAAGAGATATCTTGGGGATGGGACCCAAGTCTAAACACGAAATTCATTTATGTCTCATATACACTTTATACACATAGCTTGAAGGTAATTAAATACAATATTTTTAATAATTTTGTGCCCCAGGATGCCTTGCACAATGCCAGCCAGGTTGTTTTTTTTTAAGTCATAGCCCCCAAAATGTCTGGATTATAGAATAATCTGGATTTCGGATGTCCGGATAAGGGGTAATCAACCTGTAATATTTTGTACTATGAGTAACAAATGTGAAAAAAAAATTGTCCTGGAGAAATTTGCAGGTGCTTCTACCTGTCTATCTGTGAAAGAAAGGCCTTGTGCCAAGCCTCCACCGCCTTTTGAACCCCCTGCTTTCCAAATCAAAAGTCAACAAAACTGACCATCTGCTCTCTAAGAGAAAAAAAAAGTCCTGCATGAATTCAAAACTCTGACAATGTAGAGATAGAATATAGAGTTGGGAAAGATGAAGGAAAAGGCATCCAACATGAGTTGACCAAGGAATTGGAGCAGCTTTCCTGCAAAGACAGGCTAAAGTGTCTATCTTATTATTGTTTATTTTCCTTGGGAACCATTTGTTCTTGGTACTGTCTATTCCATGGGCTCTACATGTGATGTCTGCCATTGATCTCACTGATTTCAACAGGAAGGTTAGACTTTTCCATTGGGGGGAAGGGAGGAACCAATGAGAGGTTGATCACATGACGCATGAAGTGGAGAAAGCGGACAGAGAGAAATTCTTCCCCCTCTCTTGTAAAACTAGAACTCATGACCATCCAAAGAACCTGGAAGACGACTGCAGACAGACAAAAGGCAGTCCTCCTTCATATGCATAATAATAAACTTATGGGATTGCCTGCCACAGGATTTGTAATGGGTGAGCTCTCCCCCCTGCTCATTTTGCCTGGTATGAAGCCGAGAAATGTGTCACGTTCTTCTGAAAAAAAGCAGGACAAAATGAAATCTCTTTCCAAGTCGGTGCCAAGCTCGAAAAATGCCCACACACACCCCTTCACAGGATTTTATTTACTTACTTACTTATTTATTTATTTATTTTGCAGTCAGTCTGATTGTTCCCTATAATTTTTTTTTTTTGCCTACCCCAGACTGTTCCTGGTGGTTGTGGCGGATTTGTTAGTAAAGGTTTCCCTCTTGGTTGGTCACTTGGCAGGAGTCGTGCGGGCTGAATATGCAGGTTAGGTCACTCCGGCATCCACTCTGAAGTCGGCAAGGTCAGCGGGTGAGCCATGACTACTCTTTTTGATACTTCACTGGCTCGATGACACTGGCTGGCTAGCCCCTTGGCGGGATTTTGCAATGGTATTGCCTAACTTGGCCGGAGTGCCCAAAACGCGTGGCTGGCTGTGATAGGCTGGCTCGGACTATGATCAAGTCACGCCTTGAGCCAGATGGTACACTCGTTGGTTACATGGGGGGAAACAGGCGGTTACCGCCATTTTCCCCGCTGATAGTGCTGGGGGTGGTGTTAGTGCCCTGCTTCAGTACCCTGAATTTAAGTTCAATAAAGTGACCCAGGCATCCAAGACTCTGTGCAGGGGTGCAGGGGTAATACCGCAGACATTATTCAAAGACAATACACATTGAAGAGAATTGTGGGGAGAAAAAATACAGTAGTATCAATTGCATTGGAACTTTAGAACAGCAGCTACACACATACGTGACCCATGGCGCTTACAGACTAATTGGTTACTCATGACTAATATGCATGAGCCTTTTTCGTTGCCTGTGCAATATGTTTTCGACTTCCCTATGAAGCCAAGTCGTCAATGTCTCTTGTGTATACTAATAAGGAAAGATCTAATATATATTATGCTATGTGTTCAGGGACATAATAGGAACATGCACAATTACTATCCGAGGATGTTTCCATGTTGTCTCCTGGAGCAAACGGAGAAATGCCTACATCACACTGCAGAGAGTGCTTGTTTGTGAGCCATGAAAGCTCACAAACCTAGAATCTGCTAGGAGGTATAGCCATCTAGTTGCCGTTGCAGAAAATGCAGAGAATGAAAGGTTTAAAGTCTTCCTGTTTGCTTGGAACAGAGGAGAAGATCAACATCATACGTGCTTGTTTATCTCATTGAATATACTCTCTAGAAATTTTAGAAGCTTGCTCCGAAATAGCACCCTGAATGGAATCAAAGTGAATGTTGTTCTGTCGATGTCAATTGTTGGTGGTAAGTGTACAACTCGCCACTCACGTTTACAAAGTGAATCATATTTTGTACTTGGAAATGAATTGCAGAATACTAGATACCCATGCTCGGCAGAATTTATGAGTAGTCCACAAGTGTTTGCATTGCATCTTTCGCTGGCAAAGCACACATGAGGACTGGGCACACAACAAAAACACAAGAAGGTATTGGGGAGATATGTGAACCTTCTCCCGATATTCGTGAATACTAAATAACAGCATTGGTAACTGCAGCAGGGAGCAGAAGAGAAGGAAAGTGCAGTGAATTGGCTTTTGTAGGAGCATTGTTGAAGACGGAGTCCTGGACTGGAAGGACTTGGTTGGATTCAGCCAGTTAGTTCTGAAATACTTTAGCAATAATTACACTGATCCAATTGCAGAGAATCAGGGTTGTTTAACTTAATTTAAAAGGCAGGTGCAAGCAGAGCCCTAGCAATTGATTAGTCATCCATTACATGATGCCAAAAACAAGAAATGGCACCATGAAGGGGAACTTCGTCCTTCTGGGCTTCACTAACAATCACCAACTTGAAATCATGCTTTTCCTCCTCTTCTTTTGCACATATCTGTTGACCATCATGGGGAACATGGTCATCATTGTCATCACACTGATGGATCATCATCTGCACACACCCATGTATTTTTTCCTGCGCCATTTTGCAGTCCTGGAGATTGGGTTCACCACCACGATCATCCCCAAAACATTGGCCAATATGGCAATGGGCCATAAGACCATTTCGTTACCTGGTTGCTTCACACAATTCTTTCTGTACTTTGTGCTGGGAACCACAGAGTTTTTTCTGCTAGCAGTAATGTCCTTTGATAGATATGTGGCCATCTGCAACCCTCTTCGCTACTCAGCCATCATGAATGGTCGGATCTGCTCACTGCTGGTACTTTGTTCCTGGGTGGGGGGACTGTTGCTCATAATGGGCCCTGCTGTTGCACTCTTTCAGATGCCGTTTTGTGGCCCTAACGTCATCAACCATTTTTTCTGTGACAATGGACCGTTGATCAAACTGGCTTGTGCTGACACTCGTCTCATGGAACTCGTGGATTTCCTCATTGCTACACTCTCTCTTCTTGGGACTTTGGCTGTAAACGTTGTGTCCTACGTCAACATTGCTTCCACCATCATACACATCCCTTCAGCCACCGGGAGGCAGAAGGCCTTCTCCACTTGTGCCTCCCACATCGTGGTGGTCTCCATCACTTATGGCAGCTGCATTTTCATGTACATAAAACCAAGTGGTACCGGTCATTCAGACTTCAGTAAGTCCGTGGCTATTCTTAACACCATTGTGTCCCCTCTTCTCAATCCATTCATATACTCCTTGAGGAACAAGCAGGTTCATGATGCCCTGAAAACTGTGTTTAGAAAGCTTTCTGTAAGAACTTAGGAAGATTGGGTTGCAGACTGACATCAGCATGAAATGCATGGTATGGTATGTATGATGCGATTGCTTTCTGTCACCTCCCAGTAAGATTGGGTATTTGTCAAGCGCTGAATGTCATTGCTGACAATTAGTGAACCCCAATTGTTTCATACATATTTTTATATAAAAATTGTATTTATTGTAATAAAAGAATTCTATCTCATCTTTCTCATTTTAAAAGTATTTTTCCAAAGTTTTATTTATTCAACGTTTCAACATATACAACGTTTATAATATATTATATATTGTTTATAATATTTATCTTTATAATATAATTGTATATTGTATTGTTTATTTAAAAAGATTTCCAGTGATATTCCGTTGACATTAAAATGAGAATAATTAACCTGAGACGCACCTCGCATCTTGGGGGCCTTACCCTGCCCCCTTGCGAGGTGCGCCGACAATTCACGGAGACCCGGCCTTCTGATTGGCCGGGCTGGGTCACGTGAATAGGCGACGGCTGAGGGAACACGGCCAAATTGCGCGGCCCCTTCAGTCGTCGCCTGGGAAGCAACACCCTCCCGCCCTCCCTGGGCATAGTCTGCGATGAGCCAGTCGCCTTTCCAGGGGCCAGGTAGGAATTTTGGGCCATCAATGAATTGGACAACATTGGTTTTTTCGCCTACCTCAGACTGTGTTTTTGGGAGCGGTTACAGCCAGTAGGTCACCTGGCAGGCAGGTGGCGTGCGGGAATGGTCAGGTAGGTGGTAGGGCTTCAGCGTGCATCCTGAGGTCGGCACGGTCAGGAGGTGAGCCAGGACCGCTCATAATGACACTTTACCGGGTCGGTGAGGCTGGCTGGCAAGCCCCCAGGCCGGAACAGGGAAGGCCCATCAATGGCCTGGCTAGTATGGGTACCTGAACTACTCTGCTGTCTCAACCCTTGGGGGTTGGCCGTGATAGGCTCCCTCGGGCAGTGACCAAGGGGGCCTGGAGCCAGGATGTTATACGCCAGTTTGTCGGGGGAGGTAGACGACCTAGGGCTGTTTCCCCCCAACCAGTGCCCGCGTGCCTTGGGGGTGGTTTAGATGCCCCTAGTTGTTTTGCCTCTGCAGGTCTTTTGTATTATCAAATAAAGTGACCATTATCTCCACACGTGAATTGTCTGGCGTATTCATTTAAGGGGTGTAAGGGTAATGATGGCAATTAAAAGCAAGTCATACTAAAACAACAACACAGCTTGGATGAGAATACCTACCTCTCTCACCTAATGTAAGATAATTCATCACAATTATTTTAAACTTTAAATGGGTGGTGGAGGAAATGTGGAATAACGATTGAAAAGACAGTTGAGAGAAGGAAGAAGCTGAGAAGTGCAGCCATATAACGGAAGGGTGTAGTCTAGTGGCCACTGTGGCAGACAGAACTATGGGCCCGATGGACATCTCAGCTCTTCTTCCTATGAGGCCTTGATTCTACTGCCTCAGGTGGGAAAGGGGGTTCCCATGATGAAATGATTTTCTGTAAGCAGAATTTGTCAGAAAAGGAAGAGTCTAGCTTAGCCTTCTCCCTGGCATGCTACTGCTTTCGTATTTAGGACACACACACACACCCATGGGGGATAAATGCATCACCTAAGCCCCCACCTGAATTGAGATAGCTCAGTTGACCAATCCAGTGAGCTGGATAAGCCAGCTCGCCGCCAATGAACTGTGCTGCGGAGGCACGTGGCAATGATTTAATTGCTGAGCACCTCCAAGGAAGCTCTGAATGTGCTTTGGGTGAGCTGGGCTCATTCAGAGCCACAGCAGCCTGTGGATCTCTAGATCCCCTTTAGGGCATTTCTACCTTGACTCAAAACCAAAGATCACCTGATGACAATCCAGGCGTCTCACTGTCTACCCCCTGCTCAACAAGAGGATGGGGTGGGGTCGAGGAAGCTGAATTGCATAGCCGGCCCCAAGTTGCAAAGACTTCAGGGCTGCACCTGTGCTCCTTGCACCAAGATCCCATTCAGCATCCTAAGCCACAAAAAACCTGTGGGATTGCCCTTGGGTCCTCCTTAACCAATCAGCCAACCTCCGGGTGCACACCAATACCTGCTCTTAAACCCATACCTGCACAAAGCCTGCCGGCTGCGACCCACCCAGGAAGAGCCCCCTCTAGCCCCCAAAGTAGCAGCAAAACTTGCAGAGGACAATTGGAGGATCACATGACAGCTCTGTTTGGATTCCAAAACAACAAGAGCCTCACAGGATCCACACAGACAACCTATGTAGCACTTCTGAGACTGATCGCTTCATGGACCGATTTCATCAGATGCACATAGGTAAGTTCTCTGCTCCTTGAGGAAGCAGAGTTCATGTCTCTTGTGTCCTCGAGTAAGTACAGCTGCCTTGTGCTCTACACTCAGGGACAAAACATGGATACGCACAATTACCTGTCAGAGAGGGTTGCTTTCATGGTCCCTTCTGCTCCTGAGAAACGGATGCAGGAAGGTTTGCTAGTTTGTGGGCCAAGATAGTAGAGAGTCTTCCAGAAAGCACAGAGAATGTTTCAGACTTGCAAAATGAGCTCGGAGAGGGAAATGTTGACAGTGTTTCTCTTTGCTCGGGCAGCAGGAGAGGACCAGCTCCATCACCGCTGACTCTTTCGCCTCAATACTTTATCCACTGGCTGGATGTTCTAGGCCAGGGGTGGCCAACCTTTCAACACGAATGCTCCTGGCCCTTTAATGGCTGTATAGGTGAGGGCCTTTCAGCAGGTGCAGATGCTTTAGCAGCACCATCAGCACTTGCAGCTGCCAAGATTCCGGCTTCTACACAACTCTTAAGAACGCAGAGGCCCTAACGGTGGAAGGTTGGCCACCCCTGTTCTAGGTGCTTGTTTTTATCTACAGAGAGAACGTAAACCCAAGGTTTTCAGACGGCAGGAACACACTAGGAACATCCTCCTGTCTATATGAATTGTAAGTATAAGCATTTTGCTAAGAGCTTGTTGCTGCAATCCTATACATACTTAACTGGGAGTATGTCCCATTGATTTAAATGAGAATTACTTCTAAGTAGACATGCATAGGATTGCACTGCATGTTGGGGGGAATAGAGATGACATGCGGCAAAATCTTATGCATGTTCACTCAAAAGTAAGTCCGGTTGAGTTACTCCATTGACTTTCTCCCAGGTAAATATGTCGAGGATTGCAGCCTTTAAGTATTACATTTTGTGTATAGAAGTTGATTGTGGAGGATGAGGTTTATTTACAGCATCATTTTGTTGTTGTTGTTGTTCAGTCGTTAAGTCGTGTCCGACCCTTCGTGATCCCATGAACCATATCCCGCCAGGCCTTCCTATCCTCCACTATCTTCCTGAGTTCGCTCATTTTCATGTTCGTTGCATCGGTGATGCTGTCTAACCATCTCATCCTTGGCCTTCCCCTTCTCCTTTTGCCTTCAGTCTTTCCCAGCATCAGAGTCTTCTCCAGAGAGTCCTCTCTTCGCATTAGGTGGCCAAAATATTTGAGTTTCAGCCTTAGTACCTGTCCTTCCAGGGAACAGTCAGGGTTGATTTCATTTAGGATTGACTGATTTGATCTCCTAGCAGTCCAAGGGACTCTCAGGAGTCTTCTCCAGCACCACAGTTCAAAAGCATCTATTCTTCGGCGCTCAGCCTTCCTTATGGTCCAGCTCTCGCAACCATACATTGCTACTGGGAACACCATCGCCCTGACTATACGAACCTTTGTTGGTATGGTGATATCTCTGCTTTTTATTATGCTATCTAAATTTGCCATAGCTTTCCTTCCAAGGAGTAAGCGTCTTTTAATTTCATGGCTGCTGTCTCCGTCTGCAGTGATCTTGGAACCCAAAAAAGTAAAACAGCATCATTTAGATGAGGTTAAGTGACTGGTGATCTGAATTGGGACCAAAGTATGCCACTTATACCTCATTTCTCAAACATCTCCGTCTCTGAAGACTTTTACACTCTTAAGAGGACTCTCGGGGAGCCCCAGTCCCTAAGTAGCACACACTGAGAAACGACATTTAAAACTTTAAAAATAATAATAATGGTACATTGATATTTATTAATTTATATGTATTAGGCCTGGTGGGATATGGTTCATGGGCTCACAAAGGGTCAGACACGACTTAACGACTGAACAACAACAAATTAATTTATGTAATTGTAATCATAGTATAATATATAATAAACATTTGAAAGCATATTTTATAATAATCGAAGTTTTAAATAAAATTTTAAAATGTCTCATCCTGGATTCATCCATAGCACTGGTGGGGCGCAAAGAAACGTCTCAGGGTGGGTCAGGTCGGATCGGGGCCACGGCTCCTGCCAAGAGGAACCCTACCAGGATTGTCGTGTGGAGGGGCAGCGATAAGTGCAGTCTTCAGGTCCCACTCGCAAGGCTGCTAGGAGCACTGGTGCATATGTGGAGTGGTGAGCTGCCAAGCCCAACACCAAACACTGGCAAAGAGCCAAAACAGAATGAGGAAGGAGAGCCGCAAACAGGGGAGGAGGGAGGGACTGATGAGCAAACCAGGCAGGAAGGCCAATGGTGGCCACTTCTGGTGTGCTCGCAGAGCTACTGAAGGGGTCTCAGAGACCCCAAGGGCTCTAAGAAAACACATTGAGAAATGCTGCATTTACACAGAGTCCTGTGTGCATATGTATTTAGTACACTTGGAAACTGAGCATTCCCAAAATGTTGGCCACCATGGCTATAAGACTAGCAGAGTATTTAAGATCACCAACAGTTTCCCTCAAAACTGCATCCCGTTTACTTCACATATTATATAGCTGGTTTTTCAGATGCTCTCCTAAATGTGTCCATGTTTTGCTTTGTTTCTTCCTCCAGTGTTGCTGCTGCAATCCCAACAAATTGTTTAACTTTGCTTATTGTTTGGAATGTGCGAAAAATGAGGAACAGAACGATGGTGAAGGAATTCATACTATTAGGTTTTGCTGGCACCCGTGCATTGCAAATCTCGCTTTTTCTCCTGCTCTTCAGTGCTTACCTTCTGACCATAATAGGGAATATAGTGATTATTACAATCACACTGGTGAATCATCAGCTCAAAACTCCTATGTATTTCTTCCTTCGGCACGTTGCAGTAGTAGAGATTGGGTACACCAGCGCAGTGATTCCCAAAACGTTGGCCAATATGGCAATGGGCCATAAGACCATTTCGTTACCTGGTTGCTTCACACAGTCCTTTCTGTACTTTGTGCTGGGAACCACAGAGTTTTTTCTGCTGGCAGTAATGTCTATTGACAGATATGTGGCAATTTGCAACCCTCTTCGCTACTCAGCCATCATGAATGGTCGGATCTGCTCACTGCTGGTACTTTGTTCCTGGGTGGGGGGGCTATTGCTCATAATGGGCCCTGCAGTTGTACTGTTTCAGATGCCGTTTTGTAGACTAAATATCATCGACCATTTTTTCTGTGACAATGGACCGTTGATCAAACTGGCTTGTGCTGACACTCGTCTCATGGAACTCGTGGATTTCCTCATTGCTACACTCTCTCTTCTTGGGACATTGGCTGTAAATGTTGTGTCTTATGTCAAAATTGTTTCCACTGTCATGCGCATCCCATCAACCACAGGGAGGCAGAAGGCTTTCTCCACGTGTGTATCTCACATCGTGGTGGTCTCCATCACTTATGGCAGTTGCATTTTCATGTACATAAAGCCAGAAGGAACCACTGAATTAGATTTCAGCAAGGCGGTGGCTACCCTTAACACCATTGTGGCTCCTCTTTTGATCCCATTCATATACTGCCTGAGGAACAAACAGGTTCAAGATGCCTTGAGAGTTGTTTTTAGACAATGTGTTGGGTTCTGTAAGAATTCAAGATATTGGTGAGAGGACTGACACCAGCACAAAATAGACAAACAAACACTAACTTTGGGGTAATTCACTTCTTTGGGAAAATAGCACATTCAAAGTAATTGTCTTCTATTTATTCCTGGAATCCTTACAAGAATTGAACATCAAGTACGGTCCAATCCATTCAAGGGCTTACAGCAGTGGATCTTGTGATCTGCTGCCATCGGCCCCATTGCAGCAATGCAAAAGCTGTGCCACTGTGGCGTGTGACAGAGCCGCTGTTTGAAATGGCCAGCGGAGTCACGCACATGCCTGACTCACCCAGATGCTCCACCAGCCCAGGTGAGGTGGCGGAGAGGTGGTAATGAATAAAACAGTTGATCTTTCAACTGTGGCAATAGCAGGCAAAACACTGCTTGATCCATTCAGTCATTAAACTAGTAGACCTATGTGAATATACGTAATTGCAAAAGCCAAAGACAGAATGTGACACTAGCCTGTTTTCCGAGATGTGACTGCAGATGTTTGGAGTACATGATTTGCAGATAAGCAGGTTGTGCAGATGTCACAAACAGCCCAATCCTATGCCTACTGGCGGGAGCACTTTGCGACACTGGAACAGAGAGTTCTGTTCCCGCAAAATGGCTGCTGATAGAGGGCGGAGTGCTCTGTCGGCAGACATTGTGGGAGCGCTTCTGCAAGAGGCAGCAGCACTCCCATCCATCGCCAGGCCCCACCGCAACCGCCAGAGCATGTAAGGCAGTGGCGAGGGCAGGGAAGGGGTGAAATGTGGTGGGGATGGGTTGAGACGGGGTGAAACATGGCAGGGAGATGGGAGGAATGGGGGTGGATCCAGCAGTGATGGCACGCGCTGAATCCTATCACCTCATTTTGCAGCCTTCCCACCCCCTTTCTCTCCTCGGACCTGCTGGCACAGGTCTGAGGAGACCTATTGCGGAGTAGGAAGCTTACAGAGGTGTAAGAGGATTTGAATCTCCTTTCCCCTCCAAACCCCCCAGATCTGCTTCCTCCCTCTGGATACAGCACACCACTGGCGTCGCTACCGCGTGGTGGGGGACGGCGTGCTGGGGGTGACATGCCAAGAGGGGGTGACGCGCCAGGCAAGCACACAATGCCGCTCAAAGCCTTGCCCTCAGAAGAGCCAAACAAAGACCCAATCAGGTCTTCGTTCAACCCTTCTGAGGGCAAGGATTCGAGTGGCGTTGTGCTCATGAGCCGCTTGAATCCTTGCCTGGCCTACTTAGAAGCGGCCGAGCTGCTGAAGAAGACGCGGCTCGGCCTGTCAGCGCATCACCCTCTCCCAGCGTGTGGGGTGAGTAGCGGGGGAGTGAAGCGACAGTGGGGGGGTGACGTAGCTGGGGGGGTGAGAGTGATGCGCCTAGCCGGCCGAACCCTCGCCCGGTGTGACACACCGGCTTGTGACACAACTGCAACACACTCATTTTTGGTGCAGCTGCACCAGTGGGAGGGAGGATTGGATTGGACCCAAAGTCATAATTTTGGATTCTTTCATTAGCTTGATTCCCTCTCTGGGTAAGGCAACTTCTGAATTGCCACTTCAGTGCCAAATATATTATTTGGAAGTAAACACCATTTTTTTCCAGTAGGATTTATGTCTAAGAAGCAAGTTCATTCTGTGGGTTCAAGCTTTGATGTAGTGCTGAGCCCGAAGTTCTCAGGGGAGAAGCTTTGACTCACATGTGTGTGTGTGTGGGGGGGGGAGGCAGTCAACAATTGAAACAGGACCTAATGGTTGACCTGTTTCTCTTCTCCACCAGTTTTCCTGAAGCAGTCCTCATGGCAGCTATCTTCATAGAGTCTCCATTCCCCCCCCCCAGAATAATAAACGTTTGTCCTTCCTGCCCTGAAATTTAGCTGGGATGGCAAATATGTACCGTATTTATCGGCGTATAAAACGCACCGGCATATAAGACGCACCTTCCTTTTGGCCCTGGGTTTCAAGAAAAAAAGATTTAAACCATTTTGGGCCACTTGGCCACTTACTGCTTGGATGCTTAATTAGCTAATTTACATAAATTGCACAAAAATACCAGGATCTCTTTTAAAACACACAGCAATAAGACACATGAACAAAATGCACCAGAACATAAATCCCAAGTACAAAAAAAAAACCCAGACTCAACTCTTTTTCCCCCAACCCACCCATGCAGTTTCCAAAGTAAAAAACATTTACCCCAAGTAAAAAAAAACACAGACTCAACTCTTTTCCCCCACCCCACCCCACCCCACCCCACCCATGCACAGTTTCCAAAGTAAACAACATAAAAGTACAAAAAACAAACAAACACCCAGACTCAACTCTTACCCCACCCCACCTATGCAGTTTCCAAAGCCTCCCCAACTAGGCCCAGTTCAGAAGCTTACCCTTCCAAGGAGAGCTGGGAAGACCACGCCCTCTGCAGCTCAGCTGAACTTCTGAGGAGCACAGCACCCTCTGCTGGCTGCTGAGAAGCTCAACTCATGCACGTGCATAAATTAAACCCGACAAACAGCTGTAAATTGGATAGATTAGTTAGGGAAGAAAGCACAAGGGAGCTCTCTGGCTCTGGAAAAACGCGGTAAGCCCGAAAATGCTTTAAAACGGGCAAGTGGTGAAAAGGGATTTTTTAGTATTGGCGTATAAAACGCACCCTACTATTTTGAGTCACAAATGTAGACAAAAAAGTGCGTCTTATACGCCAATAAATACGGCACTTCAATGCACACAGTTTGGTGGCCTTTTATTTGTTGCCTACTACATAAACAGAGGAGTTGCCAAACCACTGACTGGCTTTGATCCACACTGATGGGTTGTGTTTTGCTTAGAGTGTCCCAAGATTTGAAGATCAAATAAAACTAGTTGAACAAAGCACTCTAGTGTATAGCAACTGATTAGCAAACGCTCCACCACCTCTGCACCTTTGTCTCCAGCGAATTTATGATATTTCTCAACCAATTATTACCCTCAGTGGGAATTGCTGCAGTAGCGAAAAAGGGGAAACATTCCTCGTAGATGAAGACTTGTGATGTCTTGAAGACCAATGAAGACTTGCAATGGAAAACAAGACTGAAGCAGTAATTGAGTTTATCCTTGTGGGCTTCACTGATATCCGATGGCTTCAAATTCTGCTCTTCCTTCTGCTTCTCATCACCTACCTCTTGACCGTGGTGGGAAATGTTCTTATCATCTTCATCACCTTGTCTGACCATCGCCTCCAGACACCCATGTATTTCTTCCTCAGGAACTTCTCTGTCCTGGAAATTGGCTTCATCTCTTCCTCGACTCCCAAGACTTTGTTCAACCTGGTCTCTGGCAGCTATACAATTTCTGTCGCCGGCTGTTTTGCCCAAGCCTTTTTCTATTTCATAGTGGGAACCACGGAGTTCTTTCTCCTGGCCACCATGTCCTTTGACAGGTACGTTGCCATCTGCAACCCCTTGCGCTACACAACCATCATGAATGGACGGTTCTGCACTCAGTTGGTTCTGGGTTCCTGGGTAGTCAGCTTCTTGTACGTCATAGTCCCTCTCATCTTGCTGTTTCGGTTACCTTTCTGTGGTCCAAATGTCATTAATCACTTCTTTTGCGACAATATACCATTGGTAAAGCTCGCCTGCACCAACACCCAGTCCCTAGAATTGCTGGATTTTCTCCTGGCAACGTTTAGTGTTCTGGGAACCTTAACGGTGACTATAGTTTCCTACATTAAAATAATTTCTACCATCATGCACATCCCCTCCGCAGCTGGCAGGCAAAAAGCCTTCTCCACTTGTGCCTCCCACCTGACCGTTGTCTTCATCACCTACGGAAGCTGCATTTTCATGTATGTCAAGCCTAGTCGGAGTGGGGGGCTGGACCTTAGCAAGACTGTGGGTGTTCTGAACAATGTGATTTCTCCTCTACTCAACCCATTCATCTACACCTTGAGGAACAAGCAGGTCAAAGAAGCCCTGAAGGACATTGCTGGTCAGAGAACTGTATTTTCTGCAAGCCCCGGACACTAGTACAGTACTTGAAACAAGAATGTAGATGGATGGATCTCACCTCGTTGCTATTCCCTGTCAAACCGTTCAGTTAAATACCTCTGATATTTTTTATTTCCTCTCTCCCTCCCCAAGGAAGTTCTGCCAAAATTACCACACTATTGTTTTTGGTGGTAAGAAGTGCATCGCCCTTCTTCACTACCTGTGCCATTGTACTCCATTATGAAAAAGAACAAAAGGCAAGAGCAAGTCCTAATTTTAAACTTGCTAATGGCAGCAGAAACATAAAACTACTCTCAAACAGTAGAATAATACAAAATAGGTTTCCATTGATCTGGGTGGGATGGGATTATGCTATGGTCGTAGCTGTAACCACAGCTAATGGTCCATTTGAAAACCACTAGGATAGAGAGTGACAACAATGATATGGACAGCAAAGAATTAGCTTTGGCTAGGTTGGGACATGTCAGTATTGTGGGATTCTCCTGCTGGGATGAGGGGGACCTCAGTGTGGGGGGAACGAGGAATGGCTTGTCTAAGTGTGGACATCCCTGAATAATTTCAAAGTGCAATTATCTTCTTGCTTGCTTGCTTGACTCTGTCAATATCTACAGATTCAATGTGTGCTCAATGTCATCAGCTGCAAAATGCTGAATTAGAATATTGAATTGCTTGACTCTGTCAATATCTATAGATTCAATGTCATCAGCTGCCAAATGCTGAATTGGAATGTTGAGTTGCACAACTATGCATGCTAGCAAAATAATCATATGGATGTGAAATGTGATTTGGGGGCAGGGAAAGCTCCATTTTCATATACTGCAGAGGCGAGGCTAGCGGTTATGCCGCCCGGAGCTAGGGGGTTTGGCCGCCCTGAGGGTGGCCAACACCCCCCTAGCTCCGGGCAGCATAACAGCCCTGCCCGCCCGACCCCCAGGTGCCCGCCGCCCGCCTCCCTCCCGGCTTACTTCTCCCTCCGGGTCCGCGCGACTCCGGAGGCCGGGAGAGAGTGTCCACCCGTCATGCCGGCTCGGCCTATACTGCCCAGGCCTAGCCGGCGATTTCGCACATGCGTACAACGCCGATACGTTGTACGCATGTGCAAAATCGCCGGCTAAGGCCTGGGCAGTATAGGCCGAGCCGGCATGACGGGCGGACACTCTCTCCCGGCCTCCGGAGTCTTGCGGACCCGGCGGAGCCTCCGGGGGCCGGTTGTGCGGGCTCCCGCTGCCCTGTATCGCCCGCCGTGTAGCTGGAATTTCCAGCTACATGGCGGGCGAGACAGGGAGGGCGGGCAGAGGGCGGGCGGCAACTCAGGGCGGTGCGGCGTTCCGCCCCAGCCTGAGTTGCCGCCTGGAGCCATTGCTCCATCCGCTCCACCCTAAATACGACTCTGATATACTGTAGTAGGTCTTCTCCAAAAGACTAGCAAAGAATGTGTGGAATTTGTAGCCAAAACTGATTTTGTCTATTGGGCAATTTGTTTTGGGGTGGGCCTGGGCGTTGAGAGGCTGCACAGCATTTTTGAAGCCTCTCAGTCACACCATGGCTAGCCTCTGCCTTCCCACCTTAGCCCATTTTCAATTTGAGATTAGCTGGTCACCATTGATGAGACCGGTTAGGGTTGTTTTTTGTTTGTTTGTTTGTTTTCTTTTTTGCAGTCAGTCTGATCGTTCCCTCTAATCTGGCAGGGTTTTTGTTGTTGTTGTTGTTGTTTTGCCTACCCCAGACTGTTCCTGGTGGTTGTGGCGCATTTGTTAGTAAAGGTTTTCCTCTTGGTTGGTCACTTGGCAGGAGTCGTGCGGGCTGAATATGCAGGTTAGGTCATGACCATGACCATGACTCATGACCATCCAAAGAACCTGGAAGACGACTGCAGACAGACAAAAGGCAGTCCTCCTTCACATGCATAATAATAAACTTATGGGATTGGCTGCCGCAGGATTTGTAATGGGTGAGCTCTCCCCCCTGCTCATTTTGCCTGGTATGAAGCCGAGAAATGTGTCAAGTTCTTCTGAAAAAAAGCAGAACAAAATGAAATCTCTTTCCAAGTCGGTGTAAAGCTCGAAAAATGCCCACACACACCCCTTCACAGGATTTTATTTACTTACTTACTTACTTACTTATTTATTTTGCAGTCAGTCTGATTGTTCCCTCTAATCTGGCAGGCTTTTTTTTTTTTTTTTTGCCTACCCCAGACTGTTCCTGGTGGTTGTGGCGCATTTGTTAGTAAAGGTTTCCCTCTTGGTTGGTCACTTGGCAGGAGTCGTGCGGGCTGAATATGCAGGTTAGGTCACTCCGGCATCCACTCTGAAGTCGGCAAGGTCAGCAGGTGAGCTATGACTACTCTTTTTGATACTTGACTGGCTCGATGACGCTGGCTGGTTAGCCCCCTGGCGAGATTTTGCAAGGGTATTGCCTAACTTGGCTAGTGTGCCCAAAATGTGGTGCTGGCTGTGATAGGCTGGCTCGGACTATGATCAAGTCATGCCTTGAGCCAGATGTTACACTCGTTGGTTACATGGGGAGGAAACAGGCGGTTACCACCATTTTCCCCGCTGATAGTGCTGGGGGTGGTGTTAGTGCCCTGCTTCAGTAACTTGAATTTCAGTTCAATAAAGTGACCCAGGCATCCAAGACTCTGTGCAGGGGTGCAGGGGTAATACCACAGACATTATTCAAAGACAATACACATTGAAGAGAATTGTGGGGAGAAAAATACAGTAGTATCAATTTCATTGGAATTTTAGAAAAGCAACTACACACATACGTGTCCGTTCTCAACCTGGCGGTGGTTTCTCTGTTGAACCCTTTCATATGTAGCCTTAGGGATGAGAGAATGCCACAAGCCCCGAAAGACACTCAGTGTAAGTTGTTTAGTAAATGGAGAAATGGAGGCAGGTTCTGTCATTACATACACTAGACCACTAGACCAGGGCTGGCTCATCTATGAGGCCAACTGAAGCAATCACCTCAGGTAGCAGATTGAGGATGCTCACTTCCATCCGTCCTCTTGCCTCTATTGATCCTCCTCCTCCTCCTCCTCCCATTCCCTGGATTGGAATAGGAAAAGGAGGATAGAGAGGAAGTGTGGAGGAAAGGAGAATGGATGGCTAGAGTGTCAGAGGAGCAGAGGCTGGCACATCACTAGGTCAAGGGGGCAGCACATGGCATGACACCTCAGGCCCCAGGAAGTCTTGGGCCAGCCCTGTACTGGACTATGTGAGGAACTCTGGAACTTCAACCAGAAAACTCCCTGGTTGCACTTGCAAAATGGTCTTGTGAACTGTCAGGGGCTGCTGGTGTTAATGCACAGAAGGAAACACAGATATCCCTTAAATTTGTAATTTGCTATAAAAAGTATGAAACTGGACATTTTATAGCAGACTTTCGTGAACAGCTCTCCCTTCCCATCCCACATATATGCAAGAAGTTGTTCTGGGTGGAAGGACAGATGCGCGGCATTTCATGGTCATATAAGCCTCAAGATGTCAAGGGAGGGCAGGGTTAGCATTCAATAGGAATGCCTGAGCAACTCGAAGGGGCGGAGTTTGGTGGTTTCCCTCTTCCTGGTTGGCAGTGCAGAGGACGCACTGCACAGCTGGCAGTGATGCTTGTTTCAAACTACAAGCCCTGTGATCTCTGTCTAGATGTCCTGATAGAGGTTTTGAAGTACTGTTGTGATGAAATGGTGTGCTGTGTTGTGGGGTTCCTTTTTGTAGAAAGTGGTAAAGAAGATGAGTGGGCCTTAAATGGAGAGGGAGGGGGAGAATGTTATCCAATCAGAAGAGAAGATGGTTTTCAGCTGGAAAACAACAGTTGAGGTAACTGCCACCTGAATATTCTACTCTGGCTAGTGAGAGGAGAAGGCTTTAAAAAGGAGGTTTCTGATAGGATGTGGGGAAATCCCCTATTTGGAGAACCTGTGGGTTCTGGTTTGGGGGTTCGGCTTGTCTTCCTCCAGTTATCCCTTGGAATTCTAGGGGTCAGGGGTGTAGTGGAATCTGGGAGGGGGGTTATTCTCAGTTTTGATTTAATGTCTTTAGTTTTGGGTTTTTTGTTCTGTCTAAAATGGCGTCTGAGAGTTGGCTAAATTCCAACAGCAATGATTTGCAGTTTTGGGTGTCTCCTGACTGCTCTTATCAGCACGAGAGCTGGAGCTGACCTTGTGATGCCAATTATTCTAGCCAGCTGTGGGCCATCACAGGATCATCTTCCGAAGGGGGGGGGAAGGAGCATTTATTTTCAAATTTCATCCCCTGGGACATCTGATTGGCCACAGTCGTAGGTCACTCCCCTGACCCCCTAAAATCTACTTAAGGTATGCGAGGACCAGTATTCCCCCCGCCCTGCCCGCTCCTGCTCGCTCTTCGTCTTTCTTCTGTTTGGCTGTCTGCTGTGGACATCACTATGGCTCTGGTGGAGCTCACCTGCTGGTTCGAGTACATAAAACATACATAAGAAGAGCCCTGCTGGATCAGGCCAAAAGCCCATCTAGTCCAGCTTCCTGTGTCACACAGTGGCCCCACCAGATGCCTCAGGGAGCACACGAGACAACAAGATACCTGTGTCCAGTCGCCACTCCCTTGCACCTGGCACAGAGAAAACCCACTTCTAAAACCAGGAGGTTGCTTATGGCTTGTAACCTGTGATGGTCTTTTCCTCCATGAATTTGTCCAAACCCCTTTTAAAGGCATCTAGGCCAGGTGCCATCACCACATCCTGTGGCAAGGAGTTCCACAGATGAATCACACGCTGGGTAAAGAAATATTTTCTTTTGTCTGTTCTAACTCTCCCTCCACTCAATTTTAGTGCGTGTCCCCTGGTTCTGGTGTTGTGCGAGAGGGAGAAGAATTTCCCTCTATCCACTCTCTCCATCCCATGCATAATTTTATAAGTCTCAATCATGTCCCCCCTCAGGCGCCTTTTTTCTAGGCTGAAAAGCCCCAGACGCTGTAGCCTTTCCTCGTAAGGGAGGTGCTCCAGCCCACTAATCATTCTGGTCGCTCTTTTCTGCACCTTTTCCAATTCAGCTATATCCTTTTTGAGGTATGGTGACCAGAACTGGACACAATACTCCAGATGTGGCCTTACCATCGATTTGTACAAAGGCATAATGATATTGGCCGTTTTATTCTCAATCCCCTTTTTAATGATCCCGAGCATGGAATTGGCCTTCTTCACAGCCGCCGCACACTGGGTCGACACTTTCATCGACCTGTCCACCAGGACCCCAAGATCTCTCTCTTGATCCGTCACAGACAACTCAGAACCCATTAGCGTATATGTGAAATTTTGGTTTCTTGCCCCAATGTGCATCACTTTGCACTTACTTACATTGAAGCGCATCTGCCATTTTGCTGCCCATTCTCCCAGTTTGGAGAGATCCTTCTGGAGCTCTTCACAATCCCTGCTGGTCTTTACCACCCGGAAAAGTTTAGTGTCATCCGCAAACTTGGCCACCTCACTGCCTATCCCCAAGTCCAGGTCATTTATGAATAAGTTGAAAAGCACCGGTCCCAAGACCGATCCTTGGGGCACACCGCTTTTCACCTCTCGCCATTGTGAAAATTGCCCATTGACTCCCACTCGCTGTTTCCTGGTCTTCAACCAGTTCCTAATCCACAAGAGGACCTGCCCTCTTATTCCCTGACTGTGGAGTTTTCTCAGGAGCCTTTCATGAGGGACCGTGTCAAACGCCTTCTGAAAATCCAGATATATAATATCCACGGGTTCGCTCGCATCCACATGCCTGTTGACCTTTTCAAAAAATTCTAACAGGTTTGTGAGGCAAGACTTCCCCTTGCAGAAGCCATGCTGACTCTCCCTCAGCAGAGCTTGTTCTTCTATGTATTTTAAGATTTTATCCTTAATGAGACTTTCCACCATCTTCCCTGGAACAGATGTTAGGCTGACCGGCCTGTAGTTCCCCGGGTCCCCCCTCCTTCCTTTTTTAAAGATTGGCGTGACATTAGCTATCCTCCAATCCTCTGGCATAGTGGCCGTTTTAAGGGACAAGTTGCATATTTTGGTCAAGAGGTCAGCAACTTCATTCTTGAGTTCCTTCAGAACTCTTGGGTGGATGCCATCCGGGCCTGGTGATTTATTGATCTTTATTTTGTCAATTAAGTCTGAGACGTCTTCTCTTTTAACCTCTATTTGACTTAATTCTTTAGTCAGGGGAGACCGTTCCGGCAGCGGTATTTGCCCGAGGTCTTCTGCCGTGAAGACAGATGCAAAGAACTCATTTAATTTCTCTGCAGTCTCCAAGTCCCCTTTTATCACCCCTTTCTCTCCCTCACCATCCAGCGGACCCACCGTTTCCCTGGCAGGTTTCCTGCTTCTAACATATTTGAAGAAGCTTTTATTATTCCCTTTTATGTTGCCTGCCATACGTTCCTCAAAGTCTTTCTTGGCCTCCCGTATCATCTTTTTACATTTCCTTTAACCTAGATGCCTCCCAGCCTGAGCTTGGGCTGGGGGAGGCCTTACAACATCCCTATGGGGTTGGTTGGAACATTGTCATATCTTTGGTGAGTCCTTTAGGAAATGTATCTAGCTGTAGGAGATAGCTTTTTGTTGTTTTCCATCCTGCTGTTTAGTGTTCTGTATGTTATGCCTTTTATGTTGCAGTTAATGTATTTTGTAACCTGCAAGTCTAGCTATGCTCTGCGTAGTTTGAACCAAATAAACTTTCTCTATTTCATTCAGTGTGCTTTCTATTGAGCCAAGTCATCGAAATCCAAAAGCCTAAGCTGGCCATACGCTACCTCTCAGTTGTTCTTCTCTGTGGCTCCCTAGGTTGTGAGACCCCTGGGGAAGTCAAGAGGTTGGTCTCGCTGTTCTTATTTGTCCTGTACTCTGTGGCCCTTTAGCAGGGGGAGCTAAAGGAGTCAAGAGGTTTTACCCCCTGGTGGCAGTTCTACCGATACTTGTTTTCTCCTTGTTTAGGAGTGCGCAGGGAACTGCAGCTTGTCTGGTGGTGGGGCCGTGTATTGTGCCTCTCCAGAGGGTTGCAACTTCCCTGCAGAGTAGACAGTTTGGCCCGCCAGTGTATGTCTGGGGGCCAGCTGTTCACTACAAGGGGGGAATTGCATTATTCATAATCTACTGTATTCCTGTTGATAGACTTTTATTCCTTTGATCCTCCTTAAAGGTAATTTATGCTACGGAGTCATCGCTAAATCGTAGCAATGAGTGTGTGTGGTGAAAATCTCGGACTTCCCCCCATTTGCTCTATTTTTCACCTATTTTAGACTTTGCTTCACACACACACACACACACACACACACACACACACACACACACACACACACACGGACGTTTGAGATGTCTCAACATCCTCGGACGTATTGCTGAGTCATCCAGGTGCAAATCGCCATTATCCTTTGTTTAGCATCTTCTCTTTCCCAAAACATCTTCCCCTTGATAAGTATTCAGAGAAGCGTGACCCCAAGCCAACTCATTAAGACCATGGAGCCCATCTGATGTCCAGGAGCAGGAAATTCAAACACCTCGGATGAGCCCAAAGAACAATCCCTCCGAGAAATTTGGGTTTATTACCCTGGTTGTAAAACCCAGGAACGACCCCCCCTTCTCCTGTGTTCAGTTGCCCTGGTCCAACGTTAGAAAATCAGGTGCTCAGTGTGGGATGCACCACACCCATGACTCTCTTTGGGTCAACAGGCCAGAAGCTTGGAGAGCACAAGTAAAGTTAGAGAGGAGCAGTATCTAAATTAGCTCTGTGCCAATCTTTTAACCATATACCTCCTTTGTTGTAACTTTTATTCCTACCATGTTTAGCCAACTTTTTTTTCCTTTTTACAGTTTAATCTTTGTTGGCTCACACAAAAAGTAGTTTGTTGGCCTAGATCACTTCAGCTTTGCAACAGTTTGGCAAAGGAAACTCTCGGATTTTTTTTAGAAATTCCTTTTTAAGTTAAAAACCCACATATTTCCGGGTAAGACTACGTCGTTTATAAATTCTTTATTACAAAGACAAGATGTTAGCAGTAACTTCACGTTTCACCCCTGACATTCGGGGCACCATCAGAAGAATAACACTGTAGGACAGACCCTCAATATAAACTCCTACTATTCCATCTAACTGACATCAGGTGTCAGTTAGGAGGGGAGGGGGGAGAGAAGGGAGGGAGAGAGGAGAGAGGAGGAGACATAGATAAAGCCATAAAACATTCCATTCCACATAAGGAAGCCTCATATACATACATCTATTGATCAGAAATAAAGCCCCTAAGATTCAAACACAAGCATTTCTGATCAATAGATGTATGTATATGAGGCTTCCTTATGTGGAATGGAATGTTTTATGGCTTTATCTATGTCTCCTCCTCTCTCCTCTCTCCCTCCCTTCTCTCCCCCCTCCCCTCCTAACTGACACTTGATGTCAGTTAGATGGAATAGTAGGAGTTTATATTGAGGGTCTGTCCTACAGTGTTGTTCTTCTGATGATGCCCCGAATGTCAGGAGTGAAACGTTAAGTTACTGCTAACATCTTGTCTTTGTAATAAAGAATTTATAAACGACGTAGTCTTACCCGGAAATATGTGGGTTTTTAACTCAAAAATATGGTCACGTCGTGAGAGTCTGCAATTATATCTAATTCCTTTTTACTTTAGGAGAGGGATTTTTCCAGGGTGGCCTCTTCTGACTGGGCTCGCTAATCTTGGATGATGGCACAAGTAAACCTATTGGTTTCCCCCAGTTTTCCCATCAGTGAAGCAGAGAGCATGAGCTTCTTGCAGCCTAGCTGTTAAACTGCACCCCAGCCAACCAACCCTCTGGCCTTTCCTTACAGCCTCATTGGCATGGATCCATTAAGCAGTGGGTGACAAATTCCCTTTTTGCTGGCATTATGGGACAGTTCTCCCGATTTGCAGACACAGATCAAATAAACACAGAGTTGTGCTGTCAGTACAACTGATTTCCTTCACCTCTAGGGGTACATGTGACAAGAAACGTGTTGTGAAACGTGTCGGACTTGTAGGACCCTGGATGTGTCTTTTTCTCTATGTTCCTTGGTAAACAGCAGTCGGATTGGGGGCCATACAGATCAGGACCTTGGAGTGTGTTTTGGGTGAGTGTGCGGGCATAAATGGTATGGACCGTGCTCTTTGACTCTGGAGATTTCGTAACCACGCAGTGAGCAGGGCTTCCTCTCCCTAATCCGGTACTTTTTCCCACTCAAACTCCTTGAGCCCCCGAGCTCCTCAGAAAGGCAATCAGTCTGGATCGCCCCCCCTGCCAAAGGTGAGAGTTGCCCCTAGAACTGCATGGCAAAACAAATGTGAATTTCTTGAATCTGAAAAGAAGGACGCCAGGCTATCCCTTAACAGGAAAAATGAGGGGAGCACACACAAAAAAACTTGTTTGGCTGTTTTAGTGTGTTTTTAAGTTTATTTTAACATGGCCTCAACACCCGAAAGACTTTGTGCAAGTCATACTGGCCATGAAAGTCTAAGTAGTCAACAAAAACTACTCTTCTGTGTGATTCTTGAAGATCAGGACTGAATTTGCTTTGCTTGCAAAATTAGGGGGCAGCAGGTTTCAACTGATGATATTTATTCCTATTGATTTGTAGAAATTTATACAATGCTGAAGTACTTAATTACGTATAAAAGCATTTCTATGCTGCCTTTTGGCCCAGTGGGTGTACAGGGAGACTGAACAGTCAATTAAAAAAAAAAAAACCCAAGTCACCTTAAAACAATGATCATGCACAGTCATTTATTCCAGTGAGCAATAATAAAACCTCAACAAGAATAAACAGGTTCCCTCCAACAGACAATCAGAGAACTGAGCAGGGTTGCAGTCGAGGGAGAGCAGGGGGTGAGCATTGGTCCAATAGCTGGTAGTAGGAGAGGTGACACTGCTTCCAGGCTGTGCTCTCACTTCGCCCTCTTCCTCAGCCAGGCCTAGCCAGGACCAAACAACTCACTAGTACTTGTGGCCTCCTCTGGGCAGACCCTGCCCCCATTTCAGCTGAGGGGGGGGGGCAAAATGCACTAACAGAGAGTGCTACCACCACTTCCCCCTCCCTAGTCTTCCTTCTCCTCCAAGGAAGTGTATGGAAGGAAAAGAAAGTCGTGACCTAGAGTGTCTCCAGGGAGACGCTCTAGGCAAGCACCTCTCCTTCATTCACTTCCTTTCAATTTCAAATTGGAAAGTGGGGGAGGGGAAGACAACAACATTGTGATGTGGCTACCAGAGGAGGACCAGGTAGAAGGAGGGAGAGGAGGAAGGAATGGAGCTGTGTCAATGAGGAAGAAAAACAGAGAGGGTGCGGCAAAGAAGGTGCTTTACTTCGGGCTTATGGGTCTCTCAGGCTGGCACTGGAGGCACATGTTGAAGGCCCTTTTCTGGCTAGTGTCAGTGGCTATCTGCAATAGGGTAGAGGCAATGTAACCATAGAAGGTGACTCTTAGGACTCAACTGCAGAGAATGACAACTGAGGACAGCACAAGAGTGATAAGCTGTACCAGATGTGGGTTCACACAGGACAACTTCAGTCAGGGCTCCCTCTGGCAGAAGAATTGGAGGAGGATGTTTGGCTTGTAGTAAGACGACCTGGGTGATCATAATGGTTGGGTAGAAGTCAAAGAAAGAAAGGAATTTCCTACGGAAAAGACAATAATTATCCTTCATGTAGATAGAAGAATGGATATTCGAGCATCAGGGCTGAATAGAGCTTGATCAATATATCCACGTTCCTTTTTCAAAAAAAAAATAAGTTAAGGATGACTCACAAACAGATTCTTCACCCTTTGAGCCATGAATGTTTTGCCATGGCTACAAATTGCTCCAAGGATTCCCTTCACCAAATCATTCCTCAGGGTGTAAACAAAAGGGCTCAGAAATGGGCTGACTACACTGCTGAGCAAAGCTGGGAGTTTGCGGGCCCCTAAGGTGGATTTCTCCGATGGAATCACATACAGTAAGATGGAGATGCTAGTGGCAATGAGGAACAAGGTGAGATGAGACGCACATGTGTTGAAGGCCTTCTTCCGGCCAGTGTCCGTGGGCATGCGCAATATGGTGGAGACAATGTAAACATAGGAGATGACTGTCAGGACCAAGGAGCAGAGAATGACAGTTGACGACAGCACAAAAGAGACAATCTGGATCAGGCGTGTGTCGGTACAGGACAGCTTCAGCAGAGGCTCACTATCACAGAAAAAGTGGTCAATGATGTTGGACTTGCAGTAAGAGAACCTGGTGATCATGATGGTTGGGTAAAGGACAGAGACAAACCCACCCAACCAGCAAGCCAACACCACTTGGACACAAACACGTCCATTCATGATGGCGGGATAGCGCAGAGGGCTGCATATGGCCACGTACCGGTCGTAGGACATGGAGGTTAAGAGGAAGTACTCCACTGTGCCCAGGAAGAAGTAGAAGTACGATTGGGTCATGCAGCCAGCAAAAGAGATGGACTTCTTCCCCGAGAGGAGGTTCCTCAGCAAACTGGGAACAGTCACTGTTGAAAAGGCAAGGTCCAGCACCGAGAGATTGCCAAGGAAGAAGTACATGGGAGTGTGGAGGCGGCGGTTGGTGAAAACGATGATCAGAATGGTCATGTTACCAAACAGAGTCAGGAGGTACACAACGAGGAGGACTGTTGCCAGCAGAATCTCTGCTTCGGGCCCAAGCAGAAAGCCCAAGAGGATGAAGTCTTCGTACGTGGAGTGGTTTCCCATCTCTAATTTCGTCAAAGACAAATAACAGAGGTTTTTGTTCCCAGAAAAGAACAACCCGTACCCACGAGACACCATTCTTCCCGTTGTTTTGAAAACCCATATTTCACTGTTAGAATTAGAGTTAAGATAATTGGAATTACAGTTAGATTTCTCTGGTCTCTTCTAAAACAAACAATTCTATAGTTCTGAAATATACTGAACTGTGAAAATCCATGTCAAAGTTCATTAAAAAATAGATTGTGAAGGTGAGAATTCAAACTGCCACATCCTGTCTAAAAATCAATGGATGCCAGTTCAAATTGAGTGGAGGGAGGATTAAAACAGACAAAAGAAAATATTTCTTTACCCAGCGTGTAATTGGTTTGTGGAACTCCTTGCCACAGGAGGTGGTGATGGCACCTGGCCTGGATGCCTTTAAAAGGGGATTGGACAGATTTATGGAGGAAAAGACCATCACAGCTTACAAGCCGTGATGGGGATAAGCAACCTCCTGGCTTTAGAAGTAGGTTTTCTCTGTGCCAGGTGCAAGGGAGTGGGGACAGGATACAGATTATCTTGTTGGCTGTGTGCTCCCTGAGGCATCTGGTGGGGCCACTGTGTGATACAGGAAGCTGGACTAGATGGGCCTTTGGCCTGATCCAGCAGGGCTCTTCTTATGTTCTTATGTTAACTCTCCCCAGAACTCTCCCCCCATTATGGTTATAATATACAGGTAACTGCATTTGTTCCCAGCCCCCCTTTCTATCCTTGTCTTATTTATTTATTTATTTATTTATTTATTTATTTATTTATTCATAGAATTTATACCCCGCCTTTCTCCCACAAGGGCAACCAAGGCGGCTTGGTTCTTACCTCCCTACTTCTGTAGTTTTCTTCATTTCCTATCATGGAATAAACTCCTTGTTGGACATGTCTGTCTTGCTGGTGCAACTCTGTAAGGTACGGTGTGCACTTAATGATACAATATAATAACACAGTAACCTGTGTGAGTGAAGGAGCTGAATAAATGGTTATTAATGCCCAAGTTTGTGAATGTGGCAAGTCAGACGTTGCTTCCTCTATGCACCCACACCATGACTAGTGGATGTTGGCAATTGTGTATGAACGTTGACAATCCCTGTTTCCTTTTCTGCAAACTCCCGGAAAGATCAGTAATCCCCCATTTTTTCAGAACAGTGAATGTTGGTTGTTGACATTCAACAGTACGGTATATCTCTGAATTCTTAGACGTTCCTTAAGACCTAAACATCTTGTAAACCTTGGAATGAAACCATACCATCTTTGCAGCCTTGCTGTTTACACCTTGAAAATGACTTCAGATTAGAAGTTGAAAGTTTGGTTCCTGTAAATATCGGACTTATCTGTTCTCACTGTTTTAATTTTCTTGGTGTCTGCTTTCTACAAGTGGCTCCTTGGAAGATTTTATACATGTGTGTCTGGAGTTCTCTGTGTTTTATATTTTAATTACATGGCTACTTCACCCATAAAACTTTTGTCTTGTTATCTTGTAAACCATCTCTCTGCTCAAATGTAGGAGCGCCCTGAGGAAGCCCACAGTCAAACTGCATTCCAAACACACACACACACACACACACACACACACACACACACACACACACACACACACACACCGGGTTTTGCTGTATTTGAAGCAGGGAGCAGATGTTGAGCTATCCCCTGCATGATTCAAGGAGTAATTTAGTAGAGCCTTCTGAAAGATTCAAAGAGGGCTTATGTACTACAAAAATAAAAACGTAAGAAGAGTCCTGCTGGATCAGGCCAAAGGCCCATCTAGTCCAGCTTCCAGTATCTCACAGTGGCCCCGCCAGATGCCTCAGGGAGCACACAAGACAACAAGATACCTGTATCCTGTCGCTACTCCCTTGCACCTGGCACAGAGAAAACCTACTCCTACAACCAGGAGGTTGCTTATGGCTTGTAACCTGTGATGAACGTTTCCTACATGAATCTATCCAATCCCCTTTTAAAGGCATCTAGGCCAGGTGCCATCACCACATCCTGTGGCAAGAAGTTCCACAGATAATTACACATTAATTACAAATGTGTGTGTGAAGAGGAAATCCTCCAGCTAGTTAGAACAGTCGCTCTGGTTGTGCAAGCGTACTCACTTCAGTTGATAATGGAGATCACCTATGATACCTCCTTGGATGTTCTTCCTTTTGGTGAAAATGTCCAAATGCTCTTCTCCTTTGTCTGTGTTCTTCTCATGATAAGTGAACATTTAACTCTTTTTCTGTTTGTTTGTTTGTTTGTTTGTTTGTTTGTTTGTTTGTTTGTTTGTTTGTTTCCTAACTCTTGACTCAGAAGTTAGTCCCACTGAGTTCAACAAGACCTATTTGTTAGAAAGTGTCCTTAAGAGCACAGGCAACATTGAATACCTCCCACAGAAATAGTCAAGGGCTCAATGCATCTTGAACATTGTCCAACAGCAGGATGAATAATGAGGCCGACCTCTTCTAGCCCATGATCATCCTGTCTCATTAGTCACAGAGTGGGAGCAGGTGTCCTGGTGCGATGATGGGTGAGAAGGTATGGATCCATCTTGCTTTCCTGACTGTCCGAGGTCAAATGAGCAGAGGTATGGAGAGCAGCTCAATGCAACTTCCGTCCATTGGGCAAATGGTGATTGTGGGAAGTTAACTGTGGGTAGATGCGGAGCTGGAAAGGCAAGAGGAATGAGAGGGACCGAGTGACTAGAAAAAAAAAGAACAGAAAAAGTACAATATGTATCCTTAAAAATATATAAAATGGGGAGTAGGGATAGGGTTAGGGTTAGGGTTAGGGTTAATCCACTTCTGATCCTATAATCTGTGCCTTATAGCAAAATTCAGCCTTCAGTAGTTCTTCTCCAAAATGCATGCCATCCAGAAACCTGGCTTTTCTACTCCCATGGAAATAGACTTCTGGAGTTTGATCTGCCTCTTCACGCAATTAATTCACTTCCTTAAAATGACTCTCTGCCCAGGTTCTCACGGGATGCAATTGAGAATCGTGCACCAGGGTGAGTCTTAATGATGAGTTTAGAAGCCAGAGAATTGCACTGTAGATTATCCTACAAGGTTAATGCTGTGCTTATGGCTTGACTCTGAGAGCCCCATCCTATCCCCCGTCATGCTGCATGCTGGGGGGGGGGGGAGGCGGCCTGAAGGCAAATGGGAGGTCAGTAAAAAACATTTTTATTTAGATCCATGTAAACCCTCAAGCCGCCTATGGGTCTCCTCAGACATACACCAGCCATGTTGGTGACATATGTCAGAGGAGAGAAAAGGAGCGGGGTTGGGTGGGAGGTTGAAAAGGGGATAAGGTACGGTGTGCATGACTGCCACCAGATCCACCCCTCCCTCCCCCTCCTCACCCCCAGGTTCCTCCCACAAAGTTCCCTGTTCCTCCCCCTCCCCACCCCATGGCCTGTCCCTGCCGC
This sequence comes from Plestiodon gilberti rubricaudatus, assembly GCA_026170595.1. Lineage (NCBI taxonomy): Eukaryota > Metazoa > Chordata > Lepidosauria > Squamata > Scincidae > Plestiodon > Plestiodon gilberti. The sequence continues at coordinate 5,355,519 of JANXHW010000006.1, forward strand.
TAACTTATTAGCGACAGGAGATCTGGGAGGGCCGGCGTAGCTTCTGCTGCATCCCGTGGGGGAGATTTAGCTGCTGGAGGTCTAGGCGGACACTTGTCCCCTTGCCCCAGGGTAAACCCCAGAAGCCGCTATGGGTCAACTTGGACCTGCGCCAGCTCAATCGCTGGCACAAGTCTGCATTGACTTGGGAAGCGGATCAGGCCCAGGAAAGGGGTCAGGATTCGGTGTGTGCCACTTCTGATCCTACCCTTCCTCCCAGGCCTGACCCACCCCCCTCTCCACCCCTTCACCCTCACTGTGGCCTATGACACATGTTACATCCATCAGCATTCAGGAAACGTATTTCTCAAATCTGTCCTCTCAAGTTGGTTCACACAACCATTTTGGATTCCATGAAATCACTACCTGGTAAATGGTTTGGGTTATGGCAAAATGCACTTGCACATGCTGGGGAATTGTGTGCAATCATGTTTCTGAGCCTCTGGAAGAGACTTGCCCCAAGTAACATGGAACTCCTGTTTACATAGTAACTGCAGATGTGTGTGTGTGTGGGGGGGGAGGATTGTCAGCCATACTTGTTGTTTATTTATTATTTTATTTGTACACCCCAGTCTACCCCAAATTCCAAAAGGATCATCAACATCAAATGTAAGCATGAAGACAAAGAAAGAGTTCTGAAGACACCTCGCTCTTTATTGAGCGCCACAAGGAAGTGTAGCAGTCATTGGACAAAGGATATGAATGTGCATGGGGCAAAAAAAAAAAACCCTTCTAGATTCTCACCACCACCATAGTTGCACATCTGGAAACCTGCTAATATTCCCAATCCAGAAATTCAGAAATGCACGAGAACATCCAAGAACAAGTGTTTGCCCAGTCTTCCAACATTGAACAGCAGTGGTATAGTAGCAAATTTTGATGCTCAGGAGCTTGTCACCACACCTGTCGCCACCCCCATAACCACACCCCACTAAGGCTATACAAGAAAAACATCAACTTCACATTTCTTCATCAGAGAGTTTCTTCTTCTCCTGCCACGTATTCCTCCTTTGAAACTTACAGCCCACTCCTGTCCTTCCACCCACCCCAGCGCAGCCATGCCAAAAATGTGTGTGCTGTATCCAGTGGGGGGGCAGATTGGGGTGCTTTAGCAGGGAAAGGGGATTTAAAACTCCTTACCCCAACGTATTCCTCCTGTTCCACAATAGGTCTCCTCGGACCTGCACTAGCGCAAGTCTGAGAAGAGAAAGAGGGCAGGGAGGCTCCGGCGTGTGCCATCGCCACCGGGTCTGTCCGCCACCTTCCACAGCCTCCCAGCACACTACTCAGGGCACTGCCTCAAAAGCGCTTTACAGCGCTTTTGCAGCAGTTGCTGCCAGTGGAATGTGCATTCCGCTGGCGGCAATTATTCTATGTTGTTTCAAGATCTAGCTCATTTCATCTAGGGTTCATGGAAGTGCATTACAATTGTTTATTATAAACATTGAAAAATTGGATTAAAATATATAAAAGTTATATTTGAGTGCTAGCCCATGCATAGAAGTAGGCACACCCAGAAGTACGTCCCACTGCAATCAATAAGACTGAGTCCCAGGTATGTTTGCCTAGGATTGTAGAATAGATGTAGTATGAGCTACATAGTGTGAAAGCCCTTCCTGTGTCCCTTTAGGTTTTCATTGCAGAATAGTCCTCTCTTCCGTGCAGCATCTCGGAGGGCTTCCTTGACCTTCTCGTTGCGCAAGGTGTAGATGAAGGGGTTGAGTGACGGGGCCACCACACTGGTCATCAGCGCCACCACTTTGTCCACCCTCTCCGTGTAGGTATGGGTGGTGCGGACGTGCATGAAGATGTGGCTGCCATAGACGATGGTGACCACTACCATGTGGGAGGCGCAGGTGGAGAAAGCCTTGTGCCGACCTTGCCTGGAGGGAATCCGCAGGACAGCTGCAGTGATCAAACAGTAGGAGATAATGGTCAGCACCAGGGATCCCAGGATCAGCACCCCAGCCAGCACTAGGTTCATGGTCTCCACCCATTCTGTATTTGTGCAAGCCAGGTTCACCAGAGGTGTGCGGTCACAGAAGAAATGGTTGATGACGTTGGGGCCACAGTAAGGAAGACTGGTGACGATGATGAGTGGCCCAAGAATGTTGAAGAAAGCTGCCCCCCATGCCCCACACACCAGCTTGAGGCAGAACTTCCCCGTCATCAGTGCCGGATAATGCAGTGGGTTGCACACGGCTTGGTAGCGGTCAAAGGACATGACACCCAACAGGATGAACTCGGTAGCCCCAAAGAGGAAGTAGAAATAGCACTGAGCCATGCAACCAGCAAAGGTGATGCTGTGGCTGCCCAAGAGGAACCCAGCCAGGAGTTTGGGCACAGTCACGGTGGTGAACCAAATTTCGACAAAGGAAAAGTTTCGCAGGAAAAAATACATGGGACTCTGCAAGCGATGGTCAGAGAAGGTGATGAAGATGATGACCGAGTTCCCACAGAGAGTGATGAGGTAGTTGGCCAGAATCAGGAAGAAGAGGAGCAACTGGGTGGGAGGGGCCGTGGGAAAGCCCACCAGGAAGAACTCCTGCACCGAGAGATTGGCGTTAGGCACGGAGGGTGGGGGGGTCTTGTCTTGTCTGCAACAAAAAAGAGAAATTTGCATAACTGAAAGCACAAGCAAGTCTCCGCATTGCATTGGTTCACCTTCTTATTTCTTGAAAAATTGCTGTCCTGCTTTTTGGTCTACAGCAGGAGACTCGCCAAGGTGGCTCACAAGTGACTTAAAAAAAACCTAACAATAAAACATCAAGTCCTTAAAAACAAAATTCAAAAGACATAAAGATAACTGAGCCATCAAAACAAAGAGGACAAGAGTTCCATTGTTCTCCCTGCCAAAGGCACGTGGGACCAAAATAATCTTCTTCAGATGTCTAAACGTCATCCAAGAGGGGTTTAAGCGAGCCTCCCAGGGTACCACAGACTGGGCGCCACAACCACGAAAGCCCTCCCACCAATTCTGCTGGTGGTGGGATGTGGAGCAGTGCCTCCCTCAACAAGGCAGGATCATGTGGGAGAAGACAGTCTGTTAACTCTCCTGATCCTCAGCCAAGCACGAAAGGCAATCCCCACTACTTTGAATTCGACTTTGAAAGAAGCTGGGAATAGGATCCCAAAGTCACTGAGCCCTAGCGGACGCCTGTGTGGGGTCGCTTGTTCCTCTGCCATAGGCAGAAAGTTGTGTCAGTTGCTGTTCACTGGGGAGAAATCATGGGGAAAGCTTCCCTGGTGGAATTTCTACCTGCCATGCCACTGTTGAACAAGGAGCGGTGCCAGAAGAAAAGGTGGCACTCCTAGCTGAAACTCGAACCAATTTTGAAAAAGACAGGAGGAAAAAGAGATGGCCGCAGGCAGAGGCGTAACAAGGGTGGAGCAAAGGCAAGTAGCTCTGCAAGACTCCGTTACACTGGAGTCAGCAGCCCCTCCCCCTTGCTGTTGGAGCCATTCTGGCAGCAAAGGCAACACGCAGGACACTCCCCTGTGGCTGCTGGAATGGCTCCAACAGCAAGGGGGAGGGGCCGCTAACTCCAGTGTAACGGAGTCTTGCAGAACTACTTGCCTTCGCTCCACCCTTGTTTCACCACTAGCCGCAGGGAAACTCCACAGCCAGGGAATACTATAGAGAAGCCGAGGTGATTGGATGTATGAGTGTGTTTCCATGTATGCCAAGTCTGCAGTCAAGATTGATTCCCAAAGTAGTTTACAGTCCAGATAATGGTATGATTAGGAATATTTTGGGCTGTGTGTGTATGGGAGGGGGGGAGTCTCTTCTGGGCCCTGACCACGTTCCTGACCACATTGCCAACTGAGCAGGAAAAGAACTCAAGACAGGCTGACCAGCTCCTTTGCCTTTAGCAGCAGTTTGATCTGTAGACCTCAGCTGCTGGTGCTTTGCCTGGTATGGAGCTCAACATGAGCATCAGCTAAACCGATTGCTGCAGAGCCAACTAGACTGCGTAGAAGGGCACATTCAATGCTGGCAACTCGATCCGCTGCTGAGACCTGGTATTGGAAAGGGTTTGGGAACTGAAGCTACACTTCAGAACGAATGCAACATCTTCGGGATTCAAGGTTATAAAAATGACGGATTCATAAAATTTTAAAAAATGTATTAATATATATATATATATATATATATATATATATATATATATATATATATATATATATATATATATATATATATATATATATATATATCAATGACTTTATAAATCACAACTGTGAGTAAAAATGCTTTAAAAGTCCATAATTTAAAACACAATAAAAACGTGTCCAGTTGGATACGACTGGACTTAATTGTCAGGGGATACCTTTACCTTTACCTTTAAAAACATTCCAGAACCTATTTCAGCATGACGTTTCATTCATAGTCTATGAACTTTATCAAATGCAAAGAAAAGCCTAAGTAGGCAGGAAGATTGTTTCTGCAGGCAAATGCGTGCCAAAAAGCTTCTTAAAAGTAGCAGGACTGCGATGAGTTTGTCACCATCTTCCTGCCTACTTAGGCTTTTCTTTGCATTTGATAAAGTTCATAGACTATGAATGAAACGTCATGCTGAAATAGGTTCTAGAATGTTTTTATTGTGTTTTAAATTATGGACTTTTAAAGCATTTTTACTCACACTTGTGATTTTAATTAGACTTATAAAGTCATTGATATATATTTTAATACATTTTTAACATTTTATGAATCCGTCATTTTTATAACCTTGAATCCCGAAGATGTTGCGTTCACTCCGCATTATAGCTGGTTATAAGTCTCCGATCCTTCTTGAAGCCACTTCGATTCAGCGTAACTTTGGAAACCTGCTCAGTTTGCGTGTACAGCAGTATTATTAAAGCAGACTTAGCATGGGGGGGGGGGGGCAAGGTCGAGGCAAGGGATGCAAAGAACAGCAGGACCTTTAATAAATGCGATGTTGGGGAGGGAGATTTTGGCAACCCCAGTTGCAACCTGTCTTGTGCTACCAGCTGCATTGAGTGTGATTCCTAACTACCCTTCGTCCCTTCCCATGTGGCAGGAGGGAGCTCAGTCTCCCCTCTTTGGCATATCCTCACCTAGATGTGCAGAGAGATGAACATGAAAGAGCTGCGGGAAGGGTGGAAAGAAGCATTTGAAGAGCTGCGGGAAGGGTGGAAAGCAGCGTTGAACAAATGCGTTGACGGTCCTGATTTCTTTTAGGTCTGTATATCCCAACCCTCCATCAATTCATTTATTCAAATTAAAGAAAGTTGCCTGAAATGAGGTCATCTATTACATGATATTCAGGGTGGAACCCAATGAAAAAGAAGTCTGGCCTGACTGCGCAATGCTGAAATCAATGAAACAAATGGAAACTAACTTGAGTCCCAATACTTTACATTCGGCTTAGTCAAGATTCACTTTTTGGGGTTACAACCCACTGAATAACATTCTTTGTGATTTGTTCAGTTGCCTACAAGACACTATAAAGCAATATTCTTGCTGCACAGTTAAGATTGATTTAATGTGATTAAAATAAGGATATGCCAAAATAAGGAGATCAGACACACACAGAATCAAACGCTGATGTATTTTACACCCTCTTTATGTTAATTCCACACTGACATCTTGAACCTAAACACACATCCACAGACATATTTTCTCTTGAAATGTACAGGATCTAAGTTTCAGTCCTTCCCAGTTCCAAATGATGAGTTTAGGGGTGAGGCAGCAACAAAAGTCCGGGGGGGGGGGGTGCCATTGCTACACTAAAATGCAATACTGTACAATACCGTAAATGTTTACCCTTCTATTTATGCCTACATATGTGGCTAGATGAGGGTATACATTTTTTTCCTGACTTGTCTGGTGTGTTATGTGGATGCAATGAGTGGTTGTTTTGGGGGGTTGAGATCAGGGCAGGAAGATAGGTTAAATATTTGTGTTTTAGAGAGAGAGAAAGAAAGAATCAATAGGTTAAAATAACAAAGAAGTAAATTAGGCTAGACATTAAGAAGAATTCCCTGACTATAAGAACTATCTGGCACTGGAACAGCCTGCCTTATACAATCATGGGTTCTCCATTGTTTAAGGTTTTCATGCACAGGTTGGATGGCCGCCTGTTAGGGATGCTGCTGTAGTTGCCTGTATTGAGCAGGGGGTTGGTCTAGATGATCTCCAAGATGCCTTCTTACTCTATGAGAAAGAAAGAATTATGGGTGTGTGAACTGAATGTGTGTGTGTGTGTGTGTGGTGTGTGTAGTGGGCACTACAAGGTGTACCCAGATGTAAGCGTGCAGTTGTAAAGGGACAATCTGTTTACATATGCGCATTACATACCTAAAATTGTGGAGTCTGCTTCACCATACAAGTGTCGGAATATTGCAATGCCAACCCATTCCCATGCTTTGTTGTGGAAGATGGTTGGCTGCTGTGACAAGAATCCCCACAAATTCCAGGACTGGTCACCTGGCAGGGTAGACCAGTCTAAGAGACTTAAACGCACCCAAATGTAGCCATTTCCATTCCTCAATGCAAGGCTGAGATGACTACTCCGTGATAGTGTCCTCTGTCTTCAGTGATAAAGTCTCCTCAGTCGACCAAAGAGACAGCGATTATGAACAGCAGTATGAATGGGAGCCCACAAATGCAACATTTGCTTCTGGGCATGTTGGCTAAGATTGTTTCCCTGATTTCAGAATAGCCTTAAAAAGTGCACTCCCTTTAGGGAACAAACCTCTGTGGACTCTCTACAGGGAAATGGTAGCAGAAAGAACATGGAATCACAAGGTGAGGACAAGAGGATTCTTGGACCTCAAGTATTAACATGATCAACCAACTCTCGGGGGCCCTAACTTTAAGTGTTGCTCACCTTTATACCACAGCTCCCTAGAAACATTTGTGGTTCTCCTGCACTTATCTACACAACCACCCTGTGAGGCAAGATAGTGTGAGTGACTACTAGCCCCAAATCACCCAATGACCTTCATGGCTCAGTGGGGATCAGGACCCAGGATCTCCTCTGTCCAACACCCTAACCACCATACCACGCTAACTCCCACTGAAAGCAAAACGGAAGCCCACATCAGTGGCATCGCTGGAGGTGGGGCGGAACGCTAAGTTCCGCACCGCGCTGACCTCCGCGTCAGCCTTTGCCCCACTGAATGGCTCCAAAGGCGAGGGGGCGGGGCCGCCTCGTGCCAGTGAGTAACGGAGGTCAGCGTGGTGCGGAACTTAGCGTTCCGCCCCACCTCCAGCAACGCCACTGGCCCACATTCCAGAGCATGGCATCTCCATAGCACAGGCGATTGCTGAGGCCTCTATATTCTGTAACATCTAAGCCCCACCGAACATAAGGAGTGTTCCTCATTCTGAAAGACTACAACCAACAAAAACAACCTGACTCCACGTAATGGAATGGTGTTGATGCTCTTTGAAGTCTATCAATTCCTTGGCGGCATTTGGACTTGCAGTACATTGTCTTAATATTCCCTAACGTTGCACCCTGAGCATCAGTCAAATAAGTGGAGCTGGATTTTATTCTCTGAACACAAAGCTGCCCGTTGCTTCAGACTTAGTTCAAAATCTCTTGCTGACCCCCAAACTGGCTTTAGTGGCTGGAATTCCTCCCCCTACGGCCACAACACGAGGCACACCCACCCCAAAGAAAGTTCCATGGAGTTCAGCAGCGCTGACTTCTGAGTAGCTCATTAGGACTTTGTTACAAGACTTGGCCAGAACTTCACCGATCCCTCAAGATTCCCCTCACCCCACGTTGCCCAATTATCCTTTGTGATGCACTGAAATAAGGTGATGGGAGCGATCAGCCCCAAAGGTCAATTAAGAGCAAAGTAAAGTGTGCCTCTTCCATGTCAGGAAATCCCAGAGCAGACGTTCCTCTCCTTAATTGGAACCTCTTAACGGATCTTGGGGAAAAGAAGAGGGTTGTACTGTAATCAGTGTGTGTTTCTTTTAACGTCCCAAATCAGCAGAATGCCTAGGTCCTGGTCTACACAAGTATTAGTGAGGTGAGCATACAGAGGCGTTTCTACGGTAGGGGCGGTCCTGTGAGTTGCGACCCATCCTAGTCCCCGTTTAGAACCTGGAACAAGGAGGCCCCGCCCCCTCGCCGTCAGAGCCATTCCGTGTGGCGAAGGCAACGGGCAGGAGACTCCCTGCCCATTGCTTTTGCCGCACGGAATGGCTCCGACGGTGAGGGGGCGGGGCCTCCTTGTTCCAGGTTCTAAATGGGGACTAGGACGGGCACAGCTTACAGTACCACCCCTACCGTAGAAACGCCTCTGTGAGCATAAGAGCCCTGACTAAAGTTCCATCCAGTCTTTCTCACATTTTTAGACCATCCTTCCTCCAAGGAGCTCAGAGTGGTGTATGCAGTTCTTCCTCTCCTTTTGACCTCTCAACAACCCTGTGAGGTAGATGAGGCTGATAATGACTGGCCCAAGGTCACCCAGGAAGCTTCATGGCTGAGCGGGGATTTGAACCTGGATCTTCCAGGTCTACGTCCAACTCCCAAACCACATCCAGGCTCTGGTTCTGATCCTGTTTCTCACAGAATTGAACTGGGAACCCACTTGCATGGCATGGGGGTAACAACCTTCCTTTGCTGTTGTCCCCTAACAACTAGTATTCAGAGATATATTGCCTCTGACCCTGAAGTCTACACACGGGATCTTTGCTTGGATTGTGCTCCATGACTCAGATCTGTCTGATTCTCACTCTGTCCGCCATAATGGCAACCCATCTCCACCATCAGCATCTAGGAAAAAAATACCAAAGACCAGTTTCATCGCCTTGCTAACAGCGGAGCAAATAAGGAGACACCAGGTCACCTTCTCTGCATTGCATCACCAGATGTTCCGTTTTATTCTCCCCTTTGCAAGCCATGGTCAAGGTTGGGGTGGGGCATTGGGTGCCCTTCTGCCATGATCATGCCATCAGCCAGATATCGAAGTGGGGGAGCAGGTGGGGGGCCCACAGCGTGGCCCCTGGGCACCTCATACCAGGTAGGAGGAGGCAGGTCATCTTCCGACACCATCGAAGAAACAAGGTTCCCCATCAGGCGGTGGTAGCGGTAGTTCTCTTCCCGCTCACCCCCATCTCCAGCCACCCACAAAGTCAGCGAGGAGAGAGGAGGACACGTTCTCTTGGCAGCCTTGCGAAGTCTCGCCCCTCTCCGTCCCCAGGAAGAGAGCATATTCTTGGGAATGGGGTCCAGTTCCTGGTAGAATTTCTCACTGGGAATGTCCGACATTTCTCTGGGCTGCAACAAAAAGTTAGAGGTCAAATACACTCCCTTCAACATCTGAGGGACTGGTCCTGACAGTTGATGGAAGCCTATGCAATGACCTGATCTGTACAAGAACATCCCTTTGTGAAAGAACTATTTGAAACAGGAACATCAGGAAAGGAACGTATCAGTTTGGGCAGCTGTCCTTTCCTCTGTGCGTGCGTGCGTGCGTTCTTCCAGGTTCCCCCTGTTGATGGAGATTCAACAGGTAGACACAAGGAGGAACAAAAAAAAACTACCTCAAAGGTTTATGGTAGAGGTGACATTTGAACTGGTGACATCCTGGGTCCCTTAAGGCCTCTTCAGATGTTTGAGAGTTTGTCTGTATGGTCCAGGAATGTGCAGGGTGGGATGGGGGCACTGTGGCGGCAGACGACACTCCCATTCAATGTGCATTTTCTCACACATCCACAACGTGCCTACTGGCAAGACAACATGCATAGGGCAGGGAATGGAGCCTCCCACCCCCAAACATATGCTGGGGGCTTTAGCTGATCAATCATTCTCCCCAACACAGAGACAGATCTCGTGAGGTTCGCCAAGTCTCCTGAGGTGCAGACCCTGAGACAGAGTGGGAGGAGCCTGGAAGCTTAGAGGTAGCGCTGGCAAAAAGGTGGAGTCTTTGGAGTGGGGCGGAGACTAGAGGGGCAGAGGATGGTGCCTGCTCAGTCAGGGGGAGAGTCTGGCTATCTGTGCCTAGTTCCTCACAGGTAGAGCCTAATGGATAAGGGAGATGAAGCTATCAGCAAAAGCTCCCAAGCTAAGGAGAAAATCACCTTCCCCTTTGATTCTGGTTCCTCCTACTAGGAATTTACCCTCTGGTGACCCTGAGAAGAAGCTTAAGATCCTGAAACTTTAGGTCAACTTTTGAGGTCTTCTAGAGGACCACAACCACACCCTGGTACTCACTGCCCATTGGCCTCTCCGAAGGAACTTCAGCATCCCCGGCCCTTGGCTCCCCTGGGCTGATTCAGCCTCCGGTTGTTCATCCCCAGCTGGCTCCAGCTTTCTTGCAGAGGTCCAGTTCCCCATTCCAGGGGGCTCACCCCCTCCTACTGGGAGATGCCCTTCTCCCCTGGTCCCACTTCCCCTGTGCTGGTGCCCCACCCCACAGGCCGTGAAGGGGTGGGGGTGGGATGGATGGTGCCATTGTGACCTAGAAGGCTGCTGCCAAGGAGATGTTGGGTCCCATGACCTTTTTCTTCAACCAGTTCAGGAGTCATTCAGAAGTTCAAGCTGGAGGAATCCATTCCCCAAGTTCTCTCCATCATGTCCACTAATGTCCAGAAGGCATTTCCCAGATCTCTCTCTCTCTCTCTCTCTCTCTCTCTCTCTCTCTCTCTCTCTCACTCTGTGTGTGTGTGTGTGTGTGTGTGTGTGTGAGAGAGAGAGAGAGAGAGAGAGAGAGAGAGAGAGAGAGAGAGAGAGAGAGAGAGTCCATGGTGCTGACCACAAATCACATAGATTCTTGCCTCGTTCAAGTTCTTTGAATGAGCTGTAGCCACTAAAGAGGGCTGGGGTCTGTCTGGGGGCCGACCCTCTCCTAGGTATTCCAGGCTGCCTCTCTGAACACGGACGTGCAAGAGGTCGCCACCTCCACTCAAGGCGATGGAGAAGACCCCATGAGCAGGACTCGCTGGGATGCTCTGGGGTGCAAGTCACCCGCCCACCAATTCCAAACAATGCAGAGGTTTCCGCTTTGGCACGTCTCAAGAAAGAAGGGGTTGGGGGGGGTGGGGCTGGAAGGGTGGTCAAAGCAATTTTCCCAGACTCCCATTTTCTTGCCAAAACTTACATTTCCGTTCTCCAATGTAAAACCCTCTTTGCAGCAGTCAGCTATGAATGTGGTTGGGAGTAGAGATTTTAGACAAACAACATGCAAGGCAGATATAATTAGTACCTTATCCGAAAGAAAAGGATGTTAAAAGGTGACATGTGAGGAGCCCGCCGCCCCCCATTATTGAGCCATGAAATGAACAAAAAATAGTTTGCCGAGTGGACATCTAGCTCAAGACAGTCTGCACTGACTGGCAGAGGGTCTCTGGCTTTTGTTTGTTTCAAAAGGGCCTCCTGCCCTCTGAATGCATAAGGTCCAACAACTCTGCTGACCAGAGACAACCCCAATGTCCTTTGGAGCTGACACAACTGTTCTAAGCTGAAATTTGGGGCAATTTCAAGGGCAAAAAGGTCACCACAACTGCTTTCCCCCTTTCAGCCTTCTTCACCAACGTCTGTGTTTTGCAGTGGTGGCAGCAGCCTCCAAATTAGTGAAATACCCCCCCTTTTACCCCCTGGGAAAGGCAAGTGGCAAAAGTGGGGGTCCCTGGTGAGTCACTGACCCGACCTCATTCTCCTTTGGGAGATGTCTGTTAAACTTATGTTAGCTTGAGTTTCTCAGGCTTTCATACTTCCCTCCCCCCCCGCACATACACAGTTCGATTTCAGCCACGGTCCCATCTCCCCGCCCCCCACTATTTTTCCATTAAAAGCTCCATTGAAAGTCAATGGAAGTGCTTTCTTTCAACTAGTAGGGGGGGAGTAATCAGGATGAAAACATGGAAAGGGCAAAGCATGAAAGCCCCCCTACCCGCATCATGATTTCGTGACCCCTCCTGCATGTGATTTATAAGTAACACTGGGCAGTGAGCATTTAGGTGCATGTCTAGCTTGGCCGGTAAAGTTGAATCGCTACAGGGAATGTCATGATAGCAGATGCATCTTGCTGTGCACAGCTGTGCATAAATAGTACTTGGGCGCCATGCCGTGATGCAATTGAAGTGCAATTTCATGCACTTTAGATGCCGAAATATACTGTGAACTGTTGATAAACTACTAGCAGACAATTATATTTTTCTAATATCTCTTTAACCAAATATCACTTTGGCTTTTAAATCGTTGTTGGAGAGTAAATTAGCACCCCTGCTAACTGGGCAAGAGGAACTTTTTCAATTTGTGCTCCTCTTATATTTAGCAGGGGGAGAGTAACCGCCCCCCTTTCACCCCAGCACAGTGTCTTTTCTGGTGGCTGTTTGCTGGTGGTGTTCTGCATCTTTTTTAGATTGTGAGCCCTTTTGGGACAGGGAGCCATTTAATCATTTGATTTTGTCTGTAAACCGCTTTGTGAACTTTTTGTTGAAAAGTGGTATATAAATACAGTTAATAATAATAATAATAATAATAATAATAATAATAATAATAATAAAATGAAGACAGAATACAAGAAACAGAGCGAAACCTTTAGCAGGGTGACAAAGGGGTTGTGGGAGGCTTGGGCAGTTGGAGAGTACAATATAAAGAAATTATGCAGGTCGTATTCTCCCGATATGCTTACTAAGCAGTAATACGATTAATTTACACAAGTGCAATAATGCCCCCCTCCATTTCATGATTTATAGCACAAGCCTATGCATGTTTACTCAGAAGTGAGCCCAATTTTGTTCAATGAAACGTACTCTCAGGTAAGTGTGCATAGGATTGCAGTATTTGAGGATTGTCAGGGATGGAGGGACAGAACTCAACGCTCTTCCCCGCTGGAGACTTCCTTTTTTTCCATGATGTACCTTGAAATGATGCAACATCATGATATAACATTGATCCAGCATTTGAGAGGGTTGGAATAGTGGCCACCAACAGGGGGAATGGCGGTGAGTTTTGCTCGCACCTCTGAAAGTTGAGCACCTCCCCTGAAAGTGTAGAAGCTAGGCACATTCATCTGGGACGGACACACACTTCACCTGAAATCTTCTGCCCGGCTCTTGTAGAATTTTAAACAAATGAGGCTGCCCTGGCTGTTCTTCAATGCCCGCACCGCAAGACATCTGGCTCTGGGTCTGCCTTTAAAAACAGACCATCCAACGATCCTGCCGCAATGCCTTACCACTCAGCTCTTTATTATCCAGCACAAAAAGCACAATTTACCTCACCCCCCTCAAACGCCCCCCCCTCCAGGACCGCATCAGTCCATCCTCAGACGTTTCCTGCTGCGCTTGTTCTCAACGGTGACTTGATCAGCAGGGCACATGACTTCCTGGAGCCAAAGCTGAAACTTCTCCCATTCGAAGAAATTCTGAAAGTCCTGGCACGTCAGCTCCAACAGCGCAACCTCGAGCCTGCGGAGCACGCTACCTGAAAGGAGGAGGTTCCGATAGCGGAAATTCTCCTTCCAGCCTCTGCCATGTTGACTACACTTTGGGGCTAACAGGCCCAAACCGAAGCTGCCCGTGTTCTGGTCAGTGTCACTAGGGAGTAGGGATGGTGTCTGAAACAGGACAAAAAGAGGTTGCATGACCATAGAGTTGCTTCAGAATGCTCTTCTAGCCTACCACTCCGCTGTCTTCCACTCCACCCCCTTCTTCCTGTGCTAATCCAGAGAGGGGATCCATGGAGACGAGCGGGTGGATGGAAGTAGGCACCCCGCTACGATCTGTGCATGAGGCAACCGCTTCAGTTGGCCTCATGTGGGCCGGCCCTGAAAGGACTAACTGGACTACGCTAGGCTATTAAGTGTGTTCACTACAAAGCTAAAGATATCTGTGCTGTGACATGCCTGTTGGGAAACTTTTCACTTCATAGTTAAGTATATGAAAATGGCAGGCAGCTTTGGCAGGCCTGTAGTCCCATCCTCATTCCAGCTCACATCCCCCCCCCCCATTTATCATCGTTTCACATCTTCTTATTTATTCTTAGCTCTCCGTTTGGAACCAAAAATTCAAACAAGTAAATTTCAGGGGGAATTTCCAGGAGAAACATTTGAGAATATTCAGCTGAAGCGAAATGAGTTTCTGCAAGACAGGGGATATTCTCAGGAGGCTGATATTCTCACTTCCCTAGAACCATGGACTGAGCCAATCTTGGCTTGGAAGCAAGGAATGTGGTTTCTTCAAAACAACAACAACACTGACATTACTTCCTGCTTTGACGTCCTGTGACAGGGAGTCCCACAGATTATTCTGAAGATTTGTCACACCCTGAGCAATTCACACAAAGTATCCCCCTCCCCCAAATCCAGGCCGCCATTCCCCCACTTCTCTCTCGCTCCCGACTCTCTCCTCAGCACTCACAACACAGATCCTTGACTGCCCGCAGCAGCCAAAAACCCTCCGTTGTTTCTCTGGTGTTCTTGAGCTGCAGAATCTTGCCGGCCTGGGCTCTACACGGGACGGACTACTCCCCATCAGCCCCCAGGTGCTACTTGGGGCTGAGGCTCCCTGCTGTGCTGCGCTGCCCTGAGGTATGAAACTGCCAGGGCCCTCCCCCATGGCTTTCCAGCGACATCCAGCAGGCCACTGACCTCACAAGGCCAGAGTGACAACACAGAGTTTATCTGCTGTCTACATAGCTCTCCCCCACTTTGGGCTCCTTGCTCTCCAGTCCCACCCTGGCAGTCACCACAGGTCTCACAGGCTCGACTCGAGTCTGTGATGACGATCATGTTTTAAGTCACAGATTTATCTTATCGATGCACCGCTTTTCAAGATGGGCTCCCAAAGCCGCTTACAATTAAAATCCAGGCAAGCAAAGGTACAATATCAGGAAGTGTTAAGGGATGGTGTTAAGGGGCCATTGTCCAAGTTCCAGGCCTTTCTCTGCAGAGGGAGGGGGAAGAAGGAGCCACAGACGGACCGACCTGGGACAAAGATGCCTGGGGTGGCAAAACTGCCCTGGGCTCCATTCATTTTTCTCCCCCCCCCCCCCCCCCTTGGCATGCTGCATGTGTTTTAACTTCATTTAGCAGAAGTTACAGTTCTCAGATCAAGAATCTCTGTTTGCTGAAACTATGGTGCTTCCACCAGACTGCCACTGGAGGGCAGCAGACAATCAAGAATGGAGCAAAACATAACATCATAAAGGCAGAGTAACCAGCTTCCAGGCCACAACTATCTGATCATCTTGAATTGTGGGTGGAGGGGGGGATAGCATCCCCCCTCCACTTCATGTAGAATAATCTGGTGCCAAAGCCAGCTATCTCTTTCCTTCATCATGTGACCTGAAATAGGGCTGTCAGAGGGATCCGTAGCAGAATTTCTTGGCAGAGTAGGATCTTGAACTCGGCTGCTCTCAAGGGATCCTTCCCCAGAACTGAGAATGGGAGGGTGCTGCTCTTTCAGGCATAGCTGGAATAGAAGACCCTACGTCCAGCTCTTGCTCTCTGTTTTTGCTTCCTTTTGCCCTCCAGGCTCAGCAAGGATGGAGGGGGCAAACAGTGGGCAGATAGTATTTTTCTGGTCTCCAGCATCAGTCTTTGGGAACATGGAGCTCTCAGAGTCAGGCCATCAGTATTGTCAACAGCTGCTCAGGCTTTTAAGCCAGGGGCTTCCTTTCTCTCCCTGGAGGTGCCCGAGCTTGAAGTAGATGAAAACCATGTATTCTGCTACTGGCCTCTCCATTCGCAGCCACTGCTGAATATAGAGCAGTGGGCTAGGAGTACTTTTCATTCTTTCTTTTGTTTATAGGCTGGGCTCCCTTGTTCCATGATTGAACTCAAGGTGGCACACACAGAAGGTCCAGGAAGTCCCTTAGCCAGGTCCTGTCCAGACAGGTCTGGCCCATCTGCCAGGCGGACCGCTCACTCACCTCCACTGCTCCTCCTTCTCCTCCTCTTCCCATGTTTTGGACTGAAAGAGAAACCACAGAGTGGTGGGCTAGCGTGGGAGACTCTGCTGTAGCCCCACACTTCCTCTTCGGCTCCATTCTCCCTTTCCTTCTCCAGTGCAGGGAGCTGGAGAAACAGAGGCTCGCACAGCACCAGGGAAGGGAGCAGCCTTTGGCCGGCCCCGAGATCTAGAGCGGACTCTGTGTCCAGATCCCTCCCTGCTTAGCTTCAGCAAGATTGTTCGATCAGGTGCCTTCAGATCACAGCCCTGGGCCATTTGACCTCACCAGTGAGGGCAATATTCTAGAACAGGGGTTCTCAACCTTTGGAGGCCTGGGTACCCCCTATCACGGTCCAATTTTCTGAAGTATCCCCTGCTAATTAATTGGATTAATCAATCCATGAATTAGGTAATTAATCATTAAATAAAAAAGTACTAAAAGAATTTTAAATGTGAAAAATGTCTTAACTCTCTCTCTCTCTCCCTCTCTCTCTCTCTCTCTCTCTGAGAGATGCTCCACAAATAATTACAGAAGGGCTCCAAAAATAATTACAATTTAAAATCCATGCTAAATTAACAGTGAATTAGCTGCTGATGGGGCAGATAAGGGGTAGGGCTTGGCGTACCCCCAGAAAGAGGTCCGGGTACCCCTAGGGGTACCCGTACCACAGGTTGAGAACCCCTGTTCTAGAAATTATTGGTGAGCCCAGTTCTGTCTATACTTACCTTTTGATTTGACCATGTCATGAAAGGAAGTCCACTGTAAGCCTGGAAAATTAGCTCCCAGCATGTGTATTTATTAAGAATATTGGCATACCCCTTTTCCAACAAAAAGCGGTTCACAGAGCAGTTAGCATAGCTAAATAAATGCTTTGAACGCTGGCTGTTCCCAACCAGGGCAAAATTCCCATTGGTTCCCTGCTTCTTTCTCGTTCTATGGGATAAACCTGCTAAAGAGCAAGGAGGTGGCTTTATTTAAGACCCTACTTCAGAGTATGCACCACAGCTTTGATTCTCTGTAGAGAGCAGGTTGCTGCTAGCACAGGATCCCCCACACGTCAACATGGGGCAGCCACATGCATCTGGCCAGATGTTTCAGTATCATCCTGCTACCTGGAGCTTGGAAGGAATGGATCCTGGTGAAAGGGGTGAGCAGATTACTGGCCAAATATGGCACATTGGAGATCGGATGAAGAACATGCCGGGACTTGGTGCTTCAGAGTGGAGCCTGATGGACGACCGTCTAAATAAGGTGAGTAGAAGCTCACAAAACAGCCTGGGGCCCCTCGATTTTGCTCCTCGTTTACTCTTTTTGGTGCATGTGCGCATTACTCCTTCCGCAGGAGACCAGGACCGACTCCAGGTTTCAGGGTCCCTTCAGGTTTGTACTAGGGCTTACCGTGCTGGATGGAATAAGAGCAATGAGGCCAAGACAGAGTGACTCTGTTGCCCAAAGGAGTTATCCCAACACTGCCTACCCCCTGAAGGCTATGGAGACAGAGGTGGTTCCTGATCCCCCAACAGCTATGCAAAGATGCCACCAACAACAACCCTCCTAGAAACAAGGGCAATTTCAGGTAAGATTCTGGACATTGACACATCTAGTTCTATGTTGGCATCAAAGAAACCCCAGTTCTCAGAGGGGAGGCATCAACAGTCACCCAAGACAGCAGAGAAAGAAGATAACCAGACACTATGAAAATGCAGACACAATGACTCGGCACTTTTTTTTTAACAATAACTTTCTTCTCTTTATTAAACATACAAAATTTAGTACAAATCAAGGCAAATTCTATACAAAGCACCACACGGGAAGGGAATCAGCCAGGGTCAAACAGCCTCCCACATCCTGTGTTAGAGAGGGTGTTAATATGGCACCATCAAGCAGACACACACATACACACACACACACACACACACACACATTAAAAACAAGGCCACGGCTCCCAAGAGGTCTAAGGAGAAAGGGGAGATCTTTGCAGGCTTCTGTTCATCGTATCTCCACCCACCTCAGCCAAGGCCTCATACGGCAGGGGAGGGAGAGGTCCAGATGCCCAATGAAAATTAACATCTTCATGTAGCAAGAAAGAAAACACAAGGAAACCAGGGTTTTCCTCCCCGTCCTAGGTGGTAGGGTGTGTGCGCATGAATGTGTGCGAGATTTTGTAGATGGGCTTACAAAGCACAGCATAAGCAGGTCCAGACACAAACTGACACCACTTAGGCCCTTTGTTGTCTGCTTTGCAACCACTAGGTGGGGCTAGCAGCAAGGGAGCAGAGTGGGAAGTTCTCCATCCCTAGGCCCTGAAGGGAAGAGAAGTTGCTAGCAAGTCCAGATTGTCCAGGGATGGCACCAACAATTCCTTTGGGCTAACAGTATGTGAGCTTAAACCAAGGTGTCTGAACTGACTGCAGTTAATTATCGCAGAATTATCCTTCACTTCTTTTCTTTTCTTTTTCCCAAACGCGACACCAGCAGGGCCAACCCAGGGCTGCTTTTTATCATTACAAAATTGAAGCCATACTTGAGATGGAGAGTTCCGAACCACTCGCAGTTCCGCTTGCTGAAGGATGTTAGGCAACTGCCAGACTCCCTCCCCACCCTATAGCTAACGGGGTCAGGAGGTTCCTCTCTTACTGAGGCACTCTGGTTTGTAGTACTTTCTGAGACTTCGTTGAATTGGCTGTGCCTGGTCAGCAGATCACACTGGAGCTGCTAGAAACCCTTCTACCTTTTGGACCCCAGATAAAACTGGAGGTCAGGATTTCCTTTCCGTCGCAACCCCCAAAGCCCTACACGTGCCACTGATTTGGGGCTTCCGTTACCTGCTTCCTAAGTTTTCACCTTTGCCACCATCGTCCGACATCAGGAGACATCCTATACAGATTTCCGGTGGCGCCATACAGCAGTGTAATGGGCGATGGCCACGACTCTCTTGCCACGTGACGTTCATTCTCTCCCATGACAAGCAAGCATGACATACCCCACTCTCTCACCTCAAAGCACCATCGAAATGGTGCTGTTATATAAGTGCACCCTTCAAGGAGAGAAAAAAAGATTCCACATTCCATGCCCCCCTCAAAAGGTGCCTCTTGAATTAGGCAGCGATTAGAGACGGTTTCGACTGGAAGAAAAGGCCATTGCGCTCCATCAGCCAGGTAGTCTTGGCCAGTCGGATTAGCGATAGCACCTTGTACAAGGAAGAAAATAAATCCTACATCAAACTGGCAACTCTGACAGGTTGTCATATCATTCTGGCATGGTAGCAATGGAGGGGGGGGGGGTCAAGGGTAGCTTTCTGGAACACAAATACTGTAGGGTAGATGGCATTGCAGGGACACAATGGATGGAAACCACAGTGAAAGGAGCATGGAAGAGAGACTTGCTAGGCACAGGAGAGACGAGAACCAGAATGAGCAAAGAACTGCAGAGGGAGGGGACATGAAGCAAACCAGGAGCCAGAGGAAATTAGGAAAAAATAAAATGATTAGCGCTTCAATTAACCCAACGCAGGCGGCCTGCAACCTTTAAGTAGAGTGAAGATCCAGGGGCGAGTCAAGGAAGGGAAGCGGGGCAAGAATCCTCCAAGACTGACTGGTGACCAACTCGAGAGTTGGGGTCTCCGCTCCTTGGGGGGCACAACAGAGGGTCTCGTGCGTATCCCAGCAGCTGGCTGGGGGCAGGAAAAAAGGGACATTTCTTTCCTTCTCGGGCTTGCGCGCCGTCAGTCAACAGAGTCACAGATCTCTTCCACGGCAGTATTAAAGGCATGGGGCTGGTCGGCATAGACGTGGTGGGAGGCACCCGGAATCGCCTGAGGAAAGACAGGTAGAGGCAAGGGGCGGGGTCAGCGACGGAGGAAACGCGGCCACTTTCGTTCCGGCACATCATAGCATTACATCATCCCGTTTTCTATTCTTTTCTTTTTTTTACACTGTCTTCCAAGCAGAAGGGTAGATTATGTAAGCAGGCTGGGCAAGGGTCTGCTTTCCTCAGCCTCTGCTCCACCTTTCTACAGAAATAAAAGTATTTTTACTCTGCCCTTCTATCTGTGTGGACCTTAAGGTAGCCAAGGATAAGTCAGTAATTTAAAAAATACAGCTGTGTTTTTTATCAGAGGTCCCTACAGATAGTTACCACCCAGGCCAAACGCATGATGAAACACTGCTGCCTTCACTCTGCAGAAGAAAACTGAGAGGGAGCCGACTCAGCAGCGGAGCTAGTCAGCCGGGGGTGGGGGGTGGCACCCACACGTGACATCCCCCGTGACATCACATGCCCCGCCCCTCCAGCAAAACACACACACACACACACAGGCGTTATTTCTCCAGAAAACAGTCACTGGGCACCTGGGCGGGTTGGGGGACGCCACCTTTTCCCCTGCTGTGCCAAAAATGCGCTTTTTCGGCATGTGCCCCCCCTTGCCGCCCAGGGGAGTTCCACCACCCCCCCATTCCTACGCTACCGAGCTGACTGGTTAGACTGGGGACAAGAGACTCCACAAAATCGTCCCCACCCACAGCGTCCCTGTCATCGTACCCCAAGCGGCAGTGGGAGATGGCGCAAGACCCCCCACTAGACTGACCCGTGCAAGCAGCTTTATCGAGCAAGAACTGGCAGATGATTCACGGCTCCTTTTGCATGTATAGCTCTCAAGTTAACTCTATGTCAGAGGCGGAATGCAGCAACCACGACCCTGCCCTGCCCGGCCCCATCAAGCCACAGCTCCTACCATGTCACAGACGTAGCTCCCCGGGCGCAAGTGCTTGACCTTCTCCCCCGTACTGGTATCAATCCAGGAATTGGCACCATAGATGAGGGTGATCGGCAAGTCACGCCGCACCAGGTGGATGCGTTCCAACATGGGGCGCCGGGCCCAGCCGAAGGACTCCGTCATGGCCTTGAACCCGGCCTCGCCACTGGAGGGAGGACAAGAAGCACAGTTAGGGGCGACAGGAAAATGGACGGGCACCCAGGCCAATTCCACAAGCACAATGCAATGGCTCTGGGGGGGGGGGGTAGGGGAAGAGAGGACGGGGCAGCAGGACAACTTCATTCAACACATCCTATCCCCCCAACGCTGTTGGCTTGGACAGCTTTGTGGCTCCCCTAGCCCTATACCTGGGCTGTGCAAGGTGAACGTGGAGGTGGCCACTTGCTAGGTGGTACCTCGTCTGGACAGACAAGGAAAGTCTTGTTTCCTGCTGCGCTCCTGCCCAAAGCAAAAGAAAACTCCTGTACATGCCCAGCCTCCTCTCCTGCAAGGTACTGTGTATTTCTGGACACCCAAGCAACAGAAGCATCTGATATTCCCAAAGGATGGGGAAAGTGGAGCGGGGTTAGAGCACCATTCCAGCTACAGCTAAGAAACCATGGAGCAGGCAAGTCACCAGGCATAGACAGCAGGCATTCGTTGTTGCTACTGTTACACAGGTCAGCAGCCCTTGCAGTCATCCAGAGATCTACCAGTCAACCTCCGTCCTACCTGCCTGAGAGGACACTCAATGCTCCCCAGCAACTACGCATTCTAAGGGAAGAGGAGCAGGGACTGACAGGCAAGCTGTCTTTCAGAAAGGCCGCCTGCCATGATCAAGCTTCTCACTGAGCCACTCCCGATATGCTTCCAAGGAACGTTTCCCCAGGAAACAGCCTGAAGACGACCGAACGCGACAGGATACCCACATTGTGTCCTCACCTGGGCGCCTGGGCGTTGCAATGGTAGATGTACTCCGAGATGGTATCGTCATCAAAGAGGTCAGCAAACTTCTGCTTAAAATCTGGACGGAAGCGCTGCACCAGCCCAGGACCTGGGGGGACGGACGGACACAAAGGGCGGGTTTCTTTGAGCTTGAAAGCCATGTACAGCCCTTTCACAGTTAGAGGTGAATAAGAAACACTCTCCTGAGAGAGGTTGTTAAAATCGACCCCTGATCCAAGGCCTTTAGCAACTTTTCTCTCAGCTATGAAGCTCAACTTTTCCCATGTTTACATTGCACATGTCGGTGGACCTTACTTTCAAGGACGTAAGGAATAGGTCCCCACCCATAATGTGCATCACACATTACGCCAGCGTTTCTCAAAGTTCTCCCTGTGAGTAGGGGAGAACTATGAGTGCTTGCGGGGATGGAGGTAATGGCAGTAGCAGCGATCCGGGGATTGCACCGCTGTCGGGGGCAAAAGGGGTATTTTTAGAATTACTGGGGGTCGGGTCATCCTCCGGAGACTGCGTGGGGGCCTCCCAGCAGGCCTCCCCCAAGCCTCCGAACGGCTCCTGGATGTGATTAAAGCCCACTTCCAGTTTACCTCCTGGTTTCTCTGAAAACCAGAAGTGTGCTTTATTCGCCTCCAGGAGCCATTTGGAAGCTTGGGGAGGCCTGCTTGGGGGGGGGGGGGGACATCCAGAGGATGGTCCGACCCCTGGTAAGTCTAAAATTACCCCTCTTGTCCCTGGCAGCAGTGCGATCCCTGGATCGCTGCCACCGCCGCCGCCATCGCAGGTCACCACTCTCCTTAAGGGGGTAGCGACCTGCCCCTTCTCCAAGTGGTGGAGAACCCCTGCATCATGTAGTTTGAGAACCCTTGCCTGATGCAGTTTCTATGTGCAAGTCTCCCTCTTTTTCCACTGTCAAAACAGAGGTGTCAAGCTTCTCATATAGGATGCTGCCTTACAGGGAATGGGACCATCAGTCCCTCTAGACTCCAATATCTGAACAAAGAAGCTTGCCATTCCTCACACCCCCCCCCCCCAATTCTTTCAACTGGGGATGCTGGGACTGAGCCTGGGGTCTTCGGTATGCAAAATATTTGCTCTACGAGGTCAGTGGCCCAGCACGGTGTCCTCTAACGGACAGTAGCTCTCCAACACCTTGGCAGATATTCTTTCCTGGCTCTGGAGAAGTCAGGGGACAAACTTTGTACTTCCCACATGTGAAGAAGGTGCCTTTCCACAAACGCTGTGCCCACCAACCAACTTAACAGAACAAACTTCTGTTAAGTTGTAAAACATCTTGGACAAAGCTGATGCTATAAATGAATCACTTACACGTGGGAAATGTCCTAAAACTGACATGCAAATCATCACACGCCAGTCATACTAGGCCTCGGGGATAGGACAATGTCCCTATCAATGGTTCATGTCCGAATAAGAAAGTTAACCGATTCTACCATCCCCAATTCCCTCACCGCCCCTGCTTATTCCTCACCACGCCCAACCCCATTTCACCGCCTTGCAGACCCCCCCCCTCACCCCACGGTCCAGCAGCCCGGAGCACAGCCAGAGGGTTGGACCGTCCCAGCACCGTCGCTACAGCCTTGATCCAGGTTGGAGGGGTTCGGATCTGATCGGGATCGGTCGGCCGCAGGGGAAAGCCCCAGGGGTCCACGAGGATCAGATGTTTCACCCTGATTTAGGAGACAAGTGAAAAGCAGCTAAAATGGTGGTCGATCCACAGGACAAACCCAGTCGACGATCGTATCTTTGAGTGCTGCCTCACTGAAAACAACACAAAAGAAGAGGCATCTGGGAGCGCTGCTGGTACGTTGGAGAACTGAGCCGCTCCTCAATGGGTTTGCTTTCTACACACAGGGAGGATCTCCACTGTTGTTGTTGTGGGGGTACGTTCAAACAGGGACTGATTGATGATGACTTCTACCCTCTCCTTACGAATGAATACTATAAGGGCAATTAATCAAAACAGGGGGAAACTTTTTAATTAAACAGCACAATTAAAATTAGAGGAGCAGAAAAACTCTGGGTTCAAGAAAGCGCTGAAAAGGGCCTTGCCAGGTGCCCAAAAGAAATGAATCACCACCAGATGAACTTCCCTGGGGAGACGGGGTTGTTTCAACAGGGTGCCACAGCTGAAGAGCACCTGTCCCTGGAGGTCATCCACCAAAAAGCCAATGGTCAGGCAACTGGGGAAGGGCCTGCAAAGATCATCTTCATACATGGAAAGGATGTGCAGCAGAAGGGAGGTCCCTTGAGGTACCCAAGTCATGGATAAGGCCACCGGTCAGTGACAGTGCGTGCAAAAGGCCCCCGGTCCAAACCCTGGCAGCAGCTCTACACAGAGGCATCGCTACGGTGGGGGCGGTACCGTAAGCAACAGGAGACTCCCTGCCTGCTGCCTTCTCCGCACAGAATGGCTCTGACGGTGAGGGGGCGGGGCCGCCTCATGCCAGCTTGTAAACAGGGACTAGGACGGGGCGCGACTTACGGTACCGCCCCCACCGTAGCGACGCCTCTGGCTCTAGGTAGGTCTGGGGAAGACAGACAACCTGGACGGAGATGGACCAATGATCTGACTTGGAATACGGCAGCTCCATCATGCGCTCATATATATGTTCAAGCTATACATCAGCACTCTGAATGTTGCTCAGAAAGGGGCCGGCAGGCAGTAAAGAGGTTTCACAAATGACATGGTACATACCACTGGGCCAGTCCCAGTTAGTAGCCTAAAAGCTGTCTCATGAACTACCCGAGGTCGTTGTAAGGCAGCCTCACATGTAACACAGTGCAATAAGCTAATAGGGACAGTACCAGGGCACGGATAACTGTGGCTGGGCTCACTCTATCCAGGAGGGGTGGCAGCTGGCTCACCAGCCTTCACTGGTGGGTGGCTCAGTAGGCTCAGAGGCCATTAGGCCTCCAGTGACAAAGTTGGCTCAATCAACACCTCCCCCCCCCCAGCTATGAACTTGATCCTTGAGGGGAGTGTCTTCCCATCCAGAACAGGTTAAAACTCGACCTCCAAACCATCCACCAACAGCACCTCCATCTTGTCAGCCTCGTGCAATTCCAGTAACACAGTCCTGCAAAACTATAGGATTCTGACCTTAAGGCTGCCTCATCTCAAGAGGATCTATCTTGGAGATCTGGTGAGGAGGACTCTTAGGTGACTGTGTGTCAAGTCCGGACAGTAAGGCCACCAAGAGAAGCCTTCTTGCCTGTCTGCTCCCCGTGCCCAAATGAGGACATTCCTTCCCACCACAGACTCTCCACAGCCCAGGTCTAAGCACCTCTTGGAACCAGCACACAAGGGCCACCTGTTCGGCTGGATGTTTTGGGTCTTAGGAGAGGAAGAGAATCTATCAAGTCTTCTTTTTCTCTCATGGAGTTTTGCTTTCTCTAGCCACCACCAGATTGCAGGGCAGATCATGCTGCAGATTGCATGGCTTTGTTTTAAGAGGAAACCTCGCCGTTCCCAGACAAGCACAAAGCCTGCGATCAGGCTTAGAACTGGGCCATCGGTAGCATGGGAAGGGGCCAGGGCTGGAACTACCACTGCTGAATTTCATAAAGCCACAAAGGCACCCTTTAGGCAAAGACTCGATCATCACCCCACTCACCTCTCTGGATACTGCAAGCTGTAGGAGGCTGCCAGGAAGCCTCCCAGGCTGTGGCCCAGCAGGATCATGCTGGGGATGCCCATCTCCCGGCGCCAGGCCTCGATGGAGCTCACAAACTCCTCTTCAGCCCCTTGGGCGTCATGGGGGAAGGGAGGTCGAGAGCTGCGCCCAAAGCCGAGGAGGTCGAAGGCGTGGAGAGGGCGACGGGCGCTCAGCGGATCCAGGTTGAGGATCCAGAGCCCCACGCCGCCGCCGAAGCCGTGCACCATCACCAGGGGCGTGCGTCCCTTGCCCCGCTCTGGAGACAGCGAGACAGTCCAGATCTTGGCCTGGCTCGGGAGGGACACGTACCGGGCCACAAACCGGTTCTGGAGGCCTGGGGAGGAGGGGGGGAAAAGGTGAGGCAAAGGAGAAGCAAATACTTACTGTCCAGAAGGGAAACATGAACATGGATGGGGACACACACACACACACACACACACACACACACACACACACACACACACACACACACACACACACACACTATTACAAACTGCAGGATTTGGGAATGGGAATTAATGCTATTGGCAGTTAATAAACGCTATTGGCATTCCTTCTTCTCTCACATAGAGAAAGGGAAGTCTTTTCTAAGATGGAAACCTGATGAAACAAGTGCCTGCTTGTGTCATCTAAGAACAAAGAATGCCCCTTTTGTCCCCCTTCAGAAACTTCTAATTCACCGGTGGAATTCCTAGCCACTTTATGTGGATGGCTTTCAAAGACTGGACCCATTCACGGAGGATGGGTCTACCACTAGCTACAAGGCATGGTAGTTCTGTGCGACCTCCTGTTTCAGCAGCAGTTTCAGCCTCCCTCCTTAATACCATTTGCTGGGGAGCAATGGGGGGAGAGAAGTATGCCTGCCTCCTCTCCTGCTTGGTGGACTTTCCAGAGGCAAGGACTGTGGGAGACAAGATGCTGGACTAGATGGGCCTCTGGCGTGATCTTTTCTTACATTCTTCAGTTAGTTTTGTTCATACGCAAACGTATGCAGATTTAAACAATCCAGTGAAACTCCCCTGGTTAATCTGTTATGCCAATTTTAATCACGTAACTAAGCCACAGCCATGAGATCTAGAAAGGAGCTTTCAGGTCCAGAGGTGGCCTGCAAGATGGTAGATGCCAAAGACAAACAACTGGAGATGGCTCACTCCACACTGCTCTGCTTGTGACCCTCTCTGTAGCATCTCCCTAGACACTTCCAGAGAGAGCTCACCTTTGATCTCACCCAGTCTGGCCACTTTCTTGAGAAGGAAACATAAAAGAGTCTCCCTAGAGGAGCTATAGGATATTATTTTGCTTCTTTCACTTTGGGGCATTGAACATAATTCGGGACATAATTCAAGAGCATGCAAGCCATAATGTGTTTTCTTTTTTTTGGGAGGGGGGTTCCACTATTACCCCAGTAACATTTCCTTTGGAGTACACTTGGTGATGGTCGCTTCCCAAACTAAGGTACAACTACTCATCAACACTTTTAGGGACTAAAAGCATTTCTCCCAGTTTGGCAAATTTTGTCTTCTTATTTATTTTTCACATTTTTATGTGAAAGCCCTTCCTCCAAGGAGCTCAGAGTGGTGTACGTATTTCCTCCCCTCCTTTTTGTCCTCACAACAACCCTGTGAGGTAGGCGAGGCTGAGATATAGTGACTGGCCCAAGGTCACCCAGGAAGCTTCGTGGCTGAGCGGGGATTTGAACCTGGATCTTCCAGGTCTAAGTCCGACTCCCAAACCACTACACCATCCTGGCCATGACCCAAGAAGCAAGAGTAAAAACCCTGCCCTGGGAGAAACTCTTTTAGGAAGATGATTCCCCACCCAAACACACAAATATGCACAAACCCCTTACACTGTAGGATCCGAGCTTCCACATTCTTGAGGTGGGACATGGAGGTGGGCCGCCAGGCAGGTAGCCAGCTACCCAGCCAGCCTTGGGACCTAGGAGGAGAAGACAAACATAAGGGAAGGTGGATTGACATACAGCTTGAAGAGTTGGCGAGAGGGGGAAAAAAAAAAAGAACCGGAAGTGCTGCTCAACGGAATGGCAGAAAGCCATCGTCCGTAGCAAGCTCTTGCAGTGCTGCCGTACGAGCCAATCTTGCAGGGCAGTTGGAAGGATGACTCCAATAAAGTTAACGTAGCACAATTCGAACTCTCTCAAATAGGGGTCAGCAGAACGACCTTGGAGTAGATCGGTGAGGGTTTCTGAACCCAATTGCTTAACAACAGTAGGATACAGGATATAGTCCTTTAGGCCGGCCGCTTAAAGTTACACAGGATTACGCTGCCAACAGGCAAAGAGTCTGCTGAGTCACTCTTCTGCCCTATCTCTGCCGAGTCACTTCTGACTCCCCGCCCACCTGCTGCCCTGAAACAGGGACAATGTAGACACCCACTGATACCACCCAGGAGCTAGACTGCAAGAACAGGTCACCCAGTACCCATTCCAGAAACCTTCTCCAACTCTACACAAGTCCACTGCCCTAGCTTCCTCTATCCCAATCACTCTCAAGTATTAATATAACTGAGCATAACCTTATTTCTTTATTTTTCACATTTTTATACTGCCCTTCCTCCAAGGAGCTCAGGGTGGTATACATGGTTCCTTCCCTCCTTTTGTCCTCACAACAACCCTGTGAGGTAGGTAAAGCTGATTGTGACTGGCCCAAGGTCACCCAGGAAGCTTCATGGCTGAGTGGGGATTTGAACCAGGATATTCCAGGTCTAAGTCCAACTCTTGAACCACTACACCATCTTGGCTCTTCAGTTATTAATCAGTTATTATTAATAACTTAATTAAGTTTCATTAAGTTAATCAGTTATTATTCAGTTATGCAATCTTCAGTTCTACTTCAAAGCTCTGGCCCGTTCTCTTTCCAACCAGTGCTCCATTCTCTGCTCCACTGCCTCAGTCCTGGAATACGTAATGATCTGAAGGCACAAGAAGCACGTCTGAGCATAACCAGAGCATTTTCTTTTATAGACCAGCGGCTGCCTTGCCACACACAACTCCAGCACCTCTCATTTGAAAAGTAAACAGTTCCTCTGGCGTGACAAATGAGCCCCGTCTATTTAAAGAGAGATTTGCCAAGAGCTGGAAGCAGCACCTTCTAAACTGCAAGTCTTACTCTTTAGCCCCAGATGTGCAGGAGGTTTGTTATAATTTCTCAACAGGGAAGAAAAGGTAGCCTGCTCACTCTCAAATTCTCTTCACACCTCCTAGCCACAAGCCCAGCACAGAAAATAGCTCACATGGTAGTCTGGCTGAAACTGAGTCCCGGTTATAATCTGCAAACGCCCAGGCCTGAACTTCCCCCTTCCGCGTGCTTCCTGTTATTAATTAAAATCCTTTAACAACCGCCTGCCCAATTTCACCACCCCCACCTCCTTCCAACGCACCTTCATTCCCAACTTTCCTGCCCCAGTCACTCTTTCAACCCTTTCGCTTTCAATCTGACTTTGCAGGTTGTTTTTCCAGTCCATCAGGGTTTCCAAATCTGCCTGGAACATCTTCCTCCAGATGTGATGCAATGCTGGAAATTCCTGGGGGGTCCTGTTAAGATCTCCAGGACTGCGTGCAGTAATCACCTGGAGATCAATGCTGGAGATGCAAGGGCAATCCCAGAGGGTTAGCAACCCTGCTGCCACCAGCCCTGGCATTTTCTCAGTACTCCCTGCCCAACAAGAGGAAAGCAGCTTTGCAGCACTCCTATGTATGTTTTCTCTGAAGTCCTATAGGGTTCAATAGGACTTACTCTCATGTCGGTGTGCATAGAATTGAAACCTTAATCACAGTAGTCTTGCTTGAATAATGTCTTCCCAATACTCTCCCCCAAACAGCCCTGTAAAACCCAGCCAGCCTTCCACTTGTCCAAAGGTAGCATCATCCCACAGACACAGCCTAACACCCGCGCAATAAAAATCAGGATAAGCTGCAAGCTCGGAAAGATTCTCCTTAACTTCTAGTACATAGTTAAGAGAAAAATAATCAATCAACCCCAAAACACAAGATGACAACAGCACCTGTTGGAGCAAGTTAACAATAACTCCCTATAACACAACCCCCGCCCCCGGTTCCTCCCCCTTAAAACAAAATCTGTTTCGTCTCTTTAGAGAAGAGCCATGACGAGGACCAATTCAAATAAACCCAGGTGTACAGCGCTCCGAGCTGCAGAAGCCCTATATAACCAACTCAGACTCACGACTGCTCAAGGTCTTCCTCCATTTCTCCCCAAGAAGGAATACATCACAGCAGCTGGAGAGGAAGGCGTGTGTGGAAAGGGGGCGGAATTAGAACGTGGGGGCGGGGCCAGGCAGCAGAAAGTGGGCGTGGTTTACATTTTATGAATGGCGGGGTGGGGGAGGGATGGGCCGGTTGTATAACCGTCCTGGTGGGTTATATAAGGGAAGGGGGGCAGAGGAGGAGCCTCCGAAAGAGAGCGCTGCAGCCGCCCTCTCTGCCTTGCTGGAGAGAAAGGAGGAGGAGCGTTCTCTTCCTTCCTTCCTGAGGTGGAGGCAACATCACAAAGGGGGGAGGAGTCTGGCTAGGGGACCAGGATGATTGATGGCTCTGGGGAGGCGGGCTTTGTTGGAAAAGGGAAACGAGCTGGACCTTCTGCTGCACTAGTGCAAAAGGCACAGAAATACTGTAGCGGGGAGATCAGGGCTCGTTTGGAAGGCCAGCATCCTCCCCCAGAGCTTGGTTCGCAGGGTCAGAGTTCACGGCTGTGCGGGTCCCAGCTGGCAGGAGAGCGTGTTTCTGAGCATGTGCAGAGTGTCCTCCCCTCACCCATGACTGGTTGCTCTCACTCTCAGCGTCTCATGGGGAGGGGGGTTAGAGAGTGCTTAAGAGGTGGGCCATTTATAGTCGCATAAGGTAGGCGATGGCCTGCGCTTAGGGTGAGGCGCACACAGATCAAGGTATACGGTGGGGGGGGGGGTAGTAGAAGAGAAGGGGCCGGGGGGGACATAATCTTGTACCTGGCCCTTCGCCTTCTATTTATTTAAGCCAAGTCTATCCACGCCTGTTGTTACCTGTAAGAGGGCCGCTCTCAGTGCGCATGCGTAATTATCCCCACGCCCTTCCTCCGGCCGAAGAGGGAAGTCGCGCATGCGCATTTGATCACCTCTACAATAGGAAGCTTGAAACGCAAAGTTAATCAAAAAAATAATTCTATAAAGCTAGAGCTAGTCCGCATACGGTATACGCCACCTTTTTTGTCAACTACATTTCAGTATTTCCAGCTCGCTTTCAGCCAAGTGTGAGAGAGATATGATGCGTGGTACACATGCGCACAACGCAGCCCCTACCACGCATGGAGTCTTTCGGCATCAAAATTGTATTGGGCGCCAGCGAGTGAATATCTTATACGCATGCGCACAAAGCTGCCGAGACTAAAACGGGGCTTTCTGCGCATGCGGCCTCCGCATAGCGCCCCCGGAAGCGTTTGCAGCTCGTTTCCGTCCAGCTCATTTTTTTCTGTCAAGTTGTGTGGTGGTTGAGATCTGCTTGTTTGTCGCTATGTCTGGCGCGGCTTCTGGGTCCGCAGGCTCCGGGGCCAGCTCTGTGGGCTCCGTCGTGCGCCGCTTCCTGGCCGAGTACAGCAGCGGGACGCCGAGCCGCCTGAAGGTGCTGGACGCCTACCTGCTCTACGTCATGCTGACGGGGGCGCTGCAGTTCGGCTACTGCCTCGGCGTCGGCACCTTCCCCTTCAACTCCTTCCTCTCGGGCTTCATCGCCGCCGTGGGCAGCTTCATCCTGGGCGGTGAGCGGCCGGCCCCATGACGACCGCGCGAGGGGGGACCGTTGATGAGCCGTTGGAAGGGGGCGTGGTGCTGGGCAGCTGTTGCCACAACAACCTGCCGGTGGTCCTGCTCTCGTGCTGCTGGGGAGGGGGTGTGAATGATCGGAGGCCGCATGTCACCATGGAAACCGCCAGGCCATTGGCTCGCTGCTTTAGGAGGAGGAGGGGGGTTGCAAAACGACTATCACTCTTGGAAGGGGGGGAGAGAGAGATCAGATGTTGCTACTATGACAGCTGTGGGTCATCTAAGCCTGGCATCACTTTTCAGGGCACAGCCTTGGTAAGCTGTAAAAGTTAGTAAAGTGCCAGATAGGGCTACTGGCCATGGTGTCAAGGAACCAGTAACTTGTGGCTGATCTTGGTAATCAGCCAGAGCACAAGCACCAATTCTCCTTCCTTGCTTAAGGGGGCAGCATGGGTGGGTGTTGATGGCGACTCGTTTCAGAGGCTCATCCAAAGTGTCTTGGGCCCAATATAGCGGCGGTTTCTGTCCAGCTTACAGGGAATAGTGTGTTCCTTCATGCTCCTGCTGAGCCATAGAGAGGTTCCATTTAAGGTCACTCAGTTCTGAAAGGTTCCCTACCATTCTTCAGTTTGGGGAGAAAAGTGGGGAATTTGGCAAAATAGTAACAAAGTGTTCATTTGGTGGCAACCTTATGCAAGTGCATTTGTGGATCTAAGGCTGTAGTAATTACATTGGTAGAATACAAAGTTCTGGCCTGAACTGCACCTGGGAATGCAGGACACGTTTTCCTACAAGAAGATGGGTGTAACAGCAGACAGGAGGACAACTGGAATAGTTTCTTTAAAATGTGGCTTGGCTCACGATGTACCACAAGACAAGCCTCTCATCCACCTTCCTTGCAATGTACATTTGCAAGTCTGGGCTCAGTTCTTTTTCTTTAATTATACATTTTCCTCACTGTGTGGCCTACGTTGTGCGGCAAGTCATTATAATGTGCTTTTTCTCTTGTTTCTAGTTTGCTTGAGGATCCAAATCAATCCACAAAACAAGGGAGACTTTCAAGGCATTTCACCAGAACGGGCTTTTGCTGACTTCCTGTTTGCCAGTACCATCCTCCATCTTGTTGTCATCAACTTTGTGGGCTGATAAACGTATCTGAGAGGTACATATGCTAAGCAAGAGTTATGTGTTTGGGCGATTGATTTCAGTGTAAACCTACAAATATCAATGAGTGTAGGGATTGTCATATTGGCGTAGCCTGGAAAAAAGTACATGTGGTTGACTTCTCTCTCTGCCTGCCTTTCTCATACAGTTGAGGCTAGAGAGTTGTTTTGGTCATGACACAGTGCTTTGGAAGCTGGAACAGGGAGACTTGAAGGTCACAATATGATTGGGGTTACCAGAATGATTTTCTGCAATAAGATGATGTTGTCAGTTGGTACTTCATTGTGCTGTATGAAATTCTGGAACTTGGCTACAGCGTAATTTTATAATCTTCATAGTGAATGTTGATTGAAGAGATGAATTGAGCACTGGGTGGAATTTCAATCCAAGAAGAAGGATTCGTGCCTGTTTGGGTCAGTGACGTTGCTGCTTTGTCAACTGTTCAAAGCTCTGGTTAGCCTTTTCAGGTTGATAGTCATTGGCTTATGTGTGAGCTTTTAGTATGGAAGACAGCTTTTTGGATAATAAATCCATCAAATTTTTTTTATCATTCCCATGTTTTAATATAATCGTTTATTTTCTCCGTCTTCTTATAGGTCCTGAACTTTTGTTTTCGGAAGATCCCTTGCCTCACTGAAAAGGCACACTGTGCATCATGGACTCTTGATTTGTTCCTTGATGGGAAAAAGGAGAGAGATTGGAAAGATTCTCTGAACTTGGCCATTGCCTTCCATTTCCATGACCCTCAATAAACCATTTTTGTTAGATTCTTGTATCTTATCTCTGTGTAATAAGTGGAGCAGAGTGCCTGATTTGCTAGGACTTTCAGGGTGAGATCATCCTTCCATGTCTTTAACCCATGGAGGGCATCCTGGAGAAATCCCTTTAACATGCAGCATATGTTTTCATGGATTACATGGATACACCTCATCAGATCAGATACAGTGCGTTCTCTTTTAAGTAGACAGGGTGTGTGCGCATGCCATGCATGCAGACAAAGAGACATCCCCAAAAAGCAAAGATGGAGTTAAGGACTTTGAAGTGGAGGTGGTGCAGTTATTCTGTGAAGGACAATGCCAGTCATAGTAATCGTAGAGAAAGCTGTCGCCCCCTGGCTATTTTGAATGAATTAACTAATAAATGAATTGTCTGAGGCAGAAATAACTGTTTCTTAGCCTACATGGGTGGCCTGGCCCTAGACTGTCAAACAAGGAGACGAAATGGTCATGGAATATGAGGGGTATGGTGAGTGACTGTTCTTGCGTCCTCTTCTTCTTCACATAAGAATAAACATCCACAGTATTTCTTACATTCCATGGAGAGGCTACATCTTGGTGTCCTCCTGGTTTCATGTCTTTTTGAGCCCTGTTGATGTACTGTAAGCATGTTTGTATGCTTCTCTGTAGTTGTATGTAGCTCTGCATTTCTTACTATCTACCTGCTAATCTTTTAAACCACTGAACCATGAGCTGTCGATCGAAAGGTCGGCAGTTCGAATCCGTGCGACGGCTCCTGCCAACCTAGCAGTTCGAAAGCAAGAGATTGCAAGTAGATTAATAGGTACCGCGTCAGCAGAGCGGTAACAGCGTTCCATGCGCCTTGGTGTTGAGTCACACCGGCCACATGACCATGGAAACGTCTTTGGACAGCGCTGGCTCTTTGGCTTTGAAACGGAGATGAGCACCACTCCCTAGAGTCGGACACGACTAGACTTAATTGTCAAGGGATACCTTTACCTTTACCTGCATTTCTTACTATCTACCTGCTAATCTTTTTTATCATCTGGATGATGAAATCTGGATGACTTTAGTAGCAAAGTGTTTCAATCACTTGAACTGGTTGGATGGGCAAGGAAGAGTGGAGGTGTGTCTGTATGCAGTCGCTTGGAGCCAGGCTTTGCTCTTCACGAGTAACCAGCCAAGGGCTTCATGAAAACCCTGTGATGCCACATTTACTGAGTTCAGTCTAGACACCTGGCTTCAGTTGATTGGCTGTGCATGCCCTTCTTGGTCTAACAACCCTTTTATTTTTTTGCCTGCTTGACAATTTTGATTTCTTTCCTTTTATTCTGCTGCCATCTGGTGCCTGGTTCTGGGAATTGCATCCATCAACTTCTGTGTCTTAACTACAGTACTATATATGAATTGGCAGAAATAGAATTGCCCTGAATTCTTGAAAAATGTACCAAGGACTCCAGCAAATAAAATGGATGCTCATTTTGGGCACCACAGGGCTTGATATTCAAACCTACTTCTGATAACCCTAAAACCAACCTTGCAATCCTTGATACAGTAGTAAATGAATGCTTGTGCAAACACGGATCCAAATCCTACATTTACTGTGGATTCTGAACCAGTCCAAACATCCAGTAGGACTTATTGTTAGGCTTACTGAACACAATGGGGCTTGCTTCTGAGTAGACATGCCTAGGATTGTGCTCTAAAGATTAACAAGCTACACCTGCCCACATTCCTTCTCCTAAAGGTCTAGCACTCTGTCCTGGTTGGAGATCTGGTAAGCCTACTTCTAGTACACTTTTACAGGACGGTATCTTTCTCACACTCATGCACAGTTGAGTGCCCCTGAACCCTTGTGCACCTTCAACTTCTGGTTCAGCTTTTTCCCTGAAATGCTCTGTTTATACATATATGGAGATGACATTTGCAATCCATTCCCTCTGCAATGCCTTAATGTAAATGCACACGCCCCAGGCAGCAAGGCCTTTATTAACAAGACAGATAATTGCATCCTCCCCCATTCAGGAATTTAGAAGTGGATTGTTAATAAAGGCCTTGATGGGAGTGAGTGAGGGGAAAGGCCAAAGCTGCAGAGGCTTATTCAAGATAGCCACAGACCATTTTAGGAACCTCTGTTGGTTTAGCACTTATTGCTGCAAAGCAAGGATTGAAAGGTTGTCAGCGGCACTGCCTGTTGAAATCTATTCAGCTATCTAAGGCCCAAATCTCTAAGGGGCCTCAACTTCCATGTCCTGCACAGTCTGCCCTTCTTTGGGACTACCAGATACGTCTGTTCCTTTGGCATAATTTATTTTGGATTAAACATGCAACTTTGCATACAAGATTTACAGTGCACTCCTATACTGTACATGTTTGTGTTTTATTTTTCACATTTTTAGACCACCCTTCCTCCAAAGAGCTCGGGATGGTATACAAGTTTCCTCCCCTCCTTTTTGTCCTCACAACAACCCTGTGAGGTAGGTGAGGCTGAGAGATAGTGACTGGCCTAAGGTTTGGCCCATGTTTGCTCAGAAGCAAGTCTCACTGTGTTCAATGAGGCTTACTCCCAGGTAAGTGTGCTTAGGATTGCAGCCTTAATAATAGCCACTGGCTTAGATGGCTTTATTTATTTTATTTATTTATTTAAAAAATTTATATCCCGCCTTATCTCATGCCGAGGCAAATGCCCAAGGCGGCTTACAACAAAAATTAAAAACAGTTTAAAATACAAACAGTTTAAATACATAATTTAAAAACAATAAAAACAATAATATCAATAAAAACCACTGGGGGGCAACAGTAGGGAGCACAAAAGCAACATGGCAGAGCATCTTGAGACACAGGAGGCAGGCTACAACCCATCACCCAAACGCAAGACGAAACAAAAATGTTTTGAGCCCTCGCCGAAAAGTCATGAGGGAGGGAGTGGTTCTCAAATCCCCTGGCAGGGAGTTCCACAGTTGTGGCGCCACAGCAGAGAAAGCTCGCCCACGTGTTGCCACTCCCCTAACTTGCGATAGAGGTGGTACACGCAGGAGAGCCCCCTCAGATGACCTAAGAGAGCGGGCCGGAATGTATGGGAGAAGGCGGTCCCTCAGATATCCTGGACCCAAACCGTGAAGGGCTTTAAAGGTCATTACCAGCACCTTGAATTGGGCTCGGAACCGAATGGGCAGCCAGTGCAGCCGCTGAAGCAGCGGCTCAACAGAGTCAAACCGCCTAGCTCCAGCAACCACCCGGGCCGCCGCATTCTGCACTAATTGCAGCTTCCGAACCGTTTTCAAGGGCAGCCCCACGTAGAGCGCGTTGCAGTAATCCAGTCTTGAAGTCACTAAGGCGTGGACCACCGTGGTCAGGTCCGATCGACTCAAGTACGGCCGCAGCTGGCGCACCAGCCGAAGCTGGGCAAACACACCCCTGGCCACAGCCGCCACCTGGCTTTCCAGGGAGAGCTGTGAATCCAGAAGTACTCCCAAGCTGCGCACCTGTTCCTGCAGGGGGAGTGCAACCCCATTCAGAACGGGCAGATGACTCAGTACCTGCATCGAAGCTTTCCTGACCAGTAGGACCTCTGTCTTTTCTGGATTCAATCTCAACCTATTAGCCCTCATCCAGACCCCAACCGCCTCCAGGCAGCGCTCTAGGACTTCCACAGCCTCCCTGGAGCGAGATGGCAAGGAGAGGTAGAGTTGGGTGTCGTCAGCATATTGGTGACACCCAACTCCGAATCCCCGGATGATCTCTCCCAACGGTTTCATGTAGATGTTGAAAAGCATGGGAGACAGAATAGAACCCTGTGGCACCCCACACTGTAAAGGGCAGGGTGCCGAACAGGCATCTCCCAGCATCACCATCTGGGACCTGTCAGCCAAGTAGGAATGGAACCACTGCAAAGCAGTGCCCCCTAGTCCCAACTCAGCCAATCGGCCCAGAAGGATACCATGGTCGATGGTATCGAAAGCCGCCGAGAGGTCCAAAAGGACCAGCAGGGATGCACTCCACCTGTCCAGTCCTCGGCGAAGATCATCCAGCAGGGCGACCAAGGCTGTCTCCGTCCCAAAGCCCCGCCTGAAGCCAGACTGAAAAGGGTCCAGATACTCCGTTTCATCTAGTATCCCCTGGAGCTGAGACGCTACCACCCGCTCAATCACCTTACCCAAAAAAGGCAGATTGGAAACTGGCCGATAGTTATTTAAATTGGAGGAATCCAAAGATGGTTTTTTCAGGAGGGGATGCACAATTGCAGTCTTCAGGATGCTAGGCATCACTCCCTCCCGCAATGATGAATTCACAATAGGTTCCACCCAGTCGGCCAGCCCAACCCGCGCAGATCGTAATAGCCAAGCTGGGCAAGGGTCAAGCGGGCACGAAGACGATCTCAAACTACAGAGGACCCTATCCACATCCTCAGGCTGTATGAGGTGAAAAGAATCCAAAACGATGGAATTGACAGATGCCGTAGGGACAACTTCTGGAACTGTTAAACCAGAGTCCAAGTCGTGGCGAATCTGAGCGATTTTATCTGCGAAGTGCCGTGCGATCTCATTGCAGCGGTCCGTTGAACACTCCAACTCACTTGCTACAGGAGCCGAGTGGAGCAGATCCCGGACAACTCGGAAGAGCTCCGCTGGCCGGCTACTCGCAGACGCAATGGTGGCAGAGAAAAACGCCTTCTTCGCTGCCATCACCGCCACGGAGTAGGCCCTAAAATGGGCTCTAGCCCGTGTTCGGTCAGATTCATCACAAGTTTTCCTCCACCGTCGCTCTAGGCGTCGGCCCAGTCGTTTCATTGCCTGCAGCTCCTCAGTAAACCAAGGAGCCGCCTTGGCTCGACGACAAGGCCGTGGCTGTTCGGGAGCGATCTGATCCAAGGCTCTAGCTGCCTCCCCATACCACAGGGCAGCCAGAGCATCAGATGAATCACTGACCCGGGAAGCTGGGAATTCCCCCAGAGCCCTCAGGAAACCATCCGGATCCATCAGTCTCCGAGGGCGGACCGTACAATTCGGTCTCCCAGCTCTGCAGGGGTGATTAAACGTTGCCAGTCTAAAACTCACCAGATAGTGATCCGTCCAAGACAGAGGAGTGATCTTAATCTCCTCCATGGGCAGATCACCATCCCCATACCCCCCAGTGAATACCAAGTCCAATGTGTGCCCCGCACCATGCGTTGGGTCCTTAATCCATTGAGACAGGCCCATGGTCGCCATGGCAGCCATGAAGTCCTGAGCCGCCGCTGTCACAGGGGCCTCGGCATGAACATTGAAGTCCCCCAGCACTAACAGGCGGGGGGACTCCAGTGCCACCGCCGAGATCACCCTGGTCAGCTCAGGTAGGGAAGCCGATGGGCAACCAGGTGGACGGTACACCAACAGCAATCCCATCCTGTCTCGCCCCTGTAGCACGATGCGGAGACACTCAAACCCGACACACTGTGGGACAGGGTATCCGGTGAGGGAGATGTAATCCCGATAGACCACAGCAACACCACCCCCTCGCCCCTGTAGCCGCGGCTGCTGCATCACCCGGTATCCCGGCGGACACAGCTGGGAAAGGTTCACACCCCCAGCCGCATCCAACCAGGTCTCCGTGATGCAAGCCAGGTCGGCACCCTCCTCCAGGATTAAATCCCGAATGAGGGAGATCTTGTTATTAACCGACCTGGCATTTAATAGCAGCAATTTAAGGCCACAGGGGTTTCTCCCAGGCGCTCCCCAGGCTCCGGGGTTGGGGGAAGGCCTAGAAAGAGGGATGGTCTGCCTATGACCATCCCACCTTCTCCTGGAACGGCCAGGCCAGCCCCCACCACCATATCGCCCTCGGCCCGTTACACTTTTTATGGTGGCGCCACTACTCCCTCGAACATCCCAACACATCTTCCCGGAAAGGGCCCACACAACACAAACACACACTTAAACAAATATAACCCCAACACACGACAGTAACACTGCCTCCAGTGTCTCTATAGCAGTTTAAGGGGTAGGGAAAAACAACCAGGAAACCACCCAGACAAGAGGCGCTCTCACCAACCCCAAGTCCAGAAGGAATCCCACTGTCCCCTATACCTCCCACTTCTCCTCACCCCCTCTCACCAGGGTTACAGAAACTGAGAACAGGGTGCAACATGAACAAAAGCATACTCTCCTTTAGAAGAGTATGAGGGGCTGACAGTGGCTGTGAGCCACAATAGCAAATAAAAGCTCTATATTCTGAGGTAGTAAACCACTGAATGCTGGGGGGGGGGGGGTATGAAGGCAACTAACTGGCCACTGTAGAAAATGGAGAGTAGTAGATGGATGTGTGGTCTGACCCTACTGGCCTGACCCTGTTGCAGAATAGCACCAAAGTTGTGGATGCAGGGCTGTGGATGCAAACTGAACATCCAGCATCAGGAGGACAGGAGGGAAGTAACCAAATAACTCCCTCTTTCTGCCATAGGCTGGGATGGGGGAGAGAGAGAGAGATTGCATAGGCACTGCTGGGAATCCAGCAATTAAATGAACAGAATTGGCATATTTCTGACAAGGAAAGACAAATATCTGAATGTGACCCTTTCAAAAAGGGTCAGGAGGTTTGTTTGCTCCTTTTCTCATTTCCAGCTTGCCCACAACTGAAGCAGCCACAAAGTTATTCTTAGTTCTTTTAGTCCTTTGGTGGTGGTATACTTAGCTGCCTTTTCCCCCCACCCCATTGTTGCAGCTGGAGTTCAGCTGGTAGCTTTGTGGTCTCTGCCTCATCGCCAGGCAGCACCTTCCGCACCCCGGCTTGTGGTCTAACGTTCTCCCCACCTCCCATTCCGCCACGTGTGCTCTGCCACGTGCCACCTCTGTGAGCCGCCCCACTGCTCTTGAAAAACAAGTGTTTTCGAGAGGAAATGGTTTCTGCGGAAAGAGCTTCAAAAGCTGCCCTAGATAACGTTGCACGCTTCTGACATCATGGAAGGCGGGTGGTTGACTCTCTGACCCATTTCTGCCTTGCTTAGTTTTTCCTGCCTTCCTGTCTAGCTGCCAGGTGGGGTGAAAGAAAAGATATTTTTGAGAATTAATGTAAACAGCAACATGAGGATGGGGGTTGACAACACCTGTTTGAAGGTGCTTAAAATAACTGTGTTATTCTGAGCACCTGTGAATAAAGTCAGTCTTGGCCTTTCACCCGGGGTGGCTGAATTTCAAAGCCTTGTTCACCAACTGGCCTTGCCCCAGTCCTAAGTGCTGCAGTTACTCAGAAGTAAGTCCCAATTACTGGAGAGCAGCCAATGTGTTTCTATTTAGGAAGCTTCAGCTATTGGAACCAGCTTTGGGATAACCTGGCGACATGAGCAGGGTTCCTGTACCTTTTAGTCAACATTAATAAAACTAAGATCATGGCATCTGGTCCCATCAATTCCTGGCAAATAGAAGGGGCAGAAATGGAAGCAGTAACAGATTTTACTTTTTTGGGTTCCAAGATCACTGCAGACAGAGACAGCAGCCATGAAATTAAAAGACGCTCACTCCTTGGAAGGAAAGCTATGGCAAATTTAGCATAATAAAAAGCAGAGATATCACCATGCCAACAAAAGTTCGCATAGTCAGGGCGATGGTGTTCCCAGTAGCAATGTATGGTTGCGAGAGTTGGACCATAAGGAAGGCTGAGCGCCGAAGAATACTATACTGTAGATGCTTTTGAACTGTGGTGCTGGAGAAGACTCCTGAGAGTCCCTTGGACTGCTAGGAGATCAAATCAGTCAATCCTAAATGAAACCAACCCTGATTGTTCCCTGGAAGGACAGGTACTGAGGCTGAAGCTCAAATATTTTGGCCACCTAATGCGAAGAGAGGACTCTCTGGAGAAGACTCTGATGCTGGGAAAGATTGAAGGCAAAAGGAGAAGGGGAAGGCAAAGGATGAGATGGTTAGACAGCATCACCGATGCAACGAACATGAACATGAGCGAACTCAGGAAGATAGTGGAGGACAGGAAGGCCTGGTGGGATATGGTCCATGGGATCACAAAGGGTCGGACACGACTGAACAACAACAAAAGAGAGAATTTTGCCAGGTGCAGTTTTTCTCACTGTGCCATGCCAAGTTATCCCTGCCCAACTTGCCTATCCTAACAGCCCTGACTTCTGTTGCACCTGATCATCTTGTACATCTTAAATTTCCTATCTATAGAACGGTGAAAAATAGCAATCTGCCAGGTGAAAGCTTAGGAGTCAGCAGGACCTTGTAAGTGCCTGATAGAAGGAATCTGCTGCTTGACCTTTGTGCTGGCCTTAATGTGTTGTATTGGGCACCTGGCTTTTTGTACCCCTTGTCTGTAGCTGTTCTTTGTTCGTAGCTTTACTAAAGAAGTTTAGTTTGAAGAGCAGCATAGCCTTTGGCAGCCTTCTAAACTGACCAGTATAATGGGCAGAGGATGGTAGGGAGGAGACTGTGGCTGGGTGGCTGCTATGCTTTGGAGCTGGAAGATCCAGGTTCAAATCTCCGCTCAGCCACGAAGCTTCCTGGGTGACCTTGGGCCAGTCACTATCTCTCAGCCCCACCTACTTCACAGGGTTGTTGTGAGGCCAAAAAGGAGGGGAGGAAATATGTACACCACTCTGAGCTCCTTGGAGGAAGGGCGGTATAAAAATGTGAAAAATAAAATAAAAAATAAACATAGAATGGTAGATCTGGAAGGGATCGAAAAGGCGACTAGCTCCGCTATGTGCCACACAACAGGGCTAGCCTATGCAGCGTCCCTCCTCCCGTGTAGGTTGAGTTAATGTGGACAAGTTCTAGGAACATATGCTTAGGATTGCAGTCCTAGGCTACATCTGCCTACACATTTACGTAGGTGGAACATCTAGTTCAGTGGTTCTCAAACTTTTTAGCACTGGGAGCCGCTTTTTAAAATGACACTCTATTGGGACCCACCTAGCTTTACGAGTCGCTCAAACATTTATCTCCCTATATTTACACAAGCTTGCAAACTGCAGGAGCTCAGCTGTTTGCAGGGTAATGAGCTATCTTGCAAACTGCAAGAGGTCAGCTCTTTGAAGGGCAATCAGTAGCTATCTGATTTTTGAATAGCCTCAGGGCTTGTGGCAATTACTTATCTGATCTTTCCATCATCTGGGACCCACCAGAAATCAGGTCGGGACCCACTAAGTGGGTCCCAACCCACAGTTTGAGAAACACTGGTCTAGTTAAATCAGTGGGGCTTATATCTGAGTAGACATGCCTAGAATGGTGTCATTAGTTTCATTTTGTGCTTTTCTTCAAAAATGGCAAAAACGTCAGGGTTGACAATCTGACGTTTTTGCCATTTGTGCTCAGCACAAGTCCTGAGCAGTTTCTGAGAATTGACCGGGGAGGAGGGAAACCCTTCATGATTTCACGTTGGCCGGGCTTCATTAGAGCCAGGTTCTTCTAGACTCTTCTAATCTAGAGCCTATTCTCAATGTGAAAGTTTTGGTTCTGGAATGTATGAAGCCCTAGTCCAGAAGAGGGCTGTTGAGCCAATGCGAAGGGCCCAAGCCCAGAGGAAGGGCAGCAGCTTCTCCTATTGCAGCAGAGTCGGGGCAAATGTGACCTCCAGCACAGTCTGCATGTGGCAGCTTATCACTGCGGTGTATGTGTAGCCACCATGCTCCATGCAATGTGGTCTTGGTGTTTCTTCTGGACCAGAAACTTCTAAGTAGTCTGTAACCCCTGACCTTCTTCCCCATCTCCTTCCACCCACTCCTCCTCGAGGTCAGTGGCAACAACAGACAGTTTGAGATATATCTCAAGCCAGGATGAGCCAGGATGGTGTAGTGGTTTGGGAGTCGGACTTAGACCTGGAAGATCCAGGTTCAAATCCCCGCTCAGCCACAAAGCTTCCTGGGTGACCTTGGGCCAGTCACTATCTCTCAGCCCCACCTACCTCACAGGGTTGTTGTGAGGACAAAAGGAGGGGAGGAAATATGTACACCACTCTGAGCTCCTTGGAGGAAGGGCGGTATAAAAATGTGAAAAAAAATATATCTGTAATAATCTTTGTAAGTTTCCTCCCTGGTTTACAGTGGGGAGTTTGTCTGAAATGTGCTTTGAGTCATAGAAGCAGGGAGGCTGGAGGAAGAAAAATCAGCACCCAATTGCCTCTTAATGATTCATTGCAAGCCATCTTGCTCTAGCATGTCTGTGTGAAGGAATGGGTGTAGAAGGACCATGTGCAGAGTGCATTTCACTCACCACTGATTACCACTATCAAGCCCACCTGGCTTCACCTCTCCACCATTTGGAGTTAACATTAACTGTGAAATTAAGGACTGAAATGGGCCTCATGCTTAGGAAAACTGAAACCTCAAACATTTCTAACAAATACCATGCGTGAATAAGCCCCACATCTTCACATTACAGAAAAAAAAGGGTTGTGGAGGGTGGCAGGTCTCAGAGAACGTGAGGAAGGATAAGATCTGTTCTTGATACCAAGACGCAAGCAAAGTGGGCAACTTGGAATCTGTGCAGCGCCTTTCCTTCACTACTCAGCAATAATCACCCAGCTTAGGTAGGCTTACCAGATCTCCAACCGGGACAGAGTGCTAGACCTTTAGGAGAAGGAATGTGGGCAGGTATAGCTTGTTAAACCTGAGAGCACAATCCTAGGCATGTCTACTCAGAAGCAAGCCTCACTGAACACAATGGGGCTTGCTTCTGAGTAGACATGCCTAGGATTGTGCTCTAGGATTTAACAAGCTACACCTGCCTACATTCCTTCTCCTAAAGGTCTAGCACTCTGTCCCGGTTGGAGATCTGGTAAGCCTAAGCTTAGGGCAGTGGTTCCCAAAGTGGGAGGTGTGGCTCCCAGGGGAGCCTCGGAGTGCCACAGAATCCTCTCGGAATACAGTACAATGCCAATTGGCAGGCATCCACATAATGTAATGGGGAGCCACAGTCCATGGTTGCCAATGGTCAAGGGAGCCACGGGTCAAAAAAGTTTGGGAAACACTAGCTTAGGGGATGAGTTGAGGGTAGAGGGTGTCGCCCGGGAAGCAGAGTTCTGTCATTTCTCATTTTAACAACAAATTGCTGGCACACAGCCCCAGGCATAGGGTGCACTATTGGTGCATCATCTCAGGCCTATGCTTTCCAACATATCTTGAGATCAATGTGTGTTTCAGCAAATAGTATATTCATATTAAATGTGTGTTCTTTGTAAGTCTGTTGCACGACATCCTTACACTTATGCTGGATTTAAAATTTGAGATCCTATTCTCCAGGTTGACAAACAGCCTTTTCCTTAGTGGAGAAAGTCCAGCCGGCTAATACATTTCAGTACTCCAGGGTGATCTTCGATCCCTCCACCCTCCCCATTGGGCAGACAGAAGTACATGTGAAGGCAACAGCCCTCTTTGAGAGCAGAGCTCAGGTGCTACTTTGGAAAAGGAATTCAGAATGGCACATTTCCACTGCAACTTTATTGTCATTCCTTCAACTGTTTAGAGGCCTTTCAGATACCTCAATAGGTATGTATCTGCATTAGACCATCGCACTAAGGCACACTTGTGGTTTGATGTTCCTGTTGGTCTAAAGACGCAACCTCTCCGTTCTGAATGGAGTATCACTTTTGGGTCATGCAGAATCTAGGCATAGACGAGCACTTGAAAACCTGGCACTGAAATTCCAGTGAAATGTTTTGTTTAAGCTAAAGGTTAAAATTCAAGGTAAGATAAAGATAAAATTTAAGCATATCAGGTGTATACAGAGTGTTTGTTTACTGTTTCACATTTCCTTAGAAGTGGACGCTCCCTTTTCTCCCCATGGACTCTTGGTTCTCTTCACCACAAAATGCCCCTGAATGTTGTCAGCACTGACTGAAGTGCTTCCTGGATATTTCCCCCCCAACATGATGTAATGACATTAAGCCCAGGAGGACCTGTTGAAAACCTC
Organism: Plestiodon gilberti rubricaudatus; assembly: GCA_026170595.1. Lineage (NCBI taxonomy): Eukaryota > Metazoa > Chordata > Lepidosauria > Squamata > Scincidae > Plestiodon > Plestiodon gilberti. Next base: position 5,400,399 of record JANXHW010000006.1, read on the forward strand.
CAGGATTGCTTTTGATCATCACCTGGAGTTCAATATTGATTCCGAGAGGGGTGGTAACCCTAAGCCTACATTCTTGTTTCTGATTTACCCTCTTTTTTTTTCTTTTTTTTTTTGCTTGTTGATGTTCAGGAAAAGCCCTCAGAACCATGAAGACCATACATTAGGATTCAAGAATATAGATCTGTATCTTTAATATTCAGTAAAATACAGGATTTTTTTATAGATTATATTTAGAAGACTATAATACAGAAGAACACAGGAAGTCCATTTGCAAACCTCTCTCTCTCTCTCTCTCCCTCCCTCCCTCCTATGCTCTGAATAGTTGCCTGACAAGCAAGAAATTAGAATGCAATTTTTTGGGGGGCAGCGTTTTCTTTTGTTCTTTGCAAGAATAAAAATTAGCAATCTTCACTTGAACAAATGCTGGAAGGTTGTAGCATGGTTCTCTCCAACTGAGTACAGCTCATCTTCTCCAAGTTTGCTTTCAGATGAAGTGGCTATAATACAGGTGTCATTGTTGGAGTGGGTGTTCTTTCACATTATCTCACCCAGATATATCTCCCCATTATTAATTTTTCTTCATTTCTGAAAGGGAAGCAGAGAAGGAGACTTTTGGTTAAAAAGGAGCTGAGCCTCTATAAGAACAGCCTCTACAAAGCCAATGCACAAGAGAGGCATAGCCAGCAGCACAAAGTTACACGCGTGAAAGAGATGAAATATGAAGACAGGCTTTCAGTTACAGGTGGGCCCCCATATCCACGGATTCGCTATCCACAGTTTGTTACCCACGGATGGTGGGGAACCACCACCCCCAGGCTTTTACTTTTTCCCCAGTAAGCTTAATTTCTTCCTTAAACAGGAGAACAAGAGGCTTATTATACAAGAGGTGGGGCTTATTGCAGGCAAATAGAACAAGACTAAGTCCTAGAGAGGTTCTACAACAGGGGTGTGGAACCTATTTGCAGTGGGGGGCCATTTCCCCATTGGGAAAATTGGCTGCAGGCCGCCCATAAAGGCGGCCGAAATTTTTGCCCCCCCACCGCAAATTTGACACACACACCCCCGCAAATTTACCACTCCCTCCCTCCCACCCACGGACCACTCTCTCTCCCTCCCACCCACCCACGGCCGCTTACCTGAGGCTCCGGGCGGCGGCGGCGGCAACTGCCGCCGCCTTCCCGCGTTACCTCTAGTTTAAATTGGCCTCTCTGCAGGTGCGCAGATCGCCGTTGAGGCCGAGAGACTGCCCTCTCGGCCTCAACGGCGATCTGCGCAGCTGCAGAAAGGCCGAGTTCAGAAGAAGAAGGTGCCGACGTCACCTCGGCACCTTCTCCTTCTGAAAGCGGCCTTTCTGCAGCTGCGCAGATCGCCGTTGAGGCCAAGAGGGCAATCTCTCGGCCTCAACGGCGATCTGCGCACCTGCAGATAGGCCGATTTTAAAAGGGACTAGGCGGGTGGTGGCGGAGCCTCCGGTCCCGCGGGCCGGAGGTTCCCCACCCCTGCTCTACAAGGTTAACAGAAATCTTGTAAAGCCTCTCTAGGACTTAGTCTCGTTCTGCTTGCCTGCAATGGAGGCTGCTTCTCTGTTTGTTTTAAGGAAGAAACAAAGCTTGCTGAAAGAAAAATAAGAGCTGGGGGGGGCACGTATGCCTGCCCGCAGGGGAGGCTGGGCAGGGGGCCCTCAGGAAACCATGGAGGGGGTGTTCGCTCCTATCCACGGTTTCAAATATCCACAGAGGGGCCTGGAACATATCTCCAGCGGATATGGGGGAGTACTGTACTGGGTTTCTGATTGTCACTGAAGTTCATCTAGTTCCCTAGATATCTTTATACATTATATACTTTAATTATAACATGAGCATCCGGAATCAGATCACAAGTGCATCTGAGCCAGTATCCTGTCAGACAGATGAACATGTGAAAGCCCTCCCTGGAATCTGGTATTCAGAAGTATATTGTCTCTGAATGTGGAAGCCTACTTAGCTCGCACATCAATACATTTTAATCATAGTTATCCTCCATGCATCCTTCCTTCCTTCCAACCACTTAAGCTACTGGCCATCTTCCCAACTTGGGCAGCAAACCCAATGTTTCCATGACCATCAGTCTGGATGCAAGGCCAACCCTGCACAACTTCACACTAACATCTTGTAACTCCATCACTGTGAGAGGGTTGGGAGCAATCATGATTCCACCAAGGTCATGCCATACCTTATGGACAGCTACGAGTCTTTGCAAGATGTGGATGTCATCTGGGGAAAACCTAAAAGCTCCTAGGAGAATCTGACTTAATTCTCAGTGAGGCAGTAAATCTGTGTCTGGGCTGTACCACTTCAGACTGCTAGTGGGGGCTCCCATGAATGACTATATATACCTCTAGTGAAGTAAAATGTATAACGAAACAAAACAAAAACACCCTTCTATAGAGAAGAGTCAATGTCAGAGAAAAGGCTGTGCTTTGACTCCCTTCCCTGGCATCTCATTTTCGATACGAAGGGAATGTTTTGCTTCATTCTCAAGTGGCCCAGTCCAGGCACAGGTGACTGACCTAGTTGGACTAATAGCGTGATTCAGCATCAAGCAGCTTTATATTTTCAGGTTTACCACTTCAGCAAGGGCTACGGCTGTGTGTCATGAGGCCTTGTGCCATGAGGCCTGCTGGTGCTATGGAACAGAGATCTTTCAAAAGGAGGCCTCTAGCTTAACATTGGTGACCTTCCTAGAACGGATGGACAGTTTGTGGTACCTGAAGGTGTCTCATTCTTCAGTGGGCTCAATAATAGAGCTTGCCAAAGCAACACTTCTGAAATTAGATTCAAATTGGGACTCTCTCAATGAATTGGGAAAAAGAGGCCAGCTAAGAATGATTCTAGCTCTCATCAAACTTGTGTTATGGATCACCAGAATCAGGATCTAGGTCGTCTTTCAGCCTATGTGTAGATTCACATGGAAAAACTGGGTTGTGCCTAAAGGGTCTGTATCAAAGCTATGGACATATTAAGCAATTTGTCCTTGTCCTATGAGCGCCACACTTACCTCAGCGGGACCACAGGCGGAAAGTGAGTAGTAGGTTGATAGCAACAGTCTTGAAGAAAATAACTCTCAATCCCAGCACCGTGAGCGAGAGAAGATTCAGTCTCTCATCTGAGGATTTAAAAAAATGGAAAGACAGAACAAATGTCACTGGAGAACAAATGTCTGTATGCAAGCTACTGCTTTAGTTTTTTATAAGCCTCATGGCGGACTCATGCAACAAGTGGCTTTTTGTGGGGGTTTTCTTCTTCAAATAAGCGGTAATTTTTATAGGCCCATAATATAGGAATCTGGCAGAACGCGATTGCCTGAAGTCATATGAGCTTTCTGGCACTTTCAGTCCAGCCCCACAAATGGGCCCCGATCCAAGGATGCTCCAGTGCCACAAAGTGTTGGAGAAGACTCCTGCTGTGGCAGAAGTGGAAGTGTGTGAAAAGCACCCTGTGTGGCAGAGCCACACCACATGCGCATAAAACTCCATATATCCCGTCTTGCCTCTGAAGTGTGCAGCAGCCGCCGCCGCCACCGGTAATAACATGAGTATGTTTGGCCTCACACGCAACAATCCTGGGCAACAGGATCTGAAGCAGATGTGGAACAGCTGTTCCACCCTGGCACACCACAAGGCTCCTAGTACTTGCTCTCAAGCTCACCAGGTTTTGATTGCCAAAATATTGGGATGGGATGGGCCAGAGGCCGGAACCCAAAGCACACTGGTGAACCAGGATGGAGGAAGCCAGCAGGGAGGTGGGTGAGAGAACAATCCCTGTTGCTCGGTCATCCCCTCCTTTTCCTGGTCTTTGGCTTCCCTGCTTTGCTTCTCTCATCCGAGCCTGTGCAGGCAACTGCAGATCAAGGGCACCACACGGTGTGTCTCACAAGCAGTCTGTGAAATAGCCTCCAAGGGGCAAACGCACCACCACGATCCTTTAATACACACACGTGGACTACAGAGTGCAAACGTGCGCAGCTGCTCAAGGGACAGTTTTCAAGCCAGTATTACAATTTCACTCCATGTTGTTGCTTCGATCCCTCTTCTACATACCTGTCTGAAAACTTGTCTGCTCTCCTGAACAGGCATCAGCAGTACCTGCAGATAATGGTAATTAATAATAATTAATCAAGATATCTGCAACAGGAATTAAAAAAAAATATCTCCATGAGGAGAAGAATATAGAACACAGGAACAGACAGTATCTTCTTCCATTGTAGGCATGCATTTTATTCTTCAACAAGCATGGTGGGGGGATCAATCAATCATAACCTGAATACACAGTCCACTGCATCATTAAAAAGTGATCCAAACTTTAGTCCATCCATTCTGTTTGCTTTCCAGTACTCCTAGTTCTAACAAATGCCGGGAGTGATCCAGACAAAGCACTTTGAAGTGAAATTGATTTCATGGAGACAGTGATGTTTCTCCGGATGAAGTCAATGGCATTTTTCTGCCTCTCATTTTTATCTTGCCCTTCTTCCAATGAACTTAGGACATGTACACGGTAACTCCCCCCCCCACTCCATCTTCTCATAACAACCCTTTCAGGTAGATATAACAAGGGGTGTAGTGTAACTGGAGACTTTCAGCTTCCAATCTTTTAGATTGTTTTCCTTGACAATCTTTCTGGAAGGAGGAAACGAAACGTTGGAGTTTTAACTACTGGACTTTGGATTTTAACAGTATTTGCCTGCCTGTGGATTTTATCAACGAAAAGTGCAAGCAGTTTGTAATTTTGCCTGCCTGTATTTCTTAACAACGAAAGACACAAGCAGTTTGGTAATTTTGTTTTTATTCAAGTCAGTTTATTTTATATACATGGCTATGTTGCCCGTGATACCCAAGTCCTTGTTCATAATTGCTAGCCATGAAAGTTTCCATGCAAAAACTTTCAGCTTCACTTCTCTTACCCATTCCCGAGTCAGGGGAAAGCTTTGCATTTTCCAAAGTTTGCCTAGCATTGCTAGGCTGGTTTATAAACACTAAACTACATTTATGTAAGTTGCATTCTTGCATTTGTAACTCGCTCCACTTATGAAGAAAAAAAAAAACTTGTCTACCACCCCAAAGGAGTGTTTGGCAGCGGGTTGGGCTTGGACAAAGGCCATATTTAGAAGTACACACATCTTCATGCACTGCAATGGAGACAAACCATGCAAAGCACCAATTCTAAATTGCAGAGGCGGCCATGGAAGCAACACGAGTTTCATTTTAATATTGTTCATGGGAGAACGATGTTGCAAATGTACCCCCAAAGAAGAGCTCTGAAAGCTGTTCCTGAGAATTTCAGGCTCCCCTGTTCTGCTATTCTCATTCTGCCTCTTACATTTCAACAATAGCAGTGGACTTCACACCCAGTCAGCTGTGCTGAAATCATTGGGTATAATGGAGATTCTCTGCCTTCAGGGAATACTTTTCACTGGGTATATTGGAGATTCTCTGCCTTCAGGGAATACTTTTCACTGGGTATATTGGAGATTCTCTGCCTTCAGGGAATACTTTTCACTGGGTATATTGGAGATTCTCTGCCTTCAGGGAATACTTTTCACATCAAGGAAGCCAGCTGTACAGAGCCAGGATGGTGTTGTGGTTCTGGAGTTGGACTTTGACCTGGATGATCCAGGTTCAAATCCCTGCTGAGCCATGACGCTTCATGGGTGACCTTGGGCCAGTCACTGTCTCTCAGCCTCACCTACTTCACAGGGTTGTTGTGAGGACAAAAGGAGGCAAGGCACTATGGCACACCACCCTGAGCTCCTTGGAGGAAGGGCGGTATTAAAATATGAAAAATATATAAACAAACGTTGACTGCCTTTCAAGGAACCCCTAAGAGCTGCAAAAGATTCTGGTGCATGGTCTACTTCATAAGCAGAGCTGGCCAAAACAAGGCCTGTTGGGCCTCACGGTTGCCCCACTGTACTGAGAAAGCCACCCGGGCCACTCTCAACTCTCCTGTTGCTGCACGTTGCACAGGAAAGGTCGGCAGTGGCAGGCAAACTCTTGTTCAGGCAAGGCTATCTGTCATGAGTCCTATTCTCGAGAAGGAGCTCCTAATAAGCTTGCTAGGAATCCTAGGGTTCTCCAGAACACAGTTTGAAAGCTGCTGAGTTATGACATACCCTCTATACACTCTGAAAAAGAAGGGGGACACACCTGAATTTTAGCAAGCTGTGCAACTGGAGGGCACCTATTTTCATTATCTGCTTACCGTTCTTTGCCGTGAATTCCCTTTCATCATGTTCAGCAAGACAATGAAGGTTTTGAGGGTTTTTGTTCCAAAGGACTGCACCATAACTGGCTTCTCCTTCTACGACCACGACTGAACTGTTCGTTTCCATATGGTCTGAACCATCAGAGCTCACTCTGATGCTGCCAGGAGAATAATCGGTGAAGAGGCAAGCGGACAGATCTTTTCCTTCATGCGCTGGCTGCAGTTCATAGACGGAAGGTTCGGATTCCGGAAGATCTAAATGAGAAAGGAAAAGATTGCCAGGAGTTAGTGACTGACCAGTAGTACTGGAAATTTATATCATTGGCCATGAAGTCTCTGACAATTTTGTATCAATAGTAATGGGCACTGGCATTTTTTTTTCTTATTACTGCCCCTTCTTGTGGTCTCCAGTCTCTGGCTGATCTTTAGCATTATGCTACCAAGGCATCAGCAATGGGATGGGCCTTCTAAAGTGCCTTTCATTTTTGGATTGATATTCAACTGCTACCAAGAGTCAGGGCCTGGCCTCTAGTCAGGAAATGCAATTGTGCTTCTGATCACGATCATCATCTGTTGCAGAGGGAGAGAAGGAAGGGCAAGGACTAGATTTGGGAAGGCCACTCTCTTCGCTCGGATTAAAAAGTGACTAGATCTTTGGTGAAGAAGAGTATAAGTACACATTTGGCAGACCCAGATGCGAAGAACCACCCAACTCATTTCATACACCCGAGGGAGGTTTGGACTCCTGTTTTCCAAAGAGCAGCCCCACCAGACCTTATTGCAAACATCTTTTGAAACCAATGATGTTTCATAAGCAGTCTGCGATATGGCGGGGTCGTGGGTGGGGAGGAGGTGCCTGTCATTTAAAGCAGGGGTTCTCAACCCCTTCCCGGCCGAGTACCACCTCCGATGCCACTCTCCTGCTGAGTACCACCGGAAGTGGCTGGTGATGACATCATCGCCAGTTACTTCTGGGTTTTCAGAGGCCAGAAAACATAGGTAGGAGGTTCTGGGCAGGTGGGAGGGCCCTTCTCACCATTCCTGAGAGGCTCGGCCAAAGGCAGGAGCCTCTCAGGAGCAAAAACGTGCCGCCGAAAGCACTGCATCGGAGCGGGGTTCCAGTGGTCCAGCAGTCTAAGTACCACCAGCAGTCAGCCGAAGTACCACTGGTGGTACTAGTACCACTGGTTGAGAACCCCTGATTTAAAGGAAAGAAATACAAAAAATGCGCAGGCCAAACATAAAGTGCCCCTCTGGGCACTTAAAGACCACCTAAAGTGCTTAGCCTTTAGTTGATCTGATGATTCCCAGCTGAACTTTTATTTCATTTTTCTAGTCATTCAGATCTTCTGGCTATTCTCTACTTAGCATTATTCAGACTATATCAAACTTATTTCTTATTCTTCTGGCCAACACAAATCCTCAAGGCAGCTCACAATGGAATCCCATATAAAAGAAAATAGAAAAAAAAATACCAAACAACAACAATTAAAGTTAACAAATAGAATGCATTGCCCCCACAATACATGAATGGAACAAAGCTGGGGTTTTGAGTTGTTCTGCAAGACACTTGTGGAGGTGCTTTTGCAACACACACACACACACACCTCCGTGCACTTCCTGGGCTCTTGCTCGGAGCAGCCAAGCTGTGAAAACTAGTTTCTCAGAAGCGCCCACAAAGTTCATGCCTCATTCTGGACCTCAACCCACTGCTGTTTCAGTATGAGTATAAATGCATGATTTGTACAATGATACCGCTACCCACATTGCCTGCTGTTCTGTGGGGTTTGATGATGGGGCAATGGCTGTCAAAAGTGTGCACTTGAAGGCCTGGGACAAAACTGCATGATTTTTGCTCCCATAAAGACTTAAAAAGCAGGGCCATGTATGCTCCTGTGAGGGAGAATCAAATGTTTGAGCCAGAGGAGCCCAAACTCACCAGCAAGAGATGCGGAATCATGTGACCTGGGTACAGTTAACAGCGTATCTGGATGGAGCATTCCAAATTCATGGTACTATAAACGCTCATCATTAATGTTTGTGCTACTGTTTGGCCAAGCTATAGCATTGCTACTTTAGGAGAGTGATGACCTTAGGTTAAGAATGAGTCCCGTGACTAATCCCAGCCTTTCCTTAGTGCCCCATGTTCTACTCCTCAGATATCAGCTCTCTCTCCAGACATGTTTGATCTCTCCAAAATGTGCATTATCGTGGCACGTGTGTCAATTCAAGGCCTCGTGAAAACTCAAATCTCATCACCAGGAAAGACTCTGAGCTCAGTTCCTGGAAGGAGAAGTATGGATTCCCTGGAACCAGAGCCCACTGAATGTTCTCAGGCCCTGTTCTCCATTCCTTATAAAATATGTCATATTTGCATGAAATGTCAAAGCAACTGGATTTCGATCAGAAGTCTGGAATCATGAAACAACGTCTCCATCATCTTGGTCTGTGGATGGTAGGACACAGAGGCCACACATTCGCACATACGGTGTTCCTCTTTCCAAGGCGTTCAGAATGACATGCATTGGGAAGGATTCCACTTTCTCATCACAAGGATATGGTAGCCCAAGACAGAAAGAGTGACTGGATCAATGTTACCCAGTAGGCATCATGGCTGAGCACAGACTTGAACCCAAGCCTCCCTGGGCCAAAGCTGACACTGTATCAGGTTGAAAGTCAACGACCAAGAGGCACATAAATTGGAATGAAAATAGCATATACTATTTAGCATGTAGGTGGCCAACCCATGGCACGGGTGCCACTTTGTGGCACACCGGACCTTTTGAAGTGGCACGCACTGCTGTTCCTGTTTGAGCCGAGTGCTGAAGTCCCTCTCTCTTTCTCGACCCCAGCACGCCTTTCCAAGCCTGTGGCACTAGAGGAGGTCTCTGCACCCCACTGCGCCTTAGTCTTCTTGTGCTGCCACTGTGCTTTAAATATTTTCATTACCTTAGATTTATTTTATTTAAAGTGGCACGCTCAAGATTATCTACATAAAATGTGGCACATGGCATGCCACGGGTTGGACACCACTGATTTAGCATATACTATACTACCAATATACAGTACATCGAACAAGACAACTTACTTGGAAACACAGTGAGGTTTGTTCCAGTCCCAAAGATCAGGTTTCGGTTTCTAAGCCCAGCTATATCCACACATCAGCATGCCCCGTTACAAATCGCTGCCTCTTTGGATGAGTTTTTGAAAGTATGGCAAGGAAAAGTGAGTTTGGAAAGCGAAGAAAACTTTAGAACTGGGATCCAAAGATCCCAATGCAAGTGCCCAGGGTCTTGGCTTCACTTTCAGTTGCGACCCCTCCATGCAGCACTAGAGGCTCCTCCTGAGACTTCAAGAACAACTTGGGGGGGGTGTCATCTAAGAAGCCCTGGGTGCCTGTGGGGCAGGCCCAGAAATTACACTGATCCCCACCCTGTGTGAGTGTTTTTTAATATCAAGGATAATGCTCTTGCCTCCGTCTTTCTTTAATTTGTCTCTGAAACCGACTCACCTGGCTTCACCAGTAACTTGGTGCCCTTACCAAATGCAAGATTGTAACCTATGTTTCCATAGTCACGCTACAAAAGGAAGACTTGGCAAGAAGTAGTTGAAATAGGCTTACCAGATCTCCAACCGGGACAAAGTGTTAGACCTTTAGGTGAAGGAATGTGGGCAGGTGCAGCTTGTTAAACCTTAGAGCACAATCCTAGGCATGTCTACTCAGAAGCAAGCCTTCTGAGTAGACATGCCTAGGATTGTGCTCTAAGGTTTAACAAGCTGCACCTGCCCACATTCCTTCACCTAAAGGTCTAACACTCTGTCCCGGTTGGAGATCTGGTAAGCCTAAGTTGAAAGCCGCTTGCCTGTTCTGATGGGAAACTCCAGGCCAGCAGCAAGCAGTCAAGTGTGCCTGGTCCTGCCGATGATTAAAACGGGCCTCTCTCTCTCTCTCACACACACACACACAATGCACTGCCCTCCGTGGCCATGATCCAGATGTGCAGCAGCGCTATGAGCCATAGTACAAGCCAGCTTCACATACACTCCATCCCTGAATAGGTCTATTTCCATTGCAACCCAGTGCATTGTAGCTTTCAGGCCACAAGGAATAAATGGATCAGAGGAGCAAAGATGGCATGTGCCTATCAGATTGAAAGCAAAATGGAGCCAACCCTGCTCAGGGAACTCCCTAGGTAAATGAACTGTATGGAAATAAATCAACACGAACAGTAAAGGAGGAAAATACCCCAAACAGAACAAAGCAGGGCCGGTCCAAGACCTCCTCTCACAGCACTGACTTCACAACATGGCTATCTGTCAACATTTCTAGCCGGTGCTTACTCAGTCAACCCGGGTTGATGAGGCTATCCAAGGTCTTACTTCAGTGTTTCCCAAACTGTTTTGACCATCGGTGACCATTGACCGTGGCTCCCGATGACATGATGTGGATGCCTGCCAATTGGCATTGCACGGTTTTCCGAGAGGATTCCACGGCACTCCGCGGCTCCCCTGGCTGGTATCCGCGGCTCCCCTGGGAGCCGCCTCTCCCAGTTTGGGAACCACCATCTTACTTGATGAGTTTTTGCTACATGGGGATAAACTCCATGCAGGAGAAAGTGTACACTATCCATTTCAGTTGGAAGTCCTGGGTGTTAATATTTTGGGAGAAACTGTATGAATGCTCTTCTAAGTCAGTTTATAATGGGAGATAATATGTTCAGAGCTGACTGTAAGTCAGAAGGCTAGCCTCTGTAATAAGGTATTGGAGAAGTATGAAGTCTTCCAAGTCATGTTGGTCAGGTTTTATTAGCTAGTAAATAGATAGGTGGATGGAACAGAAAAAATATACAGAACAATTTTAAAATAAAATTGTTTTCAGACTAGTCAGCTTACAAGGGGGATGATCCACCCATTCATCCATCTCAACATAAAGCTTCATCTAGCCATTAAGAGCCCAACGAAGACCTCTTTGGAAGACTGAACAGTCTGAAAATCTTGTTACCAATTCCCATCGAATGGAGGGCTGAGTTATGAAATAAACCAAGGAAAAGGGTTCAAAAATTATATAAAATTATGCATCAACACTGGCAGAAACAGAAATGTCAACTTACCAGGGATAACTACAAATTTAGTCCCACTTCCAAATAGGGTTTTCCATTCACGGCCACTACCACTATGAGATACACTTCTACAAAATGGTGCTTCTGTCATGCGCGTTGATATGCATCATCCTGCCAACCATATGGGGTATTATGTGTAGAAAATATGAAAAATTGAGTCAGAAAGTCCTTTCAGAAAGGACTTTTGCACTTCCTGCATATTCTGCGCTTCAAATCAGAAATGTCTGACTCCCTTATACAGAGATAAAAATTGGTAAAAGATTAAATTAACAAACAAAAAGTTTGGATGGATGGCTATATCAACAGAATGGAATGAAAGACATGGACAAAGGAAAGGATAGAATATGACAAGAAAAATTACTTTCAAAATAATCCGTTTCCCAATAGGATTATATGAACAGCCATATTGGATCAGCAAAACATTCTGATCACAGAAATGGCCAGTCACTGCCAGATACCTCAAGCTGGTTCATAGGGTATGATGATGGAGATTGCCAGATCGTGTTTCTTGTGCCTTGCACCTACTATCAAGTGGAACGATACAACAGAAATGTAAACATCCTAAAGAATCTCCCTCTCCCTCAAAAGTACACTCAGAGAATTATCTGGCAGCTAATGTTAGCATAAATTGAAAGTAGAGGGCAATTATTTACTTTTAATACATATACAGTTATACGCCCAGCCATCAACTACCAAAGCACTTCTCAACTACCAAAGCACTTCTCTTTCTCTCTCGCTCTCGGGCCTCTATTACTTATAGAGTTATCTATAAATTACTGCATTCATACATTGTGACAAGTTTAATCAAGGCAAAATTCCCAGAAGGATAAATATTGCTCTGTCACAATTGCCTTGAACCATGGGCATATATAACAAATCCACTTACCAGGGAAGACTATAAGTTTGGTCCCACTTCCAAATATAAATTTACCCCATCCACTACCAGTGTTAACACTGTGAGACTCAACTTTACAAAATGGTGGATGCTACACTATACTACGAAGATTGTACTGGCTCCATAAATATGGTGGGGAGGATGGGTTATTTTTCTTGCATTGAACTTACTTGGTATAACATTCACTCTGGTACCTCTTCCAAAGAACAATTTGGTACCAGCTCCTCCATAATCCACACAATGGCTAATGGTATAACAAAAACCTAGGTTTCTTCCTTATGGAAGTAGTTGGGAAGATTTGTATTTAAGAACACTTACATAAGATCATACATACCCCCCCCCCCCTTTTAGGTCCATAAGTAGATGGAATGGTGGAGCATATCAAACTATGAGGATGGTTTAATATATATTTATTTGAACTGCATTTGAATCGTTGTTCTGTTGCTTCCTTTCAGCGCAATCCTGTGTAACCTTGCACCAGTGTAAGTGCACTTATGCCAGTGTAAGGGCACTTACACCGGTGCATCTACTGGGGAAATCTTTCTGAAGACCCTTATGAGGGTTTACACTGAGATTTTTGAAGAATATGATCTAAAAACAAAAGTAAATAGGTTGAGAATGTGAAAAAATGCCCAGTGGGGATTTGGAGATATGGTTCCCCCCTCCCAACAACTCCCCCCACCCACCCTCATACCAGATCATAAACCACTTTCCAAGAGATCTTCAAAAGAGTTTGTGATATAGCATGGAGACTTGCTGTTTGAAGCAAAATTAATCATCATCATCATCATCCAACTGGGTAAACCTCTGGGTAAAGTATTCACCAGGTTCCAGGTTGACTCACCAGGTTCCACTGACAACCTCGTTCCTCTCCCAAATGCAAGCCTACTGCCCGCATAGTTAACACTGTGCTACAGGTCTTTGCAAAAAAAAGTGTTGCGCTTTCATTGGGCTGGGTCCTAAACTTTGATCACCGTTTCAACCATTACCGAATATCAAGGGGGAGGTGGGGGTCAAGTAGTCATTATAACATAGGAGCCTGTCCATTGCTGTGGGGCACCAGTGCATCCAGCTCAACTTTTGTCATCCAATATGGATCAACCCAATGTCACCAGCAGGGCACTATGCTGATCTCCAGACGCTGGGGGTTCGAATCAGCGATATATTGTTCCTTGAAAAGGGATGCCATATTTCTGGATTGGGTGGCCAACAGTGATCAAAAGATATGTACTCAGGTAGGAGCCGTTTATGCTAGTGGCTGGAGAATTTGGTTATTGTCATTAGTATTATTTACTAGGGTCCAGATAATGGCACAATTGCTTTCAGATGCCCAAACACAGCATGGACATGAGTCTCTGTGTAGCATAACAATTGATTTAAAAAAAATGGCACTGGGTGTGCCTCTTTCAATTATTACTGTTACTCATCATCATCATCATCATCATCGTTTCATACATTGCTAAGCTACAAGTTTATGTGAAACACTTCAGAATCACTTAGAGTAGCTAAACATTGTTTAATATAAAGATAGATAGATGGGTGGACCAGGCAGATACATATAGTTCAAATAATGTTGCTTTCAAGCTGTCTAGTCGGATGAGCCATCTATTATGCATCCCATTACAGACTCCTACCTAACACAGACCATGTTATGGAATAAGTCAAGAAAACAAAGACCTACAAAAGCACACAAAACCATACTTGGTCTTCATCAAACACTGGCATAAACAGAAATGACACCTTACCAGGGCCAACTACAAGTTTGGTCACTGTTTCGTCTAGCATTTGGGTGATGGGTTGATGCCCGACTTCTGGGTCTCAAGATGTTTTGCTCCATTGCGTCTCTGCTCTATGCCATCGCTCCCCCCCAGTGGTTTTTATTGTTTTTAATTAAGTTTATGTATTGTTTTAAATTATGTATTTTTATCTTTGTTGTAAGCCACCTTGGGCATTTTCCTTGGCATGGGATAAGGCAGGGTATAATTTTTTTAAATAAATAATACATATATACTTCCATTCAGCTACTTCCCAAAGAAATAGAGGTTCCCACTTGACTATGTTTTGGAATGAATCAAGGCAAAACTCTGACATGATAAATATGGTTCTACCAAAATGTCCTTCAATAGGGTCCTATATCAAAATGTCAACTTACCGGGTTGGATTACAAGTTTGGTTCCACGTCCAAATACGAGTCTACCTGTACTCCATGAACCACCACCAGTGTTCACACTTTGATGCACACCTTTATCAAAAAGGTGGCCTTCTGATTGTTCATAATCTTAAGTACAGTATTGGTCTGAGTATAAGACTCACTTTTTTCTCCTAATTTAAGTTTTTAAACTAGGGGTGCGTCTTATAATCAGGCTGTTGCAATTTAATGCCAGTGATTTAATTAAATTTTTTTAATAGCACCAAACTTTAAGGGTGTGTCTTATAATCAGGTGCATCTTATATTCGGGACAATACGGGTATCATTCTAGCTACTCTGTTAGTTTGCTGTGAAAAAAATACATGCAATGTAGCTCATATTTATTTATTTTTCACATTTTTATACCACCTTTCCTCAAGGAGCTCAGGGTGTTGTACATGGATGGTTCCTTCCCTCCTTTTGTCCTCACAACAACCCTGTGAGGGAGGTTAGGCTGAGAGACAGTGGTGATTGGCCCAAAGTCACCTAGGAAGTTTCGTGGCTGAGCAAAGATTTGACCCTGGATCTTCCAGGTATTTTAAAAACTATTCTTTGTTTCAATGAGGGGACTATCAAATAGGGTGGAGTTTCCCTGCTGCAAAAATATAGTGGAAAATATAATAGGAAAATGATATTTTTATTCAGTTCTGTTTTTATTCAGTTCTCCTTTATTTTATTTTGTAAAACTTATAGCAATGACCTGGTAAAGAAAGAGGATTTTGAATTAATTTCATATATGGAATTTGCTTCCTAAATTCTTTATCTAAAATAGTGAAGAGAGTATACAATCTTCACCACTCATGAGTAGATGGGAACAAGGTCATTATCCAAGTGAGAGAAATTTAAGAGTGGACCACCTTATATTTAAATGCGAGTCATTTATTATGTTTTGTACAACTATTTCTATGCTACCAAATCTATTTTTTTCCAGAAAGCTCTAATGTCATTGGGCTATATCCTGAGAAAAAGTTAGGATTTCTAATTGTCATTGAACTTAATGGGACTTGTGTTAGTCATGGGTAGGTGAATGGATAGATGGATGGACCAGACAGATGCACAGAGAAATGAACGTGCTTGCCTGCTACTTGGCTTTCTAATAGGAAAATTTATTCATCCATCTTAGTATCAAACTCCATCTACCTATTGCAATTGTAAAGCAAAGCTATTGTGAAGGTGCCTTAATCAGAAAACCACATTAGATTCCTCCTAAACACGGGGCTTTGTTATGGGTAAATCAAGAAAACAGAGTTCCAGAAGAACACTGCCTTCAAGTTAATAAATTTATTTGTCAACTTACCAGGGATTTGTCAACTTACCAGGGATCACCACAAGACTGGTACCACTTCCAAAGAATAATTTAAATCCCATCAGTGTTACCACAATACAAAATGGTAGTAGGCCAATGAGAATTGACACGTTCATGCTGCCAACTCTGTTGGCATATGGGGGAAACTATGAACATATTGTCATATATCATACTGAATAACTTAGATTTTTTTTTTAAAAAAAAAACCTCCTTGCTTCATAATAGAAACCTGCTGGGGATGCTCTAGGATTTCCTGCTACAGGCGGGGGTTGGACTAGATGACCTTTTGGGTCCCTTTCAACTCTATGATTCTATAAAGATGAGGTTGCTTCCAGGTTATCTAGGCTTCTAAAGGAGTAATCAATTTATCCATTCATATCAACATACAACATCATCTAACCTGTAAGAGTTCAAAGAAGTATTATTTGGAAAACAATGTAAACTGAAAAATCACACTACAGGCTCCTGGGGACTCTGTTATGGAATCAAGAAAAAAAAAATCCCACAAAAGTGTATTCAATTAGATAGCCAAGGCTGCAATCCTATCCATACATACTTGGGAGTAAGCTCCATTGACTATAATGGGATGTCTCCCAAGTCGACATGCATAGGATTTGGGCTTGACGCTCCCTTAAAATGCTGGCAGATACAGAAACGTCAACTTACCAGGGATAACTAGAAGTTTCGTCCCAGTTCCAAATACGAAATTCCACCCAGTGTTTCACAATGAGACACACCTCTACAAAATGATGCCTCTGTGTGTCATGCTGACAAACCTACTGGAATGGGGGGGGGGATATGAACATGTAGTAATGTTTCCGAATGAGGGATTTAATTTCGGACTTCATAAAAAGCTCTTTGCTCCTCAATAGGTAAGTCTGCCTGTCTTGAGATAGTTAATGAAGTAACAGATGTTGAAGGGACATCTGGTGGGAGAGAATATTCACACACACACACACACACACACACACACACACACACACACACACACACACACTTTCAAAATAATCAGCTTGCCAACATAAGAACCACCATATTGGGTTAAACCAGGGATGGCCAACCTTTCAACACGAATGCTCCTGGACCATTCTGGACCTTTAATGGTTGCATAGGTGAGGGCATTTCAGCAGGTGCAGCTGCTTTAGCAGCACCATCAGCACTTGCAGCTGCCAAGATTCTGCCTTCTACCCAACCCTTAAGAATGCAGGGGCCCTAATGGTAGAAGGTTGGCCACCCCTCGGTTAAACCAATGGTCCCATCTAGCTGGGCATTCTGATCACAAGAGCAGGTGTCTTGAGGTTGGTACATAAACAGGATATGATAAACAAAGTCAGATCAAGTTTCTAGTCCCAGTATCTATTAGTCAGATGGTATATCAGGCATATATGCATCTATCCATCCCAAAGCAATTCTCTCTCAAGGCCTGGCTAAAATATATACAGTATCCAGAGGATTATCTGGAGCTAAATATAAACATACATTGAAACTAGAGGATCCCATTCAACATGGAAAAAAAAATCATTATGTTATGGGTTGAATCAAGACAAATCTCCCACAAAGATCAACCAAAATTACCTTAAACATTAGGCTCAGGATATACAACAATGTCAACTTACCAGGGATAACTACAAGTTTGGTCCCATGCCCAAACACCAGTTTCCCATATGCCCCAACGATAGCACTGTGAGACACATCTTTACAAAATGGCAGCCCGTTGTTGAGCAGACCTAAGCACTGTGTTGCCCTACTCTATTGCTCTTTTGTGAAAATACATTGTGTGTCTTTCACATTTTCACACTGCACATCCTACAGTTTGTCTGCTTTTAAAGGTACTCTTCTCTAACATGCCATTTTTCCCCCCTCCAGCAACAATGAAGAAACGTTGGGTTTTCATTGGAGTTTTAGCATCCTTACCTCACCAGTGTGAATGTAGCAAAAAAAAAAAAAAGTCTACCCCTTAATTGAACTATCTGCATTTTAAATACAGCATCATAATAGAAGGGTCTGAGCGGACACCTAATTTAAGAATGCCTCTTATTGTGTTTATGAACACCCTTTCTTTTCCCCCAAATTAGTTTTCTGTGCATCTTGGTGAACTCTCGTCTCTGGGTACTTACCAGGTTCTACTGAAAGCTCTGTTCCTTTCCCAAAGAGGATTTTGTATCCTGAATCATAACACTGTGCTACACATCCTTTCAAAAACAGATTCATGCAAGGAGCAGACCTTACCAATAGCTCCGTTTTTTTGGGGGGGGGGGCTATCCTCGCTTACAGGTGAAGGGGGACTTTAATTAGGCTTACCAGATCGTCGACCGGAATGCAGCGTTTTCCCCTTAAGGGGGCGGGGCATGGGGGCCCATAATGCGTCGTGTTATGGCCCCCCACACCCCGCCCCCTTAAGGGGAGAACGCTGCGTCCCGGTCGATGATCTGGTAAGCCTAACTTTAACCCACATCAGCAAATACTGATTGTGGATTAATCCGAATTATTGTGGATTAATCAATATAGGTCAGGATCCAAAGAACCACGTTCCTGGTTTCACACACCCAAGACGGCATTGCCGGGCCTACGTTTCTGGAACTTCAATCTCCAGCCCACCTGGCAAGCCATTTTATTTAAAGGGCAAACAAGTCAAGATTCCCACTCGCCTTTGAGATTCCCATTCCCACTTGAGTCTGCCCAAGGAGCTGATGGAATCCTGGCTAATGACTACAGGAACCTGTGTATATCATGGTAGAAAGTGCCTTAAAAAAAAACAGATATAGCTACTTCTGTTACCACAACCTTAGCTTCACCAAAACAAATTCTACTTCTCTGTTAATTTCTAGTAAAAATCAAAAGTCATGAATTTCTAGTAAAAATCAAAAGTCATGAAAACTAGAACAGTCACCAGTGATGAGGAACAGATTGACATTTAACTCACCAGGGATAACTACCAGGTGAGTCCCTGTTCCAAATAGGATTTTCACGGTTTGCTTAACAGTGTAGCATACACTCTTACAAAATGGTACCCATCTATGAGTTCAGATAGAAAGGAGAGAACGGGACTGAGATATGATCCACAGTCCACAATACCCAAAGACTTATTCGGGTATGACTAGCAGGCAGAGGCGAGGCTAGCAGTTATGCCGCCCGGAGCTAGGGGGTGTTGGCCGCCCTGAGGGTGGCCAACACCCCCTAGCTCTGGGAAGCATAACTGCCCTGCCCGCCCGACCCCCGGGTGCCCGCCTCCCTCCCGGCTTCCTTCTCCCTCCAGGTCCGCGCGACTCCGGAGGCCAGGAGAGAGCGTCCACCCGTCATGCCGGCTTGGCCTATACTGCCCAGGCCTAGCCGGCGATTTCGCACATGCGTACAACGCCGATACGTTGTACGCATCTGCGAAATCGCCGGCTAAGGCCTGGGCAGCATAGTCCGAGCCGGCATGACGGGCAGACGCTCTCTCCCGGCCTCTGGAGTCTCGTGGAACCGGCGGAGCCTCCGGGGGCCGGTTGGGTGGCCTCCCGCTGCCCTGTATCGCCCACCATGTAGTTGGAATTTCCAGCTACACGGCAGGCGAGACAGGGTGGGCGGGCGGACGGAGGGCGGGCGGCAACTCAGGGCGGCGTGGCGTTCCGCCCTAGCCTGAGTTGCTGCCTGGAGCCATTGCTCCGTCCACTCCACCCTAGATACGACTCTGCTAGCAGGGCTCCTCCATTTTTTCTTTGATAAGCAGGCAACCTACACAAAGATTACAACTAACCTTTTCAGGGGTGTGCCATGGCCTCCAGCAACCAAGCACTGCCATGGACCCTTTAAAAGAAAAGCATTCACAATGAACTTTCTCGGAGGGATATAGTGGGGCCACTGGGAGATACAGTAAGCTGGACTAGATGGGCCTTTGGCCTGATCCAGCAAGGCTCTTCTTATGTTCTCATGTAACTGTGTGAAGTGGGTATCTTCTTTTTCACTCTTTGTCTCATTACAATGGTGCAATTCCACCACTTAAAAACCTACTATTTCCCTTTCCAGCTGAAAGGCCCAACCTGTTCCTTTCCCCCCCCCCCCCAGACGCCACTTTGTTATCCATCTTCCCAAAGAGAAGGAAGGTCAGCAGTATGTTCCTCTCTCTGCTTATTCCCTCTGCCCCTCATCTCTCCATCCCCAGAGGGTCTTTAATTCATCTCTAGATCCTTTCGCCTAAGCAAAATAGTCAAAAGTCTTACTTGAGGCACCACCAAAACCAGCTGACACTTACTGGGTCTGACAAGAAGTCTTGAGCCGCTACCAAAGGCGACTTTGCTACCAGTGTAGTAGTCACACAGTGTTTTAGACTAGGACAAAATGCCAGGCAAGGCGATGGTGGCTTGAAATGGAGAAAATGGCACCTGCCATGCAGATACAACTCAAGAATGGGGAGTTTGAAGCCCATGAAGCTAAGTGAATGCATGTAGTGAGTTTTTGCATTCACTTCAGTGGAGGGATCAGATACAGAAGGCAAGGGTGTAGAAGGGGGAAGATCTGTAGATGGGTAGAGAGGGCTCCGAGTCCTCTCTGGAATTCCTGTGCCCCTAAAGAAAATGGCTGGATCATAAATGCCAGAAGAAATGGACGAGTCAACAGATCAGCAGGAAAATAGTAGTGAGCCAAAAAGAGAATTTTTGAAGATGTGGCTCTTTCCAAGCAAAGGAAGAGGACTTACAGAGCTGGACAAGCAATCTTGTCCCAGATCCAAATATTAGTGGGGTTCCATAGCGGTTTCCATAGTTATCACAGTGAGTTTTGCTTTAGCATGAACTCACACAGCACTACATCTATGCCAATTCACATTTGGGGGGTGGGGGAGGAAAGCCTTTTCTGGATCAGAGCAATGGTTCTTCCTACCACCATTTTCAACAATCTAGATTTGCAGGCTGTTTAATCCACATTTGCAGTCCAGTTAAAGCCTTATTTCCTGAACTGAAATCAGTTTGGGTTTCTTTGCGCACATGTATGGATATTCTTAGAGACAGTTTGACAAGATGGCCCTTGGTCTGATCTAGGAAAGAAGAGCTGAATGCTCACATAGTTGAAATGAGTATTAATACAAGATCATTACTTTCAAAAGGACAGATAATGGGGTGGGGACAAAAGTATTTTGCTCCCCGAATAAGATTTGTTGTTGGAAGCTTGGCAGTGACCCCTGGCCCATTTTCAGCTGTCTGCCATTATTAGTCACACAAATTTTTCACCTGACTTGATGTAATCACACACTTACACACGAGAAGCCCAATACTTACCGGGCTTCTCTTCCAGAATGGTTCATTTACCAAAGATCAGTTTCTCTGTACTCCTTTCACCACACTGAACTGAAGCCCCTCACACACGTTTGCCATCCCGGACTATCTTACATTTCATCAATTCAGTTATGAAGAACAAGCCAAATTTGTACAGCACTTGGATATTAGCAGCATTTATCTAAAATAATACTGTTTGCAGTGGGAGTAGAATAGATTCCTACAAAGCCAGGTACTGTATTTATCTGACCATGTGTATAGCTAATAACTAAATAAATGTGTAGTAGTATCCCTGGATATTGTTCTTGCTTAAATGTTGGCTGGTGGCCAAAAGCGAGCGAGAACACCCCCCCCCCTATTTGCGGGGTCTGAAGAGAACACTTTGACAGCTGTTAATATGTATAGCCATACAGCCATACAGTGAGCTGAAATACCCGAGTTGGGACTCCAAGAGCATGCTGATGATTTGGGGGGAACTGATTCCACTCTATATGCTAGAAACGTCTGTCTGCTTGTTCCCCCCAAGTTTAACTAGTCTCAGATTTTGGAGACGCCGCAGGTGTTTAGGATGGGGAAGCACATCTAGCATACTGGAAAGAATTAAGAGTTGAAACTTACTTAGTGTCACAACCAATCTAGTCCCACTTCCAAAGATGTATTTTCCATAGCCACTAGTAGACCCACAGTGTTTCCTGCCTTGACAAAAAATTTCCCCAGAACTCAAGGAGAGCACCAATGAAGTGAACAAAGGAACTTCCAGCAGAGGCGTGGTGATTCTTCCAGATTTTTCAGTTACAACACCACTCTGGAGAAAACTATCTTTGCAAACAACTCGAAGAGGGGAACTCCTTTGTAGGACATTTTTTTTTTCTTTTTCTCTGCCTGACCTGCCAAATAAACAAACATACATACACCCCATGGTTCAATTCCTCCCTGCCGCCCTATGTGTTAAGTGTTCTTCCCTCAGTTCTCATCTTTTAAAAGTAATTATTCTAAAAAACAAAGCAAAAGAAATTGGGATGGATAGATACATGCATGCACATACATAAAAAAAGAATTTATATCCCTTGAATTCAGAGATGAATGCAGTTCTCTGTTAGGGAGGTACAGATGAGGCAGCTGTACTCTGAGATTAGGAGACCTGCTGAAAGATGGATTTTTGATATTTTTCATTTGGTCATAGGCGTGAGTGTAGGTGACCGAGGCTAAGAGAGATCTGGGGACCAGAAAGTTCCCCATCTTAGGCGCTTTCTAAATTCAAAAAACTGTTACAGTGGTCAAAGCTCCAGGTGATAGCAGAAATCACCTATATTTGAGATCAGGGTCAGCCCTAACCATTAACAATTGGCAAGGTGCTTCTTTCATTTTGTTTTTTTTCTTCTAATTCAGATTCAAACCTGAGATACCATCACAAACCCAGAAATCCCCATCAGGAACGGAGTCCTGTTCCTATTCACATACACTCCCCATCCTAGTGATAACAGAATCCAGAGTTATTTGAGATTTAGTTTTAGAGTTACTCATCCACAGTTTCCCATAACTCACTTTAAAAAAACAGCAACTGATTATTACCACATACCAGGAACCACCATCAACAAGGTCCCAGTCCCAAAGGTAAGTTTCCAGCTTGCACCAGAATTCACACAGTGATTCACCCAAGGACAAAAACTAGAAAATCATTCCCAACCTTGATACTTAGAAGACATCTTTTGGGAACTGAGGTTTTTCTCCTCATCCACCCCTAATGCCTGGGCCGGTGCTATCATAAGGCCAACTAGGCATTCCGCCTAGGGCTCAGACCTCAGAGGGGCGCAGTACTAACCTTTTAGGGCAACAGTTTTATACAGATTAGTTTTTTAACCCATGTAAACAATGCATTTGAAATTCATTTCATTTTTTTCTACAAGACATCTGTTTTTGAAAATTGAAGTCGGCAACACTTCACCGGCCCTGCCCACTCCCCACAAAGTTCCGTTGCAATGGAGGTCAGATGTGATATCAGTTCCCCATACTTACTTGGCAGTATGATCAGTCTTGTACCAGACCCAAAGATGAGTTTGACGTTATCATTCACAGCAATATGGCCCCTTACAAAAACCCATCCAGGAGTGACACGACTGAGAGCGACTTAAGGTATCTTTCAATGCTCACCAAAAGCACTCGTCTCAGTGACCCATAGATAGAGCCCTTGGTCCTTCCAACCACACACACACACACACACACACACACACACACACACACCTGCTTATTCTCAGAAGGGTCCCCTTCTGCCCGTAGTGTGCTTCGAGCCTCCTTCTTACATTCATGCTGTCAACAGTGTCGTTAGTGCAAAGAAAGTTGGACATTTATGGCAGAGCTGACCTTAGGCATTGCTCATGTCCTGCCATGGTTTTCATGGTTAGAAAAGCTGTTGGTTCATTTTATGGTTAGAAAAGCTGTGACACGCCTTGGTTGAATGACATAATTCCTGACAAGTAGAGGCTCACTTGTTAGCAATTGGCTCTCACTGCAGACGGAGACAGCAGCCATGAAATTGAAAGACGCTTAAGACTCCTGAGAGTCCCTTGGACTGCTAGGAGATCAAATCAGTCAATCCTAAATGAAATCAACCTTGACTGTTCCCTGGAAAGACAGGTACTGAGGCTGAAGCTCAAATATTTTGGCCACCTAATGCGAAGAGAGGACTCTCTGGAGAAGACTCTGATGCTGGGAAAGATTGAAGGCAAAAGGAGAAGGGGAAGGCAAAGGAGGAGATGGTTAGACAGCATCACCGATGCAACCAACATGAAAATGAGCGAACTCAGGAAGATAGTGGAGGATAGGAAGGCCTGGCGGGATATGGTTCATGGAATCACGAAGGGTCGGACACGACTTAACGACTGAACAACAACAGCTGGTAGCAGGAATGGAACCCCCATGTATGTTCAATCCCAGGCATTGCAGTGGAGTCAGACATTTGCAGAGTGGTCAAGTTATCTAAGTTCATCTGGGGACCAGATGCTGGGAACAAAAAGATCACCATTCATGCCAGGCTTGTGAGTCGCAGAGCCATTCCGCCAACCACTGTGGAAAACACAGTGCTTGGCTAGAAGGACCCGTGGCCTGCTCCAGTATGGCTATCCTTTGGCTGTATTTCTAATGGTGGGGAAACATACAGACCACGCAGAACATATCAAACATCTATGCTAGCCATAATGTGCTTTAAAAAAAAAATTACTTACTTGGCTGCACAAATAATCCCGTTCCTTTTCCAAAAACCACTTTGTCGTTTCCACCAGCCACACTGTAAGATTGGCCATTGCAAAAACAAGAGGCATCTACTCCTTACACGAAAAAACTGTGTGGTTACTTCCTTTCTCAGCAAGATTAACCCGCAGATTAACCATCCCAGGTTGGTTGTTGCCACCTAGCAAATTGTATTTAGTAGCAAACCTCTTTTGAATCTGGAGTTTCAATCTAACTATCGTGGCTAATAACCATTATAACCTTGATTACAATAACCATTATAACTTTGACTGATTAGGCTGTACTGAGACTACTCATGTACCTAGTCAAGGATGTAGTTAGAGGGGGTACGATGGGGAACTGAACAGCAAATGGAACAACCATTGGCACCACAAGTATCAATTAGCAAACAGAATGACAGTCATCATAACCAAGGTCTCATATGTATTATTCCAAAGGTTCGAGAGAATCAAATGCCTTGCTAAGTGTCTTACATTTCCTTAGAAGGAACATTCAAAGGGGGGGGGGAGGGCATAGCTTTTGAGGGAGAAGGGTCAAGAGATCAGAGTCCTGTAGCCCTGCCAGCTGTAATCTCCACCTCGAGATCCCTTCTGCCGTATCTGTCTTCTCTCGCATCAGTTCAGAATGCCTAATCTAACTTCATGTTTTTGTCTCTTTCTGTGCCTTACATTTAGAACATAAGAAGGTCTCTGCTGGATTAGACCAAAGGTCATATTTGACACAGTGGCCAGTTTAAGTTTCTCTGGGAATCTTACAAGCAGGAGTTGAAGGCAACAGCCCTTCATCCCAAGTTGGTTGTTGCCACCTAGCAAATTGTATTTAGTAGCAAACCTCATTTGAATCTGGAATTTCAATCTAACTATCATGGCTAATAACCATTATAACTACTGTATTACCCACAGAGTCCCTTTCAGTTCAAGGTTTCTAGCCCTTAGTTTTATATTTTGCCCCCAGTGATGCCCCAAGATAGTTTTGTGTCTGAGACAGACCATGCAAATGGTGCCCTGCATTGTGACAAACCTATGATAATAACTTAATAATAGGAAGCTAGCTGCCTTTAGACTGTGCCTAAATGTGAAACAAAATATATAAAAGAAATAGGAAACAAATGTAGCAATCAGACCAGTGAAGCAGGCTTACTGAGAAGGACAATCAGTCTCGTTGCAGATCCAAATGCCATCTTATTAGCAAAGCTCACACAATGCTATTCATTTCATCATAAACCCACATGAAATAAACTCATCTGCCAAGTTTAATGAGAGGAAAGACTCTGAAACTGTCAGTCCAAATGTCCTTCCAAAGAGCTGGCCGTGTTAGACTAGAGCAGCAAAAACGACACAGGATCTTATGCCTATTTGTCAGTCTTTAAGGATTGAAACTTACTTGGTGTCACCACCAGTCTAGTCCCACTTCCAAAGGTTAGCTGCCAATTGCCGGTGTTAGGCCCACAGTATTACCTGCCTTTGCAAAAATTGCCCAGGCCCAAGGAGAACACAGATCAAATATCCTGGTACTGTATATTGTAAGCCTGACCACTGTTGGGAACAGAATACTTGGCTAAATTTGACCTTTAGCCTGCTCTAGCATGGTTATCCTTTGAATGGAGAGAAAGCATACAGAGGACGTAGTTCATAGAGAAATGCTTATTCCCTTCAAATATTTTACACTCCTTACTTGGCCTCACAAATAGTCTTGCTCCTTTTCTAAACATCACAGTACAGGTGGACCCCCGTATCCGCTGGGGATGTGTTCCAGGCCCCTCCATGGATACTTGAAACCGCGGATAAGAGCAAACACCCCCTCCATGGTTTCCTGAGGGCCCCCCACCCTACCTCCCCTGCAGGCAGGCATGCATGCCCCCCCCAGCTCCTATTTTTCTTTCAGCAAGCTTTGTTTCTTCCTTAAAACAGAGAAGCAGCCTCCATTGCAGGCAAGTAGAACGAGACTAAGTACTAGAGAGGCCCTGCAAGGTTTTGTTAGCCTTGCAGAGCCTCTCTAGGACTTAGTCTCGTTCTAGTTGCCTGAAATAAGCAGACAGAGGCTGCTTCTCCTGTTTCTTTAAGGAAGAAACGAAGCTTACTGGGAAAAAAGTAAAAGCCTGGGGGGGTCCCCACGATCCATGGATAACTGAAACCGTGGATAGCGAATCCGTGGATATGGGGGCCCACCTGTATTCCTAAGCTTCAAGTCTTCGTGAAATTAGACTGACCAACAAGTGTACATCTAACTCTTACATGAAGCTCAGTGAACCTCTTGCTTTCCCAGCATGAATAACCAGCAGGCTGTGGCACTGTAGTAAAAGGACACACCGATTCAGGGGTGCTGCAGTCCCTGGGGTGTGTCAGGGAGCAGAACAAGAACTGGGCAGAGGGATGACCTTTCGGCGGGGCCTTAAGATATTTTTATTTAGATCAGCATTTGATGTCTGACATGGCGGGCGGGCTTTTTGATAGATGGCTTTTGACAGATGTAAATGTGGATGACCCACTGGGGCTGTTTTGTTTTAATTGTTTTAATTCTTGATTTTAAATGTATATATGTATTTTAATGTTTTTATTGTAAGCCGCCTTGGTTGCCCTTGTGGGAGAAAGGCGGGGTATAAATTCTATAAATACGTAAATAAAATGATTGAAGCCTTTAAGGTCAACTCTAGAACTCATGGCGCAGATCAGAACAGAGGAGGACTTAATAACAACCATTCCAAAGCTTAAGGAATCAAACACACAGCTAGCTCCCTTACACACAGCTAGCTCCCATGCAAAAATTTGCAAAACTAAGCAAAAAATTTGGCATGTTGGAGGAATAACGATTTTATTCAAGGAGTAAAAGAGAGACCATAGGGTTTGGGGAAGAAGAGTCAAGAGATTGCAGTATAGACCTGTTGCCTTGCCTGCCATAACCCCCACCACACTAGCCTTCCCTCCTGCCATAGGTCAACTTTCTAGGAAGATGGCCTATGGCAGGAGGGAGGGGTCCTAGTTGATACAGAAGGTCTCAGATAGTCATTTTGCACCTTCTCTTTCCGTGATCATGGCCCTCCTTGCTTAAGTTCTTATGCAAACTCTGTATCGGTGTCAGTTCTTTCTTAAATCCTTATTATATTTTTACCTCTCTCCACCCAAAGATGCCCTCCAAAGACATTTGATGCCGGAGGCAGAAAATCTAAACAGCGTTCATCACTGCAGAAAAATATATAATAAATTAAATAACAAACCATTTTGTGCTTTAGAATAGTATCCCAAAAGAAGAAAAGAAACAGAAAAAAAAAATCAGGTTGCCTTGAAATATAAAGAATATAAAGCAGACTTACAAGGTAGGACAATCAATCTGGTTCCTGGTCCAAATGACATTTTCTCAGCATATTCACACAGTGTTTTTCACTTCAACATAAACTCACGCAATACTACAGCTATCGTGTCTTGTGAGAAGGAAGTTTCCAGAATTACCACTCCACTTACCCCCCCCCCATGGATTGCCTTTACACACTGGGCGTAACATATGAACAGGGCCCCAATCTTTGGAGATGCTGGCCGGCGGGGTGGAGACAGGGCATTCTGAACAGTTATACTCACACAATGAAATAAATGAATGACTTACTTGGTGTCACAACCAGTCTAGTTCCACTTCCAAAGGTAAGCTCACTGTAACTGGTGAGTTGACCCACAGTGGTTCCTGCCTTGACAAAAGTTGCCCCAGGCACAAAGAGAACACAAAGTGGAAGGGCTAGGGGTTGGTGAAGTTGTTAAACCACAGTGTTCTTAACCAAGAAATGTGTTCTCTGATTAACCATCCTGGTTTGGAGTGCAACTCATTCTTGCCCCCAAGAGCCACATAAACTCATGCAATGCTACTTTTGTCAAGTCGGATAAAAGGGCAAGTTCTGGAATGGACTCCCTCAACAATACATTGATGTACTACAACATCTTCCTGGTGGTTTGCCTACTCCCTAACTCCCCTTTGCTCAACTTGCCTAGGATAAAGGAAGACCAAGTATTTTGGGATGCACATATAGGAGGCAGGCTGGGGAAGGGTATCTGGATCAGTAGCACAAAGAGCAGGAATTAAGGACAGAAACTTACCAGGCATCACAACCAGTCTCGTCCCACTTCCAAAAGTTAGCTTATAGGCACTGCCTGATGCACAGTATTTCCTTCCTTAACAAAAATGTCATCCTGCTTTAGTGGCACCTATCTCAATTTTCATTTTTCAAGGCTAGTTTCCTGTCCTCATGACTGATAATGTGTGGGCTCTTCTACTGAAGGATCTACTGAGGTTTTCTCCCTACTTCTGCATGTAGTGACTATATGACATACAGTGCAATCCTATCCAATTTATGCCACCGGCTGAACTCTGCTCAATCCTGTCCAGCTTATGCCACCGGTGTAACCAGCGGTGCAGCAAGAACGGGAGGCCCCAGAATGGAAAGGGGATTCAAATCCCTTGCAAAAGGGGCATTCAACGGGGATTTGAATCCCCTTTTTTATACCACCCTTCCTCCAAGGAGTTCAGAGTGGTGTACATATTTCCTCCCCTCCTTTTGTCCTCACAACAACCCTGTGAGGTAGGTGGGGCTGAGAGATAGTGACTGGCCCAAGGTTACCCAGGAAGCTTCGTGGCTGAGTGGGAATTTGAACCTGGTCTTCCAGGTCTAAGTCCGACTCCCAAACCACTACACCATCCTGGCCTTTCCGTCCTGGGGCCTCCCATTCTTGCTGCAACGCTAGTTACACCGGTGGCATAAGTTGGATAGGATTGAGCAGAGCTCAGCCGATGGCATAGGTTGGATATGACTGCGCCCTGTACAATGTTTGAGTTATGTGTAAAATAAACATGGTGGTATGATGGTTACAGTGCAATCCTAGAAGTAAATCCTACTAAGTTCAATGGGACTTACTCCTAGTTAAGTGTGGGTAGGATTGTGGCCTCAAAAAAAAAAAAAAAAAAAAGGAGCTGCCCAGGAAAGAGGCAACCCTTAGAAACAAATGGAAAAAGTTGAGTCCATTTTAGCATTTTGGTAAGTTTGAATGGCTGTGATTGGAAGCGACCAAAGGCTTCTTGCAGATCTCTTAAAATGTAATCTTGACTAAATGCACTTCAGTGTGACAAACAGGGTAAAACAAAACAATAGCCTACTTTTCATGGCATATTTCACTGCCTTTCAAGGGGCACATAACAAAAAATTAGCACGGCTGTAAAGTAGAACCATTGGGGGGGGGATTAAATATACTATTTCTTTGAAACTCTACCATTTTTAAGCAAAAATGCAAGCAAGTAAGAAAAAGAATGCATGTATGACATTTGAAAAATACTGTTTCACATACCGGTAATACATAACATGCAGACTTACAGGGTATAACAAGCAACCTTGTCCCAGATCCAAATGTCTGCTTGTTTCCGTAGTTTGCACAGTGATTTTTACTTCATCAAGAACTCATGCAGTGTCATTCACAGCTGGAAAAAAACATTGTTCCCTTCCCCAACTTAAAATTTGTTGCAAGGAATCCCACAGTGAACACTGGTGAAATCGGCAGCTTCCCTCAACTATTAGTTGATACTTATTGGGCTTTACCTTCAGAATTGTGCCTCTAGTAAAGATCAACTTACCTGTACTTGCATACCCACAAAGCCCCTCGAAAAACCTATAGAGCTTTGACTCCCTTATCTCTCTTAAAGATTAACTTCAAGGGAACAGCCAAAATAAAAATACAGCATGCATTCAGAATTCAATGCATTTTTGCATGCTGCCTAGTTGTCCATCGTATTTTTTCAAAATATGTTAGTAATGACAGAAGTCAGATTGCCAACTCTCTGTGATTGGTCTGGAGTCTTCAAGAATCCGCACCACTCTCTAAATGATTATTGAATTAATCCATGATATTTTAACAGGATCTCATTGGCTTAATGTCATTACATTATGTGGGGGGGGGGAGAACCCTCCAGAAATAGCTTCAAGTCCAATTCAAGTCAGAATTGGCGGCTCTAGGCAGGAGTAGCAATTTCTACTCCTGTAACAGAGGTACGTACTATTGTTCTTGTCATACAACATGAGATAGCATGTGCTCAATGCCTTTGCATAGCTAATGTTTAACGTATTTATTTAATGAGTAGTTATTTCCTCCCAGCCCACAGGTGTACACATTTAACTCCTGTTGCGTATATATACACTGTACACCCTTGAGTAAAAATGCCTTAAATGGTGGCTGTTGACTACTGAATTTCACCTGAAAGAAGAAGCATGTTTATGGTTTTTAACAGAGCCAGTGAAGAAGAGAGCTTAAGTGGGGCTCCAAGAACATTTTGACATTTCGGGGAAACTGATGCTGCTTCACAAATTAGTATTATCTGCCTGGTTACTCCCCAACGCTCAACTTGGATAAAAATTGGTGTTTCGGGTTTCTGAGTTGTGGGGTAATTATCTTGACCTGTTGTATCTGACAGAATGAAAGGAACTAAGCGTTGAACCTTACCTGGTGTCACATCCAGTCTGGTCCCACTTCCAAAGATTAGTTTACTGTAGCCACTAGTAGACCCACAGTGTTTCCTGCCTTGACAAAAATTGCCCTGGGCACAAGGAGAACAGTGAGCGAGGAGTGAAGCTAGGCAATAGGAGGTGGGTGGTGGTGCTCTTAGGTACTACTTACAAAGTTCTTTGGTTCCTGACCATAGACAGACTGATGAGGACTGACATCTTTTTTATTACTGACACCATCTCACTGATCATTAGAAGAATGATAATGTTCAAATAATGAAATATCCAGACATAAAATTACCATGACTTGTGTCACTAACTGAAAGAGACTGTAACCTAAAAAAGAAACGAAGCCCCATTGAAATCAATGAGAGAAGTTACTCATGGCTCATTTAAGTCCCACTTAATTATATTAGTCATGACTAACTTTCTAGGATTCAGCCCAATGTGAATGCTCTCACACACATTTTTCAACCTGTTTGATAGAATCAGAAAAGAAAAGGAGCCCAGATACTCACTGGGATTCACCTTCAAAACAGTCCCTTCGCCAAAGATAATCTTTCTTGCACCTGTATACCCACAGTGATCTGAAGTCCTTCAAAAACCTACAACTATTTATCACTGCAGACTATCTCTTCAAAACTCATTCATCAAATTCTTTGCATTTTAAGATCTTTGATTTTTGAATATCCACATACTACATACATATTCACTATTTGCAAATCTGAATGACTTTTTTCCCCCCACCCCATCCAACAATTTTGTTTCCCTTCTGCTTGAAACATGAACTGGGCATAAAATAGTCAAAGTAAAGGACTTTAGAGACCCATTCATTTTGGTGATAGAGTTAAGCACATGCTTAACTGCTAGTAAACATATGTACCCAGAATTGCCAACTGCCAAAAAAACACTGAACTAGACTGCTCTTGTGCCTTTAATAGTAGTTTGATGTGCAGAAATCAGCAGGGCAACATTTTACAGCATTGAGATGGCCATTATTGTCAATAGATCAATATCTGCAGGTCAAGCTACTTTTTAAAGCATTGCTAAAGGTCCCATTACTGTACAATGATGTAAACACACAAGCTGAAAAACTACTCAGTCCTTCTTCCCAAAGAGAAGGCAGGCGAGGAGCTTGTTCATTGTTCAACAGTGCCTTTATTCTCCCATCTCTCAATCCTCAGAGATTCCTTTCTTCTCTAGGCCATTTCACCTAAGTAAAATAATTCAAAAATTCATCTCCGATACAAACCACAAAATAGCCCACACTGACTGGGTGTGACAAGGAGTCTCGAGCCGCCACCAAAGAGTTTGGTTCTGCCAACATTCCACAGAGCTTTAGGCTAGGACAAAATCTCAGGGGTACGTTTGGGCACACGTGTGTGTGTGTGTGTGTGTGCGCGCGCGTAAGTCTTTCTGTGTGTAACTTAAAATGGCATCTACCATGCATAAGTAATTCAGGAGTGGGGACTGTGAGGCCCACAAACCAAGAGACAGCTTTTGCGTATGTGGCCTGCCCTACTCATCTCAATGGGAACAGATCCAGAAGGGAAGGTGCGAGGTAGAGAAGGCCACCTTATTCTTGAAGCAAACGGAGAGGCTTTTGAATGAGGTAGCAGAGTGGGAACCTCCGACTGCTCTTTGGAGATCCTATGCACATGAAAGAGTCTTGGCAAAGGAGACAAAGGGATGGATAGACAGGCATATAAATAAATAGATGAAAAAACCGTAAGAAAACAAGCTACAATCGGGGAATGAAACTAGACTCACACGGCAGGACAACCAGCCTTGTTCCTGATCCAAAGATCACCTTATATGTACCATCTGCTACACAGTGTTTTTCACTTCAGCATAAACCCATGCAATGCTACATCTGTCACATTTCATATGCGAAAACATTCTGTGATGATCTACTAAAAATACAAAATTATGATGCACTTTATAGTTAAAAACAAACAAAAGATCCATATTCTTTGGCAGAAGTAGCCCAAAGTGGACCCTGCCTGTCCTTTTAAACTTGTATCTGCAAGTTTGAGGGCTAGAAACCTGCCTCTCTCCAAATCTAAGCTGTGATGCTCAGACTATACCATCCAGCCAATATCAAGCATATTTAAAGACCCATGAGTTGTATACGAGTAGAAGTAACAGTCACTTTCTAATCTAAACCATAGCTATGTAAAGTTTTATGGCCAGAAGTGAGTTTTTTCTTCAGACTTTTGTACTGCTAATTGCTGAAGACGTTTAATTCATAGATATGACTGAATATTAGGGTCTTGCTTAAATGCAGGGGGGTATTTGCTCCTGGGAACCCTTCACCTACTGGTGTGATCTGAAGGAAACACTTTCACCATTTTTATTAAAGTGGCCAAGGAAAGGTGTTTTAGAACACAATCCTATGCTTGTCTACTCAGATGCAAGTCCCAAAGGGAAGGAAGCCCCTGTCTTCCAAGGGGCCTACTCTCAGGAAACTGCATAGGATTGCAGCCTTAACGTGGTTTCAAGGGCACACGGATGCTTTTGGGGTACTGATGCTGGTTTACAAGCTTGCATTGTCTGTCCGATGGCTCAATTTGTATAAGATACACAAGATGCACAAGATTGTGTGCATGCAGAGTGTGGACAGGGATTCTTTTGTACTACTACAGCTAGAACAACGGAAGAATGAATGGCTATAACTTACTTGGTGTCACAACCAGCCGCGTCCCATGTCCAAAGGTTAGCTTTCCAACGCCACTGCTAAACTCACAGTGTTTCCTGTCTTAACAAAAATTGCCTAGGTGCACCAGCAAAATGCTGGCTGAACAGTGGAACTATTCAGCTGCTGGCAGTCCTTAAAGGTAAAGGCGACCCCTGACAATTAAGTCCCGTCGTGTCCGACTCTAGGGTGTGGTGCTCATCCCCATTTCAAAGCCGAAGAGCCAGCGTTGTCCGAAGACGCCTCCGTGGTCATGTGGCCGGCATGACTCTCCTTGCCTCAGCGCGTAGCATGCGGCTGGAACACGAAGTGCTGTTTACCTTCCCGCAAGCAGTACCTATTTATCTACTCGCATTAACATGCTTTGGAACTGCTAGGTTGGCAGGAGCTGGCCAGGCAACGAGAGCTCACCCTGTTGCGGATTCGAACTGCCGACCTTTCGATCGACAGCTCATGGTTCAGCGGTTTAACCCACTGCGCCACCCTCTGGCGCAGTGGGTTAAACCGCATTCCTTCTCGACATTTGGGGAGAAATCTTCCCCGGCTTCTGTTATTCCTGAGCAGTAGCCAGCTTTTGCAAAAGTGGTTTGTGCAGCTCATCTCAATGGGGACCAGATCTAGAAGGACCCACTTCTCACATGAACAGGACCAGCTTATGAACGTGGCAGAAGGGGGGGGGGGCTCTGCCTGCCTTTCGGAATTGCCAAGTCTGTAAAAGGCTCACGGCCACAGAGATGGAAGGTGGGGTAGGCAGGCATATAAACAGATGAACAGGACATAAGAAAGAAAGCAATCAAATGTGAGGAATCGGGAACAAACCAGACTCACATGGAAAGACAATCAGCCTTGTTCCAGATCCAAATGTCATCTTATAAGAACCATCATTCACACAGTGTTTTTCACTTCAACATAAACCTAGGCAACGCTACATCCGTCAAGTTGTTGACATCTGTGGTTGTCACACACACACACACACACACACACACACACACACACACACACACACACACACACACACACTTTATATATCAGTGTAATCTGCTTTCTTGTTTGCTTGCTCCCCCATTCTCAATTTGTATAGGCAAAAAAAGACCACAAATTATTCGGGGCATGTAGAGTGGGGAAGAGGAGATTATCCAAATCTTCTACACTTTGCATATGGATGTTGAAAATCAAAACTTACTGGGTGTTACAAATAACCTAGTCCCACTTCCAAAGGTTAGCTTAGTATTGCTGCTTGCAGACACACAGCGTTTCCTGCTTTGACAAAAACTGCACAGGGATGCTGAATGAAGACTATCGGGCAAGAGAATGGCGAGGTGGTGAATATAAAGGCATTTCTGTCTTACAAAGGAAGCAGAAACTGAGGAGCTGTTCCCAAGGGAGAGAGGCTTCCAAGTAGCATTTTATCGATACCTCATTTTATTGTTTGGATGTCAGTACAACTGATCAGAACTATGGTCGATCGCTGTGCATCTGGACAGGGGTCATCACCTCCAGCAGCTTTTACCATACTTAGGGTATCTCCTTGGAGTTTTACACTGATTGAAACAAGGCAGTGTCTGGAAGGGGTGGCCTTGGTTTTCTGTTCATACACTCCTGATAACAACAACAGAAACCAGAGAGATTGGAGGTTGGTTCTGCTCTGCCAATCCAAACATTGACTATGATATGAATGTTTTTTTTTCCCATTAACGCGGTTTAAAAAAAAGTCACCAAGTACCAGAATTCACCATCAGGGTTGTCCCAGACCCAAAGGTGACTTTCCAGCCTGACCTGGGAGTTGCACAGTGCCAAAAACTAGAATATTTTTGGCATCCTTTCTGCTTGTAGCCCACTTTTGGGAAGAAAAGAATCTCACACTCACACCCCATGGCAATGAAAGCTAACGGTAACTATACCTGCAATACAATGTCTCCATCCCATCACACACATTATCAGATATAAATAAGCGATGGACATTATTTTCCATCCTCACTTGGCAGTACAATCACCTCACCTTTTTCACTTCATTTGATACGATTGGTTAAGAAAATGAGCCACAATACATACTGGGATCCACCTTCAGAATGGTTCCTTTGCCAAAGATCAACTTTTCTGTATTTCTATTCCCACAGTGGTTTTAAACCCTTCAAAAAACCTCCAGCATTTTGCCAACCCTGACTCCATTTTGTATCTCTTAGGGGTCGGTTGTAAAGCAAATGCTGGAATGAGATAAGTGCGAAGCTGAAATCTCATGGCTTTCGGAATTAGCAAATACTATAACTTCAAAGTCCATCCCGACATCTGGAAGTTGCGTCATTCCAAAAACTTAAAGAATCAGCATGTTCATTTCAAGTGGAAAAAAGTTAACTACATTATGTGCTTAACTTCTCTATCCCATTGAAAACAATGGAATTCAATGGTACTTAACTTTTAACTTTAGTAGGAATGGGCTAATCTAGCATTGCCATCTGACTTTAAAAAAAAAGTATTCTGTCCTGCTCTTGTGTCTTTACTCATGTGTTCACAAAACACCCCACAGCTATAAAATATAAAATGTGTTATTGTGTACAATGTTTAGAATAAAGCATCTCCAATTGAAGTGACACAACAAAATATGTCAAACAGTGGTGCCTTTAGTAGCAGTTTGATTTGCAGAAATCGGTTGGTAAAGCTTGCCAGGGCATCATTATGGGCTGCATCCTAAGCGTTACTTCCTCTTGCAGAAGGAATCTTCTGTTCAAGAATCCTTGCTCGGAAGCAAGGAGTCCTTCTGCAGGAGGAAGGAAACTTTAAGCTACAACCCTATCAGCTCAGTGTCTGCAGATCCTGATGCTTTTAAAGTGTGGCTGTGCGGAGCTCCAAGGAGCTCAGAGTGGTGTACATATTTCCTCCCCTCCTTTTTTTGTCCTCACAACAACCCTGTGAGGTAGGTGGGGCTGAGAGATAGTGACTGGCCCAAGGTCACCCAGGAAGCTTCGTGGCTGAGTGGGGATTTGAACCTGGATCTTCCAGGTCTGACTCCCAAACCACTACACCATCCTGGCTAGTAAGTAGTTAGTAAGCCACACTTTAGTGTGGCTAGTTAGTAAGTTGGCAACCCAATGTTCATTTTTCTTTTAGAAGAAACCTTTATAAGTTTTATTTATTTGATTGAATTGTCAGAATGGGTTTCTTCTACTTCACTCTCCTTTGAAGAGAAGGAAGGTTAGGAGCATGTTCGCAAACCCCCCCCCCTCCTCAGAGATTCCTCTAATTTCTAGATCATTGCAGTTAAGGGACAGAAGCTCCATATCAGTCACAAACAAGATAAATGACACTTACTGGGTGTGATGAGAAGTCTTGAGCCACCACCAAAAGTGACTTTATGACTGCCAACATCCGCACAGTGTTTTAGACCAAGACAAAAAGTCAAGCGTGAGTGTGTACCAGAATCTGCCAGGACAGTGCCAGACAGAAAGCAGAACCAGCTCAGGAGTGGGGAGTTGAAGCCCACAATTCAGAACCAAATCCAACAAAAATGGTGCCTTGGCCTGCCCAAGCCATTTTGGTGGAAATAGAAGATACAAAGGTACAGACAGTTGGGGATAGAAAGTTTTTGCAGGAACTCCAAGTGGTCTTTGGAGTAGTTATGACCGTAAATAAATGGACTAAAGAATAAATTAGTTTTGGAAAAATGGGTTTGGTTTCAAGCAAATAAAGCAAACTTACACGGTAGGACATGCAACGTTGTCCCAGATCCAAATGTCACCTTCCTATTGCCAGAGTCCACACAGTGATTTTCACTCTAGCATAAACTTATACAATGCAACACATGTGCCCAGTTCACCTCTGGAAAAAAATACTTTGTGTAAAAACAGCCTTCTAGGATTAGATAGAGAGTCCTTACTGTGTCCATTCCAGTGATCTGCCCCAACAGTTTGCTACAATACACATTAATGACTAAGTATTTATGACAAAGTAGACCTGTTCTCTGTCTCCTGCCACTATT
This sequence comes from Plestiodon gilberti rubricaudatus, assembly GCA_026170595.1. Classification (NCBI taxonomy): domain Eukaryota; kingdom Metazoa; phylum Chordata; class Lepidosauria; order Squamata; family Scincidae; genus Plestiodon; species Plestiodon gilberti. Next base: position 5,437,782 of record JANXHW010000006.1, read on the forward strand.
CCCAATGACCTAGGTTGCCTGGGTTGACTTTGGAAATTGCCAAGTCCGAGTTCTTTAGCATGAGCTGCAGGAGTACAGAACTCTCTGCCTTTTGTTCTCAATGTGAAAACCCCCCAGATGAACCTTGGACAGACTTGGGAACACCTTAGACTGTAGCATTCTGTATTGGGGTCATTGAATGGCTGAAGCATCAGGCTGTGTTAACACATCAGGAGAGACCTGAATCTAGAGGTTGTCCATATAATGGCCAGTACTTATTGTAATGGATGGAGCAATGGATGGAGCCAGTTTCTCAGCCCTCTTCCTCAGTGAAGCTGCATAGAAGTCTCAGCAATCCCCCTCCCTTAGCCTAATCCTGATTAAATTCAGGATTGTTATAAGGATAATATTTTTGTGTGGCAGCCTGACTTTGGTGGGATTGACTCAAGATACTGAGTTTACAAAAATCCAAAATTACCCAATTTCTGGCGAATGGGTCTATGTTTGGCTATTTGCTATGACAGTTAGGAATGAAACCTGGAAGTCCAGAAGACAGATACCTTTGAATATATGATATTGGGGACAAACAAGGTCACCTTAATGATACGCCTATGAACCCCAGAAGCGTTTGAACAGTCACAGATGGAGGAAAAGGAATGTTTGGCTAGATGGACTTTTAGGCTGCAATCCTATGCATGCTTGGGAGTAAGTCCCATTGAATTCAGTGGAACTTACTTCTGAGTAGACAGGCATAAGATTATGCTGTTAGTCTGCTCCAAGCATGGCTATTCTTATAATATGCCCAATGATGGGAAGGACTACAAAGCACACAGAACCTCTCAGAAATACTTCTACTCTTCATATCTTTTCAATTACTTACTTGGCCTCACCATTAATCTTGTTCCTTTTCCGAAATTTACTTTGTAGCCTCCAGCTCCTCCACTATATTCACACAGTGACGTCGACCATAACAAAAACCCAGCAGATGTGCACCTACTCCTTACAGGGGACTTCATGAGTCCTTCCTGTCTCAGCAAGATTAACCAGCAGGCTGGTGACAACGCTGTGGAAAGGACACACAGGCCCAGGGGCTTCACGTATGGCAGGAAACCAAACAAGAACCAGAGTGGCCACCACTGAGCCCTTTGGTAAAAAGGTAAAAGTAAAGGTGACCCCTGACAATTAAGTCAAGTCGTGTCCAACTCTAGGGTGTGGTGCTCATCCCCATTTCAAAGCCGAAGAGCCAGCGTTGTCCAAAGACGCCTCCGTGGTCATGTGGCCGGCATGACTCTCCTTGCCGCAGCGCATAGCATGCGGCTGGAACACGGAGCGCTGTTTACCTTCCCGTAAGCGGTACCTATTTATCTACTCGCATTGACATGCTTTGGAACTGCTAGGTTGGCAGGAGCTGGCCAAGCAACAAGAGCTCACCCCATCGCAGATTCAAACTGCCGACCTTTCGATCGACAGCTCGTGGTTCAGCGGTTTAACCCACTGCGCCACTCGTTGGCCTTGAGCCCTTTGGTAGAAATGGCTAAACATGGTGGTGATCAGGACCAAGCAGAGCACTCTCGTGTTTCAGGAAATCAACAAAGCTTTAGGGAGTCTTGCATGCCACCCTATCAAGCAGGTATGTGGCATTTGGGGACAACAGCACCCCCATATTCAAAGGTGAAAAGAGAAATCACAGGTCTTTCAGAACCAGGGTTCAGAGATCATAAAACTAAAGTTCATAAGAACATAAGAACATAAGAAGAGCCCTGCTGGATCAGGCCAAAAGCCCATCTAGTCCAGCTTCCTGTGTCACACAGTGGCCCCACCAGATGCCTCAGGGAGCACACGAGACAACAAGATACCTGTGTCCAGTCGCCACTCCCTTGCACCTGGCACAGAGAAAACCCACTTCTAAAAACCAGGAGGTTGCTTATGGCTTGTAACCTGTGATGGTCTTTTCCTCCATGAATTTGTCCAAACCCCTTTTAAAGGCATCTAGGCCAGGTGCCATCACCACATCCTGTGGCAAGGAGTTCCACAGATGAATCACACGCTGGGTAAAGAAATATTTTCTTTTGTCTGTTCTAACTCTCCCTCCACTCAATTTTAGTGTGTGTCCCCTGGTTCTGGTGTTGTGCGAGAGGGAAAAGAATTTCCCTCTATCCACTCTCTCCATCCCATGCATAATTTTATAAGTCTCAATCATGTCCCCCCTCAGGCGCCTTTTTTCTAGGCTGAAAAGCCCCAGACGCTGTAGCCTTTCCTCGTAAGGGAGGTGCTCCAGCCCACGAATCATTCTGGTCGCTCTTTTCTGCACCTTTTCCAATTCAATTATATCCTTTTTGAGGTATGGTGACCAGAACTGGACACAATACTCCAGATGTGGCCTTACCATTGATTTGTACAAAGGCATAATGATATTGGCCGTTTTATTCTCAATCCCCTTTTTAATGATCCCGAGCATGGAATTGGCCTTCTTCACAGCCGCCGCACACTGGGTCGACACTTTCATCGACCTGTCCACCAGGACCCCAAGATCTCTCTCTTGATCCGTCACAGACAACTCAGAACCCATCAGCGTATATGTGAAATTTTGGTTTCTTGCCCCAATGTGCATCACTTTGCACTTACTTACATTGAAGCGCATCTGCCATTTTGCTGCCCATTCTCCCAGTTTGGAGAGATCCTTCTGGAGCTCTTCACAATCCCTGCTGGTCTTTACCACCCGGAAAAGTTTAGTGTCATCCGCAAACTTGGCCACCTCACTGCCTATCCCCAACTCCAGGTCATTTATGAATAAGTTGAAAAGCACCGGTCCCAAGACCGATCCTTGGGGCACACCGCTTTTCACCTCTCGCCATTGTGAAAATTGCCCATTGACTCCCACTCGCTGTTTCCTGGTCTTCAACCAGTTCCTAATCCACAAGAGGACCTGCCCTCTTATTCCCTGACTGTGGAGTTTTCGCAGGAGCCTTTCATGAGGGACCGTGTCAAACGCCTTCTGAAAATCCAGATATATAATATCCACGGGTTCGCTCGCATCCACATGCCTGTTGACCTTTTCAAAAAATTCTAACAGGTTTGTGAGGCAAGACTTCCCCTTGCAGAAGCCATGCTGACTCTCCCTCAGCAGAGCTTGTTCTTCTATGTATTTTAAGATTTTATCCTTAATGAGACTTTCCACCATCTTCCCTGGAACAGATGTTAGGCTGACCGGCCTGTAGTTTCCCGGGTCCCCCCTCCTTCCTTTTTTAAAGATTGGTGTGACATTAGCTATCCTCCAATCCTCTGGCACATTGGTTGTAAATAAGTAAGTAACAGCGCAATCCGACTTAACTTTTTTGCCGGTGTAACGATCGGCCCAGCGAGAATGGGAGGCCCCAGAATGGAAAAGGGATTCAAATCCCCTCCAAAAGAGGAATTCAAATGGGATTTGTATCCCTTTTCCATTCTGGGGCCTCCCGTTCTCGCTGGGCCGATGGTTACACCGGCAAAAAAGTTGTTGGATTGCGCTGTAAGTAAGTAAGTAAATAATAAACTTAGAATGATATAACCTTCCCTTAACTAGTCTGAAGTAAGTCCTATTTTGTTCAATAGGGCTTCTTACTCTCAGGGAAATGTTGTAAGATTGCAGCCAAATTCTTGCCCCTAAGAGCCAGAGGCTTCCTCCCTACAGCCTATGATTGTTGTCCGTTCATTGGACCTCCCTCTCTCCCTCCCTCTCAATACCCTTTTGGACAGATCCCTAAACAATGCCCTTATCACTGTCCATATTTCTCCACCCACAGGTGGCCCAAGATGTTTCAGTGCTAGAGGCAGAAAGTCAAAATGCCCTCCTCGCCACAACAGCCAACCCTGGCAAGAATACAATAATCAACTAACTAATTGATAATGTGCTTTGGCAGTGCTAAGAAAAGGGGGGGGGGGAGATTTCAAATGTGAAAAATCTGGCAAGGAATGCGGACTTACAGGGTAGGGCAATCACTCTGATCCAAAAGTCACCCTCTCAGCATGCGCACACCGTATTCTTCGCTTCCACATAAATCCAGGCAATGCTACATCTATTACATTTGGTAAGAGTAGGAGGGAAGGTCCAGGAATTACTGTACTGGCTCACTGCCCCCCCCCCTCACAAGGTGCCTCCACACATTGGAGGTAGCATATGAAAAGACCTCCAACCTTTGGGGTGCAGGTGGGTTGGGTGGAAAAGGAGAAGGGTATCCTGACTGGTTCTACTAACACAATGAAAGAGCGACTTACTTGGTGTCACAACCAGTCTAGTTCCACTTCCAAAGGTAAGCTTAGAGTAACCAATGCTTATACCCACAGTGGTTCCTGCCTTGACAAAAATTGCCCCAGGCAAAGAGAAAACACAAAGTGGAACTGAAGGCCGATGGGTTGGCGATGCTGTGAAATCACAGTGTCCTTGGCGTGGTCTTTGCTTAATGATCCCGGTATGGAATGTGTGCAACACATACCACCATCCTATGCATGGCTAGTCTGAAGTAAGTCCAAGTAAGTTTGTTCAATAGGGCTTCTTACTCTCAGGAAAATGTTACAAGATTGCAGCCAAATTCTTGCCCCTAAGAGCCAGAGGTTTCCTCCCTCCAGCCTATGATTGTTGTCTTTCATTCATGACCCCTTCCTTTCTCCCAGGAATGCTTTAGTAAGATAGGAGAAGGTTGCAATTTCATAGCAAAATACCAGTACATGCTTTTTCCTCAGGGAGTGCTAGTCTTTTGGAGAACACTTCTTGCTGCACCAAAAGGAACCATTTGCTGCAAGATGTGGACTGTATGGAAAACGGTTCATCTCTCAATGCACATGTTAAAAAGAATGCAGCTGCACCCCAAGGGAGGGGGAGTGAAAATTATTACATCGTTTTCTTTTTAAAACTTGGAAGGAAGATTGGATTTGGTTGATTTGAGCAAATGAAGCAGACTTACTGGGTTGGGTTGGACAAGCAATCTTGTCCCAGTTCCAAATGTCCGCTTAGTTTCAATGACACTAAGTGAGATTCAGCTCAAACTCACTGGCAGAATACACAGGGTGTACGGTTGTCTTCATCTGTCATGGGCAGGATCAAAATTAAATTAGATTAGTTCCTAGAAAACCCACAGTCACCTGCAATTGCCCTTAACTATTAGATGAATAACTGTTTCACCCCATTTGATATGATCAGCAAAAATCAGCCATGATACTTACTAGGATTCACCTTCAGAATGGTTCCTTTAGCAAAGATCAGCTTATTCGCATTGTTATACACAGTGATTTGAAGCCTCTCAAAAACCTCTAGCTAGCATTTAGTCAGCCCTGACTCTATAGAACAGATCCCTAACAGCGCAATCTGACTTAACTTTTGTGCCTGTTTAACCAGTGGCACAGCAAGAACGGGAGGCCCCAGAACAGAAAAGGGATTCAAATCCCCTCCAAAGAGGAATTCAAAGGGGATTTGAATCTCTTTTCCATTCTGGGGCCACCCGTTCTTGCTGCACCGCTGGCTAAAGTGGCACAAAAGTTAAGTCGGATTGCGCTGTAAGAGACATAAAATAGTCAATGTAACAATAATTCACTCACTGTTAGAACATTTGTGGCTGCAAGAGTACTAGTAGATGCCCCCAAAGCACATTTACAGCTCTTATACATGTCTAGTTAGAAGTAAGCCCTGTTGAGTTTAATGGACTTGCTCCCAGGAAAGTGAGTATAGGATTGCAGCAGGTATATTATTGCCATGCAAAGTGAGGTTTATTTTCTCTATGCTTTTGTATAGCTAATACCAGAAGGCATTTCTCTAAAGGACATTGATGGCTACAAGTAGCTTACTTAAACATTGGTTGGTGGCTACTAGCTGTTAACCCACCGGGGGGGGGGGTCTAAAAGAAACATTTGGTAGATTTTAAGGAACAGAGATATGGCGGGGGTTCCATGGGCATGTTGAGGCTTTGGTGGAACTGCTGCTGCTGCTCTTCCAACTAGTGTTACCTAACTGGATGCTCCCTGATGTTCAATTTAGATTTTAAAAAAACCAAATTCATGTGTATACAGTGGCAAAGGATATCCTAAACTGATACACCTAGGAAAACGGACAGTATTAAGAGCTGGAGCAAACTAACTGCAATCCTATATACACTTAGGTTAGGCTTACCAAATCTCCAACCGGGACAGAGTGCTGGACCTTTAGGAGAAGGAATGTGGGCAGGTGTAGCTTGTTAAACCCTTAGAGCACAATCCTAGGCATGTCTACTCAGAAGCAAGCCCCACTGAACACAATGGGGTTTGCTTCTGAGTAACCAAGTGTGATTTTTGCCCATTTTTACAATTTGGGATATCTTCTCCTTCCTAACACTGTGTTGCCCCTTCATCTACCTACTACCCAGTTGACCTCCAAAACATCTATTGAACAACTCTAGTAAGAATCATTTCCCTGAGACAGCCAGGGTTTCATTTGTACCTACTGCTCAACCTTTAGAAGCATCAGAATATATTAAGCTACATCTGAGAGAGTGCAGAGTACTTTACCATTGAGTAACTACAGAAAATCCACAGACATAAAAGATTCAAGCGAAAGAGAAAGATCACGGGATGTGTGTGTTAACGTGTTACCAGCATCTCTTTTACCCCCCCTCCCCTAGAAATTAAGCCCTATTCACACCTGTGTCTAATATCCATCTTTGAAAGATTTAAATGTGAAACAAGTGAAAGTCACATCACCACCAATAATCTCCCTGCTTCTGCAAAGGCAAAACAACCACCCTTTTCACTAACTTCCACCATCTCCACGAGACATGCTACAGCCTTTTCGGAAAGGGACAATCTGAGATCCATTCTAATAAATATGTGGTAGTACAAAAACACTCACTGGGTTTTACAGAGAGTTGGGTGCCTTTTCCAAAAATGATGGTCCTCCTTCTCCCTTCATAATTCTCACAAGGGGGTTACAACCTTTGCAATAACCTCTCACACTAACCCCTTCCCCCCACCCCCATAAGACATTCTGCATCCTCTTAAGAAGTCACCATTTTCATTCATCACTTTTCATTCACCACCTGAATCTCTCCCAATGTCTACATGTCAGTAGAAAAAAATCACTCACTAGATTTTTTTCACTCACTAGGCCGGTGCCTTTGCTGGAAAAGACTTTCTTGCTACCTCCTGAATCACAAATATGTAACATTTGGTTCAGCTCTGCTGACTAAATAGGTGAATATGGATATATTTTTCACCCATGACCTTGGAAAAAGAGATTCTCTCTGACATTTTTAATTAATTTGAAATATTTATATCCCACCGGCTCCAGGTGGGACACCTGATTGTAGCATCTCTTTTGGAAGTGCACAATTTCCCCACAAACAGATGTGCGGTAGGTACAATCATCCCTCTCTTCCACAAACAAAAGCCCCATAATTATTATTTTTTTATGAAAGTCCAACACACCAGCAGGGAAACGCATCTCATCGTACACCATAGCAAATGCAATAAGATGTGGCATGTATTGTGCACACTTACTGGGCAGTACGATTAGCCTTGTTCCAGATCCAAGTGTGAATTTGCCGTAGCTATTACTCACAGCAAAACAGACCCTTACAAAACCCCCAAGATGAACTCTGTGTGTGTGTGTGTGTGTGTGTGTGTGTGTGTGTGTGTGTGTGTGAGGGAGCTATCAATAAGGGCGGGCCAATATTATTCATATCAAGACTTACTGGGAGAAACTCTCAGTGTTGTTCCATGGCCAAATGTAATTTCCAGCAACAGACTTTTGCAAAAACTGTCATTCAACACACTCTTCCTATGATGAATGGGGAGGGGGCGGACACAGTCCCAAACAAACTGTCTTCATTGCTTTGCAAAATGGCAAACAATCAGGAAAAGAGAACTTCTATAGGTGAAAGACTGATGCTATTAAAATTTTGCAACCTGCACACACACGCGTGCGCATGCACACGCACACGCACACACACACACACACACACACACACACACACACACACACAGTGATCCCTGATCATGCCTCTCATTGGTCTTGCCCTCCTGACTCGTCAAAATACAACCTGAGAAAATCCAGTTGCCAACAAAACCTTTGATGTTTCCAGAATAGGATTTGGGATAAAGTTAAGGTTTCTCTTCAGTTTGTTTGCTTTTCATATCAAGACTTACTGGGAGAAACTCTCAGCATAGTTCCGTGGCCAAAAGTAAACTTCCAGTTGCTTCCTGTGTTACACAGTGCAACAGACCTCTGCATAAACTGCCATTCAACGTACTCTTGCTCTGAATGGGGAGGGGGGGCAGGTAGAGTCTCAAGAAAACCATCTTCATTTGCTTCCAAAATGACAATCAATAAGAACAAAGGATCGACAATCCTCTTGTCTGTGAGGAAATAGTTCTGCAGCCTGTGAGATCATCTCGGCCACTATTTTTACTCTTGGTTGACTATTATTTATTTATTTTTTCACATTTTTATACTGCCCTTCCTCCAAGGAGCTCAGAGTGGTGTACATATTTCCTCCCCTCCTTTTTGTCCTCACAACAACCCTGTGAGGTAGGTGGGGCTGAGAGATAGTGACTGGCCCAAGGTCACCCAGGAAGCTTCATGGCTGAGTGGGGATTTGAACCTGGATCTTCCAGGTCTAAGTCCGACTCCCAAACCACTACACCATCCTGGCTCCCTATCACTCAGACAGCCCAATCGTGTGTAATTCTTGCATAACAGTAGATCCACCGGTGTAAGCGCACTTATGTCAGTGTAACTTGCTGTACGCCGATGGACGCAAAACTGAAACCAGCGTAGCCCCTCTTGGATGCCGTGCACGCACAGTTCGGATGAAGGACAGACACCAGCACAACTCTGCCGGCGCAGGGGGCATTCCAGGGGTGTCCGAACGCCCCCAGAATGCCCTCTGCACCGGCGTTGCGCTGGCATCTGTCCTGCGTCTGAACTGCATCTGAGAGGGGTTACGCTGGTGTCCGTCCTACGTTCATCGACATATGGCAAGTTACACTGGCATAAGCGCACTTACACCGGTGGATCTACTGTTACACCGGTGCAAGAGTTACACAGGATTGCGCTGTGAGCCTTTAAGACAGTGTGGGATGCAGGTCGGCTCTTATAAAGAAATGAGCACTCACCTATTTCCTCCGAGCCCACAGGTGTACGCACTTAACTCCAGATGCGTACATACACCCTTAGATAATAATGGTTTAAGAACCTTTTTAGAGCTTCCCAGTGATGAGATGTGGTTTGAACTCTGACATCTTTGAAATCTCACTCAATGTTAGGACCTTAGGAGAAGACATATCAGGGAGAATTACAGTACTGAAAAACAAACTATCCAACACTTAGTGACGGAATGTCAAAAATCAAGCCTATCATGGAGATTTTACTGATTTCCTGGATGTGACAACTGAAGCCAAAAATTATTTTTGTAATCTAGATACATGCTTGTAATTTCCTATCTATATTGAGTATTTTATATTATATATCTATCATGTTTTTTTCTGTTTTTATTGGGATGTGATGTGAATGTGCCATACGATAAATAAAAAATATAGCACTGTACTTTTTAAATACTTACTTGGGTAAACTCTCAGTCTTGTTCCACTTCCAAATACAAATTTATATTTTCCTCCATAATTATCACAGTGAAACAAACCTTTACACAAACTCTTAGTTGAACTTCCTTTATGTAATTCAGTTTCTGCTGTTCAGTTTCTCCCATAAGTGAAGATTTTGGTTAAAGAAACTGAAGGGCAGGGGAGGATAAAAATACAGAACACAGAATATAGAAACAACAATCGTAGATACATATGTTTTTCTATATTCTGTGTTCCCAGTATATGTGTTGCAGCAAGCAGTCAGTGTCCCACTATCTATCCCATTTAAAGCCTGAGGAAATTCTCATCTGCTTACTTACTGGGCAATCAGCCTTGTGCCAGACGCAAAACTGAATCTGTTGTAATTGCTCACAGCAAAATTAGCTCCATACAAAAGCCATCATCTCAAAGTGGATCTATTCCATAAGTCACTTTATCAAATGTTTGTAACCAGGTGTGACATCCAGTCCACATACTTACCAGGTAGTACAACCAGCCTTGTGCCAGTCCCAAATTTGTAGGTGTAGGTATTACTGCTCACTGCAGTACACCCTCTTACAAAAACCCATCAGCTGTCAGCTGGCCAGTAACGTCAGGCAACATTTCAAATATTCATCCGGGCACGACAAAAGCATCCATCTCATCAACAACCATCCACAATAATCTAAATATACAAAATCAGTTTTCCCACATCTCTTACCAGGTCTCACTTCCAACCTAGTTCCAGTCCCAAATATCATCTTCCTGCTTCCATCATTCACACAGCAGAAAACTCTTCTACAAAAACACAGCACAGCCCTAGAAAAGCTCTACCTGGGAAGTGTGATGGCTGGGTCAAAGCAAATGTAATGCCTAGTTTAATGGCTATTTCCATTTCTGTTAATGTATTCATATACTATTCACCACTCTCAGCCCTAGAGTCAGGGGCTCATAGAAAATGCTTTCTAAGCTTACAGAAAAAACGTAGTGTTGTCCCTTCCCAGGACCCATCATTATTATCAGAAGCACCCAGTGAGTTGATAAAGATATGAACTTCCTAGTCCCAGACTGGACATGATGGGCCATCATATCTAGACTCCAGTTGCCCTGACATACCTGGATGGATTGTTAACTTGGTTCCTTGGCCAAATATCAACTTCCTTGCAGAGCCTGAAGTTGCACAGTGAAGGAATGCTTTACAAAAATTACAGGAGGAAAATCTCCATTTTCTGCTGTTCAGTTTCTCATATAAGTGAAGATTTTGGTTAAAGCAAAGGGCAGGGGAGTATAAAAATACAGAACACAGAATATAGAATAAATCGTAGATACAGATGTTTTTCTATATTCTGTGTTCACAGTATGTGTGTTGTAGCAAGCAGTGAGTCTCCCACTATTGTTCCCATTTAAAGCCTGAGCAAATTCTCTTCTGCTTACTTACTGGGCGATCAGCCTTATGTACGATCAACCTTGTGCCAGACCCAAAACTGAATCTGTTGTAATTGCTCAGAGCAATATAGCTCCTTACAAAAGCCATCAGCTCAAAGTGTTGCCAACATCGACCTAAGGCATCATCCTTTCAGACGTTCATCCTTCCTTTCTCCAAGCAACAGCATGAACATCTTTCACACAGGGCCACGCAGAGGAATTTTATCAGGGGGGTACAAAGTTTATTTTGGGCCCCTTCCCTTCATGTGAATTTGGCTCCTGAGACCCCCTTTTTTGCTCCTGGGCCGCCTTTGACACACTTTTTACCCTGGGCCCAGGTATGACTGTACCCCCTTAACCCCCCTCTCAGAGGCCCTGCACAACACTAATCATACTCTGCTCACCACTATTTGCATGTGCACAATCATTTTTCCCATCTCTTACCAAGTCTCACTTCTAGCCTTGTTCCATTCCCAAATATAGTTTTCCTGCTTGCTTCATTCACACAGCAGAAAACCCTTTTACACTATCCCACAGCACAGGAACTGGGAGAGGAACAGGATAGAACAGAATACTTATGCACACTTACTTGGCAGTATAATCAGCCTTGTTCCAGACCCAAAAGTGAGTTGGCCAGAGTAGGCAGTACTCACAGCAGGACAGCCCCTTACAAAAAGCCACTAGTTAAAAACACATCTAGTACTTTTGGCACTGGATTCAAACCATCATGGCACCCTCATTCAAACATCTACCCATTCACTATCCAGTAAACATCCAAACCATCTATCTTCAAATGACCTTTCCAATAAGCTATAGATTGAGAAATTCATCTTCCACTCCACACAACTGCTTTTTTCCTTTCCTTGTATGAACTTAAGACTGAGGATCTAAGGCTTTCGTGGCCGGTAAAACTATTGAAGTTCAAATTGTTCGGGCTTAATGGCCACGGTCTCTTGTGAGTTTTTCTTCCTAATGTTTCGCCTGTATCTGTGACGGACATAGTCAAAAAGCAGGTGGAGGCAACAATTACCCCACACCACCCAGTCTCTTCAGACAAGTGCTCCAGTTGGTGTTAATACTGGATACAGAAGGTGTTAACTGCCAGTGTCTCTGCATGAGGTAATTGATTGATTGTTCATCTTAAAAGTGAAACTGACAAATTTCGCTGATGGATCACCGAAGCTCTATTAAACTTTGTAAGACTTATTTCTTTGAAAGAGAGTTTCACTTCTCTTAAGATTTAGTCAAGTCAAGAGACAATGAAAGGACTCCTGAGCAGGTACAAAGTGCATATTCTCAGCACTGTTCAACAACAGAGAGTCACCAAAAAGAGTCTAGGGAAAAACGGGCTTCCAGTTCATAGGGTGGCATTTACAGCATCCATTTTTTTTCCAGACATAAAGCAAGACCTAAAGGCCTATAGCCAACAACATCAAATTTGGTTGCCACAGGTTGACTCTTTGAACTGAGCCTGCTAAGTATCTGAGGGTCCAATCCTATCCATCTTTCTGGTGCTGATGCAGCTGTGACAACGGGGCATGCTCTGCATCCGGGGGGGGGCAGTCACGGAGGCCTCCTCCAGGTAAGGGAACGCTTACCTCAAGGCTGCATTGCAGCTGCATTAACACTGGAAAGTTGGATAGGATTGGGCCCTGACAAGTGACATTACAATCAATTGTGAGGCAAGCTTGTTTAGAGCAAGCCCCCAACATGCTGGCATTTAAATTACTTGCATTAGTCACCTTCAAGTCATCAGATTGTAACCTAAGAAAGTTAGTCATGACAAAATCCCTATGTCATGACAAAATCCCTTTGCAATTAATTGGACTTAAGTTAGTCATGATTAACTTCTTAAGACACAACCCATTATAGTCCAGGAATTCCTGCTACTGCTCAATGCACTAGTGAGATTCCCTAGATTAAACGACCAATGATGGTAGATTGTTGCTATCTACCCAACAATCTACCCAACACACATCTACCCAACAATCACAGTCCAAGCATCCTACCTGCTCTTATGACCAGCTTTGTTCCAGATCCAAAGATTACTCTGTCAAGGTTACTACTCACAGCAGTAAACCTCATTACAAAAACTGCCAATACAACAACATGCTAACACAAACCCACTGTTGTAACATTTGTCCAGCACAAAATACAGCTTTTTCCTACCCCAGGGTGCACCATTTGTGCATGTGAGTATATTGCGATACACAACAGTTTAATTCGCATGTACCTGGGTTGATTTTCAGCGTTGTCCCCCTGCCAAATACAAGCTTATAGCTGCCAGTTCCTGCTCTACACTCTAAAATATTGCTTTACAAATTCTAGAGATGATTTTCCACTGATAAGAGTCGTTCTCTCACTGGTACTCATATAGCGAGTCAGGTCTGCATGGTGCAGGTCATATAGCGAGTCAGGTCTGCATGGTGCAGACATCTTGCTTGGCAAGGCAGGACTCGGCCTGGTCATTGCCTGGGGACCTCATGCGCACTGGTCAGGAAGAATATATGTTTTTTAAAAAAAGAGAGAGAGAGAGAGGACAAAGAAGATATAAGCATCAACATCTCGTCCCATTGTTTCTAATGGTATTATAACCAGATGAAATGCAAGCCGTTTACCTGGAGTGACTGATGAGTGGGACTGAAAGGTTTTCCCCTCACTACATCTAATAGGGGAAAGTGTACCGATAGGTTTCACTATATTATTAACCTGTAAACCATTTAAGCCATGTAATTTGGAGACATGGGGAACATTTGAAGAACCATAAATCGCTGTCATTTCTCACAAACCCAGGTATATATCTTACTGGAATAATCTGACGGACTAAAGTTGAATCAGGGGACTAAGATTGTCTCCTTTTACATGCAGACACAACTTCTGTGCCGTTAAGCCCCATAACAGGCAGAATATTTACCGGCGGCGAAGCTTTGCTTATCACTGAATCTCAGTGTTGCAGGAGGTGCTACCTATGAATTCTCTGCCCGTTCCAATAGCAAAGGCACCGAATTAAGGCATGGCAGTCACTCGGAGAAGGAAACCCTTATTATGGAAGAACAGGATGCTTAGAAAAACATGTTTTAGACTTAGGTAATATCCAAACTCTAGCTTTACAGTGCAGTCCTAAGCATGTCTATTGAGAAGCAAGTCCCATTAAGTTCAATGGAACTCACTCCCGGGGGGGGGGGGGGGAACGTGATTGGAGCCTTACATTGTAATCAAATAACACTTTCCTGGGAGTAAACCTCACTGAACACAATGGGATTTAGTTGAAATCCTTCCAAGTTGAAAAAATAAATAACCACCTATACATTTGGAATATCTGTTGGGTGATCACATTCCAGTCTCTTTCCTCCTGTACCTCTGGATCCTGGCCAGTGCGCGCACTCACGCCCGCACACGCGCCCGCCCGCCCGCCCACGCACACACACACACACCTTTTCAGTATACATCTTCATCCTGTGCAACTGGCCCTGTCTTCTAAAGAGATACTGTGGAGTTCCACAGGAATGGGGAAAAGAGGGATTTAATCATTCTGCGTACCTGGAATTACTGTCAACCATGTCCCCTTTCCAAACTGAAGTCTGTAGGTCCCAGATGTTTTGAGCACAGCTATCAAAGGCTTTACAAAAATGGCAGGAAGACAATCACTCTATTCTCTCCAGGGCACAGAAAACAGCTGAATTATGGGGTATCAGACCGGATGTCTCCCAAACAGCCCAGTGTAAGTCAGATTGACCTGAAACAAGGACTGAGGGAGGTGTAGATTCAAACTCTTGGGGATTTATCTCCCACACGCCTCTCTCACACACCACACACAGAAAACCCACACACAAGACTCACGATTCATGCCATAACATACCTGATCAAATGATTGTAAGGTGTGACATCCGGTCCACAGACTTACCTGGCAGTACAGCTAGCCTTTTGCCAGTCCCAAATTTTTGATTGTAGTTATTGCTCACAGTAGTACAGCCCCTTACAAAAACCCATCATCTGTAGACACTGGCAATGAAGGGATCATTTCAAGCATCCATCCATGCACAACAAAGAATCTATCCCATCTACAAACATCATCTGAACTTCCAAAATCAATTTTCTTTCATCTCTTAGCAGGTCTCACTTCCAGCCTAAATTACTGTCCATGATCCAAAGACCTGCCTTCAGTGAGCACAAGATACTGGCCATGCCTCATCATGGCCCATGGGATTAGAGGCTGAATTCCTTGGCACAGCAAAACTTTAAAGTCACATACATCACAAATGTCTTTTAAAAGGTGTTCAAATTTTAAAAAAAAGGGGGCTTGCTAGGTGGCACCAGGGGTGATGCTCAGGAAATATGGGTCCAAAGCCCATGCCAAGGCATGCCAAGCCAAGGAATGCCAAGCAAGCTTTGTGGCCCTTTTGGATTCCAGCCACTGTGTTTAGCTCTTTACAATGTAACTAATGTACTGTACCATTATCTAGGTAAAGGTGAAGGTAAAGGTGACCCCTGACAATTAAGTCCAGTCATATCCGACTCTAGGGTGTGGTGCTCATCTCCATTTCAAAGCGGAAGAGCCAGCGTTGTCCGAAGACACCTCCATGGTCATGTAGCCAGCATGACTCTCCTTGCTGCAGCGTGTAGCATGCGGCTGGAACACGGAGCGCTGTTTACCTACCCGCAAGCGGTACCTATTTATCTACTTGCATTAATATGCTTTGGAACTGCTAGGTTGGCAGGAGCTGGCCAAGCAACAAGAGCTCACCCCGTCGCCGATTCAAACTGCCGACCTTTCGATCGACAGGGTTCAGCGGTTTAACCCACTGCGCCATTATCTACTCGGAGCCAATAAATTGGTGCATGTGAAGGACAAAGCATTTTCCATTTCATTTGAAAGTCAGTTTTTAACTGTAGGTGTGGCGAGATGTGATGCCTTACTAGGTCCTATTCTGAACATAATGGGTCACAGAGGTAAAAATAATACCTGGTTTGATTGTTAACCTGGCACCTGAGCCAAATGTCACCTTCCCTGCATTGCCTGTTTGCACAGTGAGATCACACTTTACAAAAACTGCCAAAGGAAAGCAATTAAGAACATAAGAAGAGCCCTGCTGGATCAGGCCAAAAGCCCATCCAGTCCAGCTTCCTGTATCACACAATGGCCCCACCAGATGCCTCAGGGAGCACACAGCCAACAAGATAACCTGTTTCCTGTTGACACTCCCTTGCACCTGGCACAGAGAAAAACCCCTTCTAAAACCAGGAGGTTGCTTATGGCTTGTAACCTGTGATGGTCTTTTCCTCCATGAATCTGTTCAAACCCCTTTTAAAGGCATCTAGGCCAGGTGCCATCACCACATCCTGTGGCAAGGAGTTCCACAGATTGTTTGTGAATGTGGGACTCAGTGATGAGGACAACTAAACAGAAGGGCCCTGGTTCATTTCTTTATATCAAACAGGTTTCTCAAAAAAAAATTAAATGAATTTTAAGGGGAAAACAGTATTCTGTCCTAATTCAAACTGACTTGTAAAACATTGAACCAACATTGCTCTATTATTATTTTTTTCTTGTAATATTCTAAATTACTGGTGTTGTAGATGTACATATTTGAAGTTTGACAAAATGTTGTGTCAGCTGTGCCCTTCACTTCTGTCGCTATGAGCGTACATATCTATGCAATGCTCTAAAAACGTGTAATGCTCTACAATTTCACGCCCACATGGATGACCAACTTGCAGAATTCAAAGCTTTTAAAACAGCTTCTCCTTCCTTGAAGTTCCCATGCTGAACATAGGAATTATTCACCGCAATTCATTTCAGCTCTTCTGAACATCAATTTTGTCTTGAGAATTAGGGAGAAATGCAGCCCTATATTACAAAGGTATAAAAGAGATCACCTGTACCAAGCAATGGGTTCATTGCCTTGAGAGTCCACCATTGATAATTTGGTCCTGAGTTGCAGGTGACCATAGATGTGATAATGGGCTATGGGCCTGACGTACAGGTAGTTCCCCATATTAGGTTTTCTTCCAAAGTGTTCCACCAGATTGAGACACGTCAATCTGAAGCCCTGGAAGGATGTCCCATGCTTTTCATTCGTGTACTACATGCCTGGCAACAGAGGAAGCCACAATACGTAAGGTTTCTTGTAGCCCTGATGATCAAATAGGTGAATGTAGATATTTTTCCCCCAGGATCTTGGAAAAAGTGATTTTGTCACATACCAGGCATTGCTATCAATGTTGTGCCAGTCTCAAAGATGACTTCCCAGTTCAAACCCAGTAATTACCGTATTGGTCTGAGTATAAGACTCACTTTTTTCCTCCTAATTTAAGTTTTTAAACTAGGGGTGCGTCTTATAATCAGGCTGTTGCAATTTAATGCCAGTGATTTAATTAATTTTTTTAATAGCACCAAACTTTAAGGGTACGTCTTATAATCAGGTGCGTCTTATACTCGGGACAATACGGTAATATGATCTACCTACCTTATAGCAAAAACGCGCTGTTTGACTGGTCCCAAGAAAGATATTACCAGATTATGGGTTTTTAAAAAATATTTTGAATTAAATTAAAATCACATATATTCCACCTTTCTATCTATGTGGGGTCTCCAGGTGGGAGGCCAGGTTGTAGCATGTCATTGGATATTTCTCTTGCCCCATAAACATATATGTTCGTTCAACCCCTCCTCTACAAACTAAAGCCACATTTTTATGAAAGTCCAACACACCAGCAGGGCCGTGTATCCCATCATAGACCAAAGGAACACAATAAAATCTGGGTATCCCATCAGATTGTATAGTAAATGCCACTTACTTGGCAGAACGATCAGCCTTGTGCCACTCCCAAAGATGAATGTGCTATAGGTATTGCTCACAGCAATGTAGCCCTTTACAAAAAAATTACTTGTTCAAGGCATTTCCAGTAACATGGGTCAAGAATATCTTTATGATCACTCCGAGTGCCTAACAGCACAATCCGACTTAACTTTTGTGCCTGTGTAACCAGCGGCGTAGCGAGAACGGGAGGCCCCAGAACGGAAAAGGGATTCAAATCCCCTCCAAAAGAGGAATTCAAAGGGGATTTGAATCCCTTTTCCATTCTGAGGCCTCCCGTTCTCGCTGCGCCGCTGGTTAAACAGGCACAAAAGTTAAGTCGGATTGAGCTGTAACAGGTCAAAATGTTGCATCCCAGCCAAATATCTTGGGGTTCTTCAGCACAGGCAGAACTGTAATGTGCTCCAACCTCAGCCCTCTCCCACTCTTAGCCCCCCAAAAAACTAAAAAAAGGTATTCTGCATCCTCTTAAGAAATCAACATATTGCATTTACCCCCTGAACCTCTCTTGTATCATTCACATGTCAGTAGAAAATCATTTGCTGGGTTTTTTATGGAAAGTTTGGTGCCTTTGCCAAACACGACTTCCTTGCTCCTCCCGAATCACTTCCTTCCACAATTATTTATACCTCTGCAATACTGCTACAGTGGAAGACAGTCATGTGGACTACCGGAGTTGTAAGGCTTGAGAGAGACTATCAAGGGAGCTGTTCCTTCACTTACTTGGTATGACTCTCAGTTGTGTCCCACTTCCAAAGAACAGTTTGTAGCCTGCAGTGTTAGCACAGTGAAACGACCCTTTACATAAATGGCACATGAGGAAATTTTGTTTTTCAGGGCAGATTGTTCAGATTAACATGAACACTGATCTACCCACCATACCATTGTTAATTCCCTGCCTTTTGCAAATGCCTGCTCTTAGAGCTCATCACAGCAAATCTACACTTTCCACAGAATGTTTCCATTTCAGACATTCCTGCCAGTAAGTACTGCAAAGTAACTAAGATTCACTCACAAAGACGATGGTCCAAATCTTCAAGATGTATTTTCGCTACATTGTGTGCATGTGTGCGTGTGTGCGTGTGTTCTTCAGGCTATCAATAAGACATTATCCTAGATAACTATTGTATATCAAGACTTACTGGGAGAAACTCTCAATGTAGTTCCATGGCCAAATACAAGTTTCCTGTTGTTTCCTGTGTTACACAGTGCAACAGACTTTTGCATAAACTGTCATTCAACACACTCTTACTATTTCTATCTTCATTTGTTTGCAAAATGGCAGTCAGAAAGAAGGATTTTAAATCCTTTTGTCAATGAAAAACTAGTCATGCAGTTTTGGGTTCTCGGCCACTATTTTCACTTTGTGTTGATTTAATGAATGAGTGTGCCGTTACTGCTCTAAACCTCTAAGATATAGGACCAAGTTAGTTAGCTCCTATAAAGAAATCAGCACTCACGCTAAAGTACCTTCTCAGAGCTTCCATAGATGAGACATGATTTGAACCCCAACATGTCTAAGGTCACTCAATTTTAGAACCTTGGAAAAAGACAAATCACTGAGAATTATGTTTTTCAGACTTACTTGGGTGAACTCTCAGTTTTGTTCCACTTCCAAATGCAAGCTTCTCATTTCCTCCATAATTATCACAGTGAAACAAACCTTTACACAAACTCATAGTTGAACCCCCTTTATGTTATGGGTGGCCCAATCCTGTGTAGGCTGCGGCGACCGGCCTAAAGGGCCAACCGCCGCATCCTATCGAGTTCCCGGGCTGCCCCAGGACAGCCCAGAACAACTCGTGAGAAGGGGACATTGTTCCCTTCTCCCCATGTAAGCGGCGGGAGGCCCCATGGGCCTCCTCGCATGTATCAGTGTATCTGGGGCCTGGAGGGAGCCATGTTGGCGTATCTGGGGCCTGGAGGGAGCTTTGGATACCGAGGATCTCGACCCCCGGTATCCCCACCCCCTCCAGGCCCCAGGCGGCCTATGGCCACTCTCCCTCACCACTCAGTCCGCCTTCCCCAAAGCCCGAGAACTTACCCAGCATAGAACTTACCCGGTCCAGCAGGCACAGGGCTGGGGAGACGGCGTGGCTTATTTTCCGGGTGTCACGCAAGTGCTTTACATCACTTGCGTGACACCCTGCCCCGGGGCAGCAAGTACACAGGATCGCGCCATAAAGGAATTACACAGGGGAAAATTTTCAAGCAGCCTGTCTTAAACTGAATCTCCTAGAAAGAACAGGCGTCAACATATGTTATTCTAAATTGATCATATAACTAGCTATGGCCACTATGAATTTAGAACGTTAAATTTTTGCAGAAATTTGCTTCAGATATACCCTTCAAGACATGGAATCCATGTCATCAGGTACTACATGGTCTGGTCCACATGCCTACCTGGCCGTACAACCAGTCTTGTGCCGGTCCCAAATTTGTAGATGTAGTTGCTATTCCACAGTAGTACATCTTCTTACAAAAACCTAGCAGCCGTAGGCACAGGTAGTACTGTAATTGCAGACATCCTTTTGCAGACATCCATCCATGCACAGCAAAAGCATCCATCCCATCAACAACCATTCTCTGCTGCCCATAATAATGTATATACACAAAATCAGTTTTCCTTCATCTCTTACCAGGCCTAACTTCCAACCTAATTGCAGTCCCAAATATCATCTTCCAGCTTGCATCATTCACACAGAAGAAAACTCTTCTACAAAGACACAGCGCATAGTTCTAGAGAAGCTCTGTCTGTATGGCTAGAAGCGAGATGGCTGAGCCAAAGCAAAATTAATATAAAGACCTTTCTAAGCTCACAGAAAGCACTTGTCCTATTTCTCCTGGGTCCCAGTTGATCCCGACATACCTGGGTGGACTGTTAACCTGGTTCCTTTGCCAAATGTGAATGCCCCAACAAAGCTTGATCCCCCACAGTGAGGAAATGCTTTATGCTTACAGAAATGGCAGAAGAAAATTCTCTGCCCTCTGCTGTTCAGTTTGTTTTCCCCTAAAGGGAAGACTTTGATTACTGCAACTGAATGGAAGAGCAAGAGAATATAAAAGTAGAGAGTGACAACTGGGACGGATCATTAAGATATAAATACATGTGTTGTGGCAAGAAAATTTATTACACTTTCGCTGAAAACATGAGTCCTTTGGATTTGGAGATTCATGCATTCCTGTTCAAGGAGAGAAAGGAAGCATCTGTATTCCGGGGGAGTGAAAATAATGACTATAATGAGTTGCCTTCATTTTAGTTTGGCTATGGATTCCACTGTGGCTGAACAGAGCTATGGTATCAGACTGTGAACATGGACAGCAGAATTCATCTCCCATCCGCAGGAATGTTCACTTGAAATGAAAGTCAAACATTTAGTGGATTGCTTCGCGCTTGCTATAACCTTACAAAATTTGTATTGTTTTTTATGTTTTAAAATATTAATAAAATATAAATATATGCAAAAAAAAAAGAAAGAAAGTCAAACATTTAGCAAGACGTCGTGTTTCACTGTCTACTTTATCTGTTAAAAGTATGAGCAGATTCATTTCTGCATACTTACTTGGTAGTACAATCAGCCTTGTACCAGACCCAAAGCTGACTCTCTGGTTGTTATTGCTCACAACAGTGCAGCCCTTTACAAAAAGTCATCACCTCAAGGCTCTGCCAGGAGCCTAAGGCATCCTTTCAAACATTCATCCATTCGTTCTCCAGTCAATACAGTACCAAATATACCTATTGCAGCAACAACCATCTTCTCTTCACAACTATTTTAATTAAAGCGTACCTCAGTCTTGCCTCCCCCCCCCCATCTCTTACCAGGTCTCCTTTCTAGCCTTCTTGCAGTTCCTAATATAATACTCCTGCTTGTATCATTCACACAGCAGCAAACCATTTAAATAAAATATGCAAATATCACAGCACAGAAGCCAGAGAGGGGAACCAAATTCCATTTTTAATTGCTTTTCTGCCTCATCAGGAGTTTGATGGCTGTAGTAAGGTAAAGTTTTAAGATCTTTTAACTTCCTCTTTTCTAATTTATGATAATTTGATGAGCTTCTAAGACACCATGGGATACAAACGACTGAAAAGAAATTAGCATTCTGCTTGTGTGGCATTTTGGATTCTAGCCACTAGGTTAAGTTTTTGTTAATTTAACTACTAGTAATAAACATGATCCACTCTGAGCCAATACAGCAATGCTTAAAAGAAGCAAACATTTTCCAGATGTGAGTGTTGGTTACTAACTGTAGGTTATGGTGAGATTTGAAGCCAGGATGGTGTAGTGGTTTGGGAGTCGGACTTAGACCTGGAAGATCCAGGTTCAAATCCCCGCTCAGCCACGAAGCTTCCTGGGTGACCTTGGGCCAGTCACTATCTCTCAGCCCCACCTACCTCACGGGGTTGTTGTGAGGACAAAAAGGAGGGGAGGAAATATGTACACCACTCTGAGCTCCTTGGAGGAAGGGCGGTATAAAAATGTGAAAAATAAATAAATAAATAAATAAATAAATAAATAAATACTCCTCTGGACACAAGGGTTTATCAAGGCGAGAAGCTGCTCACTTCTAACATACCTGGTTTAATGGTTAACCTAGTTCCTGCACCAAACGTCATCTTGTTTAAACCACCTGTTTCCACACTGAGATAACACTTTACAAGAACTGCATCCTTGCGACCCACATTCACAAACATCTAAACAGAAGGGTGCTGCTTCATTTCTTTACATTAGACAAGTTGATAAAAAAACACCTATTCAAGGAGACAGACCTTGGACTGTCCACACCTCAAAACTGAAATGGACAAAGGAAGGGTAGATGCGTTTGCCCACATTCATCCCTTGTTGCATCTCCATTCCCTTCCCCTCCAGGTCCTTCTATTGTCCCACTCACTGTCCTTTTTTTTTTTTTTTAAGGCTGTCACCTCTATGCAGGCAGTCTCCTTTCTTTTCTTTTCACTTGTCCAGCTCTGTATGTACCATATATGCACCACGAACATTGGTGGTGCTGCAGAAATAAAGTTGCCTCCAAATAACAGTTGTGTTGTAGCCAAAGGAAGTGAATCATGACTAAGTGCGTACCCTGCAAATCATTAATTTGTATTAATTTCAATGGGACAGGCAGCCCAATCCTGTGAAAGAATCCCCGTTCCCCGAGGTCTACTCGGTCTCCTTGGGGAGATGGGGACATTCGTCCCCTTCCCCTGGGTGTAGCACAGGGGGGGGGCAATAGGCCTCCTTGGATTTCCACCAGCTATCTCACTGGCGGAAGTCAGAGGAGGCCGTGTAATGGCGGATCCAGTCCGGGAAGGGGACAGGAATATGGCAGCCGCCATCCCCGCCCCCCTGGGCTGGATCGGCCAACGGCCTCCCTCGCTGTCCGGACTGCCCCTGCTTCCGCCAGAGCTGCACTTACCTTCTCTGGCGGCTGCAGGGACGATCCGGAGGTGAGGGCGGCCGGCCTCTGCACCGGCCGGCCTTACTTGCGTATCATCACGAATGTGCTTTACGGCATGTTTGCGATGGCTTAGAACAGCAGAGCGCTCACTCCACCGTTCCATGTTTACACAGGATGGCGCCCTTAGTTATGTCACACTTTCTTGATATTATCCAGTCCTCATCATGCTACTTGAGGGTGATTGCAGACTGGTGCTTTTTAGACTGGGATCTAACATGCATTTTTCTAGAAGTTAAAAAATATTGGTGTTCTCTATTTTAGAAGCACGGAAAATACACATTGTGGAGGACTTTAATAGACTCACTTGGATGGATTCTCAGCTGTGTTCCATTCCCCATATGAACTTGCCTCCAGGTTCACACAGTGAAACAGATCTTTACGTAAACTCGAGATGCCCCTGATCAAAGCTGAAATGACACATTCTCTCCTAATTCAAACGGCATTGCTTAAAACATACTTGGATAAATTCTCCGTCTTGTTCAATCAATATTGATTAATATCAATATCAATCAAATCAATAGCAACTGGCAATCAACATTCCCCTAATGCCATCTTTAGAAGACTTTGCTGCATTTTGAAGTTTGCCAAATTTAGAATTTCTACGTTTTGTTTCTGCTCTGCCATTTAGTTCTCTAGCTACAAACGGGAATTCCCTGCCATGGTTTCTTTACTTTCTTACTCCGTAACCTGCAAGGAGTTCTCACCCGGTTGCAGCCAAAGGTTCATCAGAGACCTTCACACCTGCTGGCCAGTTATTTGATAGAGGGGATTCAGGAAATGTGATTGTGATTCACAGTGCAGTCCTGCGGAACGTAAGAACGTCGGAGCAAGCGCTCCACTGTTCCAAGACGTCGCGAATGTGCCGTAAAGCATGTTCGCGATGCCTCAGGAGTAAGGGAGGCTGGCCACCCTCACTCCGTTGCCAGACAACCCCATGGCCGCCGGAGGCTCCCGCCGGCAGGGGCGGGGGCAGTCCGGGAGGGGGGCCATTGGCCGAGTCGGCCCGGGAGGTGGCAAGGATGGCGTCCGCCATATCCCTGGCCCCCACTGGGCCGACTCAGTGGGGCCTCCTCTTACTTAGCTGGCGGAAATCCGAGGAGTCCGATTGGGCCTTCCCCAGTTTACACCGGAGGAAGGGGACAAATGTCCCCTTCCCCAAGTAGACCTCCTGGCCGCAGCAGTGCGACCTGGAATGGGGATAGGATCCAGTGGGCAGCCCTGGGTCACCGGCCGGATCTCTACAGTGGATTGCGCTGTCAGTTGTGTAAAAAAGGAACCCTAAAATACAATCCAGAGTAGTATGGTTAGCACTAGAAAAAGAATGGTAAAAGTCCCCTCCAATTTAAAGGTCAGTCACTAATGTGCCATTGGGGTTGATATTCAGGAAACGCGAGTCCAAAGCTCTTCGGGGCAAGCCAAGCCAAAGTCCTTGGGTCGCCCTTTGGATTCCAGCCACCAAGTTTAGTTTTAACGTTCCAAGGTCCACTCTGAGCCAAGATATCATTGCAGGAGGTAAACCCATACAAAGCATGGAGCATTTTCCAGATTTTGAAAGTTAGCTATTCTGTAGATTGGCGAGATGCGCCCTACTTTTCCTAGATCCAATTTTGGCCTGAATAGGCCACCGAGGCGAGAATCTGATTGCTTCCGACATACCTGGTTGAATTGTTAACCTGGTCCCTGTGCCAAATGTTGGCTTCCCCCACATTCTCAGTCATGTTCTACTTCCAAATGTGACTTTGCTTCCAGTATAACACAGTGAAACAGATCTTGACATGCACTCAGGACTTCCATGACAAAAGGCTCAATTACGGGTGTTGTATCATTTCAATCCTATGCATGTCTCAGAAATAAGCCCTATCCAGTTAAATAGGACTTACTCCCAGGTACGTATGTATAGGATTGCAGCCTAAAGCTTCTAGAAAACAGTTGACATGTTTTAGTTAATTTCACACACTCACTCACAGAGCAACGTATCCCATCAAACACCACAGAAAATGCAATAAGATCTGGCATCTCTTCTGCACACTTACTTGGCAGTATGATCAGCCTTGTCCCAGACCCAAAAGTGAATTTGGCATAGGTGTTGCTCACAGTGGTACAGCCCCTCACAAAAACCCACTTCTTCAAGGCACATCTAGTAACTTGGCATCATTCAGGCATCCACCAGTCAACACGCACAATTCAGTCAACAGGCAAAGCACCCATCCTCAAACTACCTCCCAGTAATCTATGGATTGAGAAATATGTCTCAAATATGTCTTCCGTTCCACACATCTGCTTTTTCATTTTTTTTTAATGAACTTTGAAAGACTTACCGGTACTTCCCTGAAAGAGAGCTTCACTCATGCTAGCACTCAAGACTTGGTCATAACAAGATGCAATAAAAAGGACTCCTGAGCAAGTGCAGAGTGCACTCTCTCAGTATTGCTTAATAAGACAGAATACCCAAAAATCAAGGACTAGGGAAAAAGAAGCTTCTAGATCATAGGGTGGGACTTCCAGAATCTATTTTTTTTTCTAGAAATCAAATACTGTTCAGACTTATACCCAACAGCATCATATTTAGTGGCCACAGGGGGTCTTTTTGATCTGATCCTATTGACTGCCTAACAGGGTGGAAAAGTTATATAGCAACCAATTTTGAGACAACCTGTTTTAGAGCAAGCCCTAAACGACATACTGTCATTTAAATGACTGTCTACATTAAGTTAATAGTCACCTTCAGGTCATCAGGTGGTATCCAGAGAAAGTTAGTCATGACCAGAGTCATGACATCACTATGGTTTGCATCAACTGGTGCGAGAGCTCAGCGTGTCACCCCCATGATGGAACCAGAGGTGAATAGGAAGAAACAAGATTGGGCCAAGCTGGGTTTTACAAAAGATGCCCATCGGGCAGGACTACGTATTTCTACAGATTGCTCCTGGTCAGTGGTGTCATTAGGGTTGGTGTCACCCGGACTGGTAACCCATTAACTTTATTTATTTTTATATATAACAGTAACAGTATAGGTCACTCAACAAATCAGTAAGCAACTCAGCTCTCAGAATAATCAGTTTCACTGGTCAGTTTTGAGTTAAGGCAATCCACTTTTTGTTACATAAGGCAGTTGTCTTTTTTTATTTTTCCGGTTATGTGGTCATAATGTTTGATAGACTACAGATAATTCAAAACAGTTTCATTGCATTCTTCATGAAATTACACATCGAATGATATGTAGCATGATGGTATTATTCGTAAATACAAAGTTTTCACAATTTTGGCCACTAGTGATGTCACCACCCCAAGGGTGTCACCCGTTGCAGTATGCACCTCCCAAACCCCTCTAGTGACACCACTAGTCATGACTAAGTCTCATTAAAATTAATCAGACTTAAGTTTGTCAATACTAACTTCTTAGGATACAACCTATTACGTTCCAGAACTTCTTGCTCCTGCCCAAAGGACTAGAGATATTCCCCAGGTTAAAATAATGTAAGCATCTATGATAATCTACACACAGATATATACATCCACACATGTACCCACCAAAATGTGAACACACACACACACACACACACACACACACACACACACACACACACACACACACACACACACACACACACACACACACACACACAAAATTATAGTCCAAGCACCCTACCTGCACTTATGACCAGCTTTGTTCCAGATGCAAAGATTACTCTCTCAAGGTTCCAATCACAGCATTACACCTCATTACAAAAACTGACAGCGCAACAAAGACATGCCAACACAAACCAACCATCATAGCTTCCATCCAACACAAAATCCAGCTTAGTCCAACCCTGGGGCATTTAGCTTGCTGGGTGCAGCATCTATACACAGGCGTGCGTGCGTGCGTGCGTGCGTGCGTGCGTGCGTGCGTGCGTGCGAGAGAGAGAGCATATTGCGATACACAACAGTTTTATTCACATGTACCTGGGTTGATTTTCAGCGTTGTCCCCCTGCCGAATACAAGATTATACCTGCCAGAGCCTGCTCTACCCTCTAAAATATTGCTTTACAAATACTACAGATTATTTTTCACTGGTAAGATTCTTGACAGTTCTGTCACTTTTTTTCACACTCTCCCTGGTGAGCGGGTCAGGTCTGCATAGTGCAGGGCTAGGTGTGTTCAGTGCCCGGATGGATGACCGCTTGGGGACCCCATGCGCACTGCCTTGGGTTCCATGATGGAAGAAAGTCAGAATATAATTGTATTTTTTAAAGGATATAAGCATTGCAAACTTGGCTTACAGGCCATGTACTTGGATGACACTGTAGAAGTCATAAATAACAAGGACCCAAAACAGTATCCAAAAATTAACATCAACGTTCACCCATGTTGTACCTGGTCAGGTATTTTAAATTGTAGTTTTCTTTCTACATTAGAAACACATAAAGAATGTGCAGCCTTTTTCCCCCTTTTGGTAAGAAAATATGCTTTTTTTAAAATCCTTACTTGGATGAATTCTCAGCCTTGTTCCACTTCCAAAGATGAATTTCTGGTTGCCTCCGAAGTTATACACAGTGAAACAGACTTCTACATAAACTCATCCCATGTCAACCTTGACTAACGTATAAATGCTTTGATCAATTTCGCAAACTCTCTCTCCTCACACAAATTTGTGTGCAAGAATAGAAGAAGCACCTACAGCCTTCTAATTTTACTTTTGTTATTGTATTCCTAGTTATTCCTGATGTAGGGCTGTGAAATGGGGACACCCACCCAAAACAGACATCCATTCAGGTCCATTTCCAGCTGGAAATGGTCTGTTTTGGGTGGATGTGCCAAAATACATACGCATCTCATAGACTTACTTGGATAAATTCTCAACTTTGCACCACGTCCAAATGTCAGTTTGTAGTTGCTGCTTCCTACATAACACCGTGAAACAGACTTTTGCATAAACTGACACTAGTACAGCACTCTTGGAGTGAATGGAGCAAGTTTGGAGGAGGGACCATTTTAAATGGCTGGTCAGAATATTAATCACTGTTGTCGTAATGCAACTTTTTATAGGTGCTGTTGAACTGAGAGTTTTGCAAAACTACGAATTTCTGCAAAAATGTTGTCTCCGTATCACATTTTACCTTTCTGGCTTCAAAGGACAGATCCCTGCTCACGTTTCCCAGCTCTGGTACTTCCGAAACTTAAACAACACAAGAACCTATTGTTTTCGTCCCATTGTGTTTTCTAATTTCAACTAGAAATGCCTAATTAATTACTACCAATGGAGTCATCGTAGTTAATATAACCACCATCATCAAGTTATCATTCCATCATCCAGTTATCATTCTTCTACGACCTGGAAGATCTAGGTTCAAATCCCCGAAGCTTCCTGGTTGACCTTGGGCCAGTCACTATCTCTCAGCCCCACCTACCTCACAGGGTTGTTGTGAGGACAAAAAGGAGGGGAGGAAATATGTACACCACTCTGAGCTCCTTGGAGGAAGGGCGGTATAAAAATGTGAAAAATAAAAATCAATGAATCAATCAATCAATCAATCAATAATTGCTTATACAGTACCTCCAGAGAAAGTTAGGCCATGACTAAGGCCTAGGAGTAAATCCGATTGAACTCCATGGGCCTTACGTCTAAGAAGAGATGCATTGGAATTAAAGGAACTTATGTTCGTCTTTGGATACAATGCAATACCTCTCAGCATTTATATAACACATTTTGCGCATTCTGCTATGTCCCTCTCTTGGCCAACATTTTTGGCCACTTTGGCAAAAACAATCCGATTGCTTCTGTTCTGACATACCTGGCTGGACTGTTAACGTGGTCCCCTTGCCAAATGTCATTGTCTCATAATTGATGCTTTTTTTACACAGTCAGAAAATGCTTTACAAAAACAGCAAGAAGGAAATACTTGAGATCTGGTCTTCACCCCACTCTCTTCCCTCAGGTGCATGTTGATGAGCCAAACAGAAGAGGATTGTTGCCAATAATTTATTGGGCATGAAATACCGGTAAGGTTGCTCAAACACAGCAATTTGCTATGTAGCACCATACAGGTGGGAAGGGAATGTTGGTTCTTAGGAAAGCAAAGCAAAGCCTCTTGAGCACAAGTACTAAGTTGTGTGGTGCTTTGAATCATGATCCACATCATTGCATTTGCTTTTGCTATCATTTGTTCCTTGTGACCATCTCCCCTTCCAGATCTGCCCTTTCCT
Source organism: Plestiodon gilberti rubricaudatus (assembly GCA_026170595.1). NCBI lineage: Eukaryota > Metazoa > Chordata > Lepidosauria > Squamata > Scincidae > Plestiodon > Plestiodon gilberti. The sequence goes on from JANXHW010000006.1 coordinate 5,467,209, forward strand.
TTGGTTGTTTCTCCCACCCTCAGAATGTACCCTGTAAGCTGCAAGGGGACAGAGAGCCTTCTATTCTACTAATGTAATAGTATTATTACTACTTTAAAAGAAACTTACTGACCAAATTTACTCTCTCTCTCTCTCTCTCTCCCTCCCTCCCCCAAGTGAATTAATTTTGTCCAATGAAAATAGAACTTGACTTTGGAGATCAATTCTATGTAGCAAAGTCAGAAAGGAGAGACCAGCACATGAAACGGCAGGAACATCTAAAATTATTATTGCCTCGAGACACTGGCCATAGCTGTCAATGCAGTTGATCAGAGCTATGGTAGCTGGGAAGCAGACTGTGTCCCACCTCAGGCTATCCTCTGTGGGGCTTTCGACAGATTTAGATAAGGCACTGGATGGCGGCACAGCCAATGGTCCAGATTATTCTCCTCCTAGTGACAGCAGAAATTATAGATATTGGAGATTGGATTCAACCACACCAACCTAATAGCGGAATTTGCGTTTTTCCATAATTCAGATTTGCAAATCAAAAATGAATTGCATACCAGGAACTACAATCAGTGTTGTCGTGGTCCCAAAGGTGACCTTCAAGCCTGTCCCAGAATCCCCGCAGTTATCTACCCAATGACAGAAACGGGAAAATCACCGAGGTCCTTTCCGATTGTGACACAGAAGTCAGGAACTTCTCTCTCACACATATCTCTCTCACACAATTGGAAAAGGTGCAGAAAAGAGCGACCAGAATGATTCGTGGGCTGGAGCACCTCCCCTATGAGGAAAGGCTACAGCGTCTGGGGCTTTTCAGCCTAGAAAAAAGGCGCCTGAGGGGGGACATGATTGAGACTTATAAAATTATGCATGGGATGGAGAGAGTGGATAGAGGGAAATTCTTCTCCCTCTCGCACAACACCAGAACCAGGGGACATGCACTAAAATTGAGTGGAGGGAGAGTTAGAACAGACAAAAGAAAATATTTCTTTACCCAGCGTGTAATTCATCTGTGGAACTCCTTGCCACAGGATGTGGTGATGGCATCTGGCCTAGATGCCTTTAAAAGGGGTTTGGACAGATTCATGGAGGAAAAGACCATCACAGGTTACAAGCCATAAGCAACCTCCTGGTTTTAGAAGTGGGTTTTCTCTGTGCCAGGTGCAAGGGAGTGTCAACGGGAAACAGGTTATCTTGTTGTCTTGTGCTCCCTGAGGCATCTGGTGGGGCCACTGTGTGACACAGGAAGCTGGACTAGATGGGCTTTTGGCCTGATCCAGCAGGGCTCTTCTTATGTTCTTATGTTCTTATATATCAGTGCCACCCCAAAGCTCCATTGCTACAAAATCTGAGCACCCAGGGGCAAGATGCTGTATATAAGATGTGGCATCTACCCAACCCAGCATACTTACTTGGCAGCACAGTCAGCGTTGTGCCAGACCCAAAGATATGTTTGAAGCCATCTCTCACAGCAATACAGCCCTTTACCAAAACTCACCAGCTCCGACAGGAGCTCATTCAGACGTACATCCAGTCACCCTCCAGTCAACTGTCAAAACTATTCATTCTCCCACCCACCACCCTCTGTCCAGAATACTCTTGAAGACGTACAAATCAACCCTGCTCCTCTTACCAGGTTTCACATCAAGTCTAGTTCCAGTACCAAATATCATCTTCCAGCTCACATCATTCACACAATGAAGAACTCTCCTACAAAAACACAGCCAGCACACCATCCCACAGCACAAAAAGCTCTTACTGCGCAAGGCTAGGCATGTCTACTCAGAAGTAAGTCCCATTTAGTGGGGCTTGCTCCCAAGTAAGTGTGCATCAGATTTCAATCTTCTTATTCGTTTGCCTGCATTAAACAAACATATGAAGTGAACAGCTAAAATGGGAGGACTGGGCTTTCTAGAGAGGAGGTCAATCAAGAGAAATCATTCTATCTCAGCAGGTAAAGAGGGTAGAAATTGAATTTAAATGATTGGCAATAGAGTCAGGACAAACCAAGGGCTGAAATACCCTTGATAGTAAATGCATCCGCAGATTATTATACCACTATGCAAATGGAACTCATCTTCAATATTCAGGGATGACTTAATTTCTCTACTACAAAGGCAGAAAGCGTTAAGCAATACAGGGGACATCCTAAAACCATCGTTTTATTTTTTTCCCCCTGTGTGTTAGCTGTGATTCCAGACTATGTAGAGCTAAAGGTCTGAACGTAAAAAGAATTGGAAAAAAAAATTAATTAAAAAAATGTGAGAGACTCATAATCACTCTCTGGCAGAAGCCAATGTACCTTTTGGGGAAAGCACTGCCTGTTGAAAGAAGCATCAGGCCACTTGGTGAGTTTTTGTCTCTCTCTCCTTGTCGTCCTCTTCACTGTGTCTCTCAAAGCACAGAAGTAGACAGCCGAGTCTCCTAGATCGCTGGACTCCTTCGTCATATTAAAGAACTTCTCCCTTTGGTCATGGTGAGCTAAAAACATCCTCCTTTGCTTTTTCTCCTCTTGATCCTGAGCATCGTAGCTGGAAAGCAACAGTGCAGGGGGGTTGTGTGGTTGTTGTTTGTACCAGAAAAGTCCCACACTGGTGTAAGAGCTTTTGTAGTTGCATGTTAGCAAAACGGATTGTCCCTCTTGGACGGTGACGGGAAATTCTGTTTGGAAGACAGAGTTTCCACATGCCCTCTCTGCAAAGGAAATGTGGAAGTTGGTTACTGAAGCCAAGGATTCTTCCTTCCCACAGTTGTCAAGAACACAGAGAATGAGAAAAAACACAGAGATATTTTCACAGCTCTTCGATTTCAGCCTTGACAGTGCCTATTGTAGGCAAGGAAAAGAGAAGTGGAAAAACTCCCCTTCGATCCCAACACATTGGGTGTCTGTCAGTCTTGATCCACACAAATCCTGACATTCAACCCAATAGCTGATCGCTCACTTGGGTGTGGCTGTGCATTTAATGAACCCTTAAAATTCAACTGTCTTTGGTTGTCCTTGATGCTGGACTAATTTCTAGACCTGCCAACGTTAATCAGCTTAATGGACAATCAACAAAGGCTTTAATGGGCTAATCAGTGAAGGCCAGGTTTAAATAGGCTTTGCAAATCTCTTTCTTTTCTGACAGTACAATCCTATCCAATTTACACCACTGGTGTAACTCAGCACAATCCTATCCAACTTACACCACCGGTGTAACCCAGCGGTGCAGTGAGAATGGGAGGCCCCAGAATGGAAAGGGGATTCAAATCCCCTTTGAATCCACCTTTGGAGAGGATTTGAATCCCCTTTCCGTTCTGGGGCCTCCCGTTCTCACTGCACCGCTGGGTTACACCGGTGGTGTAAGTTGGATAGGATTGTGCTGTGAGGCTCTTTAGGTGCTGGTAACAGAGGATGAAAAAAAAAGGGGAACAAACCTCTTAAAAGTTAGCCATGAATGTCAGCTTTCATTTACTTATATATCATCTCACATTTTTTTTTTCAAAAAAGGCATTGCATCTAAAGGTTTTGGTAATAGGATTTCACCGATTGAAGTTGAATAGCAAGTCTTTGAAAACACAGACGTAAGTGGCTAGGTTAGTCATCATTCTGATGGCTTTATTTTTTTACCTGGACATAGTTAGCAAAGAACCGTTCTTTTTTGTTTTGAGCGTTTTCTTTAGCTGGGTCTCTCAGCAAGAGTGTGAGAGCCCCACTGTTCTGGATATACCAGAACAAGTAAGGGGCACCCAGAAAATACGTAAATAAAATTGATAAATAATTTTGCTCCAGCCTTTGACAAGAGGGCTTTGAGTCTGTCACTCATTCACCAGCTGCCCCTTGGGGTGGGGGGTGGGGATACCACACTGTCATGCTTTTTCCACCACAGGCAGAAAATATGGAGAGGAGGACACAACTGAGTGCAAACAGTTGCCATATCTGAGGTGTCCCAATTTGTAAGAAAACAGGAACTGTCGGGATCTCCATACACTGGGCTCAACAGCAGGATCAGAGCTCCCCTTCCTGTTATGATTCCTTCTGTAAAGGACTATAGAGTAGACTTCATGGAAGACCTTAGAAGTTCCTTCCAGCAAGATTTGGTGTTGTAGCGCCTGTTTGTTCTCATTCTTGGGGAGCTTTGTGTGACAGTCTTGGAATTCATGGACGACAGGGAGAATTGCAAGAGAGACCCACAGTCCGCTTTATAGTCCTCCCAAACCGCCTGGTCTACCTGCCATATTCTGCTTTGAATGAGGAGAAATCAATAAACAAGCTGGAAAGCAGAGTTCCAAAGGACAGGCTGATTCACACTACAGGAATCCAGGCGCGTTACGGATCTGCGGAGCGTAGCGCGGAGCTCTTTGGGAAGCTTGCGGAGCAGCTGCGAGCTCCGCAACACAGAGGCTGGAAAGATGGCTTCAGCCTGATTCACACTACAGTTTTCCAGGCTCGCTGCGGATCTGCGGAGCGTAGCGCGGAGCTCTGTTTGATGCTTGCGGAGCAGCAACGCAGAGGCAGGAAAGTTGGTTTCCCCTCAACTTTTGAGAGGGTTGCGCTTGCGGAGCTGGGAGGGTTCGCGGAGCTACTGCAGCCTACCAATCGGGGAGACTGGCTGCATGCCAATCAGAACTACCTCCAATCACCTTCATAAGAAGGCGGGACAGCAGGAGGACTTCCGGCCAGCTCTGTGCGCTAGGGCAGGGGCATCCGCACCTGGAAAAGTGTAGTGTGAATCAGCCTGGAGAAAAAAATTCTCGGACGGAACTTGGCAGGAGAAAGCTGGACAGTTCAGGCCAGTGAAGAAACGCGTTACCCCAAAAATCTACTTACGTGACATTAGAGCCAAGAATATGGTCAATCCTGCTATGATGCTCATGGTGAGTCAGTGTGCCAAGAAGATCCAACCTGCTCAAAGTTGGGTTTGGTCCAAAATTATCCCCGGCAGGAAACCTGCTTCTTTTTGAGGGTCTCCAACTAACCGCTGGTTGCAAAGAATCTGCAGCGCAGTCAGACAACGAGGTTTCCTTCCTCCAGCTGCCTCTGATTTCACCCCTTGCGGTTTTTCTGCTGCTTTGCGCGGAGGGACTTAAACAGCAGCATCAGTTTTGCAGGCGGCGGGGTTCTGGTAGTGGCGCATCTCTTCGAGGGTGTAAGGCAAGTAAACGGAGCAACGAGGTGGCATCCGGAGGAAACCAAAAACAAAACCTGGGGACCTCTCGACTCTCAGGTATGCCGCGCAACAAGAGGTGGCGGCAACTTTGGGTCAGAAAGGTTCGGGATATGGGCTTAAAACGGGGTCAATTTTGTGAAATGCGAGGAGAAAGAAATGTGTGTGCGTGTGTTGAAAGTGAAAGACTTTGTAGATGATCCCTTAGCTGAATTGAAAGTGGAAGGAAACTCTCTAGCTGTTGCACTGTCTGCCACCTAGTGGAGATAAGTTTGTATTGAGCAGGGTTTGTGTAATAAACCGCCTCTGTTAACTGCCCTGCAGTGGTTCCCAAACTGGGAGGCGTGGCTCCCAGGGGAGCCACGGAAACCAGTCAGGGGAATGGAATCCTCTTGGAAAACAGTGCAACAATGCCAATTGGCAGGCATCAACATAATGTAACGGGGAGTCACGGCCAATGGTCGCCATTGGTCAAGGGAGCCGCAGGTCGAAAAAGTTTGGGAAACACTGGTACGGGACAGGAGCCGTCTCTATGCAGGGTTTAATCTGAGACAGGCAGGTGAGACTATAATCCGAGTGAGACTATCTGTTGCTTGCCTGCCTGCCTGCATGCCCTATTTTTGCATCCGACCTCAAGCAACACCCTGGAGAGCGTGAAGTGGAGCTAACGAGTTCCTCAGCGTATCCCAGATAGATGCCGCTTCTTTAGTATCAAACATCGATATACTTATCAACTCCTGTGCAACATCTGGGTTTAGGGGGCAGGAATCCCAGGCAAGGCTGAGCATAAACCCTTACCCAATACATCTTCTCGCTCTTTTGTTTCTTTCAAAATGTAGCAGGAGCCACCACTGACTTTCCTTATGATCCTCCCCTCCCTGTGTTGAGCTGGTTCCTTTGGGAGAAGGAGTGAGAAATCAGGCTTCCGGTTTGGGATTCTTGCATTGTTCTCAAGTCAAGATAGATTTTTTTGGGGAGTATTATTTAATATGTAGTATCAAACTTCGTAATATGGCATGGATTTCAAAAATCCACAGAACACTTCCCCCCCCCTTTTGGATTTGATTTGATTGTATTTCTAGAATTGTTTTTAAGAAGACACTGTAGACCACCTTATTTCTTGTTTTTGTTCTAGGGAGTCTTTTTGATTTAAGAAGGTAGACTATGAAGTAACATTAGAAGTTATTTATGTCGCACTTCTACAGAAGTTAAAGTGCAAGCACTCAAGAACTTCTAGTTTGGGATTCTATTGAAATTGGGGGATTCAGACAAAAATAGGTGGAGAATGGGTGGACTTTGGTCAGCTGGTCCTTAACTTGATTGTCCTAAACGTTCATCAAACACTCGTCCCTTGCCTTGTCGTCAACAGTCATGTGTATTCAAAGTTCTCCCCATCGCTGGCAAGAGAGATACTGGGCAAGAGAGAAACGCTTCTTGCACAGCGAGGGCACCAGAGCGCAGCACTGTGGCACCCAGCGCACAGAAGTACACGGCAGAATCCCCCAGAGTCGCTCTGCTGAGGGAGAGGGTGCTGCGCTTTCGGTCTTCAGGTACAATCAAGGCCCCCTTCGGATCCTTCATCGGTTCCGTCCCTTTGTACTTAAAAACTAGGAAACGTGGACCTTGGTTGGGGAACTGCCGGTACCAAAAGATGTTCTCATTTGCAGAAGGCGATGGGTGGCTGCAGGAGAGATTCACTTCTTTTCCATCTGATGCCTCCACAAGGGAATCTTGGATGATCTCAGCTGCTTTGCATTGAAGGACTCCTGAGAAGACAAAAAGGCAGGGAAAGATTCACTTTGTGCATACATACGGCATGTTTAGTTGATGGAAGCTCATGGATTGCAGTTCTAGATGCCACTTCTGTGTCTCTGTGTATTTAAAATTGCAGACTGCCCTTCACAACACCCTCTCCTCTCTCAAGACATTTCCTCCTTGGCTATCACAGGCTCTCTTCAGCCGTGTTACAAATGGCTCTAGGACATCATTCAGTGTTTTTGACCATTAGGTTGCCACCTTTTTCTATGAACAGAGAGGCCCCAGACCTTTTGAGTGGTGTGGCAGGCAGAAACTAACAGGTGAGGCTTTTGTGTCAACCGACGCATCTAAATTCTGTAAAAAAAAGACTGATTGGTCTCAAAGATTTAACTGTTACGAGTATCATAGCCATGTATATTAAACAGACTTGAATAAAAACAAAAATACAGTCCTACTTGCGTCTTTCGTTTCTTTCCATTTCAACCAGACAGGCATAAATTTATTAAAATCCAAAGTCCAGTGTTTGGATTTTAATAGATTTCTGCCTGTCTGGTTGAAATGGAAAGAAACGAAAGACGCAAGTAGGATTGTATTTTTGTTTTTATTCAAGTCTGTTTAATATACATGGCTATGATACCCGTAACAGTTAAATCTTTGAAACTAATTGCTGGCCATGAAAGCTTTCGTGCAAAAACTGATTGGTCTGTTGATTTCTGCCTCTTGCATCACCGTTAAATCTATATGGACAGTATTCATAAACAGGTGAGAGCCCTAGCAAGATAGGGAGGAGCAGATCTATGCTTTTATGACCACTGTCCTTCAAGGGCTGCCTTCAACCTGATATCACAAGACATGATGGTGCTCTGCAAAACATGCACCATATACCCAGCTGTGAGCCTGGCCTGTCAGATACCAGCCACGGCAGTGTACAACTGCTGCTCGCATACTTATTATCAAGAAATTGAACATGGGAAGTGAATGTTCCTCCAGGGTCAGACACAGTAGTCTCCGAGCTCACGTTTGGAATATGCACAGATACCAGTTACTGTTGGTTCTCTGTTCCGATCTTCTCAGATACTTCCTGATGCAGGTGCCGAGAGCAGTCAAGCCTCCGAACAGGAGCACAACCAAGAGACACGGCCGCTTGTCGGAGCATTCAGCCCTGCTCCAAGTGAGAGGCAATGAATGTGGGCAGAGAAACGCCAAGAGCAAAGCGTCTCAATGATTGCTGGAACCAAACAAACATCCATCCCTCTTCATCCCTAACAAAGGATGTTGCTGATGTCTCCTTTTTGGAATGTGAGTCCCTCTCGGACAGGGAACCACCTTTGTGAATTTGTTGGTTGAAAATCAATGTATAAATATACTAAATACAATATTTTGGAAGGAAACCACCCTCCCTTCCAGTACGAAACTAACACAGCAAGGGGGTATGTAAGAAACACCCTGCTGGATGAGGCCAAAGGCCCATTGAGTTCAGCATCCCGTTTCCCACAGTGGCCCCACCAGTGGCCTCTGGGAAGCCCACAAGCAGAGGAGGAAGGGCTGCTCGCTCCCCCCGCCCACTGCTGCCCCCCTGCAGTGGGTATTCAGAGGCAACCGCTTCTGAATCTGAAGGTGGTGCATAGGTAGCCATGGGGGCCTAGTAGCCATCGATAGACCTGTACTCCATTAATGTATCCAATCCCCTTTGAAAACCCTCCAAGCAAGTGGCGGTCACCACATCTTGTGCCAATGAATTCCACAGGCTAACAATGCGCTATATGAAGTACCTCCTTTTGTCCATTCTAAATCTCCCACCAAGCAGTTTTATTTGGATGTTCCTAATTCTAGAGTAGTGAAAGGGGGGGGGAATATCTCCACCTCATACATAATTTGATGAATTTCAATCATGCCTTTTACTGCCTTTTTCCAAGCTGAAAAGCTTCAAACATGCCCTTAATTGCCTTTTTTCCAAGCTAAAAAGCTCCAAACATTGTAGCCTTCCATCATAAGGGAGGTCCTCCAGCTCTCTGATCTTTTGCACTTTTTCCAGTACTACAATATACTTCGTGAGGTGTGGCAACCACAACTGCACACAATATTCCAAGTGTGGTAGAATCTCCTGAATGTGGAATCTTTCTACCTGATGTGTTCATTTTGATTTGCCCGTAGTTTGTTTGTTTGGCTTTTTCCTTATGTGCAGAAATGTTCAAAATTGTTCCCCTCACCTGCAGTCTCAAGTAGTACGGTCCATTCTCTCTCCTAGACTATACCACATTGTTCTTTTTCAGTGCAGAACAGGCTTCAGCGCAGAGGTTAAAAATGCAGGTTAGTCTAGAGGACCTTGAACAGGGAAGGGGGATATCCAGGAAGCAAAAACAGCAGCAAGACACAGATGAGAAAACAAATCAACTTACTTGTGACTGCTATGATTAACAGAGAGAAGGTCCACAGGAGAGACATCTTTCTGAATGAAGGGAGGGTCAAATCACACAGAAATTATTATGATCCGCTTCTGTTCTGGGGTTGGTGCTACGCAATTCACTGAATAAGAAGACTTAATGAAATGCAGGGGATTCCTTCCTCTCAGAAACACGGAAGTTGTGTGTGGTTTTCTCAAAGTCACTTAATGCTGAAGGATGGTGGAACTCAGATGTGGTTAGCAGGCCGGAAGATGTCTGTGTGTTGTACAGAAAACTGGCGGTTTGACAACTATGATGAACACTACTGGCTCAGCATTGCCATCTTGCGCCTGGAATCCACATAACCATTTCAATTGCAATTCTTAAGGTATTTCTCGGTAGTAAGATTGATACTTTCAGTCAGGAATGGTGGCTTATAGAGCTCTAAATAAGAAATGCATTTGAAGCAACGACTCATTGGGCCAAAAGGGACTTTCACCCCAAGTAGATTTTTCTTCCTCAATGGCAAAAAGAAGTTTCCGCCAGAGAATTCTCCCATCCCATAATCAAGACAGAAAGTATTTCTTACAAATCTTAAATTGCATCTCTACCCCTGAGTTCTAGATGAGGAATATGTGTAGATCCACACAAATCAACAGAAAGTAAGGTAAGACCATGTAAGGTGCCCCCTAGTTTTGCTTTTTGTTAGTATGGGGGGGGGGAATGAAATGGAGCAAAACTGTAGTGGGAAAATTGCCTTAGGACTTTCACACACACACAAACACACACACAAACACACACACACACAGAGGTCGACTCTCTATGTGCTCTTCCATGCTATTTTGATTGGGGAAAAACTATGGTAACTTCCATTGATGTGTAAAGGTGTTTTGTTTTACAATTAAAATACGGCACGTAGGGGTGTGTGTGTGTGTCCTAAAGCCCCCACCAGGGATTCATCCTGTTTTGAAATCCACACACCCCAGCACACTACTGAACAACAACAAAAACAAAGGAGCAAGTTACATATCTAGTTCATGTCTAGTTTGATCTTTCGATGGGAAACAAATATGACAGCTGTACTTAATGGGACAAGGAGATGAAATGGAAAAGCATGCCATTGATAAACCAAGGCATTACGGGGTCATTCATGTTTTATCCTGTACCTTGTCATGCTTTGACTGGCTCATTGGAGAGAAGTTAGATTCACATTTTGGGGGGTGGGGGAAAGGAAGCCATCTTTGTAAATATAAATTTATAAATGAGTTTGTAAACTTTGATGCTCTCATAACGTTACCTCCTTATTTATTTATTTAGTAGAGTTGAAAAGAGTTTTTGAGTTGATTTGAATGTTCAGATGGATTCTGGGATGTTTACGTGGGAGTAGCGATCTAATTTGGCATCCATCTGGCTGTGGGAGGGAGCAGATGGAAGGAAAGAGCTGCTGCTGAAGATGATGTTGGAATCTTGAGTGTGTCGTTGAGGGAGACAGCAGCATCTCTCAAAGTAGTCGGGAAAGAGGAGAAGGTCCTACGTGTACAAAACCCCAGATTCTAGCTTGCATTTGTATTATTTTTGTTACTATGTACGGTACTGTGTTTTAATGCTTTTTATTTTGATTCTTCTGGTCATGGGCTGCCTTGGTTCACATATTTGATTAGAAAGTTAAGATCAAAAGAATGATAAATAGGATAAAATAAAATAAAAGCACAACTCCTCAGCTGACAGTGTATCATGCAGCTTGCAGGTGTCCTTGCACAGAACCTCCAGCTCTGTGGAGAGTCCTCCAGTCCCTCCCCCTGCATGTTTCTGTTCAGGTCTCCTCCTGTTTCTCACCACTGTGTCACTCGCCGCACAGTAATACACCCCGGCATCTGCCGTCTCCACCTGGCTGATGAGGAGCTCCGTGAACATGTTGGTTCTGTCAACCGTCATCCACAACCGTTGGGTTTTATCAGTATCAGAGGACCCAGAGAGTACCGAGTGAGGCGCTGTACCAAGGCTGTGCTTGTACCAATAGACCACAGGGTATCCAGTAACGCCATAAGCACAGGAGATCTTTGCTGTTCCTCCCAAAGACAAGGAGACCTCAAGAGGGTAAGAAGTATCCCCAGTGATTTCTGAACCTGAAAAAAAATAATCAGCATTCCGTCACTTCCCTTGCTATACCCCTCTTTTATTCATCCCTCTTTTCTTCTAAGCTGTACAGTATTTTCTGCCCAACCACTTCCACCTGTGTCTCCCCCTTCTCACAAGGCAGTAATGCACCCTTCTACCCAATAATCCCTCTCTCTGTCTCCCCCTTTCCTACTTTTCCTTCACTCTTTCATAACCTTTTAAACTTGTAAAGCTACATGGAATTCTTGCATTACCTTCACAATTAGCAACAGAGAATAATTAGTAATTAATATTACAACAGGCGTCTCATTATTATGAGAGGAAAAGCAGGATCTAAATATTTTAAATAAACAAATATCAATACATAATGTTAATAGCAGTTGTATTGCAAGGCTGTTGCTGTGGAAATCTTGCTACTCTGAGTTCTATTATAAACCCATACCAACTGCTACTATTATTTCTATGTCTTTTGTTCATATAATTAGGAGTTTCAATTCAACTGCTACTCGTTGCAGGCTTACTTGCAGTCTACTAAGCTTACTACTAGAATTTATCAACCAGTGGCTTAATTGCCTGCAGGATAGATGAGAAACAAACTCCTCAGTGAATGAGAAAATGAGGGAGTTTGTAAGGGAAATACTGTATTTCTTCAATTCTAAGACGCATGTTTTTTCCCAATTAAGCATTTCAAAAAATGGGGTGCGTCTTAGAATCGAAGGTCTCCAAAAATCACCCCAAAATGCTATCTTCTTACTTACTGGGGCTTGGGGGAGCTTCAGGGAGACCTGCGCAACCCTCTGCAGGCCTCCCTGATCTTCAGTTCAGCAAAAAACGGTGATTTTCAGCCAGTTTTCGCGAAAACCAGAAATGGCCAAAAATCGCTGTTTTTCGCCGAACTGAAGATCAAGGAGGACTGCAGAGGGTTGCGCAGGCCTCCCTGAAGCTCCCCCAAGCCCAGGTAACGAAGGAAATGGCACTTTCTGGCGGGGCCAGAAATGCTATGCAAAGGCAATGCACTCAGTCATCCTCAGCTGCAGGAGACATGCTGGGGAGAGTTGGTGCTGAGCGAGTAGATTCAATGAAGGGAGGTGAGTCTTACAATCGATGGATTTTTTTTTTTCCCCTGCTGGTGGTACTGAAAGTAAAGGTGCACCTTAGAATCGATGGCGCCTTAGACTCGAAGAAATACGGTAGTTCTATTTTTTTCCATAATAATTATAGTACAGCTAAGACGTGCTAATGATATTCTGCTCCTAGTAATTCTATTCTTGGTTTAACATTAGCCCTCCCACGATTACCACTTTTATTACCGGAGCATTGCTGCTCATAGTTGTAGGAAAAGTCGCCTTCTTCCCCTTCCTAGTATCCCCTACTCAGTGGATTAATTCCCCAAGGCACACTACTACTACTACTACTGCTGCTGCTGCTGCTGCTGCTGCACTACAGCAGAACTATGGTCTACTGTACGGTCTACTGCTGTTCTCACTTTTCAAAGTTGTCCCTATGATTTCCCCACTTACACAGGAAAAGTAGCCCAAAGAGAGTCTTCCAAAAAACTAGCCAGGCTCTTGGGGCCATCCTAAAAAAGGACGTGGATGCTCCAGATGGCGTGGACTTCTAGAAGGTGGCTCTGAAGAGCAGCAGTTATTAGATGGTGAATAGATGACTGATAGAATAAAACAGATGGTTCCTGCCCAAGCTCAGCAAATTCACTAGTTCTGTTTTCAGCTGATTTCTCTCATCTGCAAGTCAAGATAGAGTCCTTGTTTTGATGATCTAAGGAACTGGTGAACTCTTCCCCTGAAAAAGGAATATGTACTCGGTAGGCCATCTGGTGGACGAAGGAGGCATAGCCTCTCCATGGCTGTCACTGATCAATCCTGTGTGTTTCCTGTTTAGATTCCAAGCCCTTTTGCCACAGGGAACTATTCTATTCTCTTCTCTCTCTCTCTCTCTCTCTCTCTCTCTCTCTCTCTCTCTCTCTCTCTCTCTCTCTCTCTCTCTCTCTCTCTCACACACACACACACACACACACACACACACACACACACACACACACACACACACACACACTTTTGATACGTTTTTCTTTCATTAGACAACTTCTCTTTGGAGAAGAAGTTTGTGTGTTCCTCTCACCCAACACAGAATATGTGGCGATGTGGTCTGTGGGGGAAGGAAGGAATTTGCATAGGAATCCACAGGCCTTACTCCTAGATCCATGTGCCTGGTAGCCTGAATCGCTGGAGGGTTCTTCTGAACGTCGCTGCTCCCCTCTGCTCTCTTCCCCTCTGAGGTTTTTGATCAGCCTCCCTTCTGGCCAACCTCACTGTGCCGCTCACGGCACAGAAGTAGACAGCAGAGTCGCTCAGCTGGCTGGCGGCTTTCTCCAGGTGGAAGCTCTTCTGTGCTTTGACATGCTCTGCTTGGAAGCCTCGAAGGGCTCCCTCATCTGAGGCGTCTTTTCCTAAATATCTCAGAAAGAGCTTGGGAGGTTGGCCGGGATGCTGAATGTACCAGAAGGGATAGACTGGGACAGATGCCTCATAGGTGCAGTTGAGAGCTATGCGGCCTCCTTGGGCGACGGTCAGGCTGCCTTCCGTTTGGGTCACTGACTGTCCAGCGCTCCCTTCTGTAGGGAAGAGAATGGCAGAAGAGATCATGTTAGATTCACAATAGTACAGTTAGGAGCACACCAAAAGAACCCCAGAACTGATCCTTTGACATCTTTTGAACTATAACGTTAAAAAAAAATATTATTATTCAGAATGCTCATATACCACTTTTCAACAAGACTAGTTCACAAAGCAGTTTACATAGTAAAATAAATCAATAAGTAGTTCCCTGTCCCCAAAGGGTTCACAATCTAAAAATAGATACAGAAGAGACACCAGCAACAGCCACTGGGAAAGACACCATGCTGGGGCAGTTGCTCTCACCACGTTAAAAGGTGCCTCGTTGTCCAGCTAGCAGGGCATGTTCTGTATTTTTTTCCTCTGGATATTTCCTCCATTATAGGCTTGGAAAATCTGTGCTGATTTATTTCCTGCAATTCTTTACACTGATACTTTTTCCACATGTCTTCTTTCCAATTCTTACTTGCCCACACACTGTTAATACTGGGAATCCAATGCACAGAGGATTATCAAATCCAAAATAAACAGGGACAGTGTGCCTTTAATTGTATAGGATAGGGAGTTTTGGTGGGTAAAGCTTGTCAGATCACTGTTCTTGAGGGTGAGAAAAGTTGCATACATGAAAATTCCCCCTTCTATGTCCCTATCAAAGATATGGTCCTGAACTCCATTGAGCTTAGGCACCCAAAACACACTCAATATTTTTTCCATATGGCATGAAAAGAGTGTTCTCTAACTGTCTATTGCATTTCCTGCAATAGATGTATTGTACGAGATAGAAACATTGTTTGGTTATAGTGCACATTTGATGTCTCTTTTTTTTACTTTCAATCCAGTTTAGTTTTCTTAGCACTCACAAAAAAAATAAGAAAAGATCAAAGGTTTTTTAATGCTACAGATACATGGATTAAATATGCAGATTTAGGAGATAATTGAGCACTGAGAGTATCCATAAAGCAAGGGGGGGGGGAATCACTTACTTAAGACAGACATGATTGAGATGACTGGGATCCAAAAGAAATGCATCTTTGAGGGACGGAAGAAGAGCCAAAAAAGAAGCTGGACGGGAACGGAAGGAGCTTGATTCTGATCAGCTTCTAGGCTTTGTCCTCCACAATCCACTGTCTAAGACGACTTGACGGAATTCAGCTGACTCCCAAGTGAATTAAAGCATCTCCATTGTAGAGGGATGAGAGACTCCAGGATGTGGTTGGTAGCCAGGATGTCACTGTGTGCTATGAGAAGCTTAGTGCTATGGCTATGAGAAGCATTATGTGCTTATGGCTGTCACTGTAGTTGCAGCTTCAGTACCATGTGAGTAGAACTGGTTCAGCATCCCCACCTGGTGGCTGAACATGGGACTGTAAGACAGGGCTGCATAGTGAGAATTTTGAATTCCCAAGAGGTAAAAATGAAATAGGACAATTCTTCTGGGTCTATAGTTTCTGCCGTTCTTCTGAGCTCCTTGCAGGCGAGGAAGGTTCAATGCCGCACAAATGAATGGAGACTTACTAATGTGATCTTGTCATTATGGAGCTACTGTTTATTCAGTGGGACAAAGAGGAGGAAATAAATGGCCCCAATGTTGACACATGGAAGATAATGCATCATTGAACAACAAGCGACCCTCCAGTTCTGCAGGTGCTGTGCTCAAACCGGGCTTTCTTCCTTCCACTTTGGGGGAGGCCAATGTACTGCCTTTGGGTCGGAGGGCAATTTGGGGGTGTTAGATGCAGACTGCGGTCTTTATTTAGCTAGCTGCTTGCCCTTTTATGATGTTTTTGGTTATTGTGTACCACACGTTAAATATTTTTTGCTTTGACTCTTCTGGTTCTGAGCTGCCTTGATTCATATTTGGTAAGAAGGGCAAGATAAAAAATATGTTGAAATGGGATAGAAAAAATTGGAGAATGACTCCCCACTTGATTGTGCAGCACCATGCTTGCAGGTGTTCCTGAAGAGAACCTCCAGCTCCATCGAGAGCCCTCCCGTCCCCCCCCTGCACGTTTCTGTTCAGGTCTCCTCCTGTTTCCCACCACTGTGTCTCTTGCCGCACAGTAATACACCCCGGCGTCTGCCGTCTCCACCTGGCTGATGAGGAGCTCCGTAGATGGGCTGTTTCCATCAACCGTCATCTGCAAACGACTCTTTTCATCATACTCCGAGTAATACATATGGAGGATTTGGCGAGGAGCTCTACCACGGCTGCCCTTGTACCAATAGACCATAGGATTTGAAAGGACGCCATGAGTGCATGAGATCCGTGCTGTCCCTCCCAAAGAGAAGGAGACTTCGTGATGGTGAGAAGTATCCCCAGTGATCTGTACACCTGGAAAAAGTCACCGCCATTTCATCACTTTTCTCGTTTCCATTTATTTTCTGAATAAACTGTCTCCTTTCTTCTCCATTCCCTCTCTCTGTCCTCCCTGCCTTGCAAGGCAGCCATGCATCTTTTTTACCAAATGTTACCCTCTTCTTCTTAATCCCTTTACCATTCCCCCTTTCCCTTCACTCTCTATTAAGCTTTAATCTTGTGCAGTTATTCTTAAGTTTTTCACCACCTTCATCAATGGCAATTAAGAAGAGCAATTAGTAATTAACCTGAATATGTAATATAAACAGCAGTTGTTCTATTGCAAAGCCTTTGCTGTGGAAATCCTGCTACTTGGAGTTCTATGAGAAGCCTACGCTTGCTGCTATTTCTATGACTCTTGTTCATATAACTAGGAGTTGCAGTACAACTGCTACACCTTGTAATCATTTCTTGCAGTCGACAACACTTACTGCTAGAATTTATTGACCAGGGACTTAATTGCATGCAAGACAGATGAATGAGAAAGTGAGAGAGCTTGTATGGGGAGTGGATCCATTATTTGTACTAGTCACAGCTAAGGTGTCCTTACTGCTCCTGATAGTTCCGTTCTTGGTCGAGCTCTACCACAATCACCGCTTTTATTCCTGGAGCATTGCTGCTCATAGTTGTAGGAAAAGTCACCTTCTTACCCTTCCTCCTTAACCTCCTGGCAGCAGCACCACCACCACCGCCGCCGCCATTACTCGCATCAGCTGGTCAGTGGATTAACAGCACAATCCTATCCAATTTACACCACCGGTGTAAACCAGCAGTGCAGCGAGAATGGGAGGCCCCAGAATGGAAAGAAGGGGGATTCAAAGGGGATTTGAATCCCCTTTCCCCCTACAAAGGGGGATTCAAAGGGGATTTGAATCCCCTTTCCATTCTGGGGCTTCCCGTTCTTGCTGCACCGCTGGTTACACCAGTGGTGTAAATTGGATAGGATTGCGCTGTAATTCACCAAGGCATACTATGGAGTGACTACTGCTGTCAAAGTTCTTCTCATGACTTCACCACTTACACAGGAAAAGTAGACCAAAGAGAGGCCCCCGGAAAGCTGGCCAGGTGCTTGAGGCCATCCTGAAGAAGGTTTTGGATGCTCCAGATGGTGGGGACTTCTAGAAGGTGGCTCTGAATCGTAGAGGAGAAAAGCGGTTTGCTGCTGCCCAAACTCGGCAAATTCACCAGTTGCGCTTTCAGTTGTTTCCTCTCATTTGCAAGCCTTAAATAGACTCCTTGTGCCTATCTTAGACAGGTGGTGAGCATAACCTCTGAGGACAGCGCCATCTGGTGGAAAGAAGCAGGCATGGCTTCTGCGCAAAAGCTGCCACTTACAGCATGGGGTGGGAGGGGTTAAAACTCCACACTCCTCACTGTGGCTCCAGACTGCCTGATGGAGGCCCTTTCATGACTGCGTTTTGATATTTTTATTTAAAAAAAAAACTTCTGGAGATGATTTGGGGATCTTCTGCTGCACTTGTGTTGTGGTCCTTAGAGTGTATCTCCACAGAGATAAAAATGCAGGGCAGTAAAGTCCTATTGTAGGGATGCATGTACAAGAAAAAGGAGGCAACATGCAGTTCCCCGGCTAGGTAGACTAAGGAAAAGCCTTGCTTCCAGGATGGGGAAGGGAGCGTGGCCGTTCCAACTGGGGGAGGGAGGGGAGGGGAAGAGTGGGAAGAGCAGGTTGTATGTCAGTAGAAGGATGATTGGAGAGGCCAATGGATTTGAGAGGGGACCAGCCAGCAGGTTGACACATGGAATGAAGGAAGAGATGGGGAGCTCAGGGAGGCGTGGAAAGAAACAGCAAAGTCCAGCAGAGGCAGGAGACGTAATCTAGGGCGGGGATTCCCTCCTCTATCCTGGAACAGAGGACGCAGGCAACCAGGCAAAGAGGGATCCCGTAGCTGGGCTGCAAGGCGCTTCACTCCCTTGCAGCAGCAGCAGCAGCAGCAGCAGCAGCAGCAGCAGCAGCAGCAGCAGCAGATCTCCTCTCTCCCAGGATACAATGATGCTCTGATGCTCGAATAGTCCTTCCAAGGATGCCTCTCTTCCTCTTATGCCACTGGGCATTCAAATGGTTTTAGTGACTGTAGTGTTGGCTAAGGCCAAGGGGACCTTATTTTAGGAGTCTTGAGGCTAATCTCCCTTAACTGGTGAAAAGGAAGACTTAAATACTCCCCTTGCATTTGCATGCACAGTTTCTGAGTAGATGTGCGTAGCGGCTTGTGCTGCCAGTCTATCTCCAGCCCAAACTGGAAAGAGGCGGGTTCTTTGGGGAGGAAAGCAAAACTGGAGTGCTTTGGGGTGGGTGTAGAGGTGGGGAGAGAGCAATGCTGGGGCAAACTGGGCAGAGAAGAGGGGAAGTGAAGAAGACAAGGCACCATGGGGGAAGGGGTGAATGGGGCTGGGATGCAAAGAAGCCCTGCTGGGGCAATGGGGCTGAGAAGGGACGAGTAGGGAGAAGACGAGAGCAGGGACAGTCCAACTGATGCTGCCCCCCCACCAAGAAAAAAAAAAGCAGCTCTTGACCTCCTTCCTGGGGGCTTCTCGTGATATAACAGGGAGTGCAGGTCCAACTATGAACTCCCAGTGTTCCTGCTGGTTGTTGTTGTTGTTCAGTCGTTAAGTCGTGTCCGACCCTTCGTGATCCCATGAACCATATCCCGCCAGGCCTTCCTGCCCTCCACTATCTTCCTGAGTTTGCTCATTTTCATGTTTGTTGCATCGGTGATGCTGTCTAGGGGGTAGTAAAGTGGATAATCCGTTTCTCTCTTGCTTTTAGCAGATGGACGTAGCTGGACTGGAGGGAGGAGGCAACCGATTTGGGAGGAAGCGAGGGCATGCCAAACCCACTGCCCCCTGGCCGTGCTCACCCTGCCATCGGCCTCAAGGTTCAGCCAGCCCTGTACTCGGCCGCAAAGCAACCAGCTGATCCCACACTATGAATAATGGGCAGGCAGGTGGATCCCTTGTCTTCAACCAAAATCTTCCCAAACTGTGGGTTGCGACCCCCTTGGTGGGTTGCGGCCCTATGCGCGGTGGGTCGCCGAGTTGGGCTCATCCCTCCCCCCTTGCTTCCGGTTGGCTCCAAATTGGAGCCCTCTGGTCACACTGGGCACGGGACACACTCCCTGGGCTTCTGTGGGTCTTGGAACGCCTCCGGAAACAACTGGAAGTGCTTCCGCTGGTGAGATCTTCCCTTTCATTGGGAGGGGTTTTCTGACATAGAGGCAGACAAAATGTCGGAGTTGGTAATATCTTTTTAATTTTTAAATCTTTATTTTAAAATGTTCTTACCATAGCAGAAAGCCCGGGAGTCCCTGTTTTTGACCGAATGGGCCATGAAAGTTTGCGTGTATTTGCAACTGGAAGTCACTTCCGGTTTACTTCTAGTTTCACGGAAGTGGCTTCTGGTCGATGCCGGAGATGTTCTGAGGCCCAAGGAGTGTGTCTCAGGCCTGGCGCAAGAGAGCCAGAAAAGTCACGGTGGGGGAATGATTGGGGACCACTGCCCTAGTCCCAAGCCTTATGCCTTTATCCAGTGCGGTGGGATGCAGCTGCCCACCTTGCAACAGTGTTTGGGGAGGGGTGTCAGTTCACTTTGGGGGGAGGCTGCTGCACTACCAGCTGACTGGAGTGGATGGTAGCTGTGGAGGGTGGCCTTTCCTGGAGCTTGCCTTTCTGCAGTGCTTTTGCTTACTATGTACTGTGTTTAAGTGGTTTTACTTTGATTCTTCTAGTTCTGAGCTGCCTTGGTTTACCATTGGTGAGAAAGGAAGCACAAATGTTTTAAAAATAGGATAAAGTAGAAGAATGACTCCTCAGCAGCTGCCAGTGTGTCATGCAGCTTGCAGGTGTCCCTGCTCAGTCGAGAGGTCCCCCCCCCCCGCACATTTCTGTTTCGGTCTCCTCCTGTTTCCCACCACTGTGTGACTCGCCGCACAGTAATACACCCCGGCGTCTGCCGTCTCCACCTGGCTGATGAGGAGATTTGTAGACATGCTGGCCGCGTCAACGGTCATCTTCCTTCGTCCTTTTTCATCACCATCGGTGTAAGTATAGAGGATCACTTCAGGACCTGTTCCATGGCTATGTTTGTACCAAAAGACCCCATTGGTTCTTGGAGGAATTCCATGAGTGCAAGAGAAATTTGCTGTCGCTCCCAAAGAGACAGAGATGGCAGGAGAGTGAGAAGAATCTCCATTGATTTCTGAACCTGGAAAAAAACCACAGATCATCGCCCTTCTGTCGCTTCCTTTTCTTTCCTTCTGTCCTCCCCTCTCCCCCTCTTTCCCTCCTGCCTCGCAAGGCAGCCGTGAGTCCTTGGAACCCAAGAATCATTCATGCTGCCCCTTGCATACCCGATAAACCCCCCCTCTCTTTCCTCCTTTCCTTTCACTCTTAAGCTCTTCATCTGGTAAAGCGACCTTGAATTTTTGCATTACCTTCACAAATAGCAACTGTGAGTAATTTGTAATTCACATTACTGCCTAATATTAATAGCAGTCGTGATACAGACTTGTCGTTGCTGTGGAAATCCTGCTTCTCAGAGTTCCGTGATCAGCCCAGGCTTCTCATCACTGCTGTTTCTATGTTTCTTGCTGGTGCCGGTAGCGGTACTTGTAGAACTGCCCCTCCTTGACAGCATGGCTTGCAGTCTACTACGCTTATTGCCAGAATGTATTGACCATGGTTCAATTCCATGCAAGACAGAAGATGAGAAACAGACTCCTGAGTGAATGAGGAAGTGGGAGAGCTTGGATGGGGAGTGGAACCCAGTCTCCATACTCCTATCCTAGTTAAGAAGTGCTCATGGCATTCTGCTCCTCATTGTTCCATTCTTGGCCTAGTGGTCCTACCACGACTGCCACTTTTATTAATGGAGCATTGCTGTTGCTCGCAGTTGCAAGAGAAGTCCCCTTCCTCCCCAAGCTCCTCACTGCAGAGTCCTGCCATTACTTGCGTTGGTTGGTCAGTGGATTAATTGACCAAGAAACACGACTGAGTGACCACTGCCGTTCTAGCTGTTCAATTTCTTCTCGTGATTTCCCCACTTACCGAGGAAGAGGAGCCCAAGGAGAGGCTTCAGAAAAGTTGGCCAGGCTCTCGAGGCCATCCTGAAAAAGGACTGGGATACTCCAGATGGCGGTAGCTCTGAATTGTAGAGGAGAAAAGCAGTTTGCTCCTATCCTGCCCACACTCAGCAAGTTCACCAGTTCTGCTTTCAGCTGATTCCTCTCATCTGACTCTCATCTGGCGGTTGTCTCAGACAGCTGGTGAACGTTTCCACAGAGAAATGAATACACTGTCATCCCCCTAGTGGAAGGAAGGAAGCAATGCATTGTGGCATCTCCGTACACTGCGTACAGGATGCCACTTTCAGCATGAGGCTGGAAGGAGGGCTTACAACTCCCCTTTCCAAACAAATGGGTATCCAAATACCAGGGCTTTTAATCCCGTATCAATCCAGTCTTTGTATAAAATTGGTATCTCTTTCATCTCTTTCATGACTTCATTTTGATTATATATAATCAAATCTTGTAAGAAGTTTAGCAACTTCTTCATTTTATATATAGCAGTTGTGATATTTATAAAGGTAAAGGTAAAGGTATCCCCTGACAATTAAGTCCAGTCGTGTCCGACTCTAGGGTGTGGTGCTCATCTCCATTTCAAAGCCGAAGAGCCAGCGTTGTCCGAAGACGCCTCCGTGGTCATGTGGCCGGCATGACTCTCCTTGCAACAGCGCGTAGCATGCAGCTGGAGCACGGAGCGCTGTTTACCTTCCCGCAAACGGTACCTATTTATCTACTCGCATTGACATGCTTTGGAACTGCTAGGTTGGCAGGAGCTGGCCAAGCAACGAGTGCTCACCCCGTCGCGGGAATCGAACTGCTGACGTTTCGATCGACAGCTTATGGTTCAGCGGTTTAACCCACTGCGCCACCCGCTGGCCCACACACACACACACACACACACACACACACACACACACACACACACACACACACACACACACACACACACACACACACACACACTCTGATGGGATGAGTTCTATCTAGACTATGATGGGATGAGTTCTATCCGGACCATCCTTTTATCAAAAGATGTTTCCTGGTGGGTTTTGATTGACCATTCTCAGTGGAAATGGCACTTCCCTCGTGTGGTCCATTTTGGGAAGGGTGTGATAAAGTGTTCCTTATTTGTTCATGAGACCTGTGCCTTGATAAGTATTGAGTTGTCAGTGACGTTGGTGAGGGGGAGCCAGAGGCTGGAGGCACCCTATGCCAGGAAGCTCCAGGGCTCGGTGGCATTGTGTGAAGGTCTGAATAGAATGGCTAGGTGAGGCCACTTGTAGGATTTTCCATAAGCTTTTTCAAAAGCCAGGGGATGAAGCAGGGGCTTGCTCGAATGAACCAAAGTTCCAGCCTTTTCCTAGAGACGTATGAGTCAATCATTCAGAGCTTGGATGGGGAGTGGAACCCAGTCTCCATACTCCTATCCTAGCTAAGATGTGCTCATGACATTCTGCTCCTCATTGTTCCATTCCTGGCCTAGTGGTCCTACCACGACTGCCACTTTTATTAATGGAGCATCGCAGTTGCTCACAGTTGCAAGAGAAGTCACCTTCCTCCCCAAGCTCCTCACTGCAGAGTCCTGCTATTACTTGCGTTGGTTGGTCAGTGGATTAATTAACCAAGAAACACTACCAAGAAACACTTTTCCTAGAGATGTATGGGTCAATCATTCTCTTAGGGTGCATCTAGGACCAGGTACATATGGAAACTGAACGGTAGTCTGTAACCTATATTAGTTCATCAGCACAAAGAAAGAGGAGCAAAGAAGAGCTTCAAACACATGGAAAGATGTACCGCTCTCTTGGCACCTCTATGGCAGCATGCTGACAAAGCCCCCATGTGGCCCGTTGTATGAAGTAGACTAGCAATGTAAGACAACGTGCATCTCCAGGTATGTATGCCTGGTGTCTTGCCAATGATTTTTCAGCACCATGCAAAATCCATTCTGTTTTCTCATGCATTTTATAACATCAGCTCACCTTGTTGCTTTCCTTCTTCTTGCTGTTAAATAGTTTCCATTGGCTGCGGTTTAGCGTGTTTTACTATGTTTTTCGTTGCTGTTCCACTGTGTTTTGTTTGCATTTTTCATTATTGTTGAGCTTTCTTTTTACCATTTTGACAATACCAGCTCTGCAAGATATATTGTTCAGCACGACTTCAGGCAGGGAGGATGTATTCCTTGGAAGGTTTCTGAAACAGCAGCCACTTTGAGTTGCTTTTTTTGTGTTCTTGCGAGCTTTGATCACGTGAACATGAAGAAGCAACTCGGAGTGGCAAAACCCGGCCGAGCAAGGGTGTCGCCCCTCCCTGCAGGCTGCAGGGAGGGGTGACACCCCCTTGGTGATGGGTGACACTCCCTTGGCTTGCCCATCTTTGACAGCTCCGCTCCAAGCCAAAGCCGAGTCACGTCTTTGCAAAGACATGTCTTCAGCTCAGAGGTGGAACCGCCAAGGACAGCCGCTGTGAGCCGACTCGCTTGGAGTGGCAATTACGGTTCTTTCAGATCGTGAAGCAGAACTCAGCAAGCTAGAAGTAATTGGCAGTGATGTGGTGATGTCATCACAATACTGCAAATTACTCCTGCTTTTGGCTTTGCGGTGTGCCTTCCCGCACCGGGTGAAACTCAGGTTAGCGGCGCCACTGTGAAGCAGGACAGGTTGGAAGGAGGGGGACACGGAACTATATGTAAAGAATATCATGTCATGCATTCGTAGTGTGTGTTGAGGGAAGAGGTTTGAAAATTTACAAAACAAAACTGTGCCCTAATTTATGGTTGGTCCCATGGCTGAAGAGGGGAGAGTAGCTTCCTATGGTAACATCACTGCCCCCTAGTGGACCCATGTGTGATGACATGTGGAGAGCTCTCTCACTCTCTCATTCACTCATACACACACACACACACACACACACACACACACACACACACACACACACACACACACTCTGTTTTGATAATTTTTTGTTTCATGCCTGTATCATAATAGAAACTTAGAACTGGCAATAGGCAACTTCTCTTTGGAGAAGAAGTGTGTGTGTTCCTCTCACCCAACACAGAATATGTGGCGATGTGGTCTGTGGGGGAAGGAAGGAATTTGCATAGGAATCCACAGGCCTTACTCCTAGATCCATGTGCCTGGTAGCCTGAATCGCTGGAGGGTTCTTCTGAACATCGCTGCTCCCCTCTGCTCTCTTCCCCTCTGAGGTTTTTGATCAGCCTCCCTTCTGGCCAACCTCACTGTGTCGCTCACGGCACAGAAGTAGACGGCAGAGTTGCTCAGCTGGCTGGCGGCTTTCTCCAGGTGGAAGCTCTTCTGTGCTTTGACATGCTGTGCTTGGAAGCCTCGAAGGGCTCCCTCATCTGAGGCGTCTTTTCCTAAATCTCTCAGAAAGAGCTTGGGAGGTTGGCCGGGATGCTGAATGTACCAGAAGGGATACATTTGGTAGGATGCCTCATAGGTGCAGTTGAGAGCTATGCGGCCTCCTTGGGCGACGGTCAGGCTGCCTTCCGTTTGGGTCACTGACTGTCCAGCGCTCCTTTCTGTAGGGAAGAGAATGGCAGAAGAGATCATGTTAGAGTCACAAAAGAACAGGAAAGAGCAAGTCCAAAGAACTCCAGAACTACTCCTTTTGAATTATATCATTACAAATATTGTGTATTCTTGTCTCTGGATCTGCCCTCCATTATGGTCTTGCAAAATCTGTGTTGTTTATTTCCTGCAGTTATACAGCGACACTCTTTTCCCATATCCTCTTTCCAGTTCGTTTGCACCAAGACACCGTTAACACTAAGAATTCAATGGAAAGAGGGTTGTCAAATCCAAACTAAACAGGGACTGTGTGTGCCTTGGATTGTATAGGAAAAGGACTTTTAATGTTTGTCACAAAAGTTCCATACATGAAAATTCCTCTCCTTCTGTGTCCCTATCAAAGATACAAGTCCTGAACTCAACTGAGCTTCAGCATCCAAAATGCACTCAGTGTTTTCCCACTTGGCATGAAAAGAGTGATCTCTAATTTAAATGTCTATATTTGCATTTCTATTGCATTTCTTTCATCTTTAGTGCAGATATAAACCTGTTTTGGTTATATTGCACATTTGATTTTAAAATTTCAAATATCCCCTTTTTTTCAACGGGTTAAAATTTACGGGTTAAAATTTTTTATCCTTTTTTTTCTTTTTTCTTTTTTTGCTTTCAATCCAATTTAACTTCATTACCATTCACACAAATAGATGCCATGAATTAAATGACATGAATGGAAACACCCACAGATCCTGAACCAGGAAAATTAAACCTGCACTGTGATGATCCATGAAATGGAATTAAAACAATCACTTACCTAAGACAGACATGATTGAGATGACTGGGATCCAAAAGAGATGCATCTTTGAGGGACGGAAGAACAGTCAAAAAGGAAGCTGGACGGGAACGGAAGGAGCTTGATTCTGATCAGCTTCTAGGCTTTGTCCTCCACAATCCACTGTCTAAGACGACTTGACGGAATTCAGCTGACTCCCAAGTTAATTAAAGCATCTCCATTGTAGAGGGATGAGAGTCTCCAGGATGTGGTTGTCTGCTGTGTGCTATGAGAAGCTTTGCGAGTGACACTATAGTTGCAGCTTTGGTACCATGTGAGTAGAACTGGTTCAGCACCCCCACCTGGTGGCTGAAAGTACAAGGAATCTGTTTTGTATTTTATTCATATTATGTATGTTGCCCCTTTTTTCTTGCTGCTGTTCTGTTTTTTATTATTAATTGGGACAAGGAGGAAAAAATAAATGGCCCTGATGCCAGTTGTAAACTCGGGCATCACATGATGATAACCGAACCGACTCTCTAGTCGAGCAGGTTTCAAACCTAGGTTTCTTCATTCCACTTTTGGAGGAGGCTGATGCATTACTTTCGGGGTGGGAGGTGTTGGGGGGGGGGTAGCTGTGGAGTGTGGTCTTTATTGAAGACTTTGTTCAACTTTATTGAAGATGGCCCCTTTATTATGTGTTTGGTTAGTACTGTATTTACTATGTTTTCATGATTAATTTCTTGTGATTCTTCTGATTCTGAGCTGCCTTGGTTCACATTTGCTTAAAAAAAAAACCAGCAGGATAAAAATGTTTAAAAATGGGATAAGGTGAAAAGAATGACTCCTCAGCAGCTGCCAGTGTGTCATGCAGCTTGCAGGTGTCCCTGCTCAGTCAAGAGTCCCTCCCCCTGCACGTTTCTGTTTCGGTCTCCTCCTGTTTCCCACCACTGTGTCACTCGCCGCACAGTAATACACCCCGGCATCTGCCGTCTCCACCTGGCTGATGAGGAGCTTCGTAGACTTGCTGGCCTTGTCAACGGTCATCTTCCTCCGTCCTTTTTCATCACCATCAGAGTAAGAATAAAGGATCACATCAGGAACTGTGCCATGGCTATGTTTGTACCAAAAGACCCCATTGGTTGGCGAAACGCCATGAGTGCAAGAGAAATTTGCTGTTGCTCCCAAAGAGACAGAGATGGCAGGAGAGTGAGAAGAATCTCCATTGATTTCTAAACCTGGAAAAAAAAACACACCACAAATCATTGCCCTTCGATCGCTTTTCTTGCTTCCTCAACTGTCCGTTTTCAGGAGATAAATTAGAGAGGTTTGCGTGAGGAGCTGTACCATGACTGTGCTTGTACCAAAAGACCATATAAGGTTGAGAGATGAGATCTTTGCTGTCGTTCCCAAGGAGAAGGAGATTTCAGGAGGATGAGAAGAATCCCCAGTGATTTCTGAACCTGGAAAAGATCATCACCCTTCTTCCATCACTGTTCTTGCTGAGGTTCTTGGTTACTCATATACGCTGTCTTGTCCCTTCTGCTCTCTCTCTCTCTCTCTCTCTCCCCCCCACAAGGCAATAGTGCTGCATCCTTTGACCCCATAATCAGTAATGTTGCCCTCTCATCCCTCTGTCACTTTTCCTCCTTGTACAGCTATGCTTAATTCTCACATTACCTTCATAGGTAGCTAAGTTACGTGATAATGATATACAGTATACTCCTCCTAAGGGTTGTATTGGGAGCCTAAACCTGCCACGATTACTGTTTTTGTTACTGTAGTATTGTTGCTCATAGTTGTAAGAGAAGCCACCTTCTTGCCCTTCCTCCTCAATGTCCTAGCAGCACTGCCATTATTCACATCGGCTGGTCAGTGGATTAATTCCCCAAGGCACACTATGGAGTGACAACTGCTGCTCTCCCTTTTCAACATTGTTCCCATGATTTCCCCACTTACATAGGAAAAGTAGCCCAAGGAGAGCTTGCCAGGCGCTTGAGGTCATCCTGAGATGCTCCAGTTGCTGGGCACTTCTAGAAAGTGGCTCTGAATTGGAGAGGAGAACAGTAATTTGCTCCTGCTCAAATCCACCAGTTCTGCTTTTAGCTGATTCCTCTCATCTGCAAGTCACAGACAGAGTCCTGGCCGTTATCTCAGACAGCTGGTGAGATCTTCCTCTGAGGACAAAATAGTTTGTAGGCCCCCTGGTGGAAGGATGCAGGCATGGCTTGGGTGAAAAAGATGTCTTTTTCAGCAGGGGACAGGATGGATCAAAACTCCACTCACCTCACCTTCAACTTCAGACAAGTTGGTAGCCCTTTCATGGCCACATTTTATTATTATTATTATTATTATTATTATTATTATTATTATTATTATTGATGATGATGATGATGATGATGATGCTATTATTGATATTGATTTTGCTATTTTATTTAAAGCTTAATACACACACCCTCTGGAGATTAATCAGGGATCTTGCTTAATGTGATTGTTCTTTTTCTGGAGGAACTGAATTTTGGTGCAGCGACATGAGAGGAAATTCAGGTCAGTAACAGAATTCCTTGTCTCTTCTTTCAGTCCTAGGCTCTCACCAGAGTTTTCATGCAGTGGAAACCCAAATCAGTCAAACTGGTACAAAATGGATATGTTTGCAATATACTGTACACAACTCCTCCCCGGCACTTATTATCTGATATTTCCTTTACCAGACCTAAAATGAAATCTTTGAGTCAGTTTTGGAGATGATCGCATGGAAGAAGCGGTAAGATTTGGCAACTGCTTGGATGCAGAAGCAAATGAGGAGACGAAGATGATGGAAAAGGAGGTTCTGGGGGTTCAGCAGAAGAACCTCCTTCCTATGGCTTCTTCCACCACACAGGAGCAGAGGCAGTTAAGACTTTCTTCACAGCTTTACAATTCTTTGCCTCTTCTGAGGTTGCTGGTCAGGATGAGAGAGGGGGCCAACGTGTGGGAGAAAGGGACGGTGGAAGTTACACAATGGACACACTTCCTACAGGTACCACAGAGGGCAGGTATGGACTCTCAGAATTCTGGACAATGCACAGCCCCCACAGTCCTGCAGGTGGCGCTGCACCCGTGTTCCATCAAAGAGGACCCTCTGCCTTCTGAGTGATTAGGGAACAACATCAATATTGCCAACAATGACAGGCAGGGCTGGCCCAAGACCTCCTGATGATGCCCAAGACAGTGGGCCCCCATGCTGCTAAATCCCCCCCTATGTCCCCTCTGGGTACACACATTCATACGTGTGCACACACACCCCATGGATGTGGGGGGAAGGTGAGTGGTGGGCAGGCGAACCAGTGGGCATGCCCCTCTCCCCCCTTCCCTCCACTTCCCAGGAGTGCAGCCTGTCCCCTCCCTGCTCCCTGCCGCCGCTTTTGTTGCCTAGGAAGGGAAGTGGTGTCATCTTCGTGCCCAGCTTGCCCCACTTGCTTTCCTATCAAAAGGAAGTGGGGCAGGGTAGGGAGGCTGCAGGCTGCACTCCTGGGGAGGCCAAATCGCCCATCCTTGCCAACTTCATAAGCACTTCTGGAGTGCAGCAGCCTTTTTTTCTCCCACCCTCCTCCTTCCAGGGAGAGCTGCTGCAGCTCCTTCAAAAAAGAGGCTTTGTAGGCATGTTCCTTATTTCGCTTCACCCCAAGACCAGCCCAGCTGAGTCCCCTGCCCCACATTGCTGCTTTCAGGGCAGTGCATATGCGCACGCACGCACACACCAAGCTCCAAGAGGCTGACCTCCACCGCACGAATTCCGTTGCGCTTGCATCTGGAGGCGCGCAAGCTTAGGGGACAGGACGTCCCACCCGAAACGCTGCCCTGGGCTCCACCAGTTTCTTCATGCAAATAGTCCCTCCTGATTGTCCTGCCTTCTAATAAAGCTCAACGGTGATTGGCTGAAACGCAAGTGTGCTCCGATTGGCTGAAAACTCCCTCTCATCCCATTGGTCAAATAATTAGCTCCGCGTAGAATGGATATTTTCATGATCAGACATATTGCAAAAAAGAAATAGAAATTTTATGGGTTAAAAGTAATGGTCTTTTAACCCATAAAATTTCTAATGGGTTTTTAGATTTTTTTGCAATTAGCTCCGCGTCCCGCCCTCTCAAAATCATGAGCCTGGTCCACGGCTGATCGCAATGGAACTCGGGAGAGCACAGCTCTCCTGCGTTCCGATGCGATCAGATAACAAGGAAGCCACACAGCTCCGCACTCTCCGCACGCGCCCGGGATGTGCCGGAATTCGTGTGGCGGAGGTCAGCCTTTACTTCCTCACTGCACTCTGTCTTCGCATCAGGTTTAAGTTTTAAAAGGAATTTAAACTTAAATGCTGCATGAATACAGAGTGAGGGGCTGGGGGAGCGAAGTATTTTCCTCCTTCAGGCAGTGCGTGAAATTTTTGTTGTTGTTCAGTCGTTAAGTCGTGTCCGACCCTTCGTGATCCCATGAACCACATCCCGCCAGGCCTTCCTGTCCTCCACTATCTTCCTGAGTTCGCTCATTTTCATGTTCGTTGCATCGGTGATGCTGTCTAACCATCTCATCCTTTGCCTTCCCCTTCTCCTTTTGCCTTCAATCTTTCCCAGCATCAGAGTCTTCTCCAGAGACTCCTCTCTTCGCATTAGGTGGCCAAAATATTTGAGTTTCAGCCTCAGTACCTGTCCTTCCAGGGAACAGTCAGGGTTGATTTCCTTTAGGATTGACTGATTTGATCTCCTAGCAGTCCAAGGGACTCTCAGGAGTCTTCTCCAGCACCACAGTTCAAAAGCATCTATTCTTCGGCGCTCAGCCTTCCTTATGGTCCAACTCTCGCAACCATACATTGCTATTGGGAACACCATCGCCCTGACTATGCAAACTTTTGTTGGAATGGTGATATCTCTGCTTTTTATTATGCTATCTAAATTTGTCATAGTTTTCCTTCCAAGGAGTAAGCGCCTTTTAATTTCATGGCTGCTGTCTCCGTCTGCAGTGATCTTGGAGTCCAAAAACGTAAAATCTGTTACTGCTTCCATTTCTGCCCCTTCTATTTGCCAGGGATGCATTTCTCTTAAACTTTAAACCTGCCGCAAAGACGGAGCGCAGGGAGGGAAGAGGATACTGCAATGCCCACTCGTGTGATTATATGTATAAACTTGTATGTAGGTTGCAGAAACAGCACTTCTCTATGTAGGAATGTAGCACTTGCTACAAGCTGTTGCTCTTGGAGGAAAGTATATGTCTCCTCTCTCCATTGAATTTAGCTTCTGGGATGTTTGGGAAATTTTAGACCAAGATGGATTTCTGGGCATTATTTCCTTCATTTGAGTTAACTTTTTTATTTATTTATTTAAAGAATGTATACCCCGCCTTTCTCCCGAGGGCACTCAAGGCGGCTTACAACACAATATTAAAATACATATATACACATTAAAATAATTAATTTAAACAATTTAAAATAAACAACCCCAGTGGGTCACCTGAATTGACATATGTTAAAAGACATATGTATGGGACTTTAATCCTCCGTTTTCAGAAATCCGCCAGACTCCTTGTACTTTCCCGTGTTGTTTATCTTTTGAATACGGTTTTGAAGAGGCCGCTTTGGACTCAAAGAAAAATGAGCTTCTATGGAAAACTATTCCAGAACAACTCCTGGATGCTGATGGATTTTGTGAGGGGTGGGCTTAAAAAATATGGGAGGCAAATGAATTTGAACTTGGCAAGGCTAAACGTGACTG
The DNA here is from genome assembly GCA_026170595.1 of Plestiodon gilberti rubricaudatus. Taxonomy (NCBI): domain Eukaryota; kingdom Metazoa; phylum Chordata; class Lepidosauria; order Squamata; family Scincidae; genus Plestiodon; species Plestiodon gilberti. The sequence goes on from JANXHW010000006.1 coordinate 5,498,712, forward strand.
ACTTGAACATTGACCTGAACTTTATTGACTTGATCTTAAAGATCTTAAAATTCTTGTTCTGGGTGAAAGAAACAGTTGTGTGCATTCATACTTCTCTCTATCGCTAGTACCATCTTATTGCAGGACAACAAAGAAACGCTTCTTGCACAGCGAGGGCACCAGAGTGCAGCACTGTGTCACTCAGAGCACAGAGGTACACGGCAGAATCCCCCAGAGTCGCTCTGCTGAGGGAGAGGGTGCTGCTCTTTCGGTCCTCGGCTACAATCAAGGCCCCCTTCGGATCCTCCACTGGCTCCGTCCCTTTGTACTTAGAAACTAGGGAACGTGGACCTTGGTTGGGGAACTGCCGGTACCAAAAGATGGTTTCACTTGTAGCAGCAGAGGGGTGGCTGCAAGAGATATTCACTTCTATTCAATCTGATGCCTCCACAAAGGGATCTTGCATGATCTTCTCAGCTTTGCACAGGACTCCTGGAAAATCAAACAGGACAGGGAATACAAATAAATAGCATGTACCTGGAACAGATGGGCATCCATAGACCTTTAAATCTTAAAGCACTGAAATCACAGGCTCCCTCATTCTAAACGTCCTTTCAAAACATTCCTTCTTGAATGTGTGGGACACGTCCTACAAGAATCATTTTTCAATCTGATCCTGTGATGGGGGTGCAGAGATGACTGTAGAGCTGAATTGCTTGTCTCTGTATACAGTATTTTCTGGATACTTCCAGAACGAGGAAGACAGATTTTTTTCTGGCTCAGGTCATGCCATACAAGAACAGGAAGAATACTAAAAGACACAGTGTACTGGCTGGTGCATTGCATTTTACTAGGAATCTACAATTCACAGTTAATATGGAGACACAAAGGGGACAAAATTAATATGGTGGTGAAGCACTGAAAGGAACATTTAAAAAAAAATAACACTTTAAGGAACATTTTTTACAATAATGACTGAAACATTCTACCCACCTAAAGAGGAAAGCATCAGAATTAAGGAGACCAAGGTGACGCCGGGCAGCATTCTTGTTGAGTGTCTGAAGTGGATCTTTATAAAATCCCAAGAAGGAATCTTTCGTTTTCTGAGTGCGAGAGAATCTCCTGTTCACCGTATCTGAGGAGCCAGAAACTGGCACTGCATGAGAGGGAAGGTGGCTGGAGGATAACTGCAGCCTTAGATGTCAAATGCCAGAGATGTCAAGAGTGAAGAGCCATCACACGAATCAGCTGAGGCTGAGCAAGAAGAAAGCTTGCAAAGGCCATTGACCTGATGGCACCTCCTTGTGGGCAACAATGCACACTGCATGTATCTACTTCATTTGCTGACTTGTCATCAAATTTGCCAGTGATGTTTGCTTGCCCATTTCTACAAAAACACCCAGTGCACGTACAAGTGTCTGAAAGAGGCATTAGTAACACAGTAGGAAGACACTCTGGGAGCAACTTCCAGTTCTGGATGCTGATGGGTTGGGGGGGGGGGGTTGGAGGGGCGGTGGCACTTAGGAAACATTGGTTGCAAATGTGCTGAATTTGACAAGCTGGCCCTTAACTTTGTTGACTTAAGCATTTATCTTAAATCTTAAAGATCATAAAGTTCTTGCCCCTCCTCTAAACATTCATCAAAGAAGTTTAAGATCTTACTCTGGGTAGAAAAAATAAAACAATTATGTATATTCATAACTCTCTTCTCTCCATTGCTGGTGCCCCCTTTATGTACATGGCAAGAGAGAAACGCTTCTTGCACAGCGAGGGCACCAGAGCGCAGCACTGTGGCACTAAGAACACAGAAGTACACGGCAGAATCCCCCAGAGTCACTCTGCTGAGGGAGAGGCTGTTGCTCTTTCGGTCCTCGGCTATAATCAAGGCCCCCTTCGGATCCTCCATCGGCCTTGTCCCTTTGTACTTAGAAACTAGTAAACGTGGACCTTGGTTAGGGAACTGCCGGTACCACATGATGGTTTCACTTGTAGTATCAGCAGTCTGAGGATGGCTGCAAGAGAGATTCAATTCTTTTCCATCTGATGCTGCCACAAAGGGATCTTGGATTATTTTCTCAGCTTTGCACAGGACTCCTGGGAAATCAAACAGGACAGGGAATACAAATAAATAGCATGTACCTGGAACAGATGGAGGGCTTCCATAGACTAAGACCTTTAAATCTTAAAGCACTGAAATCACAGGCTCCCTCATTCTAAACGTCCTTTCAAAACACTCCTTCTTGAATGTGTGGGACACGTACTACAAGAATCATTTTTCAATCTGATCCTGTGATGGGGGTGCAGAGATGACTGTAGAGCTGAATTGCTTCTCTCTTATTTTCTGGATACTTCCAGAAATACTACAGTATTTTCTGGATACTTCCAGAAAGAGGACAAACAGATTCTTTTCTGGCTCAGGTCATGCCATACAAGAACAGGAAGAATACTAAAAGACACAGTGTACTGGCTGGTGCATTGCATTTTACTAGGAATCTACCATTCACAGTTAATATGGAGACACAAAGGGGACAAAATTAATATGGTGGTGAAGCACTGAAAGGAACATTTTAAAAAAATAACAATTTAAGGAATATTTTTTAAAATAATGACTGAAACATTCTACCCACCTAAAGAGGAAAGCATCAGAATTAAGGAGACCAAGGTGACTCCGGGCAGCATTCTTGTTGAGTGTCTGAAGTGGATCTTTATAAAATTGCAAGAAGGAATCTTTCGTTTTCTGAGTGCGAGAGAATCTCCTGTTCACTGTATCTGAGGAGCCAGAAACTGGCACTGCATGAGAGGGAAGGTGGCTGGAGGATAACTGCAGCCTTAGATGTCAAATGCCAGAGATGTCAAGAGTGAAGAGCCATCACACGAATCAGCTGAGGCTGAGCAAGAAGAAAGCTTGCAAAGGCCATTGACCTGATGGCACCCCCTTGTGGGCAACAATGCACAGTGCATGTATCTACTTCATTTGCTGACTTGTCATCAAATTTGCCAGTGATGTTTGCTTGCCCATTTCTACAAAAACACCCAGTGCACGTACAAGTGTCTGAAAGAGGCATTAGTAACACAGTAGGAAGACACTGTGGGAGCAACTTCTAGTTCTGGATGCTGATGGGTTGGGGGGGGGGTTGGAGGGGCGGTGGCACTTAGGAAACATTGGTTGCAAAGGTGCTGAATTTGACAAGCTGGCCCTTAACTTTGTTGACTTAAGCATTCATCTTAAATCTTAAAGATCATAAAATCCTTGCCCCTCCTCTAAACATTTGTCAAAGAAGTTTAAGATCTTACTCTGAGTAGAACAAATAAAACAATTATGTACATTCATAACTCTCTTCTCCCCATTTCTGGTGCCACCTTAATGTACAGGGCAAGAGAGAAACGCTTCTTGCACAGCGAGGGCACCAGAGTGCAGCACTGTGGCACCCAGAGCACAGAAGTACACGGCAGAATCCCCCAGAGTCGCTCTGCTGAGGGAGAGGGTGCTGCTCTTTCGGTCCTCAGCTACAATCAAGGCCCCCTTCGGATCCTCCATCGGCTCCGTCCCTTTGTACTTAGAAACTAGTAAACGTGGACCTTGGCTGGGGAACTGCCGGTACCAAAAGATGGTTTCACTTGCAGTAGCTGCAGAGGGGTGGCTGCAAGAGAGTTTCACTTCTATTCCATCTGATGCCTCCACTAAGGGATCTTGGATGATCTTCTCAGCTTTGCACAGGACTCCTTGGAAATCAAACAGGACAGGGAATACAGATAAATAGCATGTACCTGGAGCAGATGGGCGTCCATAAACTAAGTGGATCATTTTAAAGCACTGAAATTACAGGCTCATTCTAAATGTCCTTTCAAAACATTCCTTCTTGAATGTGTGGGACACGTCCTATAGGGTTTGCAGAGATGGCTGTAGATCTGGATTGCTTCTCCCTGTATATTTTTCTGGATACTTCCAGAAAGAGGACAAACAGATTTTTTTCTGGCTCAGGTCATGCCATACAAGAACAGGAAGAATACTAAAAGACACAGTGTACTGGCTGGTGCATTGCATTTTACTAGGAATCTACCATTCACAGTTAATATGGAGACACAAAGGGGACAAAATTAATATGGTGGTGAATCAGTGCATTTGGTGGTGAATCAGTGCACTCCTTTCAGTGCATTTAAAAAAAATAACAATTTAAGGAATATTTTTTTTTTAATAATGGCTGAAACATTCTACCCACCTAAAGAGGAAAGCATCAGAATTAAGGAGGCCAAGGTGACGCCGGGCAGCATTCTTGTTGAGTGTCTGAAGTGGATCTTTATAAAATCCCAAGAAAGAATCTTTCTTTCTTTCCAGAATGAAGTGTTCTGAGTGAGAGAATCTCCTGTTCAGTATATATGAGAAGCCAGAAACTGGCACTGCATGAGAAAGAAGGTGGTTGCACGATAAGAGCAGTGCTAGGTGTGTCAAATGCCTGAGATGTCAAGACTGAAGAGCCATCACACGAATCAGCTGAGGCTGAGCAAGAAGAAACCTTGCAAAGGCCGTTGACCAGATGGCACCCCCTTGTGGCCATTGGTGCGTGCTGCATGTATCTACTTCATCTGCTGAGTTGTCATCCAATTTGCCAGTGATGCTTGCTTGCCCATTTCTTCAAAAACACCCAGTGCACGTACAAGTTAGTAATTAGTAACACAGTAGTAAGAAACTCTGGGACTCCGGGCGCAACTTCCAGTTTTGGATGTTGATGGATTTTGGGTGGATTGGGGAGGAGGCGCTTAGGAAACATTTGTTGCAAATGTGCTGAATTTGACAAGCTGGCCCTTAACTTTGTTGACTTAGGCATTCATCTTAAATCTTAAAGATCATAAAATCCTTGCCCCTCCTCTAAACATTAGTCAAAGAATTTTAAGATCTTACTCTGGGTAGAAAAAAATAAAACAATTATGTACATTCATAACTCTCTTCTCCCCATTTCTGGTGCCACCTTAATGTACAGGGCAAGAGAGAAACGCTTCTTGCACAGCGAGGGCACCAGAGCGCAGCACTGTGGCACCCAGAGCACAGAAGTACACGGCAGAATCTCCCAGAGTCGCTCTGCTGAGGGAGAGGGTGCTGCTCTTTCGGTCCTCAGCTATAATCAAGGCCCCCTTCGGATCCTCCACTGGCTCCGTCCCTTTGTACTTAGAAACTAGGGAACGTGGACCTTGGTTGGGGAACTGCCGGTACCAAAAGATGGTTTCACTTGTAGCAGCAGAGGGGTGGCTGCAAGAGATATTCACTTCTATTCCATCTGATGCCTCCACAAAGGGATCTTGGATGATCTTCTCCTCAACATTGCACAAGACCCCTGAAAAATCAAACAGGACAGGGAATAAACGTTCATCGCGCTTACCTGGAATAGATGGGCTTTCATGGACTAACTTGATCACTTGCATATCTGAATGCATTGAAATTTTACAGACTTGTTCATCTCAAATGCTCTTTCAGAACATTCCTTCGAGGATGCAGGTGATAGTTTTCACTAGAATCACTTTTCAATCCAGTCTTTTGATGGCGGGAGGGTTTGTGTGTATATATTAGTGTTTCCAGGTCTGAATGGCTTCTCTTATATTTCCTGGATAGTTCCATAAAGAGTATTATTTGGCCCAAGTCTTGAGATCTAAGAACAGGACGAATTCCAAGCAACACAGCCTGATGGCTGAAGCGTTGCATTAAGCTATTAAAATAAGCAAAATGGGCACAGTTTTTAAATAATAACTGAACAAATCTACTTACCGAAAGAGGATAGCATCAAAATTAATGAGCCCAAGATGAAAGACATCCTTGTGTCTGAACTGGATCTTTATAAAATCCCAAGAAGGGACCTTTCTTTCCAGAATGAAGTTTACTGCAACTTCACTGTCTTTTGTTCACTGTATCTAAGGTGCAACAAACTGGCACTGCCTGAGAGGGAAGGTGGTTGGAGGATAACTGCAGCCCTAGGAGTCAAATGCCAGAGGTGTCAAGACTGAAGAGTTATTATCACTCTGTTGTCTTGAAGCTGAGTAGGAAAGAAATTTGCAAATGCAATTGACCTGATTGCACCCTCTAGTGGGCATTGGTCTGCACTGCACACCTGTACTTCAGTCGCCTGTCGTCATCAAACTCGCCAGTGATGCTCGATTGCCAATTTGTTCAAAAACATCCACTACAGGTACAAAGTGCCTTAGAAACTGTCTTCAACCTTATCAAAGAGCAATAAGCAGGGATGTATCTAAGTAACTAGGTCACGAGCGCGAGTCATTTTTGCACAAGTGCGAGTCCAAGTGCGAATCAGTGCCAAAAATTTTGGGCAAGTACGAGTCAAGTGCGATTCATTTTTGTACGAGTGCGAGTCAAGTACAAGTAAGGCCAAAAACCACGAGTCACAAGTCACGAGTTGAGTCACTTTGGAGAAAATGGCTTTTCCCCCTGAAAATGGGGTGGGTGTGTGTCTGTGTGGGGACCTCTGAAGCTTTTAAAGCAGGGATGGGGAACTGGCGGCCCGCGGGCTGGATCCGGCCTCCGGAGAGATCCGGTCTGGCCCGTGCGAGCCTGGACCCGATTCCATCGGGTCCGGCCCACGTGCGCTCGGAGCGGAGGCTCCGGAGCCTCGGGAGGCCCCGCGCGCGCTCACCTCGCCGGACTCACTCTCAACCCCGGCTGTTATAGACATGCGCAGAAACAGCCAGGTTGAGAAGAGGGTCACACGAGATCGTGCGACCTCTTCTCAACCCGGCTGTTTCTGCGCATGTCTATAACAGCCGGGGTTGTTAGTGAGTCCGGCGAGGTGAGCGCGTGCGGGGCCGCTGCCGCCGCCACCAGTGGCAGTGGCGGTGGCTGAAGAAAAGGTAAGGAGAAGAGCAATGGGGGTGGGGGGTGGGAGGAGGAGAGCTTGGCAGGGGGTGGGGGTGCGTGCGCGCGCTCGCGCATGGGGGGGCACCTGTTTGCAGTGGAGGGGACACGGCCCGCGACACATTTCCCCCATGGGCCCTCCACCATAAATAGGTTCCCCACCCCTGTTTTAAAGCAACCACTTGGCTTCCCCTATGCCCTTTCCCTCACCTTGGAAAGGGCAAGTCGTTACCCCCACGAGTGTGATTCACGTGCGAGTCCTGTGGGTCACGAGTATGAGTACGAGTCAGGGAAAAAGTGACTCAGTCACACTTGCGAGTCGAGTCATTTGACTCGAGTCCCCATCACTGGCAATAAGGTATTGTGTTCATCTCCACTACACTGGGTCTGAAACGAGTTTAACTGGCTGGCATGAAAGCTGCCACAAAAGACTTCACAGGACTGTTGCCCCCATCATTGGTGACAAGCAAGACTCCCTCCTACATCGATACTGTTAGGGGCGACACCAAAAGACGAGGGAGCCCCCCCAGGCTAAAAGCAGCTTCCTGCCAGCCGCCAGCACTGCCCCACCGCGCTTTCACTTTCCCTTGCAAATCCTCAACTTGCCGCTGCGAGAACGAACTGCCCTTTTGCTTAACCAGCAGTTTGAATATATACTGTATAATAAACATGCTGTTCAGGTCGGGATCTGACTTTTTGGGTGTCTATTGGCCGCAGCCATCCCAAGCGGGCAGAATAACTGTGCCTGGCCGTCCACTCCCCCTCTGCTGTGGGGAGTGGACCAGCCAGTCTCTTCTTCGCACTGGCCGAGTAGAGGCGCAAAAATCCAGGCACCCCATTGATGCCTGGAGCAGGGGGAGGAGCTGTTTGCCCTGCACGTGGTTTGCGGACTCCGCCTCCAAGTCCATTTGGTAACCACCACGTGCTGCTGGTTCGTTGGTTTCTCCGTTTCCCGGCTTCTGAACTGCTTGCAAGTCAATTTCTCTTCCCTTCTTCTGTCGTGGGAAGAAGGATCATTTGTTAATTGCGCCCCTGGGCGCTGAGCCTTCGGTGGGTTGATCTTCCTCTTTCCATTTCACCCATGCCTCTCCAGAGCAGCTGCTTATCAATATTAAACAGTACACGTCTGTACGTACATCCAGTGGAGTCATTAGAGGGGCAGGGGCCCCCCGGGCGCAGGGTGCGCCAAGCTGAGGGGGGATTTGCAAAAATGTCCGGGTTTTTTTCCTTTTTAAACCCAGCTGCCGCCGTTTTTGTGCACCCTCAAGTACGAAAACGGCAGCAGCTTCTTCATGTGAACCCCCCCAGGTATGGGGGGCATTTTCGGCGTGGCGCGGGGGCAACTTAACTTTTACGTCCTCGGTCCTCCTACTTCTTCGGCACAGCAGCCATGAGGATGAGCAGCGAGAGACTAGGTGCCAGACTGAGTCTCTCTAGCACGCTTGTGTACCTAGTCTCGCTGGACGGTCCTCCAGAGTCCTCTCTAGGCTCTGGAGGACTGACCAGTGAGACTAGGTGCATGCATGCTAGAGAGGCTCCGCCCGGCACCTAGTCTCTCGCTGCTCGCCCTCATGGCTGCCGTGCCGAAGAAGTAGGAGGACCGAGGACATAAAAGTTAAGTTGCCCCCTCCGTGGTGCACCCCCGGCAGTGCTGCCATGCCTGGGGGTGGGTGGGATGCACATGAAGAAGCTCCTGCTGCCTTCGTGTTTGGGGTTAAGCGGCAGCAGCTGGGTTAAAAAAGCTCGTGCATTACCCCCCCCCCCCCCCGTGCTCATGGAGGACACAAAAAACGGCCTAAAAAGAGGCTTTTTTAAGTATTAAGTAAGAGGCTTTTTTAAGTATTTTAAGTATGGACTTTTGGACATAATTTAGCTCATATGAATTAGGTTTTATCATGTTGCTTTAATCCTCAGCTTTCAAAAATCCACAGAACTTGGTTGTTCTTTGTTACTAACGTTGTTCTTTCTTGTGTTGTTGATCTTTTGAATTGAATTTTGAAGCCACTGCCTTGACGTCAAAGAAAAACGAGCTGCTCTGGATAAACAGTCCAGCAACAACTTTAATTTATTTGTTTCTTTATTTATTTAGTTAAAAAAAATTATACCTCGCCTTATCCCATGCCAAGGCAAATGCCCAAGGCAGCTTAAAACAAAAATAAAAATGCATAATTTAAAACAATACATAAAATAAGTTAAGAACAATAAAAACCACTGGGGGGGGGGGACGGACACAATATAGAGCAGAGAAGCAACGGAGCAAAACATATTGAGACCCAGAAGTCAGACATCAACCCATCTCCCAAACGCTAGACAAAACAGAAACATTTTGAGCCCTCGCTGAAACGTCATGAGGAATATTCTGGATATTATTGGTTTTTGGTGTGTGTGTGTGTGTGTGTGTGCGTGTGTGCGTGCATGCGCGCGCGCGCGCACGCACACACACACACACACACACACACACACTTAGGAGACATAGGGTGCAAATGCATTTAATATTGCAAGCTGTTATTGACTTAAACATTCAGAAAAGAATTTTAATATATTACCATGTGTGGAAAAGCAATAGTTTTCATTCATACTTCTTCCTATCGATGTACCACCTTTATATAGGACAATGAAGAAACGCTTCTTGCACAGTGGGGGCATCAGAGTGTAGCACTGTGTCAGCCAACAGACAGTAGTACACGGCAGAATCCCCCAGAGTCGCTCTGCTGAGGGAGAGGGTGCTGCTCTTTCGGTCCTCGGCTATAATCAAGGCCCCCTTCGGATCCTCCACTGGCTCCGTCCCTTTGTACTTAGAAACTAGTAAACGTGGACCTTGGTTGGGGAACTGCCGGTACCAAACAATGTTTTCATTGGTAGCAGCAGAAGTGTGGCTGCAAGAGAGATTCAGTTCTTTTCCATCTGATGCCACCACAAGGGAATCCTGAATGGTCTTCTGAGCTTTGCACAGGACTCCTGCGAAATCAAACAGGGCAGAGAATAAATGTTCATAGCACAGACCAGGACCACATGCATGGTCATGGACTAACCTGAGCACGTGTACATCTGTCTGTATTTCAGTGACAGCCTTGCTCGTCCCAAATACCCTTTCAGAACATTCCTTCGAGGATGCAGGTGATAGTTCTCACTAGAATCACTTTTCAATATGATCTGTTTCCAGGCCTGAACTGCTTCTCCAAATATATTTCCTGGATACTTCCATAAAGAGGGTGTGAGATATTATCTGGCCCAGGTCATGAGATCCAAGGACAGGACAGACACCAAAATACACAGCCTGTTGACTGAAGCATTGGATTTTGCTATGAATACAACACCCAGCCAAAGGGGACGCAATGCAGTAGAGTAGCGCTGAGAGGAATGGTTTTAAGGAATGGTTGATACTTCCAGAAAGAGGATGAGAGATTCTTATCTGGCCCAGATTATGGGATCCAAGACGAATTCCAAAAGATGCAGCCTGCTGACTCAAGCATTGCATTTTACTAGGAGTGCAAAATTCACGATTAATTTGTGAACGCAGTTAATATGGAGGCAAAGCATTGAGAGGAACGGTTTAAAGAACTGAAAAATTCTACCCACCTACAGTGGAAAGGATCACAGTTAATGAGACCACGGTGATGGGCATCCTTGTAGAGGGTGGATTCTTTATTCAGTCCCAAGAAGGAACCTTTCTTTCCAGAAGAAAATGTACTGAATGATGGCAGAGTGTCACTGCAGCCCTATATGTCAAAACTGAAGAGCTGTCGCATGACTCCGCTCTCTGCCAAAGTCGGAACTTCACAGATGTCGTTGACCTGATGGCACCCCCTTGTGGGCATTGGGGTGTACTGCATGCATCTACTTCATTTGCCATGTCATCAGCAAATTGACCGGTGATGCTTGTTAGCACATTTGTAGTAACACTGTAGTAAGATACTCCAAGAACAACTTCCAGTTCTGGATACTGATGAATTCTTGATGAGTTGGGGGGGGGGGGAAGCTTAAGAAACATTAGCTGCAAATGTACTGAATTTGTTATCGACTAACAGCTCAATCCTAACTAACACCCCCACCCCGCCAATGCAGCCATGCCAGCAGAGCGTGTGCTGCAATCTTCACGGGGGGAGGGAGCATTCACAGATGTCTCCATGAATTTGCTCCGAGAACATTTTGTTCTCTTACCCTGGGGCAAGCCTCTACTGCCCCAGTGGGTCTCCTCAGATCTGCACCAGCCATTTTGCTGACACAGAACTGAGGAGAGTAAGGGAGAGGGAACAGGGATAGGATCCTGGTGCACACAGGAACTCCCCTCTTCCTCCCCATTCCTCCCCCTGCCTGCCCCCACCGCCAATTTCCTGGCACTGCTGGTGGGCAGCCTCTCCTCCAGCCGTTGCACACAACCAGCAGACATGTGCACTGGCAACCTCATTGCATGCTCTAGCTGCATGTCATTTTACACTGCCAGGCTTAGTTAGGATTGGTCCCTAAGAAATTCATCTTAAAGATCATAAAATCCTTGCCCTTCCTCTAAACATTCGTCAAAGAATGTCAAAGATCAAACTCTGGGTAGAACAAATAAAACAATTATGTACATTCATAACTCTCTTCTCCCCATTTCTGGTGCCCCCTTAACCTACAGGGCAAGAGAGAAACGCTTCTTGCACAGCGAGGGCACCAGAGCGCAGCACTGTGTCGCTCAGAGCACAGAAGTACACGGCAGAATCCCCCAGAGTCGCTCTGCTGAGGGAGAGGGTGCTGCTCTTTTGGTCCTTGGCTACAATCAAGGCCCCCTTCGGATCCTCCATTGGCTCTGTCCCTTTGTACTTAGAAACTAGGGAACGTGGACCTTGGTTGGGGAACTGCCGGTACCAAAAGATGGTTGCACTTGTAGTAGCAGCAGAGGGGTGGCTGCAAGAGAGATTCACTTCTTTTCCATCTGATGCCTCCACAAAGGGATCTTGGATGATCTTCTCCTCAACATTGCACAAGACCCCTGAAAAATCAAACAGGACAGGGAATAAACGTTCATCGCGCTTACCTGGAATAGATGGGCTTTCATGGACTAACTTGATCACTTGCGTATCTGAATGCATTGAAATTACAGACTTGCTCATCTCAAATACCCTTTCAGAACATTCCTTCGAGGATGCAGGTGATAGTTTTCACTAGAATCACTTTTCAATCCAATCCTCCAATGATGGTCGTATATTTGTGTTTCCAGGTCTGAACTGGTTCTCCCTGTATATTTCCTTGTTACTTCCATAAAGAAGATGTGAGGTCCTTATCTGGCCCAGGTCACGAGATCCAAGGACAGGACAGACACCAAAATACACAGCCTCTTGGCTGAAGCATTGGATTTTGCTATAAATACAACACCCAGCCAAACGGGACCCAGTACAAAGGGGAAGCTCTGGGGGGACGGGGACGTTTTTTTTAAAGATTGGCTCAAAAACTTACCTAAAGAGGATAGCATCAACATTAATGAGCCGAAGATGAAAGACATCCTTGTGTCTGAACTGGATCTTTGTAAAATTCGAAGGAGGAACCTTCCTTCCTTCCTTCCTTCCTTCCTTCCTTCCTTCCTTCCTTCCTTCCTTCCTTCCTTCCTTCAGAATAAACTTTTCTGAGTGAGACTCTCCTGTTTGCTGTATTCGAGGAGCAACAAACTAGCACTGCATGAGAGGGAAGGTGGCTGGAGGATAACTGCAGCCTTCGATGTCAAATGCCAGAGATGTCAAGATTGAAGAGCTGTCACAGGAATCAGCTCACTGTCCTTGTGAGGCTGAGCAGGAAGAAAGGTTTGCAAATGCCTGATGGCACCCCCTTGTGGGCATTGGCCTGCACTGCATGCATCTACAGTATTTCATTTGCTGGGTCATCCTCAGCAATTTCTCCAGTGACATTTGCTTGCCCATTTGTTCAAAAACATGCAGTGTAGCAACCGTGTCTTAGAAAGAGTCTTGCAGCTTTAGAAGGACTAAAAGGGTCTAGTGTGCATCATGTGCATTACACATTATTGTGGGTCTTAAGTTTATTTAAAAAAAATCATTTCAATGCTGTGCTGGTGAGGCATAATACTTGCTCAAGCTCTGTGACCTCTGTGCTATGAATTTAAACAGTTCTGAAATCATTTATCTGTGTCTTCTCTGAAAAAAAAATCCTCAGGTTTGCAATTGTTACAGATCTATCTTTACAGATCCATAGCTCTGGCAAAGATCTCGAATTCTTGCTTAGGAGTCAAGACTGACTGACAGCGCAATCCTAACCAAATTTCCAGCGCCGGTGCAGCCACAATGCAGCTCTGAGGTAAGGAAACAAATGTTCCCTTACCTTGAAGAGGCCTCCATGACTGCCCCCGCACCGCAAAATACAGTGTGCGCCCTGTTGGCACGGCTGCATCGGCGCTGGAAAGTTGATTAGGATTGGGCTGTTAGATGTGGGCTAGTGCAAATAAACTGCGAGCCAAATTAAATTTTTGTTTCACACAGTAAATAGTCTCATCCCCTCTGTTTTCTTTCTAAATTAAAGATATGACCTTTGGGACATTTGGGGAACCTTTCCATTCTATTACAGATGTGGCTAAACTAATTCTTTCCCACATTCAATGGCTCTGTGAAATCATGCTTGGGATGTTCAATGCGCTTCTGTTACATGATCTTGTGCATAAAGCAGGCAAAGATCATTATTCCCATCACTGGCGTCGACGGGGGAAGCGGGGGGGCGGGCCGCCGGGGGGCATCGCGCGTATAGGGGTGACGCGCGATGCCCCCCACTTACAGTTTTGAGCTGGAGGTGGGCCCGCCCACCCTCCCCTCTTCCCGTTTGGCTCGAAAATGAGCCGAAAACGGAGCGGGGAGGGCGCTCTGCTCCTGCGCTTGACGTCACGTGCGGGGGCGGAGCCTCCCCCTTAAGGGCGACGCGCGCCCCCGCTCTGGGGTGACGCGCGTCGTCCCAACACGACTGATTCCCATATTGTTGATGCAGAGGAGGGGAATGTAAGTGAACAGGAGTTTGCCCAAAGAAAAGTGACCAAGTTTGCTTGTATTTATATGTATATTTTTTCAGCATGCCTCAGCTCCTTCTCTGCTTAGACTTTGAGAGGATTAATGTACAGCGGTAGTCCCTCCCTGTCACACTGTGCGTCACTAAGAGCACAGATGTACACGGCAGCATCTGCCAGCGTGACATGATGGAGGACAAGCACATTGGATGTCTTATCTTTCTGGAAGTACAATGTGCTCTTCGGATTGGCACTTTCATCACTTCTCCCTGGGAATGCACCAGCAATATACCGCGGTCCTCGGCCAGGGAGCTGCCGATACCACACCAGCTTTTCCGTTGTAACTGAAGAGAGTTTGCAGGTAAGATTGTAGGAAGTTCCATCAAGTGCAGTCGTTGATTCTGGCTGCTCAATTTTCTGAGCTCTTCCGAAAGAATCTACAGCAAGAGAAGAAAGAACAAGGTAGACATTTTACACAGACAACTCTTCTGAAAGATTAGTCTGTGGAAAGAAAAAAAACCCATCTGCCCCAGACATAAGAACATCAAAGTTGTGGCGTCATTTAGACCAGTCTACAGTTTCCAATTGTAGCGAGTTCCAGGTGGGTTCCAGAAATCGGAATTAGTAGTAGACAGATGAAAAACAACTCTTGCAGTGCCGTTTGCTACGTCTATTGTGTCATCTCATGAAGAATATTATGCTTGTGTGCACCATATTTTGGAAACTTTCCTTGTAGAGGGGAGATGGTGTGGAAACCGTTTCAGTACAGACGGTCTTTTGTTTCCTATCCCTTCCACATCTTTTGTCACCAACATATTTTTTTTTACACAAAGGGAGTTTGCCACTAACTTTCTGTGATGGTCTAGTCCACCTTATCTTTGATCTTGGCTGGTAGGTGTTCTGAGTTCTTTCCAGAAGCCCTCTACATCCTTCTTTATTAAATTCTGGCCACTCTTAGCTATCACACTTTCAGAATATTTCTCAAGGTGGCAGGCAGTATTATTCTCTCTAAGTCATTAAATCATACATATGTTTACAGGTATTTGGAAATGAATCCCCCTGAATTCAAGGGGTACATATGTACAGGATTGCAACCTGGGCCCCTGAACATATTCTGAAAATTCCCACTCCTGTCTGCTTTCTTTCCACTCGCATGTTTTTGATTAGCCTCCCTTCTGGCCAACCTCACTGTGTCTCTCACAGCACAGAAGTAGACCGCCACGTCGCTCAGCTGGCTGGTGACTTTCTCCAGGTGGAAGCTCTTCTGTGCTTTTTTGTGGGCAGCGGTGAAGCCTTGGCGACGCCCCAAATCGGAATCCGCAGTTCCCCACTCCCCTAGAAAGAGGATGGGAGGCTGTCCTGCATGCTGGATGTACCAAAATGGATAGACTTGGGAAGCTGACCCCAATCCATAGGTACAGTTGAGAGCTATGCGGTTGCCTTGGATGAGAGTCACAGTGCCTTCGGTTTGGTTCACTGATTGTCCAAAGCTCCCTTCTGTGGAGAAGATAATGGCAAGAGGTTATCTCAGTGGGCAGTTTGGGGGCAGGTGGGATAATGGCAGGGACTGCTTTGGGCCTTGTGCCACCTTGTGAATTGTTTCAGGATAACATTTGTGTCCCTCTTCTCTGGATAGTTACTGTATCTTATATCACCAGTGAAGATCAATGTTTTCAGCTTTTCTTATTTGGAGAAACAGTAACTTTTTCTTCTCTGCTCATTCCCCTTCCCATACATGCCTATGAGACAACAGACAGAAGGTTTTCAAAGTTGCACCTGCCAAAATGTCCCCTTCTGCACCAAGGTAGTGGCGTCCTGAACTCTTTTGCCTCGGGCCCCTGAAACAGGTAGGTTTATGCTTGATAATAAAAAGTTTTTCTTTCCTCCCAAAACATATTCTTTTTTGAGATTTTCCACCATCTGTACTACAGATGTAAAATGAATCTTGGTAATCAAGCAGACTGAGTGTTCAAATGTCCCTCTTTCTCTTTAGATCCTACTTGAACACCATTCACATGTGCGTCACAGTCACACGAGAAATTCAACTAGGGCTGTAACGTCCTGGGTCAGAAGGCCCAGAGATTCCAACCAGTTATTCAACCGCAGCAGAAACTGAGAAGAGTCTGGAGCTTCTAAAATAGGGGGAGACACTGAAGATTGTAGGTGGGACATGTAGGTGGGACATGTAGAATGAAGACATGTTGTGGAGTGATGACCCCGTCTGTCATTTTGAATGCTCTCCTTCCAGAAGAAAATTGCAAGGCTGAAGTGGTTGAGTCCAAACCCGCCCCCTCCCTTCATTCTGTGAAAATGCAGACCAGGTCTGGAACACAGCACATCAATAAACAGAGTAGATGTACTTGGGAACTGGGAGCATCCACGAAGTGACAAAGACGTCTGAACAGGGAGAGAAAATAAATCCTCCATCACTTACTTAAGATCAACAAGATGAGCAGAGCAGAGGCCAACGGGAGAGGCATCGTCCTCCTGGGGCAAGAAGAAGCACAGCCAAGTTTGAATTCGGAAAGAATTTGGAGTGGATCCGCTTCTTGAGTTGCTGTGGCACAATCCACTATCTGAGTGGGAAGTCATGCAATGCATCTTAAAAGCAAAGAGATGGTGGTAGACCACAGGATGTGGTTTGATGTGTGGCCAGGATTACAGCATGTGCTATAGTAAACTCAAGTGCTTAAAATCTGGCCTGCAATTAGGTCAATGCAGGAATACAACTGACTCAACATCCCCACCTGGTGTCTGAAAGTCACATAGCAGCATTTATTTATTTCTTGCAAGACAGGGGATTTATGGGTATAAAAGCCATGTAAAAAATAGTATATAGCCAGTAAAATGCAATTAAGAACAAGTTAAAACACAGATATCCAAGGATTCCAAAACAACTATAAAAGTTAGAAAGTTAGAACCACAGGATCATTTCTTAAAATCACAGGCTAATGACAGACACTGCTAATAACTTGTTCTTAATTGCATTTTACTGGCTATATACTATTTTTACATGGCTTTTATACCCATAAATCCCCTGTCTTGCAAGATTGTATCGTGCCATGAAAGTTTTCGCTCAATTTATTTCTTTATTTTTCACATTTTTATACCACCCTTCCTCCAAGGAGCTCAGAGTGGTGTACATATTTCCTCCCCTCCTTTTGTCCTCACAAAAACCCTGTGAGGTAGGTGGGGCTGAGAGATAGTGACTGGCCCAAGGTCACCCAGGAAGCTTTGTGGCTGAGCAAGGATTTGAACCTGGATCTTCCAGGTCAAAGTCCAACTCCCTGACGACTATACCACCCTGGCTCTAGAACAAGGAATACCTCAGTGGACTAAAATATAAGACCTCCCACAGAACAGTTTGCATCGGGGAGCAGGGTTTTCTCATGATCTGAACTGAATGTTGTTCCCCTCAGAAACTGGTGTTGTGCTTTTCTGGCAGTTCAAGGTGGGGAATCTGTTGCAGCTCTGCACAAGTGAAGCGGGAAGGAAACACATTCCCAGGAGCCGCTGCCAACTCTCTGTGCCCTTCTAGTGGGTATCGGCTGCGGGAGCTTCTCACGTTCACTTGCTCAGTACAAAGGAGAGTCTGGCACCACTCGCATTGTTGTGAGCACCCAAGGGTGCTAGTGATTTCAGCTTGGGAGATTCGGTGAGCAGGCACCTGACCCAGAGGCAGGAGCGGGTACCCAAAAAGAGAAAAAAGAAAACAAAAGGGAGAGAATGTCTGCAATGTGCAGAGGCGCCAAAAAGAGCTCAAAAACCAACGTTGTAAAAGAAAAGAATTTTACTCAGCTAGCGAGGACACAATCATAAGACAGAAAGTGTAACATATATGATTAATACAGAAGCTTTTATACATTTCATTATTTACATACAGAATCATGGAATTCATTGTCTTGGGGAAATACATAATAAAGAGGGACCAACAGGAGGAAGGATCCAAAAGTTGCACTTCGATACAGCCAATCAGATGGAGGATTGAAACTTTGCACCAATGAGAACAGCAGCAGCAGATGTGAAATATTTAGCCAATAAAAGACAAACTTTATTAAAAGAACCAATGAGAAGTGTTGTGCTTTGTGTTGACTGGGGCCAATGGGATGGGACCGGACAGCCAATGAGAGGGAGGATGGGTGCCAAGTGGCAAGGGTAATAGGATTAAGTTCCCCCTCCCCAGGTGAGTGAGGTGTTCCGGAATCGGATGAATGGAGTCTTTTGTGTAGCTTGGTGACACAAAAGACTAAATTTCCAAATTGATAGGCAAAAGTGCCAATACAATAGGTCTCCGTCTCCCCTGGCTCCAGGTATACAATTGGGAAGGTCTAAGTCCGTGCTGTCAGTCAGGAAGAGCAGGACAGGTGATTAGATTAGCATTTGAATTAATTGTAGCCAGCCTGGGAAGGAGCAGTGTGAAGAGTTCCAGGGAATTTGCATGATAGACCAGGCAGCTGGGGGACAATGGGTGGGGAGATGGAATCAGAGCGGGTACAGAGAGACAGGCTGGGCTTAAAGAAATGATAATGTGAAGCATGCATGTGATTGATAGACAGCAGGAAGAGAGACGTGAGAACTAACAGAGAGAGAGAAGCCAGTTGTTCAGATCAGGAAATGGGACAGTTCAAGCCTTCCTAGCTGTTCAGGAGTTCCCATGGTTTTCCCCCCCCCAACTAGCCTCCCAGGTAGTGGAGGCCAGTTGGGAGCGACACAGAATGGGAGCAATGATGGTTTGCTGGGGTTATGTGCTTGTAAGATGGCTTCTTCCACTCCCTGCAGTACGGATCTATGGCAGGAGGAGCCCCCCCCGGGGCTCCTACGTTCAACCTCTTGTCATCTCGCCGAAGGTGGGTAGAGGGACTTGAACCCCCGTCATTCCCGGAGCCTTCCCGATTGCCCAAGGAGGATCCTCCGACTCGAACGGAGGGTTTCACCGGCTGCAAATCCATTGTACTGCTCCCAGGAGCTGGCTCACCAAGCCTGGGCAGACCCTTGCCAAGTGTCAGAATCGGGACCATTCTGCGTGGGTCCCCCTCCTAGAAGAAGCCCCGTTGACCTTAGTAAGGTTCCGGACACATAACCCTCCAAGGGACCCCCTAAACAGCCACAAAATGTCCTGAAAATCCCACTTTTCGCTGAAATAAAATACTGTATCTTTAAGAGAGAAAGAGCTGTCAGATGCAGGGGTTAAATAAGGTAAAAGGGCTTTCCGCGGGCTCGCAACGAGCAGCACACGCCGGTCTCCCGGAGTTGGCTGAACGCCCAGAACTCGGTGAAGCGTGAAATAGGATTTGCCGGTTCAGTGAGTTTAAGAAGGTTTAATAGGATTAGACAGGCATAGAGTGAACTTTTGCTGCTGCCGCCTTCTCGGAGGCGCGTGGCGGACGCGTGTCAGTGAACTTTTGCCCTCAGAGACGCGTGTCCGCTGTCAAACGCAGGGAAAAGCGGAGAAAAGCCGGATTTTAAATGCGCTTTTACAAAAGGGCTGTATCTTCGTGATTCTTGGACCGATTTGGATGGGGTAAAAAGCAATAGGTTCGGGGGGGTCTGGCGGACGACATAAAAATATATGAGGGGGGCATTTTCCTCACCACAGCATTCCAGAGCCATAGAAGGGGCAGAGTCAGTCCCCATTGAGGAGAAGGTTTCTTTCAGGAAGGAAGGAAGGAATCAGGTTTCTGTGACATCATAGACATTTCTGGAGCCCCTTCAAGATTCCAGGGGGGGGGGGAGCTGACCATTCTGGAAGCAACACACGCCAGACTCACGCATTGATCCCGATGACAGTCTGGAATTATGTTGCCCCAAATTGTTGCCTTGTCTGCCTGTATGATAGGGTCATCTCTCCAGGGCTAGTCCAAGGTTTCCCCCTGAGGCCATATGTCAAATGATGCCCCCCATGCCTAGTGATGTGGCAGACCCTGTTCTTCCTACTCCCTCCGGAAAAGGAAAAGGGAATGGAGCAGAAGATGGAGGAGAGGAGAGTGATGGGCTAGAGCAGGAAACTCTAGACCATGACCCTCATCTTCACACTTCCTCTTCTACTTAAGGTGCAGAAGAGAGCAACCAAAATGATTAGTGGGCTGGGTAGGCTTACCAGATCTCCAACTGGGACAGAGTGCTAGACCTTTAGGAGAAGGAATGTGGGCAGGTGTAGCTTGTTAAACCTTAGAGCACAATCCTAGGCATCCATGGGGCTTGCTTCTGGATAGACATGCCTAGGATTGTGCTCTAAGGTTTAACAAGCTACACCTGCCCACATTCCTTCTCCTAAAGGTCTAGCACTCTGTCCTGGTTGGAGATCTGGTAAACCTAGGGCTGGGACACCTTCCTTTTGAGGAAAGGCTGCAGCGTTTGGGGCTCTTCAGTCTAGAAAAAAGGCACCTGAGGGGGAAACGTGATTGAGACATATAAAATTTTGCATGGGATGGGGAGAGGGATTTTTTTTCCCTCTCACACAACACCAGAACCAGGAGACATCCACTAAAATTGGGTGGAGGGAGAGTTAGAACAGACAAAAGAAAATATTTCTTCACCCAGCGTGTAATTCATCTGTGGAACTCCTTGCCACAGGATGTGGTGATGGCACCTGGCCTGGATGCCTTTAATAGGGGATTGGACAGATTTATGGAGAAAAAGTCCATCACAGCTTACAAGCCATGACGGAGATAAGCAACCTCCTGGTTGTAGGAGTAGGTTTTCTCTGTGCCAGGTGCAAGGGAGTGGCGACTGGACACACAGGTATCTTGTTGTCTTGTGTACTTCCTGAGGCATCTGGTGGGGCCACTGTGAGATACAGGAAGCTGGACCAGATGGATCTTGGGCCTGATCCAGCAGGGCTCTTCTGATGTTCCTATGTTTTATCCCCCTCTTCCTTTTCCAATCTAAGGAGTGAGAAGATGAAAACAGCAGCAGAGACGAGTGGATGGAAGGAGATGAGTGCCCCCTGCCCCTTTGCTGCCTGAGGCAACTGCCTCAGTTGTCTCATAGATGGGCCGGCCCTGCATCCCTTTTATCCAGCTTCCTCTCATCCTGCAAATCTGCATAAGCCCAAACCTTATCTTCTTTGGACCCCACAAATAACTCCAGCAACTTAAATTTCAACACTGCTACCATTCATGTTTCCTCTATATAATTCCGTGTGTACCAGCAGGCAAATAAAATTGCAAACAAATGTGAGGTTGGTTTAAACATTTGAAGAACACAGCCAATGTAGAGGAACTAAAAAAGGCAACATCTTAAATGTGGACATTGAGTTTTTGAAGACAGTAATCTTAAGTGTAACATGTTCTAAGAATTTGGATTCTGCTTGACTTACACACACACACACACACACACACACACACACACACACACACACACACACACACACACACACACACCCTGAAAGAAGTAGCAGTTCATTTGAAACAGCTGGAGAATGTGCTAAAGAATTTGTCTCCAGATTTGTGTCATTGCTCATCTCAGCACCTTTGCATCACTTTTTGTATGAATGCAAAGCCAGAATCAGCTCACTGTGATACTCAGGGCACAGAAATACACCGTCCCATCCTGGAGAGAGACACCATCAATCTTCAGAGGAGCTGTGTTGTTTTCAGCAAACAAAATGATTGAAAACTTTCCTTCAGTAAATGGGTCCTGGGAAGTCCTTTTGTAAGCGTTCAAGATATATTGAGGTTCTCTGCCCATGCGTTGACTGTACCAGAAAATGTATGGAGTTCGACCTATAATTGTGAACTTGCAGTCCAAAACTATAGCCTCTGCCTCTTGGATTTCCATCTGGCTTGGCAACTGGATCACAGAAATGTTTTCAGAACTTCCTGCAAAATTGAAAAGGTTTATGATGAAGAATATCTTCCCACCATCCCTCCCCTTTTTGGAGAGCAGCCAATGTACCCAAGCAAGTCTCAAAGCTTAGAAAGACAAAGAATCAACCAATAAACACAATATTTCTAATCATAGACTGAATAGGTGCGGGATTAAAAGCCATGTGTGCAGACAAAAATATATTTAAGTTAAAAACAGATGATAAGATCCAAACAATGTTTAAAACGTATAGGCACAGTTTTAAACATTGTTTGGATCTTATCATCTGTTTAGTATATTTTTGTCTGCACGCATGGCTTTTAATCCCTCACCTATTCAGTCTATGTTCGTAATCGCTTGCCATGGACGTCTAAGATCGTACTTGAATATTTCCAATCTTCAGATCCCACACCTTCTTCTCGAGGTCCAAAGTTCCTGAGTAATTTGCCATTAGATTAGATCATTCGAAGAAAACTTCATTGTCATCAATAGATGTGCTGGATATTTATTTGGGAAAATGAGAATACCAGTAGATAAGGATGGAGATCTATAAGTGTCAGCATTTCAGTGTTATGTTTTATTCCTCCATCACGGGCAATTTAGAAAATGATTGGAAAGAGCATACGGTCACCTTGGTCACTTTTCGTTCAATCCTATGCACGTCTATGCAGAATTAAGCCCCACTGAATCCAATAGGACTTACTCACAGATGTGCACAGGATTGCAGCCCTACAGTGCAATCCTGTCCAACTTACACCACCGGTGTAACTAGCAGTGCAGCAAGGAGGCCCCAGAACAGGGAATCAAATCCCCTTTGCATCCCCCTTTGGAGGGGATTTGAATCCCCTTTCTGTTCTGGGGCTTCCCATTCTCACTGCACCGCTGGTTACACCGGTGGTGTAAATTGGATAGGATTGAGCTGCTAGACTCCTTTCCTGTCTGTCCATCTAATATCTCTCTCTCTCTCTCTCTATCTATCTATCTATCTATCTATCTATCTATTCCTGTCCTATCCGATTGTATGTTATCCTATCTTTTCCCAGTCTTTCTTATTCTAGCTTGTGGTCCTATGGATTCCACTCACTCACTGTTAATATATTTTACACATGGCTTCTACTTTTCCAAAACCTTTGGGTGCAGAAGAGAGACTCTCAGATATGAATTATTCCGTATCCCTGCCAATAAACTAGACAGGTTAGTTTATAAATGCCAGAACTTGCACCCAATGCAAATGTTACCTGATTTCAGGAGGAGAAGGAATGTTCCCAAAGCAACCAAGCCAGGGTGTGTTGCAGAAGGAGAACACATCACTGTGTTTGCTGAAGTTCTGAAATGACTGGAAACAAAACTATTTCTTCCTTTGTTTCTCACGTTTAAAATGGTTGCAGGTGAGGCCACCTCCTTCTACAGCCAGCATCATCTGCTTCCTGACCATTTATGATGCTTCACATCTGATAAACAAAGTGTATTTGCCAAAGGGGAACTGGGAAACCTATGTGGTCTTGGTGAAGGTCTAGGGTGCCTTCTAGTGGTTAAAAATATAAAACACAAGAAAACCAGCTGATAAAAAGGAATTGTCATTTTATGAAGGTGCTGAGAATCGTTTGTTTGTGAGATATCTTTAGCTTCTTCGCAGAACTACCATCCCAGGATTCCTCAGATGGAAACTGTGTGAGAGAAATTAAGAGCAAACCAAATTCAGATCCAAATTCAGCAAACCAAATTCAGTCATTCAGATCATGATATCCTCCCCCCCCCCTGTGAAATTCATGCATACCTTTGTCTTTCAAGTCTCTGATCAATTCCTTGGCTAAAGCTATGCAATTAATAAAACTTACTGTAGTAGTTGTCCTTTTCATGGTCATTTCTAGGGCTGTACACTAAGCATTCAACTGCAGAACTAAAGGTTTAGTTGAGGAAATTTTGATTTGGCGGAGCAACGGATCTAGATTAGAGCAACATTTCTTTCTTGAAACAGTTTCGGTTCGGTTCCATGTCTGTAATAGGGAATGAAAAGAAACTCTTAAGAATCATTCTTTCCTTCTAACAATGAGAGGTAACTTTTGTTTACTAAATCCCATAGATTTTCTTACGCTTTGTCAATCTTTCAGAAAAGACACAGTTGCTGTGATTCTGGGAAAAATTAACATTGTTTTAGCTTGAATTAGTTAATAAATTAAAGAGCAAATGATTAATCAAGTGAACATCTGTTAGCTGGCTGGAAGCCACATTTATTTCTTAATAGCTGCCAGTAACAGGGCAAAATACTTGAGAACTCAGAACTCAGCGGAGATGATGGAGAACGTTTCTTCTTTCCCCATCTATGATGACTTTGAATGGTTAACAGGTTTGCTCTGGATTAGCGAAAGGTGTGTCTAGCTGTCGTTCTGAACCTGGACCAGTGAGGACATGAACGGCGAACATCTGCCTTTCAGTTCCTCTCTGCTCGTGGTTTTGATGCAGCTCCCCTGCCGTATCTACCACTGTGCCTCCACAGGCACAAAAGTAGGTGGACGAGTCACTCATGTTGGCGGCTTCTTTGTGCAAATGGAAGGATTTTTCTGTCTTGATGTGTTTAGCAAAGAACCCGTTTCTTGTTTCTCCAGAGACATCTCTCAGCAAAAGCTGGAGAGTACCACTGTCAGAGGACTGAATGTACCAGAACAGGGTTGGGTACCCAGAATATTCATAGGTACAATTGATGGATAAGCGTTCCCCTTCCTTGAGGACAAGAGAGCTCGGGGACTGCTTCACTGATTGACCAGAAGCTCCTCCTGGGGAAAAATAAATGGGGCTGTTATATTTGTCACTAGAAGCAAAAACATTCTGGGGAAAAATAAAAGAAAAGCTGAGTGCAAACTGTCCCAAGTTATCCCAGTGTGGGAGAAGATGTGAGATGGAGGAGAAGTCGACATCCCAGTCTGGCAGCAGCAGCAGCTGACAACCAGAGCTCAGTTCCCCTCCAACAAAACTGGTCAGGAGGAAGACAAAACTGTTCCATCGTCTGTGAGACATTTTATAGCCCAGGAGGGCGATAGCTGTGTCGGTAAGGGTTAGAAAGGGGAAAGAGGGCATCTTTGAAGGAAAAGAAAGTGCTAACAGAATTAAAAATTCTCATACTGCTGGGAAACTCTGTCGTTTAAAACAAATTTATTTTTTAATAAACAAACTCAACAGGTGTTACAGGTTTTGATGTGTCGCCAACTAACAACTGGCGAAACGTCAAAACCTGTAACACCTGCTGAGTTTGTTTATTAAAAAATAAATTTGTTTTAAACGACGGAGTTTCCCAGCAGTATGAGAATTTTTAATTCTGTATTCTGGTCACGTCGTGACAACTTGCGAGAAAGTGCTAAGTTCTCTCAAGCAAGCCTGTGGCATGAAAACTGAACGAGGGAGGATTGTGAGTAAATGCCCAAAGAAGTGCAGAGGTTAAATGCATGGATACATAAAAGTAGTTCTATATAAAATGCTACTCACTTGCGATGAAAGCCAGCACTATAGTGAACGCTGACTCAAAGATCATGGCGAGGTCCAATCTGCCTGAAGCTGCGTTTGGTTTAAAATTATCCTCAGCACTTTGTCTGCTGCTTCTCTAGGTTTCGACCAGCCACTGAGAAAGAAGCATATCTAGGAAGAGTCGCCTTGCAAGTGTTGTACTTCCTCCTCCTTATTTGTGGTTTTCTCTTCCCCCCCCCCTTTCTCTAGAGTGATTTTAGCGGTGTCAGCTTTGCACAGGTGATATTATTCAGCTCCCCTCGGCAGGTGGGAACGAAGCCTTGGAAAGCGAGAGAAAGTTTCATGAAACTCAAGAGGCTGGGGTTGGGTAGGGGTGTGGGGGAGGACTGAAGAATGTTATGCATCTATAAATAGGGTGGGGTAGCAAAGTTATGTCAAAGGAGGGGTGGAATAATGGTTTAAAATGGGCAGTGGCTAACCCTAAACCTATAGAGGGCACATCCCCGAATTGGTGCCCCCTCCCTACCCCCTGGCGCCGCTGAAGACGGCGCTGCGATTTGGGGGAGGGGCGCCAAATCCAGCATTTATTTATTTTCCCACCCGGGCAGAAATCCCCCTCCCAGGCACTGCTTCCCCCCCGCCCCCGGGCTTTTCCCGCACTTACCTTTTTCAGCCGCCGGTCCCGCGCTCACCTTGGTGAGACTCCTTTTCAAACTGGCTATTCTGTAAATGCGCAGAATGCCTAAGAGGCCAAGAGAGGGCAATTTTGCCCTCTCTTGGCCTCTTAGGCGTTCTGCGCATGTACAGAACAGCAGGAGTCGCGCCGAGGTGAACGCAGGGCCGGCGGCGGCTGAAGAAAGTAAGGAGAGCGATAGTGCTCCCAACCGGCCCCCGCGCCCACCCCCACCCCATCACTCTCCTTATTTTCTTCAGTCACCCGCCTCCGCCGCCAGCCCCACGCTCACCACGGCGCAACTCCTGCTGTTCTGCAACTAGAGGTTAATACGGGTAATGCGGTCATAGTGAGGAGTGAAAAAAAGGTAGCAAGCCAGCCGATTTGAAACAGTATCGATTTATCCGGGTAGAATGAAGCAAAATACACCACGGACAAAAGACGTGAATCAAACCCAAAAAACTGAACCGCTGAGGACCCGACGTTTTGTGTTTTAATCCAAACACATCTTCTGGGGGCTTCCCAAGGCTTAGTAGATGTTAACTGTCAAACGCCTCGTGCTGTTCGTTGTTATAACTGACGTAAACGCTCTCAACTGCACCTCTGATTTTAATCCAAAGAGAAAGAAAAGGGATCAGCTGTACCACCAGTATGAATGTAGGTAACAATACAACAACAGATGAAAATAAAGACAGAATTTGGACCTTCTTGCCGTTCATCAAGGGAGTGACAGATAAAATAGCTAGGGTACTTAAGCAAGGAAATATAAAAACTGTGTTTAGACCTACGAAGAAAATTGGACAACTTCTTAACAACCCAAAGGACAAAAGACCGCCCCTCTCTAATCCTGGAATTTATTGTATTCCTTGTGGTTCTTGCAAAAAAGAATACATTGGCCTTACTCAACGGTCAATTTCAACAAGATTAAAGGAACATGATAGAGCGTTAAAACTAGAACAGCCACAACTATCTGCGACAGCGGAACACGCACTGGCCACAGGACACACAATACATTACAAGGACACACGTTCCTTAGGAACAGAAAGCAAATTAGACATTTTAAAAAATCTGGAAGCTCTTGCTATCAGCCAAAGAATGCCCCATGCCCTGATGAACAGGCAACAGGAATTAAGTATGGCCAATTGCATTTGGCTTCCCATAATTCACAAATTGCAGGGAGAAAACGGAACATCAACACACGTTGGAAAACAAGACAAGAAACATACGGATTGACAGTGACTCTGAATGAGGTTTATTGCAGGTGCTCTTTGCAGGATCAGCAACCCTGCAAGAAGGGAGCTCAAAGTTCCGCAGCGTTTACGTCAGTTATAACAACGAACAGCACGAGGCGTTTGACAGTTAACATCTACTAAGCCTTGGGAAGCCCCCAGAAGATGTGTTTGGATTAAAACACGAAACGTCGGGTCCTCAGCGGTTCAGTTTTTTGGGTTTGATTCATGTCTTTTGTCCGTGGTGTATTTTGCTTCATTCTACCTGGATAAATCGATACTGTTTCAAATCGGCTGGCTCGCTACCTTTTTTTCACTCCTCACTATGACCGCATTACCCGTATTAATCTCTAGTTGCAAAATAGTTGCCGGTTATAACAGTCTCCGTTCTAAAATCCTGCTGTTCTGTACATGCGCATGTACAGAACAGCCAATTTGAAAAGGAGTCGCGCCAAGAGCGTGGGGCCGGCGGCAGCCCAGAGGCTGCTGAAGAGGCGCCCCCCGGAAGCTAGGGGCCCAAGGCCACAGGGCCTCCCATCAAAAGACGCTACTGAAAATGGGCCAACGTGTGACAGAGGAGTGGAGGGGTTAAAAAGTTGACATCCTGTGTAGATGTCTTCGTTAGAAAGTAAGGGGGGGGGGGGTGAAAATCTACAGCAACACCACTGCCCCCTAGTGGACAGAGGCATGAACACATCATGATTCCCCAGCAAGTCTAGGAGTTAAGCTGTTAAAGATAGAAAGCTTTTACATACAGTACTAGCTTGCCAACCTGATGGAGCCACCTTGTGGGGAAAATGTGCACTGCAAGTACCTGCTATCAATACTGTACTTGCTAAATTGCAGTCCAAGATAGCTTCATAAAGATAACCAGAGAACATGTTGGCTGAAGATCATCTATATGGCAGATACAGTATGTGGGAACGTGTGTTATGTAACTAATCAGAAAATGCTGGCTATC
The DNA here is from genome assembly GCA_026170595.1 of Plestiodon gilberti rubricaudatus. NCBI lineage: Eukaryota > Metazoa > Chordata > Lepidosauria > Squamata > Scincidae > Plestiodon > Plestiodon gilberti. Next base: position 5,526,654 of record JANXHW010000006.1, read on the forward strand.
ACCGCTTCTCCCGAAGGACAAAAGAGCTGCAGTTTCATCAAGGTAACTGTAGCTCTTGTAAAAAAAAAATGTACCAGCCTTGAAATCAGTACATTGCAGCACATCTGCCAATGGTGGCCGGCCTTATCTTTAGCTGTTTGGGTTGACCCTCCCTGTGTTCTGTGTACCTGCATATGCACCAGGAATATACTGATGTCCTTGGCTGGTGAACTGCTGATAACACAGGAATTTTCAGATATAATCAAAGGGAGTGTGTGGCTCATGTTTTATGATGCTCTATCAAGTGCTGTAGCTAATCTGGCTGGTTGATCAGCTGAGCACTTTTCAGAGAACCTACAGCAACATAAAAACCAATATTATAGATACTTTTCATACACATATGATCTACACACCATTTAGCCGGGATAAACAAAAAATTGTGCTCTTTTTTATTTCATTCAAAGTAGCTTTATGCAGTATCTAACCAGGGGCAGTTTCAGATGATCCTGGGACTGATAGTAGAGAGATTCACAAAAACACAATAATCACTTGCATTATGTCAAGTCATACATGGGTGTGTGACTGTACTGCACACAATACCTTCATCCCTAGTTTTGTGGCCAGGGTATATGAGATGGGTTCTTGGTGACGGTTTGATGTCTAGGAACTTCTTGATGCTATGCATGCTTTGGGTCCCATTTTAACCACAGGGAGTTGACAACTCATTTTGTATGAGATGCTATTATAGCTATTGTGGTGGTTAATCCTGGCTGATTGATCTTCTGAGCTTTTCCCAGGAGACCTCTGTGTTCCTAATTAAATGCTGGTCCTCTTTGTATGTCAGACTTTCGGAATCAATAAAATGCTAGCTTTGAAGAGAGTGAGGCAGACTGAGTGAAATTAGAAATACCCAAGTGGAGCAAATAAGTGTTCTCAAACTGGCAGATTAAAATTTTTTAATTCTCCTTACATGTATTCTGAATGCTTTCTCAACTCTGCATGTTTTTGATCAGCCTCCCTTCTGGCCAACCTCACTGTGTCGCTCACGGCACAGAAATAGACAGCAGAGTCGCTCAGCTGGCTGGCGGCTTTCTCCAGGTGGAAGCTCTTCTGTGCTTTATCATGCTCTGCTTGGAAGCCTCGAAGGGCTCCCTCATCTGAGGGGTCTTTTCCTAAATCTCTCAGAAAGAGCTTGGGAGGTTGGCCGGGATGCTGAATGTACCAGAAGGGATACATTTGGTAGGATGCCTCATAGGTGCAGTTGAGAGCTATGCGGCCTCCTTGGGCGACGGTCAGGCTGCCTTCCGTTTGGGCCACTGACTGTCCAGCGCTCCTTTCTGTAGGGAAGAGAATGGCAGAAAAGGTTGTGTTATGGACAGGTAGATAGAGAATTAGATATGGAGACTCCTCTTTCCCTAGCATGGCTTTTAGATTCTCCTAAATAATTTCTGTTTAAACAAAATGTAAAGTACTAGTAATGTGTATTTTTGACCCCTAATGAGCCTTTTAAAAACAGTATTTATTAATAAGTTGATAGTTTCACAGTCCATTTATTAAGATTCTTTTGTGTGTCTTGCCTTTGTAATGCAAACATACACCCTATTTTAGCAATGCATAGTGGATTTTAAACTCTTCCCATTTCTACCCTCCCTGCATCAACAGCACTCACAGGCACATACAAACAGCATCAGAAAGCTCAGTGGGGCATTTTGAGCCATAGAGCCATCACATTTCCATAGGCTAGAGACAGCACATAGATTGAGCATGCAGAAGAGAATCTTGAGCAGTTAGGAGTCTCCATGAAAGAAAAAAAAATCATCAACACTTGGAGGAAAATGAATCCATAGAAACAGTCACTTACTCAAAATTGTCATAGTTAGCAGCATTGCTAAGGTGCAAAGGAGAGACATCTTCTTGGATCAAGCAGGGGAAGAACGACAAAGGAATTCAGAAGCAATCAGAAGTACGTTGTTTCTGATCAGTTTTGTGTGTTGCGCTGCACATTCCGCTGTTTGAGCAGATGATGAAATGCACTTGCGTTGACACTTTCCTTCTTGTATATAATTGAAAAAAAATATTACAGTAGAGGGATGGTAGACCACAGGATGTGGTTGTCAGCCAAGATCCTTGTGTGTGCTACAGTAACATAGAGGTTTGAACTTTGACTTGCTACTAGGGAAGGTATCAGCAGAAATCACCCAACGTCTCCACCTTGTGGCTGAAAGTCACATAACAACTTCAAGAAGAATGCCCAATGGACTGATGAGCCATGACTCCACTGGCGTCACTGCAGGGGGGGCGGAGCTCTAAGTTCCGATGCGGTCCGACCCTCTGTTGCACGGGAGAATGAAGCGCCCCCGCCCCCCTCACTTTTGGAGCCATTCAAGTCACTCAAAGCAACGCTTTCACCAACTGGCTCCAAAAGCGAGGGGGCAGGGCATTTCATTCTCCCATGTAACGGATGGTCGGACCGCGGCGGAACTTAGAGCTCCGCCCCCCTGCAGCGACGCCAGTGGATGACTCCAAACATTCTGCTTTGATACTCAAATTGCAAAAAGATTAGCTTCCACCAGGAAATCCTCCCTTCTCATAACCAAGAAGGGCAGCCCAATCCTGTGCAAGGATACCCGACTGGGCTAAATGGCCATTCGCAGTATCCTATCCAGGTCCCGGGCTGCCCCTTGGGGGAAGGGAATGATCGTCCCCTCAGTGCAACCTGGCCCAGGCCCAATGGGTATACTCTGGAGCTGGTGTACATCTGAGGCCCGGGGGTCGGGGCAACCCAGGCCGGGAGAGGGCCTTGGATATCGGCGGAGCTTGCCGCCGATATCCCTGTCCTCTCCTGGCCCGGGGTGGCCAATGGCCACCCCCCTCAACACCCGGTCCACCCTTCCCCCCATCCCTGCATCGGCCAGTGCTGGACATACTTGGTTCAGCTGGAACGGGGATGCTACACTGGGGGCGAGTGGGCCATGGGCCACGATCTCTATCCACTCTCTCCATACTATGCATAATTCTATGAGTCTTGATCCTTTTTTCCAAGCTAAATAGCCAGGAGGGGGGGGGGACGGGGTTGGCGGAGGAGGCCTCTACAGAATCCAAACCCCTGTCCCGGGCTTGAAAGTTGGCACTTTCAAGCCCGGGACAGGGGTTTGGATCCTGTCGAGTTGGCACTGCAGGTGGAACAAGTCTCATTTCACAACCCTTCAGCGTCCGACTTCGCAATCTGTACAGGTGGGCCCCCATATCCACTGATTCGCTATCCACGGTTTCAGTTATCCACGGATCATGGGGACCCCCCCAGGCTTTTACTTTTTTCCTAGTAAGCTTTGTTTCTTCCTTAAAGAAACAGGAGAAGCAGCCTCTGGCTGCTTATTACAGGCAAGTAGAACGAGACTAAGTACTAGAGAGTCTCTGCAAGGTTAACAGAAACCTTGCAGAGCCTCTCTAGGACTTAGTCTCGTTCTACTTGTCTGCAATGGAGGCTGCTTCTCTGTTTGTTTTAAGGAAGAAACAAAGCTTGCTGAAAGAAAAATAAGAGCTGGGGGGGCAGGCAGGGGAGGCAGGGTGGGGGGCCCTCAGGAAACCATGGAGGGGGTGTTCGCTCTTATCCACGGTTTCAAGTATCCACGGAGGGGCCTGGAACATATCCCCAGCGGATATGGGGGCCCACCTGTATTTGGATTGCAGGATTGCCCAACCAACTACATTTCCCAATGGCATCACTACTGACATGTATGTACCGTGACTGCTGCATCCTCTTCAGCATGGTCTCCCAGCCTATCTAGATGTGATTGAGATTCTCTCCTGTCTCCCCACAAATGTGCATTAGTCCAAACTGTCTGGTCTTTGAACCAACATGATGTAACTGCAGTTAGGAGCTGAACTTTCAACTGCATCATGCAGAGACATTACTACAGTTTGGGTCACCCAGTGCGACAACTCATTGCGTCACCCTCATGCGCCTCCTCCCAGTGGTGTTACTAGGATTGGTGTCACCTGGTGCAGTAATTCATGGTGTCACCCTCATTAACGTTATTTATTTTACTATATAACAGTACAGGTCACCCAACAATTCTGCAACCAACAAAATACCAATGGCTAGTATTAGCTCTGATACATAGAAATGAGAGCTGACTCATATGAACACACCTTATTGGTTCCATGCTGTGTCATAATAACACCTCATTGGCTCTCAGAACATTCAGTCTCATTGGTCAGTTTTGAGTTAAGGAAATCCACTTTTTGTTACATAAGGCAGTTGTGTTTTCCTTTTCCGGTTATTTGGCCAAAACGTTTGATAGATTACAGATAACGCAAGATTGTTTGCTTCATTGAATTACCCTTTCAATGGTATATACCTTTATGGTACTATGGTATTCATAAATACAGGTTTTCCACAATTTTAGCCACCAGTCATGTCACACACACCCCTGAGTGTATCATCCGAAGCGGTCCACACACCCTGCACCCCCCAATTTTGAGGGACTAAAAGGAAACACAATTATACATTTCTCTGGAAAGATTTTAATGCAGTAATATTCATGGTGCATTCTTAACGTCACTTAATATTTGTTTGTTTGTTCATTTATTTACTTGAAAAAATTACACCCCGCCTTATCCCATGCCAAAGCAAATGCCCAAGGCGGCTTACAAAGATCAAAAAGTAAAATGTTCACAACATATAACATATTAACATGCTATTCACAGTGGAGGGATTTTATTGTTTATTTTATAAAAAAACCTAACTACGTCTGCATTTGTAGGAGGATTTTTCTTTTCGCTCGCAGATTTAAAGGGTAGTTTTATTTCCCTTGAAAAAGAAAAGAATAAAAAAAATAGGAAAATATATGTTTGAAATTGTGCAAGCAAACCAAAGAAACTGCTTGAAAATCCCCCACATGGCTAGTAGTTGTCATCTCAACACCCCTGTGTCACTTTCTGTATGAGTGCAGATGGAAGATTGGCTCACTGTGGGGCTCAGAGCACAGAAATAGACAGCCCCATCCTGGAGAGAGACTCCTTCAATCTTCAGAGGAACACTCTTATTTTCAGCAAAAAAAGTGGTAGAAAACTTTCCCTCAACAAATGGCTTCTCCTGGCCAGACCTTTTATAAGCTCTCAAGATCCGCTGCGGTTCTCTGCCCATATATTGACGGTACCAGAAAAGGTCTGGACTTGAGCTGACGGTGGTGAAGTTGCAGTCCAAAACTGCAGACTGTCCCTCTTGGATTTCCATCCTGGTTGGTGATTGGAAGACAGAATCGCTTTGCGAACTTCCTAGACAACAGAAAATAGGAGAGATTATGCAGACTTTTCTTTCTTTCCTTTTCACATTGGTCCCAGGATCCTCCCCTCTGACTTCCAGTTATGGGATCATGTACTGTTGACTTTTCCTGCTGAGAAATTTGATTAATTTCTAAATGCCAATGAAAATATTACCTGATTGTAGAAGCAGAAGGAATCTTCCCAGAAAAGTCAAATATGGGAGGGTTTTTGAAGGGAAAAGCATCCTCGTGGTTCTTGGAAGTCTGAAGCAACTTGAAGCAAAGCTCTTTCTCTCTGTCTCTCACTCGTTTTTGTGTTTGAAGATTGGGGAGGGGGTCCTTCTATAGCTCGCCTCAGCTGCTTCGTGCATGTTCTTGATTTCTTGAATTGTGTTTAAAAAGCAAATGTCTCTACAGGGAATAGGTCTTGGTTGCCCTCTAGAGGCTCAAAATCTGATAACACACAGAAAAAAAAAACACCTGTGAGTTTGAGGTGTGGAATTTGAGGTGTGCAACCCGATTTCTGGTAGGTCCTGCAGAGCCTCCAATGAAAACACGGGTGATGGAAAGATCAGACAACTAATTGCCTTAAGCCCTGAGGCTATTAATAAAAAAGATGATGGCCTTACCTTTAAGACAAGCCCCTAGACAAATTTCTCAGTATGCCTTCTGTTGTACCTGATGCTCCTCAGCTAAGGTCCATTTGAAAAACGTTTCAAAGGCAGCTCCTGAGAGATCCTGCTGATGACATCACTGCTCCCTTTGTAGGAGAAGTTCTGGAGCTCCACTACCCCTTGCTTTCCCCCCCCCCCACTACACCCCTAGTCCTGAGTGCAATAACGTAGGTGAGGCAAGAGAGAAAGCCGTTCTGTTGCTCTCAGACCAGGTTGTTGCAGCAAAGTGGCAAACGGTGCAGTTTTATGCAGGTATGGGGTTTACTCCTAGGAAAGATTGCAGCTTAGGAGACTGAGCTGCAAATCTTCACTTTCCTGATTCATATATCTCACCTCTGCAATACTAGATAGCCTTAGGCAAGCCATTCCCTCTCAGGATCTGCTGAAAAATGGGGATAATAATAATATTTACCTTACACTGGAATGTTGTAAGTCTTTATGCTGCTGGGTTTATGAAGGATCCAGAACAAAAATGGGTGCAACTGCAGTGAATTTGGCCACCTGACAATGACTTAAACACCAATCAAAACACTTAAGGCCCTTCTCCGCATGAGAAATCATGTTCTGATAGGGCTGTTCACCCAGTCATTGGTACAGCACATTTTCAGGGTCAGAAAGAAAAGCTTATTGCGCAGTGGAGAGTGCAGGGTGTAGCACTGTGGCACCAAGAGCACAGAAGTACACGGCAGAATCCCCCAGAGTCGCTCTGCTGAAGGAGAAGACGTTGGACTTTCGCTCTGTCAAGACAAGCAGGACTCCCTCTATATCTTCTTTACTCTTTGCTCCCGAATAGTATCCGGAAACTACCAAATGCAGAGCTTGATTGGGAAACTGCCGATACCAATAGATCGTATCGCTTGTACGAGAAGGGTGCTTGCAAGACAGGTTCAGCTTTTGTCCCTCTGATGCTACGATGAGGTCATCTTGGCTGATCTCCTCTGCTCTGCATGGGTCTCCTGAGAAAGCAAACAAAAATGGGAAAATTGAACAGTCTCCTTGGAGGCAAGGAAAAGTGCTCACAGCATTGACTTCATAATCCGTCTCCTAAGGCTGCATATGGCAGGTCAGAATGGTTTCTTCATGAAGTTGTTCCTGGATTCTTCCATAAGCAGGACCCAGAATTCTAGCAGACCCAATTTATGGGCTCCAAGGATGGGGGGGTGTCACCCCACCCAGCCTGCCTGCTGGTGCATTACATTTTACCACATGGAAACCATACCACCACAGGGGACACAAGTCCATACAGCAGAGAAAATGTATTACATCCTTTCTAGGAACAAAATGTACCCACCTATTGAGGAAAGCATCGCAATCAATAAGACCAGGAGGGGCATCCTTCTTGAGGGTCTGGCATGCAGCTTCTTTCTCAAATGCCAAGGAGGGGTCCCACTTTCGTTCTTTCTTTCTTACTCAAACAAAGGAGAAACGTTGACTGACTGGGAGAGGAAGAGAAGCAGAGCGACAGGAACCTGCTGCTGTTCACAGTAGCGCAGGAGTCAAACATTTATGTGGTCAGGAGGGTGGTTGAGAGAGGACTGGGGCCCCAGGTCTTGAACGCAGGCAGTGTCAGAGATTGATGAATGTCTTCTCCCCCCTTGGAGGCAGAACGAAACAAAGAAAAAGAGGGGCTGGATCTTCAGTTTCCCCACCTTGCTGCCTATCAATATTTCCTGACACTATGCAGGAAATTGTCTGAAGTCATATACGTCTTCAGAACGTTGGAGATCTGCAGCTCAGGTTTCCACCTTCATCCAAGGAGGCGGCAGAATTCCTGGATCTGTGTCAAGAATCAATGAGGGGCTGGATTGATGGGGCTCATCAACTGCAATTCAATCCTAGAAGTTTTCCCGGTTGAGAAAATGACAGATTCAAGGATAAGGGTTCAGCAGCCTCTCCTGGGTGGGTAACACTCCCCTGGAAGGTCCAGCTTTGCCAGCTGGGAGTGTTTCTTTCGGGTTTATGTACTGCTTTGGGAAGGGCAAGTGGTGAAAGTGGTCAGTGTGCGCTACAGAAAACTGTTTGTAACTAGGGCGCAGTATACAATAAGTCACTCAACATCTCCACCTAGTGTATGAAAAGCACACAACAGCATCTGGTACAAGGTATATTTCAATTGGACAAAAGACACAACTCCAAATTTAGATTTTTGACACCCAAATAGCAAAAAGAAATGTTTGTGCCAGAGAAGACTCCCTTTCCATGATCAAGACTGATGGCACAATCCTATGCTTTCCTTAGGCCGGCGCAGCAACCCCTGAGCTGGCCTTGGGTGTCGCAAACATGCCGTGAAGCATATTTGCAGCACCCAGAGAGTAGGCGGTCGGGAAGGTCTGCACCGTCCATTCAGGAGCCCCGTGCACCAGAGCAGATAAGGCCACTCTGAGTGGCACGGGGGCCGGGGAGGGGCATAACGGGGCGGGGAGGGCAGGGAGGTGGGTGGATCAGGCCTGGCAGGGGAGAGGGTCTGGTGGCCTTGGAGAATGTTGTATCCTAGTCCCCCTTCCGGGCTTGAAAGCCCAACACAGAGCTTCTCGGTTCTACACCAGTGATTGATCTGGCGCAGATCCGAGTAGCCCCATTGTGTGGGCTGGGGGGGGTTTATCTGGAGTAAGGGGGAAAATGTCCCCTTACCCTGAGGATACCTCCAACCCGCTCCTATCCTGCACTAGATACAGCGAGGGCCGCACGGCTTTGATGTACCGGTGCTGGATAGGATTGGGCTGTGAATGTCTTTCTCAGGATCAACAAGTGCAGTTTTTCCTCTGAGTTCTACATGGCAACCATGTTCCAAATGGAGACACGATAATCTACAAAAATGGAGACTGGCTCCAACGGCGAGTGGGAGGGGCGACTTTGCACCTCCGCGTAACGCCGTGCAGCACTTACCATGCCGCCCCCCCCCCCTCTAGCTATGCTACAGCTATACGTTTCTGCTCAGGTCCCCTGGTGAGACTTGTCTTTTTATTTGGTCTTCACTTACATTTTTTGAAATATTTCTAATTGTCATTTTTCTGTTTGTGAATTGTTTTGGCTCAATTTTTTTGTTATTAAAATAAAAACGTATTTTAGAACAGGAGAAAATAGAAGTGACAGTACTGCAGGCAGGTGTTTCTGCAGAGAACCTCCCTCCAGTCCCTCCCCCTGCACGTTTCTGTTCAGGTCTCCTCCTGTTTCCCACCACTGTGTCACTCGCCGCACAGTAATACACCCCGGCATCTGCCGTCTCCACCTGGCTGATGAGGAGCTCCGTGGACATGTTGGTCCTGTCAACCGTCATCCACAACCGTTGGGTTTTATCAGTATCTGAATAACCAGACAGGACCGAGTGAGGCGCTGTACCAAGGCTGTGCTTGTACCAATAGACCACAGGGTATCCAGTGACGCCATGAGTGCAGGAGATCTCTGCTGTTCCTCCCAAAGAGACCTCAAGAGGGTATGATGTATCCCCATTGATTGCTGCACCTGCAAAAAAATAAATCACAGTTCCATGACAATTTTGCCCTTCATCCCTGTATCTCCGTCCCTCTTTCCTGCTTCCTCTGCACTCTTTTTTAAGCTGTTAGTCTCTTGGGACTATCCTTCATTCTCTCCATGCATTTGAGCAGCTCATTGCCGTTGGTAACGTGTAGTCATTAACCACAGTAATAGCAGATGTTGTAAGGATCGCAGAGTTCTACTGTACATCCAGCCTTTTCTAGTGCTGGAGATAAATGTCCTGAACCGTTGTAGTCGATCAGCAGCTGCACCAACTGGGACTTTAGTCTGTTGGCCAAGGATGGAAACAGACTCCTGGGCAGAGGGAGGAGGACTTGAGTGGGTCTTGGAACGTCCACATCCACATCCACCACTAGCAGCATCTCAGCTTTTCCAGAGGGTGCCCTACTTACTTAAGAAGAGTAGCCCAAGGAGAGGCCTCCACTGAACTAGCCAGGTTCTTGGGGACATTTGAAAGGACACGATGACTCCAGCTGGGGTGTCTTCCTCCCTGTAGACAGCTCTGAAATGCAGAGACAAAGTCAAGGCAGAGACTCCTTCCTTCCTTCCTTCCTTCCTGAGCTCAGTGAATTCTCCACTTGTCTGTAGTGCTGCTTGTGCTGCTCACCTTCTGGCCAGATGTCAAGTCTCTTTGGTTTTCTTTAAAGGGATGCTTTCTTCTAGTGCCATCTCGTGGAGAAAAGCAGGCATCATTCGATAAAAAACATTACCAAAAGCATAAAGGTAAAGGTGACCCCTGACAATTAAGTCCAGTCGTGTCCGACTCTAGGGTGTGGTGCTCATCCCCGTTTCAAAGCCGAAGAGCCAGCGTTGTCCGAAGACGCCTCCGTGGTCATGTGGCCGGCTTGACTCTCCTTGCCGCAGCGCGTAGCATGCGGCTGGAACACGGAGCGCTGTATATCCAAACTGGGGTTGCAGTCATGACCTGATCCGTAAAATGGCACCGCCTGATTTTATTCTGGTGACTGTGTTTCAGTTTTTAAGAACGTTGGTGGATCCATCACAAGTGTCATGTGCAATGTGGAGCTTGCTCTTTGTACCTCCTTGGCACTGAAGCTTTAAGGGTTGCCTTTAGCAACCCCATCCTCGCTTATTGGTCATCAACTGAAATGGAAACCCTGAACCACTGTGCTTGGAGGCTGGATGGGCAAAAGAGACTGAATCCAGAAATGCTGAAGAAGCTGGCAGGTAAGCCTGCGCAGGGGGGGTTGAGGGAGGCGGGGGTGGGCAGAACAGGGAGGTGGCAGGGAGGAGGACAAATTGGGCCTGGAAGGGGGGTGTTTGGTGGCCCCCCGGAGATCTGAACAGACCTTGCACTCAGCTTTCCAAAATAATCTAAAAATCTTTCTATTGAATAAGGTCTCTGCACTCTGTAACACTAATGCTGCAATTTTACTGTATTTGGTTTATTTTTTTACTGCTGCTGCTGCTTTTAGAGTTTATTTGTTGTTAATGTGTTCTGTTTTGTATTTTTGCACTTCAATACATTTTAATTGTTAACCTTGCTAAGATTTTTTTTAAAGGTGGTATAAAAACATTGTAAATAAATATGTTTTGGTAACCACTTTGTTGTGGAAGTAGAAGGAAGTTGGGGAATTGAAGACGACCCCCTCTTCAGGGGAGGGGGTATTGGGGGAAAGACCACAATCTCTCCTGGTGATGAGGATACAATAGAAGATAGTATGATTTGTGTGGAGACGTGCTTAGAGGCAAACTTGCTATAAAGAATGGTCAAAGCACATTTTGACCAAACACCATTTCCTTAAGAAAGAGAGAGCAGTTTTACTGTTTTCTGCTGTGGTTTTACCAGGTTTCTGCCCCACCCACATGCTATTCAAACATATCTCCCCTCACTGAGCTACATTGTGCAAGCAGGTACACATCTAATTTGGCTCTTATCTTGGGGGAAAGTGTGTATGTTCACCCTCTGCCAGGATTTCCCTCTCTTCCTGCGAGTCTGATCAAGCCAAATTTTCCACTCTTGGACCCATGATGCAGTGTCGCTTCGTGCTTGTGTTTCAACAATACTGCGTTTTTACCTTTTCTTTGCATATGCCTACAAAGACTGGAACTGAGACTAATTAGAAATCAACGGGACCCTGCCTCAGAATTCTTGAAGTTCAAAGTCAACCTTTTGCATTGAAAACTTTCCATTTTGATTTTTGAGAGAGAGCCATTTACACACAAAAAAACAAGCCAGTAGCCTGAGGACACAACCCTATCCAACTTTCCAGCGCCGATGCAGCCATGCCAACGAGGTGTGCGCTGCATTCTACAGTGGAGGGGGGCAATCACGGAGGCCTCCTCAAGGAAGGGAACTTTGGGGCTGCGTTGTGGCTTCATCGGCGCTGGGAAGTTGAATAAGATTGGGCCCTGAATCAATTGCAAAGAGAAAAATGTGACATATTATTAACTTGTCATATTCAGTACTTTACAAGCATCTTTTGCTGAATACAGAAAACTACTGAATAAAGTAGCAACTCTAGCTAAGAATATATTTTTGTTGTTTCTTAAATTCATTCATTCGGTCATGATCTTATCCTGCCCTTCTTCCAAGGTGCTCACAGTAATTGGTGTACATGGCTTTCCCCCCTTCATTTTATTCCCGTGACAGCCCAAGTTCTGTTAGGCATCAGTCCCAGAACCACCCTATGGGCAGAGTCCGGCATGCTGACCTCGGGAACATCAGGAACCTCCACCACACTGTCTTTCATGATCCAGGTTCTCCAATCAAGAACACGCTGGAAGAACTTGCTTGAGAATTCCTCCACAAGTGGTTGTCAGTCCTCATCTCAACATCCCTGTGTCACTTTCTGTATGAGTGCAGATGGAAGATTGCCTCACTGTGGGGCTCAGAGCACAGAGGTAGACAGCCCCATCCTGGAGAGAGGCACCTTCAATCTTCAGAGGAACACTCTTATTTTCAGCAAAGAAAGTGGTAGAAAACCTTCCATCAACAAACTGGCCAGACCTTTTATAAGCTCTCAAGATCCGCTGCGGTTCTCTGCCCATATATTGACGGTACCAGAAAAGGTATGGATTTGAGCTGAGGGTGGTGAAGTTGCAGTCCAAAACTGCAGACTGTCCCTCTTGGATTTCCATCCTGGTTGGTGATTGGAAGACGGAATCGCTTTGCGAACTTCCTAGACAACAGAAATTAAGAGTGGTTGTGAAGACATTTCATTTTTTTCTCTCACACATTGGTCCCAAGATCCCCCCTCTTTTTGTACACAAGGCAATGCGCTCCAGCTTCACTGTGGGTCTCAGAGCACAATGATACAGAGCACCGTCCGAAAGGGAAACCTTCTCGATCTTCAGATTTGCTGTCTTCTGCCCAGAGTCTAAAGCTCCTGAATACTTTCCCGAGGAGCTGGGTTGAAATTTAGTTAGCGTCAATATAGGCTCTGGACGTTCATTGGGAAATTGACGGTACCAAAACAGGTAAGGGTTCAAATCTGGAGTGCTGAAATTACATGGTACATCTGCATCTTGTCCTTCTCTGATGGACATCTTGGGAAGCGATTGGAACACAGAGTCACTTTGGCCAAAATCTGTAAAAGGGAAGTGTTACAGATGTCCTGTTGATTCTGTCCTAGGTAGGTACATATACATAAGTACCTTCCATCCTGAGTTTCCATCTACTGTATTTGCCTTTCCAAACTGCCCATTCCTATACTTTTCCCTTTTAGTTTTTGAAAATGACCTCAATATGTCTCTGATTCCTCTAACTTTAAATCCCAACCTTGTGAAAGAGAGAACATGAACTTTACCCAAAAAAATATTCAAGTCTGGGGTGTTTTTTTTTGCAACATAACCTGGTTCCAAACCCACTGACAAGACTTCAAGGACCCAGGGCATGCATTTTAAGGACTTCTCCCTGCATGCATGAAGACAGTTTTGCTAGCTTTAGTTTTCATACCTTGGTCCCTTGAATGGTGTCAGAGGCTGCAGGGATATGAGCTCAGTGATGGACCTTGCAGAGTTAACACAGGACTGCTGTAGAAAGACAAGCCCCCCCCCCAATGCACACAGAAAATAGTCTCTGATCTTATTTCCTTTTTTTTTTTTTTTCAGATGGGGAGAGACTTCCAGCCATGAGGTCGTCTTGTAGTGTTGACTTTTCCTGCTGAGAAAGTTGATTAATTTCTAAATGCCAATGAAAATATTACCTGATTGGAGGAGCAGAAGGAACGTGCCCAGAACAGTCAAATATTGGAGGGGGTTTTTGGAAGGGAAAAACATCCTTGTGGCTGTTGAAAGTCTGAAGTGACTTGAAGCAAAGCAAATCTCTATCTCCTCACTGTATCTCGCTTGTTTTTGTGTTTGAAAAGATTGCGGGGGGACGGGATGGGACGGGGGTTGTCCTTCTATAGCCCGCCTCTGCTGTCTCCTGCCTGCTCATGGTTTCTTGAATTGTGTTGTAAAAAAAGCAACTCCAGGGAACAGGTCTTGGTTGCCCTCTAGTGGCTACAAATGTAATAACAAGGAAATAAACTGATTCGGAGCAGTTCCATCCGTAGCAGGCCGGAGGGATGTGGAGGAAGACTCGGCAAGAGTCTTTCTCCTTGTGGGCGCAATCCTGTGTAACTCTTGCACCAGTGTAACAGTAGATCCCCCGGTGTAAGAGCACTAATGCCAGTGTGACTTGCCATACGCCGAAGGACGCAGGACGGACACCGGTGTAACCCCTCTTGGACGCCTCACATGCGCAGTTAGGACGCGGAATGGACACTGGCACAACTCTGCCAGTACAGGGGGCATTCCCTGTACAAACAGAGAAGCAGCCTCTATTGCAGGCAAGTAGAACGAGACTAAGTCCTAGAGAGGCTCTGCAAGGTTTCCGTTAACCTTGCAGAGCCTCTCTAGTACTTAGTCTCATTCTACTTGCCTGTAATAAGCAGCCAGAGGCTGCTTCTCCTGTTTCTTTAAGGAAGAAACAAAGCTTACTGGGAAAAAGTAAAAGCCTGGGGGGGTCCCCCCATGATCCGTGGATAACTGAAACCGTGGATAGCGAATCAGTGGATATGGGGGCCCACCTGTACTTCCACATGACACTAATGAGCTCAAGGATCACATGTGGGTGTTCACAAGCCAATCTACGACCTATCTATCAGCCTACACGCAAGGAACAACAAATCCTTCACTTGGCCAAAGACCCCAGACACCTACTCTCAACACCAGGGGTGTATCACATCCCCTGGAGCTGCAAAAAAGTGTATATAGGCACCGCAAAAAGAAGTGTTAGTTAGCACAAGGATAAAAGAACATGAGAGACATTGCCGTTTGCAACAGCCAGAAAACCCGGCTGTTGCTAAATGTGTCTTAAAAACTGGCTGTCGGATGGACTTTGAACACACACAGGCGCTATCTACAACTAAGCCATACCACCCACACATCTACAGGGAGGTGATAGAGATTTCGAAACGTAAAAATAAGATAAACAGAAAGGAAGAAACCTTGAGCTTCAGCAATGCTCATCAGCTACCTGCCCTCAAAAATGTGAGGATGATACAGGACGATACAGGATGACAGGCAGAGAGAATGGTCAGGTTGTCCTTTCAGAATCCACAGTGAACACACAGATGATCCTTGATCCTGCCTGCTCATCTGTTTGCCTCCCTTCCAACTCTGCCACTCGAAGGGTTGCTTATGGACAGGCCGGCTATGACCAGAGAGACAAGCCCAAAAGTACAGGTGGGCCCCTATATCCGCTGGGGATATGTTCCAGGCCCCTCCGTGGATAACTGAAACCGTGGATAAGAGCCAACACCCCCTCCATGGTTTCCTGAGGGCCTCCCCACCCTGCCTCCCCTGCAGGCAGGCATGCGTGCCCCCCCCCAGCTCTTATTTTTCTTTCAGCAAGCTTTGTTTCTTCCTTAAAACAAACAGAGAAGCAGCCTCCATTGCAGGCAAGTAGAACGAGACTAAGTCCTAGAGAGGCTCTGCAAGGTTTCTGTTAACCTTGCAGAGCCTCTCTAGGACTTAGTCTCGTTCTACTTGCCTGTAATAAGCAGCCAGAGGCTGCTTCTCCTGTTTCTTTAAGGAAGAAACAAAGCTTACTGGGAAAAAAGTAAAAGCCTGGGGGGGATCCCCATGATCCATGGATAACTGAAACCGTGGATAGCGAATCAGTGGATATGGGGGCCCACCTGTATGTTGTGCCTCACAGTGTGACAACAAGCTCTTTCCAGACATCTGATCTTACAATTGTGGGGGAGAGAGAGAGTGAGAGAAGAGAGAGTAGCTGCATTATGGCACGCATCCTTGTCTGAATGACTTGTCTGAATGACTGCAAGGAGATCGCTCTGGACAACCCAGAGTGTGGTCTGTCTCTCTAGGTGCAAGACTTCACCTGAGCAAAGCTGATCAGCTGGGCCTGTTTTTCAATACTGGGGCTCTCGACATGGCATATGAGAAGTGGAAATAAGGAGAGAGTTCCTCTGAACATGTGCAGAAGGCTTTTTTTTTCCCTCACCAATATGTAACCACATCCAAGATGTCTCACACATCAGGCCTTCAATGTCCGAAAGCACAGATTCTAGCTCTAGAAATCCTTTTGAGGGAGGGAGTGTGAAGTGTTTTACACTGACACAAACCCAGGAGGTTTGGCAGTTTCTTTTCCATGTCCATGTGTATTTTGGAATTTTTAAATTGTTGTTCTCAAATCAAGAAAAGCTATTTGGCATTATTGTAATAATATGTCTTGAACTGAGTACTGTGGCTTTCTTTCTTTCTTTCTTTCTTTCTTTCTTTCTTTCTTTCTTTCTTTCTTTCTTTCTTTCTTTCTTTCTTTCTTTCTTTCTTTCTTTCTTTCTTTCTTATTTTGCTGATTTCAATTTGTCTCTCTTGAATGTTTTCCTGAAGCTGCTTTAGATAGGAATCAAATCATATTTCGAAGGAAAGAGTCTCCAGCAAATGCTTCCAGTTCTGACTGTTCCCTGATTTATGAAGGTTCTGGAAAAAACTATATATTGACCTAAATGTCTCTCAACAAAGCCTAAGCTCCTTCCCTGCATGGGACAGTATGTTGATATAGGGCTAATATCTCCATCATTGGTGCCACCTTCATTCAGGGCCAGGAGAGAGACTTATTGCACAACAGGGGCACCAGAGTGTAGCTCTGTGGCTCGTGTAGCACAGAAGTACATGGCAGAATCGTGCAGAGTCACTCTGCTGAGGGAAAAGACGTTGGACTTTCGCTCAGTCGAGACAAGCAGGACTCCCTCGACTCCATCACTCTTTTCTCCTGAATAGTATCCGGAAACTACCAAATGCAGAGCTTGATTAGGAAACTGCCGATACCAATAGATCGTATGGGTTGTAAGAGAAGGGTGCTTGCAAGAGAGGTTCAGTTTTTGTCCCTCTGATGCTACGATGAGATTATCTTGGCTGATCTCCTCTGCTCTGCATGGGTCTCCTGTTGAAAGCAAACAAAAATGGGAAAAAATCAACTGTGCACACACACACACATACACACACACACACACACACACACACACACACACACACACACACACACACACACACATGCACGCACAGACGCACAACACAAAGGTCCCCTTGGAGGCAAAGAACAGGGCTCACAGCAATGACTTTCATAATCTATCTCCTAAGGCTGCAAATGGCAGGTCAGAATGGTTTCTTCAAATCATGACGTTTTTCCTGGATTCTTTCATAAGCAGGACCCAGAATTCTAGCAGACCCAATTTATGGGTTCCAAGGATGGGGGGGTCACCCCACATAGCCTGCCTGCTGGAGCATTACATTTTACCACATGGAAACCACACCACCACAGGCCATACAGCAGAGAAAATGTATGACCTCATTTCTGGGAGAAAAAAGTACCCACCTATTGAGGAAAGCATCGCAATCAATAAGACCAGGAGGGGCATCCTTCTTGAGGGTCTGGCATGCAGCTTCTTTCTCAAATGCCAAGGAGGGGTCCCACTTTCGTTCTTTCTTTCTTACTCAAACAAAGGAGAAACGTTGACTGACTGGGAGAGGAAGAAAAGCAGAGCGACAGGAACCTGCTGCTGTTCACAGTAGTGGAGGAGTCAAACATTTATGTGGTCAGGAGGGTGGTCGAGAGAGGACTGGGGCCCCAGGTCTTGAACGCAGGCAGTGTCAGAGATTGATGAATGTCTTCTCCCCCCTTGGAGGCAGAACGAAATAAGGAAACAGTTCCACAGTGGGCTGGTTCCTCAGTTTCCCCACCTGTCTGTCAATATTTCCTGACACTGCGTAGGAAATGGTCTGATGATGACTCATACTGACTTCATGAGATTTGTAGTGAGGTTGTGGAAGTCCTGAATCTGGGTCTAGAATCAATGAGGGGCTGGATGGATGGGGCTCATCAACTGCCAGGCAATCCTGATAAGACAGGAGGGCGCCTGGTTGAGAATCTCAGGATAAGAAGCCTGAGATCCCAGGATACGGGTTCAGCAACCTCTTCTGGATGGGGTAATGCTCCCCTGGATGGATCAGGCCTTCAGTCTGGGAGTGTTCCTGGATTGGGGTACTGCCCAGTTTAGGTTGATACACCAGCTGTGTCCATTTCTGGTTAAAACACACTTGGCAGTGGTGGTCATATATTTCTTTGAGCACTGATGCAGCCGTGACAACAGAACATGTACTGCATCCTGCATGCATGGTGGGGGCAGTCGCGGAGGCCTCCTCAAGGCCTTACGTCCGGAATTCATTGCAGCTGCATTGGTGCTGGAAAGTTGGATAGGACTGGGCCCTTACAGCCCAATCCTAACCTTCCCCCCCCCGCCGCCAATGCAGCTGCGCTAAAAAGATGTGCACTGCATCCAGCGGAGGGTGGATTGGGAGGCTTGGGAAGGGAAAGGGAAATTATTTCCCCTTATCCCTCTGTACATCTCCCACTCACCAATGGGTCTCCTCGGACCTGAGCCACCTCTTTAGCTGGTTCAGGTCTGGGGGTGGGGGAGCTTCCAAATGGAGGGGATAGGAGCACCATTGCCACTGGATCCACCCCCTCCCGCCGCCTCCCTGCCTCCATTCCTCCCCCTCTCTGCCCAGTTTCGTCCCCAGTCTGCCCACACTCCGCCACGCTCCATCCCCACCGCTACCTTACCTGGTCTGGCGGGGTCTCTTGGCGGCATTGCAGCGCTGCCACCTGTTGCAGCAGTGCTCACAAAATGGCCGTCAACGGAGCTCTGCGCTCCATCAGCAGCCATTTTGTGACAGCAGACATGACTTCCACTGTCATAAGAGGCTCCTTCATAGGATTGGGCTGTTATAGCTTGACTGCATTGCTGCAGTATGCTCTACCTGGAGTTTCCCTTGAAGACCGTTTGGAAAGTTCAGCTAGAATAAAATGTCACTGCTAAAATATATATTTTGGCAAATACCCTCTCCTGTATCCACATGCAATACCAATAAAAAAACAAAACCTGGTGCTTGGTGTAGTACTGGACTGTGCTGTAAAAGTCCGGGTTCAAGATCATGAAACTCATTGGGTGGTTTGGAGCAAGTTGCAATCTCCTATTCTGAGCTAGCATATGTGATTGTTGTGAGATAAGGTGCAAATACAACAATTAAGGAAACGGGGAACAAACAGGGCAGACTGAGAGGTCGGTGACTTTGGACACTGGCTAAGGGCCCAGACCCAACAGGAACCCCACCTGGCCAGGCCAACTCATGAGCACTCTGTATGATATACAGAGCATCATCAGGGGTGGAAGATGGGGGAGCTGAGGGGACTCAGTGGAGAGCTTCATCCCCTATGGAGTCCATCACTATCGTCTTCCACACACACTTCCTGACCCTGGATATTTTTAGGATGAGGAAGTAGAAATAACGCAGTGTGAAACGAAGGGCATCAAGATGGCCAGAAAGTATGAACATTAAGAGATGTTTGATGATCTGAGAAGAGGAAAAAGTGTTACATGGACCAGTACTCAGCCCCTGTCCTGTTCATGTTGAGATTGCCTGGGAAGGGACTTGGCCATAAAGCAGATGGCACCACCTGGTGGAGGAAGAAGCACACTGCACGGATCTACTTGATACATCCAGAATTCCAGAGACTTTCCTTCGTTTAATTGCTTGTTCAAAAGAACCCACTGAACAGGCCGTGTGATTGAAATTGTCCTGTAACAAAGGAAAGAGCAAAGCATGTTATCTAGGTCCAGAGTAGAGCCTGCTGTCGGTCTGAAACCTGTTTATCTCTCATGTAGCTGCCGTCTTGTGAAAATATCCATAGGCCTTACACTAAAAATATAAGCAGTTCTGAAAAGACATCACCACCATTCCTTTCTTAGGAAATAAAGCTGGAATGTATAGCTCTGTGACAAGGTGAAAAGCCCATCGATACAGAACTCCATTTCCGTATGGACATCATCACAAAACGACTGTTTCCAGAGATCCTTGATTGAGAGCCAAGACCACCTTGAAGGTGGCTTAAATCCGCAGAGTAGACAAACTGGAAGCCGTAGTAAATACTCCTTCCTTTTTAGAACCTCACAGCCGTATAGTAGATTCACTGAGCCATTCCAAATTTGTGCGGGGGGTAAATTTGCGGGGGGGGGGGAACCAGCCCGCAACAAATTTTACCTATGGGAAAATGGCCCCCCACCGCAAATAGGTTCCCCACCCCTGCCATAATCCCAAAGATGATACGATCTTTTTAGATTGAAGTCACCTTGGGTTCCGCTACCTCTGTGCTACCGCAATCTCTGTGCTACCGCTACCACCAACCCCCCAACCAACCCTTACAGTGCTCCTCCAGAAGTGTGGGATGGGTGCGCTGTCCCTGTAAGTGAATCCGGAAGTCCCACACTTCCGGGTTTCATAGGGGGAGGATCTGCTTCTTGCTCGAGCGAGCGGGAAACAGGTCGTTGCGGCTTGCGTTGGCAGCCAGGTTGCAAGGAGGCGGTTGTTGCTTTTAGTTTTACGTTTTGCTTTCATTTCATCCTCCCAACAACCATGTGGACTCTGTTAGGTTGAATAATAGCAGCAGTCCCAATATCACCCTATGGGCAGAGTCTGGCATGCTAACCCTCCACCACACCGGCTTTCATTATACGTCCCAAGTTCTCCAATCCCGAGCACGCTGGAAGATTGAGAATGTCTCCCCAAATGGATGACGGTGCTCATCTCAACATCCCTGTGTCACTTTCTGAATGACTACAGATGGATGAGTGACTCACTGTGGGTCTCAGAGCACAGAAATACACACCCTCATCCTGGAGGGAGACACCTTCAATCTTCAGAGGAACTGTCCTATTTTTAGTTAATAAAGTGGTAGAAAACTTTCCCTCAACAAATGGCTTCTCCTGGCCAGGCCTTTTATAAGCATTCAAGATCCGCTGGGGTTCTCTGTCCATGTATTGACGGTACCAGAAAAGGTTTCGGAGTGTGGTGAAGTTGCAGTCCAAAACTGCAGACTGTCCCTCTTGGATTTCCATCCTGGTTGGTGATTGGAAGACGGAATCACTTTGCGAACTTCCTAGACAACAGAAATTAAGAGAGGTTGTGAAGACCTTTCATTCTTTCTCTCTCACATTGGTCCCAAGGTCCTCCCCTCTTTTTGTACACAAGGCAATGCGCTCCAGCTTCACTGTGGGTCTCAGAGCACAATGATACAGAGCACCGTCCGAAAGGGAAACATTCTCGATCTTCAGATTTGCTGTCTTCTGCCCAGAGTCTAAAGCTGCTGAATACTTTCCCGAGGAGCTGGGTTGAAATTTAGTTAGAGTCAATATACGCTCTGGACATTCATTGGGAAATTGACGGTACCAAAACAGGTAAGGGTTCAAATCTGGAGTGCTGAAATTACAGGGTATATTTGCATCTTGTCCTTCTCTGATGGACATCTTGGGAAGCGATTGGAACACAGAGTCACTTTGACTAAAGACTGTAAAAGGGAAAAATAGGATACATTTCATTTGCCCTGTCCTGTCTTCATAGTCTGTCTCTCTATCTTCCTTTGGGTTTTGTAAATTATCTAAATAGTTCTGTGTTTTTTAAATGCACAGCTCCACATCTTGTGAAAAACAGACTGACGAGGCTATCCTCCACCACATATTTTTCCACATTTTAAGCACAGCCTCATTTCAGTTAGAATGGCCATGATCCAGAGTGCCTGTACAAGATCCTAAAGCGTTTCTGCGCATTTATGACCACCTTAGTTTCCACCCACAGTCTGTCATGTTGTGTCAAGAGGCTGGACCAGAATGGTCCCTGTTAATTCCTCTGAGCATCCCAAGAGGGGCTGATGTTCAGAGAGTCCAAACACCAGAAGTCCTACTATACCCTCATATGTCATGAATCTTTGGGTCCTAGTCAACGTTAAGACTCCCCCCCCCCAGTTTATATTTCCCCCCTTTTGGGACTGAGAAGAGCTACACGAGGTCACATGGTGCTGACTTTTCCTGCTGATACATCTGAGAGATTAATTTTAGATTAACCATAAAATGGCACCCAATGAAAATATTTACCTGATTTCAGGAGCAGAAGGAAACATCCTCCAAGAATCACATGGTGATTTGTTTTAGAAGCCAAAAACATCCCGGTGCTTGGTTGTGACGCCAAATTGACACTGTTTCTCCCTCGTTTCTCTTGCTTGAAAAGATCTCAGGTGAGACAGTCCCTTTGTGGCTTACCTCATCCGTTTTCTGCAAATTTATGCTGCTAGTGTGTTGCTTTTGGTTCTGTTTTCTTTAAAATGAACCACATTTTAAAGAACAAAATGCAAACCTATGGAGAATGCGTGAAGGTCTAGCCTGCCCTCTAGTGGCTACATGCAAAAGCAGCAAAAAAAACCCTCAATGTGTGGACAGAAGAGAGATTTTCTGGTTGGCATTGTAGGTTTGATTGATTGTTGTTGTGGCTTCGTTCTCCCAAAGAACTCCAGGGGTTGTCATTTCGTAAGGGTACTGAGAATTGGTTGTTAGAGATCTGCAGCATCTTCACAGATCAGTCGTCACTAGGAATCACGATTTGGAAGGAAACCAGCATTTGCAAACAGGTTCCAATTGGTTGTATAACCACAGTCCTCCTCCTGGCACAGTTTCAGAACCAGGTTGCTGAGAGCCTTGGAGCAAAGGTCTGCAATGCACCTCCCTTGGTGTCCCCGGACCCCACCACATTCAAAGAGTGCACTGGGCACTACCACTGGCTCCAGCACAAAGGTTCAGGGGCTCGTTTGGCCAGGTCTGGCACTTGTTCAGTGGGTGCCTGACCTGACATGACCCCGTCCCAATAGTCCCAACGCGGATGCAGAATCAGAACCTTTTTTCACTTAGCTCCTGTGATGTAGACTTGAGTCTATTGACTTGGACTCAAATCGGACTCAAGTCACGTCAATGACTCGGTCTTCTTGGCGATCGTAAAAGACTCGAAAGACTCTATTTGAGACTTGGAGCCATTTACAACAAGTTGAATTTTATTCAGAATTAGACCCGTTTTCCCCATTAAATAAATAAGGACTCACAACTCGCAACCAAAGACTTGGGACTTGGGGACAAAGACTTGGGGCTTGACTTGAGTCTTGGACCCAGAGACTTGGGACTTGACTCGAGACTTGGGAGTCAGAGACTTGATCCACATCTTTGCTTAGCTCTACCATGCTCACTTGTAGGGATGGAGATGGAGATGGAGATTCTCAATGGGGAACGACAGAGCTCTTCTAAGCCTTTTTTCCAAGTTAGGGTAGAAATTTTTGTTCAGGAATAGTGTGATGGAGGAGAGTCTTGTTTACATGTAGGACATGTAACAGAGAACATGAAGAAAGGATAGAGAAAGCCTATGATGCCTGTGCATATCTCCACAACTCATAAGGACTAGATACCCTATCTCAATGTTTAAACAAAAGCTGAAATTCTCATAACCAGAATTTGTATTAAATTTGTATGAATTCTGAGCACGTCTATTTGTATGGGTGAGTTAATTTAAGTTAAGATGGATGATTTGAATAATTTTCAGGGGTGCATTTACCAGTTCAGGTGATCAAGAAACCTGTCATCGTATCTGTCCCCTTCTGATAGGAAGAAATATCATTTCATGAAAAGCAAAGACACTTCAATATGTACCCTTGCTAATAATTTGCATCTTCCTTTATTGACTTATTTTTTATTAAGAAATGCATATGCTACTCTCGAGCCGTCAGGATAGTTTACAAAATCAAAGGAACAAATTGGAAGATTCTATGAGTGTGGGGGGACTCTCAGATAGTTTGTTCTCAAAACAAGATAGATTTGGGGGAGCATCATTTAACTAATACTTCTTGAAGTATGTATTGTGTCTTTCTTGAACTACTTTCAAAACTCAGCACTACTCATTTATTTATTTTCAGCACAATCCGACTTAACTTTTGTGCCGGTTTAACCAGCGGCGCAGCGAGAACGGGAGGCCCCAGAACGGAAAAGGGATTCAAATTCCTTCCAAAAGAGGAATTCAAAGGGGATTTGAATCCCTTTTCCATTCTGGGGCCTTCTGTTCTCGCTGCGCCGCTGATTAAAATGGCACAAAAGATAAGATGGATTGTGCTATTATTTATTTATTTGTATGTTTGTTTGTTTGTTTGTTTGTTTGTTTATTATGGGTTGTTGTCGTCGCCCAGCTCGCTGTTGTTGCTGCCTCTGCCATCGCCATACTTACCTTTTTTCCGAGAGCCGGCATCTTGGATCTCGCGAAATCTCGCGAGATCCAAGATGTCGGTGCCCAAATCTCGTGAGGGTGGCGGCGGACACTTCCAATCGGCCTGGAATCGTTCCGGGATGTTTTCGGGAACCGGGGCCGGTTTCCAGGAATGTCCCGGAAATTCCGGGATGAATGGTAAGCCTACGCATCAGGAGTATTGCGTCCAGTTCTGGACGCCACATCTCAAAATATCCACATGGGGATACTCTGCCGGACTGACTGCTCACCTGGATGGATTGCCCACCTGGATTGACCAGCATTGGGGGACGCTCTGCCCGACTAGAAGGTTGGAGAGACCTGGATTGATTGGACTTTTTGCTACAAGACTCTTTGCAAGACAGGAGAAAGGTAACAAGGAGATTCTACCGCCGTGTGAAGTAACGAGCTGGACTTTTCTACAGAGACGGACTCTCGTTAGCTAAGTAGAATCTTATCTGCCCAGGAAGGGCTAATGGAAATTGTTTATTGCTGGGAAAATAATAAATCTTGTAAATAGTTGCCTTAAAGTTCAGTGTTTTCTTTTGACACACAATTGCAATTTAAAGGGGAAAGGAGCTAACTTTGCCTAAAGTGGACTATTAGAGATAAAGGGAATACTAGTTTGCTCCCCCAGGAGTAAAGTTTGTGGTGCAACATTTGGGACACAACACACGTCCAGTCTATTCTTTCTACCGGTACATAATGGTCAGAGGGAGGAAAGCAGAATGAAGGGCCTCTTTGTGCATCACTATGTTTCTGTTGCAGAAGAGCAGAAGTGTAACTTAATATGCTTGCTTAGGATTTCTGGCTAAGAGCATGAGCAATAACATGAGCATGAATGAAACATAAACAAAAAACATAAACATAAACAGGTGTGCATACTAAACGGGTAAAATTTGGCTCAGAGCCTCTACAGTTCCTTTCCCTGAAGTTATTGTTCCCCGAGATGTGAACCTTGGCTAAAAAATATTCCTGGCATTAAACCTGGATCCACTTATCTCGAAGTTGCTGCTTCTGGTGATTTGCTTTAGCACGCTCCAATAAACACATGAGTCGAGATATGGATGAAAAGGGCCACTTCAATAAACAGAGAACAGAGAGAAATAGGAGATCTACAGGCTGGGTCAGGGTTTTCCACACGCATGCGAGAAGTGCTGAAGTGGGGGCACCTCCTAAGGACTGCCCGGGTGACGTTACAACCCTGACTCAAAGCCACCACCTCTTAATTAAGCAGGCTGGCTTATCACCGTCAACCCCTAATGGGCCAGGACAGCCGGACCCGCTGCACCCCCCTGAGCCAGAGGGCATCTAGGGCAGCTCACGTGATCCAGTCCATGGGCCCCCACCCAGAAGCCCCCGTGCCGGAGGGCAGCTGGGAGATGGAGATCATGGGAGGGGTGTATCCCCTAACCTTGCTGCCCCAGAGTTCACGCCTATAACATATAGCCCAGCTTAACAGCCTTCTTACCCCTGACCACCAGCCACAAGAGAGGGCCAGCCTCGAGCTTGGCACCTCTCCGCCCAAACCTGCACAACAGCTGCTGAAGGCCAGCCTGCAGATCTCCAAGGAAAATGTCAGCGCCCTCTTCTAAAAGATGCACCATCCCTTCTAGAAGAGAAACAGCAGAATGAACAATGGTCGGGTGCCGGATCAACAGAGTGACCGCAGATTAAAACTTGGCTCCTGAAAGGTAATAAAGAGGGGGCAAAAGCCCGATTACAGGAACGGAGTACAGCAACAGCGGGACAACATGCAACATCAAGACACATCATGCAAAGCCAAAGACCACTGGTTAGTATGGGCATGTACGTATGAGTAGCCCTGCAAAGAGTGCAGAGGGGCCACTGCAACCACAGTCCGCAGGTAGGCACCATGCCACCTATTAGCATATATATCTTTGATAGGCAGATGACCAGTGGCGTCGCTCCGGTAGGGGCGGGGCCGTATGTATCGCTCCGTCGTACTCCCTTTACCGAGCGTGCAGGAGGCAGTCTCGCCCCCTCACTGTCGGAGCCTTTCCCCTGCGGAGAAAGCAGCAGGCAGGGTCTCTTGCCTGCTGCTTTCTCTGCACGGGAAAGGCTCCGACAGTGAGGGGGTGGGGTCACCTCCTGCTCGCTCAGGAAAGGGACTACGACGGAGTGATACCTACGGCCCCACCCCTACCGGAGCGACGCCACTGCAGATGACTGCCATCGGCCAATACGCAGGATCACCTGCAATAAGAGGCGTCGCTGGAGCGCGGCGGGAAGGGCGAACCGCCTGGGGGCGACGCGCACAATGGGTGACGCGCGGTCCATGCGTGCACTCGCGCATGCACCCGCGCGTCGCGCGCAGGCAGTCCTCCCTTCCCGCCGCGATCCAGCGACGCCTCGGAGTAGGCCTCGGAGCGTCCGCCCTCGGCGGAGCTCCAAGGCCTTCTGAGGGAACCCCGATGCAAGATATCATATTTACAAGGTTTAGCGCATGCGCATAATGTTTGAGGGCAAATTTGCCCTCAGAAACATACTGCGCATGCGCAAAACTTTATAAAAATGACATCATGCATCGGGCCTCACTCAGAAGGCCTTGGAGCTCCGCCGAGGGCGGACGCTCCGAGGTCTCCTCCTGCCCAAGACAGCCGGCCGGCGAGGATGTCTCTGGAGCCGACAGCAGCCGACAGTCGGGCGGCACGGGGGTCATTAGGGCGGTGCACGCGCCCTCACACAGGGCGGCGCGCGCCCTAGTGACGCCGCTACCTGCAATGCCATACCAGGGGACACAGCCGCCTTGGCTGCTCCATAATCTCTGGGCCCAAGCCCCAAACCTTCTAGTGCGCACACAAATAAGGGCCCAAATTGAAACCGAATCAGCTGGGCCCTGTCCTGGTGCTGGAACGGCGCCCCATCTGCAGCGGGAGTATCGTAAATTACTGGACGCCTCCAAAATCTGCCATGTACAGCCCTCCTAATCTAAACGCTCCCAGGGTCTTCTTGGGCACTACGCCCAGTGGGGAGATCCTGAGTCCAGCGATGGACTCACGTCTAAAAAAGCGCCTTCTGCCGTGCTTCTCCCCCTTGCCTCTGCCACAGTTGTAGTGCCTGAAGTGTTGAATTGCACTTCAACTGCCTGAGGTGTTGCCCCTAGGAGAAACGCTCCCTAGCAATGAAAACAGGTGATCTGACGGGATGGCAGGCAGACTGGGCAGACTCAGCGGCAAACCCGCCGCAGCCCCCTGCTGTGCCATCATTAGTTGCTGCCAAGCCTGAAGGCCTCGAATGGCCGTTTGTATTAGGGAGAGGGAAGACACCCCCTCGGCCACAGGTTCGACTGTTGGCGCCTCTGTCGCGGGCCTCTCGGCTGCGCGCCTGCTGCCGGTCCTCTTAGACATGATAATCTGCGGGGGCGGAAACCCTAAGAAAAAGAGAGGAAGAGACCTGCAAAGCGACAAATCAAAAAGGTTAAAAGACGAAATCATAACCATTCCCAGTGGCTTCTCCAACGCCATAGCCTGTGAAGCAAAACAAGGTCGATCCTGTCCAACCGTTCAGGTTCAATTCCTTTGTTCAGCTCATTACTTCATGGTTGACTAATTTAATTGTACTCAATTCTTTATAATTAATTGTAGCACAATTTATTCGTTACAAATAATTGATATTTTAAAATTAACTCAATAATTGAGATATGAAATTCCTTGCAGCTTAATTTCAAAATCAAAGGTTTTTTTAATTATTATTATTACTATTATTTTATTAAAAGAATCAATAATTGATATATGAAATTCCTTCAGACTTAATTATAATTACAGCAAGTTAACATCCAAGTCCGCAGATTAATGATCAAACTTCCTACATCAATAAATTAGTATTAGTGGTTCATTCATACTTAATAATAGTTTATTTAAATTAATTATTGAGATATGAAATTCCTACCAGCTTAATTATAATTACAACAAGTTAAAGTGATCAAACTTCCTACATCAATAAATTGGTATTACGACTATGATGCTGGGAAGGATTGAAGGCAAAAGGAGAAGGGGAAGGCAACGGATGAGATGGGTAGACAGCATCACTGATGCAACGATCATGAAAATGAGCAAACTCAGGAAGATAGTGGAGGACAGGAAGGTCTGGTGGGATATGGTTCATAGGATCACGAAGGGTCGGACACGACTTAACGACTGAACAACAACGATAGTTTATTTAAATTAATTTCACAGATTAATAAATTGAATTACAATATGTAATTGTAATAGTTTAATAATAGTTTATAATAGTTATTTTATTAAAATAACAATTATATTATTTATTTTATTATAGTAAACTAATAATAGTTATTTAAATCAATTTCACAGATTAATAAATTGAATTACAATAAGCAATTGTAATACAATAAGTTAAATCCACATAGTAATTATCAAAAGTACTACCTCAATAAGTTAACTCCATACTGTATATCAATGATCAAAAGTACTACCTCACTAAATTGATATTCGTAGGTCATTCAAACTTACTTGTCATTTAAATAGGTTAAAATCCATAGATTAATAAATTTGAATTCATTCAAACGTAACTATAATTTAAGATGAGCTAGAATCCATAGCTTAATAATCTAAATTATGCCTAGTTATCCTGATCGCCCCAGCAATTATAGTTCCCTTCTTTCAAACCTAAATTAACAATTATAAGTAATTATATCTCACTTCATTCACCATAGCTGACGTCCTCCTGTAACGAGGCAAGTCAACTGTACCCCTACATCCATGTTGTTGCCCCACAGATGACCCAGCGCTGTCCTTTGCTAGACCGGGCAGGTGTGCTAACCGCCAGAACCCCCATATACAACTAGCTGAGAAAGCCCAGAAAGGGAAAAGGGGGGCCCTCCAGATGGAAGAAGGCAACTAGGCAAAACACACGGGAGCCCGCCAGAGCGAGCAGCATAACCCCCTCCCCGCCGTCACACGCACTCACCAGACATGCACGCCGTTATAAAGCCATTGTTAATAAACACCTTGCCGTGACCCGCTGCAGCCAGCGGCACCCTTATGAAGGGGGGTGGGTAGTGCCATATTGCCGCTCAGCGCACATGGAGCAGTAGATGGGCAGTGTTGGCCTTGCGAGAGCACATGGTGAAGGAGGTGGGCGGCACCATGTTGGCATCCAAGCGCACATGGTTCGAGACCGCGGGAAGCCCCCAGTTACAGCAGCCTCCCAGTAGCCCTTCCAACCGTACGGCTGTAAACTAATGCAGCCGTTGCCAGCAATCTGAAGGTAAAGTGCTCTAGCCTTCCGCTTGCACCAGCAAAGGGACCCGCAGCGTTACTGGCTTATACCCAGCGCTTAATAGATGGCAGAGGGGCAAGATGCAGGGGAGCGTGCCATGCAAAGGAGGTTGCCGCTGCCCAATACGCAAAACGCCAAGATCACCCCGCGCCTGCTACCTCTGCGGCCCGAGCAGCCCCGCAGCTCGCCAACTGGAACTAATTAAATTAGATGACCTAACTTAAAAAAAACCTTTTAACCCCCACTTACCGTACGGCGAGGCAACGTCCAGGCAGGGAGCAATATGAGTCCTGATGTGATTAATCGCTGTTGCGTCTTCAGGCAGGAACTCAAACGGAAGCAGGGTGGCCGGGAGCCAGGCTATAAATTCACTTGGCCCCGACCACCTCTGCTTCAGGGAGAACAACCCCCTTCCTCATGTGTCCAGGAGTGGCAAAGCAAATGCCACCCCATGCGCTTATCGCGTGGCCCGGACTCATCTGCTGACACTGTCCAGCCTATATAGGCTGGACAGGGTCAGCAGATGAATAATGAAGCGAGACCGATGCTTTGGTTAAATGGGCCACTTTTCTTGGGGTCCCTGTTACTCTACAGAGATTGACTGGAGCTGGGCAGTGAGAGGCCCCTGGGTGGAGCCTGTGCACAATCCGAGGGGAGGCGGAGGCCATTTTCATTGCACTACGACAGGCCAGACTCTGCCTCCCCTGCCTGCCCGGTCCGGGCTCAGGCCGGGACTCTGCCATGCTGCAAGGTGGTCGTGTGATCAAGCCAGACCCGCCAGCCGGTTTTCCCTGTTGGTGCGCAGGCCTCCCGCTCAAGCATCGCCCTGGTCACCTTCAGCCCACCAGAGCACCAAGGCGGCCTCAGCCTTCAGGGTTTTCGCACCTGCCTGGCCTGTTAAGATGTCTACACTCGAAACAGGGCATGTAGCTCTTCACACATTGTACTAAGTGGCTGTACACTGGCTGTAAATCACCTCTTCAGAAGCAGCAACTTCAAGAGAAGTAGATCCAGGGTTAATGCCAGGAAAATGTACTAGCCAAAGTTCACATCTCAGGGAACAACAACTTCACGGAAAGGAACCCTGAGTTCCTGCCAATCACACCAAATAAATAAGTACCAGTTTACTGACTCAGAGCCACCTGATTAGTTCCAACAGGACTGCTAACCGGGAGAACTGACTATTCTTTGCTTGGGCACCAACCCAAGGGTAGAATCAGCAGCCACCAACCTGTTACACCAGTCCACAGCTCCAGGGAAGGCTGGCGTCAATGGGCCAAGTCTCAGTGCTTGCAAGGCTGGCCTCTCCTTCCAATTGCAGAGCCAGGCTCAAGCCTCAGAGTCTTAAAACTTAAAACACTAGCAACACTGGTAGCAGTGAACCAAGCAGTCAGGCAAACCGGGTAGAATTCAGTTCCCTTGTACTTAACCACAGACACACAAGCCTGGAAAAGATGTTTGTTTATTAAAGAAAATTAAAGATCGCATTCAAGAAGGCATCAGTAAAGATTCTTTGTAAGGCATGGTATGCAACACAAACAGCATCAACCAATAAACCGAATGTTCCTAACACTTACTGGTTCCTAACACTCCTCCAAAGTTAGCTCTTGTAAGCATGGATAAGGTGTCGATGTTGAGCTATCCGTCCCACCAAGCACAGGGACAAGGCTCCATCTCAGCATCAGCTTCCCAAAAAGAGAACAATCAGTAGGCAAACGTAGCAGCTCTTATACCTGATGACTGGGGAATCGCCAATCAGAGGCTTGGACTAGCCAGAACTTCTAGGCCCTTACGTAATGGTCACTCCAGGTTCCCCTCCATCTAGAAACCACAGGTGCAAATAGTTTGCAATTAAGAAATGAGAACTGGCCAGACAGTGGTGTAGGAATGGGGGGCGGAGGGGGGGTGGACTGCCCCTGGGCAGCAGACAAGGGGGGCATCAAACTCGCCCTCACTGTCCCAGCGGCAGCTCCGGTGACGGTGGCAGCAGCTCCTTCAGACACCGCTTCTTTCTCCTTTTTGCTCCTTTTTTTACTCTTACCAGGATCCATCAGCACAAATGAGAACTGGACAGACATATCACTCCGAGACAGTGGTGTAGGAATGGGGGGCGGAGGGGGGGTGGACCGCCCCTGGGCTGCAGGCAAGGGGGGCATCAAACTCACCCCCACTGTCCCACCGGCGGCTCCGGCGGAGGTGGCAGTGGCTCCTTTGCACGCAGCTTTTTTCTCCTTTTTGCTACCCTCGGCAGCGGTGGCGAGCCTCGCAGCACCACTGCCGAGGCTTCCTGGGGCCAGAGGAGGCATTTTCAGCCCTCCTACCCGTCCCTGGGCTCGTTTGCAGCCTGTCGCAGTCCGCGTGATGTCACCGCGGGGGCGTGGCTTTCGTGGTGACATCACATGGTGGGGGCGTGGCCTCCCAGGGGCATCATCGCGGCCTACCGCCACCAGTAGGGGGGCTCCTGGCTATGCCCCTGCTCCGAGACAACGGCTCCTGCTCTCAGCCTTGTACTAAGTAGCTCTGCTTCCCAGCAGCTGAGAGCTGTCCACGTTTTGCACATCAAAGGCCAGGCTTTCTGCTCAGGATTAAAAATGGAGTCAAACAAAGTAAAATGGAGTCAGGCAAAGGCCTTGTCTTCACAGGTCGGTACACCACCAGAATCCCTGGCCTGTCCTGCCCATTCAGCGCTACACTCAGGCACTCGGCACATGAACCCTGCAGGATGGGGCATCCAGGAAGGGAGATGGACTCACAGTAGACTCATGCGATTCCCCACACCACCACCACCAGTCCTAGTGACACCTCTAGATACCTGCAGAGAGGATCATCAGCAAAATCGTGATCCTTGTCCTCAGAGGCAGCATCTTTCGTCTGTGTGACGGATAGGTGCAATGCCTGCTTCTCTTTGAGTTCCATGTGCAACAGGACTGTGACAGACCACCCTCTTGCGGGTGGTTTCATGTTCCTGTCTTCCCAGGATCAGCCAGGCTTCGCTCTGTTCACGAGAGCAAAGGGGCAATCTCTGTCAGACAGGACTTCTTAAATTGTCACAAGAAAACATTTGACCACGCTCAATTTAGAGCTGATTTGCACATTCAGAAAAGGTCTTCCTGAGATCTTTATGGGGGAAAAGGTCATCTTTAAGTGGTCTCTTATGTAATACTCCTCGAACACAGAAAACCAACATAGCCTAGGAGGGAGAAGGTGAGGCTAGGACATTTCTTCCTGCTATGCTAGGTTTCCATCGGTAAGGGGTTGACTTCACTTTGAGGAAAGTCAATCCTCCAGCGTTTACCTGCACTTTCTGAAGGTGTTAAGTCTCAAGAACAGCATTTTTTTTAATATGGTCAGTGGTGAAACAAGGGTGGAGTGGAGGCAAGTAGTTCTGCAAGACTCCGTTACACTGGAGTCAGCGGCCCCTCCCCCTTGCTGTTGGAGCCATTCCAGCATCAACAGGGGAGTGTCCTACGTGTTGCCTTTGCTGCCAGAATGGCTCCAACAGCAAGGGGGAGGGGCCGCTGACTCCAGTGTAACGGAGTCTTGCAGAACTACTTGCCTTCGCTCCACCCTTGTTACGCCTCTGAATATGGTGATTCAACCTAAAACAGTGGTTCTTAACCTGGGTTCGATCGAACCCCAGGGGTTCAGTGAATCAGTCTCGAGGGTTCGGCGGAGGACTACTCACGATTCAATCGTGAGTAGTCCTCCGCCGAACCCGCGAGACTGACTCACCGACTAGCGGCGTCACTAGGGCGCGCGCGCGCCCTAATGACCCCCGTGCCGCCCGACGAGGATGTCTCCGGAGCTGGAAGCAGCGGAGCCTCCGCTGCCGCCGGCTCCGGAGACATCCTCTCCGGCCAGCTGTCTTGGGCAGGAGGAGGCCTCGGAACGTCCGCCCTCGGCGGAGCTCCAAGTCCTTCTGAGGGAGGCCCGATGCGTGACGTCTTATTTATAAGCTTTAGTGCTTGCGCAGTACGTTTCTGGGCAAATTTGCCCTCAAATTTGGTGCCCGAGGGCGGACGCTCCAAGGCCTCCTCCGAGGCGTTGCTGGAGTGCGACGGGAAGGGCAGACCGCCTGCGCGCCACGCGCAGGTGCACGGGCACGACCGCGCGTCACCCATTGCGCGCGTCGCCCCCAGACGGTCCGCCCTTCCCGCCGCGCTCTAGCCACGCCTCATTGGCTGCAGGTGATAACGTGGCATGGCCTATCTGGCTGCAGGGAATTTGGTGCGCCCAGTAGTCGAAGTGTGTGATTTCTTTCTTAATATTTATTTAATTTAATCCCTTCATACTATGTCGAGCAAAAAAAGAAAGTGGTTGGACGAATATGTACAATATGGATTCACATGTATAACGGAATGTGATGGGAGACAGCGTCCTAGCTGCATGATTTGCAATGCCAAGTTGAGCAATTCTAGTCTAGCACCGGCAAAACTAAGAGAACACTTCCTTAAGGTAAAGCCGCGCATTTCTGAACTGGTCTCTGAAAGGCAACAGCAGAAGTCACACTGATTTGCAGTAAATATTCATTATTATGTTTTTGTTTTTGTGTGAAAATCATGTTTTAATATTTGTTCTTAATGGTTTTGTTCTTTAATGGATTTGTTCATTTTGTGCACCTATAAAAATATGTTGTTGTTCAGTCGTTAAGTCGTGTCCGACCCTTCGTGATCCCATGAAAATATACCTATGTATAAAAATATACCTATGTATATATACCTAAAATATATACCTATGTTTTGAATTTGAAAAAATCATACTTTATTTTTCAAATTAAGAAGGGTTCAGTGAATGCGCATATGAAACTGGTGGGGTTCGGTACCTCCAACAAGGTTAAGAACCACTGACCTAAAAGCAAAACACACAGTAATGGAATGCTTTCTGAATGCTGCTCATTCTTTTTATTTCTTTTCTTGCACTGATCATATCTTGCTTTTCCACAGGTGTGGGGATTAATTAGATGCTTACTCTAATAATCTAAGGGAGCCAAGGAGAATGGAATTCTGTTGTCAATGAGGAGTTGAAATCCTTCCTCTGCCACAGATTCCCTGGCTGCTCTGGGCAAATCACCTTATCTCTCTTGGTGCCCTTCTCTTCAGACAAAAAGGCGTGAGCAGAATCACCAATCTGAACCAGCAAACTGGGAATACTTCAGTGCTGTGACCTTGAATGGCCTTTCCTGGCCTCCGCTCCCATCCTCACTGACCTACACATCATAAAATTATCAAATCTCCAAATAGATGAGGGGGTGAGAGTGATGGATGGGAGGAACCTTTCATCATAAGGAAACTTAGCAAGTCTAGGAAAACTTTGGTATCATTTCGCAAAAGCTGAAGCAGCAATACAGCTTGGAAGAAGTCTAATATACAGTATAACCCTTTCCTCCCATGATTGCTCTATACTGGTGGGGGGGAGCTGCGGCTTGCAGTTATAGCAGAACTCATCCTCGTAGTAGTATTAGTTGCAATATCACTAGGAACATTATTACTAATATATTCCACATTTTGTTTTATTTTATGGTTGTAACTTAGTAATGGCTCCTGTGTGCTATACACAAGAAATGTTTGTGTATGCCTTGTGCTTCTGAATATGCAGTACGAAAAATAAAAATCTCAACTGATGAACATTGAATGCCTTAGAAACCAACAGTCTTGCCCGCCCTCTAGTGGAATAAAGCAGGGGTTACAAAGGTGAAAAAGAAGCGACACATAATGATGACACATAATGATACAGCTGCCAAAGATCAGAGGATTGAATAACCGCAGATTTCCCATGTAAAGTGCCTCTTTGAATACACCTACGGGTCGTCCCATGTCAAATCAACCAATGAAAAATCCATTTTGGAACTTGATGTCATGGATTTTGTTCATTTTTGGTACATTTGTACCTTACCATGAGATGTTTAAAAATTATTGTTTTTCAGATTTTTTTTGTCCACCTATTTTTGAGATATTGAATTTTCAAAATTGCCTAAAAACGCCAAAATTCACTTGCCACCATACCTTCAGATGCCATTTACAAGATAACTATGATAGTTACAGACATGGGACAGGTGTCTAATGAATAGGGCTTTCATGTGATATACAACATGGAACAATTGTAAAATTTCAAGATGTTCAAAAATATTCAAATAATATTTATTTTGAATTTTTTTGGAAAAATTGGTTTTTTAAAAAATTTTCAAAAAAAAAATCACACTTAAAGGTATATGTCTTGTAGCCAATCAGTCAAAATTTCAAGGTGGTATCTCAATTGTATCATACAAAAATTAAATTTTCTTGTTGGCAGTGACAAGGAATTAAATCCAGAAACAAAATCCATGTATGACGGTGCCAGAAAAGGTTTCGGAGAATGGTGAAGTTGCAGACAGTTCCTCTGGGATTTCCATCCTGGTTGGTGATTGGAAGACGGAATCGCTTTGCGAACTTCCTAGACAGCAGAAATTAAGAGAGGTTGTGAAGACTTTTCATTCTTTCTCTCTCACATCGGTCCCAAGACCCCCTCTCTTTTTGTACACGAGGCAATGCGCTCCAGCTTCACTGTGGGTCTCAGTGCACAATGATACAGAGCACCG
Source organism: Plestiodon gilberti rubricaudatus (assembly GCA_026170595.1). Classification (NCBI taxonomy): domain Eukaryota; kingdom Metazoa; phylum Chordata; class Lepidosauria; order Squamata; family Scincidae; genus Plestiodon; species Plestiodon gilberti. Next base: position 5,562,545 of record JANXHW010000006.1, read on the forward strand.
TCCGACAGGGAAACCTTCTCGATCTTCAGATTTGCTGTCTTCTGCCCAGAGTCTAAAGCTCTCATTTTCTTTATATTCCCCTCCCCAAAACTATTACCTGGGGACCTGGGTGGGGGAGAGAGGTATGAACTGGGCATTCAGAGACTGCCACCACAAATGCTTTTCAGGGGGAAAAAAAGACTTTGAAAAGAAAAATACATAACTTGGAACTCCAAATTTCAGGAAGAAATTTGGATGCAATTTTAGAAGCATCCATACTAGCAACCGAGATAAAGATGCCAGCAAGCCTGAGCCATGAGAGGCGCTATTGATGGCACAACAATGCATCGCTGGGCTGGTGGTGCTCCCTTCTAAACAGTCGCAACCTCAGGCTGCTTCTTATATGGTGTCATTCAGCCTTGGCAATTTCCCAGGTGGCCAGAAGTTCTAGGGCAGTTCATTTTCTTTGAAAGAGAGCAGTGTGGCCTTAAAGGGCATTGTACAATACCTAGTTAAGTAATAGCCCCGCATGTTGAATAGATAGCAAGCGAGCAGGCACCTGGGCAGGTCGCGGTGTCCCAAAACATGGCATCAGTCCAGCCCCCCAAATCCTAAAAAGCATCTCCAGTCCCCCAAAAGCAGTCCAGCCCCCAAATCCTAAAAAGCAGCTACTACATCTCCGATTCCAATTACACTCCGTATTCATATCAAATAATGTCACATGAGTTACCATCACACGTCAGCAATCAAGTGTTTTAATTGTTTTGATATTGGATTTCAAATCCCATCTTGTGACAAATGCGGATTTCAGCCATTTGGCAAATAGTGCATGATGAGCCCAGGCTCTGCTGAATATTCCATATTCACCCAAGAACATTTTGATGGAAGACAACTGGGGAAGAAGCACCCTCTTTGCCGCCCTCGTTTTCAACAATCCGCTGCAAACCCCAGTCGGCCCCAGTGCATCTTGGGGCAGGAAGCGTGCCTTGTGGTTGCAGCTCTGCTCTTCGGTTTTTGTGCAGGCTCTCTGACCTGCTGCCTCACAGTGCGTCTGTAGCACAAAAGTAGTTGGCTTCGTGTTCAAGTTGAGCATCCGTGATGTGGAGATAGCCTTCTTTTTTCTGCGAATTGTGCTGCCCAGTGAAATGCTTGCCTGCCTTCTTTTCCAGACTGCCATAGATGAGCAGCAGCATGATGGGCTTTTCACCGGGGCGCTGCCTGTACCAATACAAGCTGCTCACGGAGACGGAGCAGGTGAAGGTGGCATTCTCCCCTTCCGAGATCTTCACCATTGGAGGGCTCTGCAACACTTTCACTTGCCCACGGACCCCTAGTCACAGAGAGAACCCAGAAATAAACCACAGGGTTAATGGAACTGTTTCAAGAGAGCAGGGAGGGTCGTCAGAATTAGGTATTCAGTTGCATTGGCATTTATGGAGTAGGGCCAGGAAAGGATTTTCATGAACAAAGTGGAAGCGTAGGGATGACTGACACAATTGTCAAATGGAGAAAACAGCGGGACAAGAGAGAAAGGTGAGGGGTTATGAAATGGAAGTCCAAGGAGTTCATTCCAGAACCTGTTTTCCAACATCAAGCTTGAAGCATGTAAATTAATAAAAGCAGGTCCTCTCTAAACATGCGCAGAGTGCCTTCCCGTTGGAGTGCACAGTGGGCATTGCAGGAGTGATGTACATCTCCTTGAGCCTCAACATCATCTCCTACTTTGGAAATTAAGCCCCCGAGAGGAGGATATCAAGCCAAAGAGCCAGGCAGCAAGCAGGGTGACAGTTTGAGTGCGGTTAGACGACTCATTGTATATCTGGTCGAATAGGAACAGAAGGAGATGAGTGTGTAGGTCAAAGTTATATGCGCAGAGAAGGAAAAAGGATGGGAAAGATGGCATTTAACATAATAGCTTACGGTGTACGTGGGCAGAGAGTAGGACTGCCAAGGAAAAACTCCAAAGTCCCTCCATTGTCATAAACTGCAAGAGATGAACTCTACCCTTCTTCTTCTTCTTCTTCTTCTTCTTCTTCTTCTTCTTCTTCTTCTTCTTCTTCTTCTTCTTCTTCTTCTTCAGGGTTGAACTGTCCTTTGGTGAGACAGGCAGTTAGCCCTCTGGAACCTCTGTTTCTGCAAAAACTTGACAAACATACAGTACTTAACAAATGTGAGAGTGTGGCCCCCTTGTGGTCACCCACAAAACTGGTGCCTGATTTACCTGAAGAACGGAGAGAGTGGGGAGAGGGGGGAGTGTCATAGAGGAGGTCCACCCCCTCTAGCCTCGATGCCGGCACAAACCAAGGCCGGCCACCTTAGCCAAAGAAGGTTTGCTCTCTAATCGGTTGATTGTCCACTCCTAGCCAAGGAGAGAAGGCACCCCTGAGCCACAGGGGGGTAAAAGCAACTAACCCCTGACCAAGGGGATAGTACAGGTAGACTGCCACCAGCACTGGGTGCCTCCTAGCCCTTCCTGTCCCAGGCTACTGGGAAGGGGTCCAGAGTGAACCGTTGGTCCCAGGTCGGCTGACCAAGCCAGACAGGGGATGCAACGTGCAACACAGGTAGTACGTGACTAAGCAACAAGGCTTCCAGGACTTAGTTTCCAAGGTTCCAATGAAACACTCTCTGGTGAAATAGATAGGTGTTTATTAAGTTTAGGCTACGCAAACCAAGCATAGTGATACAAGTAAAAGATACAGGCAACTACGTTGCTGCAACAAGGCATAACTTTCAAATACTAGAATACAGCACTAAAATAATAAAGACTAACTCCTTAGCTAACACATTTGTCCCTACACACTCACCCTGATGAGGAAAGAGAATAGCCATCCCAGCAGGATGGTGCAGGGCTGACCTGCCCAAGGCAGAGGGCTAAGTCAAGCCATAGGAGTAACAGCAGATAGGAGAACTGTCTCCAGCAAAGACCAGTTAGAGAGAGAATAATGAGAGACAAGATGGATCCCAGAATAATAGCTTAAATAGACTTTTTAAGGTGAGATGATTGACAGGGGGGAGCAGACCAATGAAAGGGCAACACGCAAGGGAAAGTTCCCGAAGATGAGCTCACTCCTCGCTCCCCCTCCCAAGTCTGAGAAGCTCGTGATGTCCAGCACAGGTGCAGCTAGTTAATTGGGAGAAGTTGGGATATCAGGGTTCCCATGCAGATAAGGGATAACAAGGCAGCTTGAAGCACAGCTCCCAAGGCCGCTGGCAAAGTGCCAATCACTGGGGCAGGAGAAGCAGGCAGGCAGAAAACCAAGACAGGAAACTCAAAATGGAGACAGACCAAGGATTTGAAACAGATCTGCATTACATGCCGGGGTTCCAGAGATTGGATTTGGCGGTCAACACGGCCAATCCAGGCTAAAGAAAAACCAAGAGAACAAATCAAGGTGAGGAAAAAATCCATACACACAACAACTAAGCATGGTATATAAAACATAAGCATGTCTAACTCTGCGAGCCTAGCTAACAATACAAAATACATAAAAGAGGTAGAAAGTGTGTACATAGCAGCAATGGCAGTATAATACTGGTGTGCAACAAAGCAATTCCTACATCACTACAGCAATATATATCAGAACAGCACAGAAATACAAAATCAGATAGAATCAACTGAATGAAGGCACTCAGGCAGTAAGATCTTCAGGTGCCCAAACCCTAGAAAGGGCATCAGCAAGAAGGTTATGGTGGCCCTTAATGTAAACGAATTCAAAGGCAAAATCTTGAAGACTCAGCTGCCAGCGTAGGAGCCTTTGGTTACCTTTGGCTCGGGCCAGAAAAGTAAGAGGGCAATGGTCTGTTTGAACCAGGAACTTAGTTCCCCACAAGTATGGACGTAACTTAGCCAAAGCCCATACAACTGCAAGACACTCCAATTCAGAGATACAGTAGTTTTGTTCCCTAGGCAACAATTTACGACTCAAGTACACAACAGGATGTAAAACACCATCATGGTCCTGCAAAAGAACAGCCCCCAACCCAGTTTGAGAAGCATCGGTTTGAACAACAAACTGTTTAGTGTAGTCAGGTGCAACCAGAACAGGAGCAGATGACAAGCTCCGCTTCAGAGCATCGAAAGCAGATTGGCACTCAGGTGTCCAGGTAATCTGTGAAGGTAAATGCTTACGACAGAGATTAGTTAGGGGGGTGGCTAGGGTGCTGAAATGCCCCACGTACCGGCGATAGAAACCGGCCAACCCGAGGAAGCTTTGAACCTGTTTTTTCGTTTTCGGAATAGGCCAATTACATATAGCCTCTATCTTAGCCTGCATGGGCTGAATGGTGCCACCACCCACCACATGACCCAAGTATTGAACCGAGGCCTTTGCGAACTGACACTTGTCCGCTCTTAAAGTCAGTCCAGCCTCCACAAGCGTTTGAAAGACATTTTGAATGTGTACAATGTGATCCTCCCAGGTGTTACTGTAGATACAAATGTCATCCAGATAGCCCACGGCATAAGAACTATGCGTTTTAAGTAAGGCGTTAACCAAACGCTGGAAATTTGCTGGCGCCCCCATAAGGCCAAACGCGAGCCTGCGGAACTCAAATAGGCCACGGGGAGTTGCGAAAGCCGTGAGGGGCGCACTATCTGGGTGCATCTCCATCTGCCAGTAACCCTTACACATGTCTAAGGTAGTCAGGTACTTGGCTCCAGCCACTGTTTCCAACAGCTCATCCAGATTGGTAAGAGGGTACCTGTCAGGGACAGAAACAGAGTTAAGATGTCTATAGTCCACACAAAATCTATATTCACGTGGAGCAGACTCAGATAGACGTTTCTTTTCAACGATGACGATGGGGGAAGCCCAAGGGCTTGACGATGGTTGGATCACCCCCAAGTCCAGCATCATGTCTATTTCCTTGTCCACTATAGCAGCCAAGTTCCCCTTGATTCCACGAGGGGGGATGGCAACAGGGCGGGCCCCCGGCTGTAGAACGATAGAATGCTGAACCAAGTTAGTAACACCAGGTTTCCCAGTAAACAGAGCCCCAAACCGCTCAAACAGAGTCAAGAGTTCACTTTGCTGAGATGAAGTCAAGTCAGGAGACAGAACAACGCTTTGAGGGACGTCGGTGTGGTCCGAAGCTTGGTCCAGCCAGTGCTGGTCTGGGAAGTCGTCTTCCCCGGAGCTGCGAACAGAAAACACAGCAGGAGTAGACTCAGGCCTCTCATGGAACTGTTTCAGACGATTAGCATGTAGAACAAAAGGAGGGCGCTCTTTGGCCTCATCTTGTAGAAGGTAGTTATTGTCAGCAAGCTGTTTGACCACCATATAGCCTGGTTCCCACTTAGGGCAAAGCTTATGCGCTCTGTCAGGCACCAACAAACAGACTTTAGACCCAGATGCAAAAGACGCAGGGCGGGCAGACTTGTCGTAGATCCTCTTCTGACACTCTTGGGCCTTACGCAGATTCTCAGCAGCAAATTCCCTCACTGACTGCAAGGAGGCATGAAGCTGCGACAAATATTGCTGCACAGGCACACCCTCAGTGTCCAAGTCCCCTTCCAGGCACTCTTTGTACAACATCAAAGGTGATCTCAGCTGACGTCCAAAACACAGTTCATTTGGAGAATAGCCCAATGACTCAGCAGGGGCATCATTGATGGCAAACACAAGGAACTTTAAAGCAATGTCCCAAGACTCCTCATGCTCCAAGACAAACTTGCGCAGCATCTGACCCAACGTTTGGTTAGTCCGTTCCACAAGCCCATGACTAATCGAATGATGGATTGTGGAGAATCGCTGGTCAATCCCCGCCAATTGGCATAGCCGCTGAAGTAGGGAGGCTACAAACTGTACCCCTTGATCACTGGAAATTTTGCAAGGAAGGCCCTGGATTGAAAAAATCCCCAGCAGGGCCTGGGCAATACTTGTGGCTGTAATGGAACGCAAAGGTATAGCTTGCAGGAACCTTGTGGCTCTGTCCACACAGACCAGAATGAACTTAGCCCCAGATTTAGCAGGACGGAGCGGACCGACCAGGTCTAGCTGGAGTTCCTGGAACGGCTGACATTCCACCACACACGGCTGTAAAGGGGCCTTGGTCTCATCACGGGCACGGCCCACAACTTGGCATGTCTTGCACGAACGGAGCCAGGCGCACACCGTTTCGCGAATGCCAGGCCACCAAAAGGATTGCGTAAGTCTAGCCAGAGTCTTTTTAACACCAGCATGCCCAGCATAAGGATGTTCATGAGCCAGCCGCAGGATCGTGTCCCGGTAAGCCTCTGGGACGACCAGCTGACGTCTTGGGGAACTCCCCACAGGTTGGCCAGCAACCGGAGTAAGACGGTAAAAGAAGCCATTTTCCACAATAAAAGTATCCGTCATAATTTTGCCAGTAGATGGCGCTGGTACCACAGCTTTGCGAACACCTTCCAAGCTTTTACAAGAGGCACTCTCCGCCACAAAACGGCTTCTATCCGGGATGTAAAACTGAATGAGGGACGGCTGCTCCCGCGCCTGCTTTACAGGGCTTTCAACCAGAGCCTCAGCAGCTGCTCTCTTCGCCCCCGCTCGGGTGAGCACCGCCACCAGCGGACTGCCGCCCACATCAGCCTCCCCAACCGTAGTAGAAACAACCGAAGCAGGGCTAGCCTTAGCGAGCTGCTCTTCAGCGGCCACCTCACTCCTAACTAGCAAATCCAGCCCAATAAGCACTTGCGGAGTCTCCTCAGCATCCTCCGTGGTCACAATGAAGAGATGCTCGGCCCGATAGTGTGCAAACTGGATGGAAAGGACAGCGCAGGGGAAAAAGCGCTTCGCCTCCTTAAAGGAGTGAACCGGCATGCAGAGTTGGTCAACCACAGTCCCAGGGGGGAGGAATCTAGCTGGTAGTACACTCACATCAGCCCCCGAGTCCTTGCTGGCTGGCACTTTCCGCCAAACCGCCTCCCCATGAAAGATAGTCAGTTCAGCATCACGGTGCGCACTTACTCTGTCTCTGAGATGGAGAGGAAAGATCTCTTTCATGGTGACGACTCGCGTGCCAGGTAGAGCGGACGACGACCAGTCCGGGACACGCAGGCGAGGAGGAGCAGGCTCCACAGACACGGGTGGCAGCCGCTCGACTCCAGAGCCCGCAGAAACTTTAGCGATCCGACCTCCCGCAGCTTGGGAAGTCCCAGGAACAACAGCCAAGTGAATTGGAGTGGTACGGTCGTCATCTCTCTGGGCCACCGGCTGTATGGGAGCCGAACTTGGTCTGGGTGGCAAAACATCAGGAGGCTGCAGCACAGCCCGCTCCATAACCACATAGTCCGACCCACTGTCCTCGGACTCCCAGCTCTCCGGCACATGTTCAGCCTCATCCTGGTACTGGCATGAAGCCCGGACAGACTTGAGTTGGCCCCCTTGCGACTTAGAGCCAGGCTTGAAAACGGCAAAGCCTTTCTTTTCCTTCCCACATTCTTTCCGGATGTGTCCTTTCTCTCCGCAACCATGGCAACGAATCTCCCCTGCCCCCGACTGTTGGTATGCTGCTTGAGAGCGCTGAGTTGAGTCAGGAGGGGACGAACGGCTGAATGGCTGCTGGTTTCGATTTCCCCCGGCCGGCAACGAGCCCGACCGGCGCTGTTGCTGTTGCTGCGGCTGGCCTCTCCAAGCCCGCTCCTTCCCCCTCTCCCCGTCTTTGGGCTGTTGGCCGCCCCCCTGCTTTGCAGACTTAGCAGGCTCGGCGGAGGGAGATTGGCGGCGCCGTAAAGCGACTAGAGCATCCAGCTCCCTTCCAGCTTCCAGCAAGTCCTTAGGGTGTTTGTCCATTAACACAAACAGGAATTCATTTGGGACTAAATCATAAAATTTGTCCAAAAAGAAAAGATGAAGGACATCAGCATAAGAAAGGGCATTTGCAGCCTGAACCCACTGTAATCCAAGTCGCTGCAGTTGCGACGCACACTCCGCCCAGGAATCTCCTCCTTTCTTCCGAAAGTTTTTGAACTTCTGCTGTAAGGAGGCAGGCGTCAGAGCAAGGCGACAATGGACCATTTCGCGAAAAAGCGAATAATTGTGCATCTGGTCAATCGGCAGATCATTAAGGATGCGCTGAAGGACAGAGTCCTGCACCAAAGTGCGCAGCAGCCGACACATCTGATCTTCCGGCACTTGCTCAGAGAGGCACAAAGCCTCGAAATTTTGCAAATAACACTCGATCGAAATTTTACCATCGAATTTTGCAAAAATCGAGCGATCGAAACCCCAGTCCCGGCCTCTCTTCCCCAGACAGTCAGTCAGCAGCTTAGTTTGAGCCAACGCAAAATCCAAAAAGGGGTTAGAAGCAGGATTGGATCCACCCGGGGCTTGATCCTGGTCATCAGCGGGGCGAGCGCGCCGCGGCGCGGGAACAGGGCGAGGAGGCACAGCCGAGTACGAAAGTCCATGGTAGGGCGAGCTGTCTTCCCTCGGCATAAAGGGGTTGGTATTCGGAGCTCTGACCTGGCCAAGGCTCTCTCGATAAGCACGCACAGCCGACGGGGCAGCTTGAAACTGCTGGAGCCCATGGGAAAGATAAGGGCTCGGTGGACGCAGCTGCCGCTGTGCTCGCTCTTGCTGCTGCTCTCGCCTCGCAGACTCGGAAAGCCAAAAGTCGCCCGTGTCTCGCACCTCCTCCTGGCGCACATAGGTGGCTCCCTGCCGTTCCAGCTCAGCCGAAGCAGGACGGTCCCAGCCAACTCGCCTCTCCTTCGCGATGGTAGTTCGCCGTCGCACCACAGGCTCAGCCGTAAACACCCCCGAGGCAGAGTCCCCAGCCGGCTCCCTTTTCTCAGGAATGTCGGACCTGGCAGCTTGCTCCTCCACCGCAGACGAACGCCGGTCCTGCCGAATCGGGTGACTGAGGATGCGGTACTCCACACGCTTAAGCGCTTCCGAGAGACGTTGGTGCTCCTTCAAATCCTCCTCCTCTCGCCGTCGCCAGTCGATCTTTGACACTCGGTCATCCCAGGAACTGAACGTCTCATTCAAAAAGCCAGTCTGGTCCACAGTCACATAACTGTGAGGGGCATCAGCACCCTCAGTGTCCCCAGAGTCACCAGTCCAAGGCTGTGTCTCATCAGCGTCCTGGTGTGATGGAGGACGTTCTTCTTCGTCTTCGGAACCGGACCCACATGACCGGGCCTGTTCCTCTGCCATGCTTACTAGCCTAACCTACGTATCCCGCAAGGAATACGAATCCCTCTCTTCACAAAACAACAAACTGCGTGCACTCAGTACTTGCAGTTATGCCAGCCAAATTATGCCCAACAATTTGACCAAAAAGGAATCAATGGAACCCAGGGTACGAAAGACCGCTGCCTCCATGTCATAGAGGAGGTCCACCCCCTCTAGCCTCGATGCCGGCACAAACCAAGGCCGGCCACCTTAGCCAAAGAAGGTTTGCTCTCTAATCGGTTGATTGTCCACTCCTAGCCAAGGAGAGAAGGCACCCCTGAGCCACAGGGGGGTAAAAGCAACTAACCCCTGACCAAGGGGATAGTACAGGTAGACTGCCACCAGCACTGGGTGCCTCCTAGCCCTTCCTGTCCCAGGCTACTGGGAAGGGGTCCAGAGTGAACCGTTGGTCCCAGGTCGGCTGACCAAGCCAGACAGGGGATGCAACGTGCAACACAGGTAGTACGTGACTAAGCAACAAGGCTTCCAGGACTTAGTTTCCAAGGTTCCAATGAAACACTCTCTGGTGAAATAGATAGGTGTTTATTAAGTTTAGGCTACGCAAACCAAGCATAGTGATACAAGTAAAAGATACAGGCAACTACGTTGCTGCAACAAGGCATAACTTTCAAATACTAGAATACAGCACTAAAATAATAAAGACTAACTCCTTAGCTAACACATTTGTCCCTACACACTCACCCTGATGAGGAAAGAGAATAGCCATCCCAGCAGGATGGTGCAGGGCTGACCTGCCCAAGGCAGAGGGCTAAGTCAAGCCATAGGAGTAACAGCAGATAGGAGAACTGTCTCCAGCAAAGACCAGTTAGAGAGAGAATAATGAGAGACAAGATGGATCCCAGAATAATAGCTTAAATAGACTTTTTAAGGTGAGATGATTGACAGGGGGGAGCAGACCAATGAAAGGGCAACACGCAAGGGAAAGTTCCCGAAGATGAGCTCACTCCTCGCTCCCCCTCCCAAGTCTGAGAAGCTCGTGATGTCCAGCACAGGTGCAGCTAGTTAATTGGGAGAAGTTGGGATATCAGGGTTCCCATGCAGATAAGGGATAACAAGGCAGCTTGAAGCACAGCTCCCAAGGCCGCTGGCAAAGTGCCAATCACTGGGGCAGGAGAAGCAGGCAGGCAGAAAACCAAGACAGGAAACTCAAAATGGAGACAGACCAAGGATTTGAAACAGATCTGCATTACAGGGAGTTTCCTAGTTTGAATTTGACATGCGAATATTCTCATTAAAATCCTGCAAATGTGAATTTTGTTTTACAATCCCATGTGTGCATAGTATTGGAGTTAAGGAATGGGGGGGGAGGCATATATAGAAAAACTGAACAAATGGGTAATTCAAATTCATCAATCATATTTACGCTGTCCATAAGGAAGCATATTTCAAAATTGGTCCTTGCAGCTCATGAGATTCATGGTGTTTTTTTGTTTAAATTTCATTGACTTTTTCAGCAAGATAGAAAGGAAAAGCAGATACAAAGAGATCACTTCTGGTTTTGAGACAGGCTGCAATTGCCCCTGCGTCACTGTGCTTCCACATAGCGCAGATGTAAGTGGCTGAATCTCTAAACTGAACACTCTCGATGTGCAAATCGCTGGACTGCTTCGTTCTGTTGCCACTGAACTTGGAGCCGTGCAGAAACCCCACTTTCCTCAACACCAGCAGAAGCGTCGGTCTCTCTCCCAGGTACTGCCTGTACCAGTGAATGATGTGGAAATTTGAGGTTTTATACTGGCAGGTAATGCTGGAATTCTCTCCTTCTGTGCTGAACTTCAAGAGTTCCTGTTGCACACTTTCCTCGCACCTGACCCCTGAGTTGGAAAACGTTGAGAAAGACAGTGCATCACAAAGACCTTTTAGACAGCTGCCCCCCCTTGGGCCAGATCCATGGGGTTCAGAGGTCAGTGGACTGTTCTCCACATGGTGGGGCGTCTGTTATATTGTATGGAACAGACGACAGTGGGTCAAGGAAGCTCCCTTAAAACTAGGGGCATTCTGCATTGACAAAGACTAGAAATGGTAAACAGGAGAAAATACTCAACACCTACCCCTGAAAACGATACACAAGAACATCACAACAGCCTGCTGGGGCAGCTCCATTATTGTCCCTGATTGCTTCTATGGAAGCCAGAATCGATGTCTGTGGCGGATCCCTCCACCCAGAAAGCACCAAATTGGGTGATGTCATCACTCACATCATATGCTTCTCAAGCTATAATGTACTACTCAGCCAATGGAAAACAAGCCACTTCACAGCAGAGAACGAAAGGGGTAATGGGGGGAGGGGAAATACCGCTATAAAATTGCCACACTGCCCTCATTTAGCCGTATCCTCCCCAACATACAAGGACATAAGGTGAACCAGAAAAAGTTCCATCTAGTTCCAGATTCTTTTCCGAAGCTCACAAGCAGGACATGCAGTCCATACCCACTGGGGTTTCCCTGCAACTGGCATTCAGGATTATAATGCCTCTGTAGTTGCAAATGGCTATCAGTGATCATAGCCATACGCTGCAATCCTATGCATGTCTACTCAGAAATACAGCAAGTCCTCACTTAAAGTTGTCGATAGGTTCTTCTTGGAAACTGCGACTTTTAAGCGAAATGACTTCTAACGAAACCAATTTTACCATAAGGTAATGGATAAATGCAAACGTTCCTATGGCATTTTCCCATCAACTTTAAAACAACACGACTTTAAGTGAGGACTTGCTGCATGTCCCATTTATTTCAATGGAACTTACTTCCAGGTAAACGTTATAAGCTTGCAGCCATCGATGGATCTCTCCTCCATGACTTTCAGCACAATCCTATCCAACTTACACCACTGGTGTAACCAGCAGTGCAGTGAGAACGGGAGGCCGCAGAACAGAAAAGGGATTCAAATCCCCTTTGCATCCCCCTTTGGAGGGGATCTGAATCCCCTTTCTGTTCTGGGGCCTTCCGTTCTCGCTCCACCGCTGGTTACACCGGTGGTGTAAGCTGGATAGGTTTGCGCTGTTTGTCTAATATCCCCTTTTGGATCTACCAAAGCTAGTGGCCATCTCCACAGGTGATGGCTATATGGCAAACATATGGTGTACGGCGGGACAAGCATGGCTGCAACCAGAAGGAATGTATTTTATAGTGCAAAACTTTATTTCAACGAATGGCCAAAATCAGGAGTTTGCAGGGTGGAGGTAGGCATATTTCTGGGCCCAGACATTAGCGTTCGGGGCTCCACCCTGCACCCCTCCTACCATCTTCCCTAGGGGAGAGTGTATCTGGGCTGTGTCATCTCCCATTCACCCCAGCAGCAGAAATCCTTGGCAGCTCCTAGTCGATTTCATGACCGTGTTCCTTTGGAGAGATGCTGCCTTCGTCTTTGCAGGCTCGTCCCCAATCTTAGCAGCTCTTTTCCTGCTGCCTAGAACTGTGCAGTGGGAAAGGAAAGCACGCTGTACATTTACACGTCTACTATCGTTTTGCCCCACATTCCTAGCAACAAAATGGGTCCACTGACAGCCTCTTTCCCCACTTGAATCTGGAGCTGCCTCTGTTTTGCCTGGTAGGTTCCACTGTGAGTTTTGTGATGGGTTGGATGTAGCCTTGTAGCACTGTGACCCACGGCACAAAAGTAGACAGCAGAATCAGCAAGCTGGGTGCGCTTCAAGAATATGGAGGTGTTTTTCGCATTTTTGTCCAGACTTATATCAAAATGATCATGAGACTCTGTTTTTGAAGAATACAATGAGGCCATATAGTGGATGTGGCCGTCCGGGGACTGCTTGTACCATTGTAGGCTGTCTGGGTTTCCAGTATAGGAGCCCTTGAGTCGGAAGGGTTCCCCTTCTTTAGCAGAAACAAAACGGTCCTCCTGGGACACCGAATCTTCACCTGAAACACCTGGAAGAGAATGAGGATGTCAGAAAACCAATGGTCTGTTTTCTCATCCTATGGAAAGAGGACTGAAAAAAAAAAGATAGAAGTGAACACGTAAAGGAGAAGGAATGAAGGGCAGAGAGAGAGAGAGAGAGAGAGAGAGAGAGAGAGAGAGAGAGAGAGAGAGGCAACACACTCGAATTTATGAGCTGATCACATATGTTTTACAGACTCATTCTTACGCCTAGTTAGTGAAGTCCTATAGAGCAAGAAGGTTCTTACTTCCAAGAAAACCTGCTTCTAAAGACTCAGCTTGCTGTCCCACTGGGAAAAGTCAGACCTAAGTGAACGCTGGACGATGCCCAGGCTGGATCCAAAAGCATTGATACGTCACTCGAAAGAAGAAGGTACCTGCTGCAGAGATGGTCAGCAGGACAGCAGTGATCCATGTCGCCAGGGGACTCATCCTCTTGCGCAACAGACGTGATGGTTGTGCCTCCATTCAGCTCTTATGCAACTTGTCGCTGTGAGACAGACCACAATCTTGTGGGAGGCGCCGTGCGTCTTCCTGTCTTCTGGGGATCAAAAGAAATGACACACTCTGCTCTGTTCATGTGTGTGTGAAGGGGACACACACAATTCTATGCCAGGCAGGCAGGAATTATCCAATGTTGTTCTAAGAAGCCAGCTCTAAGTAAAGAAAAAAACCCAGCCACACTGTTCTCAGTCCAAGGCCTAAGCATGGGGGGGGGGGAGAGGAAGAGGTATGTGGCACATCCTTTTTCTTCCACTCCCCCGAGGATTCTGGTTGAAAGTTGTGAGCCGAGAAGTTTTGGTATAAGTTTAGGCTCTAACCAAAACTTAGGCTAACCTAAACTTAGACTCTATAAGCCTAACTTTACCATTTGTGTTGTTTCAACTACAGGTGCAGAGAGAGAGAGAGAGAGAGAGAGAGAGAGAGAGAGAGAGAGAGAGAGAAATCCCTCTCCTTTGCTTTTGCTTCCTTCTACAAAAGGAATGGTCTCCTCTGCCCTCTAGTGGGAGAAGGCAAGCATGATATCAGTTAAAAAGGTGCCAGGCGACTTTTTACATGAGAAATCTGTCTTTGATCCATCTCTCAGATTTTGTTGTTGCATTAACTGATGCGCCTGACCACAGATTCATCTAATCTGGGATTCTGTGTGCAACTGACAAGAATTGAAGGCATCTGCTTGTCCGTCTTGCTAGTGCCCAGCACATAGTATTGTGCAAGGATCTGTGTTATTTTATTTTATTTTATTTTATTTATTTATTCATTCATTCATTCATTTACAGTATTTTTATCCCGCCTTTCTCCCCGAAGGGACCCAAGGCGGCTTACAACAGAAAAAAATACATACAAAAAATATAATATAAAAATATCACATTTTAAAACAGTAAAAACAATTAATGAAAATCACTATCTCTTAGCCCCACCTACCTCACAGGGTTGTTGTGAGGACAAAAAGGAGGGGAGGAAATATGTACACCACTCTGAGCTCCTTGGAGGAAGGGTGGTATAAAAATGTGAAAAATAAATAAAATAAATAAAAAACAGTGTCTAAAAAACAATTAAAAATACATACATTTCTTTCTGCAGTCCATCTAAGCTTGTGCCCATTGCTGAGATACCCCCCACACACACACACACAAAAGAGGTACCCGAACGGCAGTGGACACATCACGCAGGGGGAGGAGCCTAGCAAGGAAGACTCCCACCACAGACGTGAATGGAGCCCTGTTTCTGCAATCGAACGTTATAGGAAATGCTGGAGAATGAGGATTCACTGGCTACATCTATAATATTTTTCAGAATGAAATATTATAGAAAGTAATAATAATAATATAATAATATACAGTATTTATATACCGCCTTTCTCGGTCATTGGATTTCTCCTCCCACTTTAATCCAAGGCGGTGTACATGGGCAGGCTGTCCTAACCCCCCTTGTTTTTTTTTTAACAATATATACATAAATGTCCAATCTCTCATGAACAGCTACTTTCCAGTTGGTATCCTTTTTACAGTCTGACTTTTTTCTGCTGGCTGGCGCCTCCCACGCTTGACCGACGCAACTGGAAGCTCTTATCTCTCCTCCTGGAGGTTTTCACAGCTTTTTGCTGGCGGTGTGTCTCGAACTTATCAAGTTCACCGGTCTTCGGGCTTTGAAGGCAGCAGCTCTCCCCACTAAGCCAGACTCTTGTGCCTAATCTTTTCCATTTCTGAAATGATTTGGGGGGGGGAGTCCCAAGCAAATCCCCCCCCCTTTAAAATCAGAGCTCATTATAGTGATTACAGTGGCCAAGTCCTTTTATTTTTGGTTTCACATTTCCATGATGCTGGGTGTCTTTCAAAAAAGGAGGTATGAAAATATTGACTTTGCAACGTCCGCACTTAATGTAATTCCTCAAATTCATTACCTAGACTTGAAAATGTCAAACACTTAAGGGTCTGGTGTTGATTTCTAGCCACCTGGAAGTGCTGAAGGGGAATAATAAAGTTTTGTGTCGCCTTAAAGGCTCCACGAGAGATTTTGTGACAGGCAAGAAGGAACTTTGTAGTGCTGTGCCTCAAGAGCACAGAAGTAGACCACAGCATCCTCAAGCCGAGTGCTCTTCAGCAGTATGGAAGTGGTTTTTCCTGTATATCAAGGCTCATATTGAAACGGTCATGAGACACAGTTCGTGTAATAGTCAGTGAAGCCATGAATTCAATCTGGCCACTCGGATATTGCTTGTACCACTGCAAACTGTACTCAGTTCCAGTATAGGAGCAGTTCAGTTGGAACGGTTCTCCTTCCTTGGTGAAAGCAAATCGATCCTTCTGGGTCACAGAAACTTGACCAGCAACACCTAGAAGGAGAAGATCAGAAAGGGACCTGGTCAGGTTTCTCATCTTTTGAAAAGAAGACAGTAGAAAAAGCAGAGACAGAAACTAACAAGAACAAGGGACAGAATGAAGGACACGAGAGAGAGAGAGAGAGAAAGCAGCAATAGTTTTGAAAGAATGTGTGAGGAGAGAACAGAGGTTTCACAGAGCATTCCTATACTCACGTAACTAAGCCCCATTGAACACAGAAGGACTTACTTCAAAGTAAACATGCACAGCGTTAAGCTGTCTGCCCCACTGAAACCAGTCAAGTGCACCTAACTGACTCTGGATCATGGCCAAGTCTGAATCCAAAAGTGCCGACTCTATTTTCGAGAGAAAATACCTGTGCAGGTGGCCAGCCACAGAGCAGTGATGCTCGGCGCCCAGGAGCCCATCTTCCCTTTGAGTGATGGATGCAATGAGTGCGTCTCAGTGACTCTCATGCGCAACACAGGGCTGTGGCAGACCACAGTGAGGTGGTTTCATGCTCTCTGCCTCCCGAAGATCAAGGGAAGTGGCAGAGTTTGCTCTGTTCGTGTGACCGAAGGGGGATCTACGTCAGGCTGGGATTCTGACAGTCTGCCCCATGCAGGCAACCTAACTCCTACATCCAGAAAACACACGGTCAACCCTTTCTCCGCTCAAGGTCTACATAGTCAGAAAATATGCACAGAACAGCCTCTTCCCCCCCCCCAAGATTTAGAGGTGGGAGTACTCAGTTGAGAACTTTTGGCTCTGCCCTGTAAGCCTAATTCGACCCTTTCTGCTGTTTCTATTTACAGGTGATGCTATTGCCAGTTGTGTAAAGAAAACGAAGTTATGGGTCTTGCAGCCATGTGATTTTATTGAAGGAAAGAAAAAACTCTAGTCCCCGCTGACGTTTCACCCTGCACTTAGGGTTTCTTCAGAGCAAAAACCTGGCAGCAGCCAGTAGATGTTAACTGCCAGTGGAATGCCTGGAAAGTTTAAATAGACGTTGCTGCTTAATCAGAACCGGAAGTGTCAATCTCCGCTGTGACCGGAGATAACCTTTGCTGGTGCGATGTCTTAATCAAAAACGGAAACCAGATCTTGTTCACAAATACCAGTTTTGTTGGCGGTTCAGAGGGTTCAAAGCCCTCCTTTGAGAAATTACAATTGCCTCCAAATTTCTTCTCAGTCTGTTTTTAGACTCGCTGAACAGCGAACAAGTTTCCTCGAAAGCAATTGAGTGCCCAGTTTGAGCCACGTGTGTCGCTATTGCCGATTTCTCTTCCTGAAGGGACTTAGTAGCCCTTAAATGTTCCTGCACTCGGGTTCTTATGGGTCACATGGTGTTCCCCAAATAAGTCCTTGTGCAGTCACCATAAGGGATTTCATACACGCCTGGATTAGACAGAGGCGGTCGTCTATCTTTCGGGTTACGTAGCATTTGTTCGATTTTAACTGTGGGTGAAAACCGGGTCTTAATACCATAGTGCCTAACAATACGAGCTATTTTTTCATGGTATTTTTTCATACCGTGCCTATTGCCAGTTCTTACAATAGAAATACTCTTTATACAGGTGGACCCCCATATCCACTGATTCGCTATCCACGGTTTCAGTTATCCACGGATCGTAGGGACCCCCCAGGTTTTTACTTTTTTCCCAGTAAGCTTTGTTTCTTCCTTAAAGAAACAGGAGAAGCAGCCTCTGGCTGCTTATTATAGGAAAGTAGAACAAGACTAAGTACTAGAGAGGCTCTGCAAGGTTAACAGAAACCTTGCAGAGTCTCTCTAGGACTTAGTCTCGTTATACTTGCCTGCAATGGAGGCTGCTTCTCTGTTTGTTTTAAGGAAGAAACAAAGCTTGCTGAAAGAAAAATAAGAGCTGGGGGGGGGGTAAGCATGCCTGCTTGCAGGGAAGGCAGGGTGGGGGGGCCCCTCAAGAAACCATGGAGGGGGTGTTTGCTCTTATCCACGGTTTAAAGTATCCACAGAGGGGCCTGGAACATATCCCCAGCAGATATGGGGGCCCACCTGTAGTAGTAGTAGTAGTAGTAGTAGTAGTAGTAGTAGTAGTAGTAGTAGTAGTAGTTGCAGTTCTGTGTCTTCTCCTTTCATCACTAGTCTTTCTTGTTCAGTGATTAATTGAATGCCGGATAGCGAGAGCAAAATATCTGGTGAACTCGGATGAGACCTGGATGACTGAACTGACATTTAGCAAAAGCAGCGTCAGGCTAGACGGGTTGCCACCAGAGACGTCACTGTAGCATGGCCCGCGGGGCTGAGCGCCCCAAGGTGACGCGCGCATAAGGGTGACACGCGCGCGTCACCTCCCCTGCGCACGTCACCCGGGAGGCTCCGTGCGTCACCCGGGAGGCTCCGAGGCCAGGAGAAGGCCTCAGACCGTCCTCCTGGGCCTGTGCTCCTGGGCCTTCTGAGGAAGGCCCGCTGCGCAAATGTTATTTATAACGTGTTTAGCGCATGCGCAGACCGTTCCTGAGGGAAAAGGGCTGCCCTTTTCCCTCAGGAACGGTCTGCGCATGCGCTAAACATGTTATAAAAAACGTTTGCACAGCGGGCCTTCCTCAGAAGGCCCAGGACAGCCAGCCGAGGAAGACGTCCCCGAGCTGGCTGCAACGGTTGAGTGGGCGCCCGGAGCGAACACCCGTTGGGTGCCCCCCGAAGATTAGTAAAGGGGGTGTGTCCGGGGGGAGGGGTCACTAGGGTGATGTGCGCGCCCCGCCCTGGGGCAGCGCGCGCCCTAGTGACGATTGGAAGACAAGATAGTCCTTCATTGATTGTGCCTCCATTCCCTGTTATGGTCCATCCCCCCCATCATACCTTCCTCCACCCTCACTCACTGTATGAAACTCGTCCGCTGTAATCACCTCCTGCCCATTGAAAGCACATCAAGGTGCACTATGCAAAAGGAAACCATTCAAACCTAACCAACCCTTCAGTCAGCACTAGGATCCCACCCCAAACATCCATTCCTCCCACACACTTGTTTCCCAAGGGGGAAAAGGCCACTTTGGCCTTACGGCCCAATTCTATGGGCTGCGCACGCTCCTATAAAGGCATGTGTGACTGCATGCATACTTTTACAGGAATGCTCTGAATGTGATGCCGGCAGCCATTTTGGAACCACCGCCACAAACGGCAGCAGCGGGTCCCTCAGCTGGCGACGTGCTCCGAGGCGGTTAAACCGGCGCGGGAGGTGGGCAGTGGATGGGGGGGCGGACCGGGGCTGGTGATGGGTGGAATGGATGGAGGTGGATCGGGGAGGAAGGGGTGGTTCCTGGCAGGACTGGTGTGCGCAAAAATCCTATCCCTGTTCTCTCTCCCCTTCCCACTCCCTTACTCTCCTAGGCCTTATGCCAGTGAAAAGCTGGCATAGATCTGAGGAGATCCTCAGATCTATGTGAAGATCTATGGAAGTGAAGGGTTACCCCAATGTAAGGGAACAAACGTTTCCTTACCCTGAGGAGGCCTCCCTGACTGCCCTCCACTGTGGGATACAGCACATGCCCCAGCCATTTGCACAGCTGCATTGGCACTGGGGGGGGGAGTTAGATAGGATTGGACTCTTACAGCTCAATACTAACTAGGGTTGCACCACCCTTTATGACAGCAGAACACAGTTCCGCTGTTGCAAATGGTAAAAGTAAGCCGGCAGCGGCAGCAGGATAGGGTGAGTAGGGGGAGGGAGGAATGGGAGAGTTTCTGGGTGAGAAGGGGGCAGGCACGAGGCAGAACGGGGGTGGATCCTGGCAGCACCAGAGTACGCCAGATCCTAACCCCGTTTCCTCTTCCCTGTCCTTTTCTCTTACTTGCAACAGCAAAATAGCTGGCGCGGGTCTTAGGAGACCCATTGGGGCACAAGAACATAAGACCATCAGAAGAGCCCTGCTGCTGAATCAGGCCAAAGGCCCATCTAGTCCAGCTTCCTGTTTCACACAGTGGCCCCACCAGATACCTCTGGGAGCACACAAGATAACAAGATACCTGTATCCTGTCACCACTCCCTTGCACCTGGCACAGAGAAAACCTACTCCTCCATCCAGGAGGTTGCTTATCCCCATCCTGGCTTGTAAGCTGTGATGGACTTTTCCTCCATAAATCTGTCCAATCCCCTTTTAAAGGCATCCAGGCCAGGTGCCATCACCACATCCTGTGGCAAGAAGTTCCACAAACCAATTACATGCTAGGTAAAGAAATATTTTCTTTTGTCAGCTTTAATACTCCCTCCACTCAATTTGAGTGGATGTCCCCTAGTTCTAGTGTTGTGTGAGAGGGAAAAGAACTTCTCTCTAGCCACTCTCTCCAAGTGGAGACTTGCCCCGGAGTAAGGGAACGGCATAGCAGCATCGGCCGAGGGGGGGGGGTAATTAGAATTAGGCTCTCAGACTTCTTTACCTATCCTTAATTGTCACATTGCTTTTATTCATAGTAATTATGTGTGAGCAGTAATTTTTATTTTCACATTTTATACCACCCTTCCTCCAAAGAGCTCAGGGTGATGTACATAGTTTTTTCCCCTCCTTTTGTCCTCACAACAACCCTGTGAGGTAGGTTAGGCTGAGACTGGCCCAAGGTCACCCAGGAAGCTTCATAGCTTATGAAGCCATGATTTGAACAAGGTGTGGTAGCAACAGTTCCTAGTTAGACCCCCACATTATTACTGCTAACATTTGTTTTTTGGTAGATTGATGGAAGAGGAGACTCTCACAGAAAAGCCTCAACTTCATTTGAGAAGGAATAGTCTCTAGTGCCCTCCAGTGGAAAATGCAAGAATGGCATAGGAGAAAAGGGGGCTCTACACAATGTGTGACACAGGGAAGGCATGATTCATCTCCCAACTTTTTGGGGACCTCATTTTTTACTGAAATGTTGCCTGGGGGGGGGGGTGGTATTTTCCCCAAGGGATAAGACAGAGCTTGGTACAAATAGAAACATCTAAATTATTGAGGTTTTATTTAGTGATGTCTGGTGACACTTCTAGAAATATGGACGGAGATGCTGAAAATCGAGTGTGCTCTCTAAGCAAAAAAGGGGCCACAAGTTTATTCTTGCTGGCTTATTAATTTGCAAAGGGAAACCTTACCTGTGGGTTTATTTAAACAGAGTGTTCATTTAAACATTTGTTTGTTAATGAAAAAATGTATTTTGGATAGAAAACGTTTAAACCTGTGGTTCTTAAAAAGAAATTGAGAATATTCCAAAACATTTAACTATCGAAGATTAACACACAGTGTACCACCAACTGAGAACACAAAGGATTGGAAAGCACAAAATAAAAAGGTGGCATGGAAAACTGCATGAAACAGCCTTGGGGGGGGGAACAAACACAACACATTGAACTGGGGGCCAGAGAGCATTGATTCCTTTCCAATAAAGTCAACAAATAATAGAGTTTATATACCCGGCCAAAACTCAATGGAGAGACATATCTAGAGTCTTAATCCCCAACTTAATCCTCCTAATATAGTGGCCAAATTCCATAATCCAGCACCCATGAAAAAGATTCTAGACCCTGTGGTTCTCTGTGCTCTTGTAGCACAGTGTTTTTGCACAGGCTGTCTATGCAGCGCCCTGACTGTGCTTCCGCAACACAGAAGTAGGTGGCTGCGTCTCGGAGCTGGAGGTGACTGATGTGCAAATTGCTCGACTGCTTCTGTCGATCGATCTCTGCGCTGAAGTTGGGCTCCATGCTGGCCTCCTTGTTAACCAATAGCAGCAGCAATGTAGGTCTCTCCCCTGGGTATTGTCTGTACCAATATAGGATGTGCACACTGGTTGTTTTGAACTGGCAGCTGATGGTGGAATTTTGTCCTTCTGTGTGGCTTAACTCCAAAAGATTCTGCTTCATTGTCACCTGGCATCTGGCCCCTGTGTGGGAATCAGTGACATGTGATTGTGTAACGTGGTGCATTTAAAGGACCTTCTGAACACAGGTCCTTTAAGAACATAGAACGCATAGAACACACACATACGAGAGAGAGAGAGAGAGAGAGAGAGAGAGAGAGAGAGACAGACAGATAGACAGACAGACAGACAGACAGACAGACAGACAGACAGAGACACAGAGACACAGAGAGAGAGAGAGCACCTTGGGTCAGATATAACTCAAGGGTTCGCCCTTCATTTCCATGGACCTTCCCCCAAATTTTGGAGACGTCCATTATATTCTGGAGAACTTAACACTAAGGCAGGGTGACCCCGGCCTTAAAATGAGAGACATCTTATATAGTGACGGAGAGTAAAAAAATGACCAAAGGAAGAGAAGTCTCATCACTTACCCCTGAGAAGTATTGACAATAGTATCAGCAAATTCCACTGTGGTACCTCCATCGCTTCTCCAGATTAGCTCTGTGGAAGGCAAAGTGCTGGTTGATGCTGAATTTCTCAGCTCAGAAAACGTCAAGCCCACTTAGAGTCATCTCTCACAGCCGTGGTGCAGTAGATTTTTCATGCTACAATATTCAGCCAATTAGCAGCTTGCCTCTTCCCACAACTGAGGACAAGAGAGAAGAAGGGGTGGGGAATATAGCTCTGCCGTACAGCCCTCCGTTAGACCTTCTCTTCTCAGTGAGAATATAAGAGCCTTCCTGGATTGGTCTAAATGTCCATCTCATCCAGCATTATGTCTCCAGCAATGGCAAACCAGATATAAACTCACAAGCTTCACCATTGTTTGTCCTCAGCCTCTCTTTTAAAGCCCAATGAGTGGTTCATACCTTAAAACCCAATGAGTGGTGAATACAACGCCTCTGCCCCAGGTGTATGGAACACCTGGGAATTTTTTGGAAGGTGGTTATATCACATTGGGGGTCCCTTAGACATGTTGTAAACACTGACATTTGGGGATTCTGGGGAAAGCAGACCACGGGACCAGATGGGTTAAGAGATATAATTCTACAAGGAGCAGAGGCGTCACTAGACGCACGTCACCCCAGAGCGGGGGGCGCGCGTCACCCTAGTGATGCCTCCCCCCGACACACCCCCTTGAAAAATCTTCGCATCGTGATTTGGGGGGGCGCCCAACGGGCTGCCACTCCGGGCGCCCCCTCAATGGTTGCAGCCGGCTCGGGGACATCTTCCCCGGCTGGCTGTCCTGGGCCTTCTGAGGAAGGCCCGCTGCGCGAATGCTATTTATAACATTCTTTTGTACATGCGCAGAGTTGCTGAGGGAAAAGGGCAGCCCTTTTCCCTCAGCAACAGTTTGCGCATGTGCAAAAGTACGTTATAAATAACGTTCGCGCAGCGGGCCTTCCTCAGAAGGCCCAGGAGCGCAGACCCGGGAGGACACTCCGAGGCCTTTTCCCGGCCTCGGAGCCTCCCGGGTGACGCGCGCAGGGGAGGTGACGCGTGCACGCGTCAACCTTCTGCGCGCGTCACCCTAGGGCGCTCCGCCCCGCCCGCCATGCTACAGTGATGCCCCTGACAAGGAGGTTCCACTGACCTATCATGGCTAATAATAGACATTAATGGACCAATCCCCCATTCAATCCACCTAAAACAGTGGCAAAATTCTATAACCTAGCACCTAGAAAAAGAATGAAGGGGGCATGGACTCGTTGACACAGGTGGAATAGATATAGCATGTTCTCTAGGATAAATTGTTCTAGATTATTGTTACAGCATTATTAAAAAAAACGTTTTGGAGTTATAAATATCAGATCAACTGGTCTGAGAATGCGACCTGGACAGCTTTGCGTTAAACTAATAATTTAGTAGATTTGTAGGTAAGGGTAAGGGCTGGTGCCAAAGGCTTTTGTTAAGCCGATCAAGAAACCTGGAGTCATCTCTCAAAGTAGTGATGTAGTAGATTTCTCATCATGCTATAGTATTCAGCCAATTAGCAGTGTGCCTCTTCGTAGTGGAACAGAATAAGATTTAGTTCTACTCTCTTCTGTCCTATTGCTGCTGAGGAAAAAGGTCTCAGACACATTCTACAATATTTCAGATATTGCAATTTCAGATACTGCTATTGCTATATATGCTATATGCAATAGCTATTGCTATATTACTATTGATATTGATATTTCAGATATTGCTATTGCCAGTCCTTACAATAGAAATACAATTTATAGTAGTACTAGTTGCAGTTCTGTGTCTTCTTTCATTACTAGTCTTTCTTGTTCAGTGAAGTTATAAACCTCAGAGTAGTACGCTGACGTTTATAACCTCGACATTCCTGCTACGAATACTGCGTTATTCAGACACCTTAGAAGACCAGTGTAGGAAAATGTGCAACTGGGCAACTTATTTGCTTTACAGCTGCAATTCTCAAACGTTTTGGTCTCTGGAGCCCTTTACACTCCTAACAGGAGTCTCGCGGAGCCTTGCTGGCGCATGTGCAGAGGCTCAGGGAGCGCCGGCACATGCATGTAGTGATGCAGCTCTGAGTCCAACGCAGTACCAGAGAACTGCTGGAACAGGAGGGGAATGAGGAAGGAGAGCCACAATCAGGGGAGGTAGGAGGAACAGAGGAGCAAACTAGATGGCAGCCACTTATGGGGCGCTCCATGGAGCCTCTGAAGGGGTCTTAGGGAGCCCCAGGTTCCCTAGGAGCACTATGAGAACCTCTGCATTACAACATTCTCTTGATATTCATCTCCCAACTTAATGGTTTGGTATCAAACCGCTGAACCATAAGCTGTCGATCGAAAGGTCGGCAGTTCGAGTCCCGCAATGGGGTGAGTGCTTGTTGCTTGGCCAGCTCCTGCCAACCTAGCAGTTCCAAAACATGTCAATGCGAGTAGATAAATAGGTACCGCTTGCGGGAAGGTAAACAGCGCTCCGTGTTCCAGCCGCATGCTACGCACTGCGGCAAGGAGAGTCATGCCGGCCACATGACCACAGAGGCGTCTCTGGACAATGCTGGCTCTTCGGATTTGAAATGGGGATGAGCACCACACCCTAGAGTCGGACACGACTGGACTTAATTGTCAGGGGTCACCTTTACCTTTATCCCTCAAATTTAGGAAGTGAAATTTGAAAATGTCAAACATTCAAAAGGTAGAATCTGAACTTTGAAAATGTTGAATGCCTGAACAACTTTAGGCCATATTCTCATGGTATATCCAGAATGAGTCAATGCCTGTATCCAGAATGAGTCAATGCCTGAGCATTAGCTGAGTTCTCTCTGCTTTTGAGAAAATCCAAAGGGTCTGGATGAAACATCAAGCCAAGAAGAAAAAGGACTTTGCTTTTTACCACTTTGTCTGCCTTGGAGAGTCCGCTTGGATCGCCCGCTTTCTATACCGGTAGGATCAAAGCTACAGGAATCTCAACGGACTAGTGTAAGAACTCGCTTTATTTCTTCTATTTAAAGAGCTGATTTCACATGGCGAAAAAACCCATAAATATCGTTTCTCTGTGCATAGCAACGTGCCATGAAAATCTACACATGTATTTAAGTTTCATTCTTTCCCAAGGGTGCAAGGCTTTGAATGGCCTGGAAGGCCTGCACTCACGTCCTCCACCACAGAGATGACATGCTAGAGAGACTCTGCAAGGTCCAGCCTCCTTGCAGGCCTTGCTGACGTCTCGAGCACGTCGTCTCTATGGTGGAGGAATCAAGTGCAGGCCTTCCAGGTCTTGCATTGCCTTGAACCCTTGGGAAAGAATGAAGCTTAAATCAGTCAAAGTAAGTGCTGGCGAGGTCGTGGGGGATGCTGGGGGGGGGGGTGTCGCACCACAGGTTGGGAAAATAAGACCTCCCTGAAAATAAGACCTATTGCATTTTTGGAGCCAAAATTAATATAAGACACTGTGTCATATTCGGGGAAACATGGTAACACAAGCTTCATGACCACAACCTTATACCTACTCACCTGAGTAAGGTCCTATCCACACTTACCTAAGAGGAGCCCCATTAATTTACTTCTAAGTAAGAGACTTACTTCTACGTAGACATGCATAGGATTGGGCATCAAGTCCAATTGATTACAGAAGGACTTCCTTCCAATATTTGGATTTTCAGAAGGCGTTTGTGTGATGTCACCACGGAAGCCACGCCCCCCTGGTGATGTCACACGGCCTGCGACAGGCTGCAAACAAGCCCAGGTGTGGGTAGGAGGGCTGAAAACACCTCCTCTAGCCCCAGGAAGCCTAGGCAGTGGTGCTGCGAGGCTCGCCACCGCTGCCGAGGGTAGCGAAAAGGAGAAAAAAGCTGTGTGCAAAGGAGCCACTGCCACCACTGCCGGAGCCACCGGTGGGGCAGTGGGGGTTAGTTTGATGCCCCCCTTTCCTGCAGTCCAGGGAGCCTTGTCCCAATGCTTAGTGGGACGGATAGCTCAACATCGACACCTTATCCATGCTTAGAAGAGCTAACTTTGGATGAGTGTTAAGAACAGGTAAGTTTTAGGAACATCAGCTTTATTTAGGCTTACCATATTTTTTCACCCCTAAACAGGGACAACCCACGAACACAATTAATTAGTTTGGAGCGGCGAGAGTGGATGAGCTGGATGAGCACAGCGCAGCCCGGCTGGCGGAGGAGCAGCAGCGCGGCGGCGATGACAGCGGCGACGGGATAAGGTAATTCAATTTTATTTCTTATTTACTTTAATGATAAAATAAATAAATAATGAAAAAATTTTGGGCGCACCCCCTTCATTTTTAAAAAAATTAATAGATTTTTGATTTTTTTAAGAATTAATTTATTAATTAATTGGTTGATGCTGTTTGTGTTGCATACCATGCCTTACAAAGAATCTTTACTGAATGCCTCCTTGAACATAATCTTTAACTTTCTTTAATAAACAAATATCTTTTCCAGGCTTGTGTGTCTGTGGTTAAGTACAAGGGAACAATTCTACCCGGCCTGCCTTACTGCTTGGTTCATGACTACCAGTGTTACTAGTGTTTTAAGTTTTAGGTTTTAAGACTTTGTGGCTTGAGCCTGGCTCTGCAATTGGAAGGAGAGGCCAGCCTTGCAAGCACTGAGACTTGGCCCATTGACCCCAGCCTTCCCTGGAGGTGTGGACTGATTTAACAGGTTGGTGGCTGCTGATTCTACCCTTGGGTTGGTGCCCAAGCCGAGGATAGTCAGTTCTCCCGGTTAGCAGTCCTGTTGGAACTAATCAGGTGGCTCTGAGTCAGTAAACTGGTACTAAATGATTTAGTGTGATTGGCAGGAACTTAGGGTTCCTTTCTGTGATGTAGTTGTTCCCTGAGATGTGAACTTTGGCTAGTACATTTTCCTGGCATTAACCCTGGATCTACTTCTCTTGAAGTTGCTGCTTCTGAAGAGGTTATTTACAGCCAGTAAACAGCCACTTAGTACACTGTGTTAAGAGTTACATGCCCTGTTTCGAGTGTAGACATCTTAACAGGCCAGGCAGGTGAGAAAACCCTGAAGGCTGAGGCCGCCTTTGTGCTCTGGTGGGCTGAAGGTGACCAGGGCGATGCTTGAGCGGGAGGCCTGCGCACCAACGGGGAAACCCGGCCGGCGGGTCTGGCTTGATCACACGACCACCTTGCAGCATGGCAGAGTCCCGGCCTGAGCCCGGAACGGGCAGGCAGGGGAGGCAGAGTCTGGCCTGTCATACTGCAAGGAAAATGGCCTCCGCCTCCCCATATATCTGGATTTTCAGAAGGGGTTTGACACGGTCCCTCAAGAAAGGATCCTGAGAAAACTCCACAGTCAGGGAATAAGAGGGCAGGTCCTCTTGTGGATTAGGAACTGGTTGAAGACCAGGAAACAGCGAGTGGGAGTCAATGGGCAATTTTCACAATGGCGAGAGGTGAAAAGCGGTGTGCCCCAAGGATCGGTCTTGGGACCGGTGCTTTTCACCTTGTTCATAAATGACCTGGAGTTGGGGATAGGCAGTGAGGTGGCCAAGTTTGCAGATGACACTAAACTTTTCCGGGTGGTGAAGACCAGCAGGGATTGTGAAGAGCTCCAGCAGGATCTCTCCAAACTGGGAGAATGGGCAGCAAAATGGCAGATGTGCTTCAATGTAAGTAAGAGTAAAGTGATGCACATTGGGGCAAGAAATCAAAACTTCACAAACACGCTAATGGGTTCTGAGCTGTCTGTGACGGATCAGGAGAGAGATCTTTGGGTACTGGTGGACAGGTCGATGAAAGTGTCGACCCAGTGTGCAGCGGCTGTTATGCCATTGTTATGCCGATATTATTGTGCCATTGTACAAATCGATGGTAAGGCCGCATCTGGAGTATTGCGTCTAGTTCTGGTCGTCGCATCTCAAAAAGAATATAGTGGAACTGGAAAAGGTGCAGAAGAGAGCAACCAAAATGATTAGTGGGCTGGGGCATCTCCCTTATGAGGAAAGGCTACAGCGTTGGGGCTCTTCAGTCTAGAAAAAAGGTGGTTGAGGGGGGACATGATTGAGACAAATAAAATTATGCATGAGATGGAGAGAGTGGATAGAGAGAAGTTCTTTTCCCTCTCGCACAATACTAGAACTAGGGGACATCCACTCAAATTGAGTGGAGGGAGTATTAAAACAGACAAAAGAAAATATTTCTTTATCCAGCGTGTAATTCATCTGTGGAACTGTGGTGATGGCACCTGGCCTGGATGTCTTTAAAAGGGGATTGGACAGATTTATGGAGGAAACGTCCATCACAGCTTACAAGCCATGATGGAGATAAGCAACTTCCTGGTTGGATGCGCAAAACCTGGACAGCTAACTCAGCTGCTGGGAAGCAGAGCTAATTAGTACAAGGCTGAGAGCAGGAGCCGTTGTCTCGGAGCAGGGGCATAGCCAGGTGCCCCCCTACTGGTGGCGGCAAGCCACGATGATGCTCCAGGGAGGCCACGCCCCCACTGTGTGACGTCACTACGGAAGCCACGCCACGTGGTGACATCGCGCAGCCTGCGACAGGCTGCAAATGAGCCCAGGGGCAGGTAGGAGGGCCGAAAACGCCTCCCCTGACCCCAGGAAGCCTCGGCAACGGTGCTGCGAGGCTCGCCACCGCTGCCGAGGGTAGCGAAAAGGAGAAAAAAGCTGCATGCAAAGGAGCCACTGCCACCTCCGCCGGAGCCGCCGGTGGGACAGTGGGGGTGAATTTGATGCCCCCCTTGCCTGCAGCCCAGGGGCGGTCCACCCCCGTCCGCCCCCCATTCCTACACCACTGTCTCAGAGTGATACGTCTGGCCAGTTCTCATTTCGTGCTGGTGGATCCTGGTACTCATCAAGGACATCTTAATTGCAAACTATTTGCACCTGTGGTTTCTAGATGGAGGGGAACCTGGAGTGACCATTACGTAAGGGCCTAGAAGTTCTGGTTAGTCCAAGCCTCTGATTGGCGATTCCCCAGTCATCAGGTATAAGAGCTGCTACGTTTGCCTAGTGATTGTTCTCTTTTTGGGAAGCTGATGCTGAGATGGAGCCTTGTCCCTGTGCTTGGTGGGACGGATAGCTCAACATCGACACCTTATCCATGCTTAGAAGAGCTAACTTTGGAGGAGTGTTAGGAACCAGTAAGTTTTAGGAACATTAGGTTTATTTAGGCTTACCATATTTTTTCACCCCTAAACAGGAACAACCTACGAATTAATTAGCTTGGAGCGGCGAGTGTGGACGAGCTGGATGAGCACAGCGCGGCCCGGCTGGTGGAGGAGCAGCAGCGTGGCGGCAATGATAGCGGCGACGGGATAAGGTAAGTCAATTTAATTTCTTATTTATTTTAATGTAAAAATAAATAAATAATGAAAAATTCGGGCACACCCGCTTCATTTAAAAAAAATTAATAGATTTTTGAATTTTTAAAAAATTAATTGATTAATTAATTGTGGGGGTGGTGTCCCGGTTTAAGGGGGGGAATATGGTAAGCCTACTTATGCTTGCCATGCTGTAACCCGCTGAGATGGAGCCTTGTCCCTGACTCCAGGGAGGACATGGCAGGCTGACAACTCCGACGATCGCTCCGTATTGACGGAGTATATTTGATAGACTTTATTACTCTACCCCTGGATTGAAAGGGAGTACGAAGAGATAAACCACATTTCTTTGAATCGCCCCCATTCTGACACTTCAAGGCAAAGGCTCTGAAGTTTTGGGTCGGTCGGCAAGAAAGAAGGATAACAACAAGCTCAAGCCACAGATGAAGCGTAAGCCAAGCCACCTCCCACACGCTTTGCTTTACTTAGGCAAGAGGCGTAGAAATGATTTATGAACTGAAGAAATTAGCCGAAATAAGAGCTAACGTAAAAAATAATTAATACGTTGCGAAAAGACGAAGTGTATGTTCGAAAGTGAAAGTTCTAAAGTGGAGAGTTTTATCTATTTTTTTCTGTACTTATTGAAGATTAAAGCAGTAAGAGAAGGAGAAGGAAAGATATGACGAAGTTTTTTTAAATAGACTGTTCCGGCGAGAGAAAATTGTTTGGGATTTGTGTGTGTGTTTATTCCCTTCTACATATTGTTGACATTCTTGCAATACCTAAAAGAACATGAGCCCTTCTGTGTCAGAGTTCATGGACTTTGGCAATTAATTTTTCTGTTTCACGTCAGCGACTACAGAAGTTTTTTTTTTTTTAATGTTACCTCTTTTTTTAAGAGAAGGAGAGATTGGCACCTGGTGAAAAAGTTGCAACATGACTACACAATTAGAGTATTGTTTTAAAAAATGGGAAAAGAGATTTGATGCAAAAATGGGGATTTTGCAGGAAGAATTTCAGAACATGAAAGTACAACTGAAACAACAAATGTACAAGATAGGTAAAGTGGTGAAGGAAAAGGACGAACTGCAAGGAATAAAGGGTACGATGGAAGTACAGGAAGATAAAGAGAAAGATAATGATAAAGAGAAAAAGATTGCAGCAGAGGAAGTAACAAGAGTTAAACCAAGACTTGAGAAGCAGAATACTTTACTAAAAGATATTTCGTTAAGAATTATACAGAAAAAGAAGAGTTATATATTTTTTGTGGAGTACTGAAGAAAAAGAAGATTGCCTTTCGGGGGAGGAACTTAGAAGACGTGAATAATCCTGTGGATAAAAATTGTAAAGTGGATACAATTCAAAAAACAAGGGACTTTCGGGAACGATTTAAGGATGAAGAAGAGGAAGACGAAGAAGAAGAAGAGGAAGAAGAGGAAGAAGGAGGAGAAGGAGGAGGAGGGGGAGGGATGGAAGGTGTAATGTCAAAATTAAAAAGGGATTGTAATTTTTGTGGGGAATATTACTGGAGTTAATGTTATATAAAAGAAAAATGTCTTATTATTTAAAGAAATAAGATACGACTTGTTTTTAAGAAACTCATATAAAGAGTAATGGAACATTTTTGAAAAACTTCAGGTTTTGTTTTTTTTTAACAAATTTGAAGAAGAAAAATGGGGGTGACAATAAATTTAAAATATTTTAAGTGTAAATTAAGACTTTTAGATGGTAAAGGAAAAGTTAGTTAACCCCTTTGTGAATAAAAGAAAAATAATGTTTTATTATTTGAAAAGACTTAAATAAGATGTGTGATTTGTTTTCAAGAATTTTATATAAAAAGGGGATATAGAATTTATTTTTTTAGATAGAAAAATTTGGAAGGGTTTTTATTTTAATAAATTTGGAGTAAAATGGGGTGGCTTTATATATTAAAGTATTTGAAGTGGGAAATAAGAATTTTAGACAATAAAGGAAAAGTTAGTTAATCTTTTTGTGAATAATTGGAAACCACTTATAGATTCCTTAAGAGAGAGAGAGAGAGAGAGAGAGAGAGAGAGAGAGAGAGAGAGAGAGAGAGAGAGAGAGAGAGAAGAAGAAGTGATGAAATGTGGATTAGAGATATAGGCTTAGTTAGATATTATAAGTAGAAAATAAATAATAGTATACAGTTGGATTTATTGCTTTGCGCTTCCTGTAATCTTTCGTAATATGTTGTATTGTTTTGTTTTATTGTTTTGTTTTGTTTAGTAGTTTACTAATAAAAATTAAATATATATTGGAGATGGAGCCTTGTTCCTATGCTTGTTGGGATGTATAGCTCAACATCGACACCTTATCCATGCTTAGAAGAGCTAACTTTGGAGGAGTGTTAGGAACCAGTAAGTGTTAGGAACATATTAGCTTTACTGGTTGATGCTGTTTGTGTTGCATACCATGCCTTACAAAGAATCTTTACTGAATGCCTTCTGAATGTAATCTTTAATTTTCTTTAATAAACAAACATCTTTTCCAGGCTTGTGTGTCTGTGGTTAAGTACAAGGGAACGGAATTCTACCCGGCCTGCCTGACTGCTAGGTTCATGACTACCAGTGTTACTAGTGTTTTAAGTTTTAAGACTCTGAGGCTTGAGCCTGGCTCTGCAATTGGAAGGAGAGGCCAGCCTTGCAAGCACTGAGACTTGGCCCATTGACGCCAGCCTTCCCTGGAGCTGTGGACTGGTGTAACAGGTTGGTGGCTGCTGATTCTACCCTTGGGTTGGTACCCAAGCCAAGAATAGTCAGTTCTCCCGGTTAGCAGTCCTGTTGGAACTAATCAGGTGGCTCTGAGTCAGTAAAGTGGTACTTATTTATTTGGTGTGATTGGCAGGAACTCAGGGTTCCTTTCCGTGAAGTTTTTGTTCCCCGAGATGTACTTTGGCTAGTACATTTTCCTGGCATTAACCCTGGATCTACTTCTCTTGAAGTTGCTGCTTCTGAAGAGGTGATTCACAGCCAGTAAACAGCCACTTAGTACAATGTAGGGCTACATGCCCTGTTTCGAGTGTAGACATCTTAACAGGCCAGGCAGGTGAGAAAACCCTGAAGGCTGAGACCGCCTTGGTGCTCTGGTGGGCTGAAGGTGACCAGGGCGATGCTTGAGCGGGAGGCCTGCGCACCAACGGGGAAAACCGGCTGGCGGGTCTGGCTTGATCACACAACCACCTTGCAGCATGGCAGAGTCCCTGCCTGAGCCCGGACCGGGCAGGCAGGGGAGGCAGAGTCTGGCCTGTCATACTGCAAGGAAAATGGCCTCCGCCTCCCCTCGGATTGTGCACAGGCTCCACCCAGGGGACTGCTGCATGCCAGGTTGGTTAATAACAAAATCTTCCTAATCCGGGATTTAATCCTGGAGGTGGGTGCCAACTTGGCATGTATCACGGGGACCTGGTTGGATGCGGCTGGTGACATGAGCCTTTCCCAGCTATGTATTTTCACTGTTGTAAAATTATGTATTTTAACTGAGGGACCGACCAAGGGCAAGATGGATGGATGATATTCTGGAGGGGATGGACTCGACCTTGGGGGAGCTGGGGGTGGTGACAGCCGACAGTCAGGCTGGTCCATGAAGTCACGAAGAGTCGGAAGCGTCTGAACGAATCCACAACAACAAACTTCCTTCTGTGTTGTGCTTTGTCCCCTTGTATTCTGAAATGAACTGCAGTCTACTAGTGAACTTGCATCTGGGTGGGATTTCCTCTGGGGGAAGGGAAGGAGGGTAGATGACTTCCATTTGTTGCAGGACATGTAGATTGGCCTTCCCAGGGCCAGACGTTGGTGTTAGCATATCTTTGTGGATTTGTCTTCTTGCTGCCAGACTGTACCTGTGTTGTGCTCTGGGTGGGATTTCCTCCCTCAATCAAGTGCTCTCCTGCTGCCTCTCACCGCGCAAGGACCTGGCCGCGCCTGTCCTGGGTCCGAGAGCGTCGTCGAGGGCAGGGGGCTAGCCGTCTAGCACTGTTGGGTAGAGTCGTCGGTGAAAAAGGAAGGATCGGAGGACGGCGAGAGAGGCAGTGTTACCAAAATTGCATTTGTTATTATGGGGAAGAGCTTTAAATATGGCAGTTTGGAATGTTCAGGGATCTTTTGACCAACTATACCAGAGTCCAGCCACAGAATTTCTTTTACATAATTTGGAGGACACACATGATTTGCTTTCCAAAATTTACTAGATAGTTCAGTCATACATACTTACACAAAACCAACCACACCCAATATACTGAGCTAAGATAGAATGGTACAGAGTCTGCAACGATTTGAGAGTTATGGGATTTTCAGCCATGTAAAGTTGAAATGAAGAAATAAAGTTCTTACTGAAACCAGTGGTCTGTAGAAATTTCTTGAGACGAGGTAGCAGCGTTCACAGTAGCCCTGTGAGCGTTAGTGTCTTCAGGATTATAACTTCAAACTGACGTTTCAACCCTTGCTTGGGTTTTCTTCAGAGCAATAACACCTGCTCTGGTTTCCCATCCTAAGTAGAGCAGGACCTTACACAGCAGTAAAGGTTACTCCGGTCAGCACAATGGAATGCTTCTGGATGCAATCAATTAAGTAATTAGCCTTCCCCCTGCTTCCTGCAGCAATGTTGATTTAAACCTGCTAAGCACATTGCCAGGCACAGACCATCCACCAGCTGAGACTGGTGTTATTGCTCTGAAGAAAACCCAAGCGAGGGTTGAAACGTCAGTTTGAAGTTATTGGGGGGTAATACTCACCCGTTCCTGAAGAGGAGTTGTCCTTGGCAGCAGTGATGGGGGGGGGGGAAGAGAGAGAGAGAGAAGAGAAGGGGGTAGTGGTGGCTAGGGCTCCAACCAGCAGAGCATTAGCAGAGGAGGAAGACTGAGGCACAAGGAAGCAAGGCAACAAGAGGGGGGGTTGGTGCAAGCGGGCACACAGAGAAGAAGAGTTCAGGAAGCAAGGGTTGACAGAGAGCAAACTGGCATCCAGCCTTTTTATGAATATCTTATGCAAGGAGGAGGGGGTTACTACGCTGAAAAAGGAAGTTGCCTTATTTCGGCTGTACTGGCAGTACAGCTTTTTTGTGGGGGTGAAGACAAAAACACTGGGGGAAGGGAAGGAGGGTAGATAACTTCCATTTGTTGCAGGACATGTAGACTGGCATTCCCAGGGCCAGACGTTGGTGTTAGCATATCTTTGTGGATTTGTCTTCTTCCTGCCAGACTGTGTTGTGAGGAGAAACCCCCCCCCATATATTTTTATGTCCTCCGTCATGACCCCCGGAACCTATTGCTTTTTACCCCATCCAAATCGGTCCAGGAATCACGAAGATACAGCCCTTTTTGTCAAACCACACTTTAAATTTGGCTTTTCTCCGCTTTTCCCTGCATTTGACAGCGGACACGCGTCTCTCAGGGCAAAAGTTCACTGACACGCGTCCGCCACGAGCCTCCGAGACCCCCAGAGAAGCAGCAGCAGCAGCAACAGTTCACTCTGTGTCTGTCTAATCCTATTAAAAACCTCTTAAACTCACTGGACCGTAAAATCCTATTTCATGCTTCACCGAGTTCTGGGCGTACAGCCAACTCCGGGAGACCGGCGTGTGCTGCTCGTTGAGAGCAACGGGGAAAGCCCTTTTACCTTATTTAACCCCTGCATCTGACAGCTCGCTCTTTCTCTTAAAGCTACAGCATTTTATTTCAGCAAAAGTGGGTTTTTCAGGCATTTGTGGCTGTTTTAGGGGTCCCTTGGGAAGTTATGTGTCCGGAACCTTACTAAGGTCCACGGGGCTTCTTCTAGGAAGGGGACCCACACAGAATGGTCCCGATCCTGACACTTGGCTAGGGTCTGCCCAGGCTCAGTGAGCAAGCTCCTGGGAGCAGTACAATGGATTTGCAGCCGGTAAAAACCTCCGTTCGAGTCGGAGGATCCTCATTGGGCAATCGAGGAGGCTTTGGGAATGATGGGGGTTCAAGTCCCTCTACCCACCTTCGGCGAGATGACAAGAGGTTGAACGTAGTGAGCCCCGGGGGGGGGGCTCCTCCTGCCATAGATCCGTACTGCAGGGAGTGGGGAGAAGCCATTTTACAAACACATAACCTATGCAAACCACCATTGCCCCCATTCTGTGTTGCTCTCAGATGGCTTCCTTCTACCTGGGAGGCTAGCTGGGGGGAAGGGGACCCATGGAAACTCCTGAACAGCCAGGAAGGCTTGGATTGCCCCATTTCCTGATCTCAAAAACGTATCGCTTGAATGACTTCTTTCTCCAGCAGTTCTCACGCCCCTCTTTCTGCTGCCTATCAATCACATGTATGCCTCCCATTACCATTTCCTTGAGCCCAGCCTGTCTCTCTGTGCATGCTCTGATTCCATCTCCCCACCCATTGCCCCTCCAGCTGCCTGGTCTGTCATGCAAATTCCTTGGAACTCTTCACACTGCTCCTTCCCTGGCTTGCTATAATTGATTCACATGCTAATCTAATCACTTGCCCTGCTCTTCCTGACTAACAGCATGGACTCAGACTCCCCCAATTGTATACCTGGTGCCAGGGGAGACAGGGACCTATTGTATTAGCACTTTTGCCTATCAATTTGGAAATTCAATCTTTTGTGTCAACAAGTTGCACAAAAGACCCCATTCATCCGATTCCGGAACACCTCACTCACCCAGGATGGGGACCTAATCCCATTACCCCAGCCTCCCAGCACCCTTGCCCCTCTTCCCATTGGCTACCAGTTCTC
Organism: Plestiodon gilberti rubricaudatus; assembly: GCA_026170595.1. Classification (NCBI taxonomy): domain Eukaryota; kingdom Metazoa; phylum Chordata; class Lepidosauria; order Squamata; family Scincidae; genus Plestiodon; species Plestiodon gilberti. The sequence continues at coordinate 5,598,797 of JANXHW010000006.1, forward strand.
ATCCCCATTGGCCCCAGTTAACACAAAGCACAACACTTCTCATTGGTTCTTTTAATAAAGTTTGTCTTTTATTGGTTAACTATTTCACATCTGCTGCTGCTGTTTTCATTGGTTCAAAGTTTCAATCCCCCACCTGATTGGCTGTATCAACGTGCAACTTCTTGGATCCGTTCCCCTGTTGGTCCACCTTTATTATGTATTTTCTGCAAACAATGTATTCCATGGTTCTGTATGTAAATAATGAAATGCATAAAAACTCCTGTATTAATCATATATGTTACACTTTCTGTCTTACGATTGTGTCCTCGCTAGCTGAGTAAAGGTCCTTTCTTTTACAACGTTGGTTTTTGAGCTCTTTTTGGCGCCTCTGCACAGTGCAGACTTTTTCTTCCTTTTCTTTTTGCTTTTCTCTTTTGGGTACCCGCTCCCGCCTCTGGGTCAGGTGCCTGCTCACCGAATCTCCCGAGCTGAAATCACTAGCACCCTTGGGTGCTCACAACAACTGTACTTTGCAAGTCTTTAGGGCTATGTCCGTGCCGTGGAGAGGGGGAAGGAATCTGCCTACATGCTTGGGAGCATTTTGGTTCATTGAACTGATGGTGCTGGTCAGATTCTTCCCTCATGGCCTGGCTGGGGAAAATCTTTTACAGCATGGCTTCACACACCCAGGTTTGGCGCAGGAACACAAACCACACAACGTGTGGCGGGGCCCTCGCGTTGCGTCATAATACAGTCTGGTCTGGCACATGTTCCATTCTTGCCCACAACTCATCGGCATCAAACGTATTTTAAAAGTCTCTTGGCAACATTCTCATTTTAAAAGGTCCTGGGGCAACAGCAGAGAGTTGCAGCCTTGGAGCAGGTCTGCTGTGAGACACTGGAGTGGAAGGTCCTGGGGGAGAGAAGGAGCAAAGGCAGCCCCCCCGGGGCTGAGCCTGGTCTGCCCCCCCCCGCACCTGGGAGGGAGACCCACGGATGCACTGGCAGCACAGAGTCCTGTTGAAGGTAGGGTCTCCCCCTCCCTCTGGGATCCTGTTCCTGTGTCCCACCCCCAGGATGTTGCCAGCTTCCCTCCACACCTGCCCTGTTCAGCCCTCTGTTATTACCAGCCTGGGGTCAGGGTGGGTGGGTTCTAGACCCCCCCCCAGCAGTCTCAGTACGCAGGCTGCTCATCCTGAAGGGCATCCAGCACTTGCCTCTCATTTCCTTCAGGCTCCATCACTCTATGAAATGAGTCTGGAGAACTCCAACCCTCGCTGCTGAAGACCTGGGTCTTGTTGGGAGCTCCCGAGAAACGAGCTTTTGATTCAGATTCAAAGACAACATTCACAGCAGCTCTTGTGATCTCATATGTAGAAAACCCCACCAGTGTTGGGGCCAAAGAACAGGTTTTCTTGCTGAGCAGATCACATTTCATATCAGACCTTTGCTTTGTGCCAGATAAAAGCTGAATAACAGCACGGTATGTGATTTGGTTTGTGGGTGTCGTCCACAGGGAAGGCAAGTCAGTGCCAACAAAGGGAGCCAGCGATGTTCCCGTTAGGTGTCTGTCTGTCCTCCTGGCTACGTGGCCTTATGAAACATTTTGACTGCAGAAACCAGCTATATCCAGGATGCTTTTGGCATCGTCTTCCCAGACGGTCTGGGTGGCACAGCGTTGGAGGAGCTTCCTGGCCAATTCCCACCCCGAACTCCGCAGGAACACGATATAAGCAGGCCTGGCTGCTGCGTATTGACAACCCTGTGGTATCCCACCATGCTGTCCAGCATCGTCCTCCTGCTTGTGGGGCTCCTCGCTCCTGGGCTCAGCCTGCCGTTTCCTCCTGGCCTGCAAGATACAGGTAAGTGCAGCTCTGCATCCTCCTCCTGTGTGCCTCATGTCCAGGTCCTTTTTCAATCTTAGGGCCAACTGCAGATTTTAGGGCAGGAGGTCTGGCTCAGTTGGTAGAGCTGCAACCTCGTGTGCTTGATGATCAAGGTCGTCAGTTCAAGATGCCCATTATTATTATTATTATTATTATTATTATTATTATTATTATTATTATTATTATTATTATTATTATTATACCATCATTCTACGAATGACAGTCCACAAATGCCCAGAAGGCCTTCTTGTGTCTGTCTGGTATCTTCACCAGATGACAGGATGCTCCCCATCCATCACGACCTGCCCTCCTTCCATCCCCTTGAAGAGGAAACTAGGCTAGGCTTGAATTCCTCCCTTTGACATCTGGTTCTCCTTGTGGAGGGGCAATTTTTGCATGGAGGAGTAAGTAGCCACGAGTCCCCTCCCACAATGGATTGTTTTGCTTCGATTGAAAGGTCGGCAGTTCGATTCCCACGACGGGGTGAGTGCTTGTTGCTTGGCCAGCTCCTGCCAACCTAGCAGTTCCAAAGCATGTCAATGCGAGTAGATAAATAGGTACCACTTGCAGAAAGGTAAACAGCACTCCGTGTTCCAACTGCATGCTACGCGCTGCGGCAAGGAGAGTCATGCCAGCCACATGACCACGGAAGCGTCTTCGGACAACGCTGGCTCTTCAGCTTTGAAATGGAGATGAGCACCACACCCTAGAGTCGGACACGACTGGACTTAATTGTCAGGGGATACCTTTACCTTTTACCTTGTTGCTAAGCCTTCTCCTTCCATCCTGAGAACTCCAGAGACAGCACAAATAGAGGCAGGACTCGGAAATGACAGGGAGGAATATGTCGCCCCAGATTTCGTTGGAAAGGTCTTAGCAGGTGGCTGATTTTCAGACTCAGGGGCCGACACAACGCCATAGCTGGGTTTTCCCCAATTCAGATTAATTAACCTATTCAACCCCAATGAGAGCTTCGAGCAATGCCTGAAAGAAAAGTGTTTTTTTTAAAAAGGGCTTCCCCCAATTTTTCTGGGTTTTTTTGTGGAAATTAGAGCAGTGAAACTGATTTTTTTCAGAATGTTGGGGTCACCCCACTGCCCCCCCAAAGAGCAAAGATCACTGTTCTTAGTGAAAATGAGATGTAGGAATTGGTTGCGGGGTACCCCCTCCTCACTGAAATTAGAAATGAAACTTTGGCTTTTTTTTTCATGGCCAGGGCCCTGGCTTTTGAATCCACTTTGTTTTGAGCACCTCAGGTACAAGTGATCAGGTGTACACAGCTGTAAGCAGGAGCAACACCAGGCATTGCTGAAAGCACTCATTGGGGTTATATGGGTAACAGAATAGACCTAATACAGTCATTTTCATCATATTGCATCATTTCCTATAATTTGTGGGTGGATTTCTGGCTTTTTTCTCATGGCCAGGGCCCTGGCTTTTGAATCCACTTTGTCTCCAGTACCTCAGGTGAAGGTGATCAGTTTTACAGAGCTGTAAGCAGGAGCAACACAAGGCGTTGCTCAAAACACTCAAGGCGTTGCTCAAACAATTCATTGTTCCTTAGAGGGTAATCAAATGCTGTTCCTGTAAGTTGGCTGTTTGTTTCTGGGTTTTTCTATTCCCCCCTCAGGCTGAGCCTAGTTTATGTTGAGGGCAGGGGGTGACGTTTGGGGTACTCAGAATTATGTCTCTAGCCTCAACTGAGTGTTTGCAGGGGCCTGCCAGGTAGCTGGCATTATATACTGATTTTTAGCTGCATTTTGCAGGAGCTGGATTTAGTTGCTTATTTCTGGGGGGAGGGTCTTCCCCCCACGTCAGGCTGAGCCTATCAGGTCAAGGGTGAAGTTTGGGGTACTCAAAATTATTTCTCCAGCCTCAACTGAGTGTTTGCATGGACCTGGCAGGTGGCTGGCATTATATACTGATTTTTAGCTGCATTTTGCAGGAGCTGGATTTAGTTGCTTATTTCTGGAATTTTTTCTCCCCCAACCCTCAGTTGCAGGGGTGAAGTTTGGGGTACTCACAGTTCTGTCTGCAGCTACTGCAAGGTGCCTGTTGCTTTTGAGCTATAAACACAGAGTTTGCAGAGATCTCATTGTAAATCATATTATTTTTCCACTGATGATCCTTCCACTAAGAAGTGCATTCAAAGGTCAGGAAATAGCCTGCAGCTAAATGGGGGACAGGTGGCTCTCTGTATAACAAGAGGTATTACGTTTGATGGGTGAGCCATTCAAAGGTCTCTCCTTTTAAAAAGCAAGAACAGGGACAATCTTGCAAAAACTAACTCTAAGAGCGATTAAAAAAAACTCCTGCAGTAAGGGACTTGTAACTTGAGGTGCACTGTGCTTGGACATCCACCTACACAAGCCTGAAGCACAGAAGCTGTGTGTACAACACATCTATGGTTGTTTGAGCGTTTTTGTGCTGAACTCACAACTAAAGCTGCAGCACTTACAGGGTTTAAATGGTCATAAAAATAACACTTGCACTCAGGGACTTGTAACTTGGGGTACACTGTGCTTGGAGTCCCCCCTACACAACCTTAAAGCACAGAAGCTGTGTGCACAACACACCTATGTGTTTGTTTGAGATCTTGTGTTGTCAATGTCTTCTGCAAGGGGAAGTCTTGCCTCACAAACCTGTTAGAATTTTTTGAAAAGGTCAACAGGCATGTGGATGCGAGCGAACCCGTGGATATTATATATCTGGATTTTCAGAAGGCGTTTGACACGGTCCCTCATGAAAGGCTCCTGAGAAAACTCCACAGTCAGGGAATAAGAGGGCAGGTCCTCTTGTGGATTAGGAACTGGTTGAAGACCAGGAAACAGCGAGTGGGAGTCAATGGGCAATTTTCACAATGGCGAGAGGTGAAAAGCGGTGTGCCCCAAGGATCGGTCTTGGGACCGGTGCTTTTCAACTTATTCATAAATTACCTGGAGTCGGGGATAGGCAGTGAGGTGGCCAAGTTTGCAGATGACACTAAACATTTCCGGGTGGTGAAGACTAGCAGGGATTGTGAAGAGCTCCAGAAGGATCTCTCCAAACTGGGAGAATGGGCAGCAAAATGGCAGATGCGCTTCAATGTAAGTAAGTGCAAAGTGATGCACATTGGGGCAAGAAACCAAAATTTCACATATAAGCTAATGGGTTCTGAGTTGTCTGTGACGGATGAAGAGAGAGATCTTGGGGTGCTGGTGGACAGGTCGATGAAAGTGTCGACCCAGTGTGTGGCGGCTGTGAAGAAGGCCAATTCCATGCTCGGGATCATTAAAAAAGGGATTGAGAATAAAACGGCCAATATCATTATGCCTTTGTACAAATCGATGGTAAGGCCACATCTGGAGTATTGTGTCCAGTTCTGGTCACCACACCTCAAAAAGGATATAGTTGAATTGGAAAAGGTGCAGAAAAGCGCGACCAGAATGATTCGTGGGCTGGAGCACCTCCCTTATGAGGAAAGGCTACAGCGTCTGGGGCTTTTCAGCCTAGAAAAAAGGCGCCTGAGGGGGGACATGATTGAGACTTATAAAATTATGCATGGGATGGAGAGCGTGGATAGAGGGAAATTCTTCTCCCTCTCGCACAACACCAGAACCAGGGGACATGTACTAAAATTGAGTGGAGGGAGAGTTAGAACAGACAAAAGAAAATATTTCTTTACCCAGCGTGTAATTCATCTGTGGAACTCCTTGCCACAGGATGTGGTGATGGCATCTGGCCTAGATGCCTTTAAAAGGGGTTTGGACAGATTCATGGAGGAAAAGACCATCACAGGTTACAAGCCATAAGCAACCTCCTGGTTTTTAGAAGTGGGTTTTCTCTGTGCCAGGTGCATGGGAGTGGCAACGGGAAACAGGTTATCTTGTTGTCTTGTGCTCCCTGAGGCATCTGGTGGGGCCACTGTGTGACACAGGAAGCTGGACTAGATGGGCTTTTGGCCTGATCCAGCAGGGCTCTTCTTATGTTCTTATGTCAGGTCTATGCTTTACATAGGAATGAATGGTAACTGTCCCTTTAAACCCCAATGAGTGGTTGATGCCTTAAAACCCAATGAGTGGTGAATGCAACGCCTATTCTACAGGTATATTTTATTTTATTTTATTTATAGAATTTATTCCCCGCCTTTCTCCCACAAGGGCAACCAGGGCGGCTTACAATAAAATCATTAAAATACATATATACATTTAAAATCAAGAATTAAAACAATTAAAACAAACAACCCCAGTGGGTCATCCACATTTAAATTTGTTAAAAACGATTTGTTAAAAAGCCAGCCTGCCATGTCAGACATCAAATGCTGATCTAAATAAAAATGTCTTAAGGCCCTCCGAAAGGTCTCTAAGGAGGGAGCCGTTCTCAATTCCAAGGGGAGAGAATTCCACAATTGGGGCACCAATGCTGAGAAGGCCCTATTCCGCGCCGCCATCCCCCTCACTTCCGTCAATGGTGGCACGGTTAACAGGGCCCCCCCTGATGACCTCAGAGTATGGGTCGGATTATAAGGAAGGAGGTGGTCCCTCAAATACCCTGGACCCGAGCCGTATAGGGCTTTAAAAGTCAAAACCAGCACTTTGATTTGTGCCCGGAAACAAACCGGCAGCCATTGTAGCCGCTGAAGCAACGGTCCGACTGAGTTGAACCGACAGGCCCTGGCAACCACCAGGGCCACCGCGTTCTGCACTAGTTGCAGTTTCCGAACAGTCTTCAAAGGCAGCCCCACGTAGAGCGCATTGCAGTAATCTAGTCTAGATGTCACTAGGGCATGGGTCACTGTGGCCAGGTCTGCACGATCCAAGTACGGTCGCAGCTGGCGCACCAGCCGAAGCTGGGCAAAAGCCCCCCTGGCCACAGCCACCACCTGGGAATCCAGGAGCAGCTGCACTTCCAGGAGAACCCCCAAGCTGCGGACCTGCTCCTTCAGAGGGAGTACAACCCCATTCAGAGCAGGACGATGATCCAGTACCTGAGTCGTAGACTTCTTGACCAGAAGAACCTCTGTCTTATCAGGATTTAATTTCAGCTTGTTCGCCCCCATCCAGCTCCCAACTGCCTCCAGACAATGATTCAGGACATCGACTGCCCCCTTGGAGTCGGGTGGAAAGGAGAGAAAGAGCTGGGTGTCATCAGCATACTGATGATTCCCTACCCCAAACCCCCGGATGACCTCTCCCAGCGGCTTCATATAAACGATATACCATATTGTCTCAAGTATAGGACACTCCTGATTATAAGCCGCACCCTTAAAGTTTGGTGCTATTTTTTAAAGAATACATTTTTAACTTTTTTAACTTAAATATACACATTAGTAGAACAGTACAGCTTTTGTATAGGCATAGGCACCCTGTCCCTCATTGAATCTGGGCACTCTAGTATTAGTAGCCTTCCCAGGTCCAAAGGGGGACAGCGTGCCTACCTTTTAACCTTTGGAATTTGGGCAGGTGTAGCTTGTTGCACCCTTCCATGATGATGAGCTGCACCTGCCCAAATTTCAATGAACAGCACAATCCTATGCATATCTACTCAGAAGTAAGTCCCATTGCATTCAATGGGGCTTACTCCCAGGAAAGTATGCATAGGATTTCAGCCTAAAGGTAGGCACTCTGTCCCCCTTTGGATATGGTAAGCCTATGCAGGAGCTCTTGCTCTCAACTTTCAAACTGTACTCTCAACTTTTACACTGCAAGATCAATAAATATCTTAGTTTCCACAGAGTCCTGGGGTTGAAACTTAAGGGTTAATTTTTTCAAAATGCTTCCAGAGGCTGCTGAGAGATAATGATCTCTCATGGTATTCAGTCATTTAGCAAGTGATTAGGAACTGCAAGGAAAGGCTTGAAAACACAGTGCTTTGCAGTTTAAAAAAAGAGAGAGGAAAAAAGCCCCGTTTTACCTTTGAAAAGAGAGGCTTGGTTTGAAAGCGCTTTGCATAAAACACTAGGCAGAAATGCTAGACTTTGATTGTAGGGCGCACCCCCTACTTTAAAGACTTGCCTTTGGGGAGCTCAGCTGAGAGACTCTCCCTCCTCCGGGAAGTACTGGCAGTGGAGGCTTCAACTGGTCCCTCCCATGTCCTAGTCCAGAGCTTCTGCAGCCTCTGTTCACAGACCGTTCCCCCCTCCCCTCTTCCCCCTGGGTCACGCGGAGCTTCTTTCCGAATCCCTAAACGAACAGCACCCCGTGACAGCCAAGGGCACCAGGCACCTGCTGGCTTCCTCCAGCTGGTCCACAGGTTGGGCCAAGAACCTCTTAAGGATTAAAGAAGATACGGCCAGTAGACGGGGGGACTTGATAAGGTTTTTTTCAACCTCTAGGTGACAGCCATCAAGACATTAAAGTCTACACGCAATGCCCAAACCCGGAAGACTTGTCTTTGCAAAAGTCAGCCAAATTCACCTGTGTAATGAGCAAAGAGAAACTGGTAGTGAGCTGGTCGCAGGAGAATCCGGGAACCCTGACTCCTAAAACGATGGAGGTTCGAACCGAGTTCAAAGGTGCCATCAGCCAAGCGACCGCCTCTATCACAGATGGGAAAGATGGGGAGACATTTACCTGCAAAGTGGAACCTGCACAAGAATTGGCTGGTCCTGAAGGAGAGAAAACTGGATAGGGGGCTACCTGTATTAGTATTTGAATATGGTTTGATTTTAGGGTTTGATTTTAAATTACAAGCTTGGTGATACAGAAGTACAATAACAGGTATGTCTTAATATACTGTTAGCTAGGAGAAACTGCAAGTGTTGCAGGCCGATGGACAGTGAATACCAGGACGTAAGGGTGTGGCCCTTCTCAGAAGTGTCCAAAGAGTTTCCGATCGTCCAGTGGCCTGATGACAGCTTGATTGCTGATTGCTTATAGCTTTTGATATCAGAAAGGGGTTTGCCAGGGAGGTGGGGTGGAAAGTCCCGTAGTAAGTAAGCATAATGAACGTAATAAATCAGCTGTGCCTAGGTATGGGATAGGGTGGGTAATGCCGGGGATGGGGTGGATGATGCTTGGTGCCAAGGGCTATAAGTATTGTTGTATTCTGATGCTGGGGGTGCCCCGCTAATTTTTGTGACAACTCTTATGCGCATAAGAGCTTTTAATAAATTCTTTCTTGATGAGAGCACTTGGCTGTCACCTTTATTCTTTGCTATCAATTCTATCTTTTGACCACTTCTGTGCCCGAACCCAGACAGAGAGATTGTGAGTATTACTTTTGTCTCCAACAGTCCCATTTATACGGAGATGAAGAAGGAGACAGGTAAGGGGGAAACGGGGCTACTCTCTCCCCTTGGGCTGGAGGACATGTTATTCCCCAGCGGATTCCCGGGCAGGGAAGAGGATGCTAAAAAGGCCTGTTGAGACAGCACAACTGGAAACATCTGCACATTTTCATGGGCACCAAGGGCTGAGGAGGGATGGCATTGGAAGGGGTCTAGTAGGGGCATCACTGCTCGTGATTTCCACAGACACCCCACTGCTGTCTCTGGGCACAGGTCTTGGTAATGCTTTGCAACCGGCAAAGTGCGTTTCCAGCAGGCGGCAGTGGGACCCCAGAAAAGGAGTCCCGCCCCCGGAAGCAATGCCTCTGTCCGACTGCCGTCCGCTCTCCTGGCAGCCACCATCCAGCTCAGCCACGGAGCTCCTGCTCTGCCTGCCAGTCTCTTTTTCCCAACAGGGCTGGCTGGTCCGTCCGGATGGACTATTGGCCCCACTCTTGGTGTCCTGGCAGCCAAAGCCCAGTTTGCACATTCAAGCAGCCACACTGGAGGCTGTGGAACGATGGCAGCTGTGCGGAGGCTGCTGTGGGAGAGCAGCTGGGGAAGAATACCGTAGTAGAAGCGTAGTAGAACAAAAGAACATAAGAAGAGCCCTGCTGGATCAGGCCAAAAGCCCATCTAGTCCAGCTTCCTGTATCTCATCACAGTGGCCACACCAGATGCCTCAGGGAGCACAAGACAACAAGATAACCTGTCTCCCGTTGTCACTCCCTTGCACCTGGCACAGAGAAAACCCACTTCTAAAACCAGGAGGTTGCTTATGGCTTGTAACCTGTGACGGTCTTTTCCTCCATGAATCTGTCCAAACCCCTTTTAAAAGCATCTAGGCCAGGTGCCATCACCACATCCTGTGGCAAGGAGTTCCACAGATGAATTACACGCTGGGTAAAGAAATATTTTCTTTTGTCTGTTCTAACTCTCCCTCCACTCAATTTTAGTGCATGTCCCCTGGTTCTGGTGTTGTGCGAGAGGGAGAAGAATTTCCCTCTATCCACTCTCTCCATCCCATGCATAATTTTATAAGGCTCAATCATGTCTCTCCTCAGGCGCCTTTTTTCTAGACTGAAAAGACCCAGATGCTGTAGCCTTTCCTCATAAGGGAGATGCTCCAGCCCACGAATCAATCTGGTCGCTCTTTTCTGAACTTTTTCCAATTCAACTATATCCTTTTTGAGGTGTGGTGACCAGAACTGGACCCAATACTCCAGATGTGGCCTTACCATCGATTTGTACAAAGGTACATAATGATATTGGCCGTTTTGTTCTCAATCCCTTTTTTAATGATCCTGAGCATGGAATTGGCCTTCTTCACAGCCGCCGCACACTAGGTCGACACTTTCATCGACCTGTCCACCAGTACCCCAAAATCTCTCTCTTGATCCGTCACAGACAACTCAGAACCCATTAGCGTATATGTGAAATTTTGGTTTCTTGCCCCAATGTGCATCACTTTGCACTTACTTACATTGAAGCGCATCTGCCATTTTGCTGCCCATTCTCCCAGTTTGGAGAGATCCTTCTGGAGCTCTTCACAATCCCTGCTGGTTTTCACCACCCGGGAAACTTTAGTGTCATCTGCAAACTTGGCCACCTCACTGCCTATCCCCGACTCCAGGTAATTTATGAATAAGTTGAAAAGCACCGGTCCCAAGACCGATCCTTGGGGCACACCGCTTTTCACCTCTCGCCATTGTGAAAATTGGCCATTGACTCCCACTCGCTGTTTCCTGGTCTTCAACCAGTTCCTAATCCACAAGAGGACCTGCCCTCTTATTCCCTGACTGTGGAGTTTTCTCAGGAGTCTTTCATGAGGGACTGTGTCAAACGCCTTCTGAAAATCCAGATATATAATATCCACGGGTTCGCTCGCATCCACATGCCTGTTGACCTTTTCAAAAAATTCTAACATGTTTGTGAGGCAAGACTTCCCTTTGCAGAAGCCATGCTGACTCTCCCTCAGCAGAGCTTGTTCATCTATGTATTTTAAGATTTTATCCTTAATGAGGCTTTCTACCATCTTCCCTGGAACAGATGTTAGGCTGAACGGCCTGTAGTTTCCCGGGTCCCCCCTCCTTCCTTTTTTAAAGATTGGCGTGACATTAGCTATCCTCCAATCCTCTGGCACAGTGGCCATTTTAAGGGACAAGTTGCATATTTGGGTCAAGAGGTCAGCAACTTCATTCTTGAGTTCCTTCAGAACTCTTGGGTGGATGCCATCCGGGCCTGGTGATTTATTGATCTTTATTTTGTCAATTAAGTCTGAGACGTCTTCTCTTTTAACCTCTATTTGATTTAATTCTTTAGTCAGGGGAGACCGTTCCAGTAGCGGTATTTGCCCAAGGTCTTCTGCCGTGAAGACAGATGCAAAGAACTCATTTAATTTCTCTGCAGACGCCAAGTCCCCTTTTATCACCCCTTTTTCTCCCTCACCATCCAGCAGACCAACCGTTTCCCTGGCAGGTTTCCTGCTTCTAACATATTTGAAGAAGCTTTTATTGTTCCCTTTTATGTTGCCTGCCATACGTTCCTCAAAGTCTTGCTTGGCCTCCTGTATCATCTTTTTACATTTCTTTTGCCACAGTTTGTGCTCCTGTTTATTTTCCTCATTAGGGCAAGACTTGCATTTATGGAAGGAAGCTTCCTTGCCTTTTATAGCCTCTTTAACTGTGCTTGTTAGCCAAGCCAGCACCCTCCTGGACTTGGTCGAGCCCTTCCTCCTTTGTGGAATACACTCCGCTGGGCCTCTATAACTGTTGTTTTAAACAGCCTCCGTGCACTCTGGAGCGATTGGACTCTTTTTACCTTCCCTTTCAGCTTTTTTTAAACTAGTCTCCTCATTTTGGGGAAGTCTGCCCTTCGGAAGTCAAGGGTTTTTGTGTCAGATTTGCTAGGCACTCTCCCCCCGACATGCATGGCGAAACAGATCGCAGCATGGTCACTGTTCCCCAATGATTCGGTAACATTTACCTCCCTGACCAGATCTTGAGTGCCACACAATATCAAATCCAGAGTCACCTGTCCTCTGGTCGGTTCTGTGACAAGCTGCTCTAAGGCACAGTCATTTAACATATCCAGAAATCCAGTCTCTCTTTCATGACCTGAGCATGAATTGACCCAGTCGATGTGAGGATAATTGAAGTCCCCCATGACTACAACCCTGTCTCTCGTTTACACCTCCCTGATTTGCTTCCTCATTTGAAGATCCCCTTCAGGTTTTTGATCTGGAGGACGGTAGCATGCCCTTACTATTACATCACTCTTTGAGCCTGGTAATCTAACCCACAGTGATTCTACGGAGGAGTCAGAGCCCCCCTCCAGCTCAACTCTGGTGGATTCTACCCCTTCTTTGACATAGATGGCCACCCCACCTCCAACATGCCCCTCTCTGTCCCTCCTATACAGTTTATATCCTGGAATTGCAGTATCCCACTGGTTCTCCGCATTCCACCAGGTTTCTGTTATACCTACTATGTCAATGTTTTCCCTAGCCTCCAAACATTCCAGTTCTCCCATCTTTGCCCGTAGACTTCGGGCATTTGCATAAAATCACTTGTAAACCTGGTCCCCCAAGAAGGGCTGCATGTTTGCACCTTTATCCCTGCAGCCTTCTGTCCTGCTAGACTGGCTGTCATGTCCCATCACGCTACCACTCCCAATTTTTACTCTGTTATTACTTGACTGTTCCCCATCCTCTGCACCCTCATTCCCTAGGGATGAGGAGTCCCGAACCGGATGCCCCTCGGCTCCTGTCGGCTTTCCCCCAGGAGTCAGTTTAAAAGCTGCTCTGCCACCTTCTTAATGTTATGCGCCAGCAGTCTGGTTCCGTTTTGGTTCAAGTGAAGCCCGTCCCTCTTGTACAGGCCCGGCTTGTCCCAAAACGTTCCCCAGTGCCTAACAAACCTAAACCCCTCCTCCTGACACCAGTGTCTCATCCATGCATTGAGACCCCTGAGCTCCGCCTGCCTAGCTGGCCCTGCGCGTGGCATAGGAGAACGCTACCTTTGGGGTCCTGGATTTGAGCTTCCTACCTAGCAACCTAAATTTGGCCTCCAGGACCGCCCGGCTACATTTCCCCACGTCGTTGGTTCCAACATGCACCACAACTGCTACCTCCTCCCCAGCACTCTCTACCAGCCTATCTAGACGAGAGGTGATGTCCGCAACCTTCGCACCAGGTAGGCAAGTCACCATGCGGTCCTCACATCCATCACAGACCCCCCTCTCTATGTTCCTGACTATAGAGTCACCCACGACAAGAAGCCCCCTCCCCCCCTCCCCAGAGGAGTATCCATAGTGCGACTGAATACGGGCCCATCACCTGAAGAAGGGGTCCCTACTGTGGGATTGTTTCCCTCTTTTCCAGAGCGATGTCCTCCAGCCCTGAGACTCCCTTTCCTGGCAGCTGAAGAGCTGGCCAACTGAGGGTGGGACGATGCCTCCACGTCCCTAGAAGTCTCACTCTGGTTCCTCTCTACCTGTCTCTGCTTCTCCAGGTCAGCAACCATGGCTTCAAGGGATCGAACCCTTGAGAGCCTGGAGCTCATTGCACCGAGCACACACCCATGACTTGTGCCCAAGAGGCAGATAGTCATACATATGACTCTTACTTGGAAGCCTTTAGGCAGACTCACATTTCAAGCGTCCCTCCGCGCAGGTGTCTGAATATACACAGCACACTCCAGGGACAGCTGGGGGTGCGTCATCTCCTGCTGGTGGAATCCCGTACACACTGGAAAACGGGCCGCATAGCGCACCCTAAACCTGTGGCCCCAGTCTGTGCTCTCACTTGTCTGGTTCAGAGGAGACCTGCAGGTCACATGAGCTTCTGGAGTATTCAAGATGTCACCCAGTCTCCCCAACGGATAACTTCAACCCTCCCAATAACCCTGTCAGGATTGTGCATATAGCAGTTGTCCTTTGTTCATATCGAAAAAGCAAAACTCTCCATCGTCTCCCTACAAGACCCCCATTTCCCCCACTGCTTCCATGAGTCTGGCCTGAACTGAATAACGATTCCTCCACTTCCTCCTCCTCCTCCTCTACTTCTTCTTCTCTACACTCAACCAGGTGACTCCATGGCCCCCAGTGTCTACCTCTCCGGCCCCCACATTGAGGAGCTCAACTCAGACAGCCAACACGTGACCCTCACCGCCCTGGTCCAAGGGTTCAAACCCACGAAATTCTCTGTGAAGTGGCTGAAGAGTGGCCAACCCCTGACAGACAACTACGCCGTCACCCCAGTCCTCCGCGATGGAGACGAAACCTATTTCCTCTTCAGCAAGCTGAAGGTCCTCAGGAGCCACTGGAACGGAGGAGATTCCTACACCTTCATGGCTGTCCACCAAGGCTTGAGCATGAAGTTCATCCAGACGTCCATTCAGAAAATGCAGGGTAAATAATGAGGCCACCCCATCCAGCGTTGCGCTCCCTCCGCTCCACTCCAGAATTTGCTGTAGCATGGTCAGATCCAAGGCATGTAAATAACTTTGGTGCATCCATGTGTGGTCAGTGGCTGAATAAAAGGGAACCCACACAAAGACTCGGTCACATGATCAGTCCATTATTGTGGTCTCTTCCAGCAGCATAAGGGATGTGTGGGGTGGGAGGAGGGGCTCTGGAATGGGGAAGGTCCATTGTTCTCCAAACGTTGTACTATTAGCACTTAAGTTGACTACAGACACAAACATCTCTAGATGCCATTATTGCATCTGTAATTTTCACTCAATGAGAGAGAGAGAGAGAGAGAGACAGACAGACAGACAGACAGACCTAGCTGAGCTTCTATGGCTGGATCACAAACAGGCAGCCAACATTTCTCTTCAATGTTTCACACTGGCTCCACTCTGCAATCGCTCAAAAGGACATTTTCATTTGTAGGGATCAAGAGCTAAGAGGTTGCTGTGATATTAGGAGGGATCTTTCTTTGCAATTATACCTCAGACTCCTCACAGGGTTTCTTTTGCCAGCTCAACTACCCCTCTCTCTCGCCCCCCAGCCCCAGCCCGCCCCCTCGGTCGCCTGCCACAGGCCAGATCTAGTCCCATGCTGGACTCTTGGCACCAACCAACCAACCAGGCAGGGCTGAAGGGGTCTCTGCCGGGAAGCCAGAGCCCTTGTCTTTGTGTGTTTTGATAACAAAGCCTGATATAGAATGAATAATACACAAGAGAAAACAGGCCTGGGCTGAAATGAAGCCCCAGCGTGAGCAGAGAGGTGGAATGCAGGTGACTACAAGGGGCTGAAATGTCTTCTGTTAGTCAAGAACAGATTTGGATACGCAGCAGCAGGTGCCAGGACACGCCCCCCACCCCCCACCCCAGGCGTAAGAAACCTACATGACGGCCATTAAAAACAGAAGAATTATCCAAAAGAGAAGGCGGAGGAATTCCTTCAGATCCTTGCACAACAGAATGCTTTCTACTGGCAGGCTGAAGCTTCTGGCATTCCCAAACTGGGTGCCAGAAGCAAACACGAACCAAATAGTTTCATGGAAGCACTTGCCCTCCCAAAGTACCAGAGAGCAGAAGAGGTGCCGAAGAGAGCGACCAGAATGATTTGTGGGCTGCTGGGGCACCTCCCTTATGAGGAGAGGCTACAGCGTTTGGGGCTCTTCAGTCTAGAAAAAAGGCGGCTGAGAGGGGACATGATTGAGATGTATAAAACTATGCATGGGATGGAGAAAGTGGAGAGAGGGAAATTCTTCTCCCTCTCGCACAACACCAGAACGTGGGGGGGGCCCATGCACTACAATTGAGTGGAGGGAGAGTTAGAACGGACAAAAGAAAATATTTCTTTACCCAGCGTGTAATTCATCTGTGGAACTCCTTGCCACAGGATGTGGTGATGGCACCTGGCCTAGATGCCTTTAAAAGGGGATTGGACAGATTCATGGAGGAAAAGACCATCACAGGTTACAAGCCATAAGCAACCTCCTGGCTTTAGAAGTAGGTTTTCTCTGTGCCAGGTGCAAGGGAGTGACAACAGGTTATCTTGTTGGCTGTGTGCTCTCGGAGGCATCTGGTGGGGCCACTGTGTAATACAGGAAGCTGGACTAGATGGGCCTTTGGCCTGATCCAGCAGGGCTCTTCTTATGTTCTTATTTTTAAGTAAGGCAGAAGTAAGAAGATACCTAAGTAAGACGATACCTATGGAGATAGTCAGGAGCAAAGCAGTGGTCTTCACGGCCAGCGACCCCATCTTGCCTCTGACTGTTGTGATGAATATCAGCCAGATAGTGTCGTAAGCAGTCAGACCACCACCCCCCCCAAAAAATATATATTTTTATCTAATCCAGCATCTTCTTCTGGATCCACTGCTTTTTATTAGATCAAAATCTGTCAAGAAATCATGGAGATATCAATTTTTAAAGCAAACCGCATCAAAATTCGGCTTCGTTTCCGGTTTGCAAGTGCCTTCATTGGGAACGCGAGCCCGCGGAGAACAGGGTTCACAGACACGCACCACTGCTAACCATTTCCTAGCCTTCTCCGCTCAGGAGAAGCAGTAAACTGTAAAATTTCAGCATGTACCTACATAAGCTTGTTAAAAGGATTATCTTGTCTGCGCACACAGCCAAGAAATGCAGTCAGCAATAAAACTAAAAAGCCTTAACAGGGCATAACCCACAGATTCTTATGACTTCTGCCTGTTCATGCCAATATGTAGGACTTCTGGGTGTTGTAGCCAATATGTAGGACTTCTGCCTGTTAGCACACATATATATGATAGCAGCCTCTTTACCAATGTGTCCTCTGACAGCTGCCTGTTGCCATGTGAGCAGAAAACTCTGTTTGTGTAAATGTGACTTGCCTGTAGACAAAAGCGTTTTAACTCTCTCGCACCCTTGCCCCCCACAGGGTCTACTACAGGTGAGTGTTGATAGGCTTGCCATGTTTGTTACCCTACAGTTGTGCTGTTTTTTCTCTCCTTCAAAGTGTCCTTTACAGGATCATGCCTTCCTGACGTCCAGGTAATTCCTCACACTGTGACATGCTCGTTACACATAGCAGCTGTGTAATCTGATCTCCCCCTGCAGGCTTTTGCAACCACACACTGGCTTGTCTTCAATGGTGATCGCTACCACAAACCAGCTGACATGTTACTCCCCCTTGTTTTTTTGTCTCCCCAGGAACGTCCACTACCACCTACCTTCCTGGAAGCACCCCTGGGGCTGCAGGCAGGGTGCCCCACTGTCGTCTGCCTCGAAGCTGCTAGAGGTCAGGGAGCCAGCCCTGCAACCCTCCTCAGCTGTCGCCGCAGCTGCTGCTCCACCTCCCTGGCTGTCGTACTAGCTGTCCCTCCCCTTTCTATGGAGCATGCTGTGGTTCCACAGGGGAAGAGCTTGCGTCTCCAGGACCACGGGGCACGTGTGCTGCTGCTGCTGCTGCTTTCAGATTGGCTGCTGTGACTACCCCTGGCAGCCTCGCCTGGCCATCTCTGCTAACGTTCCAGAACAATAAAGACGTCCCTCGGGCAGAGCCCCCTTGAAACATATGTGCCCACTGTTACACAATCATTCCCCCCCATAAAGACGTCCCTCGGGCAGAGCCCCCTTGAAACATATGTGCCCACTGTTACACAATCATTCCCCCCCACAAAGACAGCCCCCAGCACTGACGCCCCTGCATGAATCCCATCCAGGGACTGCCACTCCCTTTCCAGGGAGACTGCAGCTGGGGGGCTGCCAGACCCTCAAGGCACAGAGGGGAGGGGGGAGTTGGGGGCCTATCAGGCAGGCAAACAGTGACAGGCGCCACGGCGCCCATAGCGGGTCCGCTTGCGGCCGCTGCGGCCGGGTAGTGCCCGCTCGGCAACCGGGGATCTCACCCGCCAGGGCATCCGCCCGTCATGGAGTCCGTCCCACCCAAGGTCTGCCCATCACGAAGCCACTTCCGCCCAAGGTCTGCCCGTTTCTGCGTGGCTTCCGCCCACACTCCGTCCATGTCAGTGTGGCTTCTCCCAAAGTCCGTCTGCATAAGAGGCGCCCGTTTCTGCATTGCCTTCATCTGTTGAGCGACCCCTGTGTCCCTATCAGTCTCTGCAAACCCCTCTCTCTCTGTATCCCTCTCCCACCAGCCTTGTTGTCTGTCTTTCTGTTTCTGACCCACCCATGCCCCTCCCCAGCACCCACTGTCTGCCTGTCTGTGTGTCTGCCTCCCCTCCCAATCCCTGATGATGGAACCTGGTAACCCCCCACCCCGCCAGAGTGCCTGCCTTGAGGCGCCGACGTCGCCCCATCTGGAGGCGTGATGAGCTGCATGAGCCCTTCATGCTCGCAGCAGACAAGCCCAAGGCATCTCACGGTCATGGCCGGGGCACAGAGCAGAAAGCACGCCGGGATGCCTTCTTTGTGGGCATTGCCACGGCCCTGGAGGCCCGGGCTTCAGGCAGCACACGGGCGAGTCACGTCAGAGGCAGTTCCAGACATCATGAGACCCCCCTCTTGTGTGTGACGTTCCCACCCCCTCCTTCCCTCCCCTGCCCCCCTTGAATCCCATGTGCAGCCTCAACATGGCTTGGGGGTGGCTATGCCTTCTGCAGGAGGGAGGGGACGGCCACACTCCCCTGCAGCAGGTGGCTAATGCACAGGGTGCCCTGTGGCAGCTGGCTCAGTCACATCGCTCACCTGTCACCTGCCCTGCACCCACCACATGACTGGCGCAACCCCCATGCCTGCGGCCGGCCCCTTTGCGACCGGGCTGTGATAGACACTGCGGCAGCTGCCATGGATGGACACTGACACATGCAGACACAGGCCTGCACATGCACGAGCCAGACACTGAGCCTGGAGAGCCTGCCTTCCTGGGAGGTAAGTGTTGCCTGGATCCTGGGGTGGTGTTCAGCCTGCCTAACCCTAACATGAGCTTCAGCCTGCCTAACTCAGACATAACTCAGGCATAACTCAGGCATAACTTACGCCAAACCTATGCTGAACTTAGGCCACACTTATGCCTGACTTGCGGAGGAGTTGGGTTGGAGTGGGCCCTGTGTAACGTGGTGCATTTAAAGGACCTACACACACACACACACACACACACACACACACACACACACACACACACACACACACACACACACAGCACCTTGGGTCAGATATAAATCAGGGTTTCCCTTCATTTCCATGGACCTTCTGCCAAATTTTGGAGACTTCCATTATATTCTGGAGAATTTAAGACTAAGGCAGGGTGACCCAGGTCTTAAAATGAGAGACATCTTATATAGTGACAGAGAGTAAAAATGTCCAAAGGAAGAGGTCTCATCACTTACCCCTGAGAAGTATTGACAATAGTATCAGCAAATTCCACGGTGGTACCTCCATCACTTCTCCAGATTAGCTCTGTGGAAGGCAAAGTGCTGGTTGATGCTGAATTTCTCAGCTCAGAAAACATCAAGCCCACTTAGAGTCATCTCTCACAGCCGTGGTGCACTAGATTTCTCATGCTACAATATTCAGCCAATTAGCAGCTTGCCACTTCCCCCAACTGAGGACAAGAGAGAAGAAGGGGTGGGGAATATAGCTCTACAAATGCCGTACGGCCCTCCGTTAGACCTTCTCTTCTCAGTGAGAATATAAGAGACCTCCTTAGAGACCTTTCGGCCGCGCTTTAAGACGTTTTTATTTAGGACAGCTTTTGGTGTCTGACATGGTGGGCTGACCTTTTAACCTTTTAACAAATGGCTTTTAACATATGTGAACTCAGGTGACCCACTGGGATTGTTTATTTTAAATTGTTTTAATTAATTATTTTTATGTGTATATATGTATTTTAATGTGTTGTAAGCCGCCTTGAGTGCCCTCCGGAGAAAGGCGGGGTATAAATGCTTTAAATAAATAAATAAATAAATAAATAAATAAATAAATAAGAGCATTCCTGGATTGGTCTAAATGTCCATCTCATCCAGCATTCTGTCTCCAGCAATGGCAAACCAGATATAAACTCACAAGCGTCACCATTGTTTGTCCTCAGCCTCTGTTTTAAGAGATATAATTCTACAAGGAGGTTCCACTGAGCTATCATGGCTAATAATAGACATTTGTCCGGGTACGGCTCTCGCCCACCAGGCCGCGGCCGCAGCACGATCGGCGGCCGAGCAGGCAACCGAGCCCGGACTTCAGCCCCACCCCCTTCCCGGCCGCGGCGACGCTCCGGCAGCAGGAGAGGGCCTCACCGAAGCCGGAGGCAGCCTACCCGGCCCGACCCCGACCCACAAGGAAGCCCTAGACCCCCGAGACCAGCGGGGCAACTTACCAGAAACAGCTGGCGCTCCCCGACGACCCGGCCATGCAGCTCCTCCAGGCGGTGACCCTGCGGGGAAGAAGACAGAAGAAGATTGGCTCAACTGCAAGCCAATCCCAGCGGTGGCAGCCTGCCCCGGCCGCGCTCGGCCCCGCCCCCGCCAGATCAACCAGCTAAGCCAGAGCAGCTGCCAGCCATCAACGACAAGCAGCCCAGCCAGCCCAGATTGGACACCCAGCGTCCACAACGCCCCCGCCCCCTTCCTTCCTTCCCTATTTAATCCAGTCGTGGCCAGTGATGAGGAGGCTAGGCAGAGCATGCCCAAGCCTCAGGAACGCTGAACAAGGCAACCCAGGCCTTATTGCTGAGCAACCATCACAGAGAGGTGCCAGAAGGTGACCGGAACCTGCACCCTCCTATAGCCTCTGAGGCCATCCCCCCTCCCCTTTTCCCTTCCCCTGGTGGTCTTTTCTTTGCTGCAGGAAGCTAGGAGACGGCGCACTGGACTCCTCCGGGTCAAGTAGGTTTGTAGGTAAGGGCTGGTGCCAAAGGCTTTTGTTAAGCCGATCAAGAAACCTGGAGTCATCTCTCAAAGTAGTGATGTAGTAGATTTCTCATCATGCTATAGTATTCAGCCAATTAGCAGTGTGCCTCTTCGTAGTGGAACAGAATAAGATTTAGTTCTACTCTCTTCTGTCCTATTGCTGCTGAGGAAAAAGGTCTCAGACACATTCTACAATATTTCAGATATTGCAATTTCAGATACTGCTATTGCTATATATGCTATATGCAATAGCTATTGCTATATTACTCTTGATATTGATATTTCAGATATTGCTATTGCCAGTCCTTACAATAGAAATACAATTTATAGTAGTACTAGTTGCAGTTCTGTGTCTTCTTTCATTACTAGTCTTTCTTGTTCAGTGAAGTTTATTCTTCAATTTCTTTCTGTAGCTTTCATAGCCTGCGATTATCCAACAGTTTTGTACTGATACGGGTAAAGACGCCATGTATTAAAAATCTCGTCTTGTTTTTACCGTTTTTACAACCGCAGCGGGTCTCCTGCTAGGCAGACGCTGCGGAGCACAAACATAAAAAGACCAAGAAAATTCCCAACGTTTCGGTCCTAAACTAGGACCCTCTTCCTGGGGAAAAAATCCACAAAAGATTTGGTGATATATGCTTGGTTGACTTCTGGGCTTAAATCCTCGAAAGCGCGGGAATGCGCTAGATCAAAACGGAAGCAACTAATCAGGAAGCGCCTCAGCTGTTTCGTTCTGTAAACTCTTCACCGCTGTGCTTCGTAGATTATAGTGACCTCCACTTACTCGTGGGTAGACCCTTTTGCTCTTTTTTGTTTCTTGAGTAGTCTGTTGAGAAGTCATGTTTGTTGATGTTTCCATTGATGGGCTCATTTCCTCATTCTCACTCGATCTCTCTTGCGTTCTTTTTGCCATTCCGTTGCCATGTATAATTGGCCCCCAGGTCCGATTGGCAAATGTCAGCTCTTGTTGGCGATTAACCAATTGTCCTAACGGTTTTTTGCTTATTTCAAGGGCTTCCAGATGTCTCAGGACTTTAAAGTTGTCCTCTTTTTGTAAACATCTTGTTCTGTCAAACCGAATGGAATGATTTTCTTTTAACGCATGTTCAGCGAGAGCAGATTGTTCTGCATGATTGAGCCTGACCGACCTTTCATGTTCAGCTACTCTAGTTCTTATAAATCTTGATGACATACCAATGTAACATCTGTTACATTCGCAAGGGATACAGTAAACTCCTGGATTGGCGAGAGGTGGTCTTTTATCTTTGGGGTTGCCAATGATTTGTTGTATTTTCAATATGGGCTTAAAGATTGTTTTGATATTTCCTTGCTGCAATATTCTTGCAATTTTATCTGTTACCCCTTTAATAAAGGGAAGGCAAACCCATACCTGCGGTTGTAAAAACTGTAAAAACAAGACGAGATTTTTAATACATGGCGTCTTTACCCGTATCACTACAAAACTGTTGGAAGTTTATTCTTGTTCAGTGAAGTTATAAACCTCAGAGTAGTACGCTGACGTTTATAACCTCGACATTCCTGCTACGAATACAGCGTTATTCAGACATCTTAGAAGACCAGTGTAGGAAAATGTGCAACTGGGCAACTTATTTGCTTTACAGCTGCAATTCTCAAACGTTTTGGTCTCTGGAGCCCTTTACACTCCTAACAGGAGTCTCGCGGAGCCTTGCTGGAGCATGTGCAGAGGCTCAGGGAGCGCCGGCACATGCATGTAGTGATGCAGCTCTGAGTCCAACGCAGTACCAGAGAACTGCTGGAACAGGAGGGGAATGAGGAAGGAGAGCCACAATCAGGGGAGGTAGGAGGAACAGAGGAGCAAACTAGATGGCAGACACTTATGGGGCGCTCCATGGAGCCTCTGAAGGGGTCTTAGGGAGCCCCAGGTTCCCTAGGAGCACTTTGAGAACCTCTGCATTACAACATTCTCTTGAAATTCATCTCCCAACTTAATGGTTTGGTATCAAACCACTGAACCATAAGCTGTCGATCGAAAGGTCGGCAGTTCGAGTCCCGCAATGGGGTGAGTGCTTGTTGCTTGGCCAGCTCCTGCCAACCTAGCAGTTCCAAAACATGTCAATGCGAGTAGATAAATAGTTACCGCTTGCGGGAAGGTAAACAGCGCTCTGTGTTCCAGCTGCACGCTACGCGCTGCGGCAAGGAGAGTCATGCCGGCCACATGACCACGGAGGTGTCTTCGGACAACGCTGGCTCTTCGGCTTTGAAATGGGGATGAGCACCACACCCTAGAGTCGGACATGACTGGACTTAATTGTCAGGGGATATGTTTACCTTTATCCCTCAAGTTTAGGAAGTGAAATTTGAAAATGTCCAACGTTCAAAAGGTAGAATCTGAATTTGGAAAATGTTGAATGCCTGAACAACTTTAGGCCATATTCTCATGGTATATCCAGAATGAGGCAATGCCAGTGGAGTCACTGCATGTGAACATGCACAGATCTCCCCTGGGTAAGTCATGAGAACAGCCAGACTTGAGCTGAAGTGGGTGGGTTTCCATGGTAGGTTTTGGAATAGGCCAGATGCAATCTTGCAAAACTGTGGGCTCAGGGCACAGAAGTAAACCGCAGCATCCTCAAGCCGGGTGCTATTCAGGTATAAGAAAGTGGATTTCTTCTCTTTGTCCAGGCTCACAGAGAAATGGCCACCAGATTTAATCCCTGTTTGAAACAATATTTCCATAAATTGCAGCTGTCCGTCCAGAGACTGCTTGTACCACTGCAAACTATATTCAGTTCCGGTGTAGGAGCAGTTGAGTTGGACGGGTTCACCCTCCTTGGCAGAAACGGATTTGTCCTTCTGGGTCACAGGATCTTGGCCGCGAACGCCTGGAAGGAGGAGGAGAATGTCAGGAGGTGTCCCCATCGGTTTGATTAATTTTCAGAATGAACAGGAAGCAGAGAGAGAAATTAGCAAGAATGGGAGAAAGGAATAAATGAGGAAGGAAGAGAGAGAGAGAGAGAGAGAGAGAGAGAGAGAGAGAGAGAGAGAGAGAGAGAGGCAAGCAAGAGACCTAATTTGATGCGATGGAAGCGAAGGCAGGGGGCCAACTCCATTAATACGAGTACGGCAGGGAGAGAAGATACCTGTGGCCAAGGCCAAAAGGAAAGCCACAGTCCTGGTCACCCAGGAGCCCATCTTTCAGACTTCGGTGTGACAGACGGAATGAAAGCTTCCCAGGCAGCCTCGTGCCAGCAGAGCGATAGTACAGACCACAGTCTTCAGGGCGGTTTCATGTTTCTGTTTCCTGAGGATGAAAGGGCATGGCGGTCTTTGTTCTGTTCGTGTGGGGGAGGGACAACCCCAAGCTCAACTTTGAAATGGTCTTCATTTCTGGAAGAGGCGTGTGGTGGGCAGCCCTCCTGAGATCACCCCACTTCACAATGTTACGACAACAGCAGTGGCACATATTTATTTATTTCATTTTAAATGTTTTTGCATTTATGCCCTGACTATGGCGATGCCTGAAGACCAAGACTACACGCAAAGCAACCGAACCACAAAGCAAGGACAGCAAGTCTCTCTCTCTCTCTCTCTTTCTCTCTCTCTCTCTCACACACACACACACACACACACACACACCCCACAGCATTCTACTTCATCATCCACTCACCCACTGAAAGGTGATCTGTAAGGGCCTTCGGAAGAGAATTCTACATTGAGGGGGGTCCTGCCATGCAGAAGACCCTGTGCCAGGAGTTCAGCAAACAAGCCTCAGCAAAGAACAGGGCTAGCACATTTCCCCCACTTCCTCCCATTAAAAAAAACAACCTCCCCCTTTTTGGAAAACTTAACATAGACAAAAGGATAGAACAGAACCTTCCTATCTGAGACGCAATCTTTCCACAGGCAGAAGGGTCTCTCTCAGCTGAGAGGCACTCTTCCATCACCTGCATAAGTTGGTATGTCCCAGGAGAGAGCAGAATCACGTCCTTTTCCTGAATATGTGAATTGGCCCTAAAAGGAAACTATTGATGGATGGCTTGCCAAATCCCTACCAAATCTCAGGAAGCTAAAGTCATACATATAATATAACTAACATCAAAATGAATAGGAGTCAAGGAGAATCAAAAGTTATTTCTAACAGAGTCTTGGAATCTCAGCTCTGCCGCAGATGTGCTGGCTGGTCTTGGGCAAAGTACTTACGGTATGTCTCAGGGCAGCTCCCTTTTGTACCCACCATAGCTCTATGGCTTAGCATACTGCTAGTCTAGTAAGGATTACTACAACTTTATACTACTGCTGCTGTTTTTATTACTGGTGGTGGTCCTGCTAGGAGTTACAGTGAAACTATTACTACTCATGTAGCTGCAGTATTCCTACTACTACGGCTAGGAATATGTATTGGTATTGCTCAATGATTAATTGAAAGTAAGTTGGAGACAGAGGAATGGATACAGAGTTAAGCAATCTTCAAGGAATAGCCTCTGGTGCCCTCTAGAGGAGGAAAGCAGACATGATATCAGTGATAAATGCTAGTTCGTGTGATTTATTTCCCAATTTTTGTTTGTTTGGCTGCTTGCTTGTCTCTCTCTCTCTCTCTCTCTCTCTCTCTCTCAACAAGTTCTAAATATCAGCAATTGTGTTTGATCTCTCTTTTCTTTTCCTTTCTTTCTTTGTGCAAAAGAAGGTAACAGACCCAATATGATGAGCAGCTACCGTTTCCTTGAAAATAAGATCTCCCCCGAAAGTAAGACTACTGTCATTTTTTTGTGTGATTTTTGCTGGCACTCATAAATATAAGACCTCCCCTGAAAATAAGACCTAGCTAAGATCATCAGCCAGACAGACGCGATCCCCCGGCACCCCCCACGACCCCCCCAGCACTTACTATGACCGATTTAAGCTTCATTCCTTCCCAAGGGTGCAAGGCTCTGCATGGCCTGGAAGGCCTGCACTCAAGTCCTCCACCACGGAGATGACATGCTAGAGAGACTCTGCAAGGTCCAGCCTCCTTGCAGGCCTTGCTGACCTCTTGAGCATGTCGTCTCTATGGTGGAGGACTCAAGTGCAGGCCTTCCAGGTCTTGCATTGCCTTGAACTCTTGGGAATAAATGAAGCTTAAATCAGTCAAAGTAAGTGCCAGGGAGGTCGTGGGGGATGCTGGAGGGGGTGTCGCACCACAGGTTGGGAAAATAAGACCTCCCTGAAAATAAGACCTACTGCATTTTTTGGAGCAAAAATTAATATAAGACACTGTGTTATATTCAGGGAAATACAGTAACACAAGCTTCATGACCACAACCTTATACCTACTCACTTGAGTAAGGTCCTATCCACTCTTAATTTAATTTAAGCCCCATTAATTTACTTCTAAGTAAGAGACTTACTTCTACGTAAACATGCATAGGATTGGGCACCAAGTCCAATTGATTACAGAAGGACTTCCTTCCAAGATTTGGATTTTCAGAAGGCGTTTGAAACGGTCCCTCATGATAGGCTCCTGAGAAAACTCCAGAGTCAGGGAATAAGAGGGCGGGTCCTCTTCTGTATTAGGAACTGGTTGAAGACCAGGAAACAGCGAGTGGAAGTCAATGGGCAATTTTCACAGTGGTGAGAGGTGAAAAGCGGTGTGCCCCAAGGATCGGTCTTGGGACCGGTGCTTTTTAACTTATTCATAAATGACCTGGAGTTGGAGATAGGCAGTGAGGTGGCCAACTTTGGGGAAGACACTAAACTTTTTTCGGGTGGTGAAGAAGACCAGCAGGGATTGTGAAGAGCTCCAGAAGGATCTCTCCAAACTGGGAGAATGGGCAGCAAAATGGCAGACGTGCTTCAATATAAGTAAGTGTCAAGTGATGCACATTGGGGCAAGAAATCAAAACTTCACATACACACTAATGGGTTCTGAGCCGTCTGTGATGGATCATCAACCCTTAACACCATAAATTATCCCAAAAGCAGAAACCTTTCTGCAAATCAGTCCTGCAAACAGAAATAACAGTCTCCCTCCAAAAATCCCTCAAACCAGTCTTTTCTGCTAGCATCCTGTCAGCTGAGTTTTCTCCACAGCTGGTGGTAGAATTCCTCCCTCACTCATCTTCAGTCTAAGGTCATCGCGAAGCTTCCTGCAGCAACCCAGTAGTAGCTCCGTGCTCCATCGCCATGGCAGCAGCATCGCATCAGGTTGCCTAGCAGAGTCAGAAGGTCCTTCAGTTTAGTAGCATTCTGTCATTCCCCAACAAGAGAAAAACCCTGGTTCTATTGCAATCTTGCTCCTTTTATACTACTTTGTCCTGATTAGGGCTGAGGGCTTACAGCTGTTGACTGACAATCACTTTAATCAAAAGTCCTAATTATCAGCAACACCTGTGGGGCATGTGCCTCCACCCATGCAGTCCTGGGTGTTGACCCCTTGCTGCCCAGTCCTGTCAAAGTCCTGTCAAAGTCCAAGTCTTCATCTGTTAACTCCTTGCTGCCCAGATCTGTCAACAAGGTTCCATTGCTGACACCACACTTGTCTCCTGCCAGTCTTCTGAATCGTCTTCCACTACATTGAGACATATAAAATTGTGAATGGGATGGAGAGAGTGGATAGAGAGAAGTTCTTTTCCCTCTTGCACCACACTAGATCTAGGGGACATCCACTAAAATTGAGTGGAGGGAGTATTAAAACAGACAAAAGAAAATATTTCTTTACCCAGCATGTGATTGGTTTGTGGAACTCCTTGCCACAGGATGTGTTGATGGCACCTGTCCTGGATGCCTTTAAAAGGGGATTGGACAGATTTATGGAGGAAAAATCCTTCATGGCTTACAAGCCATGATGGGAATAAGCAACCTCCTGGTTAGAGGAGTAGGTTTTCTCTGTGCCAGGTGCAAGGGAGTGGCGACAGGATACAGGTATCTTGTTGTCTTGTGTGCTCCCTGAGGCATCTGATGGGGCCACTGTGTGATACAGGAAGCTGGACTAGATGGGCCTTGGGCCTGATCCAGCAGAGCTCTTCTTATGGTCTTAGCATCTTAATAAAGCTAATGTTCCTAACACTTACTGGTTCCTAACACTCCTCCAAAGTTAGCTCTTCTAAGCGTGGATAAGTTGTCGATGTTGAGCTATCCGTCCCACCAAGCACAGGGACAAGGCTCCATCTCAGCGGGTTACAGCATGGCAAGCATAAGTAGGTTTACCATATTCCCCCCCCCCTTAAACCGGGACACCCTCTCCACAATTAATTAATTAATGGATTGTTTTTGAAAAAAATCAAAAATCTGTTAATTTTTTTTTAAAAATGAATTATTTATTTATTTGTTTTACATTAAAATCAATAATTTTTACATTAAGATAAATAAATTAAATCGACTTACCTTATCCTGTCGCCGCTGTCATCGCCGCCACGCTGCTGCTCCTCCACCAGCCGGGCCGCGCTGTGCTCATCCAGCTCATCCACTCTCGCCGCTCCAAACTAATTAATTGTGTTCGTGGGTTGTCCCTATTTAGGGGTGAAAAAATATGATAAGCCTAAATAAAGCTAATATTCCTAACACTTACTGGTTCCTAACACTCATCCAGAGTTAGATCTTCTAAGCATGGATAGGAACATTCGCTTTACTGGTTGATGCTGTTTGTGTTGCATACCATGCCTTACAAAGAATCTTTACTGATGCCTTCTTGAATGCGATCTTTAATTTTCTTTAATAAACAAACATCTTTTCCAGGCTTGTGTGTCTGTGGTTAAGTACAAGGGAACGGAATTCTACCCGGTTTGCCTGACTGCTTGGTTCACTACTACCAGTGTTACTAGTGTTTTAAGTTTTAAGACTCTGAGGCTTGAGCCTGGCTCTGCAATTGGAAGGAGAGACCAGCCTTGCAAGCACTGAGACTTGGCCCAGAGACCCCAGCCTTCCCTGGAGCTGTGGACTGGTTTAACAGGGTGGTGGCTGCTGATTCTACCCTTGGGTTGGTGCCCAAGCCAAGAATAGTCAGTTCTCCCGGTTAGCAGTCCTGTTGGAACTAATCAGGTGGCTCTGAGTCAGTAAAGTGGTACTTATTTATTTGGTGTGATTGGCAGGAACTCAGGGTTCC
Organism: Plestiodon gilberti rubricaudatus; assembly: GCA_026170595.1. Taxonomy (NCBI): domain Eukaryota; kingdom Metazoa; phylum Chordata; class Lepidosauria; order Squamata; family Scincidae; genus Plestiodon; species Plestiodon gilberti. The sequence continues at coordinate 5,627,769 of JANXHW010000006.1, forward strand.
TTTCCCTGAAGTTGTTGTTCCTGCTGAGATGTGAACTTTGGCTAATAAATATTCCTGGCATTAACCCTGGATCCACTTCTCTTGAAGTTGCTGCTTCTGAAGAGGTGATTCACAGCCAGTAAACAGCCACTTAGTACAATGTAGGGCTACATGCCCTGTTTCGAGTGTAGACATCTTAACAGGCCAGGCAGGTGCGAAAACCCTGAAGGCTGAGACCGCCTTGGTGCTCTGGTGGGCTGAAGGTGACCAGGGCGATGCTTGAGTGGGAGGCCTGCGCACCAACGGGGAAAACCGGCTGGCGGGTCTGGCTTGATCACACAACCACCTTGCAGCATGGCAGAGTCCCTGCCTGAGCCCGGACCGGGCAGGCAGGGGAGGCAGAGTCTGGCCTGTCATACTGCAAGGAAAATGGCCTCCGCCTCCCCTCGGATTGTGCACAGGCTCCACCCAGGGCGACTGCTGCATGCCAGGTTGGTTAATAACAAGATCTCCCTAATCCGGGATTTAATCCTGGAGGTGGGTGCCAACTTGGCATGTATCACGGGGACCTGGTTGGATGCGGCTGGTGACATGAGCCTTTCCCAGCTATGTATTTTCACTGTTGTAAAATTATGTATTTTCACTGAGGGACTGACCAAGGGCAAGATGGATGGATGATATTCTGGAGGGGATGGACTCGACCTTGGGGGAGCTGGGGGTGGTGACAGCCGACAGTCAGGCTGGTCCATGAAGTCACGAAGAGTCGGAAGCGTCTGAACGAATCCACAACAACAAACTTCCTTCTGTGTTGTGCTTTGTCCCCTTGTATTCTGAAATGAACTGCAGTCTACTAGTGAACTTGCATCTGGGTGGGATTTCCTCTGGGGGAAGGGAAGGAGGGTAGATGACTTCCATTTGTTGCAGGACATGTAGATTGGCCTTCCCAGGGCCAGACGTTGGTGTTAGCATATCTTTGTGGGTTTGTCTTCTTGCTGCCAGACTGTACCTGTGTTGTGCTCTGGGTGGGATTTCCTCCCTCAATCAAGGGCTCTCCTGCTGCCTCTCACCGTGCAAGGACCTGGCCGCGCCTGTCCTGGGTCCGAGAGCGTCGTCGAGGGCAGGGGGCTAGCCGTCTAGCACTGTTGGGTAGAGTCGTCGGTGAAAAAGGAAGGATCGGAGGACGGCGAGAGAGGCAGTGTTACCAAAATTGCATTTGTTATTATGGGGAAGAGCTTTAAATATGGCAGTTTGGAATGTTCAGGGATCTTTTGACCAACTATACCAGAGTCCAGCCACAGAATTTCTTTTACATAATTTGGAGGACACACATGATTTGCTTTCCAAAATTTACTAGATAGTTCAGTCATACATACTTACACAAAACCAACCACACCCAATATACTGAGCTAAGATAGAATGGTACAGAGTCTGCAACGATTTGAGAGTTATGGGATTTTCAGCCATGTAAAGTTGAAATGAAGAAATAAAGTTCTTACTGAAACCAGTGGTCTGTAGAAATTTCTTGAGACGAGGTAGCAGCGTTCACAGTAGCCCTGTGAGCGTTAGTGTCTTCAGGATTATAACTTCAAACTGCCGTTTCAACCCTTGCTTGGGTTTTCTTCAGAGCAATAACACCTGCTCTGGTTTCCCATCCTAAGTAGAGCAGGACCTTACACAGCAGTAAAGGTTACTCCGGTCAGCACAATGGAATGCTTCTGGATGCAATCAATTAAGTAATTAGCCTTCCCCCTGCTTCCTGCAGCAATGTTGATTTAAACCTGCTAAGCACATTGCCAGGCACAGACCATCCACCAGCTGAGACTGGTGTTATTGCTCTGAAGAAAACCCAAGCGAGGGTTGAAACGTCAGTTTGAAGTTATTGGGGGGTAATACTCACCCGTTCCTGAAGAGGAGTTGTCCTTGGCAGCAGTGATGGGGGGGGGGGAGAGAGAGAAGAGAAGGGGGGTAGTGGTGGCTAGGGCTCCAACCAGCAGAGCATTAGCAGAGGAGGAAGACTGAGGCACAAGGAAGCAAGGCAACAAGAGGGGGGGTTGGTGCAAGCGGGCACACAGAGAAAAAGAGTTCAGGAAGCAAGGGTCGAGAGAGAGCAAACTGGCAACCAGCCTTTTTATGAATATCTTATGCAAGGAGGAGGGGGTTACTACGCTGAAAAAGGAAGTTGCCTTATTTCGGCTGTACTGGCAGTACAGCTTTTTTGTGGGGGGTGAAGACACAAACACTGGGGGAAGGGAAGGAGGGTAGATAACTTCCATTTGTTGCAGGACATGTAGATTGGCATTCCCAGGGCCAGACGTTGGTGTTAGCATATCTTTGTGGGTTTGTCTTCTTCCTGCCAGACTGTACTTTGCAAGTCTTTAGGGCTATGTCCGTGCCGTGGAGAGGGGGAAGGAATCTGCCTACATGCTTGGGAGCATTTTGGTTCATTGAACTGATGGTACTGGTCAGATTCTTCCCGCATGGCCTGGCTGGGGAAAATCTTTTACAGCATGGCTTCACACACCCAGGTTTGGTGCAGGAACACAAACCACACAACGCGTGGTGGGGCCCTCGCGTTGCATCATAATACAGTCTGGTCTGGCACATGTTCCATTCTTGCCCACAACTCATTGGCATCAAACGTATTTTAAAAGTCTCTTGGCAACGTTCTCATTTTAAAAGGTCCTGGGGCAACAGCAGAGAGTTGCAGCCTAGGAGCAGGTCTGTTGTGAGACACTGGAGTGGAAGGTCCTGGGGGAGAGAAGGAGCAAAGGCAGCCCCCCCTGGGGCTGAGCCTGGTCTGCCCCCCCTGCACCTGGGAGGGAGACCCACAGATGCACTGGCAGCACAGAGGCCTATTGAAGGAAGGGTCTCCCCCTCCCTCTGGGATCCTGTTCCTATGTCCCACCCCCAGGATGTTGCCAGCTTCCCTCCACACCTGCCCTGTTCAGCCCTCTGTTATTACCAGCCAGGGGTGGGGGTGGGTGGGTTCTAGACCCCCCCCCAGCAGTCTCAGTACGCAGGCTGCTCATCCTGAAGGGCATCCAGCACTTGCCTCTCATTTCCTTCAGGCTCCATCACTCTATGAAATGAGTCTGGAGAACTCCAACCCTCGCTGCTGAAGACCTGGGTCTTGTGGGGAGCTCCCGAGAAACGAGCTTTTGATTCAGATTCAAAGACAACATTCACAGCAGCTCTTGTGATCTCATATGTAGAAAAGCCCACCAGTGTTGGGGCCAAAGAACAGGCTTTCTTGCTGAGCAGATCACATTTCATATCAGACCTTTGCTTTGTGCCAGATAAAAGCTGAATAACAGCACGGTATGTGATTTGGTTTGTGGGTGTCGTCCACAGGGAAGGCAAGTCAATGCCGACAAAGGGAGCCGGCGATGTTGCCACTAGGTGTCTGTCTCTCCTCCTTGCTATGTGACCTCATGAAACATTTTGATTGCAGAAACCAGCTATTGGGAGGATCATCCAGGATGCTTTTGGCATCGACTTCCCGGACGGTCTGGGTGGCACAGCGTAGGAGGAGCTTCCTGGCCAATTCCCACCCCGAACTCCGCAGGAACACGATATAAGCAGCCCTGGCTGCTGCGTATTGACAACCCTGCGGGATCCCACCATGCCGTCCAGCATCGTCCTCCTGCTTGTGGGGCTCCTCGCTCCTGGGCTCAGCCTGCCGTTTCCTCCTGGCCTGCAAGATACAGGTAAGTGCAGCTCTGCATCCTCCTCCTGTGTTCCTCATGTCCAGGTCCTTTTTCTCTCTTAGGGCCAACTGCAGATTTTAGGGCAGGAGGTCTGGTTCAGTTGGTAGAGCTGCAACCTCGTGTGCCTGACGATCAAGGTCGTCAGTTCGAGATGCCCGGAAGAATTTGTGTACAGTCAAAGCCGCTAACAAGCTGCACTTCTATTATTATTATTATACCATCATTCTAAGAATGACAGCCCCCAAATGCCCAGAAGGCCTTCTTGTGTCTGTCTGGTATCATGGCGGACTACCGATGTTCGCCAGATGGCAGGATGCTCCCCACCCATCACGACCTGCCCTCCTTCCATCCCTGTGAAGAGGAAACTAGGCTAGGCTTGAATTCCTCCCTTTGACATCCGGTTCTGTTTGTGGAGGGGCAATTTTTGCATGGAGGAGTAAGTAGCCACGAGTCCCCTCCCACAATGGCTTGTTTTGCTTCTCTTTGTTGCTAAGCCTTCTCCTTCCATCCTGAGAACTGCAGCGACAGCACAAACAGAGGCAGGACTCGGAGACGTCAGGGAGGAATGTGTCGCCCAGCCCAGATTTCGTTGAAAAAGTCTTGGCAGGTGGCTGATTTTCAGACTCAGGGGCTGACACAATGCCATAGCTGAGTGATCCCCAATTCAACTTATTCAACCCCAATGAGTGCTTCGAGCAACGCCTGAAAGACATTTTTTTATTATTATTTAAAGGGCTTCCCCCAATTTTTCTGGAATTTTTTTGTGGAAATTAGAGAGGTGAAACTATTTTTTAAAGATTTTTTTTAGAATGTTAGGGTCACCCCACTGCCCCCCCCCAGAGAGCAAAGATCACTGTTTTTAGGGAAAATAAGATGCAGGAATTGGTTGCAGGGTACCCCCTCCTCACTGAAATTAGAAATGAAACTTTGGCTTTTTTTTTTTCATGACCAGGGCCCTGGCTTTTGAATCCACTTTGTTTTGAGCTCCTCAGGTGCAGGTGATCAGCTGTAAGCAGGAGAAACACCAGGCATTGCTCAAAGCACTCATTGGGGTTATATGGGTAACAGAATAGACCTAATGCAGTCATTTTCATCATATTGCATCATTTCCTATAATTTGTGGGTGGATTTCTGGCTTTTTTCTCATGGCCAGGGCCCTGGCTTTTGAATCCACTTTGTTTCCAGCACGTCAGGTGCAGGTGATCAGTTTTACAGAGCTATAATCGGGAGCAACACAAGGCGTTGCTCAAAACACTCAAGGCGTTGCTCAAACAATTCATTGTTCCTTAGAGGGTAATCTAATGCTGTTCCTGTAAGTTGGCTGTTTGTTTCTGGGTTTTTCTATTCCCCCCCTCAGGCTGAGCCTAGTTTATGTTGAGGGCAGGGGGTGATGTTTGGGGGTACTCAGAATTATGTCTCCAGCCTCAACTGAGTGTTTGCAGGGGCCTGCCAGGTAGCTGGCATTCTATACTAATTTTTAGCTGTATTTTGCAGGAGCTGGATTTAGTTGCTTATTTCTGGGTTTTTTTCTTTCCCCCCACCTGAGGCTGAGCCTATCAGGGCAGGGGTGAAGTTTGGGGTATTCACAGTTCTGTCTGCAGCTACTGCAAGGTGCCTGTTGCTTTTGAGCTATAAACACAGAGTTTGCAGAGATCTCATTGTAAATCATATTATTTTTCCACTGATGATCCTTCCACTAAGAAGTGCATTCAAAGGTCAGGAAATAGCCTGCAGCTAAATGAGGAACAGGTGACTCTCTGTATAACAAGAGGTATTACGTTTGATGGGTGAGCCATTCAAAGGTCTGTCCTTTTAAAAATTGAAAGGCAGAACAGAGACAATCTTGGGGCCAAGAGACGGCTTGGGGCCAGGATATTTCAGAGACGGACTTCTTCTATATACTCCGGCTCATCTCCTTAGATCATCAGAGAAGGCCCTTTTGCGGGTGCCGTCGCCAAGGAGGGGCGAGGGGCGGCAGCCAGAAACAGGGCCTTCTCAGTAGTGGCACCAACCTTATGGAATTCCTTCCCCGTTGACCTACGAACTGCTCCCTCCTTGGACACTTTCCGGCGAGGCCTAAAAACCTTCTTGTTCAAAGAAGCCTTCTGAGCCCCTGCCTTTTTTAACATTGCTGGTACAGGTGGGGGTCCTGCTGTTTTTATGCTCCTGCTCTGATTGTAGCCATGATCTTTTTAATTGTTTTTAGACACTGTTTTTATTAATTTTCATTGATTGTTACTGTTTTAAAATGTGATTTTTTATACTGTGTTTTTTGTATGTATTTTTTCTGTTGTAAGCCACTTTGGGTCCCTTCGGGGAGAAAGGCGGGATAAAAATACTGTAACTAAATAAATAAATAAATCTTGCAAAAACTAACTCAAAGAGCGATTAAAAAAACTCTTGCAGTAAGGGACTTTTAACTTGAGGTGGACTGTGCTTGAACATCCACCTACACAACCCTGAAGTACAGAAGCTGTGTGTAGAACACAAACTATGTGTTTTTTTGAGATCTTGTGTTGTCAGGTCTAGGCTTTACATAGGAATGAATGGAAACTGTCCCTTTACACCCTAATGAGTGGTTGATGCCTTAAAATCCAATGAGTGGTGAATGCAACGCCTATGCTACAGGTATATAGAACATCTGGGAATTTTTTTTGCAGGTGGTTATATCTCTTTGGGGGTCCCTTAAACATGTGGAACACCCTGACATTTGGGATTCTGGGAAAATCTGACCTTGGGGCCAAAGCTACGTCTCTAGAGAGCAGAGGGTGCTCAGCTGAGGAACTCTCCCTCCTCCCGGAAGTACTGGCAGTGGAGGCTTCTCCTAGTCCCTCCCATGTACTAGTCCAGAGCTTCTGCAGCCCCTGTTCACAGACCGTTCCCTCCTCCCCTCTTCCCCCTGGGTCACGCGGAGCTTCTTTCCGAATCCCTAAACGAACAGCACCCAGTGACTGCCAAGGGCACCAGGCACCTGCTGGCTTCCTCCAGCTGGTCCACAGTTGTTGGGCTCCTACTTTTAACTCCACTGCAGAGGGATATTCTTCTGAAAAGGACCTGAGTCCCCAGAGTCGCCACCCTGCCCTCCCAGGTGCAGGAGAGACAGGGTGAAGTTTGCCTGTAGCTGGAGAAACGAAGTGGGCTTTGAGGGGAATTGTGTTTAAAAGGTTAATGGTGAAAGGTTGGTGGAACACCTGTCCCTTTACACCCCATCTGGCACACCATGGATCACCATGAAATAGGCACTTGTAACCCTGACCTACCTTCTGTCCCTCCAGCCTACGAGTCTGTGGCTCCTGAGGTCCGCCTGCTCCATTCCTCCCGCAACCCCCCAACCAGCAATGACACCCTTATGCTCACGTGCAGTATCTTGGGCTTCAAACCCATAAATGAGTACATCACTTGGCTGGAGAACGGCGAACTCAAACCACTGTCTCCAAACACTGAGGATCGCTGGAAAGATGCCAATAGACAGATCTTTAGAACCACCAGCACACTCTACATTCCTTCCAGTGAATGGAAGCATTCACATTTGTATTCCTGCCAAGTTACCCATAAACCGACCAGCACCAACATGAAAAGCCAAGTCAGGAAAAAACGCACAGGTAAGAATAGCCTGTGAGGGGAGTTGGTGAGCGGGGAGATGGTGAGGGGCACACAGTTGTGCATGAATTGAGAAAGGAAAGGCACGGAAGAGAAAAGGGAGGGGGCTGCTCTCAGGTTGTTGAGGGTCCTCTCAGGAGCTAGTCAGGTCCTGCTGAGTGCCTCTGTCATCCACAAATACGCCATCGGTTTCTAATGATGGTCCACCGAGATTAGACTTTCCACTCCGCCCTCAGTCATGCAATCTTGGTGTTTCCTCTGTTTCTCTAGAACTTCAGAGGCTGGAACAAATGGAGACAGGAATCAGGGAGGTCGTGGAGCGATGCATGGCTCCACGTTGCCCTTAAAAGGTCTTGGCAAGTGGTTTTCTTCTCACGCTCAGGAGCTAGCAGAATGACACAGTGACAGGCAGAATGCCAGTTCTGGTTCACTGTGGTGCAGAGGAGGATGAGCATATTTGCCTCCTTTGCAACTCGTCGTCAGGGACAGGAGTCACCTGCTCCCCAATATGGGAACAACACTAAGGACCACAGTGGGAGAGAGAGCAGAGGGTGCTCAGCTGGGGGACTCTCCCTCCTCCGGGAAGTACTGGCAGTGGAGGCTTCTCCTAGTCCCTCCCATATACTAGTCCAGAGCTTCTGCAGCCCCTGTTCACAGACCGTTCCCTCCTCCCCTCTTCCCCCTGGGTCACGCGGAGCTTCTTTCCGAATCCCTAAACGAACAGCACCCAGTGACAGCCAAGGGCACCAGGCACCTACTGGCTTCCTCCAGCTGGTCCACAGGTTGGGCCAAGAACCTCGTAAGGATTAAATAAGATACGGCCAGTAGACGGGGGGCTTGATAAGGTTTTTTTCAACCTCTAGGTGACAGCAATCCAGACATTAAAGTCTACACGCAACGCCCAAACCCGGAAGACTTGTCTTTGGAAAAGCCAGCCAAATTCACCTGCCTAATGAGCAAAGAGAAGCTGGCAGCGAGCTGGTCGCAGGAGAATCCGGGAACCCTGACTCCTAAAACGATGGAGGTTCGAACCGAGTTCAACGGCGCCATCAGCCAAGCGACCGCCTCTATCACAGATGGGAAAGATGGGGAGACATTTACCTGCAAAGTGGAACCTGTACAAGAATTGGCTGGTCCTGAAGGAGAAAAAACTGGATAGGGGGCTACCTGTATTAGTATTTGAATATGGTTTGATTTTAGGGGTTGATTTTAAATTACAAGCTTGGTGATACAGAAGTACAGTAACAGGCATGTCTTAATAAACTGTTAGCTAGGAGAAACTGCAAGTGTTGCAGGCCGATGGACAGGACAGGGAATACCAGGACGTAAGAGTGTGGCCCTTCTCAGAAGTGTCCAAAGATTGTTCAATCGTCCAGTGGCCTGATGACAGCTTGATTGTTGATTGCTTATAGCTTTTGATATCAGAAAGGGGTTTGCCAGGGAGGTGGGGTGGAAAGTCCCGTAGTAAGGAAACATAATGAACATGCCTTATAAGGTAATAAATCAGATAGCTGTGCCTAAATATGGGATAGTGTGGGTAATGCTGGGGATGGGGTGGACGATGCTTGGTGCCAAGGGCTATAAGTGTTGTTGTGTTATGATGCTCGGGGTGCCCCGCTACTTTTTGGGACACCTCTTATGCGCATAAGAGCTTTAATAAAGTCTTTCTTGATGAGAGCACTTGGCGGTCACCTTTCTTCTTTGCTGTCAATTCTATCTTTTGACCACTTCTGTGCCCGAACCCAGACAAAGACATTGTGAGTATTACTTTCGTCTCCAACAGTCCCATCTATATGAAGATGAAGAAGGAGACAGGTAAGGGGGAAACGGGGCTACTCTCTCCCCTGGGGCTGGAGGACAAGTTATTCCCCAGCGGCTTCCCGGGCAGGGAAGAGGATGCTGAAAAGGCCTGTGTGGAGACAGAACAACTGGAAACATGTGCACGTTTTCATGGGCACCAAGGCCTGAGGAGGGATGGCATTGGAAGGGGTCTAATAGGGACATTGCTGCTCGTGATTTCCATGGACACCCCACTGCTGTCTCTGGGCCCAGGTCTTGGTAGTGCCTTGCAGCTGGAACAGAGGAGATTCCTACACCTTTATGGCTGTCCACCACGGCTTAAGCATGAAGTTCATCCAGACGTCCGTTCAGAAAATGCAGGTTAAATAATGAGGCCACTCCATCCAGCGTTGCGCTCCCTCCGCTCCACTCCAGAATTTGCTGTAGCATGGTCAGATCCAAGGCATGTAAATAACTTTGGTGCATCCATGTGTGGTCAGTGGCTGAATAAAAGGGAACCCACACAAAGACTCGGTCACATGATCAGTCCATTATTGTGGTCTCTTCCAGCAGCATATGGGATGTGTGGGGTGGGAGGAGGGGCTCTGGAATGGGGAAGGTCCATTGTTCTCCAAACGTTGTACTATTAGCACTTAAGTTGACTACAGACACAAACATCTCTAGATGCCATTATTGCATCTGTAATTTTCACTCAATGAGAGAGAGAGACAGACAGACAGACAGACAGACAGACCTAGCTGAGCTTCTATGGCTGGATCACAAACAGGCAGCCAACATTTCTCTTCAATGTTTCACACTGGCTCCACTCTGCAATCGCTCAAAAGGACATTTTCTTTTTTAAGGATCAAGAGCTAAGAGGTTGCTGTGATATTAGGAGGGATCTTTCTTTGCAATTATACCTCAGACTACTCACAGGGTTTCTTTTGCCAGCTCAACTACCCCTCTCGCCCCCCATCCCCAGCCCGCCCCCTCGGTCGCCTGCCACAGGCCAGGTCTAGTCCCACGCTGGACTCTTGGCACCAACCAACCAGGCAGGCAGGGCTGCAGGGGTCTCTGCCGGGAAGCCAGGGGCGCTGTCTTTGTGTGTTTTGATAACAAAGCCTGATATAGAATGAATAATACACAAGAGAAAACAGGCCTGGGCTCCAATGAAGCCCCAGCGTGAGCAGAGAGGGGGAACGCAGGTTCGCACAAGGGGCTGAAATGTCTTCTGTTCGTCAAGGACAGATTTGGATATGCAGCAGCAGGTGCCAGGACACGCCCCCCACCCCAGGTGTAAGAAACCTACTTGACGGCCATTAAAAACAGAAGAACTATCCAAAAGAGAAGGCGGAGGAATTCCTTCAGATCCTTGCACAACAGAATGCTTTCTACTGGCAGGCTGAAGCTTCTGGCATTCCCAAACTGGGTGCCAGAAGCAAACACGAACCAAATAGTTTCATGGAAGCACTTGCCCTCCCAAAGTACCAGAGAGCAGAAGAGGTGCAGAAGAGAGCGACCAGAATGATTTGTGGGCTGCTGGAGCACCTCCCTTATGAGGAGAGGCTACAGCGTTTGGGGCTCTTCAGTCTAGAAAAAAGGCGGTTGAGGGGGGACATGATTGAGACTTATAAAATTATGCATGGGATGGAGAGAGTGGATAGAGGGAAGTTCTTTTCTCTCTCGCACAACACCAGAACCAGGGGACATGCATGCACTACAATTGAGTGGAGGGAGTATTAAAACAGACAAAAGAAAATATTTCTTCACCCAGCGTGTAATTCATCTGTGGAACTCCTTGCCACAGGAGGTGGTGATGGCACCTGGCCTAGATGCCTTTAAAAGGGGATTGGATAGATTCATGGAGGAAAAAACCTTCACAGGTTACAAGCCATAAGTAACCTCCTGGCTTTCAAAGTAGGTTTTCTCTGTATGCCAGGTGCAAGGGAGTGACAACAGGTTGTCTCCGAGAGGCCACTGTGAGATACAGGAAGCTGGACTAGATGGGCCTTTGGCCTGATCCATCAGGGATGTTCTGCTGACTGAATGTGATGAATATCAGCCAGATAGCATTATGGGGGGGGGGGGAATGAACTGTGATACCCACCACAGTCTTCCGGGGTGGGTGGGTGTTCATTTTCCTGTCTGCCAAGGATCAAAGGTAACATCAGGCTTTGCTCTGTTCAGGAGGTGGAGGGGCAATCTAGTCCAGACAAGAATTCTAAAGCCTTGCCTTACGGTTGCCCTACCGACCTCAAAATCTACTGGCCAAACTTTCCAAACTCAACCCAGAGCTGACCTGCACATTCACAAGGGAGTCCAGCCTTCCCTCTGCAGCCGTTTGTGGAGGTGGTGGCAGTGCTGGGTGCCAAGGAAGGGAGAGAGGTGAGTGAGGCGGGCAGGGCTCAGAGGACTGGCCTCTCTCCGTCGGCATCCAGCGCTGCCGTCTCCTCTCTCCGCCTCTGCCGCTTCCTCTAGTGGTGGGTTCAGGGGATGCTCAGGAGCTCAGCGTGCCCTCTGCGGCCACTACAGGATGCAGCAGAGATGCCCAGGAAAGAGGTAAGCTCTCCTTGCAGGTGGGGGAGTGACTCCACCTGCATGTGCTATTGATGGTGTACACTGGGGCAGGAGATGCCTGAGGCAGCAGAATTTTGGGGTGGGGTGGCAGAGTCGGGGAGTTATTCATGGAGCAGGTTGGCACAGACTGCTCTGATCTTTAGTACAATCCACAGGTCGAGATAACATTACTACGTGGAATGATACATTCTCCTTGAAAACAGCAGCCATTGCTTTCCAAGTCCCATCCCCAGTCTCACTTGTTTTGCAGCTGGATCTAGTCGTGCAGCATCCTCCTTCATATGGCATGGGGCAAAATGGGACTGTCTAGGAGGGACCTACGAGAAGCTGGAGCTGGCTTGGTTCCACCTCGCAGGCATCTCTCAAGGTTTTGTGATGGGACAGATGCAGCCTTGTAGCACTATGACCCATGGCACAAAAGTAGATCGCAGAATCAGCAAGCTGGGTGCGCTTCAGGATTATGGAGGTATTCCTCACATTTTTGTCCAGACTCATATCGAAATGACCGTGAGACTCTGTTTTTGAAGAATACAATGAGGCCATGAAGTGGATGTGGCCGTCTGGGGACTGCTTGTACCACTGCAAGTTTTGTGGAGTTCCAGTATAGGAGCACTTGAGTTGTTTGGGTTCTCCTTCCATGATCGAAGCAAAACGGTCCTCCTGGGACTCTGAATCTTCCCCCGACGCACCTGGAAGAGAATGAGGATGTCAGAAATCAGCGGTCAGTTTTCTCACCCTGTAGGAAGAATATTGAAAAAAGGAAGCTACTCTTCCCAGCTTCTTTCCAAATTGACAGCTTGGCTGGCCAGCAACAACATTATTGGGCCAGAGCAGACAGAAATGCCCACTTAGACTGATAACACCTCTCCCTTCTCAAATAGCTACAGCGCTGTGTGCAAAAAAGGGAAACTGCACCAGGATGGACAGTTAACAAAATTTATTGCTTTATAAGCAACCCTTAACACCATAAACTATCCCAAAAGCAGAAACCCTTCTGCAAAGCAGTCCTGCAAACAGAAATAATAGTCTCCCTCCAAAAATCCCCCAAACCAGTCTTTTCTGCTAGCATTCTGGCAGCTGAGTTTTCTCCACAGCTGGTGGTAGCTTTCTTCCATCGCTCATCTTCAGTCTAAGGTCCTTTGGCGTTGTAAAGCTTCCTGCAGCAACCCAGTCGTAGCTCTGTGCTCCGTCACCGTGGCAGCAGCGTCGCATCGCATCACCTAGCAAAGTCAGCAAGTCCTTCAGTTTAGCAGCATTCTGTCATTCCCCAACAAGAGAGAAACCCTGGTTCTATTGCAATCTTGCTCCTTTTATACTACTTTGTCCTGATTAGGGCTGAGGGCTTACAGCTGTTGACTGACAATCACTTTAATCAAAAGTCCTAATTATCAGCAACACCTGTGGGGCATGTGCCTCCACCCATGCAGTCCTGGGTGTTGACCCCTTGCTGCCCAGTCCTGTCAAAGTCCTGTCAAAGTCCAAGTCTTCATCTGTTAACTCCTTGCTGCCCAGATCTGTCAACAAGGTTCCATTGCTGACACCACACTTGTCTCCTGCCAGTCTTCTGAATCGTCTTCCACTACATTGAGACATATAAAATTGTGAATGGGATGGAGAGAGTGGATAGAGAGAAGTTCTTTTCCCTCTCGCACCACACTAGATCTAGGGGACATCCACTCAAATTGAGTGGAGGGAGTATTAAAACAGACAAAATAAATTATTTCTTTACCCAGCATGTGATTGGTTTGTGGAACTCCTTGCCACAGGATGTGTTGATGGCACCTGTCCTGGATGCCTTTAAAAGGGGATTGGACAGATTTATGGAGGAAAATTCCATCATGGCTTACAAACAATGATGGGAATAAGCAACCTCCTGGTTGTAGGAGTAGGTTTTCTCTGTGCCAGGTACAAGGGCCAGTAATTCTGCCTTGATTTGTTCTCTCTTTGGGCTTTACGGTCATGACTGGTGACTTCACAGGGATAACAAACTGCTGACTTAATTATGGGTTGTAGGAACAAGATCTTCTTTGGAGCAGTGACTGTGCCTTTTCCACCCTTCCTCATTCCAGGGAAATGCAGGTTAATACTGTCTGTGCCAGGAGGAGGTGTTTTCTCTGCCACAGCCTAGTCTTTCCGGTGCCCAAATGGAGAATGTGGAGATGCAGACGACACTTGCAGACCACTTCAAGGGAAAGCAGCAAATGCAAAAATACGAGTTCGCTTTGGAAAGGCAGCTGGAACCAGGGGATGTCCTCCACGCCTCCCGTATCGCGTTCTCGGTACAGGAAGGAAGGCAGGGGAGGAGTGTTGTCCGAGGACGTCCCGGGCTTAATGGGGAACCAGCTGGGCAATTTCAGTCTCTTTCAGGCCCACAGGGGATCAGTGGGGCCTTTGGTAAGTTTTGTTTTCTGAAATAGCCTACAGAGCAGGGGCAGCAGTCATGTTACAGGACAATCCTATGCATGTCGACTCAGAAGTAAGTCCCATTGTGTTCAATGGGGCTTACTCCCAGGAAAGAGTAGGTAGGATTGCAGCCTCACAGCCCAATCCTGCCTAACATGGCAGCGAGGGCAGTGCAGCCAACGCTGCATCCTTGGCACAAAGAGGCAGGCTTGACTGCCTCCTCCGGGGAATGGAACGGTCGTCCCCTTACCCCGGGTAAAGGCCCTGCCACCTGAATGGGACTCCTTGGATCTGCGCCAATCTGGGAGCCCCATGTAGGGCAAACTGACCAGGGAAGGGGGTTAGGATTTGGGATACACCGATCCCACCTCCCTACCCCACATAGAAATAGACACACCCCACTTTCTGGCCCTTCTTGAAGCCCAGGGTGGCCCTAGTGCCTGCCCTGCTGGCTTGAGGCAGCTGCTGCTGCTGCTGCTGCTGAATGCCAGGCCAGTAAATTAAAGACCAGCCTGATCCATCTTTTAATTCTGGAGAAGGGCCCTGGCCTGGCTTGTATTACGGAGACCTGGTTGGGCGAGGCTGGGGGCCCCACCAGGTTTCTGTGTGTTGCAGCAGCCACGGCAGCAGGGGTGGTGGTGGTGGTGGTAGTGGAATCGCATGAGTCTACTGTGAGTCCATCTCCCTTCCTGGATGCCCCATCCTGCAGGGTTCATGTGCCGAGTGCCTGAGCGTAGCGCTGAATGGGCGGGACAGGCCAGGGATTCTGCTGGTGTACCGACCTGTGAAGACAAGGCCTTTGCCTGACTCCATTTTACTTTGTTTGACTCCATTTTTAATCCTGAGCAGAAAGCCAGGCCTTTGATGTGCAAAACATGGACAGCTCTCAGCTGCTGGGAAGCAGAGCTACTTAGTACAAGGCTGAGAGCAGGAGCCGTTGTCTCGGAGCAGGGGCATAGCCAGGAGCCCCCCTACCGGTGGCGGCAAGCCACGATGATGCCCCCAGGAGGCAACGCCCCCACTGTGTGACGTCACTACGGAAGCCACGCCACGTGGTGACATCGCGCAGCCTGCGACAGGCTGCAAACGAGCCCAGGGGCGGGTAGGAGGGCCAAAAACGCCTCCTCTGGCCCCAGGAAGCCTCGGCAGCGGTGCTGCGAGGCTCGCCACCGCTGCCGAGGGTAGCGAAAAGGAGAAAAAAGCTGCGTGCAAAGGAGCCACTGCCACCTCCGCCGGAGCCGCCGGTGGGACAGTGGGGGTGAATTTGATGCCCCCCTTGCCTGCAGCCCAGGGGCGGTCCGCCCCCCCTCCACCCCCCCATTCCTACACCACTGTCTCGGAGTGATAAGTCTGGCCAGTTCTCATTTCGTGCTGGTGGATCCTGGTACTCAGCAAGGACATCTTAATTGCAAACTATGTGCACCTGTGGTTTCTGGATGGAGGGGAACCTGGAGTGACCATTACGTAAGGGCCTAGAAGTTCTGGCTAGTCCAAGCCTCTGGTTGGCGATTCCCCAGTCATCAGGTATAAGAGCTGCTACGTTTGCCTAGTGATTGTTCTCTTTTTGGGAAGCTGATGCTTGCCAAGCTGTAACCCGCTGAGATGGAGCCTTGTCCCTGTGCTTGGTGGGACGGATAGCTCAACTTCGACACCTTATCCATGCTTAGAAGAGCTAACTTTGGAGGAGTATTAGGAATCACTAAGTGTCAGGAACATTAGCTTTATTGGTTGATGCTGTTTGTGTTGCATACCATGCCTTACAAAGAATTTTTACTGAATGCCTTCTTGAATGCGATCTTTAATTTTCTTTAACAAACAAATATCTTTTCCAGGCTTGTGTGTCTGTGGTTAAGTACAAGGGAAAGGATTTCTACCCGGCCTGCCTGACTGCTTGGTTCACGACTACCAGTGTTACTAGTGTTTTAAGTTTTAAGACTCTGAGGCTTGAGCCTGGCTCTGCAATTGGAAGGAGAGGCCAGCCTTGCAAGCACTGAGACTTGGCCCATTGACGCCAGCCTTCCCTGGAGCTGTGGACTGGTGTAACAGGTTGGTGGCCGCTGATTCTACCCTTGGGTTGGTGCCCAAGCCATGAATACTCAGTTCTCCCGGATAGCAGTCCTGTTGGAAGTAAACAGGTGGCTCTGAGTCAGTAAAGTGGTACTTATTTATTTGGTGTGATTGGCAGGAACTCAGGGTTCCTTTCCCTGAAGTTGTTGTTCCCGCTGAGATGTGAACTTTGGCTAGTACATTTTCCTGGCATTAACCCTGGATCTACTTCTCTTGAAGTTGCTGCTTCTGAAGAGGTGATTCACAGCCAGTAAACAGCCACTTCGTACAATTTGTTAAGAGCTACATGCCGTGTTTCGAGTGTAGACATCTTAACAGGCCAGGCAGGTGCGAAAACCCTGAAGGCTGAGGCCGCCTTGGTGCTCTGGTGAGCTGAAGGTGACCAGGGTGATGCTTGAGCAGGAGGCCTGCGCAACAACGGGGAAACCCGGCCGGTGGGGCTGACTTGATCACACGGCCACCTTGCAGCATGGCAGAGTCCCGGCCTGAGCCCGGAACGGGCAGGCAGGGGAGGCAGATTCTGGCCTGTCGTACTGCCATGAAAATGGCCTCCGCCTCCCCTCGGATTGTGCACAGGCTCCACCTAGGGGCCTCTCACTGCCCAGCTCTAGTCAATCCCGGTAGAGTAACAGGGATCAGAGGCGGATGTAGGGCGGAGCGAGCGGAGCACTCGCTCCGGGCGCCATGGCCTGAAGGGCGCCCCGCCCAAGACTCGCCTCCAAGTCGGACTCGGAGACGCGAGTCCGACCGGCCCCCAATCAGGAGAGCCGGCCGGAGACACCTTCTCCAGCCGGCTTCCCGGGGCCTTCTGAGGAAGGCCCACTGCACACGCGCGCGCATGCTCAGAGTAACTGAGGGAAAAGGGCAGCCCCGGGAAGCCAGCCGGGGAAGGTGTCCCTGGCCGGCTCTCCCGATCGAGGGGGGGTCGCTCCCTCCCGGAGCGCTCCCCCCTCCTCCCGGAGTGTGGCCCCCCCTCCGGAGCGAAGGCCACGGCGCGCTCCGGAGGGGGGGGCGCCACACTCCGGAGGGGGGGCGAACTTCCCCCGGTGCTCCGGGCGCCGGGGGAGGTTGTTCCGCCTCTGACAGGGATCCCCAAGAAAAGTGGCCCATTTAACCAAAGCATCGGTCAAGTTTCATTATTCATCTGCTGACCCTGTCCAGCCTATATCACCGATCTAGTACAAAGCGGTTATTTCTTTATTCGATTTCAACTGGCAAACAGAGGGAGAAAAAGTGGAGGCAGAGACAGACTTTCTGTTTCTAGGCGCAAAAATTACTGCAGACGCTGACTGCAGCCAGGAAATCGGAAGATGTTTACTTCTTGGGAGGAGAGCAGTGACAAATCTGAATCTTCTTTATTCATCTGCTGACCCTGTCCAGCCTTTATAGCAGGGGTGGGGATCCTATTTGCAGTGGATGGCCATTTTCCCATGGGGAAAATGTGCCGCGGGCCGTGTGCCCCTCCATCGCAAATGGGTCCCCCGGCGAAACGCGCGCGCGCGCGCGCACGCCGGGGAGGGCGCACGCACACACACCACCCCCCATTCCCCAATGCTCTTCTTACCCCCCCCATCGCTCTCCTTACCTTTTTCAGGCCGCCGCCACCGCCAGCCCCGCGCGCGCTGCTCGCATGACTCAGCCGGGTTCCAAAGGAGCCGCGCAAGGTGAGCGCGCGACCATCAAGCACACTCTCACCTCGGCGTGACTCCTTTTGAAACCGGCTGTTTCTGCACATGCGCAGAAAAAGCCGGATTCGAAAGGAGTCGCGCCGAGGTGAGCGCGCGGGGCCGGCGGGGCCTGCGGAGCCTCCAGTGTGCTCGTGCGGGCCTGAACTGATTGACTCGGGTCCGTTCTCACGCGGGCCGGACCAGATCGCTCCGGGGGTGGGTCCGTCCCGCGGGCCGCCAATTCCCCGCCCCTGCTATATAGGCTGGACAGTGTCAGCAGATGAGTCCAGGCCGCGCAATAAGCGCAGGGGGCTGCATTTGCTTTGCCGCTCCTGGACACATGAGGAAGGGGGTTGTTCCCCCTGAAGCAGAGGTGGTCGGGGCCAGGTGAACTTATAGCCTGGGTCCCGGCCACCTTGCTTCTGTTTGAGTTCCTGCCTGAAGACGCAACAGCGATTAATCACATCAGGGCTCGTATTGCACCATGCCTGGACGTTGCTTCGCCGTACGGTAAATGCGTTAGCTGGGGGTTAAAAGGGTTTTTTTAAGTTAGGTTGTCTAATTTAATTAGTTCCAGTTGGCGAGCTGCGGGGCTGCTCGGGCCGCGTAGGTAGCAGGTGCGGGGCGATCTTGGAGGTTTGCGTATTGGGCAGCGGCAACCTCCTTTGCATGACGCGCTCCCCTGCATCTTCCCCCTTTGCCATCTCCCCCTGCATCTTGCCCCTCTGTCATCTATTAAGCACTGGGTATAAGCCAGTCACGCTGTGGGTCCCTTCACTGGTGCGAGTGGAAGGCTAGAGCACTTTACCTTGGGATTGCTGGCAACGGCCGCATTAGTTTACAGCCGTACGGTTGGAAGGGCTACTGGGAGGCTGCTGTAACTGGGGGCTTCCCGCGGTCTCGCACCTTCCCGCGGTCTCGCACCATGTGCGCTTGGATGCCAACATGGCGCCGCCCACCTCCTTCACCATGTGCTCTCGCAAGGCCAACACTGCCCATCTACTGCTCCATGTGCGCTGAGCGGCGATATGGCACTACCCACCCCCCTTCATAAGGGTGCCGCTGGCTGCAGCGGGTCACGGCAAGGTGTTTATTAACAATGGCTTTATAACGGCGTGCATGTCTGGTGAGTGCGTGTGACGGCGGGGAGGGGGTTATGCTGCTCGCTCTGGCGGGCTCCCGTGTGTTTTGCCTAGTTGCCTTCTTCCGTCTGGAGGGCCCCCCTTTTCCCTTTCTGGGCTTTCTCAGCTAGTTGTATACGGGGGTTCTGGCGGTTAGCGCTGCCTGCCCGGTCTAGCAAAGGTCAGTGCTGGGCCATCTGTGGGGCAACAGCATGGATGTAGGGGTACAGTTGACTTGCCTCGTTACAGGAGGACGTCAGCTATGGTGAATGAAGTGAGATATAATTACTTATAATTGTTAATTTAGGTTTGAAAGAAGGGAGCTATAATTGCTGGGGCGATCAGGATAACTAGGCATAATCTCGCTCATCTTAAAATATAATTACGTTTGATTGAATTCAAATTTATTAATCTATGGATTTTAACCTATATAAAAGACAAGTAAGTTTGAATGACCTACGAATATCAATTTAGTGAGGTAGTACTTTTGATCATTGATATATGGAGTTAACTTATTGAGGTAGTACTTTTGATAATTACTATGTGGATTTAACTTATTGTATTACAATTGCTTATCGTAATTCAATTTATTAATCTGTGAAATTGATTTAAATAAACTATTATTAGTTTACTATAATAAAATAATAAAATAAAAAATATAATTGTTATTTTAATAAATAACTATTATAAACTATTATTAAACTATTATAATTACTTATTGTAATTCAATTTATTAATCTGTGAAATTAATTTAAATTATCATTAAGTAATACCAATTTATTGATGTAGGAAGTTTGATCACTTTAACTTGTTGTAATTATAATTAACCTTGAAGGAATTTCATATATCAATTATTGATTGTTGTAATTTAAAAACGTCAATTCTGAAATTAAGCTGTTAGGAATTTCATATCTCAATAATTAATTTAAATAAACTATTATCAAGTATGAATAAACCACGAATACCAATTTATTGATGCAGGAAGTTTGATCATTAATCTGGGGACTTGGATGTTAACTTGCTGTAATTATAATTAAGCCTGAAGGAATTTCATATATCAATTATTGATTGTTTTAATAAATAATAATAACAACAACAACAACAACAACAACAATGAAAACCCCTTCAATTTTGAAATTAAGCTGGTAGGAATTTCATATCTCGATTGAGTTAATTTTAAAATATCAATTATTTGTAACGAATAAATTGTGCTACAATTAATTATAAAGAATTCAGTACAATTAAATTAGTCAACCGTAAAGTAATGAGCTGAACAAAGAAATTGAACCCGAACGGTTGGACAGGATCAACCTTGTTTTGCTTCACAGGCTATGGAGTTGGAGAAGCCACTGGGAATGGTTATGATTTCGTCTTTTAACCTTTTTGATTTGTCGCTTTGCAGGTCTCTTCCTCCCTTTTTCTTAGGGTTTCCGCCCCCGCAGATTATCATGTCTAAGAGGACTGGAAGCAGGTTGAAATGAAGCCCCAGCGTGAGCAGAGAGGTGGAATGCAGGTGACTACAAGGGGCTGAAATGTCTTCTGTTAGTCAAGGACAGATTTGGATACGCAGCAGCAGGTGCCAGGACACGCCCCCCACCCCCACCCCCCAGGTGTAAGAAACCTACATGACGGCCATTAAAAACAGAAGAACTATCCAAAAGAGAAGGCGGAGGAATTCCTTCAGATCCTTGAACAACAGAATGCTTTCTACTGGCAGGCTGAAGCTTCTGGCATTCCCAAACTGGGTGCCAGAAGCAAACACGAACCAAATAGTTTCATGGAAGCACTTGCCCTCCCAAAGTACCAGAGAGCAGAAGAGGTGCAGAAGAGAGCGACCAGAATGATTTGTGGGCTGCTGGGGCACCTCCCTTATGAGGAGAGGCTACAGCGTTTGGGGCTCTTCAGTCTAGAAAACAGGCAGCTGAGGGGGGACATGATTGAGACGTAAAAAACTATGCATGGGATGGAGAGAGTGGATAGAGAGAAGTTCTTTTCCCTCTCGCACAACACCAGAACCAGGGGACATGCATGCACTACAATTGAGTGGAGGGAGTATTAAAACAGACAAAAGAAAATATTTCTTCACCCAGCGTGTAATTCATCTGTGGAACTCCTTGCCACAGGAGGTGGTGATGGCACCTGGCCTAGATGCCTTTAAAAGGGGATTGGATAGATTCATAGAGGAAAAAACCTTCACAGGTTACAAGCCATAAGTAACCTCCTGGCTTTCAAAGTAGTTTTTCTCTGTATGCCAGGTGCAAGGGAGTGACAACAGGTTGTCTTGTTGGCTGTGTGCTCTCGGAGGCATCTGGTGGGGCCACTGTGAGATACAGGAAGCTGGACTAGATGGGCCTTTGGCCTGATGCAGCAGGGATGTTCTGCTAACTGAATGTGATGAATATCAGCCAGATAGCATTATGGGGGGGGGGGGGGAATGAACTGTGATACCCACCACAGTCTTCTGGGGTGGGTGGGTATTCATTTTCCTGTCTGCCAAGGATCAAAGGTAACATCAGGCTTTGCTCTGTTCGGGAGGTGGAGGGGCAATCTAGTCAAGACAAGAATTCTAAAGCCTTGCCTTATGGTTGCCCTTCCGACCTCAAAATCTACTGGCCAAACTTTCCAAACTCAACCCAGAGCTGACCTGCACATTCACAAGGGAGTCCAGCCTTCCCTCTGCAGCCGTTTGTGGAGGTGGTGGCAGTGCTGGGTGCCAAGGAAGGGAGAGAGGTGAGTGAGGCGGGCAGGGCTCAGAGGACTGGCCTCTCTCCGTCGGCATCCAGCGCTGCCGTCTCCTCTCTCCGCCTCTGCTGCTTCCTCTAGTGGTGGGTTCAGGGGATGCTCAGGAGCCCAGCGTGCCTTCTGCGGCCACTACAGGACGCAGCAGAGATGCCCAGGAAAGAGGTAAGCTCTCCTTGCAGGTGGGGGAGTGACTCCACCTGCATGTGCTATTGATGGTGTACACTGGGGCAGGAGATGCCTGAGGCAGCAGAATTTTGGGGTGGGGTGGCAGAGTCGGGGAGTTATTCATGGAGCAGGTTGGCACAGACTGCTCTGATCTTTAGTACAATCCACAGGTCGAGATAACATTACTACGTGGAATGATACATTCTCCTTGAAAACAGCAGCCATTGCTTTCCAAGTCCCATCCCCAGTCTCACTTGTTTTGCAGCTGGATCTAGTCGTGCAGCATCCTCCTTCATATGGCATGGGGCAAAATGGGACTGTCTAGGAGGGACCTACGAGAAGCTGGAGCTGGCTTGGTTCCACCTCGCAGGCATCTCTCAAGGTTTTGTGATGGGACAGATGCAGCCTTGTAGCACTATGACCCATGGCACAAAAGTAGATCGCAGAATCAGCAAGCTGGGTGCGCTTCAGGATTATGGAGGTATTTCTCACATTTTTGTCCAGACTCATATCGAAATGACCGTGAGACTCTGTTTTTGAAGAATACAATGAGGCCATGAAGTGGATGTGGCCGTCTGGGGACTGCTTGTACCACTGCAAGTTTTGTGGAGTTCCAGTATAGGAGCACTTGAGTTGTTTGGGTTCTCCTTCCATGACCGAAGCAAAACGGTCCTCCTGGGACTCTGAATCTTCCCCCGACGCACCTGGAAGAGAATGAGGATGTCAGAAATCAGCGGTCAGTTTTCTCACCCTGTAGGAAGAATATTGAAAAAAGGAAGCTACTCTTCCCAGCTTCTTTCCAAATTGACAGCTTGGCTGGCCAGCAACAACATTATTGGGCCAGAGCAGACAGAAATGCCCACTTAGACTGATAACACCTCTCCCTTCTCAAATAGCTACAGCGCTGTGTGCAAAAAAGGGAAACTGCACCAGGATGGACAGTTAACAAAATTTATTGCTTTATAAGCAACCCTTAACACCATAAACTATCCCAAAAGCAGAAACCCTTCTGCAAAGCAGTCCTGCAAACAGAAATAACAGTCTCCCTCCAAAAATTCCCCCAAACCAGTCTTTTCTGCTAGCATTCTGGCAGCTGAGTTTTCTCCACAGCTGGTGGTAGCTTTCTTCCATCGCTCATCTTCAGTCTAAGGTCCTTTGGCGTTGTAAAGCTTCCTGCAGCAACCCAGTCGTAGCTCTGTGCTCCGTCACCGTGGCAGCAGCGTCGCATCACATCACCTAGCAAAGTCAGCACGTCCTTCAGTTTAGCAGCATTCTGTCATTCCCCAACAAGAGAGAAACCCTGGTTCTATTGCAATCTTGCTCCTTTTATACTACTTTGTCCTGATTAGGGCTGAGGGCTTACAGCTGTTGACTGACAATCACTTTCTCAAAAGTCCTAATTATCAGCAACACCTGTGGGGCATGTGCCTCCACCCATGCAGTCCTGGGTGTTGACCCCTTGCTGCCCAGTCCTGTCAAAGTCTTGTCAAAGTCCAAGTCTTCATCTGTTAACTCCATGCTGCCCAGATCTGTCAACAAAGGTCCATTGCTGACACCACACTTGTCTCCTGCTAGTCTTCTGAATCGTCTTCCACTACATTGAGACATATAAAATTGTGAATGGGATGGAGAGAGTGGATAGAGAGAAGTTCTTTTCCCTCTCGCACCACACTAGATCTAGGGGACATCCACTCAAATTGAGTGGAGGGAGTATTAAAACAGACAAAATAAATTATTTCTTTACCCAGCATGTGATTGGTTTGTGGAACTCCTTGCCACAGGATGTGTTGATGGCACCTGTCCTGGATGCCTTTAAAAGGGGATTGGACAGATTTATGGAGGAAAATTCCATCATGGCTTACAAACAATGATGGGAATAAGCAACCTCCTGGTTGTAGGAGTAGGTTTTCTCTGTGCCAGGTACAAGGGCCAGTAATTCTGCCTTGATTTGTTCTCTCTTTGGGCTTTACGGTCATGACTGGTGACTTCACAGGGATAACAAACTGCTGACTTAATTATGGGTTGTAGGAACAAGATCTTCTTTGGAGCAGTGACTGTGCCTTTTCCACCCTTCCTCATTCCAGGGAAATGCAGGTTAATACTGTCTGTGCCAGGAGGAGGTGTTTTCTCTGCCACAGCCTAGTCTTTCCGGTGCCCAAATGGAGAATGTGGAGATGCAGACGACACTTGCAGACCACTTCAAGGGAAAGCAGGAAATGCAAAAATACGTGTTCGCTTTGGAAAGGCAGCTGGAACCAGGGGACGTCCTCCACGCCTCCCGTACCGCGTTCTCATTACAGGAAGGAAGGCAGGGGGGGAGTGTTGTCCGAGGACGTCCCGGGCTTAATGGGGAACCAGCTGGGCAATTTCAGTCCCTTTCAGGCCCACAGGGGATCAGTGGGGCCTTTGGTAAGTTTTGTTTTCTGAAATAGCCTACAGAGCAGGGGCAGCAGTCATGTTACAGGACAATCCTATGCATGTCGACTCAGAAGTAAGTCCCATTGTGTTCAATAGGGCTTACTCCCAGGAAAGAGTAGGTAGGATTGCAGCCTCACAGCCCAATCCTGCCTAACATGGCAGCAAGGGCAGTGCAGCCAACGCTGCATCCTGGGCACAAAGAGGCAGGCTTGACGGCCTCCTCCAGGGAATGGAACGGTCGTCCCCTTACCCCGGGTAAAGGCCCTGCCACCTGAATGGGACTCCTTGGATCTGCGCCAATCTGGGAGCCCCATGTAGGGCAAACTGACCAGGGAAGGGGGTTAGGATTTGGGATACACCGATCCCACCTCCCTACCCCACATAGAAATAGACACACCCCACTTTCTGGCCCTTCTTGAAGCCCAGGGTGGCCCTAGTGCCTGCCCTGCTGGCTTGAGGCAGCTGCTGCTGCTGCTGAATGCCAGGCCAGTAAATTAAAGACCAGCCTGATCCATCTTTTAATTCTGGAGAAGGGCCCTGGCCTGGCTTGTATTACAGAGACCTGGTTGGGCGAGGCTGGGGGCCCCCACCAGGTTTCTGTGTGTTGCAGCAGCCACGGCAGCAGGGGTGGTGGTGGTGGTGGAATCGCATGAGTCTACTGTGAGTCCATCTCCCTTCCTGGATGCCCCATCCTGCAGGGTTCATGTGCCGAGTGCCTGAGCGTAGCGCTGAATGGGCGGGACAAGCCAGGGATTCTGCTGGTGTACCGACCTGTGAAGACAAGGCCTTTGCCTGACTCCATTTTACTTTCTTTGACTCCATTTTTAATCCTGAGCAGAAAGCCAGGCCTTTATTTATTTATTTATTTATTTTATTTACAGTATTTCTATCCCGCCTTTCTCCCCGAAGGGACCCAAGGTGGCTTACAGCAAAAAGAGAAATACATACAAAAAATACAATATAGAAACAATCACAGTTTAAAACAATAACAACAATTAATAAAAATTAATAAAAACAATATCTAAAAATTGATTAAAAAGATCATGGCTACAATTAAAACAGGAGCATAAAAACAGCAGCACCCCCACCTGTACCAGTGAGATGTTAAAAAAAAGGCAGGGGCTCAGAAGGCTTCTTTGAACAAGAAGGTTTTTAGGCCTCGCCGGAAAGTGTCCAAGGAGGGAGCAGATCGTAAGTCAAAGGGGGAGGGAATTCCATAGGGTAGGTGCCACTACTGCGAAGGCCCTGTTTCTGGCCACCGCCCCTCGCCCCTCCCTGGGCGACAGCACCCGCAAAAGAGCCATCTCTATTTATCTAAGGAGACGAACCGGACTATATAGATGTAGGCGGTCTCTCAAATATCCTGGCCCCAAGCCATATAGGGCTTTAAAGGTCAAAACCAGCACTTTGAATTGGGCCCAGAAACAAATCGGCAGCCAGTGCAGCTATCGGAGGAGCGGCCTGACGGATTCGAACCGCCTATCTCCAGTGACCACACGGGCCACCGCATTCTGCACTAATTGAAGTTTACGAACCGTCTTCAAGGGCAGGCCCACATAGAGCATGTTACAATAATCTAGCTGCGATGTCACCGTGACATGCGCAAAACCTGGACAGCTAACTCAGCTGCTGGGAAGCAGAGCTACTTAGTACAAGGCTGAGAGCAGGAGCCGTTGTCTCGGAGCAGGGGCATAGCCAGGAGCCCCCCCTACCAGTGGCGGTAGGCCGCGATGATGCCCCTGGAAGGCCACGCCCCCAACATGTGACGTCACCACGGAAGCCACGCCCCGTGGTGACGTCGTGCAGCCTGCAACAGGCTGCAAATGAGCCCAGGGGCGGGTGGGAGGGCCGAAAACGCCTCCCCTGACCCCAGGAAGCCTCGGCAACGGTGCTGCGAGGCTCGCCACTGCTGCCGAGGGTAGTGAAAAGGAGAAAAAAGCTGTGTGCAAAGGAGCCACTGCCACCTCCGCCGGAGCCGCCGGTGGGACAGTGGGGGTGAATTTGATGCCCCCCTTGCCTGCAGCCCAGGGGCGGTCCATCCCCCCTCCGCCCCCCATTCCTACACCACTGTCTCGGAGTGATAAGTCTGGCCAGTTCTCATTTCGTGCTGGTGGATCCTGGTACTCAGCAAGGACATCTTAATTGCAAACTATGTGCACCTGTGGTTTCTGGATGGAGGGGAACCTGGAGTGACCATTACGTAAGGGCCTAGAAGTCTTGGCTAGTCCAAGCCTCTGGTTGGCGATTCCCCAGTCATCAGGTATAAGAGCTGCTACGTTTGCCTAGTGATTGTTCTCTTTTTGGGAAGCTGATGCTGAGATGGAGCCTTGTCCCTGTGCTTGGTGGGACGGATAGCTCAACATCGACACCTTATCCATGCTTAGAAGAGCTAACTCTGGAGGAGTGTTAGGAACCAGTAAGTGTTAGGAACATTCGCTTTATTGGTTGATGCTGTTTGTGTTGCATACCATGCCTTACAAGTAATCTTTACTGAATGCCTTCTTGAATGTGATCTTTAATTTTCTTTAACAAACAAATATCTTTTCCAGGCTTGTGTGTCTGTGGTTAAGTACAAGGGAATGGAATTCTACCCAGCCTGCCTGACTGCTAGGTTCATGACTACCAGTGTTTTAAGTTTTAAGACTCTGAGGCTTGAGCCTGGCTCTGCAATTGGAAGGAGACACCAGCCTTGCAAGCACAGAGACTTGGCCCAGAGACCCCAGCCTTCCCTGGAGCTGTGGACTGGTGTAACAGGGTGGTTGCTGCTGATTCTACCCTTGGGTTGGTGCTCAAGTCAAGAATAGTCAGTTTTCCCGGTTAGCAGTCCTGCTGGAACTAATCAGGTGGCTCTGAATCAGTAAACTGGTACTAAATGATTTGGTGTGATTGGCAGGAACTCAGGGTTCCTTTCCCTGAAGTTGTTGTTCCCGCTGAGATGTGAACTTTGGCTAATAAATATTCCTGGCATTAACCCTGGATCAGCTTCTCTTGAAGTTGCTGCTTGTGCTGATTCACAGCCAGTAAACAGCCACGTAGTACACTGTGTTAAGAGCTACATGCCCTGTTTCGAGTGTAGACATCTTAACAGGCCAGGCAGGTGAGAAAACCCTGAAGGCTGAGGCCGCCTTGGTGCTCTGGTGGGCTGAAGGTGACCAGGGCGATGCTTGAGCGGGAGGCCTGCGCACCAACGGGGAAACCCGGCCGGCGGGGCTGGCTTGATCACACGACCACCTTGCAGCATGGCAGAGTCCCGCCCTGAGCCCGGAACGGGCAGGCAGGGGAGGCAGAGTCTGGCCTGTCGTAGTGCAATGAAAATGGCCTCCGCCTCCCCTCGGATTGTGCACAGGCTCCACCCAGGGGCCTCTCACTGCCCAGCTCCAGTCAATCCCTGTAGAGTAACAGGGACCCCAAGAAAAGTGGCCCCTTTAACCAAAGCATCGGTCAAATTTCATTATTCATCTGCTGACCCTGTCCAGCCTATATAAGTCCGGGCCGCGCGTTAAGCGCAGGGGGCGGCATTTGCTTTGCCACTCCTGGACACATGAGGAAGGGGGTTGTTCCCCCTGAAGCAGAGGTGGTCGGGGCCAGGTGAACTTATAGCTTGGCTCCCGGCCACCCTGCTTCCATTTGAGTTCCTGCCTGAAGACGCAACAGCGATTAATCACATCGGGGCTCGTATTGCTCCATTCCTGGACGTTGCTTCGCAGTACGGTAAGTGCATTAGCTGGGGGTTAAAAAGGTTTTTTTAAGTTAGGCCGTCTAATTTAATTAGTTCCAGTTGGCGAACTGCGGGGCTGTTCGGGCCGCGGAGGTAGCAGGCGCGGGGCGATCTTGGAGGTTTGCGTATTGGGCAGCGGAAACCTCCTTTGCATGGCGCACTCCCCTGCATTTCCCCCCTCTGCCATCTATTAAGCGCTGGGTATAAGCCAGTCACGCTGCGGTCCCTTCGCTGGTGCGAGTGGAAGGCTAGAGCACTTTACCTTGGGATTGCTGGCAACGGCCGCATTAGTTTACAGCCGTACGGTTGGAAGGGCTACCGGAGGCTGCTGTAACTGGGGGCTTCCCGCGGTCTCGCACCATGTGCGTTTGGATGCCAACATGGTGCCGCCCACCTCCTTCACCATGTGCTCTCGCAAGGCCAACGTGGTGCTGCCCATCTACTGCTCCATGTGCGCTGAGCGGCGATATGGCGCTACCCACCTCCCTTCAGAAGTGTGCCGCTGGCTGCAGCAGGTCACGGCAATGTGTTTATTAACAATGGCGTTATGACAGCGTGCATGTCTGGTGAGCGCATGTGATGGCGGGGAGGGGGTTACGCTGCTCGCTCTGGCGGGCTCCTGTGTGCTTTGCCTAGTTGCCTTCTTCCGTCCAGAGGCCCCCCCATTTTTCCTTTCTGGGCTTTCTCAGCTAGTTGTATACGGGGGTTCTGGCTGATAGCGCCACCTGCCCGGTTGAGCAAAGGACGGCGCTGGGTCATCTGTGGGGCAACAGCATGGATGTAGGGGTACAGTTGACTTGCCTCGTTATAGGAGGACGTCAGCTATGGTGAATGAAGTGAGATATAATTACTTATACTGTAATTGTTAATTTAGGATTGAAAGAAGGGAGCTATAATTGCTGGGGTGCTCAGGATAACTAGGCATAATTTTGGTTATTAAGCTATGGATTCTAGCTCATCTTAAATTATAACTATGTTTGAATGAATTCAGATTTATTAAGCTATGGATTTTAACCTATATAAATGACAAGTAAGTCTGAATGACCTACGAATATCAATTTAGTGAGGTACTGCTTTTGATCATTGATATATGGAGTTAAATTATTGAGGTAGTACTTTTGGTAATTACTATGTGGATTTAACTTATTGTATTACAATTGCTTATCGTAATTCAATGTATTAATCTGTGAAATTGACTAACAGCCCATTCCAACCCAAGTGCTAAGCAGCCCAAGTCAGACCTAAAGTCAGCCTAAGTCGTTTAGGTCAAAGTTAGGTCTGGAATGCAACCATTTAGGGCGAAGTTAGGTCAAAGTTAGGTCGAAGTTACGACCAACGGACTAAGAACAGCCCATTCCAACCCAAGGGCTAAGCAGCACAAGTCAAATCTAAAGTTGACCTAAAAGTGGGCGGAACATGGGCGGACCGTGGGTGTAACGGGGGCGGCAACCAATTAACGTTGGATTCCAGACCCTGGCAAGCACAGACACGCCCCCTCCAACACAAATGCTGACACAAAATTTAGGTCGACCAAAAAGGTGGACCCAAATTCGAGGAGACCCATAGGAGCCATTTTACCTTACCTAAGCCAGCCCTCTCCTGAAAATTTCTAACACCCTACTCCCAGGTTAGGTCAGAGTTAGGACGGAGTTGGGCCTGCTAGGTCTGGAAACCGACAGAGTTATGCCTAAGATAGGGAGCCTATCAGCACCCAGCCCCACCCAGCCTCTTTCCCACAAAAGCCCAGCCCCAGGCCTCCAGTCACTCTCTCTCTCTCTGAGCACGTGGCGTGGGGTTCTGTCCCTCACAGCCACAAAGTGGGACTTTGTCGGTGGAGGGCAAAATTCACAAACACCCCACTTCTCTCTTCTCCTCTCTGCCTCCCTCTAGGGCAGAGAGGGCTGTTCTGGCTGTGGCCAACGTGTTTACAGCTGTGCCTGGGCAGCTGCCTCCATGCAAGTGTTTGCTAACCCATGTCTTTCTCCCAGCCCCTCTTCCCCCCCCCACAGGCAACAACACCAGCAGGTAAGAGCAGGTAAGAGCAGGGTTTGTGCTGACATGTGGTCTGACTGCTGCCTCTTTGCATTTAGAAATATAGGAAGGATACATGCCTCCAATGTGTTGTCTCATAGCTGTCTGCATAGCCTGCCATGATATGCCTCTCTACCAATGTCTTGTCTCATAGCTGCCTGCATAGCCTGCCATGACATGCCTCTCTACCAATGTGTTGTCTCATAGCTGCCTGCGTAGCCTGCTATGATATATAGGATACATGCCTCTTTACCACTGTTGTGTCTGATTGCTGCCTGTAGTCATGTGAGCAGACAATGCCACAAGTGTGGAACTGTTAGCCTTATGTAGACACCAGCTGTTCCCCCCCCCCTTTTCTCCACAGGGTCTACTGACAGGTCAGTATTGCTAGGTTTGCCATGGTTGTGACCCCCAAGTTGTGTTGTTGTCTCTCTCTTTGACCCTTTCCCCTTACAGGATCATGCTCTACTTACACCCAGGTAAGCAGCTCAGACCATGCTATGTGTGTCACACCTATCAGCTGTGTTTTATTTCTATCCCTGCAGGCTTTTGCAACCTACACACTGGCTTGTCGTCAATGGTGACTACTTCCACATACCAGCTGCCATGTAACACCCCCTTGTTTTTTGTCTCCCCAGGAACGTCCACTATCACCTACCTTCCTGGGAGCACCCCTGGGCCTGCAGTCTGGTTGCCCCACTCTTGTTTGCCGCGATGCTGCCAGAGGTCAGGGAGCCAGCCCTGCAACCCTCCTCAGCTGCCGGCGCTGCTGCTGCTCCACCTCCCTGGCTGTCGTTCTTGCTGCCCCTCCCCTTTCTATGGAGCAGGCTGTGGTTCCACAGGGGAAGAGCCTGCATCTCCAGGTCCATGGGGCAGGTGTGCTGCTGCTGCTTTCTGATTGGCTGCTGTGACTACCCCTGGCAGCCTCGTCTGGCCATCTCTGCTAATGTTCCAGAACAATAAAGATGCCCCTCGGGCAGAGCCCCAGTGAAACATATGTGCCCAGTGTTTATACAAGCATTGCCACACACACACACAGACAGCCCCCAGCACCGAAGCCCCTACATGAGTCCCATCCAGGGACTGCCACGGCCTTCCCTGGGAGAACCCAGCAGGGGCGCTGCGCGACCCCCATGGCACAGAGGGGAGGGGGAGTCAGGGGGGCCTCTCAGGCAGGCAAACAGTGACAGCCAGGGCGTCTGCCCGTAATGCAGGCGCCTCCATTGAAGGTCCGCCCGTAATGCAGGCGCCTCCGTCGAAGGTCCGCCCGTAATGAAGGCGCCTCCGTTGAAGGTCCGCCCGTAATGCAGGCGCCTCCGTCGAAGGTCCGCCCGTAATGAAGGCGCTTCCGTTGAAGGTCCGCCCGTAATGCAGGCGCCTCCGTCGAAGGTCCGCCCGTAATGAAGGCGCTTCTGTCGAAGGTCCGCCCGTAATGCAGGCGCCTCCGTCAAAGGTCTGCCCGTAATGAAGGCGCTTCCGTCGAAGGTCCGCCCGTAATGCAGGAGCCTCCGTCGAAGGTCCGCCCGTAATGTAGCCACTTCCGCCCAAAGTCTGTCTGCATAAGAGGTGCCTGTTTATGCATCACCTTCATCTGCGGAGCGCCCCCTGTGTCCCTATCGGTCTCTGCAGACCCCTCTCTCGGAATCTGTCTCCCACCGGCCTTGTTGTCTGTCTGTCTGTCTCTGACCCACCCATGCCCCTCCCCAGCACCCCCTGTATGCCTGCCTGTGTGTCTGCCTCTCCTTCCACTCCCTGATGATGGCTGCTGGCCACCCCCCACCCTGCTAGAGCGCCTGCCGTGAGGCGCCGTTGTCGCCCCATCTGGGGGTGTGATGAGCTGTGTGAGCCCTTCACGCTCTCAGCAGACAAGCCCGAGGCATCTCTCGGTCTTGGCCGGGGCACAGAGCAGCAGGCACGCTGGGATGCCTTCTTTGTGGGCATTGCCCCGGCCTTGGAGGCCCAGGGCTTCAGGCAGCGCACGGGCGAGTCATGTCAGAGGCAGTTTCAGTCCTCATGAGACCCCCCCTTGTGTGTGACGTTCCCACACCCCTCCCCTTCCCTTCCCTCCCCCGCTCACCCCCCCGGTGCATCCTCAACGTGGCTTGGGGAGGGGCCATCGCCTTCTGCAGGAGGGAGGGGACGGCCACTCTCCCCTGCAGCAGGTGGCTGATGCACAGGGTGCCCTGTGGCGGCTGGGCTCAGGCACCTCGCTCACCTGTCACCTGCCCTGCGCCCACCACATGACTGGCACAACCCCCCTGCCTGCGGTCAGCCCCTTTGCGACCGGGCTGCGACAGACCCTGTGGCAGCTGCCATGGATGGACGCTGACACATGCAGACAGAGGCCTGCACATGCCTGAGCCAGACACGGAGTCTGGAGAGCCTGCCTGCCTGGGAGGTAAGTGTTGCCTGGATCCTGGGGTGGTGCTGGGCCACAGAAACTGCAGCCTGCCTAACTCAGGCATAACTCTGACCTACCTCAGGCATAACTTCTGCCTAACTTAGGCTGCACTTAGGCCACACTTATGCCTGGCTTGGAGAGGAGTTGGGTTGGAATGGGCTGTTAAACTATTATTAGTTTACTATAATATAATAAAATAAATAATATAATGGTTATTTTAATAAAATAACTATTATAAACTATTTTTATTAAACTATTACAATTGCTTATTGTAATTCAATTTATTAATCTATGAAATTAATTTAAATAAACTATCATTAAGTAATACCAGTTTATTGATGTATGAAGTTTGATCACTTTAACTTGTTGTAAGTATAATTAAGCTGGTAGGAATTTCATGTCTCAATAATTAATTTAAACAAACTATTATTAAGTATGAATGAACCACTAAGACCAATTTATTGATGTAGGAATTTGATCATTAATCTGCGGACTTGGATGTTAACTTGCTGTAATTATAATTAAGTCTGAAGGAATTTCATATATCAATTATTGATTGTTTTAATACAATAATAATTTTAAGAAAACCTTCAATTTTGAAATTAAGCTGGTAGGAATTTGATATCTCAATTATTGAGTTAATTTTAAAATATCAATTATTTGTAATGAATAAATTGTGCTACAATTAATTATAAAGAATTGAGTACAGTTAAATTAGTTAACCGTGAAGTAATGAGCTGAACAAAGGAATTGAACCCGAAGGGTTGGATAGGATCAACCTTGTTTTGCATCACAGGCTATGGCGTTGGAGAAGCCACTGGGAATGGTTATGATTTTGTCTTTTAACCTTTTTGATTTGTCGCTTTGCAGGTCTCTTCCTCCCTTTTTCTACGGGGATCCACCCCCGCAGATTATCATGTCTAAGAGGACCGGAAGCAGGTGAACAGCCAAGAGGCCCGCGACAGAGGCGCCAACAGTCGAACCTGTGGCTGAGGGGGTGTCTTCCCTCTCCCTAATACAAACGGGCATTCGAGACCTTCAGGCTTGGCAGCAACTAATGACGGCACAGCAGGGGGCTGCGGCGGGTTTGCCGCTGAGTCTGCCCAGTCTGCCTGCCATCCCGTCAGATCACCTGTTTTCATTGCTGGGGAGTGTTTCTCCTAGGGGCAACACTTCAGGCAGGGCCACCACAGACTCATCTACTGCGCCATCATCCGCCAGTGGGGAGGGGGTACCACCTCAAGTAGTGTCGCTGTCTGTTGCAACTATGGTCGCCTCGGGGGCTGCGGAAGTTCCAGTTTCGCTAGGCTACAATGGAGTGGAATCAGGTGAGTTAGCTATTCCCTCGGTAGAGCATGGGGTGAGGGTGTCATAGGCCGGACCGGAGCAACCACAGGGAGCGATAATAGGGCAGTCACTCAACCGGTTATGGTTGGGACTGTGGGTCTGCCCTGTCCTTCTTCCCTTGAAGGGAGGCCAATGCCTACGGTACTGCTTAACGGCTTACCAGGCGGCGAATCGGTGTCCCGGCCCCATGGAACTTCATCAGCCTCAGTCAGCCCTGGAGGGGGTGTGGCGGACGGGGTAGTTACCCCTGAGATCTCCCCCCGCCCGGTTCCTACACATAGCGCTGTGGGGTCCAGTACAAGTTCGGGCTTCCTTGCACAGTCCATAACGGAGCAGAGCAGGGGAGTGTTGGGGCCGGCTAGGAATCCGGTGGCGACTTCTGTGCAGCCTGGGGGTACTATGTTACCTGGGGCGCTCAGGAGTTCTGGGGTTCCGGTGCAAGTGCCTGCGGCGCAAGTGCCCACGGTTCTGGTCCTAGTAGTGGGGTGGGACAGTGAGTCGGCGGCTAGTACCGCAGCCTATGCCAATTGTGATATGCCTCTTGGGGGCATCTTAGCCAGTCAGTTAAAGAAATAAATTGGCAAGGGGACTATATTGATATGTTTAGTTTATTACACAAGGATCCAGAGCCCCTCGAGAGAATAGGTGAGCCACGGCGGGACCAAGACGGGGTCCGCAGAAGAACGATTGATAGGAATTGGGCTAATTGGGAGGCTGGGTACCTCATTTTCTGTGCAGTTATGCATGAGGCTAAACCTGAAAGGACCTATGCCCTTTTTAAGTACTTTGATATCATACACAGAGCGTATAAGGGTTATAACGGGTTTGATTGCATGGCCTATGATGAGCAATTTAGGATGAGGGCAGCCAACAACCCCAAACTCTCCTGGGTTCGGTGTCAGAGCGAACTCTGGGAGCAGGCAGTGACCTCCTGTGGGTCAGTAGGTGGGGACAGGTCAGATGGTGGGCACTTAATCATGCGCAATGGCCCCAGCGTCACACATGCCCAGGCGCCCAGGCAACCGCGCGTTGCAGGGCACTGGGTTCAGCCCCCGGGGGTGTGTTACGAATACAACTCGGCGGGTCGTTGCGCAAGACACAACTGCCCATACCAGCATGCCTGTGGTAGGTGCAGGGGAAACCACCCGCAATACAACTGTGGCAGAGGCAAGGAAGAGAAGCGCAGCAGAAGGCGCTTTTTTGGAGGTGAGTCCGCCGCTGCCCAATCTCAGGATCGCACCGCTGGGCGTAGTGCCCAAGAAGACCCTCGGAGCATTTAGATTAGGAGGGCTGTACATGGCAGGCTTCGGCCGTGCCCAAGCGGAGGCGTCCAGTAACTCACGATACTCCCGCTACAGATGGGGCACCGTTCCAGCACCAGGACGGGGCCCAGCTAGCTGGACAGTAGAAAACAATGAACTATATGTGTAGAAATGTACTCCCCCCATATCCGCTGGGGATATGTTCCAGGCCGCTCCGTGGATACTTGAAACT
Source organism: Plestiodon gilberti rubricaudatus (assembly GCA_026170595.1). NCBI lineage: Eukaryota > Metazoa > Chordata > Lepidosauria > Squamata > Scincidae > Plestiodon > Plestiodon gilberti. The sequence goes on from JANXHW010000006.1 coordinate 5,662,985, forward strand.
GTGGATAAGAGCGAACACCTCCTCCATGGTTTCCTGAGGGCCCTCCACAGAGCCTCCCCTGCGGGCAGGCATGCTCACCCCCCAGCTCTTATTTATCTTTCAGCAAGCTTTGTTTCTTCCTTAAAACAGAGAAGCAGCCTCCATTGCAAGCAAGTAGAGCGAGACTAACAGCCCGGTCCAGCCCAAGGCAACTGCGGTACAATTCAGGCACAATTGCAGCCCAAGTGCTTTAGGCCCAAGTTGTGCCTGAATTGTGCCTGAGTTGGGCTGCAATTGTGACTGAATTGGGTTCCGGCACAATTCAGGCACAACTGCACAATTCAGGCACAATTGCAGCCTAAAAGTGGGCGTGTCGGGGGTGTGACGGGGGCGGTTACGAATTTTGATCTGGTTCCAGATGCTGGAGAGCCCCTGACACGCCCCCTCGAGCCCAACTAAGGCCCAAAATTTGGGCCAACAAAAAGGGTGGACCCAAATGTGAGGAGACCCATAGGAGCCATTTTACCTTACCCACACCAGCCCTCTCCTGAAAAGTTCTAACACCCTGGGCCCGAGTTGGGCCTGAGTTAGGACGGAACAGTTGTGGCCTAACTCTGGAACCGGACCAAATAGTTACCCTATCAGCACCCAGCCCCACCCAGCCTCTTTCCCACAAAAGCCCAGCCCCAGCCCTCCACTCTCTCTCTCTCTCTCGCTCTCTCTGAGCACGTGGCGTGGGGTTCTGTCCCCCAGCAGCCACAAAGTGGGACTTTGAAAACGTTTCTAACACCCCACTTCTCTCTTCATTTCTCCTCTCCTCTCTGCCCCCCTCTAGGGCAGAGAGGGCTGTTCTGGCTGTGGCCAAACTGTTTACTCCTGTGCCTGGGCAGCTGTCTCCATGCAAGTGTTTGCTAACCCATGTCTTTCTCCCAGCCCCTCACCCCCCCCAACAAGCAACTACACCAGCAGGTAAGTGCAGGGGTCGTGCCGACATGTGGTCTGACATCTGCCTCTTTGCATAGAGAAATATAGGTAGGATACATGCCTCCATACTAATGTCTTGTCTCATAGCTGCCTGCAATGCCTGCCATGATATGCCTCTTTACCAATGTCTTGTCTCATAGCTGCCTGTAATGCCTGCCATGATATGCCTCTATACCAAAGTCTTGTCTCATAGCTGCCTGCATAGCCTGCAATGATATGCCTCTTTACCAATGTCTTGTCTCATAGCTGCCTGCAATGCCTGCCATGATATGCCTCTATACCAATGTCTTGTCTCATAGCTGCCTGCAATGCCTGCCATGATATGCCTCTATACCAATGTCTTGTCTCATAGCTGCCTGCCATGATATGCCTCTTTACCAATGTCTTGTCTCATAGCTGCCTGCATAGCCTGCAATGATATGCCTCTTTACCAATGTCTTGTCTCATAGATGCCTGCCATGATATGCCTCTATACCAATGTCTTGTCTCATGTCTGCCTGCAATGCCTGCCATGATATGCCTCTATACCAATGTCTTGTCTCATAGCTGCCTGTATTAATGTGAGCACACAATGCCATGAGTGTGTAACTGTAACCCATATGTAGACACCAGCTGTTCCCCCCCCCCTCTTTTCTCCACAGGGTCTACTGATAGGTCAGTATTGCTAGGATTGCCATGGTTGTGACCCCCAAGTTGTGTTGTTGTCTCTCTCTTTGACCCCTTTCCCTTACAGGATCATGCTCACCTTACACCCAGGGAAGGAGCACAGACCATGCTATGTGTCTCACACCTCTCAGCTGTGTTTAATTTCTCTCCCTGCAGGCCTTTGCAACCGGCACACTGGCATTTCTTCAATGGCGATTGCTACCACACACCAGCTGCCATGGAACACCCCTGTGATTTATGTCTCCCCAGGAATGTCCACCACCACCTACCTTCTGGGGCGCACCCCTGGGCCCGCAGTCTGGTTGCCCCATGGTCGTCTGCCTCAGCTGCTGCCAGAGGTCTGGGAGCCTGCCCTGCAACCCTCCTCAGCTGCGGCTGCTGCTCCACCTCCCTGGCTGCCTACTTGCTGTCCCTCCCCTTTCTATGGAGCAGGCTGTGGTTCCACAGGGGAAGAGCCTGCGTCTCCAGGTCCAATGTTCCAGAACAATAAAGTGCTTGTGTAACATTGGGGTCATGTTGTTCAAGGGGCCTTTGCCTAAGGGGCATCTTTATTGTTCTGGAACATTGGCAGAGATGGCCAGGCGAGGCTGCCAGGGGTAGGCACAGCAGCCACTCAGAATGTAGCAGCAGCAGCAGCAGGCGTGGCCCTGCATGAATCCCAGCCAGGGCCTGCCACAGCCAGCCCAGGGAGAACACAGCAGGGGGGCTGCCAGACCCTCCGGGCTCAGAGGGGAGGGGGGAGTTGGGGGGCCTCTCAGGCAGGCAAACACTGACAGGCGACATGGCGCACGTCTGCCACGTCCGTGAAGAGCCCTTTCAGCAACCGGGGCTCTCGCCCACCCTCGGTCCGCCCATCAACGGCGTCCGTGTCCGCCCGTCAACGGCGTCCGTTTCCGTCCTCAGTCCGCCCGTCAACGGCGTCCGTTACCGCCCTCGGTCCGTCTGCATGAGAGGCGGCCGTTCCTGCATTGCCTCCATCGGCGAAGTGACCCCTGTGTCCCTATTGGTCTCTGCTGAACCCTCTCCCTGTATCCCTCTCCCACCAGCCTTGTTGTCTGTCTGTTTCTGACCCACCCGTGCCCCTCCCCAGCACCCCCTGCCGCCTGCCTGTGTGCCTGCCTCCCCTCCCACTCCCTGATGATGGATGCTGGCATCCCCCACCCCGCTGGAGCGCCTGCCGCGAGGCGCCGACGTTGCCCCATCTGGGGGTGTGATGAGCTGCGTGAGCCCTTCACGCTCGCAGCAGACAAGCCCAAGGCACCTCTCGGTCTTGGCCGGGGCACGGAGCAGAAGGCATGCCGGGATGCCTTCTTTGTGGGCATAGCCACGGCCCTGGAGGCCCAGGGCTTCAGGCAGCGCACGGGCATGTCCTGGCAGAGGCGGTTCCAGACTTCATGGGACACCCCTTGTGTGTGACGTTCCCACCCCCTCCCCCCCATGACTCCCACGTGCAGCCTCACCGTGGCTTGGGGGTGGCATCGCCTTCTGCAGGAGGGAGGGCAGTGGCACTCCCCCCTGCGGCAGGTGGCTAATGCCCAGGGTGCCCTGGGGCAGCTGGCACTGGCACAACCTCTGCCCTTCCGCTGACTGTCGCACGCCCAGTGCCTGCAGGCCCACCTGTGGCTGCCCATCTGCTGCGAACGCTGCAGCAGCTGTGGTAGGTGCACACAGACGAGCTGAGGAGGGGGCTCTTCACTTCCACAAGACTGACAGCTCCCCACAGGTGCCTGCCTGCCTCTGTGGTAAGTTTTGCCTCGATCCTGGCCCACTGCTCTTGCCTCCTGCCTAACTCAGGCACAGTTGCAGCCTAACTCGGTCCTATTTTGGGCCCCAATTGTGCCACAATTGGGCCTCAACTGTGCCTGAGTTGGGCTGAGTTGGGCTGGACTGAGCCCTTAGTCCTAGAGGTAGGCTTACCAGATTTCTGGCACCCCCAAGGGGGACGGGAGTGACATCACAAGAAGGCGGGCCAAAAACTGTGATGTCACTTCCGCCGGAAGTGGGCGTGTCCACCGGAAGTGGGCGTGTCCACTGTAAAATACAGTATTTTACCTTTTTCCCCTGTGCCTCTGAGCACGTGCAGATTGCCGCCGCTGTTTTTGTCCCAGCCAGCCAGGTGCATTGTAATGGCCAGCGCTGGCCGTCACAACGCAGCCAGCTGGCTGGGACGAAAACAGCAGTGGCACTCTGCACGTGCTCAGAGGCACGGGGAAAAAGGTAAAATACTGTATTTTATTTTCTGAGACTTTTATTTTATTTGTGTATTTTAGTTTATTTTATGTTTGTTTTATGTTTATTTAGTTTGTTTTCTATTTTATTTTATTTTATGCTGACGCTTCGTTGTCCCCCTGTCCCCCCCCCCCAAACTGTCTCTTTTACTGCCCCGGCCCTGGCCCGCCGGCTGCATTGCAGCGGGCCGGAGCTCTTCCGAGACTGTGCTGCAGCTGCAGCGCGTCTCTGTCTCTCTTGATCTTTGTAGTCTCGCGCGCATGCGCGAGACTGGAATCGCTCGGAAGATGTCCGAGTTCACTCGGACAAATTCGGAGACGTTCCAGCCTCGCGCGCATGCGCGCGAGGCTGGAACATCTCGGAAGATGTCCGAGTTCACTCAGACATCTTCCGAGCGATTCCAGCCTCGCGCAAACGCGCGAGACTACAAAGATCAAGAGACAGACGCGCTGCAGCTGCAGCACAGTCTCGGAAGAGCTCCGGCCCGCCGCAATGCAGCCGGCGGGCCGGGCCGGGACAAAGGCAGAGTTCGGGGGGGACGAAGCGGCGATACCGGGACTTTCCCGGTCAAAACCGGGACTCTGGTAAGCCTACCTAGAGGGGCTCTGCAAGGTTTCTGTTAAACTTGCAGAGCTTCTCTCGGTCTTAGTCTCATTCTACTTGCCTGCAATAAGCAGCTAGAGGCTGTTTCTCCTGTTTTTTAAGGAAGAAATGAAGCTTACGGGGTTAAAGTAAAACCCTAGAGCGTCCCCGCGATCCGTGGATAACTGAAACTGTGGATAGCGAATCCGTGGATATGGGGACCCACCTGTACTAAGAATGTGTAATGAAATGCTGAGAATTTAGTAAGTCAAGCCTCTGCAGCATAGAAAGTAGCCAATACGAAATGAAGCTCATCTTTAACCCACCTTTCTGTATTTTGTAACCAATAAGAATTGGATTGCTTTTTCAACCTGCCTGCCTTCTGAAAGTTGTTTTGAATGGACTATAAAAGCTTTGTAACATAGAACTCAGGGCTGCTCCTCATGTCTTTAGGATAAGAGTCCCGTGGGAAGCAGTCAGCACATGTGCTTAATAAATAAAGATGTCCAGTTTGTTTCTCTCACACCTGGTTGTTGATTTATTATTCAACGCACAACAGCACCCTGAGTTCCTGCCAATCAAACCAAAGAATTTAGTACCAGTTTACTGACTCAGAGCCACCAGATTTGTTCCAACAGGACTGCTAACTGGGAGAACTGACTATTCTTGGCTTGGGCACCAACACAAGGGGAGAATCAGCAGCCACCACCCTGTTACACCAGTCAAGTGTAACCGTGGAGAGGGGGAAGGAATCTGCCTATGTGCTTGGGAGCATTTTGGTTCATGGCAGTGAACTGGTGGTGCTGGTCAGATTCATAACTCATGGACTGGCTGGGGAAAATCTTTTACAGCATAGCTTCACGCACCCAGGTTTGGTGCAGGAACAGAAACCACACAACGCGTGGCCCTCGTGTTGCATTATTATACAGTCTGGTCTGCCACATGTTCCATTCTTGCCCACAACTCATTGGCATTAAACATATTTTAAAAGTCTCTTGGCAACGTTCTCATTTTAAAAGGTCATGGGGCAACAGCAGAGAGTTGCAGCCTAGGAGCAGGTCTGTTGTGAGACACTGGAGTGGAGACGCTCAGCGCACATAGAGCAGTAGATGGGCAGCGCCATGTTGGCCTTCCGAGAGCACATGTTAAAGGAGGTGGGCGACGCCATGTTGGCATCCAAGCGCACATGGTGCAAGACTGGGAAGCCCCCAGTTACAGCAGCCTCCCAGTAGCCCTTCCAGCCGTACGGCTGTAAACTAATGCGGCCGTTGCCAGCAATCCCAAGGTAAAGTGCTCTAGCCTTCCACTCGCACCAGCGAAGGGACCCGCAGCATGACTGGCTTATACCCGGTGCTTAATAGATGGCAGAGGGGCAAGATGCAGGGGGAGATGGCAAAGGGGGAAGATGCAGGGGAGCGCGCCATGCAAAGGATGTTGCCGCTGCCCAATACGCAAACCTCCAAGATCGCCCCGCGTCTGCTACCTCTGCGGCCCGAGCAGCCCCGCAGCACGCCAACTGGAACTAATTAAATTAGACGGCCTAACTTTAAAAAACCCTTTTTAACCCCCAGCTAACGCACTTACCGTACGGCGAAGCAACGTCCAGGCAGGGAGCAATATGAGCCCTGATGTGATTAATTGCTCTTGCGTCTTCAGGCAGGAACTCAAACGGAAGCAGGGTGGCCGGGAGCCAACCTATAAGTTCACCTGGCCCCGACCACCTCTGCTTCAGGGGGAACAACCCCCTTCCTCATGTGTCCAGGAGCAACAAAGCAAATGTTGGCAAAGCTTATTGCGCGGCCCGGACTCATCTGCTGACAATGTCCAGCCTATATAGGCTGGACAGTGTCAGCAGATGAATAATGAAGGTAAAATGGGCCACTTTGGTTAAATGGGCCACTTTTCTTGGGGATCCCTGTTACTCTACAGGGATTGACTAGAGCTGGGCAGTGAGAGGCCCCTGGGTGGAGCCTGTGCACAATCCGAGGGGAGGCGGAGGCCATTTTCATTGCAGTTTGACTTTGAATCACCTCTTCAGAAGCAGCAACTTCAAGAGAAGTGGATCCAGGGTTAATGCCAGGAATATTTATTAGCCAAGGTTCACATCTCGGGGAACAACCACTTCATGGAAAGGAACCCTGACTTCCTGCCAATCACACCAAATATATAAGTAACAGTTTACAGACCCAGAGCCACCTGATTAGTTCCAACAGGACTGCTAACCAGGAGAACTGACTATCCTAGGCTTCGGCATCAACCCAAGGGTAGAATCAGCAGCCACCACCCTGTTACATCAGTTAAGGGTAACCATAGAGAGGGGGAAGGAATCTGCCTACATGCTTGGGAGCATTTTGGTTCATTGAACTGATGGTGCTGGTCAGATTCTTCCCTCATGGCCTGGCTGGGGAAAATCTTTTACAGCATGGCTTCACACACCCAGGTTTGGCGCAGGAACACAAACCACACAACGCGTGGCGGGGCCCTCGCGTTGCGTCATAATACAGTCTGGTCTGGCACATGTTCCATTCTTGCCCACAACTCATCGGCATCAAACGTATTTTAAAAGTCTCTTGGCAACGTTCTCATTTTAAAAGGTCCTGGGGCAACAGCAGAGAGTTGCAGCCTAGGAGCAGGTCTGTTCTGAGACACTGGAGTGGAAGGTTCTGGGGGAAAGAAGGAGCAAAGGCAGCTCCCTTTGGGGCTAAGCCTGGTCTGCCCCCCTGCACCTGGGAGGGAGACCCACAGATGCACTGGCAGCACAGAGGCCTGTGGACGGAAGGGTCTCCCCCTCCCTCTGGAATCCTGTTCCTGTGTCCCACCCCCAGGATGTTGCCAGCTTCCCTCCACACCTGCCCTGTTCAGCCCTCTGTTATTACCAGCCAGGGGGTGGGTGGCTTCTAGACCCCCCCCCCCTACAGCAGTCCCAGCACGCAGGCTGCTCATCCCGAAGGGCATCCAGCACTTGCCTCTTATTCAGGCTCCATCACTCTATGAAATGAGTCTGGAGAACTCTGACCCTCGCTGCTGGAGACCTGGGTCTTGTTGGGAGCTCCTGAGAAACAAGCTTTTGATTCAGATTCAAAGACAAAATTCATAGCAGCTCTTGTGATCTCATATGTGATCTCACAGCATATCTCAGTGCTGGGGCCAAAGAACAGGCTTTCTTGCTGAGCAGAGCACATTTCACATCAGATCTTTGCGTTGTGCCAGATAAAAGCTGAATAACAGCACGGTATGTGATTTGGTTTGTGGGTGTCGTCCACAGGGAAGGCAAGTCAGTGCCAACAAAGGGAGCCTGTCTGTCTGTCCTCCTGGCTACGTGGCCTCATGAAACATTTTGATTGCAGAAATATCCAAGATGCTTTTGGCATCGTCTTCCGAGATGGTCTGGGTGGCACAGTATAGGAGGAGCTTCCTGGCCAATTCCCACCCCGAACTCCACAAGAACACGATATAAGCAGGCCTGGCTGCTGCGTATTGACAACCCTGCGGGATCCCACCATGCTGTCCAGCATCGTCCTCTTGCTCTTGGGGCTCCTCGCTCCTGGGCTCAGCCTGCCGTTTCCTCCTGGCCTGCAAGATACAGGTAAGTGCATCTCTGCATCCTCCCCCTGTGTTCCTCATGTCCAGGTCCTTTTTCAATCTAAGGGCCAACTGCAGATTTTAGGGCAGGAGGTCTAGCTCAGTTGGCAGAGTTGCAGCCTCATATGCCTGATGATCAAGGTCGTCAGTTCGAGACGCCCAGAAGAATTCATGTGCAGTCGAAGAGCTGTTGTCTCTGACAAGCTGCAGCTGTATTATTATTATAAATATTAATAATATTTAATTAATTAATTAAAATTATTATTAATAATATATATGTTGTTGTTCAGTCGTTAAGTCGTGTCCGACCCTTCGTGATCCCATGAACCATATCCCGCCAGGCCTTCCTGTCCTCCACTATCTTCCGGAGTTCGCTCATTTTCATGTTCGTTGCATCGGTGATGCTGTCTAACCATCTCATCCTTGGCCTTCCCCTTCTCCTTTTGCCTTCAATTTTTCCCAGCATCAGAGTCTTCTCCAGAGACTCCTCTCTTCGCACTAGGTGGCCAAAATATTTGAGTTTCAGCCTCAGTACCTGTCCTTCCAGGGAACAGTCAGTGTTGATTTCATTTAGGATTGACTGATTTGCAGCCCGGTCCAGCCCAAGGCAACTGCGGTACAATTCAGGCACAATTGCAGCCCAAGTGCTTTAGGCCCGAGTTGTGCCTGAATTGTGCCTGAGTTGGGCTGCAATTGTGACTGAATTGCAGCCCGGTCCAGCCCAAGGCAACTGCGGTACAATTCAGGCACAATTGCACAATTCAGGCACAATTGCAGCCTAAAAGTGGGTGTGTTGGGGGCGTGTCGGGGGTGTGACGGGGGCGGTTACGAATTTTGGTCCGGTTCCAGACACTGGAGAGCCACTGACACGCCCCCTCGAGCCCAACTCAGGCCCAAAATTTGGGCCAGCAAAAAGGGTGGACCCAAATGTGAGGAGACCCATAGGAGCCATTTTACCTTACCCACACCAGCCCTCTCCTGAAAAGTTCTAACACCCTGGGCCCGAGTTGGGCCTGAGTTAGGACCGAACAGGTGTGGCCTAACTCTGGACATGGACCCAAATAGTTACCCTATCAGCACCCAGCCCCACCCAGCCTCTTTCCCACAAAAGCCCAGCCCCAGCCCTCCACTCTCTCTCTCTCTCTCTCTCTCTCTCTGAGCATGTGGCGTGGGGTTCTGTCCCCCAGCAGCCACAAAGTGGGACTTTGAAAACTTTTCTAACACCCCACTTCTCTCTTCTCCTCTCTCCTCTCTGCCCCCCTCTAGGGCAGAGAGGGCTGTTCTGCCTGTGGCCAAACTGTTTACTGCTGTGCCTGGGCAGCTGTCTCCATGCAAGTGTTTGCTAACCCATGTCTTTCTCCCAGCCCCTCTCTCCCCCCCCCCTATACAGGCAACAACACCAGCAGGTAAGTGCAGGGTTTGTGCTGACATGTGGTCTGACGTCTGCCTCTTTGCATAGAGAAATATAGGTAGGATACATGCCTCTATACCAATGTCTTGTCTCATAGCTGCCTGCATAGCCTGCCATGATATGCCTCTATACCAATGTCTTGTCTCATAGCTGCCTGCATAGCCTGCCATGATATGCCTCTATACCAATGTCTTGTCTCATAGCTGCCTGCATAGCCTGCCATGATATGCCTCTATACCAATGTCTTGTCTCATAGCTGCCTGTATTAATGTGAGCACACAATGCCATGAGTGTGGAACTATAACCCATATGTAGACACCAGCTGTTCCCCCCCCTCTTTTCTCCACAGGGTCTACCGACAGGTCAGTATTGCTAGGTGTGCCATGGTTGTGACCCACAAGTTGTGTTGTTGTCTCTCTCTTTGACCCCTTTCCCTTACAGGATCATGCTCACCGTACACCCAGGGAAGGAGCGCAGACCAGGCTCTGTGTCTCACACCACTCAGCTGTGTTTGATTTCTCTCCCTGCAGACCTTTGCAACTGGCACACTGGCTCCTCTTCAATGGCGATTGCTACCACGCAGCAGCTGCCATGGAACACCCCCATGTTGTTCGTCCCCCCAGGAATGCCCACTACCACAAACCGTCCGGGGAGCACCCCTGGGCCTGCAGTCTGGTTGCCCCACGGTCACCTGCCTTGATGCTGCCAGAGAGGTCTGCGAGCCTGCCCTGCAACCCACCTCAGCTGCTGCTGCTGCCCCACCGCCCTGGCTGCCTACTTGCTGTCCCTCCCCTTTCTATGGAGCAGGCCGTGGTTCCACAGGGGAAGAGCCCGCATCTCCAGGTCCATGGGGCTCGCCTGATGCTGCTGCTGTGGTCCTAGAGGCTGCTGTGCCTACCCCTGGCAGCCACGCCCGGCCATCTCTGCCACTGTTCCAGAACAATAAAGATGCCCCTGGAAACACATGTCCCCAATGTTGCACAAGCACTGCCCCACACACCCACACAGGCAGGCCCCAGCACACAAGCCTCTGCATGAATCCCAGCCAGGGTCCGCCACAGCCATCCCTGGGAGAACACAGCAGGGGGGCTGCCGGACCCTCTGGGACCAGAGGGGAGGGGGGAGTTGGGGGGCCTGTCAGGCAGGCAAACACTGACGGGCACTGTGGCGCACGTCCGCCACGTCCGTGAAGAGCCCTTTCAGCAACCGGGGCTCTCACCCACCCTCGGTCCGCCCATCACCGGCGTCCGTTTCCGCCCTCTGTCCGCCCGTCACCGGCGTCCATTTCCGCCCATCAACGGCGTCCGTGTCCGCCCTCGGTCCGTCTGCATGAGAGGCGCCCGTTCCTGCATTGCCTCCATCTGCGAAGTGCCCCCTGTGCCCCTATCGGTCTCTGCAGACCCCTCTCCCTGTATCCCTCTCCCACCAGCCGTGTTGTCTGTCTGTTTCTGACCCACCCGTGCCCCTCCCCAGCACCCCCTGTCAGTGTGCCTGCCTCCCCTCCCACTCCCTGATGATGGACGCTGGCACCCCCCATGCTGCCAGAGCGCCTGCCGCAAGGTGCCGACGTTGCCCCATCTGGGGGTGTGATGAGCTGCGTGAGCCCTTCCCGCTCGCAGCAGACAAGCCCACGGCATCTCTCGGTCTTGGTCGGGGCACGGAGCAGAAGACATGCTGGGATGCCTTCTTTGTGGGCATTGCCACGGCCCTTGAGGCCCAGGGCTTCAGGCAGCGCACGGGCATGTCCTGGCGGAGGCGGTTCCAGACCTCATGAGACCCCCCCCTTGTGCGTGCCGTTCCCACCCCCTCCTTCCCTTCTCTCCCCCGCTCACCCCCCCATGACTCCCACGTGCAGCCTCACCGTGGCTTGGGGGTGGCATCGCAGTCTGCAGGAGGGAGGGCAGTCGCACTCCCCCCTGTGGCAGGTGGCTGATGCCCAGGGTGCCCTGGGGCAGCTGGCACTGGCACAACCTCTGCCCTTCAGCTGACTGTCAAACGCGCAGTGCCTGCAGGCCCGCCTGTGGCTGCCCATCTGCTGCGACCGCTGCAGCAGCTGTGGTAGGTGCACGCAGACGGGCTGAGGAGGGGGCTCTTCGCTTCCACAAGACTGACAGCTCCCCACAGGAGCCTGCCTGCCTCTGCGGTAAGTTTTGCCGCGATCCTGGCCCAATGCTGTTGCCTCCAGCCTAACTCAGGCACAGTTGCAGCCTATCTTGGTCCTAGTTTGGGCCACAATTGGGCCACAATTGGGCCTCAACTGTGCCTGAGTTAGGCTGGACTGAGCCCTTGATCTCCTAGCAGGCCAAGGGACTCTCAGGAGTCTTCGAGAGTCCCTTGGACTGCTAGGAGATCAAATGTTATCAAACTGCTAGGAGATCAAATGTTAACATCAATATGTTGGACTGCTAGGAGATCAAATGTTAACATCAATATATATATATATATATAATTAGTATTAGTATTAGTATTAGTATTAGTATTAGTATTAGTATTAGTATTAGTATTAGTATTAGTATAGCATCATTCTAAGAATGACAGTCCCCAAATGCCCAGAAGGCCTTCTTGTGTCTGTCTGGTATCATGGCGGACTTCCGATCTTCACCAGATGGCAGGATGCTCCCCACCCATCACGACCTGCCCTCCTTCCATCCCCTTGAAGAGGAAACTAGGCTAGGCTTGAATTCCTCCCTTGACATCCGGTTCTCTTTGTGGAGGGGCAATTTTTGCATGGAGGAGTAAGTAGCCATGAGTCCCCTCCCACAATGGCTTGTTTTGCTTCTCTTTGTTGCTAAGCCTTCTCCATCCATCCTGAGAACTCCAGAGACAGCACAAACAGAGGCAGGACTCGGAGACGTCAGGGAGGAATGTGTCGCCCCAGATTTCGTTGGAAAAGTCTTGGCAGGGGGCTGATTTTCAGACTCAGGGGCTGACACAATGCCATAGCTGGGTTTTCCCCAATTTAGATTAATTACGCTGCTGTCTCTAGAGCACAGAGGGTGCTCAGCTGGGGGACTCTCCCTCCTCCCGGAAGTACTGGCAGTGGAGGCTTCTCCTAGTCCCTCCCATGTCCTAGTCCAGAGCTTCTGCAGCCCCTGTTCACAGGCCGTTCCCTCCTCCCCTCTTCCCCCTGGGTCACGGGGATCTTCTTTCCGAATCCCTAAACGAACAGCACCCAGTGACAGCCAAGGGCACCAGGCACCTACTGGCTTCCTCCAGCTGGTCCACAGGTTGGGCCAAGAACCTGTTAAGGATTCAAGAAGATACGGCCAGTAGACGGGGGGCTTGATAAGGTTTTTTTCAACCTCTAGGTGACAGCCATCCAGACATTAAAGTCTACACGCAACGCCCAAACCCGGAAGACTTGTCTTTGGAAAAGTCAGCCAAATTCACCTGCGTAATGAGCAAAGAGAAGCTGGCAGTGAGCTGGTCGCAGGAGAATCCGGGAACCCTGACTCCTAAAACGATGGAGGTTCGAACCGAGTTCAACGGTGCCATCAGTCAAACGACCGCCTCTATCACAGATGGGAAGGATGGGGAGACATTTACCTGCAAAGTGGAACCTGCACAAGAATTGGCTGGTTCTGAAGGAGAGAAAACTGGATAGGGGGCTACCTGTATTAGTATTTGTATATGGTTTGATTTTAGCTTAAGTATGGCTTTGTGCTAATATGCTCGATGGAAAATTACAAGCTTGGTGATACAGAAATACAATAACAGGCATGTCTTGTAAGAAGTCTAAAAATATTTAACCCTTTCCTCCCATGATTGCTCTATACTGGTGGGGGGAGCTCAGCTGCGGCTTGCAGTTATAGTAGAACTCCTCCTCGTAGTAGTATTAGTTGCAATATCACTAGGAATATTATTACTAATATATTCCACATTTTGTTTTATTGTTGTAACTTTGTAATGGCTTCTGTGAGCTATACACAAGAAGTGTTTGTGTATTCCTTGTGCTCCTGAATATGCAGTACCAAAAATAAAAATAAAAATCTCAACTGATGAACATTGAATGCCTTAGAAAGCAACAGTCTTGCCCGCCCTGTAGTGGAATAAAGCAGGGGTTACAAAGGTGAAAAAGAGGCGACACATAATGACGACACATAATGATGCTGCAGCTGCCAAAAAGATCAGAGGATTGAATAACCGCAGATTTCCCATGTAAAGATCCTCTTTGAATACACCTACATCAAAGCTGGCCTTAATGCTCAATCCCTCTCCTCAGAGAATTCTGGGAACTGAAGTTCTGTAAAATGCACTAGGTGAGGGTGGGATTAATGGTGCAATTTTATGCATGTCTATTCAGAAGTAAGCCCCATTGAGTGTAATGAGACTTACTCCCCAATAAGAGTGTATAGGATTGAGGCCCAAGACATTATTCTATTGGTTCTCAAACTGGTGGGTCGCGACTCACCAGAAGAACTGGAAACGGCTGCTGCCCTCTTAAGAGGTGTGGCGGCCTTGGCGATCACACCGCCACCAGGGGAAAAAAATAATTATTTTTAACTTACTGAGGGTTGCACCCACTTCCGGTTGCAATGCGACCCACTTCTGGTTTTTGTCCGAAACTGGAAGTGGACCGCAATCGCTATGGAGAGCCAATCTGAAGCTCAGGGAGGCCCGCAGAGAGGGCCACAGACCTCCCTGCTGCACCCTCCTGGGGGCTGGTGCGACCCTCAGCAAGTTAAAAATAACCCCCCGGCTGCAGCGTGATTCTGGGACCACCCCACCCCTGCCAACACTTATGACCTTCCAAACGTGTGGGGAGAACTTTGAGAAACATTGCATCATATCTATTTATTAATTAAAATTATATATCCCATATTTTCTCCCACTGGAGACTCAAAGTGCTTATACCGGAAAAACTGAAGCAGTCCATACAATTCACAAAATAAAACAGCAATAAATCAAACAGCAGCAATTTTGTCCCCCTAAAAATAACTCAGCCAGCCAAACAAATCAAACAAAGGAGGCAGCAAACAGGCAGCCCAGTCCTGTGTAGGATATGGCGACCGGCCGCATCCTATTGAGTTCCTGGGCTGCCCAGGAACAACTCAGGAGAAGGGGACGATTGTCCCCTTCCCCCCGTGTAAGTGGTGGGAGGCCCATGGGCCTCCTCGCATGTTCACAAGTTCTAGAGCTCGCTCACAGTAACGCCGGATGTGTCGGCGTACCTGGGGCCTGGAGGGAGCTCGGGATACCGGGGATCTTGGCCCCCTCCAGGCCCTGAGAGGCCCTCCCTTGCCGCCTGGTCTACCCTTCCCCCGCCCCTGCCCTGACCGGCATAGGTCTTACCTGCTCCAGCCAATGCAGGGCCGGGGAGATGGTGGGGCAAGCAGTGCCAGCCGCAGCACCGGCGCTGCTTGCTCTCCGGCTGTCGCACAAGCGCTTTACGCTAGCAGTCCAGTTCAGAACCGTCAAAACAGCATTACAATGTTTCTTTGTTGTCTTAAAAAATAATGAAAAAGAATGGCAACAAGTGGGGGTTCCAAAATGGAACCGGCATCATTCATTCAACTCATTCCAGGGTGCATCCATTTTGTAATAATGAAAATGAATGCAAATAGGGCTTGCTATTCGTATCAATTTCCATTTGTTCAAAAACCCAATTCATATGCCTAATGTGAGCTGGAGAGACAACAGCATCACCAGCAGTGATGTGCCAGAGGTGGAAAAGGTTGAGTGAGCAGAGTGTAGAGGTTTCCTGACCATAATCAGAATGCTTTCTTTGTAGTAAACATCAAAATGTATTTTCTAAATACAAAACAACATAATCTCATACCAAGTCTCTGGAAAGAGAGAAATATACACCTGTTTATGTTATAAGCGAATGCTCACATATAGTCAGAAAGCAAGAGCACCATACTAAGCTGTACTTTTACTTTGCAGTAGAATGATGACATACACAAGTTAGCCTTCTGCTAACAGATAACATGCTGGTTGGGTGTGACATGGGCAGAAGCTTACTGGCAGGGTGGAGCTGGAGGCCAAAGGGAGAAGCAAGCATAACTTTGGGTCAGCCCTACTCCTGTTCCTGATAAAGTTAACTGAAAGCGTCATGAGAATACGTAAATCTAATTCCAAGAATTATGTCCGTCAAACCTCAGAGAATGACCAATAAGATATGTAACTTGTCTATTACGTATGTTCCTGTATTTCTGTAACCAATAAGAATTGGATCTGTTTTTTCAAACTGCCTGCCTTCTGAAAGTTGTTTTCTGTTGGCTATAAGAAGCATTGTAATGGAGAGCTCAGGACTGCTCCTCATGTCTTTAGGACAAGAGTCCCATGGGAAGCAGTCAGCACATGTGCTTAATAAATAAAGAGGTCCAGTTTATTTCTCTCACACCTGGTTGCTGATTTATTAATCAACGCGTAACAAGAGCTACAAATGGCCAGCGTGCCAAGAGGGAAGGTCAAAAGGCGCTTTTGCATAAGGGGCTGCCAAATATTAGCAGGAAGCGGGTCAGAGCTACAGCAGAGACACCACAAGCCAGAGTGTGAAAATGCAGGTGTGTGTGTGTCGGTGAGCAAATCACGTTTGAACAGAGTCCGAGAGATTCAGGTTTTATTGGCATGCAGTGGTTGGGCAGAGTGACCAGTACTGCCAAAAATGGTTGGTTCATTTCAGGAGCACAGTGTACAGTAACTGAGTAGGCAGGCAGGCACATGAGACGGAAGGATGGCTGGGGTTCTGTGACTGCGACTCCCTCTTCCTGCACCACTGTGCACCACTGCACAGATGTAGTTGCCTGCGTCAGGAAGCTGAGAGCCAGGGAGATGCAGGCGGCTTTGCCTCCCAGTCTCCAGATACTCTGCTGTGAAGCGTCCTCCCGTCTTATTGCCTGCCAAACCAATGGACAACAGAAGAGACGGTGCTGATCCAGATGGTTGGTGGTACCAAAAGTAGGTCCGGTAAGCAGTGGAATATCTGCAAGTGATACTGAGCAGTCCCCCTTCCTTGATCTCCAGCGATGTGGGAGTTTGAGTCACTTCAGAGTCAGAGCTGCAAACTGTGCAGAAACAACGCGATTTCAAAGGAAATGCTTCATTTTGTTAGAAGATGGTTAGTCAAGCGACAAGTTGCATAAACCCACCATTAGTGCTGGTGGGTGTAACTGTTATGTCAAAGGTGCAGCCAGATCGGGCCTCCTTGTGGATTGGAACCATGGAGGGTCACAGTCAGTAGGTCCTCTCCTACCATGATCCTGATCAGGACCCCCAACCCCCAGTGCTATTTGCCAAGGAATAAAATCACTAATTGGTGCAACACAGGATGTTCTGACATACAACACTGAAAGCATGTTTTAAAATATATTTGCGTTCTTTATTTCTGTTCCTGTTGCATTTTCTTCCTCTATAATACAAAGGTAACCCCCATTTGGTCATAAAGGTCATTGGATTTTAAATTGTCTTTCTTTCCTTCATCAACATCATTCATAGATAGCAGAGGAGAAACTCAGCAGGACTTTTCATGACGAGTCAGGCTGTCCATAGACACAGAGAGCACATTGGTTAAACATACATGGTTAGAGGATCTCGAGCATTGGATGTATCTATGGGGCCAAAAGGTTTACAAACGTCAAAACATAGAGGGAAAATGAATAAACCATAAACACTCACTTACTCAAGGCGGATGAAATGAACACTCCGAAGACCCAGGAGAGAAACATATTCTTGGACCAAGGAAAGATAGAACCCAGGAGGAATTGCGATCTGATCCACTTCTGTATGAGAAGCCTTGAGGAAATGCAGACAGCTCCTTATTCTTGGTAAACACACACACACACACACACACACACACACACACACACACACACACACACACACACACACCCCTTAAAGCTCTAAGCAGAGGGAGGGCAAAGCAGACTACAGGATGTGGTCAACTGTCAACACTTAGGATCTCCACATGTGCTACGGAAAAATCAAGTTTTGCAATGTGATTTGCAGCTCAGCCAAAGCATCAGTAGAAGTTGCTCAACATCTCCACCTTGTGACTGAAAATTAGATGACAGCATCTTGTGTGTGTGTGTGTGTGTGTGTGTGTGTGTGTGTGTGTGTGTGTACCCTTAAAGTTTGGTGCTATTAAAAAAAATAATTAAATCACTGGCATTAAATTTATGCCTGATTATAAGATGCACCCCTAGTTTAAAAACTTAAATTAGGAGAATATATATATATATTATATATATTAGGAGAATATATATATATATATATATATATATATATATATATATATATATATATATATATATATATATATATATATATATATATATATATATATATATATATATATATATATATATAAGGCCAGCGGGTTAAACCACTGAACCATAAGGTGTCGATCGAAAGGTTGGCAGTTCAATTCCCACGACGGGGTGAGCGCTCGTTGCTTGGCCAGCTCCTGCCAACCTAGCAGTTCCAAAGCATGTCAATGCGACTAGATAAATAGGTACCGCTTGCGGGAAGGTAAACAGCGCTCCGTGTTCCAGCCGCATGCTACGCGCTGCGGCAAGGAGAGTCATGCCGGCCACATGACCACGGAGGCGTCTTCGGACAACGCTAGCTCTTCGGCTTTGAAATGGAGATGAGCAGATGAGATGAGTGTGTGTGTGTGTGTGTGTGTGTTAAATTTATGCCTGATTATAAGATGCACCCCTAGTTTAAAAACTTCACCCCATATTCACCCCATATATATACCGGGTGAAAAAGGTACTGAAATGATAAGCCTTAGGCTGCTGCCCCCAGCCCAAGCCCCCCTCCTGGTTGCCCTTCCCCCAGCCTCCAATCACCCCCCGGCCCCAACCGACTCACACACACACACACACCCCGGCGTGTGGTCAGTGGTGGCAGCGTGATTCCACCCCCATTGGTGCCTCTTCCTGTTTGCAGCTGGCTTCCCTGCGGAGCCAAAGATGGCGGAAGCTACTTGGGCATCTTCAGCTCGACGGGAAAGCCAGCCGCAAACAGGAGGAAGCAGCACCAATGAGGTGAGTTGACCTGGACGGCGCGGCGGGCGAGGAAGGGTGACATCCCTGGCCTCAAGGGTCCTCAAGGGATCTAAATCAAAATTTAGGTTTTGTTTCCGGCTTATTTAATGAACAATTATTCTTGTTGTTGCTGCTGCTGCTGTTGTTGCTGTTAACTCTCTCTTTAAGCTCTATTGTATTTGCTTTTGTAAAATGTTTGTGTGAAAAAAATGAAATGTATTTATAAATATATGTGCATATTTTGTTTTAAAATCTGCACTCTGTCGCTTTTCAGTGATCGCACAAAACCGTCGCAAATGTATAGCTCTGGTATAAAGATAAGGATCCTTAGGCATTCCAGTGTCTGACACCAGAAAGGAAGACACTCTTAGCAATTGATCTACTTCAGCTTGTCGTTTCCCAGTTGCTAAGGCAAAATGTTTCCATCTTAACCTCTGGTTCTCAGTGGAGTTCATTGAAAGCTCTCAACTTTGCTGGCTCTTTAATTGTCTCGTTTGCTGCTAATGGTGTTCAGTTAATGCAATCCCCCCCAGGCTAATTAAGCGGGGCCTGTAATTAGAGGCCTCCAGCGTCTAGTTAGGCAAAGAGCTCACCAATGTTTGGATGTGTGGGAAGCTACAGTGAGAATTCAATGCACAAAAGCAATTTCTTCCTCGGCAGAAATGGAACAGAGCCAAAGACTCAGCACACAGTTAAATTCTGCAAGTCCCTGCAGGCCAATTAAAGTATAACAGATGCCAACAGGAATATTGGACGGACAAGTGTGCCGTTGCTGTGAATCGGAACCTCTGGGCTGGCACCACTGGGTGCAATATTCAATTACACCAATCAGAGGTCACTCTGTGGCCTTCCTTAGTGCACCACCTGTTCTTCTCTCTGTGGGTCTCTTTGTAACCAAATGAGCAGTGTTGGCTGAGGATGAGCAGATGTTGAGGACTGGAGAGACTGTATCATGTAGCATTTTCACACCAAATGGCTTTGTAGAACCTTGTGGATCAGAGCACTCTGGGGAGAGAGAAGCGAGGACCTTTCCTCTCTGGGGGATCCTTCTGGCACATTTGGTAGAGCTGGAGTTGCATTCTTTAGAGCTAAAAGAGAAGAGCAGAGGAGTTCCTGGGCCAGAGCATCTCGGCTTGCGGGTGGGGGATAGAACGTTTCAGTGCTCCATTGTAGACAGAGAAACTTCTTATGCCCCTAACAGTGGCCTGTGAGAGGGAAGCAGGCCTAGAACATTCTCCTTGACCTGCTAGTTTATCTAAGGAGTTTCAGTTATCCTCAGATCGTGGGGACCCCCCAGGCTTTTACTTTTTCCCAGTAAGCTTTGTTTCTTCCTTAAAACAAACAGAGAAGCAGCCTCCATTGCAGGCAAGTAGAATGAAACTAAGTCCTAGAGAGGCTCTGCAAGGTTTCTGTTAACCTTGCAGAGCCTCTCTAGTACTTAGTCTCGTTCTACTTGCCTGTAATAAGCAGCCAGAGGCTGATTCTCCTGTTTCTTTAAGGAAGAAACAACGCTTACTGGGAAAAAGTAAAAGCCTAGGGGGTCCCCACAATCTGAGGATAACTGAAACCATGGATAGCGAATCAGTGGATATGGGGGCCCACCTGTATTATGGAGTCAGACCATGGATCCATCTAGCCATTGAATCCTAACCCCCTTCACAGACCCAATCTTGCGGCGTCGGTCCATGTAGATCTGCACCAGCTATTTAGCTTATCCCTGAGTAAGGGAATGATTGTTCCCCTACCCAGAGAAGACCACCGCAACTCCCCCCCCCCCCGCGCGCAGGATGCAGCAGTAGTCGTTTTGGTGCCGCTGCATCAGTGGGGGGGGGGGGGAGAATAGGATTGGATTTAGAGAAAGCCAAAATTCAATTACAGATTGAGGGCTACATTAGTACAACTGCGGGGAAGGAGGGAAAACTCCAGAAGAACTGATTTGGTAAAACTTCTGTGTAAATGGATTTGACTTTTTATCAAAGAAATGGCAATAGGCATTGAACTTTAGATCAGTTAACATCCCTACCTGTATTCTCTTGTTATGCTGAATGCAAGGAGAGGTGGGGACCAAGTGTTCTAGAAATAGTTTTTAAATGTTTGCATTTATGCTTGTGTCATGATTTTGAATTGATGAATGACCAGGCAGAAAGGAAGGCTGACCATCATGCCTCAGCTTTTCAGCAGCCTTGGAAATGGGCTTCCTGCTTGTGAAAACGTGTGAGATTTTGGATTTCTTCTTTTCTTTCATTCTTTTTAAACTACAGTACTTTAGAAGCACCCTTTCAGTATTGCACTATGAGAAAGAAAGCAACATTTAAAAGCGAGCAATGTATGGCTGCAAGAGTTGGACCATAAGGAAGGCTGAGTGCCGAAGAATAGATGCTTTCGAACTGTGGAGAAAACAAAAACCAATTCTTGTTTAATATCTTAGTAAAAATGGTTTTGTGTGTTGTTGTTTTTTGGTCAAATATAGATGTACTGTAACTGTAGACATCTGTTTGGAAAGGTCTATCCAGGTCTGTTCAAAGAACAAGTCTCCATTCTTTTCCCTTGTTTTCTGTATGGTTCCAGCCCTGAGGCTAGAAAACAGTGAGTATCAACATGAAACATGACCCAAACCTACCTTATCCCCTGCCTCTCTTCACGCCTCCCAATTCCTTGCACCCAAACGGCAAGAAACAGATTAGCTAGAAACATTGCCTGGACTTAATGAAATTGTCTTTCATCATGGACGGGTTCCATGACCTATTGGAAAATGGAAACATTTGCTTTTAGACCAGTGTTCTTCAACCTGGGGGTTGTGAAGACTCATTTGTGGGGTCGTCGCAACTTATAGGAATCAAAATGGCCGGCAGGCTTCCATGGCTGCAGAGCAAATCCAAAACCTGCTGATCAAAAAATCTCCCCATCCCCAGACTTTGCAGGCAATCTCGTTGGTAGACGTGGGTGGCGGAGGTGGGGCCTGGTGGCCCAGCTTACAAAGGTGGCCAAGCCTTGCACAGTGGACAATGTGTGCAGGGTTGTTGTTGTTGTTTTTATCAGCAGGATCTTTTTCCGATCACCCTACAGGAGCGGGGGGGGGGGGGGGAAATCAGGTCCCTGGAGGAGGGCAGGATTCACAGTGGGTCCCCAGTCTCATTATTTATTTATTTATTGGGGTCACGACACAAAAAAGGTTAGGAGACCACTGCTTTAGACAATGTTTTTTTGTTTACGTGACACGTGAACCCAATGAATGACTACCTGGTCACAGCACAGTGCATTATTCTACTGATAAGGATGCTTTTCTGCCCCATAGCTTCCTCAGAGCACATTTCATCTCTTTGTTCCTCAGTGTGTATATGATTGGATTCAGTAGTGGCGTCACCGTGGTGTAGAAGACTGCGACCACTCCGTCCAGTGGATCCTGCGACCCTGGCCTCAGGTAGATGAACACCAAGGGAACATAGTAAGTGATCACCACAGTGAGGTGGGCTGCACAAGTGGAGAAGGCCCGTTGGCGGCCCTCAGCACTACGGATCCTCAGGATGGCCGAGATGATGTAGACGTAGGATGTGAGGATGAGGAGGAAGCAGGTCATGGCCAAGAAGCCAATGTCCACAAAGGTCATCATCTCATTGAGCGCTGTGTCAGCACAGGCCAATTTCAACACCGCAGGGATGTCACAGAAGATATAACCCACTTGGTCTCCATGACCATACGGCAAATGAAAGGTGAGGCTTGTTTGTATCATGGAGTGTAGGGAGCCACCAAACCAGGTTCCCAATGAGAGGCAGAGGCAGGCTTTGCGGTTCATGATGGTGCCATAATGGAGTGGCTTGCAGATGGCCAGGAAGCGGTCATAGGCCATCACGGTATAGAGGAAACATTCTGTGCAGCCCAAGAAGTGGAAGAAGAACAGCTGGGCCACACAGCCCCCAAAGGAAATGATCCCACCACTCTCTACAAACCCAGCAATCACCTTGGGGACTATCACAGAAGAGACCGTCATGTCCAGGAAGGACAAATGGCAAAGGAACCAATACATGGGTTTGTGCAACTGGGGCTCAAAAGTCACAGCCAAAAGGATAAGGAAGTTTCCAAAGACAGTCAGTAGGTAGATGAGTGAAAAGAAGAACATTAGAGGGAATCTTAGCTCATGGGGGTAAGGGAAACCCACAATGACGAAGTGATACGATCCTGTTTGATTTCCACACGCCATTCATGCACTATACATTTTGTGGGATGAAGTCCCTTTCATTTCTTAAGAATTAATCTGCAAAATACAAAGGACAAAAGTACAGTAATTGGCTTTCCACAGCCATTGCTCAAATCTGCATAAGATCATATGTAATCTTTTCTGTTGTTTCTATGAGATAAAATATAGTATTTTCCAGTTATAGCATGAATGCTAAAAGCAGAGTTAAAAATTATTGCTACTGTATGGCAGGATTCCAAACTGAGTCCTCAATGGACATGTTGATACTCCAAAATCTAACTTCAGGTGATTTATTTGAGGTTTGGGTGTGAGGACTGCAATCCTAATCATATATACCTGGAAATAAATCACATTGAAAACAATAGAATTTCCTTCCAGGTAAATATGGATGGTTTGAGCTGCAAGTGTGACTGTCGCTTTTTATATGGATTTCAGCTTTTACTGCTAAGATTTGAGTAATAAGGTTTCGTGCTCTATCCAGAAGTCATTCTTGAAACTCAGGTTGCAAACATTGTTGGTTAAAGAAACTCAAAAGAGAAGTGGCATTTGAAATTCAACAAGTCATCTCTACTTTCCAATTCCAGCTGCTTCCAGCAATTGTACATTATAATTTCTGCCCTTCTTCCTGATATATCCTGATAAACAAACAGAACATTAAAAGCACACTGAGAAACCACAGATGACAATGGTTTGGGGTAAGATTACCTCAGCACAACTAATATTCTAAATTATGCTGGCATTTATTTTGAGTTAGCAATCTTAACGGATATTCCCAAATCCAGAAAGTACAAAATTAATGGATTTTTGAATGTGCATCTAATTTGGTTTCATCTCGTCAGGTTTAGAGAGGGAAGAATGTTTTAGTTGGGAAAGCCATGGAGCAGTGGTTGAACCCATGGTTTGGGTTGAATGCAGAGAATCTTAGATTCAATCTTGACATCTCCTGTTACAGAGTGGATCTCAAGAGAACTTGGGAAACTACTGCCTGAGACCCTGGAGAGGGTATGGCAACTTGGAGTAGACAATACTGGAACCAATGGCCTGTGTGCAAGGCAGGTGCAGACAGCCAGGTGTGCTAGATGTCATACTTTACCTTTCGACGTGGTGCAAATTCTGTAAGCTGCAGAGGTTTAAGAAAACTTTAAGTTGTACTACGGTCCTTGGCAGTGTCGTCTCGTCCTTCTTTCTCAATACTGTCTTTAATGTTCTCAGACCTAAAGCCAATGCCTAGTTGACAAAAGACCACCAAGAGGTTCTCATCTTCTCTCTTTCACTTGACTTCAAAAACCTGGTAATAATAAGTTCCAGCACAACAGGAGAATTTCTTCTCACAAGGTAACGAAAGTCACTTCAGAACCATGCTGAGCATGAATTTATAACCCTTCCTCTGCCTTGTGTATTTCCCCCAGTCGTTCTGAGATTCTGTGAGTGACATTCATGAGATGATGTAGCATGGCTATTTATTTCATCACATCTCACCGCCACCACTTCCCATTTTGTGCATCTGTTTCCCTCAAGATCATTCACAGGTGGTGGTTGGGTTTCATTTGTTTTCCTTCTCCTGCAATTAATTATGTCTCCTGTTGGTAAACTTTAATGAGAGTCACCCAAAAGGGGACAGAGATGATGCTGGAGAACAGATCACTTATTTCATGATCTGAAGGAAAGAGACTGGCCAATCATTGTCGCACAAAGACAGTTGTCTCACGGTGATGAAATGGATTTGAGGGAGAGACCTTGAAGCAATTTTAAAAATTACACAATGACTTATAGATAGGCTTACCAGATCTCCAACCGGGACAGAGTGCTAGACCTTTAGGAGAAGGAATGTGGGCAGGTGTAGCTTGTTAAGTCCTAGAGCACAATCCTAGGCATGTCTACTCAGAAGCAAGCCCCATTGTGTTCAGTGGGGCTTGCTTCTGAGTAGACATGCCTAGGTTTGTGCTGTAAGGTTTAACAAGCTACACCTGCCCACATTCCTTCTCCTAAAGGTCTAGCACTCTGTCCTGGTTGGAGATCTGGTAAGCCTACTTATAGATGCCTCCTTTGGTGGCAAAAGATGATCTCAGAACAGCAAAGTTCTCAGCCTGGCGAGATCCCATCAACTGTACCCTAATTCAGACCCAGGATCCTTCCAGTCAGAGCTGAAGTCAGGACCAGTCTATCTTTGAGGCTGGCTGAAGTGGTCACCTCTGGCGATGGGTTGGTGGGGCTGCCTCACTCCACTGGCCTCACTCCACTTGCTCCCTGGGTTAGAAAAGAAAGAAGACAACACAATGAAAGAGAAAGGGAGGAGGAAGGAGGAGGAAGTGTCTCCAATGCACACTTGTCTCCTCCACATTTCCTTTGTGGGAAGCAGGAGGAAGAGGAGAGATGAAGGCAAGTGGCAGGTGGACCACCAGGTCACGGGGGGGGGGGCAGCATTCAGGCCGCTCCTGGCTGAAGCAGAGCAAAAATAAGACACAGCTCTGCTAACCAGGCAAGGGCCAGATGCCTAGTACCCATATTGTCCCGAGTATAAGACGCACCTGATTATAAGACGCACGCTTAAAGTTTGGTGCTATTAAAAAAATTAATTAAATCACTGGCATTAAATTTATGCCTGATTATAAGACGCACCCCTAGTTTAAAAACTTAAATTAGGGGGGAAAAGTGAGTCATACTCAGACCAATATGGTATTTATACCAGGACTGACCAATCCAGAGGCTTCTTCCTCCCTGCCAATCACAGGGGCAGCTATTTAAAACATCTGTTGTCCATGTGAAATACTGTATCTCTTTTTGCACATCGTTTCGTTGATGTGCCTGATTGCACACAGGGAACCAAACCATTATCCATTTGAGTTCAGATTCAATTCTCTGGTTCCATTCAGGTTCAGACACCTGAATTGTAAAGTGCTCTCTCACACCACATAGTCGGAGGGAACATAAGAACGTAAGAAGAACCCCGCTGGATCAGGCCAAAGGCCCATCTAGTCCAGCTTCCTGTATCACACAGTGGCCCCACCAGGGTGGGTTTCAGCGAAACCTTGCATGAGAACGTTTGCAATGGACTAACAGACTCATCTCCAGCAAGGAGGCTCCCAGGACTGAAGCGCGGTGCACATGTCTGAATGGCAGGGTGAGGTGAGGCCACAAGCCAAGGGGTGGAGCAGGGTTTTGTTTTTACAATGAACCAAAATGTCAGCTTCTTTCTAGAGTCACATGGGATTGATGCTCACTTGGCATTTTATTTATTTGTTTAGTGGTTCACATTTTTATCCCGCCCTTCCTCCAAGGAGCGCAGGGTGGTGTATATCGTTCCTCCCCTCCTTTTGTCCTCACAACAACCCTGTGAGGTAGGTGAGGCTGAGAGATCGTGACTCGCCCAAGGTCACACAGGACGTTCTGGCTGGGGTATCTAACCCTCGTAGGGCCTGTCAGGGTCCAGGAAAAGGGTCACCGGCGACCACAAGGGCAGTAGCGCCAACTGTAATGTGCTCCCTTCCTTCCCGTTCCCCTCTCTTCTCCTTGTTTGGGCACACAGCTTACCTGGGAAATGCCCAGAGGCGTTCCTACGGTGGGGGCGGTACTGTAAGTTGCACCCCGTCTTAGTCCCTGTTTACAACCCGGAATGAGGAGGCTTCCCTGCCCGTTGCTTTCGCCACACTGAATGTCTCTGACGACGAGGGGACGGGGCCACCTCGTACTGAGGAGTAAATGGGGACTAGGACGGCACGAAACCTACAGTACCACCCCCACCGTAGCGACGCATCTGAATGCCCCCTCCCTCCCTCTATCTCATGTCAAATGTTTCAAGACGTTTTTGTTGAAAATATAGTAATGGAAACTTACAACTGGCCAAACACAACTTTTCTTAGGCTACAAAGTGAGTAGCCCAACTCAGCATGCATTGTGATGTGGTCTCTTTTGGGGGAGGAAGACATCTGCATAGGAATCCACAGGTTTTACTCCTAGATCTATGTGCCTGGTAGCCTGAATCGCTGGAGGGTTCGCAACATCGCTGCTCCCCTCTGCTCTCTTCCCCTCTGAGGTTTTTGATCAGCCTCCCTTCTGGCCAACCTCACTGTGTCGCTCACGGCACAGAAATAGACAGCAGAGTCGCTCAGCTGGCTGGCGGCTTTCTCCAGGTGGAAGCTCTTCTGTGCTTTGACATGCTCTGCTTGGAAGCCTCGAAGGGCTCCCTCATCTGAGGAGTCTTTTCCTAAATCTCTCAGAAAGAGCTTGGGAGGTTGGCCGGGATGCTGAATGTACCAGAAGGGATAGACAGAGAGAGATGCCTCATAGGTGCAGTTGAGAGCTATGCGGCCTCCTTGGGCGACGGTCAGGCTGCCTTCCGTTTGGGCCACTGACTGTCCAGCGCTCCCTTCTGTAGGGAAGAGAATGGCAGAAGAGATCATGTTAGATTCACAAAAGAACAGGTAGGAGCACACCAAAAGAACCCCAGAACTACTCCTTTTGAATTATATCATTACAAATATTGTGTATTCTTGTCTCTGGGTATGGCCTCCATTATGGTCTTGCAAAATCTGTGTTGTTTATTTCCTGCAATTATACAGTGACACTCTTTTCCCGTATCCTCTTTCCAGTTCGTTTTCACCAAGACACTGTTAACACTAAGAATCCAATGCAAAGAATCAAATCTAAACTAAATAGGGACTGTGTGCCTTGGATTGTATAGGAAAGAGAGTTTTGGTGGGCGAAAACTTAGAAACTTAAGCTTAGACACCCAAAACACACTGAACATTTTCCCACATGGCATGGAAAGAGCATTTAGTCATTCATTCTTTAATTTGAATTTCTTTATGACTGTTTCAATTGCCTCCTGCATCTTTAATGCAGATATAAACCTTGTTTGGCGATAAAACAGAATTGATATTCAAACGTGTTTTTTTTTCTCGGCTTCTATCCAGCTACAATTCTATTAGATCAAAGATACTTTTTAATGCAAACACCCACAGGTTCGGGAAGTACACAGAATAAACCTGCAAGCTTAGGAGATCGTGAACACTAAGTGGATCCATGAAGCAAAAGAAAAAACAATCACTTACTTAAGACAGACATGATTGAGATGACTGGGATCCAAAAGAGATGCATCTTTGAGGGACGGAAGAAGAGCCAAAAAGGAAGCTGGACGGGAACGGAAGGAGCTTGATTCTGATCAGCTTCTAGGCTTTGTCCTCCACAATCCACTGTCTAAGATGACTTGACAGAATTCAGCTGACTCCCAAGTGAATTAAAGCATCTCCATTGTAGAGGGATGAGAGACTCCAGGAACTGGTTGGCAGCCAGGATGTCACTGTGTGCTATGAGAAGCTTAGTGCTATGGCTATGAGAAGCATTATGTGCTATGGCTGTCACTGTAGTTGCAGCTTCAGTACCATGTGAGTAGAACTGGTTCAGCATCCCCACCTGGTGGCTGAACATGGGACTGTAAGACAGGGCTGCATAGTGAGAATGTTGAATTCCCACGAAGAAAAAAATGAAATAGAACTACAGTAGATTCAAGATCTACATCTGGCATTCTTCTGAGTTCCTCCTGGGCGAGGAGGGTTCAGTGCCACACAAATGAACAGAGACTCACTAATGTGATCTTATCATATGGAAGGCAGGAACGACGATTTTCAACTGGGACAAGGAAGAAAAAACTATGATGAGGTCATTTGTAAACAAGGGCTCCAGCTTAATGCTTGCCTACTCTCCAATCCTGCAGGTATCAAACCTGGCTTTCTTCAGTCTGCTTTTGGGGGAGGCTGATGCGCAGCTGTCTTGTTGGGTGGTGATGGAGGGGTTCGCTGTGGAGTGCGGCCTTTTTTGTAGCTTGCGTTTTTATTATGTTTTTGGTTATCATGTACTGTGTTTTAATGATTTTATATTGTTTGTTCTGAGCTGCCTTCATTCACCCTTGGTGGAAAAAAAAGGCAAGATAAAATCTTTTAATAATAGGATAATAATTAAAAGCACGACTCCTCAGCTGACTGCGTGTCATGCAGCTTGCAGGTGTCTCTGCAGAGAACCTCCAGCTCCGTCGAGAGCTCCCCAGTCCCTCCCCCCGCACGTTTCTGTTCAGGTCTCCTCCTGTTTCTCACCACTGTGTCGCTCCACAGAAATACACCCCGGCATCTGCCATCTCCACCTGGCTGATGAGGAGCTCCGTAGACTTGCTGGCCTTGTCAACGATCATCTTCCTCCGTCCTTTTTCATCACCATCAGAGTAAGAATAAAGGATCACATCAGGAACTGTGCCATGGCTATGTTTGTACCAAAAGACCCCATTGGTTGGCGAAACGCCATGAGTGCAAGAGATCTTTGCTGTCGCTCCCAAAGAGACAGAGATGGCAGGAGAGTGAGAAGAATCTCCATTGACTGCTGCACCTAATAACAAAATAATCAGAATAAGTAATCAGTTGCTGCAGTTCTTGTTTACCTGTTGTTTCTTCTAAGCTGCCTTTCCCCCCAAACCAGCTCCCTCTCCAACTATCTCTGCCATCTCACAATATAATATATACCGTAATATAATATATATACAGTATTTATATACCGCCTTTGTCGGTCATTGGATTTCTCCTCCCACTTTAATCGAAGGCAGTGTACGTGGGCAGGCTGTCTTAACTCCCCCCCCCTTGGTTTTTTTTACAATATATATAAATGTCCAATCTTTCATGAACGGCTACTTTCCAGGTGGTATCCTTTTTACAGTCTGACAATTCTGCTGGCTGTCGCCTCCCACACTCGACCGACGCAGCTGGAAGCTCTTATCTCTCCTCCTGGAGGCTTTTCATAGCTTTTTGCCGGTGGCGTGTCTCGAACTTATCAAGTTCACCAGTCTTCAGGCATTGAAGGCAGCAGCTCTCCCAACTAAGCCAGACTCTTCTGCCCAGAGGCATCTCACAAGGCAGAGTGCAACCCTTTTACCCTATAATAACTGATGCTGCCCTCTCCCTCATTCCTCTCTCACTCTCTTTCCTCCTTTCCTTTCTATTTACGCTATTAATATTGTACAAGTATCCTTAATTCTTGCCTTACTTTTTAAGTAGTAATTAAGAGTAATTTATCATGAACACATTAATACATAATAGTAATAGTCGTACTGCAAAACTGTTGCTGTGGAAACCCTGCTACTCGGAGTTCTACAACAAGGTCAAACCTACTGCTTTTTCTATGGCTCTTGTTCCTAGAATAAGATTTGCAGTACAACTAACTGCTGCTCCTTGGAAGCATGACTTACATTCTACTAAGCTTGCAACTAGAATGTATTGAACAGGAACTTAATTGCATGCCATTCAGACAAGAAACAGATTTCTTAGTGAATGAGAAAGTAAGGGAGCTTCTATGGGGAGTGGAACCATAAGAACATAAGAACTCAGGCCATCTAGTCCAGCTTCCAGGGGCCCCACCACATGCCCAACCATTTCTCCATGCTATCTACAGCTAAGATGTCCCAACGATATATAGTACTGCTCCTAATAGTTCCATTCTTGGCTAAGCCCCACCATGATTACCATTTCTATTACTGGGGAATTACTGCCATTAGTTTTAAGAGAAGTCACTTTCTTCTCCTCTTAGCAGCAGCAGCACTGCCATTACTAGCATTGGCTGCTCAGTGGATGAATTGAGCAAGGCACACTACTGTGTGGCTACTATTGCTGTTCTCGCCTTTCAAACTTTTTCTCATGACTTACATAGGAAAAATAGTCCAAGGAGAGGCCTCCCAAAAGCAGACCCGGCTCTTGAGACCATCCTCAAGGAGGACATGGATGCTCCAGCCAGCTGATGGAGAGGTCTCTGAGAAGATGGCTAGTCTGAACAGTCGCAGAAAAGCCGCTTGCTCCTGCTGCCCAAACTCAGCAACGTCGGCAGGTCTGCTTTCAGCTGATTCCTCTCATCATGTGCAAGTCGTCGTCATCGGCAGAGTCCTGGAGGTTGTCTTTGCTGGTGAGCTCTTCCTCTGAGAAAGAAATGTTGTCATCTCTAGGCCACCTGGTGGAAGAAATGCTACTTACAACCCTGGGCTGGAGAGTTTCAAGCACCACTTTCTGCCCGACTCCTCCATACAGAGTGGTGGCCCTCTCATCATGACTACATACATTTCATGGCATTGTTTTCAAACATCTTCTGTGGATTAATTAATCAGGGCTCTTCTGCACCATTTGCAGGTTGGCCCTTCGAGTGCCTCTACACAGCAGTACTCCAAGAGTGCCCGATGAAGGGAAAGAGTCCAAGGAAGGAAGAAGTGCAACGGGGGGGGGGGGTTCAAGAAGTGGATCCAGTGGGCATTTGGCAGCAGTCTGCCTGTGCTTAGGAGGGGCAAGCATGTCCAGCAAGTCTGTGGGTGTTTTCGCAGGGGAAGATTCAGGAGGAAAGGTTCATTGGGCAGCCATCAGATGCTGAGCTGCAGTTCAGTCCAGTTCCCAGTCCAGGGGGTGAACATGGGAAAGAAGGGAGCAGAAAGAGGAGCCAGGTGGAGCCACCGGGGACCTGTCCTGGGTTAGGGTTAGGGCAGCAGTTCCCGGGTTGCCAAGCGGGATATGCTTGACGCAGCAGCAACAGCAGCGGATACTAGTGACCAGCCATGGTTGGAAACAGATTACTAGAGGGTCTAGGTAGGTCCATTGGTTGGATCCATCAGGGCTCTCCTTTTCTCATAGGGTTAGAACCCATTGCCCAAATTCACAGTGGCTGACCCATCCCAACATCCTAACTGCTATGTTCCTCAGAGATGTTGCGATCCAACAAACATACATATGAATCGCAAGGCAACTCATCATTGCAACTCATGGTGCTTCTCTCCAGAACAGCTGTATGGTCCTTCCAGAAAATATCTTGCTGAACACCAGTTTTGTCATGGCCTTCTTCATTTCTTCATTTCTGAAGGCATAAATTATGGGGTTCAGGGCAGGTATCACAGAAGTGTAAAAGACTGAGACGGCTTTCAGGATTGGGTGGTTGGTTGCTGGTTGCATGTAGATGAGTATGCAAGGGCCATAGAGGAGGACGACCACAGTGAGGTGAGAGGCACAAGTGGAGAAGGCTTTCCTCTTCCCTTCCTCAGAGCGCATCCTCAGAATCGTGGCGACAATGTGGATATAGGAGCCCAGGATCAAAGCAAAGCTACTCAAGGCCACGATGCCAACATTCACTATGACAATCGTCTCGTTAAGAGAGGTTTCTGCACAGGCCACCTTTAGTAAGGGTGGAACATCACAGAAATAGTGGTCGATTTTATAAGGCCCACAGTAGGGGAGGTGGAATGTTAGCGCTGTCTGAAGAGTGGAATGGAGTGACCCCACCAGACACGTTCCAGCCACCAGCCTCACACAAGCCATCTTGCTCATTATCCCAGAGTAATGGAGGGGGTGGCAGATGGCTACATAGCGGTCGTACGCCATGACGGTGAGCAGGAAACATTCGGTGCCTCCAAAGAAATGGAAGAAATAGAGCTGAGCTATGCAGCCCTCGAAGGAAATGGCTTGAGAACCAGACAGGAAGCCAGTCAGCATCTTAGGCACAGTGGCGCTGGAATACAACATGTCCAGGAAGGAGAGCTCGCAAAGGAAATAGTACATGGGAGAATGGAGTGGAGGGCTAGAAAGGATGGTGAGGAGGATGAGGATGTTGCCAAGAAGGGTGAGCATGTAGATGGCTAGGAAGAGAACGAAAAAGAGAAGCTGGAGCTCCAGAACTTCAGAAAAGCCAAGGAGGGTAAACTGAATACCAGTGGTGAGATTGGGTGACTTCATCGGGCTTTGGCTGTATTTCAGATCTTATGAGGTCATCATCTTCCACCTATACAAGAAAAAAAAAGAATTGGAAGATTTCAGAGGCAGTCATGATATCAGGCCAGCCAAAAGAATGGTTGAGGAACCTCATAGGGCTTTCCTCTTCAAATAATAAAATATGCTCAGAGTCAGCCCTACAGAGTTTTAGGATCCAGGCCAATGTATTTTTTACTCAGAAATGCATTTTGAGATTTTATACAGTCCATTTTATAGCATTTCTCCCCATTTTGTTGATAGTTTTTGTAAATGTAAGCCTGAGTTGTAACTGGATTGGGTTTTGTGAAGTGAGTTTGTTTTATACAGGTGGGGGGCTCCCTCCCTGTGACCTCTTCTCTTTGCCCTGGGAGGGAGAGAAGTCCTCATATATTTCTGCAAGATTCCTGGGATGAAATTGCCTTCTATTCATACAAAGGTTCTTGGAGAGACTTGACACTCTCAGGGTAGCCCTGCAGTAGCTGTAATCCCATAATTAGATATTAAAGACGCAGAACAGCTTTGGCCACTTAGAGGCTGCTTTTGAGGAGATTGAGTCCCTAGTCTCCTGCTTTAGGAGGTGCTCAGCTACGGAACCAGCTGCGGGGGGGGGGCTGCATAAGGGACTACGCATAGCGGTAGTGGGCGACCCCATGCTTCATTGACGGAGGCGTAGTCCATCTGAGGTTATCCAGGAATTAATTGGCCAAGTTCAGTAGCTAATACTTAAGTATTAAGCTAATACTTAAGTAAATGAATTGAATTAGGGATACAGGAATTAATGGTGCAGTTATTAGCTAATAATTATTTAAATGAATTGAATCATGGATATCTACTGACTAATTCAGGCTTATCTTCTGGCTCCCCCCCCCCCCCCCCGCTGCTATTCAAGCTGCAGGAGGCCTAGACGCCGCCGTGAGCGGGGAGGGGAAACGCTTGCACTTCCGAGCCAGCTTGGGGAGCAACATGGCATCAAGGTTATGAGATCAGGGATTCGGCAAATAGCTCTCCCTGACTGTCTGTAAACGAAGTCCCTGCTGGCTAATCCAGAGGCATGCAGGCTCCGTTGAGCCCAGTGTGTGTTGTTTGGAAAAGCTGATGTTCCTCCTCCTATACTGGACCTGCTTACTATCCTGCCACGCACATGTTGTTATCAGGAACAGGCAACACAGGCAGCAGGGCTGCAAGGCTAACAATCCTCCTTTGTTTGGATAATCCCTTGTCATCTCTGCTCCTGCCCATGGCATGGCTGAGCTGAATTACTGTATTTACTTGTAGAGAAGGGCTTAACTGGCAATTAGGGTAGCCTTACCTAGTAGCATTCCAAATCAAAACCTGTATACCTTAATACCAGTGCAGAATTTACTGTTATAATTAATAATTGATTAGTTTATATTAAAATGAATTGGTTTACACCTGATTTGGATTATACTTGTTTCAATTTATGTTGGAATGAAGTGGATTACATCTGATTTGGTTTATACTTGATTCAAATTATCTTGGAGTTAATAGCATTATGTTCAACATAATTGGACTTAAATCGAGTGTCCACCTTGCACGATTAGGTAATAAAGAGTAAATAAACATTGCATAGTGTGTATATATAATATAATACCACTCAATATTAATTAACGAGGAATATGCAAAGGTGCAACACTAATAAGGAGAGGACGCACCATCTATGAGCTGGATTTCCAGATCGCAGACTGGCTACCCCTGATTGGCACCCCTATGGTGCTACAGAGGAAGCTTTGTCTTGTAATATCCTTGTTCTCTTTCAGGTTTCTCTCCCCCCTCCCTTTTGCTTATTGTTTGACAGATCATCATGCCAAAGATGCAGCGGAAGCGTGTGGCACAACAAGGTGCCCGGCACCGCGTGCACCTGCTCCAGTATCAACTGACGATGATGACCAGCCTATGGAATTTGTAATGGAGGCCATCGAGAAACTGCAGGCCTGGTGGAATAGGAGGGCATCCAAGAAGGGGGGTAGGGCTCCAGATGGGAAGCAAGACCGCAGACCTTCTGGCCGCGCGGATCAACTCCTTTCATTACTGGGTTTAATTTGGGTTTAGACTTACAACCTTAAGTCTAAAGGGTTAGGAAGGACACCTGACAGGGCTTCTGCCCCTGATGCTGGCCGGGCTCCTATCCCGGATGCCGGAATCCTGACAAACCAAGAAGGCAGGGGTAACCCGGGGGAGGTTTCTGCCAGTGTTGTAGAGCCAGGTGAAGGTGAGTGCTCTCCGTTTGATAAGGGGCTACTCTCGGGGCTATTAGGGTTCCGGGTAAAGGTCCGACCCTGCCCACAACGGCCACTCCTGGCCACTGGGGCGGGCAGTTGCGGGCATTCGTCAGTGGGGCAGCAGATAGTGGTTCACGCTCCTTTACCAACCAGCCCCGTGCTGGTGGTGGTGGCAGCACCCCGTCCGGGTGAGCAGGCCACTCACCTACCAGCAGTTCAGGCTCTTTCCCCCTCCACCTCTACTAACGAGGCGGAGGAGTCTACGCCCCCACCTCCAGCTAAGCGGAAAAGCCTCAAACTAGGGAGAAGATCTGGCGGGGTGAATACGTCACCATGGCCCCTGGAGTGGATTGAGAGGGGGATAATGGCCGATTTGACATTTCTGGAAGTTTTACCGATTGTGGTGGCCACATACATTTGGTCACAAGAGTTTAGGGATTCCATGGGCCTTTTCTGGTGCGACAATCAGGCGGTGGCGGCAGTGCTCAACAGTCTGTTTCCAAGTCTCCCGGGGTGATGGGGCTGGTCCGATAGTTTGCTCTGCAGTGCTTGCGCTCCAACACACTGTTGTGGCTCAGCACATCCCCGGGATCCGGAATGGGATCGTGGACGCTTTGTCTTGATTTCAGACTGCGCGTTTTCGAGAGCTTGCCCCTTCCGCTTCACAGGTACCGGATCCAATGCCACAATGGCTGTGGAGCCTCGCCAGTCCAGAGCACACAACATGATATTTGAGTCCTTGGCCCCTAGCACCCAGCGAGGATATGCATGTAAGGTGTGGGATTTTCAATCTTTCCGCCAGTCTTAGGGCTTGCCCGAGCACTGGCCAGTTCCAGTGGAGCACCTTATGCGCTTCATACTCTACATGAGTAAAGGGCACAGCTGCCAGCTTGCTATCCGGCTTCTTTTCAGTCCTGTCATTTGTGTCCAAATCTGCGGGATTAGTGGATTTCACAAAGGACTTTAGAGTACGGAGAATGCTGGAAGGGCATGCAAGGCCGAACCCCGCAGTGCCAGACACCAGGAGGCCCATTACGCCAGAGCTGCTGGGCACCTTAGCGCGGGCCTTCCTAAGTCTCTGCGCCTCTTACGCTGAATTCAGCCTGTTCAGGGCGGCCCTCTTCACAGCCTTCTTTGGGGCCTTTTGGCCTAGTGAGTTTCTATATAGAAGCAAAACAGGCACCTCCTCCTCATCATCATCAAATGTAACACCACCAGAGTTGAAGGCTTGGTCACTAAGAATTCTGTCTCCAGCCTCAACTGAATGATTTCCAGAACCTTGAAGGTGTATGTGCTGGATTGTTGCAGGGAGCTCTGTTTAGCTGTTTATTTCTGGGGGGGGGGGGTTTCTTTTCCCCCCCTTGGCTGAGCCCACCCTGGTGACATGATATTTGTCCAGGGACACGTGCATTCAAGCTATGTGGGGGTGGGTGGAGTAACAGCCTTTGTTATAAGGCATGTGTGTATAAGGCATCTGCTTTGCTGAGCGGGTATTTAAATTTTAAAGCCCACATCTGAAGCAATCTTTGCAAAACGGTTTTGCAAAAACCACCTGTAAAGAGTTATAAAAAAAAACCCTTGAAGGGAGGGACTTGTAACTTGGGGTACACTCAGGTGAGACATCCCCCTAAACACCCCTAAAGCCCTGGAGCTGTGTGTAAAGCAAAACATGGTGATCTTCGAGCATTTTCGTGCTGAACTCACAAATAAAGCTACGTGTTTCCAGAATTTAAAGGGCCATTAAAAAACCCTTGAAGGGAGGGACTTGTAACTTGGGGTACACTCAGGTGAGACATCCCCCTAAACACCCCTAAAGCCCTGGAGCTGTGTGTAAAACACAACTATGTGTTTGTTTGAAATCTTGTGTTTTCAGGTCCATGCTTTACATAGGAGTAAATGGATGAGTTGAGTTGTCCTTAAGTCCCGTTGAGTTTCAAACCCTGATTGGCTCTGCCTGATGAGGGGGGAAAGAACCCCGCCCCCTAGAAATAAACATCTACATTGAGCTGGCTGCAAAAATTCTGCAAAAAAAAACCATCAAAAGAGGTGGTGTAGGTTCAAGTAGACCCATAGTTGGCACAGGGATTACACAGAGGATAAGTATATAAATATTACTTACCACCCATATGCTCTCAGGTGTGTTTCCCCACACGCACACTGCTGGATGCAGCACACCCCATTTTTGTACGGCTGCATCAGTGCTGCTGGCAGGGGATAGGATTGGGGCCTGAATTTCTGCTGTTCAGGCCGCTGCCCACTTTGTCGCGCTTCCTTTCACCGTCCTCTTTGGCACTTGTCCTCTCGCCCTCCTTGCAGCATACATCCTTTCCTCTTCTTCCACACTATGAGGTTGCTTGGCGGCCCTCACTCTGATCAGCTGCTTCTGGCCGCAATTTGTAGTCGCAGCCGTGCCTGTCTCCTCAAATCTGGTTCTTAGCCTACGCTATGCCTTTCCTTCAACCCCCCTTTGCTTCTGTATACCATCTCTCTAATTTTATCAATATTTTACCATCTTTTCCTTGTCTTAATCGATTTAAGGAACTTATACCCCACCTTTCCCCCTCCATTTGGGGTTCTCATGGCAGCTTACAGAAAAATATAAAAATATGTTAAAACAGGGGCTCATCGCCAGTTACTTCTGGATTTTCAGAGGCCAGAAAATGGATGGGAGGGTCCTTCTCAGTGTTTCTGAGAGGCTCAAAGGCAGGAGCCTCTCAGGAGCAAAAACGTGGTGCCAAAAGCGCTGGAGCAAGGTTCCAGTGGTCTGGCGGTCCAAGTACCAGCAGCAGTCGGCCAAAGCGCCACTGGTAGATTTTGCAATGAATGACCCCTATTCTATCCCCTGTCTATCCAATGACACCCCTATTCTACCAGTACCAGTTTTTAATTTGTCTATTCCAAATGACAGATCAAATCTCAGTCCACAGATTACATCAGTAAAATGACAGGTCAGACACAACCTGGTGCCACCATGGTGCAAAAGCATAAATATCCAAATCCTCCTGGCACAAGAGACACTCATTGATAGGTTTGGTATCAAGTGACTGGGGCTGGCTCTCCCAGGTGGATAGCGACCTGCTTCTCAGCTGGTCAGAGTTCTTGAGTGAACTGAGTCGTTTCCTCAGGTTAGAGAGTAATCTTTGCAGAATTGATTTGGTACCGAACTCAGGGTATGCGAGTAGGTACCAAAGTGTATAGAGAAATGGATCAGAGCAAGCATAAAATAAATAAAATTCTATAAATAAATAAATAGTATAACATATTATCCCTACTTTTTGCAACTTGAAATCTTTTTCATTTTTCCTTTGCTTATGAATAAAATTGTGGGGAAACGTTTTACCAGAAATCTGTTTTTTTTATTAATCTTCTAGCTCTCATGGCAGTGAAGATTTCTTGATCATATACAAGGTTGGGCCTGGTGAAAAGTCAGAGCATGTGGAGGCTGGTGGGTTACCAAAGATCAGAGGGCAGGGCTGCAGTGCCCTGAATGAAAACAGAATGACGTCAAGTCACCAGACACGTGAAATTCACCTTTATTTGCATGACTTCTACAGGCAGTTCAAAATGTGACTTGTTCTTTGCACAGATTTTAGTCCCAAAATTGAGAGTGTACACTGATAGGTGACAAATGAGAAAAAATTATATAACATTGTAATGAATAAGAAAATGCATTATGTGCCACAAGCTTTGTTGGGTGCATCTTTGATTGGCAAGTGGCTGCAGGTTTGAAAAATCAAATGATAGGTGTTGGGAGGGAAGGTGGGAAAAGCTTCACACACCGACAGGGAAAAGCAACACCCACAGACAGATGAAACAGACCACGCTTGAAAAATTCCACAGACTCCTCCATGAGGGAATGATTTACTCACAGCTCTGCCCATTGGTGAAGCTAAGGTGGGGCAGGTGGCCCCCGGGCCCCAAGGACTACATGTCGGGGGGGTGACACTGCATAAAAAGCCAGGGGAAGCCAGAAGGACCCACCAATGCGATCAAAGTGCTTGTGGTGTCTTCCAGCTGAGCAGAGACTGGAGTGGCAGTAAAAGAGGTATGTTGCCTCTCTCACTGCCCCTTTGCTCCTTGGCTGGGGGCTGTAGCTGTGGGGGGGCAGTGAAAGAGTTGGGGGCTGGGGGGAGATGGGCAGCTGGGGAGGGGCTGAGCATGACGGTAAGATGGCGAAGTCGGAAGTGATGTCAAAAATGATGTCACTTCTGGTGGTTGTGAGGGATGTCAGGAGGACGAGGGCCCCAGGTAGCACAGTGGCTAAGTATGCCACTGGTTTTGCCCAGATGTTTTCAAATTGATTCATTTGTCCGCAGAGGGATATAATCACTGCAGAGAGGGCCTTCAAGGTGGGGGACACAGGCCAAGTGGTACTTGTAATGGAGGCGCCCGTGATTCAGTGGACATACCTGACTGGATGAATCCCCTGCATTCAGAGTCAGAACACATCTCCCCAATATATCATCATCCCATCCAAAGTCCTCATCCCAGACTTTTACTTCTAGCTCATGGAAAAGTTCAGTGAGCTGGATGATTCCAAAATCAAGGTTCTCATTCCATTCTGGGTTATTGTTGTTCCAAACAGTGGATGTGCACAATACCTTTGGGTTGGAGTTTTCGGTGTAGAACACGTTGACATAGGCGTCAGTACATGTGACGTAGTCCCCCCACAAGCCTTCGGCATGTTGAATTGTCACCGTCAGCTTGGCCAGGCCTCGCTGTTTCGGACAACACATGGAGGTGGTGAAGTTATCATTGGGACATTGACAGGAGCAGGGGTCTGAGGCACTCAGTTGGACCCCTGGTGGGCAGATGTTGGTGCAGTTCGCCCATACAGCTTTTTTCGCCCATACAGCTTTTTCTTTCACATAGTCGCTCACTGCCTGTCGCAAGCCCTCCCTCCGAGGGTCGCGCTTATCCAGCAAGGTATGGAGTGGCTCTAGGGAGTACGAGAGCAGGTCGGGCTCAGATTTGACAGTTTCCAACCATTTTTTGAAAGGTGAAAAGAATCCATTTATATAATTAATGAAATAATCACCACCTTCAATGAATCTCTTCTGTTCCCTATGTAGCCAAGAAGGCCATCCTGTTATGTTTATGCATTTCTGTAACTCTGAATTCATGGTCACAATATTATCGATATCAATAATTTGGCCCACCTCAGTTTCCAGGCAATGAGTGATCTCAGAGACATTGATGCCTTCCACTGCCATCCTGCACACCGGAAGGGCTGTCAGGATCGTGAAACGTACCCCCAAGTCAAATTCTGATCTAAAGTGAGTCCCATATGATCTAATTAGTTTGCGATAAATCAGCTTTGAGCTGGAATCATACTTTTCTGGGAGATCCTGTACCTCTCTTCTGAAATCCTCGCTAACTGACTTTTTTTTGTTGATACCGAACCTGCAAGAAACACAAGAAGACCATTCAGAGAGCGGAAGTGGAATTATGTCATCTATTATGGGCTTTTCTTTACACTCCTTTTGGAGTTTTCAAAGCACTACAATTCCATCTTTTTATTTATA
Source organism: Plestiodon gilberti rubricaudatus (assembly GCA_026170595.1). Taxonomy (NCBI): domain Eukaryota; kingdom Metazoa; phylum Chordata; class Lepidosauria; order Squamata; family Scincidae; genus Plestiodon; species Plestiodon gilberti. The sequence continues at coordinate 5,703,126 of JANXHW010000006.1, forward strand.
TATATATTCAAAAACATACATTGTATTGCGAATGGTTAAAGGAAGAGTAAAGCAAATACTACTAGCATACTTTTCTCTATTATTCAACATAGCCAAAATATTCTATTCATTAAAACCACGTACTATCACATCATCATCACCCTCTCTCTCTCTCTCTCTCTCTCTCTCTCTCTCTCTCTCTCTCTCTCTCTCTCTCTCTCTCTCTCTCTCTCTCAAAAATCAATAAGTGGTTTCCAATTAATAAAAAAAGATTGTCTTTTCCTTAATTAAAATTGTGACTTTGTCCATTTCAGCATAGTCCCAAACATAGTCCACCAATCTTCCAGTGAAGGTATTTCTGAGTTCTTACGACATTGTGCAAAATAACTACAATTCTGAGGTGATCATTCATAAGAATTGTTTGTCAAACCAGACCACCCAAATATATCTACCTAGTCCAGCATTTTATGTGCAAGAGCAGGCAGGTTCCTCTGAGATGGAGGAGGTTTCCAACAGGTCGGGTCTGATAACCACACCCTGTCACCTTTTTTTCTGACAACTAGTTTCCGAACTAAAATAGAGCCTACCCTAGGCCTTGCTTAGCCAGAGTCCAGCCATTTTTTATTTATTATTTTATTTAAAAAATTTATATCCCGCCTTATCCCATGTCGAGGCAAATGCCCAAGGCGGCTTACAACAAAAATTAAGAACAGTTTAAAATACAGAAAGTTTAAACAATACATAATTTAAAAACAATAAAAACAATAATATCAATAAAAACCACTGGGGGGGGCAACAGTAGGGAGCACAAAAGCAGCATGGCAGAGCATCTTGAGACACAGCATCTTGAGACACAGGAGGCGGACTACAACCCATCACCCAAACGCGAGACGAAACAAAAACGTTTTGAGCCCTCGCCGAAAAGTCATGAGGGAGGGGGTGGTTCTCAGATCCCCTGGCAGGGAGTTCCACAGTTGTGGTGCCACAGCGGAGAAAGCTCGCCCACGTGTTTCCACTCCCCTAACTTGCGATAGAGGTGGTACACGCAGGAGAGCCCCCTCAGATGACCTAAGAGAGCGGGCCGGAATGTATGGGAGAAGGCGGTCCCTCAGATATCCTGGACCCAAACCGTGAAGGGCTTTAAAGGTCATTACCAGCACCTTGAATTGGGCTCAACAGAGCGGCTTAACAGAGTCAAACCACCTAGCTCCAGCTACCACCCGGGCCGCCGCATTCTGCACTAATTGCAGCTTCCGAACCGTCTTCAAGCGCAGCCCCACGTAGAGCGCGTTACAGTAATCCAGTCTCGAAGTCACTAAGGCGTGGACCACCGTGGTCAGGTCCGATCGACTCAAGTACGGCCGCAGCTGGCGCACCAGCCGAAGCTGGGCAAACGCACCCCTGGCCACAGCCGCCACCTGGCTTTCCAGGGAGAGCTGTGAATCCAGAAGTACTCCCAAGCTGCGCACCTGTTCCTGCAGGGGGAGTGCAACCCCATTCAGAACGGGCAGATGACTCAGTACCTGCATCGAAGCTTTCCTGACCAGTAGGACCTCTGTCTTTTCTGGATTCAATCTCAACCTATTAGCCCTCATCCAGACCCCAACCGCCTCCAGGCAGCGCTCTAGGACTTCCACAGCCTCCCTGGAGCCAGATGGCAAGGAGAGGTAGAGTTGGGTGTCATCAGCATATTGGTGACACCCAACTCCAAATCCCCGGATGATCTCTCCCAACGGTTTCATGTAGATGTTGAAAAGCATGGGAGACAGAATAGAACCCTGTGGCACCCCACACTGTAAATGGCAGGGCGCTGAACAGGCATCTCCCAGCATCACAATCTGGGACCTGTCAGCCAAGTAGGAATGGAACCACTGCAACGCAGTGCCCCCTAGTCCCAACTCGGCCAGTCGGCCCAGAAGGATACCATGGTCGATGGTATCAAAGCCGCTGAGAGGTCCAAAAGGACCAGCAGGGATGCACTCCCCCTGTCCAGTCCTCGGCGAAGATCATCCAGCAGGGCAACCAAGGCTGTCTCCGTCCCAAAGCCCCGCCTGAAGCCAGACTGAAAAGGGTCCAGATACTCCGTTTCATCTAGTATCCCCTGGAGCTGAGACGCCACCACCCGCTCAATCACCTCACCCAAAAAAGGCAGATTGGAAACTGGCCGATAGTTATTTAAATTGGAGGAATCCAAAGATGGTTTTTTCAGGAGGGGACGCACAATTGCAGTCTTCAGGATGCTAGGCATCACTCCCTCCCGCAGTGATGAATTCACAATAGGTTCCACCCAGTCGGCCAGCCCAACCTGCGCAGTTCGTATTAGCCAAGATGGGCAAGGGTCAAGCGGGCACGAAGACGATCTCAAACTACAGAGGACCCTATCCACATCTTCAGGCTGTATAAGGTGAAAAGAATCCAAAACGATGGAATTGACAGATGCCGTAGGGACAACTTCTGGAACTGTTAAACCAGAGTCCAAGTCATGGCGAATCTGAGCGATTTTATCTGCGAAGTGCCGTGCAATCTCATTGCAGCGGTCCGTCGAACACACCAACTCACTTGCTACAGGAGCCGAGTGGAGCAGATCCCGGACAACTTGAAAGAGCTCCGCTGGTCGGCTACTCGCAGACGCAATGGTGGCAGAGAAAAACGCCTTCTTCGCTGCCATCACCGCCACGGAGTAGGCCCTGAAATGGGCTCTAGCCCATGTTCGGTCAGATTCATCACAAGTTTTCCTCCACCGTCACTCGAGGCGTCTGCCCAGTCGTTTCATTGCCTGCAGCTCCTCAGTAAACCATGGAGCCGCCTTGGCTCGACGACAAGGCCGTGGCCGTTCGGGAGCGATCTGATCCAAGGCTCTAGCTGCCTCCCCATACCACAGGGCAGCCAGAGCATCAGATGAATCACTGACCCGGGAAGCTGGGAATTCCCCCAGAGCCCTCAGGAAACCATCCGGATCCATCAGTCTCCGAGGGCGGACCGTACAATTTGGTCTCCCAGCTCTGCAGGGGTGATTAAAAGTTGCCAGTCTAAAACTCACCAGATAGTGATCCGTCCAAGACAGAGGAGTGATCTTAATCTCCTCCATGGGCAGATCACCATCCCCATACCCACCAGTGAACACCAAGTCCAATGTGTGCCCCGCACCATGCGTTGGGTCCTTGATCCATTGAGACAGGCCCATGGTCGCCATGGCGGCCATGAAGTCCTGAGCCGCCGCTGTCACAGGGGCCTCGGTATGAACATTGAAGTCCCCCAACACTAACAGGCGTGGGGACTCCAGTGCCACCGCTGAGATCACCCTGGTCAGCTCAGGTAGGGAAGCCGATGGGCAACCAGGTGGACGGTACACCAACAGCAATCCCATCCTGTCTCGCCCCTGTAGCACGATGCGGAGACACTCAAACCCGGTACACTGTGGGACAGGGTATCCGGTGAGGGAGATGTAGTCCTGATAGACCACAGCAACACACACACCCTCGCCCCTGTAGCTGTGGCTGCTGCATTACCTGGTATCCCGGCGGACACAGCTGGGAAAGGTTCACACCACCAGCCGCATCCAACCAGGTCTCCGTGATGCAAGCCAGGTCAGAACCCTCCTCCAGGATTAAATCCCGAATTAGGGAGATCTTGTTATTAACCGACCTGGTATTTAATAACAGCAGTTTAAGGCCACAGGGGTTTCTCCCAGGCGCTCCCCAGGCTCCGGGGTTGGGGGAAGGCCTAGAAAGAGGGATGGTCTGCCTATGACCATCCCACCTTCTCCTGAAACGGCCAGGCCAGCCCCCACCACCATATCGCCCTCGGCCCGTTACACTTTTTATGGTGGCGCCACTACTCCCTCGAACATCCCAACACATCTTCCCGGAAAGGGCTCACACAACACAAACACACACTTAAACAAATATAACCCCAACACAAGACAGTAACACTGCCTCCAGTGTCTCTATAGCAGTTTAAGGGGTAGGGAAAAACAACCAGGAAATCACCCAGACAAGAGGCGCTCTCACCAACCCCAAGTCCAGAAGGAGTCCCGTTGCCCCCTATACCTCCCATTACTCCTCACCCCACTCTCACCAGGGTTACAGAAACTACAGAAACCAGGGTTACAGATATCGAAACTAGACAAGGCTTCAGCTGTATCCACAAAATTGCAAGAGTAGCGCACAGAGGCAGTAAGAGGAGACAAGGCCATGAGATAACGGGGTACAGCTTGGTCAGAGAAGGAGTGCAGAGTGCAGCCAGATTTGTCCCAGCTTGAGAGTCTGCCCCCTTTCCAGAAGCTCCCTCTCTTCACCCAAGTGGCTTATTTTGGAGAATGTTCTGGATGGGACAAGGGCCAGTAGGTATGAATGAAAATGGAGGTCTTGGCCAGTTTGGGGGGATGGAGCTGGATGCCAGAAAAGGGGGGGTTAATTGAGGACGTGCTGTATAACCAAAACTATCAGTTCTGATTTTTAAAATGGAAGCTATAATGTCACAAATTCAAAAGGCAGGTTGTCACCATGATTGCCTGGTGGGGGCTTGAAGGAGGTAACCGCGGATTGCCCTAGCCACGTAGAGCTCAGATATCCCCATGCATAGGCTTACCATTCGTCCTGGAAAACGCGGGACTGTCCCAGTTTCTGGGCTCCGGTACCGAGGTCAGTCTCGGGCTTTTTGGGCTCTGCCACCGTCGCTTTTAAAACTTACATTTTTCTGGTGGTGCCATGATGGATCTCGAGAGATTTCGTGAGATCCAAGATGGCGCAGCCGAAAAAGGTAAGTTTTAAAAGCAGTGGTGGCTTGAGCGGGGGAAGGAGTCCTGGCCGGCTGAGATGCAGCTGGCCAGGCTTCAGGCAGCAGCAATATGGCGGCGAGGACGAAGGCGAAGGCAATATGGCGGTGGCAATATGGTGGCGAGGTGGCGGCAGTATTATGTCGGCGGCGAGGATGGCAGCGCCGGTGGCAATATGGCGGCGGCAATGGCAGTGGCAAGGATGATGGCGGCGGCAATGGCGGTGGGACAGGCAAGAGGCAGCAGTGGCAAAATTGCCATTTTCATGGCCACAAATAAATAAATAAATAAATAAATAAATAAATAAATACAGCCGCCCTTTGTTTAATTAATTGATTGATTGATTGATTGATTGACTGATCGATCAATCAATCAATCAATCAATCAATTAATTAAAATTCTGGTGTGTGTGTGTGTGTCCCAGTTTGGAACTGGGAAAATATGGTAAGTCTACATAGGCTTACCATTTGTCCTGGAAAAACTGGGACTGTCCCAGATTGGGAGCCCCGTCCTGGCCAGCTGGGCCCAGAACCGGGTCATTTCTGGTTTTTCCGGGATCTGCCGCTGCTGCCACCACTTACAAAATGTATCTTTTTCGGTAGCGCCACCTTGGATCCTGCGAAATCTTGCAAGATCCAAGATGGTGGCGCCCAGATCTCATGAGGGTTACGGTCACAAGATTTGGGCACCACCATCTTGAATCTCGTGAAATTTCGCAAGATCCAAGATTGTGCCATTGAGAAAAGGTACACTTTGGAAGTGGCGGTGGCGGCAGCGGCTTGAGGTGGCAGTTTGGAGTCTGTCCAGGCTCTAGAGTGGTGGCGGGGGGGCGGGAGTGATGACGGTGGCAGCAGCTACTATGGTGGCAATGGCGGGGGTGGCAGTAGCGGAATAGGCGGGACAGGCAAATGGCAGCGGCGTCAAAATGGCCATTTTCATGGCCACAAATAAATAAATAAATAAAATTTTGGGCCCACCCATTAATTAATTAATTATTCTGGGCGTGGGTGGGTGGAGTAACCCAATTTGGAACTGGGAAATATATGGTAACCTTACCTATAAACCTTTCGGCTTTCCTTTCCCCACACAGAAGTGGCCAGTTTCTGTGAGTGAGAGGCAGCACTTGTCTTGGTGGGAAGGAAATACAGTATGTTCCAACTCAGTATCAACAGCAAGTTCCAGCTTTATTGAGACAGAACACATTGAACAGTTACACAGATAAAAAGTCTCACCACTGAGACACTTTAATAGCCCCACAAATAGAAACACTAACAAACTAGTAACACAAATAATATTACGAAAGCCGGCTGTTGCTGTGGAAGGATGGGATGACGCATACGTTCATCCTCGAGGTGGGTCCTTTATCAGATGGAAGGAGAAAGCTCATAATTAAAACCCATAAAGTCCCGTTGAGTCCTTAGAGGTACGGCCGAAAAGCAAATAGTTAAAAAAAATGGCTTGCCCCAATGTTTCTGGAATTTTTTTGTGGAAAGTAGACAGATGGACCTATGTTTTAAAACAATTGTCAGAGTTCTAGGGTCACCCCACTGACCCCCCCAGAGGAGCAAAGATCACTGTTTTTAGGGAAAATGATGCCCCGGAATTGGGGGGCTGCCCCCCCCTCCTCACTGAAATTAAAAATGAAACTCTGGCTTTGTTTTCATGGCCAGGGCCCTGGCTTTTGAATCCACCTTGTTTGGAGCACCTCATGTGCAGGGGAGCAGCTGTACACAGCTGTACACACGCGCAACATTAGGCGTACCTCAAAGGACTCAACGGGACTTTATGGGTACGCGTTGCACAAATAACTCAGTGGTCTTTTTCATGCAGAAAAAGAACCAAAGCTGCGTATTTCAAGAATTTAAAGTGCCATAAAAAACACTTGAAGGTAGGGACTTGAAACTTGAGGTACACTTAGGTGAGATATCCCCCTAAACACCCCTAAAGCCCTGGAGCTGTGTGTTAAACACAACTATGTTTGTTTGAGAACTTTCATGCTAGACTCACAACAAAATCTGCGTATTTCAAGAATTTAAAGGGCCATAAAAAAATCCCTTGAAGGTAGGGACTTGAAACTTGAGGTACACTTAAGTGAGACATCCCCCTAAACATCCCTAAAGCCCTGGAGCTGTGTGTTAAACACAACTAAGTTTGTTTGAGCACTTTCATGCTGGACTCACAACAAAATCTGCGTATTTCAAGAATTTATAGGGCCATTAAAAAAAATCCCTTGAAGGTAGGGACTTGAAACTTGAGGTACACTTAAGTGAGACATCCCCCTAAACATCCCTAAAGCCCTGGAGCTGTGTGTTAAACACAACTATGTTTGTTTGAGCACTTTCATGCTGGACTCACAACAAAATCTGCGTATTTCAAGAATTTAAAGGGCCATTAAAAAAAATCCCTTGAAGGTAGGGACTTGAAACTTGAGGTACACTTAGGTGAGACATCCCCCTAAACACCCTTAAAGCCCTGGAGCTGTGTGTTAAACACAACTATGTTTTTGTTTGAAATCTTGTGTTTTCAGGTCCATGCTTTACATAGAAGTAAATGGACGAGTTGAGTTGACCTTAAGTCCCGTTGAGTCCCTAAAGCACCACCTGTAGACCAGGTGCAAGGTGCACCGGCGAAATTTACTGCGGGTGATTCTTTCTACATGGGGGTTCATTACAAATGTTGATCAAACTAACATTTGGGAAGTCTGGGAAGGTCATACCGCGGGACGAGATGGGTTAAAGTTGACAACAGGTTCTTGAAAACTGGAATTTTAAGTGAAATGACTTAATGAAACCAATTTAACCAAAGGCTTATTGATTTACGTAAACAGCAGTTTGCAGCATATTTTTGGTTAAAAAAACCCACCAAACTTCTAAATAAGGACCCAAAACACTTCTAATATAAAAATTGAAATAAATGTGAGCTTTCTGGGCCAGAGGAAACCCACGCAGACATGGGGAGAGCATTCACACAGATAGTGGCCCCGGCCAGGAATCAATTTTTTTTCTCAACAACTTTAAAACAGAACGACCTCTAACGAAATAATTTAAATGAGGACTTGCTGTACGTAAAAACAGACAGGGAGTGGTGCTTGCTGCTCCGTGATCGAAAGTGACTGTGTTCCAAACGTAGCCCCCTCGATGCAGAGAGCAGTGACCAGATGAGACTTTTGAATCACACAAAAATCATCTCCCAAAAAATCTCGTGAGGGCACATATGCAGATTAGAGGTACTGGACTTATGCAGCATGATTCTCGTTCAATTGGCATATTAGATACTAACAGCCCACAAAAGCCAAAATGAGTCATTAACCTGTTAGGTCAGGTGAGGCATCGCACTTGGCCACAAGGCCCTAGAACAGCGATTTTCAACCTTTTTCATCTCACGGCACACTGACAGGGCGATAACATTTTCAGGACACAACATCAGATTTTTGACAACTGACAAGGCACTGGCTTACCATGCTTCCAGTGGGGGATCACATCCCCAGAGGACCTACTAATAAATTACCCTCCCCCAAACTTCCACAGCAGACCAGTTGAAAATTGCTGCCTAGAAGTTACTGTTGGTTTTACGGAAATCACTCATTTTTGCACTCAGGTCTTTCAAACTCCACCCAGCAAGGATAGTCGATGTGCGAGCCCTGTCCTCCTCCCACTCCAGCCCTTTGCATTTCACAACTCCCCACTACCTTCCTTACTTGTAGTACGAGCAGGAGACATGCTGGAGAAGGAAAATGTACTTGTCCCATGAAATCCTCTTCTTGATGAATGAAATCAAATCGGCATCTGATCCCGCAATAATCCATTGGCCGTTAACACTGGATTTCACCTCCACATCCAGCTCTTCCTTCCAATTATTTTTTATATTTAATTCTGCCATCTTCTTAGCCATTGAAATGACTGACTCGGTTACATAGTGTTGCACTTTCTGCTGGCATGAAATGTTGGCCTTCCAGTCAGTGATGGCCGGTGGGAGTCTCTGGAGTTCCTTATCTTCCAGCAAAGGATTCTCACACATGGTGCAGTTGTCTTCCCTCTCCCGTTCATGCGTATTCATCAATGGTTCATGAGCTGGTATCAATGTGGTTATATCAATGCCCCAGTTGGCGAAATCAGTGCCTGGTACACGTACAGAAGTGAAGCATTCATAAGCTGTGGCTGTCCGGCATTGTGGAGACACAGGAATGAGAAAGAGAAAGAAGAACAGCACGAAGGCAGCCAAGATAAGGCTCCCTTTGGCCATGGCTTGTCCAACAGGAAAACACCCTAAATGGGAAAAAGAGAAAGAAAAGGGTTGTTGACTTGCTAACAGCGGAACGCCTTGCATGTTACTACAGAAGAAGAACCAGAGTGTTGCAGCATTGCATGAAAACATGCACCACCCAATGCATGCTTAGTTAATGGAGCTGAGTGTCACAAGATGTAGGGGTGATTGCTAGCTTAGGGTGACTTTTCCGCTTTATTAGTGAAAAGAACAGCAATCAAAACAAAAATAACACAAACAAAAATTTGAAAAAATAAAAATACACAGGCAGGCTTTCTAAACCCTGAGGGGTTTTTACAATACAATAATATGTTCTAATCTCTCATGGAACCCTTCATCCTAGATGGCTTCTTTCACAGTCCAACTTCTTTCTGTCGTTCACCTCACCACACTTCAACTGACAGGCAAAATTAACTCCCACTCAAAGTGCAGCTGCAACTTCTCTTCCTCACAATGGCTCTGCAGCTTATCAGTGGCATGCCGGTAGCTCTCCAACAGACACAGATACTTCCGGCCATCCCGATCTGCCATCCTTAAGATCTTCAGACATATGAGACGGCCGCTATACCAACAGAGCCAGAACTCCTGCCCATGAATACCCCTCTAATTTTAGACCATTGATGTTTTCTTGCCATACCTAAGAGGAAGTCTGATTGCCTCTAAATGGTGGTATGAGGGAAACAATGACCCATCCCAGACTTTGTCTCTGATTTGACCCAAGGATGAGTTGATTTTCAAACACACATACCAATTTGAAACAAGGAGGCAAACAAGAAGGCTTTTGCTTTCTCGTCCATTACATGTTCAAAATTCTGGTTCTCTGCTGTACCTCCACAGAATTAACTGCAATCAAATGCATGGTTACTCAGAAGTAACCCCCTCCAGAGTTCAAAGGGGCTTCCTCTCGGGTAAGTGTGCTTACTTGTGTGATTCTTGTTTGACTACTTCCTGTGTGATTCCACAGGAATCAGCACCATTAAAATAATTGTGAGTGAATTGCCTGGACTGAATTGCCTCCACGTAATGTGCTGCCTCTTCCTTCACCCCTCCAGGCATCTTCCTGCCTTCTTTAGGCTCAACCACAGGGATTGGCAGCCTGCCCTGTTGTTCTTCAAGGGAACAATCCACAATGGCTTCTGCTGCCTAAGGGCGCAATCCTGCGCAAAAAAGCACCAAGCGACCATGCACTCCCCAGGTGCTGAGTGTCGTGAAAGTGCCGTAAAGAGCGTTCACGACACCTGAAGAGTAAGGACTGCCACGGCAGCAGCCCTTGGCCTGCTATCCCCTGGTGAACCGTCCTTGCATCTTCCCGACTGGCCGATGCAGGGATAGGGGAAGAACGGACTGGGGTAGCCTGGGGGGTGGTGGCCATTGGCCACTCTGGGCCAGGAGAGGGCAGGGATATCGGTGGCAAGCTCTGCCAATATAAGCCCTCTCCCGGCTCGGATTGCCCCAACACCCGGGTCTGGGATATATGCCAGCTTCTGAGATAGTGTACATTTGAGTAGGCGCATAGAGCATAGGCCAGGTTGCACCAAGGGAAGGGGGACGATTGTCCCCTTCGAAGTTGCACACGAAGCAGCTGATGCCCTGGGGGTGCAGCGAGGGGCGGCAGCTGGGTGCTAAATTAAGACAAACTTTGGAAAATTAAAAAACACGGACATTTTTGCACACACACACACCCAAAAAATCCGGCGTCACTTTTGGTGTTGCAAGGGTTGGAGACAAAGTGTGGGGGTGCAAAAAGGACTAGTTACGCCTCTGCTGGTTGGAGAGGAATTACTGGCTGATAGTTCTGTCTGTTGCTCCACACTGACAGAGCACGTCTGATGGATGGGCAGCCCGATCCAACCCAAGTTATAGACCAGCCTAACAGCTCTATTCTGGCCTAAATTCGGCCTAGGGCGAGTTAGGCTGGAATAGAGCCATTTAGGCTGAATTTACGCCGACTTTGTGATGGGCGTAGGAAGAGTTTAGGACTGGTGGCCTAAGTGTGTAGGTCGGCCTAAGTTTGGCCTAAGAGCAGGTGTGTTTGCAAGCTCCGACACGCCCCCTCGAGCTCCAAGGAGTTCCTAAAATTTAGTTCGACCAAAATGGTGGTCCTAAATTTGAGGAGACCCATAGGCGCCATTTTACCTTACCCACTCCAGCCCTATCCCGAAAATTTCAAACACCCCACTGCCCAAGTTGGGTCAAAGTTGGGCCAGAATAGCATCAGCAATGTCTGGATACGGCCCAAGCAAGGGACCCAGCCGCACCCAGCCTCTTTCCCACAAAAGCCCAGCCCCAGACCTCCATTCTCCCTCTCTCTCTCAGAGCACGTGGCGTGGGGCTCTGTCCCCCACAGCCACAAAGTGGGACTTTGGTGGTGGAGCGGAGCACTTGGCTCCAAAATTCACAAACACCTCACTTGTCTTCTCCTCTCTCTTCTCTGCCCCCTCAGGGGCAGAGAGGGCTTCTCTGGCTGCGGCCAAATTGTTAACAGCTGTGCCTAGGCAGCTGTCTCTATGTAGGCTTACCAGATGACTCCCTCCCCTCCGCCCGCCCCTTAAGGGCAAAACGGAGCGTCCCGGTCGGCGATCTGGTAAGCCTATCTCTATGCAAGCTCTTGCTAAACCATGTGTTTCTCCCAGCTTCTCCCCCCCCCCCCCACAGGCAACCCCTGGCTATAGCCACAACACCAGCAGGTAAGAGTAGGGTCTTTGCTGTTTCTGACCTCTGCCTGTTTGCCATGTTCTCTGACTTCTCCTGTTTGCAAATATATATGACATCTGCCTGTCTGAAATTCTGTTCTCTGATATCTGCCTGCAATTTTGTTCTCTGATATCTGCCTGTTTACCAATGTGTTCTCTGATAGCTGCCTGTCGCCATGTGAGCAGAAAATTATATGTTTGCGTAAATGTTACTAGCCTGTAGACAATAGCCACTGGCATCAATACGGGGGGGGGGGGCAGAGCTCTAAGCGCTGCTGAAATCTGAGTCTCCTTTACAAAGACGAATGAAGCGGCCCCGCCCCCTCACCCTCGTAGCCTTTCAGGAGACTCCCTGCCTGTTGCTTTCGCTTCCCTGAACGCCACCTGCCACACTGGGCGGTTAGTGTAGCACTTAACCACTCAGCCCCACTGGATCAAAAAAATTAATAAGGCCCTCTGCAGGTCACATAAAAACGTTTCAGCCCCCAGGTCCAATAAATGGACACCATCACCCCTGAACAGCACCACAGCATCGTGTGTGATGCATGGGTGAGCGATGATCGCTCCTCCGTTCCGACGTACCACCCACCCCAGGTAGGCATTTACCTGTCTCCTGGCCAAATTGACAGCTCTAGGGTGAAGGCCCCCCCATACCCTGCGTGGAATCATGTTGGACCACAGGAACTGGATCCCTGGTATCCACTGTTTTATTGTAGCTACGTCCTTATGGATCTGCAGCCTCAAGGACATCGAAGACCTCTGGCATAGATCGTTCTCCCCTAAATGCAGTACTAACACCTGGGGCGGTGGATGGTTGTCCAGAAACGGTTGCAGTAGGGGTAGGAGTTGGCCACTGAGCATGCCTCTCCTAGCGGCCCACCACACTCTAGCGACGCTGCCCAACCCCAGTTGATCACCGTAACTGGAGGCGGCCGCCTTCTTCCTGGCCCAGAAGAGGATGGAGTGCCCTCACATAAGGATTCTTGTGGGGGCAGGGCTGATTAATTCTGTCGATAGAAAACAGGACAACGTAAGTCGAACTGTAACCCACCCCCTTAAGTCCTAACAGTAACATGGGCCCCATGGGCCGCAACACCAAGTCAAATGGCAACAGCTGCCTCCCCCTCGCTGGGTATCATGCCCCTCACTGGGCACCCAAGCCACTCGGCGGGAGGAGGAGCGAAGTGCGTAACTCGGAGCGGCCATGTTGGGAGCCACTGCCTGGCCGGCTACTTATGTATTGATAGAGATGAGCATAGTTTGGATGCCAGGCAGTCTAAGTAAACAAACAGAGACTTAAACTCAAAGTATAAGTTCTTTATTACTTCAATTTTACCTTGAATACAATACCAGGTATGGTAGATAAGGGTTGGCAACATTATGGTGTTACCACCCCGAACAGAGAAATACTGAAACCTTTTATACACATGACTTGCATAACTGTATCAGGTGATCATGATTATTTCATGGTGATCAATCTAGATGTTATGACACATTTGATTCCACATTTAGTCTAGGTCAGCTTGACCATTCATTCCTTTGCCAAGGACATGTCATTATCGTCCAGATGTTTGTTATTGAGAATGATTGGTTTCTTTCCAAGGACTTTAGTTCACTTGGAGGTTGAGACAGTTAGAAGTGGTGTTATGTCAAGAGCCTTTATATTAGGCCTCATAACCAGGTTTCTATGTAAAGTAATATATAGAGAGAGGATTCTGGCTTCTCTCCAACAGTATGTAGCCCCGAAAGGCTCCGGAATGCCAATGACCAATCCCTCGTATGGCTGTGGCTGACAGCCCAAACGCCACCACCACTGAAGCCGCACCTATTCAAAATGAGTGCAGGCCATATTCGCTCTGGGTCAGGCCCAGAAGCGACAAGCTTCTCTGAAAAACAGCCCTGAACTGGAACAAGGTCGGGGTGTGTGTGTGGAATCCGCATGCTGGAACAGCAAACCATGTTGCCTGCCCCGAATTCCGACAAAACCTTCCACCGCATTTACTGGGCAGATCAACACCCCCTGTACCCTGTGTAAGTGGACTACTGGCCCCTTTGCCCGTTGGTCCGTCTTGGACCTACAGAGAGCGATCCTAGCACTGTATGGGGACAGCGCCAGGTCCTCCATCCGCAATGCTCTCCCTGACGCATCATGCCACGAGCTGGCTAGCACCTCACCAGGCCAGAAGGCACCAAAGAGCATAACAAATGTCATTGCTCAGAAGAGGGCTGCCTCGAACTCCAACTCGCAACATGCTGTAATGCAGGGGTGGGGAACCTATTTGCGGTGGGGGACCATTTTACCATTGGGAAAATTGGCCGCTGGCTGCCCGTTAGGGCGTCCGAAAATTTGGGGGGCCCCCACCGCAAATTTGACAACCCCCCCCCCGCGAATTTACCTTGGTAAACCACCCTCTCACCCACCCACAGACCACACTCCCTCCCTGATGTGCTTCCTGCTGCACCTATGGGAGAGTGGCATGCGAACAATCGCCATTTACCTGGCAGCCATCTCATATTTTTCCAAGGCAGTGGGTATTGGGTACTGCACTGGGGAATTCAGGGTGCGCAAGACCCTGGATGGCGTCACCTCGGCGCCTTCTCCTGAAAACGGCCTTTCTACAGCTGTGCAGATCGCCGTTGAGGCCGAGAGATTGCCCTCTCAGCCTCAACGGCGATCTGTGCAGCTGCAGAAAGGCTGATTTCAGAAGGAGGAGGCGCCGAGGTGACACGTGAAGGTGACTTCTTCTGAAAGCAGCCTTCCTGGACCTGCGGAGAGCAGAAAGTCCGCTTTTACAGGGACTAGGCGGGCGGCGGTGGTGGAGCCTCCAGTCCCACGGTCCGGATCAGCCCGCGGGACGGAGGTTCCCCACCCCTGCTGTAATGGCTCTTGCCAAACTGCCTAATATGGCTGGGGTAACCGGACGCCTCCAGTCAGGGATTGCAGGCATTGCTCTCTGCAGGCCATCCAGGGTCTTGCGCACCCTGAAGTCCCCAGTGCAGTACCCAATACCCACTGCCTTGGAAAAATATGAGATGGCTGCCAGGTACACGGCAATTGTTCGCATGCCATTCTCCCATAGGTGCAGCAGGAAGCACATCAGGTGCTCTGGCGGAGCTGGCCAGGACTCCAGCAGCGGGAAACAACATCATCGCCAGTTACTTCTGGATTTTCAGAGGCCAGAAAATGGATGGGAGGGTCCTTCTCAGTGTTCCTGGAGGCTCAGCCAAAGGCAGGAGCCTCTCAGGAGCAAAAACGTGGTGCCAAAAGCGCTGAATCAGAGCAAGGTTCCAGTGGTCTGGCGGTCCAAGTACCAGCAGCAGTCGGCCGAAGTACCACTGGTAGATTTGACAATGAATCACCTCTATTCTACCAGTTTGTAATTTGTCTATTCCAAATGACAGAACAAATCTCAGTCCACAGATTACATCTGTAAAATGACAGGTCAGATACAACCTGGTGCCACCATAGCGCAAAAGCATCAATATCCAAATCCTCCTGGCACAAGAGACACTCATTGACAGGTTTGGTATCAAGTGACTGGGGCTGGCTCTCCCAGGTGGATAGCGACCTGCTTCCCAGTTGTTCAGAGTTCTTGAGTGAACTGAATCATTTCTTCAGGTTTAGAGAGTAATCTTTGCAGAACTGATTTGGAACCGAGCTCAGGGTATGTGAGTAGGTGTCAAAGTGTATAGAGAAATGGATCAGAGCAAGCATAGTATAACATATTATCCCATATTATCCCTACTTTTTGTGACTTGAAATCTTTTTCATTTTTATTTTGCTTATGAAATTGTGGACAAACATTTAACTAGAAATCCATTCTTGTTATTAATCTTCTAGCTCTCATGGCAGTGAAGATTTCTTGATCATATACAAGGTTGGACCTGGTGAAAAGTCAGAGCATGTGGAGACTGTTGGTTTACCAAAGATCAGAGGGCAGAGCTGCAGTGCCCTGAATGAAAACAGAATGACGTCAAGTAACCAGACACGTGAAATTCACCTTTATTTGCATGACTTCTACAGACAATTCAAAATTGACTTGTTCTTTGCACAGATTTTAGCCCCAAAATTGAGAGTGTACACTGATAGGTGACAAATGAGAAAAAAATCTATAACATTGTAATGACTAAGAAAATGCATTATGTGCCACAAGCTTTGCGGGGTGCATCTTTGATTAGCAAATGGCTACAGGTTTGAAACATTAAATGGTAGGTGTTGGGAGGGAAGCTGGGAAAAGCTTCACCCACCGACAGGGAAAAGCAACACCCACAGACAGCTGAAATAGACCACGCTTGAAAAATTACACTGACTCCTCCATGAGGGAATGATTTACTCATCGCTTTGCCCATTGGTGAAGCTAAAGTGGGGCAGGTGGCCCCTGGGCCCCAAGGACTACATGTCGGGGGGGTGACACTGCAGAAAAAGCCAGGGGAAGCCAGAAGGACCCACCGATGCGATCAAAGCGCTTGTGGTGGCTTCCGGCTGAGCAGAGACTGGAGTGGCAGTAAAAGAGGTATGTTGCCTCTCTCACTGCCCCTTTGCTCCTTGGCTGGGGGCTGTAGCTGTGGGGTGGCAGTGAAAGAGTTGGGGGCTGGGGGGAGATGGGCAGCTGGGGAGGGGCTGAGCATGACGGTAAGATGGCGAAGTCGGAAGTGATGTCAAGAATGATGTCACTTCTGGTGGTTGTGAGGGATGTCAGGAGGACGAGGGCCCCAGGTAGCACAGTGGCTAAGTATGCCACTGGTTTTGCCCAGATGTTTTCAAATTGATTAATTTGACCGCAGAGGGATATAATCACTGCATTCAGAGCCTCCAAGGTAGGGGACACAGGCCAAGTGGTACTTGTAATGGAGGCTTCCTTTAGTCATTGGACATACCAGATCAGATGAATCCCCAACATTCAGATTCAAAACGCATCTCCCCAACTTATCATCATCCCATCCAAAGTCCTCATCCCAGACGTTTATCAGGACGTGGGAACCTAATTTGAGGTGGACGATTCCAAAATCAAGGTTCTCATTCCATTCTGGGTTATTGTTGTTCCAAAGAGTGGATGTGCACAATACCTTTCGGATATTGTAGGCGCGATTGTCGAAGTCGATGTCGACGTAGAACACGTTGACATAGGCGTCAGTACGTGTGAGGTAGTCCCCCCACAAGCCTTCGGCACGTTGAATTGTCACCGTCAGCTTGGCCAGGCCTCTCTGTTTCGGACAGCAGATGGAGGTGGTGAGGTTATCATTGGGACAGTGACAGGAGCAGGGGTCCGAGGCACTCAGTTGGACCCCTGGTGGGCAAGAGGGGGAGCAGCTCACCCTCACAGCTTTTTCTTTCACATAGTCGCTCACTGCCTGCCGCAAGCCCTCCCTCCGAGGGTCGTGCTTACCCAGCAAGGTATGGAGTGGCTCTAGGGAGTACGAGAGCAGGCCGGGCTCATATTTGACACTTTCCAACCAAGCTTTGGAAGCTGAGTAGATTTTATTTCTATGATTAGTGTAGAAATCATCACCACCTTCAATGTATCTCAGCTGTTCGTTACTTATCCAGCGGCCAGTTGACCATGGTGGTTTCCTTTTGCATTTATCTAACTCTGGCTCCATGTTCAGGTTATCGATATCAATAATTTGGCCCACCTCAGTTTCCAGGCAATGAGTGATCTCAGAGATGGTGTCGCCTTCCACTGCCATCCAGCACACCGGAACGGCCGTCATGATCAAGATACGGGCCCCCAAGTCAAGTTCTGTTAAAAAGTGAGTCCCATAGGATTTAATTAGGTGGCGATATTTTATCTCTGAGCTGGAATCATACTTTTCCGGGAGATTCCGTACATCACGTTTGAATCTCCTGCTAACTGACTTGGTTTTGTTGATACTGAACCTGCAAAAAACACAAGACCACCATTCAGAGAGCTGAAGGGGAATTATGTCATCTATTATGGGCTTTTCTTTACACTCCTGTTGGAGTTTTCAAAGCACTACAATTCCATCTTTTATATATATACACAAAACCATACATTGTATTGCGAATGGTTAAAGGAAGAGTGAAGCAAATACTACTAGCATACTATTCTCTATTATCTACTTGTAATTTTCAACATACCCAAAATATTCTATTCATTAAAAACTCTCACTCTCTCTCTCTCTCTCTCTCTCTCTCTCTCTCTCTCTCTCTCTCTCTCTCTCTCTCTCTCTCTCTCTCTGATAGGTTCTTGGAAACTGGAACTTGAAGTGAAACGACTTGATGAAACCAATTTAATCATAGGCTTATTGATTTACGTAAACCAGTTTGAGGCATATTTTGGATTAAAAAATCATCAATCTTCTAAATAAGGACCCAAAACACTTCGAATATAAAAATTTGAATAAATGTGAGCTTTCTGCGCCGGAGGAAACCCACACAGACATGGGGAGAGCATTCAGACTCCACAAAAATAGTGGCCCCGGCCAGGAATTGATTTTTTTTCTCAACAACTTTAAAACAAAACGACTTCTAACAAAATAATTTAAGTGAGGACTTGCTGTATGTAAAAACAGACAGGGAGTGGTGCTTGCTGCTCCCTGATCGAAAGTGACTGTGTTCCAAACTTAGCCCACTCGTTGCAGCCAGCAGTGACCAGATAAGACTTTTGAATCACACCAAAAACACACACACACACACACACACACACACACACACACACACACACACACACACCAGCCCCTTTTACAGCTTGCATGGCTGTGAGTGCGATGAGGGGACAAGGAGTAACTTGAAGTAGTTTCTGTTGAAGGGTACTCATTATTTCATTGAAGGGTAATCTCGCGAGATCCAAGATGGCAGTGCCCAAATCTTGTGAGGACACATATGCAGATAAGAGGTACTGGACTTACGCAGGGTGATTCTCATTCAATTGGCATATTAGATACTAACAGCCCACAAAAGCCAAAATGAGTCATTATCCTGTTAGGTCAGTGAGGCATCACACTTGCCCACAGGGCTCTAGAACAGTGATTATCAACCTTTTAAATCTCATGGCACACTGACAGGGCGATCACATTTTCAGGACACACCATCAGATTTTTTACAACTGACAAGGCACACCAGGCTGCCAGTGGGGGCTCACATCCCCAAAAGTCCTACTAATTAATTACCCTCCCCCAAACTTCCACAGCAGACCAGTTGAAAATCGCTGCCTAGAAGTTACTGTGGGTTTCATCGAAATCACTGATTGTTGCACTCAGGTCTTTCAAACTCCACCCAGCAAGGATAGTCGACTTGCGAGCCGTGCCCTCCTCCCACTCCAGCCCTTTGCAATTCACAACTCCCCACTACTCTCCTCACTTGTAGTATGAGCAGGAGACATGGTGGAGAAGGAAAATGTACTTCTCCCGTGAAATCCTCTTCTTGATGAATGAAGTCAAATTGGAATCTAATCCTTCAAGAATCCATTGGCCGTTAGCACTAGATTTCACCTCCACGTCCAGCTCTCCCTTCCAATCATTTTTTACACGTAAGTCTGTCATCCCCACAACCAGTGAAATGGGTGACTCAAATACAGACTGTTGCACTTTCTTCTGGCATGAAACGTTGGCTTTCCAGTCAGTGATGGCAGGTTGGATTCTATGGGGTATTTTCCATGGTCGCAGCAAGGGATTCTCACACAAGGTGCAGCTGCCGTCTGGATTTTCCAATTCACTCAGATTCATCACTTGGTATTCGTTTACTGTGTATGGTTTTTTTCTCTCCATTGTGGTTATATCAATGCCCCAGTTGGCAAAATCAGAGCCTGGTACATTTTTAGCATAATCGCATTCACGTGTTTTTTTTTCTGACCAGCATTGTGGAGACACAGGAGTGAGAAAGCGAAAGAAGAACAGCACGAAGGCAGCCAAGATAAGGCTCCCTTTCGGCATGGCTGGTCCAACAGGAAAACACCCTAAATGGGAAAAAGAGAAAGAAAAGGGTTGTTGACCAGAGGTGTCGCAAGGCAAAATTGTTGCAAAATTAACTCCCACTCAAAGTGCAGCTGCAACTTCTCTCCCTCACAATGGCTCTGCAGCTTATCAATAGCATGCCTGTAGCTCTCCAACAGACACGGATAAGAACATAAGAAGAGTCCTGCTGGATCAGGCCAAAAGCCCATCTAGTTCAGCTACCTGTATCACAAAGTGGCCCCACCAGATGCCTCAGGGACCACACAAGACAACAAGATAACATGTTTCCCGTTGACACTCCCTTGCACCTGGCACAGAGAAAACCTACTTCTAAAACCAGAAGGTTGCTTAAACCTGTGATGGTCTTTTCCTCCATGAATCTGTCCAAACCCCTTTTAAAGGAATCTAGGCCAGGTGCCATCACCACATCCTGTGGCAAGGAGTTCCACAGATGAATTACACGCTGGGTAAAGAAATATTTTCTTTTGTCTGTTCTAACTCTCCCTCCACTCAATTTTAGTGCATGTCCCCTGGTTCTGGTGGTGTGCGAGAGGGAGAAGAATTTCCCTCTATCCACTCTCTCCATCCCATGCATAATTTTATAAGACTCAATCATGTCCCCCCTCAGGCGCCTTTTTTCTAGGCTGAAAAGCCCCAGACGCTGTAGCCTTTCCTCATAAGGGAGGTGCTCCAGCCCACAAATCATTCTGGTCACTCTTTTCTGCACCTTTTCCAATTCAACTATATCCTTTTTGAGGTGTGGTGACCAGAATTGGATGCAATACTCCATGTGGCCTTACCATCGATTTGTACAAAGGCAGAATGATATTGGCTGTTTTATTCTCAATCCCTTTTTTAATGATCCTGAGCATGGAATTGACCTTCTTCACAGCCGCCGCACACTGGGTCGACACTTTCATCGACCGGTCCACCAGCACCCCAAGATCTCTCTCTTGATCCGTCACAGACAACTCAGAACCCATTAGCGTATGTGTGAAATTTTGGTTTCTTGCCCCCAATGTGCATCACTTTGCACTTACTTACATTGAAGCGCATCTGCCATTTTGCTGCCCATTCTCCCAGTTTGGAGAGATCCTTCTGGAGCTCTTCACAATCCCTGCTGGTCTTCACCACCCGGAAAAGTTTAGTGTCATCTGCAAACTTGGCCACCTCACTGCCTATCCCCAACTCCAGGTCATTTATGAATAAGTTGAAAAGCACCGGTCCCAAGACCGATCCTTGGGGCACACCGCTTTTCACCTCTCGCCATTGTGAAGATTGCCCATTAAATCCCACTCGCTTTTTCCTGGTCTTCAACCAGTTCCTAATCCACAAGAGGACCTGCCCTCTTATTCCCTGACTGTGGAGTTTCCTCAGGAGCCTTTCATGAGGGACCGTGTCAAACGCCTTCTGAAAATCCAGATATATAATATCCACGGGTTCGTTCACATCCACATGCCTGTTGACCTTTTCAAAAAATTCTAACAGGTT
This sequence comes from Plestiodon gilberti rubricaudatus, assembly GCA_026170595.1. Classification (NCBI taxonomy): domain Eukaryota; kingdom Metazoa; phylum Chordata; class Lepidosauria; order Squamata; family Scincidae; genus Plestiodon; species Plestiodon gilberti. The sequence continues at coordinate 5,724,243 of JANXHW010000006.1, forward strand.
TGTGAGGCAAGACTTCCCCTTGCAGAAGCCATGCTGACTCTCCCTCAGCAGAGCTTGTTCTTCTATGTATTTTAAGATTTTATCCTTAATGAGACTTTCTACCATCTTCCCTGGAACAGATGTTAGGCTGACCAGCCTGTAGTTTCCCAGGTCCCCCCTCCTTCCCTTTTTAAAGATTGTTGTGACATTAGCTATCCTCCAATCCTCTGGCACAGTGGCCGTTTTAAGGGACAAGTTGCATATTTTGGTCAAGAGGTCAGCAACTTCATTCTTGAGTTCCTTCAGAACTCTTGGGTGGATGCCATCTGGGCCTGGTGATTTATTGATCTTTATTTTGTCAATTAAATCTGAGAAGTCTTCTCTTTTAACCTCTATTTGACTTAATTCTTTAGTCAGGGGAGACCGTTCCAGCAGCGGTATTTGCCCGAGGTCTTCTGCCGTGAAGACAGATGCAAAGAACTTAATTTAATTTCTCTGCAGTCTCCAAGACCCCTTTTATCACCCCTTTCTCTCCCTCACCATCCAGCGGACCAACCATTTCCCTGGCCGGTTTCCTGCTTCTAACATATTTGAAGAAGCTTTTATTATTCCCTTTTATGTTGCCTGCCATACGTTCCTCAAAGTCTTGCTTGGCCTCCTGTATCATCTTTTTACATTTCTTTTGCCACAGTTTGTGCTCCTGTTTATTTTCCTCATTAGGGCAAGACTTCCATTTACGGAAGGAAGCTTCCTTGCCTTTTATAGCCTCTCTAACTGTGCTTGTTAGCCATGCCAGCACCCTTCTGGACTTAGTCAAGCCCTTCCTCCTTTGTGGGACACACTCCCGCTGGGCCTGTATGACTGTTGTTTTAAACAGCCTCCATGCACTCTGGAGCGATTGGACTCTTTTTACCTTCCCTTTCAGCTTTTTCTTAACTAGTCTCCTCATTTTGGGGAAGTCAGCCCTTTGGAAGTCAAGGGATTTCGTGTCAGATTTGCTCGGCACTCTCCCTCCGACATGCATGGCGAAACAGCAGCATGGTCACTGTTCCCCAATGGTTCGGTAACATTTACCTCCCTGACCAGATCGTGAGTGTCACACAATATCAAATCCAGAGTCACCTGTCCTCTGGTCGGTTCCGTGACAAGCTGCTCTAAGGCACAGTCATTTAACATATCCAGAAATCCAGTCTCTCTTTCATGACCTGAGCATGAATTGACCCAGTCGATGTGAGGATAATTAGTCCCCCATGACTACAACCCTGTCTCTCATTGACACCTCCCTGATTTGCTTCCTCATTTCAAGATCCCCTTCAGGTTTTTGATCTGGAGGATGGTAGCATGCCCCTACTATTACATCACTCTTTGAGCCTGGTAATCTAACCCACAGTGATTCTACGGAGGAGTCAGAGCCCCCCTCCAGCTCTACTCTGGTGGATTCTACCCCCTCTTTGACTTAGATGGCCACCCCACCTCCAACACGCCCCTCTCTGTCCCTCCTATAGAGTTTATATCCTGGAATTGCAGTATCCCACTGGTTCTCCGCATTCCACCAGGTTTCTGTTATACCTACTATGTCAAACCTAGCCACCAAACATTCCAGTTCTCCCATCTTTGCCCGTAGACTTCGGGCATTTGCCTAAAAGCACTTATATACCTGGTCCCCCAAGAAGGGCTGCATGTTTGCCCCTTTATTCCTGCAGCCTTCTGTCCTGCTAGACTGGCTGTCATGTCCCATCACGCTACCACTCCCAATTCTTACTCTGTTATTACTTGACTGTTCCCCATCCTCTGCTCCCTCATTCCCGAGGGATGAGGAGTCCCGAACCGGATGCCCCTCGGCTCCTGTCGGCTTTCCCCCAGGAGTCAGTTTAAAAGCTGCTCTGCCACCTTCTTAATGTTACGCTGGTTCATTTTTGGTTCAAGTGAAGCCCATCCCTCTTGTACAGGCCCGGCTTGCCCAAAACGTTCCCCAGTGCCTAACAAACCTAAACCCCTCCTCCTGACACCAGTGTCCCATCCACGCATTGAGACCCCTGAGCTTCACCTGCCTAGCTGGCCCTGCACGTGGAACAGGTAGCACTTCTGAGAATGCTACCTTTGGGGTCCTGGATTTCAGCTTCCTACCTAGCAACCTAAATTTGCCTTCCAGGACCGCCCGGCTACATTTCCCCACGTCGTTGGTGCCAACATGCACCACAACTGCTACCTCCTCCCCAGCACTCTCTACCAGCCTATCTAGATGAGAGGTGATGTCCGCAACCTTCGCACCAGGCAGGCAAGTCACCATGGGGTCCTCACATCCGTCACAGACCCCCCTCTCTATGTTCCTGACTATAGAGTCACCCACGACAAGAAGCCCCCTTCGCCCCCTCCCCAGAGGAGTATCCATAGTGCGACTGGATACGGGCCCATCACCTGAAAAAAGGGTCCCCACTGTGGGATTGTTTCCCTCTTTTCCAGAGCGATGTCCTCCAGCCCTGAGACTCCCTTTCCTGGAAGCTGAGGAGCTGGCCAACTGAGGGTGGGACGATGCCTCCACGTCCCTAGAAGTCTCACCCTGGTTCCTCTCTACCTTTCTCTGCTTCTCCTGGTCAGCAACCATGGCTTCAAGGGAGCGAACCCGTTCCCTGAGAGCCTGGACCTCTTTGCACCGAGCACACACCCATGACTTGTGCCCAAGAGGCAGATAGTCATACATGTGACACTCAGTGCAAAACACTGGATAGCCTCCACCCCTCTGCTGGCTGTCTGACTGCATAGCTTTTGAGTGTAAGTTATGGATTTATCAAAGTTTGGGTACCTTAATGTTGTTGGAGCTCTCCTCTCTTCAAGGTTGTTGGAACTCTCGTCTCTTCCTCTCTCCTCTCCACAGAGGAGAAGTGCCAGGCAGTGTGTGGGGCCTGGCTTCCTCGCCCCGCTGCCGAACTCGCCCAGCTGCTTAACTCGCTGTGTCTTTTTTACCTTGCCACTTTGTCCCAGTGAGCCACTTCGTCCCAGTGAGGCCACGCACTGCTCGCAAACCAGCCCCAGATTTAAACTGTTGTGTAGCTCCTCCCCCTGCCTACCTGAAAGTTTGAAAAGATTGGCCTCTAAGGGGGGTGGGGCCTGATAGAGTTTACTGGCAGGAAATTCCTGTTGCTATTGTTCCTGCTGCTACCTCAATTTACATCTGACCTACTTAGCTGGCAGGAATGTATGTTGCTATGGTTCCTGAGCCACCTTAATTTAAATCTGGCCTACTATAGTTTTAAATTCTGCTTAAATTCAACTCTGCTAAAGGTGTAGTTTAAATTCTGCTTAAGCTTAACTCTGCTTAAGGTGTAGTTTAGCTTGCTTCCGGCCATTCCGATCTGCCATCCTTAAGATCTTCAGACATATGAGACAGCCGCTAGACCTCCTGCCCATAAATACCCATCTAATTTTAGACCATTGATGTTTTTTTGCCATACCTAAGAGGAAGTCTGATTGCCTCTAAATGGTGGTATGAGGGAAACAATGACCCATCCCAGACTTTGACTCTAGATTTGACCCAAGGAGGAGTTGATTTTCAAACACACATACCAATTTGAAACAAGGAGGCAAACAAGAAGGCTTTTGCTTTCTCTTCCATTACATGTTCAAAATTCTCAACCACAGGGATTGGCAGCCTGCCCTGTTGTTCTTCAGGGGAACAATCCACAATGGCTTCTGCTGCCTAAGGGTGCAATTCTGCGCAAAAAAGCACCAAGCGAGCATGCACTCCCCAGGTGCTGAGTGTCGTGAAAGTGCCGTAAAGCGCGTTCGCGACACCTGAAGAGTAAGGACTGTCACGGCAGCAGCCCTTTGCCCACTCTCCCCTGGCGAACCGTCCTTGTGTCCGCCAGACAGGGTAAGTCCTGCACCGGCCAATGCAGGGACAGGGGGAGAACGGACTGGGGTGCCCAGGGTGTGGCCATTGGCCGCTCTGGGCCAGGTGAGGGCGGGGATATCCGTGGCAAGCTCTGCCAATAAACAAAGCCCTCTCCCGGCTCGGATTGCCCAACACCCAGGCCTCAGATATACTCCAGCTCCTGAGATAGTGTACATTTGAGTAGGTGCATAGGGCATAGGCGTAGGCCGGGTTGCACCTTGGGAAGGGGGACGATTGTCCCCTTCCCTTGAGATGCACCCGGGGTGCCCTGGGGCACCCCAGGGCCTGGCTAGGATACCACGTCCAGCCCTTTAGGCCTGCAGGGTATCCTTACACAGGATTGGGCTGCCCGTTTCAAACAATGCAGTCCTACACATGTTTATTCAGAAGTAAGACTCCCTGAGTTCAATCTGCGCATTCCACTGGCAAAAGGCACATCCCACCAGTGTAACACTCTTTACAGCTCTTGCAAATGTTACAAAGCCACTGAGCATGGCGAGCGGCTCTGACAGACTGGGAACGCCTGCCGGTGCAGGTAAAATCATGGAAGGGGTGGGAGGGAGGTGGTGAGGGGTGGAACAGGGAGGAGATGTGGCAGGGAGGAGGGCAAATCAGGACCAGGAAGGGGGCAGTTTCGGTGGCGATATCACTGGTGCAGACTCCAGTTGACACATGGCAGTTGCTGGGGCTTATACCCCAGGGCAAATGAACAAATGTTCCCTTACCCCAAGGAGGCCTCAGCATGCCGATACTCCTCTGCATGATCACCGTGTTAGCACTGCTGCATCGCCATGCGGGGGGAGAGGTGGGACTAGACTGTTAGATTTACCCCTGATGTATGTGTATGTACCGTCGCATTGCAGCCAAAGTATTGTATTTCTCATATGATAACACATTTCTCTGCCTGGGTTACATAGTGCTAGAAAGGCTACATAGTGCTATATAGCAGGGGTTCCCAACCTTTGGAGGCCCGGGTACCCCCAGTCACAGTCCACGGGCCAAGGAGTGGGAGGGTTCAGACAATGTTTTCCTCTCAGTGTTTGGAGCAAAGAACAAAACAAGGCAGCTTAGCAAATGACTTGGGTGCTGGTGATGCCCAGGTATGGATATTAGCAAATAATAAAAATAAAAAGCAGACAATTACAGGCAAACTTAAACGCAAAGCAATGTGTCTAAGGGCACAATCCAGCTACTTACTTGGAATCAGAGAGGTGTCATGCACCTTGGAGTAAGTTTCAGAGAAGCAATAGTGAGATTTACAGCACAATCCTATCCAACTTATGCCACCATTGTAACCAGCGGTGCAGCGAGAACGGGAGGCCCCAGAATGGAAAGGGGATTCAAATCCCCTTTGAATTCCCCTTTTGGAGGGGATTTGAATCCCCTTTCTGTTCTGGGGCCTCCCATTCTCACTGCACCGCTGGTTACACAGGTGACATAAGATGGATAGGATTGTGCTGTAAATCTCACTATTCCTTCTCTGGAACTTATTCCAAGGTGCATCACACCTCTCTGATTCCAAGGAAGCGGCTGAGACCTTGTCCATACATGGGTGTGATCTCGGAGGAAGCCAGGCTAGATCACACACAGGCATCCTTCTGCTTGACCATGAAAAGGCCAGGAGCGATGCTGTCGTGTCCATCTGGTTGGGTAACTTAAGACCAACTGCACATCTTCACCTGCCTACTGAGCGCTGATTGTTCTGCTGGTTTTGGTGCCTATTTAATTTGTGCAAGTCAGTCCCAGCAGATGGGCAATGGACTACCTGGAGCTATGTTTGAATCGTTGTCTGGAGGCAGTTGAGAGCTGGATGGGGGCAAACAAGCTGAAATTAAATCCTGATAAGACAGAGGTTCTTCTGGTCCAGAAGTCTATGACTCAGGTATTGGATCATCATCCTGCTCTGAATGGATTTGTACTCCCTCTGACGGAGCAGGTCCGCAGCTTGGGGGTTCTCCTGGATGCGCAGCTGCTCCTGGATTCCCAGGTGGCGGCTGTGGCCAGGGGGGCTTTTGCCCAGCTTTGGCTGGTGCGCCAGCTGCGACCATACTTTTTCTCTGTGTTTCTAATGCTCAAACCACTCATCATCACCCACAGAATTTCCTCTGCTCAAGAGGATTTGGGTTCATCCTCCAAGGAATGAGTCCTTTCTAAAGGACCATTTCCCTCTTTCCCCCTCATTCTCCATGACAGCAAAGGAGCTGTCTGACTGGGAGCAGGACACCTCTGTCACACACCCCGAAGGAGTCCTTCACATACCTCTCTGCTGTTTCAGCTTCCCCAACTCAGCTATGCAGACTTCAAGGGAATGAACGTCCCCCCTGAGAGGCAGAAGCTTATAGCTCCAAGCACCCCCGCCCCCACAACTGACGCCCAATAGGCTGCGAGTTGTACATGTGGCGCTCCATGAGATACACCTGAGAGCAGCCACTCCCCTTCTGGCCTTTTGCCTCTGTTAATTATTTATATGTTCTTTGCTTGTGTTTTATATATGATATGTTAAGCCTTAAGAAGGTTTTTTCCCCAATGTAATTCTTAAAAAATGTGTAACCGAAACAAATGACACCAAAACTTAGGAACACTGACTATACAATTCTAATAAATCGAAAATGACATTGTCATTGTCATTGAAATCTTTTCCAAATGAAGTGAGAAACAAGAATGCCAAGTACATATCCAAATCCAAATCCTAAATAATTCTCAATCAAGATTTGTGTGATCACAGAAAACATACATGAATGCTAGAAATGTTTGCTATGTAGTCTGTATAGCCAAACACTGATTCCAGCAAGAAATAAACAGAGTCCACTGTGGACAGAAATTCAGACTCTGCTTTTCTGCTCCCAAGGACATTTGTATGCAGCAGTCTTGTTCGCCACCCTAACAGCCCCTTCTGGTCTCAAGCCCAACCCTACTTCACTCCCTGCGCAGTGATGAATCCTGCAGGGGAGTATTGGCCTCCAGAGGGTAAATTCCCTTGTCCCGGATAAGCCCACGCCAGGCAACTGGGTCCACCTGGAAATGCTCCAGCTCTGCAGCTGGCACAATACCACGTGGACCCAGGTCAGGGATCAAGGCCGGAAAGAGGGTTAGTTTGGGGGCCTTTCGTGGGGGCCCAGTGGAACGTGTGTCCTGGCGACATAAGGCCCTTTACAGCTGTTACAAATGAGACACACTGTGCAGAGCAGCCGGGCCACTGCTGCAAGTGGCAAGGGGGCAGCTTGCCAGCGAATCTGACACGCACCCCGATGCAGGGGTGGCCATGCCGGGGTGGCCATCAAAACAGTGGCCATTGAAGCAACCCATCCCAAACCGCTCAAGGACAAAGCCCAGAGACAATGGGGAACCCTCACAAACAAGCCCACAAACACATGTGCTCAGGTCAGCCAGCCAAAGCACACCGAGACCAGCAAGCCACAAGCTGGCCAACAGGCGAGAAAGCCATGGTGTGGGTTTGAAGGGCATGGAAGAGAGGGACGTGGGGTCAGTTTCTTGAGGAAGGGGCAATAGGGGTGTCTGTTCCCTTTTGACAGGATTACCAAGTGCTGTAACTGCGACATTTTTCATTAGCTCCTAGAAACATTGTCTCAAGAAAGTTGGGGCATGTCCAGGTCAGATGGTTTTATTTTAGAAGCACAGTAATATTTGCTGAAGGGCCAAATATCACCGTGTTCCTGCCACCGACTTGAGGTCCTGCTGTACAGGACTCAGCACAGCTGCATCCACACCTCAGAGGAAAGGGACGTTCATCCCATTTCCCCAGAATCAGCCTCAGCAGCCCTCAATGGCCCTGTTCAGATGTGCATCAGCTATTTTGCTGGCACACATCCAAGGGGCCGGTGTAATAAGGATGGCCAGGCCCGGGAAGGGGTGTTGGATATTGGCAGAGCGTACCGCCGATATCCCAGCCCCTGCCGTGCCTGGCCAATCACACCCTCCCCGCCACCCCGGTCCTCCTCACGCCCTCCTCCTGCCAGACAGCCTGTGAGGAAAATCAAGCCTGAGAGATCACCAGCCTGCATCACAGCAGTCAACCTCTTGACATCAGTTCTTCTGATGGATCTCCCTTTGTTTGTCACTTAGCTAAAGGTAGACACCAAATCCCTTCTCCTGTTCCCTGTCCCTCACTATTCCTGTCAGTCATAGCCACCTGGCTGAAACCACTTTCAGGAGTGTCTGTGGTAGGGGAGAAAAACTGCACTCCAAGGGTCAATCAGAAGTGGGGCAAACAAACTCCTACCTGGCTCCTAAAGGTGATCAGCTAAGCTCAGGTTGTCCAAAGGGGTGGGTGGGCTGCATCACAAACTTTCCCAGCTGCAAATACCAGGGACAGAGGCTGCACACTCCATGTGCCTTCATAACCCCTCTCTTTTTGCCATCCCAGCACTAATTGAGTGCTGAAGGGCCAAATATCACCGTGTTCCTGCCACCGACTTGAGGTCCTGCTGTACAGGACTCAGCACAGCTGCATCCACCCTGTGGATGGACCTATGGCAGGAGAATTGACTACCTGGTGACCTGACTTCTTGTTGCCAAGGTTGTGATCATATGGGTGGCATGATCGTCAAACAGTCAAAGAGACCAAAGGCCCTGGAGGAAAGGCCTTTGACATTTCTCCCATGACGTTTGGAAAAGGACACAGTATATTGCTTTTTATACGCAAATGGAAAAGACAATTCAAATTAAAGAAATAAAACACATAGAAAAATACAAGGAGGCGCAAAGCAGCATTATTTACTAATTTATTTCTTTATTTAATCAATGAAATAAATACAGGTGGGCCCCCATATCCACTGGTTCACTATCCACGGTTTCAGTTATCCACGGATCATGGGGACCCCCCCAGGCTTTTAGATTTTTCCCAGTAAGCTTCATTTCTTCCTTAAAGAAACAAGAGAAGCAGCCTCTGGCTGCATATTACAGGAAAGTAGAACGAGACTAAGATTAACAGAAACCTTGCATAGCCTCTCTAGGACTTAGTCTCGTTCTACTTGCCTGCAATGGAGGCTGCTCTGTTTCAGCTTCCCCAACACCTCTCTGCTGTTTCAGCTTCCCCAACTCAGCTATGCAGACTTCAAGGGAATGGACGTCTCCCCTGAGAGGCAGAAGCTTATAGCTCCAAGCACCCCTCTGAGGTGTGCCCCAGCTACTCCTTAGGATGCAGTGGCGGTCGGTGCATCCTATGCAGGATTAGGCCGTAACTCAGATGCTGTCCTTCATTTCTGTCCAGCAGTTCAAAACATGCAATGCCTCCCTAATACCAGAAGGAGAGGAGAGCTAGAGCTGGGCATCCTCAGCATGCTGCTAGAAAACCTCCTTTTTGATATATTGGGGAGAAGATTTATTTATTTATTTATTTATTTATTTAATGGATTTCTACCCCGCCTTTCTCCCAATAAGGGCAATCAAGGCGGCTTACAGTTAAGAACATGTTAAAATACATAATACACAATAAAACATAATTAAAAACAAGTAATTAAAACAAATAAAACAGACAGTCCCAGTGGGTCACCTATAAAAGCCATTTGTTAAAAAAAGCCATCTGTACGTCTGGGAGCTCCAAGGGATGTTTTTTTCCAGGGAAGCCTCCAAACTTGGCAGTGTTTTAAAGGATCTCTTTCCCCACGCTTAGCATTTAATCTCTCTGCCCCCTTCCTCCTCCGGGAGAATGGAGTGTTCCCAACAGGGTGAGTGCTCGCCATGTCCCTGCCCACGCCAGAGGTGGGCAAGATGGCAGTGTTCAGTGTTATGCTTACTTAGTGGTCCTGAAAAGAACACTGCATTAGCCATTATTCAAACATCAAAGGCTTTTCGGCTTTAAGTGGTTTTTCAGATGACATTTATGATGGCTACCCATTGTTACGTATGACCATCTGGCTATTGGATAGAAGTCGTGGGTGTTTGCTTGATATAATGAGCTCCTCACTCTGAGTTGATTCCTTTGAAGCCAAGGCAGAGGATCTGGAGAAGCTAAGAGACTCAGAAAGGTATGTGAATGAGACTGTCATGGATGTGATAGAGGCATCCCACTTCCAGACAATCCGTTCCTTTGCTGATATGGAGAGTGAGGATTTGGGGAAAGGAATTTGTAATTTTGAAGAACAGGAAATTGATCCCTTGGAAGGGGCCATTCCTTGAAATGATACCCCTTCATGTCAAGGCAATTCCATGGCAGTTGGGGGCTCTCCTAGTCGTGAGTGATTTGGACACTAGGATGGGATCACTAGGTGGGATTGTGATGGGTATGTAGATCACATGGTGACTGGCCTTTCTGCTGGGATGGTTGCAGATGTTGCATGTTGTCTAGATAGGCTAGTAGATAGTGTTGAGGATGAGAGCGCAATCCTATCCTCTGGTGACCGCTGGCGCTGTCGCAAACATGTCATAAAGCACATTTGCGACTACTCCTGATTTGGCGGCACTGGCAGGAAGCCCTGCGCTGCCACGCCAGCACTGGAGCCAGTCAGCCAGCACCGGGCAGCAGGTAAGTTCTCCATTGGTGGGCGCTGGGGCAGGGGAAGGGTGTGGGGAGGTCAGGGAGGGGGCTTAACAAGGTGAGGGTGGGCAGATCGGGCCCGGGAGGGGGTGGGACTGGCATCTGTGTCGGATGCCGTATCCTATCCTCTCTCCCAGGCCTCCAAGACTGGCTGCTCGGGTCTGCGCCAGCTCTTTAGCAGGAGCAGACCTGAGAAGCCCCTCTGCAGTAGCTGGGGAGTTACACCGGGATGGGGATCAAAGTCTCCTTACTTCGTGTAGACCTCCAGCCAGATCCTATCTGGGATAGGATGCAGCATGGGCAATGTAGCACCACTGCATTGCTCCCGGATGGGATTGGGCTGTGCGTCAGTGGCATACGATATGTCAGCACAGCACCAATGACATTAAGGGTCCAATTGATCCACATTTCCTGCGCTGATGCAGCTGTGCCGACAGGGCATGCTCTGCATCCAGTGGTGGTGGGGGGCAGTCATGGAGCTCTCCTTAAGGTAACAGAACGTTTGTTCCTTTACCTTGGGGCTGCATTACAGCTGCATCAGTGCTGGAAAGTTGGATACGATTGGGCCCTCAGAATCATAGTTGCCAAGTTCTGGAAGTGAATTTTAGGTTGCTAGGTAGGATGTAGAAAGGCAGGGCCCCCAGGTCACATTCTAAGAAGTATTACTTGTTCCAGGCAGAGGACTGGCTAGAGCGGTGGACCTGATGGGGCTCAAGGCATGGAAGAGACAATGGAATCAGGATGAGGGATGGCACTTCTGTTGTCATAAAATGGCTGCTGATGGAGCACCTGCTGCTGCAAGATGCAGATCCCCAAGTCCACATCCGTACCCTGCTGTGCCTGTAGCAGTGGGGTGGGGGATAGTTGGGGAGGGTGGAGGTAGAGGGAAAGCTGGATGGAAAGGGGGGAGGAATGGAGGCAGTGGGAGGGGTGGATCTGGCAACAATGGCACACCCTGGATCCTGTTCAGAAGCTTCACACCCCTTTCTGCTCCTTGGACTTGCGCCAGCTAAAGAGCTGGTGTAGGTCCAAGAAGACCAGTGGTTCCCAAACTTGGGGTTGGGACCCCTAAGGGGTTCGTGGAGCAGTTTTGGGGGCTTTGTTTCTTCAGGTCCGGAAGCTCCCAAGTTATGGCTCTTTTGGATTACTGATCATGCACAGTTCTGCAGGTCACGGGAAATTCCAAAAGGGGCAGGCAAGGCTCCTCTTAAGCTAGCCAGCTAAAGTGTATGCGTGGGAGGGTATGTGTTTGCAAAACTAAATTCTGGCTTTTTCCCAGAGGCGTAGGAACGGGGGGGGGGGGCAGGGGGCAGCCCCGGGGGGGTTGCATGTGTGGCCGGGGGAGACATCACTGCTCCAAGTAGACCACCTCTCTCTAGCAGGCACAAGGGGGAGGGAAATCCCCCCCACACTGAATTCAATGGTGAACAGGCAAATAGCTTACAGAAAGAGAAATAAACACACATGAACTGTAGCGATTTCATGACAGGCCGCAACGGAAAGCCTCAGAGGAGGGAGCCGTTCATAAACTGAGAGGGAGGGAGTTCCATAAAGTTGGTGCCACTGCTGAGAAGTTCCCATTTCTTGCTGCTGCCCCTCCTACATTCATAGGTGATGGCACCTGTAAAAGGATCTTCCCCAATGACTGGAGGGGACGAGTCGGATTGTACAGAAGATGCTGGTCTCTCAAATACCTGGCCTGGCTCTAAGTGAAATAGGGCTTTAAAGGGTTTTTTTATTATTATTATTAAACCTAGCACCTTGAATTGGACCCAGAAACAAATTGGCAGCCTCTGGAGCTGCCAGAGCAGTGGCTGACTGCCAGCAATCCCACAGGCCACCATATTCTGCACTAGAAGAATTTCTACAGCTCTTTGGCTGTGCAAATCCAAGTGAACCTGAGGAGGCTTGTAAAGGCCAGGCGCCCGGGGGGGGGGGGGTAGCATATCAGTGTGAAGCCATTGTCACTGATATCCACCCCTGGATATCTGGGAGGGGTGGAATGGGGCAGATATCAGTGGCAGTAACTTGCACCAATGCTGGCATAGATTCCAGATAGAGCATTGGACTAACAGAGGCTTACCTGGAGGAGACCTCCATGACAGCCCCTCTGCAGGATGCAGCACACCCTCCAGTGGGGTAGCTGCATCAGTGCAGGACAGACTTAATTGAATTGGGCTATAATAAGGCACCATTTTGAATCATTTGTATTCACTTAGCAGCCCAAAACTATTTCCTGCCACCACGAGCGCCTGACCCAGACACGCCAGAAAGGTACGTGGTGCTGCATCCTGGGGGACGGGGGGACTCAAAGGCAAACAGGAGGTAAGTAAAAGTCATTTTTTTCCTTACCTCCACACAAGCCTTGGGGCTGCCTGTGCGAGTCCTTGGACATACCTTGCCTATGTTGGTGGTTTATGTCCAGGAGGGAAAAGGGGTGGGGAGGTTTCAAAAGAGGGAATAAGAAATGGTGTGGTGTCTTTGTGATGCATTCGCCGACACTAGTGACTGCACTGGTGGACTCATTGTGCTTGCCAGCAGCTTCGGCAACTGCAACAACATCACACAATACACACTGGCAGGATCCCTGCACTGAAATGGTTTTCCCTGTGCATGCACGTTTCAAGTGTTTCACAAGCACTGCTGGTAATATGGGCTCCATTCATTGACAGCCCAGTCCTATTAAGGATTAGGCTCCTGCACGCGACTTTGGCGACAGCAGAAGCGAGTTCCTCCACGCTCTATGTGTGTTCTGCTGTGAGTTCTGTTGTCACAAAATGGCTGCCGATGGAGCACGCAGCACTCTATTTATTATTTTATTTATTTATTTTTCACATTTTTATACCACCCTTCCTCCGAGGGGCTCAGAGTGGTGTATATATTTCCTCCCCTCCTTTTTTTTTTTTGTCTGTCCTCACAGCAACCCTGTGAGGTAGGTGGGGCTGAGAGACAGTGACTGGCCCAAGGTCACCCAGGAAGCTTTGTAGCTGAGCGGGGATTTGAACCTGGATCTTCCAAGTCTAAGTCCAACTCCCAAACCACTACACCATCCTGGCTCTGTATTGGTGGCCATTTTGGGAGCGCTGTCACGCAAGGTAGAACCGCTCCCAGTCCAGTCCATCACTGGAGCTGCTTGGACCTGCCAGAGCAGGTTAGGAAGTGGCAGGGGCGGGGGGCATAATGGGGGGATGCTGTGGGAGGGGTGGATCCAATGGTGATGGTGTGCACTGGATCCTATCCCCCTTTTCTGCAACCCTTCCACCAGAGACGTCATTAGGGGGTAGGGCTTAGCCCCCGGGTGGGGGGGGTTACATGCAGCGAGGGTGCACAAGCTGTCACTTCAGCAGCAATTCAACGGCCCGGGGCACCTGTGGTGACAATAATGGCATTTTCGTGACCACCACTGGCCCCAGGAGTGTCCCACTGGCTGTCCCACTGTTACTGGCTGAAAAAAGGCCAAAACCCGCCAGGGGTAAAAACCCACATATTTCCAGGTAAGACTACATTGTTTCCAAACTCTTTATTACAAAAACAAGATGTTACAATTAACTTTACATTTCACCCCTGACATTTGGGGCATCATCAGAAGATTAACACTGTTGGAAAGACAATCAATATATACTTGTACTACCCGATCTCATTGAGTATATATTGAGTATGAGTATATATTGAGTGTCTTTCCAACAGTGTTAATGTTCTGATGATGCCCCGAATGTCAGGGGTGAAACGTAAAGTTACTTGTAACATCTTGTTTTTGTAATAAAGAGTTTGGAAACGATGTAGTCTTACCCGGAAGTATGTAGGTTTTTAACTCGAAAATATGGTCATGTCGTGAGAATCTACAATTGTATCCACCAGGGGTGATTGTTTTGGTTTTTCCCCAGCATGGGGGCAGGGCTTGTGACATTTATTTATTTATTTATTTATTTATATTTCACATTTTTATACCGCCCTTCCTCCAAGGAGCTCAGAGTGGTGTACATAGTTCCTCCCCTCGTTTTTTGTCCTCACAACAACCCTGTGAGGTAGGCGGGGCTGAGAGATAGTGACTGGCCCAAGGTCACCCAGGAAGCTTTGTGGCTGAGCGGGGATTTGAACCTGGATCTTCCAGGTCTAAGTCCAACTCGCAAACCACTACACCATCACATGGTGGGGGCCCCTGGGGGGTGTAGCTATGCCTCTGCTCATCAACCCTTTACTTTTCTCTTCGCTGGACCCGGTCTGAGGATGCGGATTGCAGAGCGGGAGGCTTATGGAGGCGTAAAGGGATTCAAATCCCTTTTCACCTCTGAAACCTCCCAATCCGCCTTCCCAATTGGTATGGCATGTTCGTTCTTGGTGCAGCTGCATCAGTTGGGGGGGGGGGGAGATGATAGGTTTTGGATCTAAAAATGCATTATGTGAAGCACTTTGCAAAGCAAGGCTCCAGCACTGTGGCTCCACTTCTCGAGGAACTTGCCATGCATCCCAAGGGTAAGAAGTCAAGACCCTCTTCCTCTTTTTCAGGCTGTTTTGCTGTTGGACCAGCCATGCAAAAACGGAAGCCTTCCTGGGCTGCCTGCCTGTTCTTTCTATTTCTTCTCCTCCTCCTCCTCACCCCTGTGTCACCACAATGTCGGACGGCCAGTGCTGCTGAATGCGACCAAATTGAGGAATTTATACCAGGCCATTACTTGGCCACTCAAGGCTTTGACATAACCAGATTGGAGCGCAAACTAGATAATGTGTTTGATTTGAGTGAATGGGAAAAATCAGAAGGCAGCTGCACCTTGTGTGAGAATCCCTTGCTGAATGGGAAGCCACTCCAGAGACTCCCACTGGCCATCACTGACTGGGAAGCCAACATTTCTTGCCAAGAGAAAGTGCAACATTCAGTTGTCCCATCGGCCATTTCACTGGCTAAGGTGACGACAGAATTGCGTGTAAAAAATGACTGGAAGAAAGAGCTGGACATGGAAGTGGAATCCAGTGCTGACATTCAATGGGCTTTCACGGGATCAGCTTCTGAAATGGCTTCCTTCTTCGAAATGAGGAGTGTGTGGGCCAAGTATACTTTCCTTCTCCATCATGTCTCCTGCTCATTCTACAAGTGAGGAAGATCGTGGGGAAGCTGGGAAATGCCAAGGGCTGGAGTGGGAGGAGGGCAGTGCCAGCAAGCTGTCTATCCTTGCTGGCTGGAATTGGAGGGAGCTGGGTGGATACCTGGGTGATTTCCCTCACACTCACAGAACGTTCTAGAGCCTTGTTGCTAAGTGCTGTCACGTCTGTATATTTTAGTTTCAATGAACTGTGAGCCAACAGCATGCCATCTGAGCTGAGTAATGCGTTGGCGCTCGAAAAAGGTTGAGGACCATCCTATGAAATGAATTGTTAGAACACCCAACACAAACAAAAGGACGTGGTCCATTCATGCCACACACAGGTTAATTATTCAAACCAAAGCTGCAGGAGTGGAAGAAATAAAATGCTCAACCAGGTAGACATCTAGATGGTCTGATTTGGCAAAGCAGTTCGTATGGCCACCCCAGAATTGTAGCTCCTTGATAAACTAACTACAGGGGGATAAAAGCAGGATAGAAATCTAATAAAAAATAACTGCAGAAGAGGATTGTGAGGAAAAGCCAAAACAGATTATTTTTTATTTTTTATTATTTTTCACATTTTTATACCGCCCTTCCTCCAAGGAGCTCAGAGTGGTGTACATATTTCCTCCCCTCCTTTTTGTCCTCCCAACAACCGTGTGAGATAGGAGGGGCTGAGAGATAGTGACTGGCCCAAGGTCACCTAGGAAGCTTCGTGGCTTAGATCAGGCTTAGATTAGATCAGGGGTGATACCTTTTTCACCAAGTGTACCCCCTGGCACGGTCAAATTTTTTTAAGTACCTCTGTGCCCATTAATTAATTAGCATTAATTAATTAAATTATTAAAATGTAAAATTCAATCTTTAAAATTACTCATCTTACACTGTTAGTCACCCTTTTTTTCAATTTTTGCCACCGCTTTTTATTTTTAAAGAAAATATCACCACAGGTCTCCCATCCAAAAATAAACCAAGGCAATTCCTTCTGAGGTTCGTTAAGAAGGCAGAGAACGACCTCACTCTGCCATATAAGCTGCCTTCTTTAAATAGAAGAACGGCCTGGTTTGGGCTCTGTCTGCGAGAGCACGGAACCAACCTCGACCCATCTGCTCCATCCCATGCAGGCTGCCAGTGTGTCAGGGGCCCCCTGAAGCACCTGACAGCCAGACCACTGGTCTGCTGCTGCTGCAGCCCCTCCTTGTGGCCTGTACACTGTTAACCACCCCTTTTATTTTTAAAGAAAATATCACCACAGGTCACCCATCCCAAAAGAGACCAAGGCAATTCCTTTTTAGCTTCCTTAAGAAGTCAGAGAACCAGCTCAATCTGCCATAAGACCTGCCTTCTTTTAATGGAAGAAACAATGTATTCTAAAACCCAGCATATAAATTGAACCAGCCAGTAGGAAAGCACTTAATTTGCATTCCACTTGGGAACACAGTCTGGGGGGAGAGAAGGGGTGGTTTTGTTGTACAAGAATCTCTTATGTTCAATGTCAATGAAGTTTCTCTTTTTAGTAATAAATTAGGGACTATTTAGTCAGATAACGTACTCACCCTAACTTAGATGTAAATGCTAAAAAGGAGGTTATATAGAGATTTGGCAAAGGTTTTTTTATATGGGAGCTGATGCCGACTCGTTCAGCTCTCTGAAAGGTCTTCCTGTGTTTCTTTCAGGTTCCCTATCAGTATGTTAACACATAAGTCTGTTAACAAGAAATTCAAAAATGAGACTATACTAGAGATGGAAGAGTTAATAATTAAGATTTATGATTTGATAGAATTAGATGTCTTAACTGAAAGATTGAGAGACGGAGATGTAAAAAAGAAAATAGAGTGGTGGCAACCATTTTATGATTGGATGAAAAGATAATCATAAAAAAAAAGATTGTTATTGATTATATGGATGTGCAGGATGGGGGAGATAGAATAAGATACAGTGAAATTTATTTTATGTAAGAGATTCGTTGAATAGTCATATTATTGGAGAATGTTGCCCGGGTGTTAGTATTCCTATTGTATCTTGTCAGTTTATCCTGGTTTGTGATATACCTGATTGTATTATTTTTGTAGGGTTTTTGGTATTTTTTGTTATTGTTATTTGTTTTCTGTTTCTTTAAAATAAAAAAAAAAGAAAGAAATTCAAAAATGAGGTAAAGAATCTTCCTGAAAAGTATGAACACAGATCACCTAGTATGAACACCTAGTTGAAAAATATGGGACTCACTTTCTAACAGACTTTGAATTGGGGGCACGAGTGAGTGATCTGAGAGCTGTTCCGGTGTGTGGGATGGTGCTGGATGGCTCCACCATCTCCGAAATCAGGGTTTGCCTGGAAATTGAGTTGGGCATCAAAGTGGGATTTAACGAAGTGACCAACAGTCCAGATCACAAGAAGTGCAAAAAGAAGAAAAAAAATCCATTTTTCTCCTTCCTATTAAGTGCTTCCAAGTGGGAGATGGAGGGTGGGGAGTTTAAGAGTCAACTGTCAGGTTCTTCTATAAAGTGGCTGAAAAGTGCCAAATCTCATCCCGGCCTGCTCTCCTACTCCCTAGAGCCACTCCATACCTTGCTGGATAACGGCGACCCTCGGAGGGAGGGCTTGCGGCAGGCAGTGAGCGAATATGTGAAAGAAAAAGCTCTGCGGAGCAACTGCACCGACCCCTGCCTACTAGAGATCCATGAATGTCCCAATGATAACTTCACCAACTCCATGTGTTGTCCGAAACAGCGAGGCCTGGCCAAGCTGACGGTGACAATTCTACGTGCCGAAGGTTTGTGGGGGGACTACATCACACGTACTGACGCCTATGTCAATGTGTTCCTCAAAGATAAGGTATTGTGCACATCCACTGTTTGGAACAACAATAACCCAGAATGGAATGAGACCCTTGATTTTGGAATCCTCCAGGTCACTGAAAGTTCCTACGAGGTACACTTACAAATCTGGGATGAGGACTTTGGATGGGATGATGATCTTTTGGGGAATTGCGCTCTGCCTCTGGTACTTCAGTATCCATGGCATCCTTTATCATCATATGTTTATGTTTGTGACCTGAATCACGGGAGACTGCATTACAAGTACCGCTTGGCCTGTATCCCCCACCTTGGAGGCCCTTTCTGCAGGGATTATTTCGAATAACCAGATTTTCCCGGTCCTAAACCGGGACAAACCCCCAAATATATTTGCAATTTTTTCTTTTTGGGGCATGAAGTGCCTCTTTGCCAAGCGAAGCGTGCCTGAAAATATTATTTATTTATTTATTTTAGTTAGCCAAATTAATTAATTAAATTGACTTGTCTGTCCTGTCCTGCTGCCGCCATTCTGCCGCCAACTTCGCCACCAGCCACGGCTGCAGCCACTACCATCATTGCTGTCCCCGCTGCCTCCATTGTCGTCAGCAGCCCCCAGCCCGCAGCAACCCCCAGCCCCCAGCTACAGCTGCCAGCAGCAGCCCCCTGTCCCAGCATCAGCCCCCAGCCCGCAACAGCCCGTAGCCCCATGCATCCATCAGCAGGCTCCAGCCAGCAGCCCCCAGCAGCAGCCCAAGCCCCCAGCAGCCGCCAGCCGCAGGCCCCAGCCACAGGCCCCAGCCCCCAGCAGCTATCGCTTTTAGAGGTTTGTATTTTAAAACTTACCCTTTTTCCTGTTGACGGCCATCTTGGATCTTACCGAAATCTTGCGAGATTCAAGATGGAGGCACCCAAATCTCGCGAGGGCATGAGGCAGTATAGTATAGCTGCTGCTGGGGCTTAACCAGGCCCTGAAAGCCTGGGACGGATCCGGGACTGGAGTCCGGATTCCGGGACCGTCCCAGGTTTCCCAGACAGATGGCAAGCCTAAGCAGGCAAAGGAGGAAAAAATACTTGAACTACATATGGGCAAAGCTGTGAAGTAAGGAAATCATTCCCTCATGGAGGCGTCAGTGGAATGTTTCCAGCCGGATTCATTTCAGCGCTGTCCGTGGGTGTTGCTCTTCCTTCAAGCGCATTCTGGCTTCCTTCCGAACAGCTACCATTTAATTTTTCAAAGTTTGAAACCGGCAGCCACCTGCCAATCAAAGATGCATCCACCAAAGTGTTACGCGTTGATTAATAAATCAGCAACCAGGTATGAGAGAAACTTGGACCTCTTTATTTATTAAGCAGAGGCGTAGCTAGGCGCCCCTGCTACTGTGGCGGAAAAGCCCGCCGCCCCATTATGCAAATTAAATAATTTGCATAATTAAATAATTTGCATAATGAGTTTCGGGGTTTTTTAAAGGTTTTTTTCAAGGTTTTTAACGCTAACGGGGCTTCTAAAAGGGTATGTGTGCTTTGCCAAACTTATCTGTAGTTCTAGGAACCTCCAGCGACGATCAGGGGCGCAGATCGTCCCTCTGCAGCTCTGCTCCCGGTCGCGAACTCTGCAAAGCGTCCAGGAGCGCGCTGCAGAGTTAACGCATGTGCAGAGCGACGATGTTTCCAATCGTCGCTCTGCGCAAGCGTTAACTCTGCAGCTCTGCTCCCGGGCGATTTGCAAATCGCCCGGGAGCAGAGCTGCAGAGTTAACGCTTGCGCAGAGCGACGATTGGAAACATCGTCGCTCTGCGCATGCGTTAACTCTGCAGCGCGCTCCTGGGCGCTTTGCAGAGTTCGCGTCCGGGAGTAGAGCTGCAGAGGGCCGATCTGCGCCCTTGATCGTCGCTGGAGAGTCCTAGAACTACAGATAAGTTTGCGCAAAGCACACATACCCTTTTAGAAGCCCCGTTAGCATTAAAAACACTTTTAAAAAAACAAAAGTTAAGGAGGCTCCCGCCCCCCACGGAGCCTTTCCGCCCCAACGCCCTGGGGCCCACCGCACCACCGCCCCATATCAGACGACGCCCCTGTTATTAAGCACATGTGCTGACTGCTTCCCATGGGACTCTTGTCCTAAAGACATGAGGAGCAGTCCTGAGCTCTCCATTACAATGCTTCTTATAGCCAACAGAAAACAACTTTCAGAAGGCAGGCAGTTTGAAAAAACAGATCCAATTCTTATTGGTTACAGAAATACAGGAACATACGTAATAGACAAGTTACATATCTTATTGGTCATTCTCTGAGGTTTGACGTACATAATTCTTGGAATTAGATTTATGTATTCTCATGATGCTTTAGTTCTTCTGTTCAGTTAACCTTATCAGCAACAGGAGTAGGGCTGACCCAAAGCTTCACCCCACATATGCTTGCTTCTCCCTTTGGCCTCCAGCTCCACCCTGCCAGCATGCTATCTTGTAGAAGAAGGCCAACTTGTGTACGTCATAATTCTACTGCAAAGTAAAGGTACAGCTTAGTATGGTGCTCTTGCTTTCTGACTATATGTGAGCATAAGCCATGATATAAACAGGTGTATATTTCTCTCTTTCCAGAGACTTGGTATGAGATTATGTTGTTTTGTATTTAGAAAATACATTTTGATGTTTACTACAAAGAAAGCATTCTGATTATGGTCAGGAAACCTCTACAAAAGCTTGTGGCACTTAACACATTTTCTCAGTCCTTGCAGTGTTGCACCTATCAGTGTATGCTCTGAATTTTGGGGCTAAAATCTGAGCAAAGACCAAGTCACGTTTTGAATTGCCTGTATAACGTCGCAATCCTGCGCAACATTTGGCCAGCAGAGTATGCGCTCCACAGGCCTAAGGCGTCACAAAGGTGCTTCAAGTCACTTTTGCACCGCCTCAAGAGTAAGCGCCGTTCATACAGCCGTCTCCCCGGACCTGCGCCAGCTGCCGCAGGAGAGTCCTGCACCGGTCGGCACAGAGGCGGGAGGAGGGAGGGCAGAGTGGCGAGGAGGGGGCCATTGGCTGTCGGGCTGGGAGGTGGAGGGGATATCGGCACAGAGTTGCAACGATATCCAACATCCCCTTACAGGCCTCCCGGCCTTACATGGCCTCCCTGGATGCACACCAGCTCAGGAGCTCACATGCATCCAAGGAGGTGTAAAGTTTCCTGAGCATAAGAAGAGTGCTTTTCTCTTAGTAAACATCAAAATGTATTTCTGAGTTCCAGAAATACAAAACAGCATATCAGCTGCGCTTCTGCCATTCTGCAGTAGAAATATAATGACGTAGAAAGAGGCCCAGTTAGCTTTCTGCCATGAGATAACAGAGGCAGGCTGGCTGGGTGGAGCCCAAAGGGAGAAGCCTGCAGAGTAGGGTGGAACCTTGGAGGAGGCCCTTCTACTGTAGATAAGGCAGAAGTGGGACAGTAGCGAACATTGCCCATTGCGAAAATTGCCCATTGACTCCCACTCGCTGTTTCCTGGTCTTCATCCAGTTCCTAATCCACAAGAGGACCTGCCCTCTTATTCCCTGACCGTGGAGTTTCCTCAGGAGCCTTTCATGAGAAAGCTACATGAGAAAATAAAATTTTTGCACCTTGGATCAGATTTTGAAAGTGCGGTTCACATTATATCATTGGCTACAAGTCCCACGATGCTAGGCAGTGTAGGCTATGCCTAGGAATACCTGCTGCTCCAAATATTGGGAATTGATTTAAACCATTTCGACCCAAGGCCATATTTCCCCAGAACTTCCCAAATGACAGTTTTTGTCACATGTTTAAGGTACCACCAAATAGAGAAAATCACCTGCAAAAAAATTCCCAAGTGTGCCATATTCCTGTAGCATGGGTGTTGCAAACGCCACTCATTGGGGTTTAAGGCATAATAAATTTGTCCATTCATTCCTATGTAAAGCATAGACCTGACAACATAAGATCTTAAACAAACACATAGTTGTGTTGTGCACACAGCTTCTATGCTTTAGGATCGTGTAGAGGGATGTCCCAGCACAGTGTACCCCAAGTTTGAAGTCGCTACCTGCCAGGGTTTTTTTTAATGACCCTTCAAATCCTTGAAATGCTGCAGCTTTAGTTGTGAGTTCAGCACAAAAACGCTCAAAAAACATAGTTGTGTTCTGTCCACAACTTCTGTGCTTGAGGGGTCTGTAGGGGTATGTCTCGGCACTGTGCACCCCAAGTTACAAGTCACTACCTGCCAGGATTTTTTTATAGCTCTTAGTTATTGCAAGATCGTCTTGGTTCTTGCCCTTTAATTTTTTTAAGAGACATTTACCGGTAAATGCCTCGGCCATCAAATGTAATGACAGCTATCAGTTATACAAAGAGGAAGCTGTTCCCCATTTAGCTGCAGGCTAGTTCCTGACCTTTGAATGCACTTCTTAGTAGAAGAATGTCAGTTGAAAATTACTATGTTTTACAATGATATATATCTTAGTAATGAGCTCACAGTAGCTGCGTTGCTCAAAAGCAACAGGCAACTTGCAGTAGCTGCATGAAGCTGGAGACAGAATTCTGATTACTCCAATCTTCACCCCCTGTCCTCAGCATGCCTGGGCTCAGCTGGGGGGGGGAAGAACCCCCCCAGAAATAAACAGCTAAACAGAGCTCCCTGCAACAATCCAGCTAAAAATCAGTATATAACGACAGCAACCTGCAAGGTACTTGCAAACACTCAGTTGAGGCTGGAGACATAATTCTGAGTAGCCCAGCCTTCAGCCCTGCCCTGATAGGCTCAGCCTGATGAGGGGGGGGAACCCCTAGAAATAAACATCTACATTGAGCTGCCTGCGAAAATCCTGCTGAAAATCAGTATAACACAGCCACCTGGCAGATTCCTGCAGTCAGTTTGAGGCTGGAGACAGAATTCTTAGTACCCCAACCTTCACCCCCTGCTAGGTTCAGCCTGAGGGGGGAATAGAAAAAAAAAACCAGAAACAAACAGCCAACTTACAGGAATAGCATTAGATTACCCTCTAAGGACCAATGACTTTTGTGCACAACATAACTGTGTGACCAAAGAGTTGTTTGCACAATGCCTTGTGTTTCTCCTTCTTACAGCTCTGTAAAACTGATCACCTGCACCTGAGGTGTTGGAAACATAGCGGATTCAAAAGCCAGGTCCCTGGCCATGAGAAAAAAGCCAGAAATCCACTCACAAAGTATAGGAAATGATGCAATATGATGAAAATGGCTGCATAGGTCTATTCTGTTACCCATATAACCCTAATGAGTGCTTTGAGCAATGCCTGGTGTTGCTCCTGCTTACAGCTGTGTACAGCTGATCACCTGCACCTGAGGTGCTCCAAAGTGGATTCAAAAGCCAGGGCCCTGGCCATGAGAAAAAGCCAGAAATCCACTCACAAAGTATAGGAAATGATGCAATATGATGAAAATGGCTGCATGTAGGTCTATTCTGCTACCCATAAAGATCCAATGAGGGGTTTGAGCAACGCCTGATGCTTCTCCTGCTTACAGCTGTGTACAGCTGCTCCCCTGCACCTGAGGTGCTCCAAACAAGGTGGATTCAAAAGCCAGGGCCTTGGCCATGAAAAAAGCCAGAGTTTTATTTTTAATTTCAGTGAGGAGGGGGTGCCCTGCAACCAATTTCTGCACCTCATTTTCCCTAAAAGCAGTGATCTTTGCTCTTCTGGGGGGGTCAGTGGGGTGACCCTAGAACTCTGAAAATAGTTTTAAAACATAGTTTCACCTGTCTAATTTCCACACACAAAAAATCCAGAAAAAATTGGGGGAAGCCCTTTAAAAAAAAAAAAACTATTTTCTTTCAGGCGTTGCTCAAAGCACTCATTGGGGTCTAATTTAATTTATTTGAATGACTTATGGTGTGATCCTATATAGACTAGCCCTAGCGGAGCACTGGTGTCTTAAATGCACTGTAAATCCCACTTATGGCACCCTGTGCAATGTCCTTGTGAAGGAATAGCAATGATTTTGCTATTTTATAGTTGGTTGCGCTAAAATATTGCCGTCTCCTCAGGATTGAGGTTAGTCAGATTTAAGGATGCTTCTCTCAATCTGACCGGAAGGCGTTCAAGGGGCTGCATGCATTCCAGTGCATTGGACACGAGTACCCACTGCTGTGTGAGTGGTTGATGCTGTCTGCAACTTGTCCACTGTTGAAAAAAAAACCCTTCCCCCAGCCCAGGTCCTTGAAATATTTCCTGTACCTTGAAGCAAGGAGAAGAAAGAAGTGTTTGCTACCTACACTCCAATCCCCAGCATGACTGTAGAGTTAGGAAAAATATTCAAAAGCAGCTAGATAAAAAAAACTCACTGTTCCTCTAGTAAAGGGACATTTGTTACTTTACCCCGAGTAATATGCCAGCCACCCCAATGGGCCTACTCGAATGCACGCCAGCAATTTCACTGGCGTACATTTGAGAGGCCCGTATAAGGCCCAACAAGCCTGGGAAGAGGGATAGGATATGGCGGAGGAGGCCTTTTACTGAAAAATGATATGGGAGGCTAATGGACCAATCCTGTGGGCTGTTTAGAATGACAGAACTCCTACTTCCATAAGTGGCACTGTGGCGTCATAAATCATGCACTGTTCTTGCATGCTGCAGGACCACCAGTGCAAACACCCAGTTGTCCTGCATGTACAACAGAACTGCCCGGACACTGCACTGGAGAAGGTAGATCATCAGCATAGTAGGGTTCATGGGTAGTTCTGGAGATGTTCAGGAGGCGGTTTGGGGGTTGAAACTGGAGGGATGTAGTAAGCAAGCTACCCCTCCCCAAATATTTTTATTTCATTCCCCGCTTTCCCCCTGAACCCCCACCTTTTTATCCCATCAAAAGCCATCCAAGATTCACGGAGATACAGTCATTTTTGAACCCCTAGAGAAGCGGCAGCAGCAAAAGTTCACTCTGTACCTATTTAATCCTCATAACCTTCTCTCTCTTTGGAAGTTTCTAAAAAGTGGTATTCCTTTAATTCAAAGCAGTGCATTGTCCTAGGAAAATACTGTTTTCTTGAATTCCCTCTAAGGTTATGGCACCGGATCTCTACCAGGGATCAACGGGGTGTCCCTGGGGAGGGGTCCCGCCACAGAAGGGTCCCCATCCTGACACTTTGGTGGAGTTCTTCTTCAACAGAGTTCAGAGACTCCTGGTATAGTGCTCATATTCTTGCAGCTAGTAAAAGGCGTGGGGGACTTCCCCACATGCCCTCTCTGGGGCCCAGGAGGGGAATTGGTAAGTGTGTGGTTTAGCCCCTTTGCCACCCCCCGGCCTGGGCACAGGAGGTTGACTGAAGGCCAGGTGCTGGGAATGCAAAAGGGCATTGGGAGCGGGCCTCCTGCCAAGAATCTGCACCCCCAGGAGTCCAGGGAAACCATTTTAAAACCATAACCTCTAGCTTACAACAACCAGCTTCCATTCTGTGATGCTCTTGGAAAAATCTTCCTTCTACCTGGGAAGCCATTCAGGGGCAGGGAAAAGGGGGGTCTCCAAGAATATGGGAAATCTTAGGTTAGTGTCACTGCTCCCTGGAAGCTATTACTCCTCTCTGTGTGTCTCATCCCCCACTATCAAATCAATCTTTTGTCTTTCACCCTGCAGTCCTGACTCTGGTGTCTCTCATGCAAAATGCCTATCCCCTCAACCATTGTTCTATTCAAACACCTTTTCCCATTTACATAGTTCCTGACCTAGCCTGCTACATTTAATCTAATCACTCGCTTCCCTCCTTCCTGACTGACAGCATTCACCTGAACGTTCTTCTTTGTATACCTGGAGCCAGTGGGGCAGAGACTCATTGAATTGGCACTTCTTACCCATCAATCTGGAAATCCTTGTCTTTTGTGTCAACATGCTACACAAAAGACCCCATTCATAAAACCCCGGAACACCACACCTCACCTGAGGTGGGGGCCTGATCCTGTCACCCCAGTCATCCAGCCTCCAGGCACCTCTTCCCATTGGCTACCAGTTCCCATCCCCATTGGTCCCAGCTTACACAAAACACAACACTTCTTATTGGTTCTTTTAATAAAGTTATCTTTTTATTGGCTAAACATTTCAAACACGCTGCTGCTGCTCTCATTGGTGCAAAACTTCAATCCGACCTCCCATTGGCTGTATCAACGTGCACACTTCTTGGATCCATCCCCTCATTGGTTTATCTTCCTATCTCCATGTATTCCAATGTATATTCTGAAATAATGAAATGTATAAAACTGATTGTAAATGATTTATGGGGCGCGCATTCTGCATAGAATCGCGTCCTTGGCTAGCTGAGTAAAAGATCTTTTCTTTACCCAACGTTGGTCTATTTGAGCTCCTTTGGCGCCTCTGCATAACTGCAGACCTTTCTTTTCCTTCTCTCTCTCTCTTTTTCTCATTTTTGGGGTACCTTCTCCATCTTTTGGAGCCTTGGTGTCAGCTCACCGAATCCTATGAACTAAAGTCACCTGTACCCTTGGGGGTGCTCACTACAGGGAGATAGTATTGTGCTGATCGGTAGTAATAACTGAAAAGAAAAGAATGTGTGTGTGTGTGTGTGTGTGTGTGTGTGTGTGTGTGTGTGTGTGTGTGTGTGTGTGTGTGTGTGTGTGAGTGAGTGAGTGATACTACTGAAAAGAGTGCTGGCACTCCATAGTTGGGTATTTCATTAATCAATAAAAGCAATGGGATATGAAATTATGGATTCAGATTGAAAATATTTTAGTAAGCATAACTTTAAGATACAAAAACTATCTTACATGATTCATGGATCTATATAATAATAATAATAATAATAATAATAATAATAATAATAATAATCCTGAAGATAAAACATAGAAGAGCAATGTCAGTAAAAATTCTGCATAGAACACTCAAACTCATGATGAACCCATTGGAATAAGATAGTGAGCCAGATATGTTTGACAGCAAAATGCCAGGCAAGAAAGAAAAGCCTCTGTAATCTGCTTGAAGCTTGGAGGCAAGGGGGGGGGGGGCAATCAGGTTTTACAAGCGACAGAGATCCATGTTCTAATGTGCAAAAACAGAAAAGATCCCACATTCACACCAACCTGAAAACTAAAGGTGATGAGATGTAGATATAGCCTCTAATGATGGCCGGTTGGAGACCAGGCTCAATCACCACTAAAATTAATTAGAATACAGCCTAGATTTTGTGGTGACTTACAGCCCAATCTTAACTACATGTGCGGTGATGCAGAGGCAACAATACATGCTACGCTGTATTGCATGGGGGAGTTTTGGCATGTTGTGGTCTCTTTGCCCCAAATTAAGCTCCAATAGCCACCATGGGTCGTAGAGGATCGAGCTGGGAAGGGGGTCAGGCTGGTGCTGGCGAATGCTGGTGCTAAACCTGCCCCCTCCCGGGTTTGATCTGGTCTCCTGCCTGACCCTGTCACTGCCCTCTTCCACCTACCCCCTCCCCTGTTCCATACCCCCTGCCCCCTCCACCCTGTCCCCTCCACCCCTTCCCACCAGTGGCCCGGCAGCACACACCATCGGTGGCTGCTTTACTACAGCCATACAGCAGTCTGCTGCAGCAGAACACATGTTCCACTGTGGCCTGGCCTGCATAGGATTGGGCCATTAATTCTTCTTATTGTGGCCATTAACTCTTCTTATTAGCTGCTCCCTTTTGTTCAATTCAGGCCGCACCATAATAATGTAGCATTTGGGGAAAAAGATACAAAATAGTAAGCCAAAACTGGAGGCCAAGATAGAGAAGATCTCCACAGCCACCATATATTTTCCCTTGGTGCTCAGGTAAGAGGGAACAAAGGATAACCAAACACTGCAAAAGACCAACATGCTGAAGGTGATGAACTTGGCTTCGTTGAAACTGTCAGGTAACTTCCTGGCTAGAAAGGCCACAACGAAACTGACAACAGAGAGGACACCCAGGAATCCTAAGACACAGTAAAACATGAGAGGTGAACCTTCATTACATTTCAGTACAATTTCTTTAGCCATTGAGTGCATGTCCAAATCTGGGAATGGGAGAAAAGTGGCCAGCCACACAGTGCAAATAATGAATTGGACAAGGGAGCAGGGAAGGACAATGAAGGTTGACAGTCCTTTCCCCACCCATATCCTCATCCTGGAGCCTGGCTTGGTGGCCATGAATGCCACAACAACTGTGATGGTCTTGGCCAACACACAGGAAACAGCCACTGAGAAGATGATGCCAAAAGCACTTTGTCGACAAAGGCACGACACCTTTCCAGGCTGGCCGATGAAGAGAAACAGACAGGAAGGAGAGCAGGAGGGAGGTGAGAAGGGTGTAGGTGAGGTTCCTGTTGTTGGCTTTGACGATGGGAGTGTCCTGGTGCTTCTTGAAGGTCCCAAGCACCAAAGCGGTGATGAAAGACAAGGAAAGAGCACAAGTGGACAAAAAGATCCCCAAAGGTTCTTCATAGGACAAGAAGCTTATATCTTTTGGAAGACAAGAATCCTTGTCCTTGTTGGGATACTGGTCTTCTGGCCATTGAAAACACTCATCCATGTCTGTAAATGAAAAGGTGGTTTCAATTTATATGTTTATCTATGGAAACTGCTTTGTTAAAAAGCGGTATGTCAATGTTCTTCTTCTTCTCATTATTATTATTATTATTATTATTATTAGTAATAATAGTAGTAGTAGCAGCAGCAGCAGCAACAACAACAACAACAACAACAACAACAACAAATGGAATTTCTACTCATACTACATTGTAGGAATAAACTAATTATTAATGTAGCACCATCAGTTTTCCTCAGGTAAAGACAGGTCCTATTCCTAGGTATGACAAGCCAGATGATGATGCATTCCCTAAAGGAAGCCTGGAAGGTCAAGTTATGAAAGACAGAGTAGTAGCTTCCTCAGACAATCATACTTGCAAGCCATGATGATCTATTCTAGGAGATGCCCAGATCTTATGTCCTGAATGAACTCCATAAAAGCTAATCCCTTTAACTGGATGTATTTTTTCCCAAAGTGGGTACAACAAGCCCAAGAGTTATCAATATTTCCGTTTTTTTTTCTGAATAGGCTTGTTATCCTAGAGATATACTACTTTTTGTTTGTTTCCATGTGCTTGGGTGCTTTCATAAGCACAATGCTTGCATTAGACTAGGTAGTTTCCTCTGCAAATATTATCGCACTGCCCTTAGGGGACAGCAGCAATAGTATTCAATACTCTTGTAAAGCACTGGGTACAGTGTTGAGTCTCTTACTCCAATTGTGTAGCCAGTCTGGAGAAACCTAGTCAGACTTATAGAGCTCCTGACCTCCACTTAGTTTCTCGGACTACCTGTAGAAGTGGGGGGAAACTCTTTACAATTTCACCCACATATTTTGTTACATGTTTAACGTTTGCTCTAACTTTCAACTGTGCACCTGCTCCTTCTAAAAGGAAGCCAAAGCAGCATGCTCCTCAGAGCTGGCTGCAAGACTACTAGGGCTCAGGCCCTTTCCCCACCCAAAATAGACTGGGTGGAGATTAGGCTTTTGAAAATAGGGGAGACCCTCCTCCACCCCTAAGCCATATATGGTATTTAATGGATTCAGATTGCTTATATTATGTTTGTGATCCTCATATACGTGTATAAGGATTTTTTTTTGTTATTTCAAAAGCAGGCAAGAGGATTTAGGGAAGTGAGTGGTGCACTCTCATGTTCACATGCTGAATTGCAGAGAATATCCTGGGGGGGGGGAACCCTTTATAAACAGCATCTCTTACCCTTCTGGTTTGAAATCTTCCCTTCTGGACATGGGAGGCAATCGTAGCAGCAAAATGGGCTCCCTTCCTTCTTGATCCTGCTGTAACCTGAATGGCAATTCACATTGCACAAAGAAGAGGGCTGTGTCTGTCCATCAATGAAAAAGAAAAAGAAATATTTTAACATAAAAAACCTCATTTGCGAGATTTCTATTTCTACTGAATGATCTGCACTTAATAAGGAAAGGGTTGCTGGCATGGCACCAGGACATTGTTTTGATGTGGTGCTTGGTATGCAACCTTTCCCATTAATCGAGTCGTCGGCCAAGTCATAAAGGTTTTGGGAGATATATATCTACTTCCTCGAAGCTTAGTCCAGTGACTTATTCCTTTTGTGCAATCTATTGCCGGATTGCACTTTGGTACCTCATCAAAGTCATATTTACTTTTGTTTTCTGCTCTGTCCATCGTCTTGGCATTTGTCAGCATGTTCATTTGCCAGTGGGCAGGAACCCTTTTTGCCTGCTAAAAGGCACTGGGCAGGAACCCTTTGCCCCACCCATAGGTTTTTTTATCACCATGCAAATGATCAATGTCTCAGACAAATATTTGCACACCCTAATGCTTTGTTCAGTGCCTCAACTAATTGACCAGACAGCTAAGGATGAATTACTATTATATTCTGCCCTTTAATACAATGGGTTGGTGCTGCTTGGTTATATGTTGCCTCTTCATATTATAGGATGGTTGATGTTGTTATGAAAATTTTGTGTTTGAAAAATCTTGTTAAGATTCATTTGGCATAAAGATGACAGATCTATCATACAACCCATAAATACGTAATAGACTTATCAACCACACCCCTAATGTATTGCCATAAACCAGGGGTTCTCAACCTTTGGAGACCCGGGTACCCCCTATCTCGGTCCAATTTTCTGAAGTACCCCCTGCTAGTTAACTGCTAATTAATTGGATTAATCAATTAATTAATTAGGTAATTAATCGTTAAATAAAAAGTACTAAAACAATTTTAAATGTGAAAAATGCCTTATTTAACATGCACACACATATATGCAAGGATCTCTTTTTTTCTCAGTCACACTTCCCAAAACCAGCTCCTCCCTCCCCCACCCCACGAATTTAAATTTTCCAAAGTACAAAAATAAGCCCAAAACCAAAATCAGAGAAACAGAAGGGCTCCGAAAATAATTAAAATTTAAAATCCATGTTAATTAACACTTAATTAGCTGCTGATGGGGCAGATGAGGGGCAGGGCTTGAAGTACCCCCAGCAAGAGGTCCGCGTACCCCTAGGGGTACCCGTACCACAGGTTGAGAACACCTGCCATAAACACCTGACTTCTAACTCAGCAGAGGAAACATATAACCCCATGCTTCTCATCATGCATATTATAAAGTATTGCAATTAACTTAAAAAAACACAAACCCTCCACACATCCAAAAACCTCACCAACCCTTTGGCCAATGGTACAGACCAGAGGGTGCTGCCTGTCAGTTTTGCAATCCTGAAAATATGACATTACCACACAATTACTTCTGAGAATGATAGATGGGTGATTCCAGTTTGATTGGCTCCAGTTCTGCCTGAGATGTGGTCTTTGTTTGTGAAAAAGCGGTACAGAAATCATCATCATCATCATGAGAATAATATTCTAAGATTTTACAAACAAAGTTAAATGGTGGCAACACTTTAGATCAATTAATACTTGGGCTGTCCCAGTTCTAGGCTACACTGGTGGCATTATTGATTGTATCACAGGCAGAATTGGAAGCGATCAACCAAATAACCTGGAAAATCATGACAATGCATCACTCCTTACATCTGAAAAGTGATGTTGATAGACTTTACCTACCAAGAAAATCAGGTGGAAGAGAGGTCTTTTAGCAACATCTGGTGGGGCCACTGTGTGACACAGGAAGCTGGACTAGATGGGCTTTTGGCCTGATCCAGCAGCACTGTTCTTATGTTCTTATCTTGTCAGCGCCTGTAATAAGGCCGCCCAAGTTGACTATAAAGAACATCATGATAGAGTTGCACCTATTGGTCACTGGAATCTTTGCCAACAATACAATTTACCTTCACACCCAAATTCATGGGATCATAAACCTGATAAAAATCATGGAAAAGGGTGCTGAAGAAGGTGAGGGGTCTGCAGATCAGACCCGAGAGGGGGGCAGGATCAGCAGCGCCGGCACACGCCATATCCAAACCCTCTTCCTGGACCTGATCCACCTGCATGGATCAACATGGACTTGCACCAGCAATATTGCAGGCACAGTTGTGATTTCACACATTGCAGCTGCTGGGGCATACCAAGGGGCAAGGGGATAAATGTCCTCTTACCACAAGGAGACCTCCAGCAGCCGTGGAATGCCACGTCACCCATGCCAGAGCCGCTGCATCGCCGCATGTGAATTTACATTGGATTGGGAATGACTGGAGACATCCTGTCCGTGGATCCTACCTGGTTAAACCTACTAGGCCATACGATGTCTTCATAAATAGTGAAACTGTTGTTCTGTGCAGTGGGTGGTCCTATCCTTCCAACGTTGACTCGAAGAAAGGATTTGTTTGGGAAAGTGACCCAGTTGATAAAGTCAAATCCTCCGACGACTTCCCCATTTTGATCAAAGGAAACGTTTTCTCCAGCACTGTTGTTAAATGAGACATTTCTCAGAAAGTGGTGAAGCTATATTGAAAACAGCAACATCCAAACTTCACATATAAATCCAAAATTTGTACAAAAAGAAGCAATTATGGAAGAACATGTTCATCTCTTACACTTGAGGGCTTGAAGTCTTATGTGGCTAATCTTCCCTTGGTCTTATGTGGCTAATCTTATGGCCCAATCCTAAATGGCCTTTACACTGCAGGAATGAGCATGAGGGAGGCAGGACACATCCCACTATCCTATCCCCCTTCTCGCCTCCTCTCAACAGGTCCTTTTTCTCACCTCAGACTTGTAGCAGCAAGCTCAAGAGCTGGTGCAGGTCCAAAGAGGCTCATTAATGAGTGGGAGGCTTGTGACTGCATTGGTGGGGGAGAAATGGATAGGATTGGGCTGTAAGACTTCTCAAACTGAACCATCATAATCAGGAATGATCAAACCGATCATCTGTTCTCCTGTTATATGCAGTCGCAAGCTAAGCGGCTGTAAAATGGGTCAGGTATGACATTCCCAGGATTCAGGTGATAAAACTCTTGCACTGATAGAGATACAATTTCTACACAGTCTTTCACCAGAGCTATGGAGACCTCAGATCAGGAATTATTACCTGCCATGGCTGCCGAATAATAAGTGGCTGTCTCCTGTCATCCACCATTGTTCTAGGTTTGAGCGGGGATGAATGAAAGGCATGCAAAGCATGAGCTGTGGCATAAACAGCATTGTAGATGCTGTAGCTGTTTATGGTCATATGCATTTCAAAAATGGTTCCAGGAAGCGTCTCCAGCTTCTCATCCCCACTGCAGACTTTTCTGCCCTCTACCACATAGGTGGGGAAGGAACAGTTAAATGCTTCCTCCCAGAAGCCCCTGATGAAGCCATCTTCTTTTACTGAGGAAGGGTTCCTGTCCTGAAGAAATGATTGGAATCCTAACACTGGCTTTGAGGGAATTGCAATGGATAATGCACCATGAAGGAAATTCATGTCCCAATTGCTTTGAAAGGAAAATGATGTGAAATCCAACTGGGCTGTCATAACCCAGACTTTATTCGTTCTCTTCCCTGTCAGAGTCTCAAATTCTGCGCCATGAGAGAATGTTCTCAAGACCATCATGGTATGAATTTCTCCATGTACAACCACAACATTAGCAGTGCTTCCCATTATAATGTTGCTTGTTTGAAACCCATCCTGCACCATGTCAAAGATTTGACCAGAAAACATTTGCTTAGGGAATTTTCCTATGAAGTCAAAGCAAATGCCAGTTTGGGAAAACATTGGAAGCACGTTTTATAAGAACCTCTCTGTATTGTCATCGTCCTGAGACAGCACTCCTATCCAAGTCCAGCTGAAATGGAGAAGTAAGAGGAGAAGTCCCCTGTACTGACCGACCCGACTTGGGAACATCCGGTGGAATAAAGCGGCTTCGGTTCTGTCATTCAACACCGGAGCAGAGCCATATATGAATTAAAGATAATTTGAAAAGAGTGGAGAAGGTGTACTTTATTTCCGAAATAAAATCCATCTGCGTTTGTGAGATAACATTTTGAATGAAATTTATGTTCATTCCTGTAACAAAATAGTTAAATAAGTATTTATCATCATCACCATCATTATACTGAAAACTTCATATGAACACCAATTCATGATTCCAAATCAGTCACATATGGCACAATCCTATCCCCCTCATAGGCCGGTGACAAGGTCTCAGCACCCACCTAGGGTGTCGCAAACATGCCGTAAAGCACGTTTGCAACACGGCAAGTAAGCGGTATTGACGCTGAGGCCAGTGTCCCCCCCCCCCGAACAGCAGAAGAACCAGCGCTGTGGAGCATGAAGGTCCTGCTCCATGCGGAGTGGGAGGGGGGGAGGTTGGGGAGGGGCATAATGGGGCAGGGAGAGGTTGAAGAAGGGGGTGGTTTGGGTCTGGGATGGGGTGCGACCTGGATCATAGGACTGGGCTGCCCAAACAATACTGGTAATTATCACTGTTCATGGTTGCAATGCAGTAGATAACAACCAACAAAAGTAGCCCTGCTATATTGTATGAGCCACTTTTAATTTTTTAAAAAAGAAAGGTAGTTTAAATACTGCTCACCACTGCATGAAAGATGTGCCTGTGTATTTCATATCACTTTTGAACACAACAGGCAAAAGAATTGTGAATAGCTAGTTAAATGCCTTACTTGTGGCGTCTTGTAAACACACAACATGGTTGCCGCATGGAGGTAGACGTTCGAGTTCGGTCCCGCAATGACCGCTATCGGAGTGCTCTCAATGTCACACTTGTAGTTAGGGGTGAATTTGCCCTTTCCGGAGAGGAGTGCCATTGAGGCGAGGTAAGTCCAACTTGCGCTGAAATGGCTGTTGTAGATGTGGAAGCCCAGAGTGGAATTGGGCAAGACTCGGGAATTGTCATTGATCTCGTTTACAGCAAATTCCAAGGCCACGATGTGCTGGTATATCTGAGTCATCATCCTGCAATAAGTCACATTATGGGCTTCATCACAGTTTATCTTTTTCAAACTATGACATTTGACACATTTCAATTCAATAAATCTTTTAAGAAGAGACTGCAGTTGTGCCACAATCTACTGTATCTCCACAGTACAGGTAAGCACAAAGAAATATTTGCCGGCAAACCTGAACTTTTGAGTTTGCTGAACACCCCGAAATCCTTATGTTTGCTGAAGAAAGTTGAGTTTGCAGAACACCAACTCAAACCCTCGCACTGCTGTGCAGACTGTGCAGACTAGCAAACATAGAACACATCTAAAATATAAGTGCGTATAAAATGTAAGTGTAAGTGTAATTACACTGGCATAAGTGCACTTACACCAGTGCATCTACTATTACACCGGTCCAAGGTTACACAGGATTGTGCTGTAAATGTATCATCTACTTCTGGAAAAACAAGATAGGGCATTTGCTGAAATAAGTATGAGGTAACACAACATGGGAAATAAAGACCAGCATAACTTTATCAAGCTGAACAATAATTGATAATCTACAGGAGGACCAATGTGAAAGACAGCTCTTGACCAAAGCATGGTTTTGCTAAGGGGGCTGGAGCAGCACCTCAGCCACAAATGTCCCCCTTGGCCCATCCTAGCTCAATCATGCCCAAACTATGGCAAGCAGGCATTAAAGAAACCCCAAGAGTAGCAGCAGTCTACTGAATGCCCCTGCCCAGAATCCGACTCCCTTTCCCTCTCAGGGACACCAACTCTGAAAAGATCTTCCATTTCCTAGGCCCATTCAGATCCCCCTCACCAAACACCTGCTCTCAATTATTCACACTAGTGTTGATCTGTAGAGTAGTGAGAAATTCCAAGCAACCTGGAGACACCACTTAAACTTTGGATTGTCTACGTACAAAGCATGTATTCTACCCAGGTGCCACAACCCCATTCCAAATGCATGCAATATACTCAAATGTGCATGGGGGGTGTCTTGCCTTCTGAAAAACCCTGAAAGGGAATATGTTTCTAGAATCTGGCAATCAAAACTGGTGATGAATCTGATATGTTTATATAATCATGTCAGGATATAACACTGTATATGACTTTCCAAACTTATGAGCAGAGACAGCCAGGATGGTGTAGTGGTTGTAGTGGTTTGGGAGTCGGACTTAGACCTGGAAGATCCAGGTTCAAATCCCCGCTCAGCCACGAAGCTTCCTGGGTGACCTTGGGCCAGTCACTATCTCTCAGCCCCACCTACCTCACGGGGTTGTTGTGAGGACAAAAAGGAGGGGAGGAAATATGTACACCACTTTGAGCTCCTTGGAGGAAGGGCGGTATAAAAATGTGAAAAATAAATAAATAAATAAAAATAAGTCTCGAGAAGTCCCAAGTCTTTGCCCCCTACGAGGTCCCCCTACGAGGGTTAGATACCCCAGCCAGAACGTCCTGTGTGACCTTGGGCGAGTCACGATCTCTCAGCCCCACCGACCTCACAGGGTTGTTGTGAGGACAAAAAGGAGGGGAGGAAATATGTACACCACTCTGAGCTCCTTGGAGGAAGGGTGGTATAAAAATGTGAAAAATAAATAAAAAATAAAATATATATATACATTATATTATATATTATATTGTGAGATGGCAGAGATAGTTGGAGAGGGAGCTGGTTTGGGGGGAAAGGCAGCTTAGAAGAAACAACAGGTAAACAAGAACTGCAGCAACTGATTATTTATTCTGATTATTTTGTTATTAGGTGCAGCAGTCAATGGGGATACTTCTCACTCTCCTGCCATCTCTGTCTCTTTGGGAGCAACAGCAAATTTCTCTTGCACTCATGGCGTTTCGCCAACCAATGGGGTCTTTTGGTACAAACATAGCCATGGAACAGCTCCTGATGTGATCCTCTATTCTTACTCTGATGGTGATGAAAAAGGACGGAGGAAGATGACCGTTGACAAGGGCAACAAGTCTACGGAGCTCCTCATCAGTCAGGTGGAGACGGCAGACGCCGGGGTGTATTACTGTGCGGCAAGAGACACAGTGGTGGGAAACAGGAGGAGACCTGAACAGAAACATGCGGGGGGGGTGCTGGGGAGCTCTTGACGGAGCTGGAGGTTCTCTGCAGAGACACCTGCAAGCTGCATGACATACAGTCAGCTGCTGAGGAGTCGTGCTTTTAATTATTACCCTATTATTAAAACGTTTTATCTTGCCTTTTTTTTCTTACCAAGGGTGAATGAAGGCAGCTCAGAACACAACAATATAAAATCATTAAAACACAGTACATGATAACAATGGGTGTTGCATTAGATTCATTGGGAGCCCTTCCACCACTCCAAGCCTTCAAGCTTCTTAAGGGCAGGCTATTGGACATCGAGCAACAAGTGCTTTCTGCAGCAGCACAGAAAATATGCTCCCCCCTGCATTTCCAACTAACTTCTCCTGTATGTAAAATGGCCAAATATCTTGCACTATTGAAAAGTCCTCAGGAACGACGGGCCTTTACTTTAGCAAGATGCAATATGATCCCGTCCAATGTTACAACTGGCAGATATAAATCTGTGCCACATGAAGCACGGCTATGCCCTTGTAATAACACAGCTATTGAAACCTTGCCACATATGTTATTATATTGTGATCTTTACCAAGACTTACGTTTATCCCATATAGGTCCGATTTTGATTAAACACACAGGATTTTCTGACTCAGAAGTCATACATTACCTATTGGTTGGTGACGATGAATCAGATAGCTAACTATCTGGATTTATTAATAAAACGTCGAAGTGATCTCGCCTTCATATGACACATATTCATTTGGCTATAGATGGCAGTTGGGGTCCCTAATATATCTTAATATCTAGATGGTCTGTTACAGTTGCTGTTGTTGTATCCACTTATTCTGACTGTCTTAGATATTGTCTTAAGTGTTTGGATTAGTCTGTGTTTTATGATATTGTTTGTCTGTTTGCTATTTATATTTTATGTATGTTTGTCTTTATGCCAATAAAGGTTTCATTCATTCATTCAGTACATGATAACCAAAAACATAATAAAAACGCAAGCTACAAAAAAGGCCACACTCCACAGCGAACCCCTCCATCACCACCCAACCAGATGGCTGTGCATCACCCTCCCCCAAAAGCAGACTGAAGAAAACCAGGTTTGATACCTGCAGGATTGGAGAGTAGGCAAGCATTAAGCTGGAGCCCTCGTTTACAAATGACCTCATCATAGTTTTTTCTTCCTTGTCCCAGTTGAAAATCGTCGTTCCTGCCTTCCATATGATAAGATCACATTAGTGAGTCTCTGTTCATTTGTGTGGCATTGAACCCTCCTCGCCCACGAGGAACTCAGAAGAATGCCAGATGTAGATCTTGAATCTACTGTAGTTCTATTTCATTTTTTTCTTCGTGGGAATTCAACATTCTCACTATGCAGCCCTGTCTTACAGTCCCATGTTCAGCCACCAGGTGGGGATGCTGAACCAGTTCTACTCACATGGTTCTGAAGCTGCAACTATAGTGTCAACCGCTAAGCTTCTCATAGCACACAGTGACATCCTGGAGTCTCTCATCCCTCTACAATGGAGATGCTTTAATTAACTTGGGAGTCAGCTGAATTCCATCAAGTCGTCTTAGACAGTGGATTGTGGAGGACAAAGCCTAGAAGCTGATCAGAATCAAGCTCCTTCCATTCCCGTCCAACTTCCTTTTTGGCTCTTCTTCCGTCCCTCAAAGATGCATCTCTTTTGGATCCCAGTCATCTCAATCATGTCTGTCTTAAGTAAGTGATTGTTTTTTTCTTTTGCTTCATGGATCCACTCAGTGTTCATGATCTCCTAAGCCTGCAGGTTTATTCTGTGTACTTCCCGAACCTGTGGGTATTTGCATTAAAAAGTATCTTTGATCTTTTCTCATTCTATCTGTATACACATTAATAGAATTGTAGCTGGATAGAAGCCGAGAAAAAAACGTTTGAATATCAAACCTGTTTTATCGCCAAACAAGGTTTATATCTGCATTAAAGATGCAGGAGGCAATAGAAACAGTCATAAAGAAATTCAAATTAAAGAATGAATGACTAAATGCTCTTTCCATGCCATGTGGGAAAAGGTCCAGTGTGTTTTGGGTGTCTAAGCTTAATGGAGTCCAGACTTCTATATCTTTGATAGGTATAGCGAAAGGGGGAATTTTCATAAAAACAACTATCTCACCCAACAAGAACAATGATATGACGAGCTTCGCCCACCAAAACTCTCTTTCCTATACAATCCAAGGCACACAGTCCCTGTTTAGTTTAAATTTGACAACCCTCTTTGCATTGGATTCTTAGTGTTAACGGTGTCTTGGTGAAAACGAACTGGAAAGAGGATACGGGAAAAGAGTGTCGCTATGTAATTGCAGGAAATAAACAACACAGATTTTGCAAGACCATAATAGAGGGCATATCCAGAGACAAGAATACACAATATTTGTAATGATATAATTCAAAAGAAGTAGTTCTGGGGTTCTTTGGACTTGCTCTTTCCTGTTCTTTTGTGAATCTAACATGATCTCTTCTGCCATTCTCTTCCCTACAGAAAGGAGCGCTGGACAGTCAGTGACCCAAACGGAAGGCAGCCTGACCGTCGCCCAAGGAGGCCGCATAGCTCTCAACTGCACCTATGAGGCATCTCAGTCTATCCCTTCTGGTACATTCAGCATCCCGGCCAACCTCCCAAGCTCTTTCTGAGAGATTTAGGAAAAGACTCCTCAGATGAGGGAGCCCTTCGAGGCTTCCAAGCAGAGCATGACAAAGCACAGAAGAGCTTCCACCTGGAGAAAGCCGCCAGCCAGCTGAGCGACTCTGCTGTCTACTTCTGTGCCGTGAGCGACACAGTGAGGTTGGCCAGAAGGGAGGCTGATCAAAAACCTCAGAGGGGAAGAGAGCAGAGGGGAGCAGCGACGTTCAGAAGAACCCTCCAGCGATTCAGACTACCAGGCACATGGATCTAGGAGTAAGGCCTCTGGATTCCTATGCAGATGTCTTCCTCCCCCAAAAGAGACCACATCACAATGCATGC
Organism: Plestiodon gilberti rubricaudatus; assembly: GCA_026170595.1. Classification (NCBI taxonomy): domain Eukaryota; kingdom Metazoa; phylum Chordata; class Lepidosauria; order Squamata; family Scincidae; genus Plestiodon; species Plestiodon gilberti. The sequence goes on from JANXHW010000006.1 coordinate 5,764,410, forward strand.
TGAGTTGGGCTACTCACTTTGTAGCCTAAGAAAAGTTGTGTTTGGCCAGTTGTAAGTTTCCATTACTATATTTTCAACAAAAACGTCTTGAAACATTTGACATGAGAGAGAGGGAGGGAGGGGGCGTTCAGATGCGTCGCTACGGTGGGGGCGGTACTGTAGGTTTCGTGCCGTCCTAGTCCCCATTTACTCCTCAGTACGAGGTGGCCCCGTCCCATCGCCGTCAGAGCCATTCAGTGTGGCGAAAGCAATGGGCAGGGAAGCCTCCTCATTCCGGGTTGTAAACAGGGACTAAGACGGGGTGCAACTTACAGTACCGCCCCCACCGTAGGAACGCCTCTGGGCATTTCCCAGGTAAGCTGTGTGCCCAAACAAGGAGAAGAGAGGGGAACGGGAAGGAAGGGAGCACACTACACTCGGCGCTACTGCCCTTGTGGTCGCCGGTGACCCTTTTTCTAGACCCTGACAGGCCCTACGAGGGTTAGATACCCCAGCCAGAACGTCCTGTGTGACCTTGGGCGAGTCACGATCTCTCAGCCTCACCTACCTCACAGGGTTGTTGTGAGGACAAAAGGAGGGGAGGAACGATATACACCACCCTGCGCTCCTTAGAGGAAGGGCGGGATAAAAATGTGAACCACTAAACAAATAAATAAAATGCCAAGTGAGCATCAATCCCATGTGACTCTAGTAAGAAGCTGGCATTTTGGTTCATTGTAAAAACAAAACCCTGCTCCACCCCTTGGCTTGTGGCCTCACCTCACCTGTGTCTTATTTTTGCTCTGCTTCAGCCAGGAGCGGCCTGAATGCTGCCCCCCGTGACCTGGTGGTCCACCTGCCACTTGCCTTCATCTCTCCTCTTCCTCCTGCTTCCCACAAAGGAAATGTGGAGGAGACAAGTGTGCATTGGAGACACTTCCTCCTCCTTCCTCCTCCCTTTCTCTTTCATTGTATTGTCTTCTTTCTTTTCTAACCCAGGGAGCAAGTGGAGTGAGGCCGGTGGAGTGAGGCAGCCCCACCAACCCATCGCCGGAGGTGACCACTTCAGCCAGCCTCATAGATAGACTGGTCCTGACTTCAGCCCTGACTGGAAGGATCCTGGGTCTGAATTAGGGTACAGTTGATGGGATCTCGCCAGGCTGAGAACTTTGCTGTTCTGAGGTCATCTTTTGCCACCAAAGGAGGCATCTATAAGTAGGCTTACCAGATCTCCAACCAGGACAGAGTGCTAGACCTTTAGGAGAAGGAATGTGGGCAGGTGTAGCTTGTTAAACCTTCCAGCACAATCCTAGGCATGTCTACTCAGAAGCAAGCCCCACTGAACACAATGGGGCTTGCTTCTGAGTAGACATGCCTAGGATTGTGCTCTAGGACTTAACAAGCTACACCTGCCCACATTCCTTCTCCTAAAGGTCTAGCACTCTGTCCCGGTTGGAGATCTGGTAAGCCTATCTAAAAGTCATTGTGTAAATTTTAAAATTGCTTCAAGGTCTCTCCCTCAAATCCATTTCATCACCGTGAGACAACTGTGTTTGTGCGACAATGATTGGCCAGTCTCTTTCCTTCAGATCATGAAATAAGGGATCTGTTCTCCAGCATCACCTCTGTCCCCTTTTGGGTGACTCTCATTAAAGTTTACCAACAGGAGACATAATTAATTGCAGGAGAAGGAAAACAAATGAAACCCAACCACCACCTGTGAATGATCTTGAGGGAAACAGATGCACAAAATGGGAAGTGGTGTCACTTACAGAATCTCAGAACGACTGGGGGAAATACACAAGGCAGAGGAAGGGTTATAAATTCATGCTCAGCATGGTTCTGAAGTGACTTTCGTTACCTTGTGAGAAGAAATTCTCCTGTTGTGCTGGAACTTATTATTACCAGGTTTTTGAAGTCAAGTGAAAGAGAGAAGATGAGAACCTCTTGGTGGTCTTTTGTCAACTAGGCATTGGCTTTAGGTCTGAGAACATTAAAGACAGTATTGAGAAAGAAGGACGAGAAGACCCTGCCAAGGACCGTAGCAGAACTTAAGAACACTTTAAGTGTTACACTCTGCAGCTTACAGAATTTGCACCACGTCGAAAGGTAAAGTATGACATCTAGCACACCTGGCTGTCTGCACCTGCCTTGCACACAGGCCATTGGTTCCAGTATTGTCTACTCCAAGTTGCCATACCCTCTCCAGGGTCTCAGGCAGTAGTTTCCCAAGTTCTCTTGAGATCCACTCTGTAACAGGAGATGTCAAGATTGAATGTAAGATTCTCTGCATTCAACCCAAACCATGGGTTCAACCACTGCTCCATGGCTTTCCCAACTAAAACATTCTTCCCTCTCTAAACCTGACGAGATGAAACCAAATTAGATGCACATTCAAAAATCCATTAATTTTGTACTTTCTGGATTTGGGAATATCCGTTAAGATTGCTAACTCAAAATAAATGCCAGCATAATTTAGAATATTAGTTGTGCTGAGGTAATCTTACCCCAAACCATTGTCATCTGTGGTTTCTCAGTGTGCTTTTAATGTTCTGTTTGTTTATCAGGATATATCAGGAAGAAGGGCAGAAATTATAATGTACAATTGCTGGAAGCAGCTGGAATTGGAAAGTAGAGATGACTTGTTGAATTTCAAATGCCACTTCTCTTTTGAGTTTCTTTAACCAACAATGTTTGCAACCTGAGTTTCAAGAATGACTTCTGGATAGAGGACGAAACCTTATTACTCAAATCTTAGCAGTAAAAGCTGAAATCCATATAAAAAGCGACAGTCACACTTGCAGCTCAAACCATCCATATTTACCTGGAAGGAAATTCTATTGTTTTCAATGTGATTTATTTCCAGGTATATATGATTAGGATTGCAGTCTTCACACCCAAACCTCAAATAAATCACCTGAAGTTAGATTTTGGAGTATCAACATGTCCATTGAGGACTCAGTTTGGAATCCTGCCATACAGTAGCAATAATTTTTAACTCTGCTTTTAGCATTCATGCTATAACTGGAAAATACTATATTTTATCTCATAGAAACAACAGAAAAGATTACATATGATCTTATGCAGATTTGAGCAATTGCTGTGGAAAGCCAATTACTGTACTTTTGTCCTTTGTATTTTGCAGATTAATTCTTAAGAAATGAAAGGGACTCCATCCCACAAAATGTATAGTGCATGAATGGCGTGTGGAAATCAAACAGGATCGTATCACTTCGTCATTGTGGGTTTCCCTTACCCCCATGAGCTAAGATTCCCTCTAATGTTCTTCTTTTCACTCATCTACCTACTGACTGTCTTTGGAAACTTCCTTATCCTTTTGGCTGTGACTTTTGAGCCCCAGTTGCACAAACCCATGTATTGGTTCCTTTGCCATTTGTCCTTCCTGGACATGACGGTCTCTTCTGTGATAGTCCCAAGGTGATTGCTGGATTTGTAGAGAGTGGTGGGATCATTTCCTTTGGGGGCTGTGTGGCCCAGCTGTTCTTCTTCCACTTCTTGGGCTGCACAGAATGTTTCCTCTATACCGTGATGGCCTATGACCGCTTCCTGGCCATCTGCAAGCCACTCCATTATGGCACCATCATGAACCGCAAAGCCTGCCTCTGCCTCTCATTGGGAACCTGGTTTGGTGGCTCCCTACACTCCATGATACAAACAAGCCTCACCTTTCATTTGCCGTATGGTCATGGAGACCAAGTGGGTTATATCTTCTGTGACATCCCTGCGGTGTTGAAATTGGCCTGTGCTGACACAGCGCTCAATGAGATGATGACCTTTGTGGACATTGGCTTCTTGGCCATGACCTGCTTCCTCCTCATCCTCACATCCTATGTCTACATCATCTCGGCCATCCTGAGGATCCGTAGTGCTGAGGGCCGCCAACGGGCCTTCTCCACTTGTGCAGCCCACCTCACTGTGGTGATCACTTACTACGTTCCCTTGGTGTTCATCTACCTGAGGCCAGGGTCGCAGGATCCACTGGACGGAGTGGTCGCAGTCTTCTACACCACGGTGACGCCACTACTGAATCCCGTCATATACACACTGAGGAACAAAGAGATGAAATGTGCTCTGAGGAAGCTATGGGGCAGAAAAGCATCCTTATCAGTAGAATAATTCACTGTGCTGTGACCAGGTAGTCATTCATTGTGTTCACGTGTCACGTAAACAAAAAAACATTGTCTAAAGCAGTGGTCTCCTAACCTTTTTTGTGTCGTGACCCCAATAAATAAATAAATAAATAAATAATGAGACTGGGGACCCACTGTGAATCCTGCCCTCCTCCAGGGACCTGATTCCCCCCCCCCGCTCCTGTAGGGTGATCGGAAAAAGATCCTGCTGATAAAAACAACAACCCTGCACACATTGTCCACTGTGCAAGGCTTGGCCACCTTTGTAAGCTGGGCCACCAGGCCCCACCTCCGCCACCCACGTCTACCAACGAGATTGCCTGCAAAGTCTGGGGATGGGGAGATTTTTTGATCAGCAGGTTTTGGATTTGCTCTGCAGCCATGGAAGCCTGCCGGCCATTTTGGTTCCTATAAGTTGCGACGACCCCACAAATGAGTCTTCACAACCCCCAGGTTGAAGAATACTGGTCTAAAAGCAAATGTTTCCATTTTCCAATGGGTCATGGAACCCGTCCATGATGAAAGACAATTTCATTAAGTCCAGGCAATGTTTCTAGCTAATCTGTTTCTTGCCGTTTGGGTGCAAGGAATTGGGAGGCGTGAAGAGAGGCAGGGGATAAGGTAGGTTTGGGTCATGTTTCATGTCGATACTCACTGTTTTCTAGCCTCAGGGCTGGAACCATATAGAAAACAAGGGAAAAGAATGGAGACTTGTTCTTTGAACAGACCTGGATAGACCTTTCCAAACAGATGTCTACAGTTACAGTACATCTATATTTGACCAAAAAACAACAACAACACACAAAACCATTTTTACTAAGATATTAAACAAGAATTGGTTTTTGTTTTCCCCTCTACATTAATTTGATCATTTTGTTCAAGGTTGTTGTTGTTATTCATTCATTGTGTCCGACCCTTCATGATCCCATGAACCATATCCCACCAGGCCTTCCTGTCCTCCACTATCTTCCTGAGTTCGCTCATTTTCATGTTCGTTGCATCGGTGATGCTGTCTAACCATCTCATCCTTTGCCTTCCCCTTCTCCTTTTGCCTTCAGTCTTTCCCAGCATCAGAGTCTTCTCCAGAGAGTCCTCTCTTCGCATTAGGTGGCCAAAATATTGGAGTTTCAGCCTCGGTACCTGTCCTTCCAGGGAACAGTCAGGGTTGATTTCATTTAGGATTGATTGATTGATTGATTGATTGATGTGATCTCCTAGCAGTCCAAGGGACTCTCAGGAGTCTTCTCCAGCACCACAGTTCGAAAGCATCTATTCTTTGGCACTCAGCCTTCCTTATGGTCTAACTCTTGCAGCCATACATTGCTCGCTTTTAAATGTTGCTTTCTTTCTCATAGTGCAATACTGAAAGGGTGCTTCTAAAGTACTGTAGTTTAAAAAGAATGAAAGAAAAGAAGAAATCCAAAATCTCACACGTTTTCACAAGCAGGAAGCCCATTTCCAAGGCTGCTGAAAAGCTGAGGCATGATGGTCAGCCTTCCTTTCTGCCTGGTCATTCATCAATTCAAAATCATGACACAAGCATAAATGCAAACATTTAAAAACTATTTCTAGAACACTTGGTCCCCACCTCTCCTTGCATTCAGCATAACAAGAGAATACAGGTAGGGATGTTAACTGATCTAAAGTTCAATGCCTATTGCCATTTCTTTGATAAAAAGTCAAATCCATTTACACAGAAGTTTAACCAAATCAGTTCTTCTGGAGTTTTCCCTCCTTCCCCGCAGTTGTACTAATGTAGCCCTCAATCTGTAATTGAATTTTGGCTTTCTCTAAATCCAATCCTATTCTCTCCCCCCCCCCCACTGATGCAGCGGCACCAAAACGACTACTGCTGCATCCTGCGCGCGGGGGGGGAGTTGCGGTGGTCTTCTCTGGGTAGGGGAACAATCATTCCCTTACTCAGGGATAAGCTAAATAGCTGGTGCAGATCTACGTGGACCGACGCCGCAAGATTGGGTCTGTGAAGGGGGTTAGGATTCGATGGCTAGATGGATCCATGGTCTGACTCCATAATACAGGTGGGCCCCCATATCCACTGATTCGCTATCCATGGTTTCAGTTATCCTCAGATTGTGGGGACCCCCTAGGCTTTTACTTTTTCCCAGTAAGCGTTGTTTCTTCCTTAAAGAAACAGGAGAATCAGCCTCTGGCTGCTTATTACAGGCAAGTAGAACGAGACTAAGTACTAGAGAGGCTCTGCAAGGTTAACAGAAACCTTGCAGAGCCTCTCTAGGACTTAGTTTCGTTCTACTTGCCTGCAATGGAGGCTGCTTCTCTGTTTGTTTTAAGGAAGAAACAAAGCTTACTGGGAAAAAGTAAAAGCATGGGGGGTCCCCACGATCTGAGGATAACTGAAACTCCTTAGATAAACTAGCAGGTCAAGGAGAATGTTCTAGGCCTGCTTCCCTCTCACAGGCCACTGTTAGGGGCATAAGAAGTTTCTCTGTCTATAATGGAGCACTGAAACGTTCTATCTCCCACCCGCAAGCCGAGATGCTCTGGCCCAGGAACTCCTCTGCTCTTCTCTTTTAGCTCTAAAGAATGCAACTCCAGCTCTACCAAATGTGCCAGAAGGATCCCCCAGAGAGGAAAGGTCCTCGCTTCTCTCTCCCCAGAGTGCTCTGATCCACAAGGTTCTACAAAGCCATTTGGTGTGAAAATGCTACATGATACAGTCTCTCCAGTCCTCAACATCTGCTCATCCTCAGCCAACACTGCTCATTTGGTTACAAAGAGACCCACAGAGAGAAGAACAGGTGGTGCACTAAGGAAGGCCACAGAGTGACCTCTGATTGGTGTAATTGAATATTGCACCCAGTGGTGCCAGCCCAGAGGTTCCGATTCACAGCAACGGCACACTTGTCCGTCCAATATTCCTGTTGGCATCTGTTATACTTTAATTGGCCTGCAGGGACTTGCAGAATTTAACTGTGTGTTTGGCTCTGTTCCATTTCTGCCGAGGAAGAAATTGCTTTTGTGCATTGAATTCTCACTGTAGCTTCCCACACATCCAAACATTGGTGAGCTCTTTGCCTAACTAGACGCTGGAGGCCTCTAATTACAGGCCCCGCTTAATTAGCCTGGGGGGGATTGCATTAACTGAACACCATTAGCAGCAAACGAGACAATTAAAGAGCCAGCAAAGTTGAGAGCTTTCAATGAACTCCACCGAGAACCAGAAGTTAATATGGAAACATTTTGCCTTAGCAACTGGGAAACGACAAGCTGAAGTAGATCAATTGCTAAGAGTGTCTTCCTTTCTGGTGTCAGACACTGGAATGCCTAAGGATCCTTATCTTTATACCAGAGCTATACATTTGCGACGGTTTTGTGCGATCACTGAAAAGCGACAGAGTGCAGATTTTAAAACAAAATATGCACATATATTTATAAATACATTTCATTTTTTTCACACAAACATTTTACAAAAGCAAATACAATATAGCTTAAAGAGAGAGTTAACAGCAACAACAGCAGCAGCAGCAACAACAAGAATAATTGTTCATTAAATAAGCCGGAAACAAAACCTAAATTTTGATTTAGATCCCTTGAGGACCCTTGAGGCCGGGGATGTCACCCTTCCTCGCCCGCCGCGCCGTCCAGGTCAACTCACCTCATTGGTGCTGCTTCCTCCTGTTTGCGGCTGGCTTTCCCGTCGAGCTGAAGATGCCCGAGTAGCTTCCGCCATCTTTGGCTCCGCAGGGAAGCCAGCTGCAAACAGGAAGAGGCACCAATGGGGGTGGAACCACGCTGCCACCACTGACCACACGCCGGGGTGTGTGTGTGTGTGTGAGTCGGTTGGGGCCGGGGGGTGATTGGAGGCTGGGGGAAGGGCAACCAGGAGGGGGGCTTGGGCTGGGGGCAGCAGGCTAAGGCTTATCATTTCAGTACCTTTTTCACCCGGTATATATATGGGGTGAATATGGGGTGAAGTTTTTAAACTAGGGGTGCATCTTATAATCAGGCATAAATTTAATGCCAGTGATTTAATTATTTTTTTTAATAGCACCAAACTTTAAGGGTACACACACACACACACACACACACACACACACACACACACACACACACACACACACACACACACACATATATATATAAAGGTAAAGGTATCCCCTGACAATTAAGTCCAGTCGTGTCCGACTCTAGGGTGTGGTGCTCATCTCCATTTCAAAGCCGAAGAGCTAGCGTTGTCCGAAGACGCCTCCATGGTCATGTGGCCGGCATGACTCTCCTTGCCGCAGCGCATAGCATGCAGCTGGAACACGGAGCGCTGTTTACCTTCCCGCAAGCGGTACCTATTTATCTACCATAGATACACACACACGCACACACACACACACACACACACACACACACACACCCCGTATTGGTCTGAGTATAAGACTCACTTTTTTCTCCTAATTTAAGTTTTTAAACTAGGGGTGCATCTTATAATCAGGCATAAATTTAATGCCAGTGATTTAATTAAATTTTTTTAATAGCACCAAACTTTAAGGGTGCGTCCTATAATCAGGTGCGTCTTATACTCGGGACAATACAATATATATATATATATATATATATATGAGACAGCCTCTAGTGTGTTGAAAGATATATGACAGCATCGTGTGTGTGTGTGTGTGTGTGTGTGTGTGTGTGTGTGTGTGTGTGTGTTTACCAAGAATAAGGAGCTGTCTGCATTTCATCAAGGCTTCTCATACAGAAGTGGATCAGAACGCAATTCCTCCTGGGTTCTATCTTTCCTTGGTCCAAGAATATGTTTCTCTCCTGGGTCTTCGGAGTGTTCATCTCATCCGCCTTGAGTAAGTGAGTGTTTATGGTTTATTCATTTTCCCTCTATGTTTTGACGTTTGTAAACCTTTTTGGCCCCATAGATACATCCAATGCTCGAGATCCTCTAACCATGTATGTTTAACCAATGTGCTCTCTGTGTCTATGGACAGCCTGACTCATGTCATAAAAAGTCCTGCTGAGTTTCTCCTCTGCTATCTATGAATGATGTTGATGAAGGAAAGAAAGACAATTTAAAATCCAATGACCTTTATGACCAAATGGGGGTTACCTTTGTATTATAGAGGAAGAAAATGCAACAGGAACAGAAATAAAGAACGCAAATATATTTTAAAACATGCTTTCAGTGTTGTATGTCAGAACATCCTGTGTCGCACCAATTAGTGATTTTATTCCTTGGCAAATAGCACTGGGGGTTGGGGGTCCTGATCAGGATCATGGTAGGAGAGGACCTACTGACTGTGACCCTCCATGGTTCCAATCCACAAGGAGGCCCGATCTGGCTGCACCTTTGACATAACAGTTACACCCAATGATTGACTGGCCAATCATTGTCGCACAAACACAGTTGTCTCACGGTGATGAAATGGATTTGAGGGAGAGACCTTGAAGCAATTTTAAAATTTACACAATGACTTTTAGATAGGCTTACCAGATCTCCAACCGGGACAGAGTGCTAGACCTTTAGGAGAAGGAATGTGGGCAGGTGTAGCTTGTTAAGTCCTAGAGCACAATCCTAGGCATGTCTACTCAGAAGCAAGCCCCATTGTGTTCAGTGGGGCTTGCTTCTGAGTAGACATGCCTAGGATTGTGCTGTAAGGTTTAACAAGCTTCACCTGACCACATTCCTTCTCCTAAAGGTCTAGCACTCTGTCCTGGTTGGAGATCTGGTAAGCCTACTTATAGATGCCTCCTTTGGTGGCAAAAGATGACCTCAGAACAGCAAAGTTCTCAGCCTGGCGAGATCCCATCAACTGTACCCTAATTTAGACCCAGGATCCTTCCAGTCAAGGCTGAAGTCAGGACCAGTCTATCTATGAGGCTGGCTGAAGTGGTACCTCCGGCGATGGGTTGGTGGGGCTGCCTCACTCCACTGGCCTCACTCCACTTGCTCCCTGGGTTAGAAAAGAAAGAAGACAACACAATGAAAGAGAAAGGGAGGAGGAAAGAGGAGGAAGTGTCTCCAATGCACACTTGTCTCCTCCACATTTCCTTTGTGGGAAGCAGGAGGAAGAGGAGAGATGAAGGCAAGTGGCAGGTGGACCACCAGGTCATGGGGGGCAGCATTCAGGCCGCTCCTGGCTGAAGCAGAGCAAAAATAAGACACAGCTCTGCTAACCAGGCAAGGGCCAGATGCCTAGTACCCATATTGTCCCGAGTATAAGACGCACCCGATTATAAGACGCACGCTTAAAGTTTGGTGCTATTAAAAAATTAATTAAATCACTGGCATTAAATTTATGCCTGATTATAAGACGCACCCCTAGTTTAAAAACTTAAATTAGGGGGGGAAAGTGAGTCTTATACTCAGACCAATACGGTATTTATACCAGGACTGACCAATCCAGAGGCTTCTTCCTCCCTGCCAATCACAGGGGCAGCTATTTAAAACATCTGTTGTCCATGTGAAATACTGTATCTCTTTTTGCACATTGTTTCGTTGATGTGCCTGATTGCACACAGGGAACCAAACCAATATCCACTTGAGTTCAGATTCAATTCTCTGGTTCCATTCAGGTTCAGACACCTGAATTGTAAAGTGCTCTCTCACACCACATAGTCGGAGGGAACATAAGAACGTAAGAAGAACCCCGCTGGATCAGGCCAAAGGCCCATCTAGTCCAGCTTCCTGTATCACACAGTGGCCCCACCAGGGTGGGTTTCAGCGAAACCTTGCATGGGAACTTTTGCCATGGACTAACAGACTCATCTCCAGCAAGGAGGCTCCCAGGACTGAAGCGCGGTGCACATGTCTGAATGGCAGGGTGAGGTGAGGCCACAAGCCAAGGGGTGGAGCAGGGTTTTGTTTTTACAATGAACCAAAATGTCAGCTTCTTACTAGAGTCACATGGGATTGATGCTCACTTGGCATTTTATTTATTTGTTTAGCGGTTCACATTTTTATCCCGCCCTTCCTCCAAGGAGCGCAGGGTGGTGTATATCGTTCCTCCCCTCCTTTTGTCCTCACAACAACCCTGTGAGGTAGGTGAGGCTGAGAGATCGTGACTCGCCCAAGGTCACACAGGACGTTCTGGCTGGGGTAACTAACCCTCGTAGGGCCTGTCAGGGTCCAGAAAAAGGGTCACCGGCGACCACAAGGGCAGTAGCGCCAACTGTAGTGTGCTCCCTTCCTTCCCGTTCCCCTCTCTTCTCCTTGTTTGGGCACACAGCTTACCTGGGAAATGCCCAGAGGCGTTCCTACGGTGGGGGCGGTACTGTAAGTTGCACCCCGTCTTAGTCCCTGTTTACAACCCGGAATGAGGAGGCTTCCCTGCCCGTTGCTTTCGCCACACTGAATGTCTCTGACGACGAGGGGACGGGGCCACCTCGTACTGAGGAGTAAATGGGGACTAGGACGGCATGAAACCTACAGTACCACCCCCACCGTAGCGACGCATCTGAACGCCCCCTCCCTCCCTCTATCTCATGTCAAATGTTTCAAGACGTTTTTGTTGAAAATATAGTAATGGAAACTTACAACTGGCCAAACACAACTTTTCTTAGGCTACAAAGTGAGTAGCCCAACTCAGCATGCATTGTGATGTGGTCTCTTTTGGGGGAGGAAGACATCTGCATAGGAATCCACAGGTTTTACTCCTAGATCTATGTGCCTGGTAGCCTGAATCGCTGGAGGGTTCTCAACATCGCTGCTCCCCTCTGCTCTCTTCCCCTCTGAGGTTTTTGATCAGCCTCCCTTCTGGCCAACCTCACTGTGTCGCTCACGGCACAGAAATAGACAGCAGAGTCGCTCAGCTGGCTGGCGGCTTTCTCCAGGTGGAAGCTCTTCTGTGCTTTGACATGCTCTGCTTGGAAGCCTCGAAGGGCTCCCTCATCTGAGGAGTCTTTTCCTAAATCTCTCAGAAAGAGCTTGGGAGGTTGGCCGGGATGCTGAATGTACCAGAAGGGATACATTTGGTAGGATGCCTCATAGGTGCAGTTGAGAGCTATGCGGCCTCCTTGGGCGACGGTCAGGCTGCCTTCCGTTTGGGTCACTGACTGTCCAGCGCTCCTTTCTGTAGGGAAGAGAATGGCAGAAGAGATCATGTTAGATTCACAAAAGAACAGGTAGGAGCACACCAAAAGAACCCCAGAACTACTCCATTTGAATTATATCATTACAAATATTGTGTATTCTTGTCTCTGGGTATGGCCTCCATTATGGTCTTGCAAAATCTGTGTTGTTTATTTCCTGCAATTATACAGTGACACTCTTTTCCCGTATCCTCTTTCCAGTTCGTTTTCACCAAGACACTGTTAACACTAAGAATCCAATGCAAAGAATCAAATCTAAACTAAATAGGGACTGTGTGCCTTGGATTGTATAGGAAAGAGAGTTTTGGTGGGCGAAAACTTAGACACTTAATAGGGACTGTGTGCCTTGGATTGTATAGGAAAGAGAGTTTTGGTGGGCGAAAACTTAGAAACTTAAGCTTAGACACCCAAAACACACTGAACATTTTCCCACATGGCATGGAAAGAGCATTTAGTCATTCATTCTTTAATTTGAATTTCTTTATGACTGTTTCAATTGCCTCCTGCATCTTTAATGCAGATATAAACCTTGTTTGGCGATAAAACAGAATTGATATTCAAACGTGTGTTTTTTTCTCGGCTTCTATCCAGCTACAATTCTATTAGATCAAAGATACTTTTTAATGCAAACACCCCCAGGTTCGGGAAGTACACAGAATAAACCTGCAAGCTTAGGAGATCGTGAACACTAAGTGGATCCATGAAGCAAAAGAAAAAACAATCACTTACTTAAGACAGACATGATTGAGATGACTGGGATCCAAAAGAGATGCATCTTTGAGGGACGGAAGAAGAGCCAAAAAGGAAGCTGGACGGGAACGGAAGGAGCTTGATTCTGATCAGCTTCTAGGCTTTGTCCTCCACAATCCACTGTCTAAGACGACTTGACGGAATTCAGCTGACTCCCAAGTGAATTAAAGCATCTCCATTGTAGAGGGATGAGAGACTCCAGGAACTGGTTGGCAGCCAGGATGTCACTGTGTGCTATGAGAAGCTTAGTGCTATGGCTATGAGAAGCATTATGTGCTATGGCTGTCACTGTAGTTGCAGCTTCAGTACCATGTGAGTAGAACTGGTTCAGCATCCCCACCTGGTGGCTGAACATGGGACTGTAAGACAGGGCTGCATAGTGAGAATGTTGAATTCCCACGAAGAAAAAAATGAAATAGAACTACAGTAGATTCAAGATCTACATCTGGCATTCTTCTGAGTTCCTCCTGGGCGAGGAGGGTTCAGTGCCACACAAATGAACAGAGACTCACTAATGTGATCTTATCATATGGAAGGCAGGAACGACGATTTTCAACTGGGACAAGGAAGAAAAAACTATGATGAGGTCATTTGTAAACAAGGGCTCCAGCTTAATGCTTGCCTACTCTCCAATCCTGCAGGTATCAAACCTGGCTTTCTTCAGTCTGCTTTTGGGGGAGGCTGATGCGCAGCCGTCTTGTTGGGTGGTGATGGAGGGGTTCGCTGTGGAGTGCGGCCTTTTTTGTAGCTTGCGTTTTTATTATGTTTTTGGTTATCATGTACTGTGTTTTAATGATTTTATATTGTTTGTTCTGAGCTGCCTTCATTCACCCTTGGTGGAAAAAAAAAGGCAAGATAAAATCTTTTAATAATAGGATAATAATTAAAAGCACGACTCCTCAGCTGACTGCGTGTCATGCAGCTTGCAGGTGTCTCTGCAGAGAACCTCCAGCTCCGTCGAGAGCTCCCCAGTCCCTCCCCCCGCACGTTTCTGTTCAGGTCTCCTCCTGTTTCTCACCACTGTGTCGCTCCACAGAAATACACCCCGGCATCTGCCATCTCCACCTGGCTGATGAGGAGCTCCGTAGACTTGCTGGCCTTGTCAACGATCATCTTCCTCCGTCCTTTTTCATCACCATCAGAGTAAGAATAAAGGATCACATCAGGAACTGTGCCATGGCTATGTTTGTACCAAAAGACCCCATTGGTTGGCGAAACGCCATGAGTGCAAGAGATCTTTGCTGTCGCTCCCAAAGAGACAGAGATGGCAGGAGAGTGAGAAGAATCTCCATTGACTGCTGCACCTAATAACAAAATAATCAGAATAAGTAATCAGTTGCTGCACTTCGTGTTTACCTGTTGTTTCTTCTAAGCTGCCTTTCCCCCCAAACCAGCTCCCTCTCCAACTATCTCTGCCATCTCACAATATAATATATACCGTAATATAATATATATACAGTATTTATATACCGCCTTTCTCGGTCATTGGATTTCTCCTCCCACTTTAATCGAAGGCAGTGTACGTGGGCAGGCTGTCTTAACTCCCCCCCCTTGGTTTTTTTTACAATATATATAAATGTCCAATCTTTCATGAACGGCTACTTTCCAGGTGGTATCCTTTTTACAGTCTGACAATTCTGCTGGCTGTTGCCTCCCACACTCGACCGACGCAGCTGGAAGCTCTTATCTCTCCTCCTGGAGGCTTTTCATAGCTTTTTGCCGGTGGCGTGTCTCGAACTTATCAAGTTCACCAGTCTTCAGGCATTGAAGGCAGCAGCTCTCCCAACTAAGCCAGACTCTTCTGCCCAGAGGCATCTCACAAGGCAGAGTGCAACCCTTTTACCCTATAATAACTGATGCTGCCCTCTCCCTCATTCCTCTCTCACTCTCTTTCCTCCTTTCCTTTCTATTTACGCTATTAATATTGTACAAGTATCCTTAATTCTTGCCTTACTTTTTAAGTAGTAATTAAGAGTAATTTATCATGAACACATTAATACATAATAGTAATAGTCGTACTGCAAAACTGTTGCTGTGGAAACCCTGCTACTCGGAGTTCTACAACAAGGTCAAACCTACTGCTTTTTCTATGGCTCTTGTTCCTAGAATAAGATTTGCAGTACAACTAACTGCTGCTCCTTGGAAGCATGACTTACATTCTACTAAGCTTGCAACTAGAATGTATTGAACAGGAACTTAATTGCATGCCATTCAGACAAGAAACAGATTTCTTAGTGAATGAGAAAGTAAGGGAGCTTCTATGGGGAGTGGATCCATAAGAACATAAGAACTCAGGCCATCTAGTCCAGCTTCCAGGGGCCCCACCACATGCCCAACCATTTCTCCATGCTATCCACAGCTAAGATGTCCCAACGATATATAGTACTGCTCCTAATAGTTCCATTCTTGGCTAAGCCCCACCATGATTACCATTTCTATTACTGGGGAATTACTGCCATTAGTTTTAAGAGAAGTCACTTTCTTCTCCTCTTAGCAGCAGCAGCACTGCCATTACTAGCATTGGCTGCTCAGTGGATGAATTGAGCAAGGCACACTACTGTGTGGCTACTATTGCTGTTCTCGCCTTTCAAACTTTTTCTCATGACTTACATAGGAAAAATAGTCCAAGGAGAGGCCTCCCAAAAGCAGACCCGGCTCTTGAGACCATCCTCAAGGAGGACATGGATGCTCCAGCCAGCTGATGGAGAGGTCTCTGAGAAGATGGCTAGTCTGAACAGTCGCAGAAAAGCCGCTTGCTCCTGCTGCCCAAACTCAGCAACGTCGGCAGGTCTGCTTTCAGCTGATTCCTCTCATCATGTGCAAGTCGTCGTCATCGGCAGAGTCCTGGAGGTTGTCTTTGCTGGTGAGCTCTTCCTCTGAGAAAGAAATGTTGTCGTCTCTAGGCCACCTGGTGGAAGAAATGCTACTTACAACCCTGGGCTGGAGAGTTTCAAGCACCACTTTCTGCCCGACTCCTCCATACAGAGTGGTGGCCCTCTCATCATGACTACATACATTTCATGGCATTGTTTTCAAACATCTTCTGTGGATTAATTAATCAGGGCTCTTCTGCACCATTTGCAGGTTGGCCCTTCGAGTGCCTCTACACAGCAGTACTCCAAGAGTGCCCGATGAAGGGAAAGAGTCCAAGGAAGGAAGAAGTACAACGAGGGGGGGGGTTCAAGAAGTGGATCCAGTGGGCATTTGGCAGCAGTCTGCCTGCGCTTAGGAGGGGGAAGCATGTCCAGCGAGTCTGTGGGTGTTCTCGCAGGGGAAGATTCAGGAGGAAAGGTTCATTGGGCAGCCATCAGATGCTTAGCTGCAGTTCAGTCCAGTTCAGAAGGGGGCGAACATGGGCAAGAAGGGAGCAGAAAGAGGAGCAAGGTGGAGCCACCAGGGACCTGTCCTGGGTTAGGGTTAGGGCAGCAGGTTTACTCATCAGTAAAGGTAAAGGTGACCCCTGACAATTAAGTCCAGTCGTGTCCGACTCTAGGGTGTGGTGCTCATCCCCATTTCAAAGCCGAAGAGCCAGTGTTGTCCGAAGACGCCTCCGTGGTCATGTGGCCGGCATGACTCTCCTTGCCGCAGCGCGTAGCATGCAGCTGGAACACGGAGCGCTGTTTACCTTCCCGCAAGCGGTACCTATTTATCTACTCGCATTAACATGCTTTGGAACTGCTAGGTTGGCAGGAGCTGGCCAAGCAACGAGAGCTCACCCCGTCGAAGGATTCGAACTGCCGACCTTTCTATCGACAGCTCATGGTTCAGTGGTTTAACCCACTGCGCCACCCGCTGGCCACCCGAGGCATAAGAGGACTTTTTTCCTAGCCAGGTGGAGAGCGCTCCCTTCGGCAATTGTCGAGGGTTGCTATAGGAGGATCCCTATTTCTGAAAGGGTATGCCCTTGTGGCTCAGGAGATGTAGAAACAACTGAACATGTCTTGTTCCACTGTTCGTTCTATCAGGGTATCCGCTCCAAGTTTATTTCTCCCCTGACATGGGAATTCCCGGACTTGCCTGATGTTATGATGACTAATGAACTTCTTTTGGGAACTAATTCTCGGTTCACAATTTGGAGCGCATGCTTCTTTTGGAGCACAAGCTGCTTGCAAAATTCGCACAGGTCTTGTCGACACTGAGGATAAGTTTTAACATTATTCTCTGCTTCTCTGTTTCTTGTTTTATTTGTCCTCATTTGTTAAATTTTAGTTTTGATAATGTTTGTTTCTGTTTTTCATCTGGTTGTATTCTGTTCTGGTTGGTCTTTGACCGCATTAGTAAATGATGATGACGATGACTTAACTCACAGTGTTAAAAGCGTACAGAAGTGCTGTGGAAGGAAGAAGGAAGCGGGCTGGTTTCAGAGACGGCGGGTTCTGAGCAGAGTCGGTTCCGGGTTTCAGGGTGTCCTCGGCAAACTGCCCTGTATAAGCCCACTCCTTCCTGGGTGGGCCCGAAGAGGGTCACTCAGCACCCTCACTGCACCAAAGCTGTGGGCACAGAGGTGGTTGTAGGGATCAGCTGTGGATTCCATCCATGCAGCTGCCCAACCACGCCAACCCCTGACACCAATCCCGGCTTCAAAATGGAAGAGGAGATGAACTTTTTTTTAAAAACTTACTAGGATTCAGAAGCATGTACGAGGCTTCAAGGGGGTCAAGAGCAAACTTGGAGAAGTTCTTAATGATATAAAGGAAGGTGTTTATTATAAGTGAATAAAAGCTTCTGAACTAAAGAACAACTGTTTGTATTCAAGTTACTGTATTATATTATTCTGCTGCTAACAATTCAAAGACACAAAAATACATACAGACAATTGGGTGGGTTGGTGCAGAAGAAATCATGGATTCTCTGTTCATTTCCTTGAAGCCCCAATTGGAAATATGGCAGTCCCAGCTGGCGATGCTTATAATATTATACACTGTGGCAGTGGTTCCCAAACTGTGAGGCATGGCTCCCAGGGGAGCCGTGGAAGCCAGCCAGGGGAGCTGCGGAAGGATGGCTTCAGGTTCCCTGTGAAGAAGGGGGTGCCCCAGTCAACATACCCCACATCACTTCTGATTGGACCTATAGAAGGGGGAGAAATGACCTTCACAGAAGTTATTCACAAAGAGGTGAAATTGGGGAGAAAGGTTCACCTTTTGGTTTTCTACCTGTCACATAACATAATGTAATGGGGAGCTGCGGCCAATAGTCTCCAACGGTCAAGGGAGCTGCAGGTCAAAAAAGTTTGGGAAACACTGCACTGTGGGATGAGTGATATAGGGAGATGCACTGTTGGGTTAGACTAGCCTCTAAACCAGTGGTGGCCAACCTTTCAACATGAATGCTGGCCCTTTAAATGGTTACATAGGTGAGGGTATTTCAGCAGGTGCAGTGCAGCTGCTTTAGCAGCACCATCAGCACTTGCAGCTGCCAAGATTCTGTCTTCTGCACAACTCTTAAGAACAGAGAGGCCCTAATGGTGGAAGGTTGGCCACCCCTGCTCTAAACATATTTGGGACACATTATATTGAGACTGAGGATGATGAGAATGAACATGTCTGTTCACTAGATTCAATCTTTTCCTCTCCTTCTCTTTTTTTCTTCAGGAAATTGCCTGCCTGGATAACAGTTTCTTCACTGCCTTTTTTATTTCTTCACTCCTTAAGGAATAGATGACAGGGTTGAGTGCAGGGGTAATGGCCGTGTAGAAAACAGCCATCACCTTCTGGGCTGAGTTGGTGGTGGCTGGTTGCAAGTAGATGAGAACACAAGGGACGTAGAGCGTGAGGACCACAATGAAGTGGGCCGTACAGGTGGAGAAGGCTTTCTTCTTCCCCTCCCCAGAGCGCATCTTGACAATGGTGGCAACTATATGGCTGTAGGAGCACATAATCAAGAGGAAGCAACTGAGGGCCACGATGCCAACATTCACCATGATGACTACTTTGTTCAGAGATGTGTCGGCACAAGCCACTTTGAGCAGAGGTGGAACATCACAAAAGTAGTGGTCCAGCTCATAGGGGCCACAGTAGGGGAGTCGGAAAGTGAGCACCGTCTGAAAAGTGGAATGGAAGGTTCCAACCAGACCTGTTCCGATCATCAGTCGGCTGCAAACCATCTTGCTCATGATGACGGTATAACGAAGGGGGTTGCAGATGGCCACGTATCGGTCAAAAGCCATGACGGTGAGGAGAAAGCCCTCTGTGCCCCCAAAGAAGTGGAAGAAATAGAGCTGAGCCACACAGCCCTCATAGGAAATGCTTTGGGAGCCCTTGGCAAAGCCAGCGAGCATCTTGGGGACAGTGGTGGTGGAATAACACACATCTAGGAAGGACAGTTCACAGAGGAAATAGTACATAGGGGAGTGGAGCTGAGGGCTCAGGTGGACAGTGAGGAGTATGGTGGCGTTCCCAAACAAAGTCAAGAGATAGATGGCTAGAAAGAGAGAGAGGAATAAGACCTGGAGATGCTGCACTTCGGAAAAACCCAGGAGAGTGAACTTAATCACAAGAGAAATGTTGGCGCCCTCCATGTGCCCCGGAGTTGGTGGTTGGGGCTGCTAATGCACACCTGAATGAGGAAAGAAAATAGAAAAAAGAGTGGCAGGAAACAGAACCACCAGGCACTTGCCGAAATGGACACCAAAAGGTGAAAAGCAAGTACCAAAACAAGCATCCCCGTCTGTTCATTATAGGGCGGCAAGTGATCCAATGCATAAGAACCTAAGAAAGGCCAAAGGGGGCCCCCTCGAATCCAGCATCCTCTTTCCCACAGTAGCCCACCACCTGCAGAAGCAGGAGAGGAAGGCAGACTTTTCTCCCACTGTTGCTCGCCTGCGACTGCACTTTAGAGCAGGGTCCATGAGAGGGGAGTAAAAGGGGTAAATTATACCCGGGTCCAGGGTTAAAAAGGGGGCCCAGGTGCCAAAGGAGGGGGCCCAGAAATTTCCTGGGATCTCAGCTGGTCTCATGGAGAGTGAAAGACGGTGGCTGGGCCAGGTCTACCAGGTGGATAGACCTCTGCTTCCACATTGGGAAGCCTGGTAGAGCTGGGCTCTGAAGACTTATCCAGCTATTGCTCCCTTCCCCCCACCCTGTTTTGCCCTCTCCCCCTTTGAGAAGGGGCCCCAAAGAAACATTGTACCCCCTGATAAAATTCCTCTCAGAGGCCCTGCTTCAGAGGCATGCTGACAGTGATCGTGGAGGTAGTGCGCAGCCATCAGGACTAAGAGCCGTTGACAGACTTTGCCTCCGTCAATCTGTTCAACCCCTTTTCAAGCCATCCAGGCTGGTATCCTCATTTTGGAGAAGACCCCTCTTGTGCAGTCAGCGTTGGATTTCCTTGGAAATTTTCCAGTTGCATATCTGTTGAACTGGATAGCGCTATGGTCACTGTTCCCTGGCGGTTCAGCAACACTTACGTTCGATCCTGGGTGCCACCTGGAATGAGTCTAGAGTTGCCTCCCCTCTGTTTGGTTCCAAGATCAACTGTTCTAGGAAGGGCACTGCAATTCTATCCAGCACCGGCGCAGCTTGGGAGCCAGGCCCTCGCTGTACAGTGCTGGAGAGGAGTGGGCAGCCTGGGAGTCTCCTCGGAGTAAGGGGACACTCTTCTCCTTACCCAAATAATGCCCCAACCTCTGCTATGGAGCTACTCGGGTCAGCGCCACCTTATTCAGCGGTGCTGACCTGAGAAGCCCTAGGGCTGGAGGCCTGGGAGGGAGGATAAGATACAGCATCCCACACACCTCCTAGGCCTGATCTGACCCCCTCTCCATCTGAAGCATTTTTATCAGGAGGGAAACAGAACGTCCTAGTACTAAATTACCGTATTGTCCCGAGTATAAGACGCACCTGATTATAAGACGCACCCTTAAAGTTTGGTGCTATTAAAAAAAATTAATTAAATCACTGGCATTAAATTTATGCCTGATTATAAGACGCACCCCTAGTTTAAAAACTTAAATTAGGAGAAAAAAGTGAGTCTTATACTCAGACCAATACGATATTATTTGGGTCTGGTATTTCCACTTACAGTGATTCTGGAAGAGTCTAGTCCCCCTAAATTTTCTGGTCTGTTGGATTCTATACCCTCTTTGACTTGCAGAGCAACATCACTCTCAGTACGTACACACACACACACACACACACACACACACACACACACACACACACACACACACACACACACACACACACACACACCGGTCCTTTTTATAAAGTTTCTATAAACTAAAGCCCAGCAGTCAGATCCCTCATCTTGGCTCAGAGTCTTCTAGCATTTCCATATAAATCCCTATCCATTGTCAAAGAAGAATGGAGATTTTCATGGCTTGTTACACTCACTAGAGAAGTACAATTTATGGGTTTTCCAGCCATGTATTTAAAATGGAAGAAATACAGATATTTCAAAGCTTGCTGATGTTTCGTTCCTCACTCGGAACCTTATCAAAACAGTGAACAAACATGGCGACAAGCCGGTAGCTATTAATACCTGAAACGATGTTCTTCGAAAGTATTAACAGCTACCGACTTGTCGCCCTGTTTGTTCACTGTTTTGATAAGGTTCCAAGTGAGGAACGAAACGTCAGCAAGCTTTGAAATATCTGTATTTCTTCAATTTTAAATACATTGCTGGAAAACCCATAAATTGTACTTCTCTAGTGCCTATGCATTGTGTCCTCTTCCAAATTTCCGACACGTACCTTCTCCCCTGCAAACGTTTACTCACTTCTGTCCAGTTCTACAGTATGCGTATTTCCAAATTATACTCTCCTGGATGAACGGGACTTTCTCGCCTACCATAAGCATCATCTATAGGCTTCCCCATTCTGTATAATGAAGAAGAACGAAATGCATTCTTCTTCATTGTGTTCCTGTTTGGTGTTCTATCACCACAGCAACTTAACAGCCATAGCCTCAGCATGAACAGTTTTGGCTCCTCAGTGCATGGCAGAGATAGCCTTGCAGAAGTCCTACGCTTGCTGAACATTAACCTGTGAGGACTGGGCATCAGCCGCTCCGCTATGGGAAAGTTCACACTGCCGGTATTTGGACTTACCTGAACCAAAAATTCGTTGGAAAAATTAAATGCAAAATCACACACACTGTGTATTTGAATCACTGTGAAAAGGTCTCTCGTCTATATATGGACTGCTGTGTTGAATTCAGTCAATGACTCGTGCAGTTCAATGAATCTCTGGTCTCTGGAAGCTGGAAGGAGACAGTATTTGCACCTTCCACAAAAGACGCAAGACGCTTTTACCAAGCAGCAGGTGAGCAAAGCCCAAAGAAAGGTCTTTCATTGGAAATATGTTCTGATTCTTGGTTTCTGTCCAGCAACAGCAGCAGGAGTTATAAACCCTCATCTCACCGAGTCTCCCGTTCTTATCCAGGATGTGAAGAGACCTGTTTTGACAGAGGTGGGTGGTTGAGGAGTCCAGGGACAAACATCCTAGGGGATGCAAAGGCCAAGGCAGCCATCTAATGAGCAATTACTGCTGTTTGCATCACTCACTCCTGTAGCCTCACTGTCTAGAAGCCAGTGTGGGAAAAGGAGGTGCAGCTATGACAATGGCAGGGTAGTCTTTGAAGCGCAGGCCTGGCAGGAAGCTCTTTATATTTATATATATATATATTCAAGACCTCTGCCCAAATCTTTAGCGTTAATGAAAAGAAAGGAGTCTCTAGAGTCTAGCCCAGGGGTTCTCAACCAGTGGTACTAGGGTACTTCAACTGACTGCTGATGGTACTCCGTCCACCGGACCACCGGACCCTCACTCTGACGTGGCGTTTTCAGCAGCGTGGTTTTGCTCCCAAGAGGTTTCTGACTTTGGCCGAGCCTCTCAAGAACGCTGAGACTCCCACCCACCCAGAGCCTCCTACCTTTGTTTTCTGGCCTCCAAAAACCTGAAAACCCAGAAGTAACTGGCGCTGATGTCATCGCCAGTCACTTCTAGTGGTACGCAGCAGGAGAATGGCACCGGAGGTGGTACTCGGCCAGGAAGGGGTTGAGAACCCCTGATCTAGCCCTTTAACTTTTGGAAATATAAAGAAAAGGATGCAGACAGGCTCCAGCTCAATTGCTCACTGAGAAGCAAACCTTGCTGCCCCCCTTCCAGCTGCCTTTTCTTGAGCCATACGCTTGATGCGCCTGTCTCATTGCAGTCATCAATGCGTGGTAGCAGCTCAGCCTCTTCAGCACTCTTTCAAACAGGACTCTTGCTTTACCCTACCTAGCGATGCCAGAGATTGACTCAGGGACCCTCTGCCTGCCCTCTACCACTGAGCTAGAGAGCCCACCTGAGTGCTCTGGCCAACAACTGCAAAGGCACTGGCTGGGACAATTGCCAAGCATCAAGTCCTTTTTTTCAGTGTAATAACACTACAGGTACATCGTAATTTTATTAATACAATTACAGCTCATAACTTTAAGCATATCCAGTTACCTGTATTTACAGTATGCTCTGGCTGTTCTGCACTGTTTCCCACCCCCAGGTTAGACACCCCCTCCTCGCCCCAGTATTTTTGGTTGCAGGCATGCCTGGACTGCCAGACCATGAGAATCAAGAGCGAACATGACCTGCATTTGATCTGCAAGAAAGAGGTGACAACAATGCTTATGCATAACTCAGCCTCCTCTGCCACCAAGGAAGGAGATGCCATAGAAGCAGTGGTGTCCCTCCACTGGTGCGGGGGGTGCGGACCGCACCATGTGACACCCTCAGGGGGGTGACATCACTAATGGTCAAAAGTGTGAAAACCTTTGGGGGTTGGGGCGAGGATACGTTTCCCCACCCACTGCATGGGAGAAGGTTCATCATGGGGGTGACGCTCTGGCCTCCCGCACCGGGTGACACAAACCCTAG
Organism: Plestiodon gilberti rubricaudatus; assembly: GCA_026170595.1. Taxonomy (NCBI): domain Eukaryota; kingdom Metazoa; phylum Chordata; class Lepidosauria; order Squamata; family Scincidae; genus Plestiodon; species Plestiodon gilberti. The sequence continues at coordinate 5,788,209 of JANXHW010000006.1, forward strand.
GAACACCCCTGCATGGAAGATATTGAAGCTGCAATCCTGAACATACGTTTACTAGAGGGAGAATCCCATTGAACTCAGCTGGACTTATTTTTGTGAAAGTCTGCAAAGGATCAGGTCATCAAGGGGAGAAGTTCATGTGGTGCCAGCTTCCTGGGATTGTATCTCTTCAGATGGCAGACAAGGAAGTTGTATTTTTGAATGCTCCCCATGCAAAACACACCCACACACAGAGAGAAAAACCTACCCTGTCCAGGGACACACAAACAGTATATCAGAAAGAAGGATTCTAGCTCAGCCTTCCCCTTGATATGCAGCTCTTCAGCATCCCCCCTGGGACTCCACAATCTCTCAGTTCTGAGAACAGAACCCAGGAACTATGATTCCTGATCCCAGACCCCTGGATCCATTCACAGGACTCCCCCCACACCATCCATATAATGCCAGGGACTAGGAACAAGCAACAGAAGAAAACTATTGCTTCCATGATCAATCAGTAAGCTTCCCATAGCCTTCTGACCAGCCATGGTTGGAAACAGATTACTAGAGGGACTAGGTAGGTCCATTGGTTGGATCCATCAGGGCTCTCCTTTTCTCATAGGGTTAGAACCCATTGCCCAAATTCACAGTGGCTGACCCATCCCAACATCCTAACTGCTATGTTCCTCAGAGATGTTGTGATCCAACAAACATACATATGAATCGCAAGGCAACTCATCATTGCAACTCATGGTGCTTCTCTCCAGAACAGCTGTATGGTCCTTCCAGAAAATATCTTGCTGAACACCAGTTTTGTCATGGCCTTCTTCATTTCTTCATTTCTGAAGGCATAAATTATGGGGTTCAGGGCAGGTGTCACAGAAGTGTAAAAGACTGAGACGGCTTTCAGGATTGGGTGGTTGGTTGCTGGTTGCATGTAGATGAGTATGCAAGGGCCATAGAGGAGGACGACCACAGTGAGGTGAGAGGCACAAGTGGAGAAGGCTTTCCTCTTCCCTTCCTCAGAGCGCATACTCAGAATCGTGGCGACAATACGGATATAAGAGCCCAGGATCAAAGCAAAGCTACTCAAGGCCACGATGCCAACATTCACTATGACAATCGTCTCGTTAAGAGAGGTTTCTGCACAGGCCACCTTTAGTAAGGGTGGAACATCACAGAAATAGTGGTCGATTTTATAAGGCCCACAGTAGGGGAGGTGGAATGTTAGCGCTGTCTGAAGAGTGGAATGGAGTGACCCCACCAGACACGTTCCAGCCACCAGCCTCACACAAGCCATCTTGCTCATGATCCCAGAGTAATGGAGGGGGTGGCAGATGGCTACATAGCGGTCGTACGCCATGACGGTGAGTAGGAAACATTCGGTGCCTCCAAAGAAATGGAAGAAATAGAGCTGAGCTATGCAGCCCTCGAAGGAAATGGCTTGAGAACCAGACAGGAAGCCAGTCAGCATCTTAGGCACAGTGGCGCTGGAATACAACATGTCCAGGAAGGAGAGCTCGCAAAGGAAATAGTACATGGGAGAATGGAGTGGAGGGCTAGAAAGGATGGTGAGGAGGATGAGGATGTTGCCAAGAAGGGTGAGCACGTAGATGGCTAGGAAGAGAACGAAAAAGAGAATCTGGAGCTCCAGAACTTCCGAAAAGCCAAGGAGGGTAAACTGAATACCAGTGGTGAGATTGGGTGACTTCATCGGGCTTTGGCTGTATTTCAGATCTTATGAGGTCATCATCTTCCACCTATACAAGGAAAAAAAAAGAATTGAAAGATTTCAGAGGCAGTCATGATATCAGGCCAGCCAAAAGAATGGTTGAGGTACCTCATAGGGCTTTCCTCTTCAAATAATAAAATATGCTCAGAGTCAGCCCTACAGAGTTTTAGGATCCAGGCCAATGTATTTTTTTACTCAGAAATGCATTTTGAGATTTTATACAGTCCATTTTATAGCATTTCTCCCCATTTTGTTGATAGTTTTTGTAAATGTAAGCCTAAGTTGTAACTGGCTTGGGTTTTGTGAAGTGAGGTTTTTTTTATACAGGTAGGGGCTCCCTCCCTGTGACCTCTTCTCTTTCCCCTGGGAGGGAGAGAAGTCCTCATATACCGTATTGTCCCGAGTATAAGACGCACCTGATTATAAGATGCACCCTTAAAGTTTGGTGCTATTAAAATTTTTTAATTAAATCACTGGCATTAAATTGCAACAGCCTGATTATAAGACACACCCCTAGTTTAAAAACTTAAATTAGGAGAAAACAGTGAGTCTTATACTCAGACCAATACGGTATTTCTGCAAGATTCCTAGGATGAAATTGCCTTCTATTCATACAAAGGTTCTTGGAGAGACTTGACACTCTCAGGGTAGCCCTGTGGTAGCTGTAATCCCATAATTAGATATTAATGCAGGTGAGAGGAGCAGGGGGGGGAGAAGCAGAGCTCAGGGTCTCCTGTACAGAAGTGATAATGCCACCAACAGGAGTGCTCAGTCCAAGTTTTTTTTCCAGATGATTTTAGCTGCTAAAAAAATCAGAGCAGGAGGCAAACTGAGAAATTTGCCTAGCGGGCATAGGTTAATATCTAGGTCCTCATTTTGTTAACTTAAGGTGACAATCCTATGCAAAGTTACCTATGAGTAAGTCTTCATGACTTACCTATGAGTAAGTAAGTCCACGGTGGGACTTACTTCTTAAAACACATGCCTAGACTAGCATTCTAATATACTTTTTAATATTTATTTGGGATGTTGGTTAATCCCGTGTTTCAATGTTTATACCTTTATTTTAAAACTACTGCAACTCACTCCAAGAGCTTGGGGTGAAATGAGATACATCTTTAAATAACCTAGAACAAGTTTCCAAGTAGAAATTTGTGGCAGGAGGGGGGGAAAACAGTCTCATGAAGAAATTTGAAGTTGTTATTGTAATAATCTGGAGTGTGTGTGGCCTTGTGGGTGTTGTAATGAGCTCCTGTACTTCAACATCTACCGACACACCATTAAGTCTAGCAGCATGACTATTGATCTGAATGTGAGAGATCCTGGGTTCAGTTCCCCAATAAATCCATGCTCTGAAAGACAGGGGAACAACACCTTTCAAGGTCCATCACTTGATTGGTGGAACACATGGTTTGCCTGCAGAACATCCAAGAGTCCGTTAATAAAATGCAACAGAGCTGGGAATTCCCCTTGAAGACCTGCTGCTGCCAGCCAGACTGGACAATTGTAGCTAGTTGGACCAGTGCTCTGACTCCATGCAATACTGTTTCATAAACTCATATTCACATAGATCCAAGCATAGATCTACTTTGTACATAGCATTTTGTAAAAACTAAATCCAGGTCAGAAAGAATTAACAAAAATATATCGAATGAGCAGGTACAGAATATGCTTTCCTTGGAAATTTACTTTCCCTGGATTGCACATGATTGTGATACATGAATGTTGTCTCTCGACATTAAAAATAAACTTGTATCTTACATTATTCATCTTCTCCTCTGCAAGAATGAGAAAACATAAGAACATAAGATGAGCCCTGCTGGATCAGGCCAAAGGCCCATCTAGTCCAGCTTCCTGTATCACACAGTGGCCCCACCAGATGCCTCAGGGAGCGACACAAGACAAGAAGATACCTGTCTCCTGTCGCCACTCCCTTGTACCTGGCACAAAGAAAACCTACTCCTACAACCAGGAGGTTGCTTATCCCCATCATGGTTTGTAAGCTGTGATGGACTTTTTCTCCATAAATCTGTCAAATCCCCTTTTAAAGGCATCCAGGCCAGGTCCCATCACCACATTCTGTGGCAAGGAGTTCCACAAACCAATTACACGCTGGGTAAAGAAATATTTTCTTTTGTCTGTTTTAATACTCCCTCCACTCAATTTGAGTGCATGTTCCCTAGTTCTAGTGTTGTGTGAGAAGGAAAAGAACTTCTCTTTATCCACTCTCTCCATCCCATGCATAATGTTATACGTCTCAATCATGTCCCCCCTCAGCCGCCTTTTTTCTAGACTGAAGAGCCCCAAATGCTGTAGCCTTTCCTCATAAGGGAGATGCCCTAGCCCACTAATCATTTTGGTTGCTCTCTTCTGCACCTTTTCCAGTTCCACTATATCTTCTTTGAGATGCGGTGACCAGAACTGGACGCAATACTCCAGATGCGACCTTACCATCGATTTGTACAACAGCATAATAATATTGGCCGTTTTATTCTCAATCCCTTTTTTAATGATCCCAAGCGTGGAATTGGCCTTCTTCACAGCCACCGCACACTAGGTCGACACTTTCATCGACCTGTCCACCAGTACCCCAAGATCTCTCTCCTGATCCATCACAGACAGCTCAGAACCCATTAGCGTGTATGTGAAGTTTTGATTTCTTGCCCCAATGTGCATCACTTTACACTTACTTACATGGAAGCACATCTGCCAGTTTGGTGCCCATTCTCCCAGTTTGGAGAGATCCTTCTGGAGCTCTTCACAATCCCTGCTGGTCTTCACCACCTGGAAAAGTTTAGTGTCATCCGCAAACTTGGCCACCTCACTGCCTATCCCCAACTCTAGGTCATTTATGAACAAGTTGAAAAGCACCGGTCCCAAGACCGATCCTTGGGGCACACCGCTTTTCACCTCTCGCCATTGTGAAAATTGCCCATTGACACCCACTCTCTGTTTCCTAGTCTTCAACCAGTTCCTAATCCATAAAAAGACCTGTCCCCTTATTCCCTGACTATGGAGTTTTTTTCAGGAGCTTTTGATGAGGGACTGTGTCAAACGCCTTCTGAAAATCCAGGTATATAATATGCACGGGTTCGCTTACATCCACGTGCCTGTTGACTTTTTCAATAATTCTAAAAGGTTTGTAAGGCAAGACTTACCCTTGCAGAAGCCATGCTGAGTCTCCCTCAGCAAAAGCTTCGGAATATGTGACAGCAAATTCACACATGGGTACATCCAGCACAAAAGTCTTTGAAAGAACAGGTGGATGCTCGGTCTTCCTGGATTTATGAAACTTCACTGATTATGCTTGTTATTCATGGTCTGGGTGGAAATGTTGATGCTCCACGCAACACATATGATTTATATACATGCAGTGACTCAGGTGGGGAGGGTGTTCACGTTCCCTGAAGAGTTGGGAAGCAGAGGTATTGGCAAACAATCATGGGGGTGTGTCATCAGCTGAGCTAACCAGAAGAAACATACCAAACAAAATGATGTCTTTTAAAAAATATCAAAATACACAGACATGCTGCTTCGTCGTTCATTCACTGAAGTTAGGAGCTTTCCAAGCAGACTGAAATCTTAGCTGGGTCACTGCACCGACACAAAAAAAAAACATGACATTTTTTTCCCCAAAATGTTTTTCTAAGCCACAGCCAAAAAGGACAAACTAAAAATTTGAAAATTGAATATTGAAATTTCAAAGGACAGCACCTTGCAAGAGTGCAGATCCTCTGCTAATTAGTAAAGCCACCCAATAAAACCATAACTAGGCTCAGATCTGAGGCCAGATTCAGGCCCTGTGCTTTGTCATAAGGACAGAAAAAAAAATGTCTTGTAGAATTAAAGTAAGGGTTCCTTTAGTCCAATGTACTGTTTTTAGTACTGGTTGCCTTAGTGCAGTGGTTCTCAAACTGGTGGGTCACAACCCACCTGGAGAACTGGAAACGGCCGCTCCCCCCCCTTAAGGGTGTGGTAACCTCGGCGATGGCGCTCCCAGGATCACGCAGTTGCCAGGGAAAAAAGTCTTTTTATTAGGCTTTTAAATAAAGTCTTTTATTAAGCGCTTTCCCGCGCGTTCTTCCTTTTAACCAAGGAGCGCAGTGACAGGACTATTTTCATCTTTAATCCTTCGGGATTCCCTTTGAAGAAGTTCCGAGTCTCGGAAGGAAACGTTGGGCTTTCAATTTCAAACCTCGGATTTTAATTATATTTTCCCGTGCGCGACTGCCAGCTGTGTGGAAACTCGCATCCGGCGCAGGATATCATTTTTCTCCAGGCTGCCTTTATCTCCATGGCATCTTTACCCGGACTACCTAAAACTTGTAAGGTCTTTTTATTACCTCACAAGGGGTTACTCCGGCCCTCTGGAGGGTGCAGGGAGGCCCACTGCTCCCTCTGCTGGCCTCCCTGTGTTTCACATCATCGCCCCGTCCGATGCGATCAAGACCCGCTTCTGGTTTTGGGGAAAAAAAATGGGACTCAGCCGCTGCCACCCTGCCAACACTTACAACTTTTCCAGCTCGTGGGAAGAACTTTGAGAAATGCTGTCTTAGTGTAAGATTGGAAACTTTCATGGCCAGCGATAATAAAAATAGAACGTAACTTCGTTACAGGATAAAAAGCCATGCTAAGGTAAAAATGTATTTTTTGTTTTTTAAAAAAACTCAGTTTAAAAGAAGACTAGTTTAAAAAACATGCTAAAAGCTACTTAAAACCATAAAACCACATCAAACAAAAAATACATTTTTACCTTGGCATGGCTTTTTATCCTGTAACAAAGTTGCGTTCTATTTTTACTGTCTTAGTGCTTGGGGGGGGCTCACAAGCAGGGCAACATTTATTTTATTTATTTTTCACATTTTTATACCACCTTTCCTCCAAGGAGCTCAGAGTGGTGTACATATTTCCTCCCCTCCTTTTTTTGTCCTCACAACAACCCTGTGAGGTAAGTGGGGCTGAGAGATAGTGACTGGCCCAAGGTCACCCAGGAAGCTTCGTGGCTGACTGGGGATTTGAACCTGGATCTTCCAGGTCTAACTCCGACTCTCAAACCACTACACCATCCACTACACATGACAGCCTCCCCCTCTTGGTCATTCACAGCATTCAAATATATTCAGTGGGGTTTACTCCCAGGAAGGTGTGTAGGATTGCAGCCTAAGACAATGCACAATTTCCTGGGAGGATGCCCCATTGAACAAACTAGGGCTTACTTCTGAGTAAACATGTATCGGAGAGTGCTGTAAGTCATCTAAGTTGGAGGCTATTTCCACACATTTCATGCCCCTATTCAGCTTTGGCATGTCATGTCTTCATTGTAGGGTTGGTGTCCACCCTAATGAAATGAAGGTAAATATAAGGCTGCAACCAGAGCTGTACCTTGGGTAGGGCAATTGGGGCTACAACAAGAGAACGCCTGAGATTACCTGTGCGGCTGAGGGAGGTCCTTCTCTCCAGTAGATACTAACAGCCCAATCTTAACTTAATTCCCCCATGCTGATGCAGTGGCGCCGGCACCACCTATGCTGCGTTCCACGTGGGAGTTTTACATGCTGGAGGTCTCCTCGAAGTAAGGGGACATCTGTCCCCTTGCCCCAGGGTAAGCCCCAGCTAGTGCATGAGGTCAACTTGGACTGGCGCCAGCTATATAGCTGGGGCAAAGCCACATTGATCCATGTTGCTGGATCGGTCCCGGGAAGGGGGATAGTATATGGCGCACACCAGCGTTACCGATCCCACCCCCTCCAGGGTCCGATCCACCCACCCCTGACCACATTTTTGGCTGCTGGAGGTTCACCCAGCAGCCCCTTTGAATGCCACATGAAGAATGCAAAGGACTCTCTATTAGTCCCCAGGGATATTACATTTGTTTGTCCATCTCTTACTGGATAGCATATCCCTGCTGCAGATCTTAGGAAGAGCTGTAGAAACTGTTTTTGTTTTTTTCCCATATATAATTTCCCAGGTGTAATCCTTGCACCCATTATTGTTCTTACCAATAAGTGGCATTTTTAATAATACTCACTGGAGTTGGAAGAAAAAATAATGCATAAACACATTAATTCTCAAAAGGGCATATATCTGTGACATTGGGAAATGCAAGTGGAGAATATTTGGGATTCTTTGAAGATGCAATGTTGGTGGAAAGGACATATGTGCTAACATGATGAATATTAATTATTATTACCTCTAGGAACAGATGAATATGTATGCTGAATTAAGGAAGAGCTCCTAACTAGATGCATCTTTCAGCCTGGGTTACTTATACAGAAGTGACTTCCATACTATTGCCTCTCAGTCGGCAGTATGCTAGAGGCAACATTTTTGTCCTCGAACTAAGACCTTTGAAAGAAATAGATGTGAAAAGTTAAAGGAACATCTCAATGCATAGCAGAAGAAACTGGAACAGATTAGCATGGCTACTCATCTGAAAGGATCTCTTGATTTCAGTATCTTCTCACAAATCCAACTACCAAAATGCTACGACTAGATGAAGCCATGTTTTGCGCAGCTCCAATAACTTCTTCACCATCAGAAAAACAGATGTTCGGTCTGTTGAACTGAAAACATCTGAACTGCATGAAGCCATCAAGTAAGAAGTGAGTTTTTGCAAGCTTTGAAAACGATGTCTCTGAAGCAACTAACCTCAATGCCTTCTATCACTTCTTTTGACCAATGCATTTAAAAGCTCTTTAGCAGATATACCGGTGCTGTCTCATCAAAAATGGTCATTTCAGCAGTACAAGTCAACGTTGGGGTTCACAATCTTGGCAAGATTGGAAACTGTATTGTATAGCTATCCCCAGCTGAATTCATAGAAGCTAGTCTTTGAGATGCTGTTTTTCATATTCTCCTGAATGACTTATGAGTCTGCACATTTTAATCCAGCCCTTGGAAATAACCAAAACATTCATAGGAAAAGATCTATAAATCAGGACTTCTGGGTTCTTCTTCCAGGTCTTGGTACAAAGGAGTTGTCCATTGAACCTGTGTGCGGGAGGTAGGGGGTGATGAATCTTAAGACATAGGCTCTCTTTTGTGTTTTGTTGCATGATGGATTGACAAGTGCATAGGGAAGGGACACGAGATTATTATTAGTACCTCGTTTATGGTCTCTAGTTGTCTTGGATAGCTATGGTTTCCAAATTCCTAAATCTTGTTCCCACCTTGGTGATAAATTTGCTGTCTCACTGATTACTTGGGGAATTGTTTCCACTTGGAATTGTTTCCAACCTTGTGTTAACTTCTAGGGCACCAAAATCAGCACCAATCAATTCAGGTACATGTGCAAATATTCTTGCACATAGTTGTGTGCATACAACAAACCATCCAACTTTTACAGATGTCAATAGGAACACCAGCACAATTCTTCTCACACTGCCTGATATAATATTTTCACTCCCAATAGAATAGCCCTGGTTGGATTTCTTACAGACCATCTGCAACAGATATGCAGTTATGTGTGGCAGAAGCAAAGGTATTACACATGCTTACAATTTTATGTCTGCAAGAGCTCTCTATCCCAGTCTCCAAAAACAAACAATCATAAAATAGGGAGAAAATAGGGACAGTGATTTGCAAGGAACAAGTACCAGAAAATAGGGACTGATGTTGATAAATCAGGAACGTTGGAGCATTTAAATATTGCCTGGTGCTGATTGTAAAGATATGTGGGTTGGGATAATAGCCCCACTCTCCCCCTTTACTCTAACAGCATTAGAACAGAAATAGAAGGGGAATCCTTGACCCTTTCCTAAAGCAACACACAGGGAGCCATAAGAACAATGAGGAGCTTTTTCTGAATTATTTTTTATCCAAAATCACATTACATTGACGGCGCAGTGGACGTGCATTCACTTTTACATTGCCAGTGTGAATCTCTGAAGGATGCCATAACATATCTACACAGTTCTTGATGGTGGAGAACTCAGAGCCTGGCTCTGGAATCTATTAAAAGCCACCACAATCTCCTCCGGGGACGTAGGTGGCGGCTCACTATAAGAACCACTATTTGAAGTAATAGTGTTTTTTTTTTTTAATTCATTGTAATTTTTAACCCAAAGAATAAGAAATAATACATATTGCGGAGATAAATATTCAACACATGGAGTGTCCAAATGAAACCGCACCAATGGAGTTTGTCCTCTCTGGGTTCCCATTCCCACCAGAGATGCAAATCCCATTGCTCATCTTCTTCTTCATTATGTATTTTCTGACTCTTTCTGGAAATTCCCTGATCATCTGGGTGGTGGTCTCTGACCTCCAGTTGCACAAACCCATGTACTGGTTCCTCTGCCACTTGTCCATTATGGACATAGCTTTCTCCACTGTTGTTGTTCCCAGGGTGATAGCAGGGTTCGTTCCTGGCGGAAAGGTAATCTATTTTGGAGAATGCGTCTCTCAGATATTCTCCTTACAGTTCCTTGGATGTGCAGAAAGTCTTCTCTACACCGTGATGGCTTATGACCGCTTCCTGGCCATTTGCAAACCACTCCACTATACCAACATTATGAACTGGAGAGCTTGCCTCATCCTTTCCTTGGGTACCGTGATGGTAGGCTGCCTGAACTCAACATTACAGACAATGTTCACTTTTCGTTTACCCTACAGTCAGAGAAACCATCTTGACTACATCTTCTGTGACATTCCTGCTCTTCTGAAGCTGGCTTGTGCTGACACAACACTCAATGAGTTTGTGATCTTGGTTGGCATCGGCTCTGTAGCCATGATTTGCTTCCTGCTTATTCTGACCTCTTACATGTACATTATCTCAGCGATCTTGAGGATCAGCAACAGTGAAGGGCGTCGCCGGGCTTTTTCGACTTGTACATCCCATATTACTGTGGTTGTCATATTTTACATTCCAGTGGTTTTCCACTACCTGAGGCCAACATCTCAGGACTCAATAGATAGTACAGTAAGCATGTTTTATACCACAATAACCCCATTTCTGAACCCTGTTATATATACACTTAGGAACAAAGAGATGAAGGCCACTTTGGGGAAACGGTGGGGTGGAATTCCAAAGTAAGTAACACACCGTAGATTGAAATGTCCATTTCCTTCTCACTTTGATATGGTCACCTCAGCGAGCTTTGTGAGAATGAGCCTGGAACATATTCTACCAGTGTTAAAGTAGCTGTGTTGGCTGCAGATTTACTTCTGGGTCAAATATAAGGTGAATAGATCTCTATCTAGATCTCTAAAGTGTTTGATTTCTGGAACCTACCAGTAGATGACTACAACTAGAGAAAGCAATGAAATTAACTATGGGAATGAGTGGTGCCTACAAATCAATAGACTCAGCATCCTGAAACAAGCATTCAAAGTAGGCCCCTCAGTACGACTCCTTACTGAAATTTCAAAAATGCTGCAATATTTGAAGATTTTAATGATTCTTGTATTTGTCAAGTTTAAAATCATGTTGTAAGCTGCCTTGAGCTGTGGAAGATGTGGAATTGAGTATAGTTCAAGGAAATAAATAAAAGTTTGTGATAGATTAGTCATGTCTGTTACGACCCTTAGTGGCAGAGAGGTGTCGCTGTTATGTGCCATGGTGAGAATATGGACTGGAATGCGGAGAATGTCAGTGACAACAACTGGAAAACGTTCCCCTGTTCAGCATGACCTGTGGTGTCCTGCGAAGAACTCGAGGCTTGTGTTTGGTAGCTAAGTGAAGATGACTACACTGTGGAAGAACCATCTGGAATTGTAGGGTTATATATATATAGTAAAGATCCTCATAGAATCTAGTTAAGTCTGCCTATGTAACATCCTATGTAACATCCTATGTAACAAACTATGTAAGTCTGCCTTGAGTAACATCCGAAAAGCTAGGATAAGAAAGGTAAAGGTAAAGGTATCCCCTGACAATTAAGTCCAGTCGTGTCCGACTCTAGGGAGCGGTGCTCATCTCCGTTTCAAAGCCGAAGAGCCAGCGCTGTCCGAAGACGTTTCCATGGTCATGTGGCCGGCATGACTCAACACCGAGGCGCATGGAACGCTGTTACCATCCCACTGACGCGGTATCTATTAATCTACTTGCAATTTCTTGCTTTCGGACTGCTAGGTTGGCAGGAGCCGTCGCACGAATTCGAACTGCTGACCTTTCGATCAACAGCTCATGGTTCAGTGGTTTAACCCACTGTGCCACCCACTGGCTGTATATAAATACAGAAATAAATAAATGTCCCCAGAATGCAACTCTCCTTATCATTAAAAATTATCATAGGGTTTGCTTGAGTGAGAATTGTTCATGGCCCAACTATTCTTCCTTATTCTTTTTATTTCTTATATAGGTATTTCTGCCTCACAATGCTTATAAACCTTGAAAAGAAAAATATTTGATCATTATTGTAACAAGGTCTGAGCCAACAGTTCTTGCTTGCACTCTTCCAGTGAATTGGGGGGATGAGGAAAGGGGGTAAAAGATTGTCCAAATTCAGTCCCCCCCCCCATCTCGCTTTTTGTTGCTGCATGTTTTGTAGCCCTGGCAGGAACAGAGAAGACGCTCCCTGGACCTTCAGCATTCTGGACTGGAATCACCAATAGGCGAAACTGTGTTTACAGTATATAGCAGAAGTGGCCAAACTGCAGTAGGAGTGCCCAAACTGCAAACTACATATGGCTCTTTGACGTATAATGTGTGGCTCTTGGAAATATGTTGGCTGAGCTCCTTTTTACATCAAGGTAAAGCCAGGATGGTGTAGTGGTTTGGGAGTCGGACTTAGACCTGGAAGATCCAGGTTCAAATCCCCACTCAGCCACGAAGCTTCCTGGGTGACCGTGGGCCAGTCACTATCTCTCAGCCCCACCTACCTCACAGGGTTGTTGTGAGGACAAAAGGAGGGGAGGAACTATGTACACCACTCTGAGCTCCTTGGAGGAAGGGCGGTATAAAAATGTGAAAAAATAAATAAAATAAATAAATAAGAATTTTCAAGCTTTATAATTATTTACCGGGTATAAACTGGGAGTCCACTGGATTAAAACATAAGTTTAATGTTCATGGTGAGTAAATATATTTGAGAATTTAAATAGAGGCAATCCTACACCCCCACCGGGGGGGTCGCTGATGCGACACCCCACCACGTGATGTCACAAGCCCCGCCCCCTGGGGGGCGTGATGTCACATTCACGCCACCAAAATTCGGTGGCAAATGCAGCGGCGCAAAATCACCCCCAAAGAGTTTTTAGATCGATTTTAGTTCTAAAAACCCGCTGGGGGTGCAGCCGGGGGGGGTGCACAAGCCGGCAGCACAGCTGCAGAAACGGCACCACTTACCCAGCCAGCGATACTTTAAACGTCTCTTCAAAATCACAGGGTATTATCTTGAGAATTTAGAATTTAAACAGAGATGCCCACATCCCCATGGGGGGGCGCTGATGCCACACCCCACCATGTGACATAATCTTGGTCCTACTGCACACTGGAAGGGGATGATGCTATATATGTTTTAATAATACTCAATGGAATTTGATGAAAAGGTAGGTTATAAGCACCTAATTATCCACACTGCACAGGCCAATGCCATTGGGGGAATGAGCAAGGAGGAGTCTGGAGACTCAGAGAAGAAGCAATACTATAAAGATATGGAAGAAGCTAGTGTGTTTCTGTAGTGCAGAGCCTTCAGCCAGCACAATATCTGTAGCAGCCAGCCAGTGAATCTCTATCCTGAATGACAGAAGGGCTGCCCCACCTAGATGTATGCTTCTACCTAGGTGGTCAATAAATATGAGTCTTGTAATAAGTCTCTTTCATTATTTGGCAGCATGCTTATTACTGTAATGGAAATGGAGCATTAAAGAAACATCTCATTGCACAGGAGAGGAAGCAAGGAATAAATAAAGGAAATGGGACCAGGTGTGTTCTGAACCATTAAGGCTTAGAGACCACAGTATAGTTGACAGTCTTTTTGAGTGCCTCAAGAGTCATTGCTTTTGTTGCTACAGACGGACGATGGCTACCCATCAGGAAAGAACTCTTGGTTGTTGAATCTTCTCATAAATTTAACTAGCTCATGCTGTGTCTTGGTGAAATGATATTGCTCTCCTTGGGGAACCATCGCTACCATCAAGGAACAGGTAGGCTTGAAGCCATCCAACCAACAGTAAGCTTCTACAAGCTTTTGAGAAAGGTGGCATGCTAAACTACGCTTTTACGAAAACTCGTCAACAATCTCTATCAAATTCTTCCAGGAAATGACATTAGAAATTATATAGCTGGCATATCACCTCCTCAATGTGGTCATTTTGCCAGTTCCTACCAGTTTAGCATTGGGGGCTTTACCCCCTTCTGGAGCTGGTTTATGTACTTCCTCCCAAATATATTCACAGAACTTGGGATAGTCTTTGAAGAAGCAAATTATGCTAAAAACATTATGCGAGTGACATGCTTATCTAGATGTTCCTCTGGATATTTATGAATCTTCGACATTCTGCATCCAGCTCTTGGAAATTGTGGATGTCTAATAAACTTGTAGGAAGGAATAAAAAGGTAAAGGTATCCCCTGACAATTACGTCCAGTCGTGTCCGACTCTAGGGGGTGTGGTGCTCATCTCCATTTCAAAGCCGAAGAGCCAGCGTTGTCCGGAGACGCCTCTGTGGTCATGTGGCCGGCATGACTCTCCTTGCCGCAGCGCGTAGCATGCAGCTGGAACACGGAGCGCTGTTTACCTTCCCGCAAGCGGTACCTATTTATCTACTCGCATTGACATGCTTTGGAACTGCTAGGTTGGCAGGAGCTGGCCAAGCAACGAGCGCTCACCCCGTCGCGGGAATCGAACTGCCGACCTTTCGATCGACAGCTTATGGTTCAGCGGTTTAACCTGCTGTGCCACCCACTGGCCTATAGGAAAGGAATACTCATCAGTATTCTCAGTTCTTTTTCCAGTCGTTTAGTCAAAAGAGTCAATTGATCTTCAGTGGGAGGAAGGGTGAGGAAACTTTAAGATACTGGTTTTCATGTTTTGTTATGTTTGCAATAGAAACATAGGGAAGAAGGAGTTCAGGACCCATTACTTCCTTCTAGAGGGTATCTACCAGTCTGGAAAAGTGTCTGTGTCAATTTGACACTCTTAAGTTGTGTTCCTATGTAAGAAACGTGAAGAATAATATGTTACTTAGCAAATAGATAACTATCAATAGACTTTGTATTGATTCACTTCCTTTCAAGCCGCCAGTGTTCTTCAAACTTTTTGAAATTGGGCTCTTTCCTAAACTGATGCTATATTCTGGGGTCTCTCAACTGAGCACCAGTAAGGACTTTTATCAGTGAATGTAAAGTGATTCCCCCCCCCCCCCAGATCACAACTACTCACTTTATGCAGTCGTGTGCATACAGTCTGACGTTGCATGCATCGTGGGGTCTCTGGACTGAGACAGGAAACTCAGAGTGGCATATCAAGAGGAATAACAGAGTATCTCTCTGACCTTCTCCGTAAAGCCATACACAGGGAGATATAAGAACAAAGCACCAGCTCTTTTTAAAATTCATTGAAATAGAAATGGATATAAATGAAATAAATTAAATAATATACCAAGACCTTCACTGGTAGGGGAGGAGGGAGCCACCAACCTCAGGATCTCTGAAAGTTTCTTCTCCCTACCGAGCGACTACACTCCCATGTCAAAGGAGCTGACCCCAAACTTTGTGATCTACAATTTTAAACAGTATTTTTTAAAAAATTATAAGTAAGAGTAGGGTTCAGTTATTATTTATCTTGATGTGAGAAGTACTTCAGGCATGGATTGTCCCAATCAAACAGCACCAACTGAGTTTGTCCTCTCTGGGTTCCCATACCCACCAGAGATGAAGGTACCGTTGTTCCTCTTCTTCTTCATTATGTTTCTATTGACTCTCTCTGGAAATTCCCTGATCCTCTGGGTGGTGGCCTCTGACCTCCAGCTGCACAAACCCATGTACTGGTTCCTCTGCCATCTGTCCATCTTGGACATGGCTTTTTCCAGTGTTGTTGTTCCCAAAGTGATTGCAGGATTCATTCCTGGAGGAAAGGTCATCTCATTAGGGGGATGTGTATGTCAGTTATTCTTCTTCCACTTTCTTGGATGTGCAGAAAGTCTTCTCTACACCTTAATGGCTTACGACCGCTTCCTGGCTATTTGCAAACCCCTCCACTACACGAACATTATGAATTGGAGAGCCTGCTTCATCCTCTCCTTGGGTACTGTGATTGGAGGCTGCCTGAACTCAACATTACAGACCACGCTCACCTTCCGCTTGCCCTATGGTCAGAGAAACCTTGTTGACTACATTTTCTGTGACATCCCTGCTGTGCTGAAACTGGCTTGTGCCGACACAACACTCAATGAGATGGTGGCTTTCGTGGACATTGGCCTTGTGGCCATGACCTGTTTTCTCCTTATCCTGACCTCCTATGTGTATATTGTCTTGGCCATTTTGAGGATTAGCACCAGCGAAGGACGTCGCCGGGCTTTCTCCACTTGCACAGCCCATCTTACGGTAGTGGGCATATATTACCTGCCCGTGGTTTACCATTACCTGAGGCCAGCTTCTCAGGGCTCCATGGATGGTGTGGTAAGCATGTTCTACACAACAATAACCCCATTTTTGAACCCTGTCATATATACACTGAGAAACAAGGAGATGAAGGTTGCACTGATGAAACTATGGGGTAAGAATCCAGAGTAAAGAACTTGACCATTTTCTGCTCGTTTGGACACACTCACCATTCTCTACTGGTTGTGTGTGTGGAAAGGCTGGAAGATACCCAGTCCACATTGCAGCTGTTGATCTGGCTACCTATTGCCTGTGGACACAATTCAAGATGTTGGTGCTGACACTGAAAGCCCTTCATAGCTCTGAAACATCCATTTCTTCAAGACTTCTACTTTTATCTCCTCTGCCCCCAGGACATGGTGGGATTCTGGGGCAGATATACCATTGCTCAAAGGGATTAGTGGAGTGAAAGAGCAGTGCTTTTTTCTGCAATAGCTAAACAGCTGTGGATTACGTTTCCGGAATGAACCTACCAGTGTTTCCGGAATGAACCTACCCATCCTTGCTGAGGTCAGGGAGGTTTTAAAGACCTGTTTAAACAAGCATTTGAAAAGCTATCGCCAGTTGCCTCTTTTTGCCATAATTGTTGCTCTTTTAACCATATGTGCTCTTATTGATGTAAAGGAAAAGGTATCCCCTGCTCGAAAGCCAGTCGTGTCCAACTCTAGGGTGCAGTGCTCATCTCCGTTTCTAGGGCCAAAGAGCCAGCAATGTCCAAACAATGCTTCCGTGCTCTTGCCTGCTTGGCTTGAGTGGAGAAAGCCAAGCCCAGATTGCGCAAAAGCGGCCGAGGGTGTGTTTTCTTCTTCTCGCACAGATGTGCGAGGCCGAGCCTCCACTTGGCAACCTTTGGTTTGGTCTGGAGGTTTCCGAGCTCAGAGTATTGGCCTTGTGTGCCTGTGTGAGCTCCAGACCATGTGTCACCCCCTCCCAGCATGTCACCCGGTCTGTTTAGCACCCCCCACACCTCCCTAGTGATGCCATTGAGAACAATACCAATCTCTTAAGAGATATGATGTAAAGAGTTAATGTGCTCATAACTGAACACAGGGTTGCATCATGGTATGGTCCCTGTGTATTCCACCAAACAATGCAGCATTTTAATGAGTTTCAGTTGTTAACAGTGATGAACTCAAAAACAAGCCAAGCCTCATGAGTACAGGTGCCACATTTACCTGGGGAGACAGAAAAACCATCGAGAGTAGATGGGGTTGGAAAAGAAGAGAACACACACAAGATATAAGGGTAGAGGGTATGGATCAGTGCCAGAGAACAGGTGTTCAGCAGAAATCTCTGTCTCCGGAACAAATATTCTCCTGGTACCCAGAAGAGAGTTGCCATTTATCTTGAGTGAGTCTTACCTTTGCTTTGGTCAGCTACTCCAGAAGAACACATCACAGCTTAAACAATGGCTTAGGTGTGTCTTGCAAGAGTTCCTTGCTGTTAATGATTGGACGTACCAATCAACAAAACTATCTTTAACCCCAAAGGCTTGGAAAAGGGAACTTTGAGACTTGGACACCTCAGGACAGGACAAAGTAGAACTGAGATTCAAAGATCTCTTCCGCATCAGCACCGGGATGCATCAAGGGATGCAAACTGGACATCCCTATTTTTGAATCTTCCTAGGTTTGTGCATGTTACCCTCACTAAGACCTCTTGCAGGTGCACCTCCTCTCAGCTCCACTGAGACGTATAGATGTGAAAATTCACATATGCAACACGAAGACTGAATTGCCTGAGCGCCAACGGGTTTCCCTGCACACGTCAAGAACAACAGTAGACAGAACTCATCAGGAGGAACTGCTACTTGGTTTAACGCTGGTTAACACAGGCTGCTCCAGGACCAAGGGTGGGACACCCACCATCTGGTACTTTTTCAGTCAATAAAAAGGTCAGTTCCTAGTAATTAATTTCACATATTTAAAATAACCACATTTACACTGATGATGACCTTAAGGCTGTAAAGAGAAATTGAGTTGGGGGCTGTAGCATGATACCCTTTCCCTGTTTTTTGAGAATTCACTGTTTACAACTGGAAACTAGAATTCAGACATTTTGGATTCCTTCCACCCATCACCAGTTCCTATAGCCTGAAGGAAAATGATGTCTACAGATCAACAGGTCTAGGGTGACCTGCTTAGACTTATTGAGTCAAGATTAATTCTATTGTAAGGTAAGAGAGAGAGAGGTCTGAAGACTTGGAAGATTGGCTGTAAGAATTTAGAATATTTATAATTTATTATTAATTATAACAGAATTGATAAAACAACTTTACCTCTAACGTCACCTACAGCATTTTCCCAGCCACTACACGTTATCAGCATACGTTTGGTTCCACCTTGGTAGGTGCTGGCTAAATGGAGTGTGAAAATGTAACATCGTTGCTTGAAAACTTCGAACTTCTGGGATTCTTATACCCCCCAAATCTTAAGCCAATGCTGCTCTTTTTCTTCCTCCTCATGTATATACTATCCCTTTCTGGAAATGGCCTGACCCTCTTAGTGGTTGCACTGGAACCTCATTTGCACAAGCCAATGTACTGGTTCCTCTGCCACCTCTCCATCATGGACATGATGGTCTCATCTGTGGTATTGCCCAAACTGATTGCGTGGCTCATCGAGGGCAATGGGGTCATTTCTTTCGCTGGCTGTGTTTCCCAGCTCTTCTTCTTCCATTTCCTGGGTTGCACGGAATGCTTCCTGTACACCGTGATGGCCTTTGACCGCTTCCTGGCCATCTGCAAACCACTCCACTACAGCACAATCATGAACCACCGAGTGTGCTTCTTCCTTTCATTTGGAACCTGCGTTGGAGGCTCCCTACATGGCATGATACACTCCTCTCTCACCTTCCACTTGCCATTTGGCCGAAGGAACCTTGTAAACCACATTGTATGTGACATTTCACCTGTCCTAAAGCTGGTCTGTGTGAACACATCCGTCAATGTGAAAGTGACCTTGGTGGACATCGGGCTCGTAGCCCTGACTTGCTTTCTCCTGATCCTGACCTCCTATGTGTATATCATCTCGGCCATCTTGAGAATTCCCACTGCCAAGGGGAGACACCGAGCTTTCTCCACTTGCACGGCCCATATCACGCTAGTGGTGATATACTATGTTCCTGTGATTTACAACTATGTGCGCCCACCGTCTCAGGATTCTTTCGACAGTGTGATTTCCATGTTCTATGCTGCAGTGACCCCCTTCTTAAACCCCCTCATATACACACTGAGGAACAAGGAGATGAAAGTTGGTCTGTACAAATTGTGCTGTAGGAGTCTAACTCACCAGCAGTGATATAGACTTGAGTCGATTGACTCGCACTCCAGTCGGACTCATGTCGCATCAATGACTTGACTCGAACTTGACTCAGCCATTGTAAAAGACTCGAAAGACTCGACTCGAGACTTGGAACCTTTGGCGATAACTCAAATTTTATTCAAGTTTAAATGGTCCGGAATGGTCAATGCAGCAGGCCCATAGGATTGGGTCATTGTTATTAAGGATATTTATATACCACTTTTCCCATTTTTCCCATTAAATAGATAGGGACTCACAACTCGCAACCAAAGACTCGGGACTTGGGGGCAAAGACTTGGAACTTGACTTGAGACTTGGACCCAGAGACGTGGGACTTGACTCGAGACTTGGAGTCAGAGACTTGATCCACATCCCTGCTAACTAATATCATTTTCTTGAAAATAGATTTGTTGGACGCTGGTGAAAAATAATATCGCATGGTTTAAAAAAAAAAACTCTTTTAGTCTACATGTTAATACTAAGACCTCAACGTTCAACAAACCACTAAGTTGGGATGCTTCTCAAATTCTCTCCATTCAAATGTCTCACTAGATTTCAAAGTTTCCAAAATGGAATCAGTGCATTAGATAGAATCCTCCACTGTTCTATTTAAAAACAAACAATTACACCATACACACAGTTTGTCACAATCATTGGTTCATTTTCTCTGTGCCAGGTGCAAGGGAGTGACAACAGGAAACAGGTTATCTTGTTGACTGTGTGCTCTCGGAGGCATCTGGTGCGGCCACTGTGAGATACAGGAGGCTGGACGAGATGGGCCTTTGGCCTGACCCAGCAAGGCTCTTCTTATGTTCTTATGTTCTTATGTTCTTATTCATATTGAAAAGTGGTATATAAATATCCTTAATAACAATGACCCAATCCTATGGGCCTGCTGCATTGACCATTCCGGAACTCACATTCTGCTAGCGCAGCACACTTTAGGACGATCACAAAATGTGACATGCCATAGAGTCTAGCCTGGCCATTGCCTCAAATGGTGAGTGGCAGCAGCCAAAGCAGCAGCTTCTGTGGTAGCCTCTGGACGACGTGTCATGGAGGGGGAAGAACGGGATGGGGACTGGGGTGGGGATGTGGGTTGTTGAGGATGGTATGGGGCAGGTATCGGCAGGAGCGGCTCTGCCGGTATCCCCTTTCTAGGCCTCAATCCACCTACCCAGGTCCATGTGGACTTGAGTCAACGAAATAGCTGGTGCATGTCCAAGTAGACCCATCATAAGAACATAAGAACATAAGAAGAGCCCTGCTGGATCAGGACAAAAGCCCATCTAGTCCAGCTTCCTGTATCACACAGTGGCCCCACCAGATGCCTCAGGGAGCACAAGACAACAAGATAACCTGTTTCCTGTTTTCACTCCCTTGCACATGGCGCATCGTCGTTGTATGCATGTGCGAAATCGCCGACGAAGGCCTGGTCAGTAGGGGCCAAGCCGGCAAGACATGAGGAGGCTCTTTCCCGGCCTCTGGAACCGCGCAAACAGCAAGTCACGGGGGGACACGGCGGGCGGGGGCACCCGGGACAGGCGGGCACCCGAGGCAGTCCCTCTGGGTCGCGCACCCAAGACCTCACAGCCGCAGCAAATAATAACTTCAGGGAAGCCAAAAAAAAACCTGCTCTAGGCATCATAACTGCTAGCCTCGCCTCTGTCTCATTGCTCAGGAGAGGAAACAAGGAATAAATAAAGGACATGTGATCAGGTGTGTTCTGAACCATTAAGGCTTAGAGACCACAGTATAGTTGACAGTCTTTTGAGTGCCTCAAGAGTCATTGCTTTTGTTGCTACAGACTGACGTTGGCTACCTATCAGGAAAGAACTCTTGGTTGTTGAATATTCTCATAAACGTAACTAGCTCGTGCTGTGTCTGGGTGAAATGATATTGCTCTCCTTGGGGAACCATCAAGGAACAAGTAGGCTTGAAGCCATCCAACCAACAGTAAGCTTCTACAAGCTTTTGAGAAAGGTGGCATGCTAAACTACGCTTTTACGAAAACCCGTCAACAATCTCTATCAAATTCTTCCAGGAAATGACATTGGAAATTCGCCAGTGTTCTTCAAACTTTTTGAAATTGGGCTCTTTTCTAAACTGGTGCTATGTTCTGGGGTCTCTCAACCGAGCACCAGTAAGGACTTTTATCAGTGAATGTAAAGTGATCCCCCCCAGATCACAACTGCTCACTGTATGCAGTCGTGTGCATACAGTCTGACGTTGCATGCATCGTGGGGTCTCTGGACTGAGACAGGAAACTCAGAGTGGCATATCAAGAGGAATAACAGAGTGTCTCTCTGACCTTCTCCGTAAAGCCATACACAGGGAGATATAAGAACAAAGCACCAGCTCTTTTTAAAATTCATTGAAATAGAAATGGATATACCGTATTGGTATGAGTATAAGGGCTCAGTCCAGCCTAACTCAGGCACAGTTGAGGCCCAATTGTGGCCCAATTGTGGCCCAAACTAGGACCGAGTTAGGCTGCAACTGTGCCTGAGTTAGGCTGGAGGCAACAGCATTGGGCCAGGATCATGGCAAAACTTACCGCAGAGGCAGGCAGGCTCCTGTGGGGAGCTGTCAGTCTTGTGGAAGCGAAGAGCCCCCTCCTCAGCCCGTCTGCGTGCACCTACCACAGCTGCTGCAGCGGTTGCAGCAGATGGGCAGCCACAGGCGGGCCTGCAGGCACTGCACGTTTGACAGTCAGCTGAAGGGCAGAGGTTGTGCCAGTGCCAGCTGCCCCAGGGCACCCTGGGCATCAGCCACCTGCCACAGGGGGGAGTGCGACTGCCCTCCCTCCTGCAGACTGCGATGCCACCCCCAAGCCACGGTGAGGCTGCACGTGGGAGTCATGGGGGGGTGAGCGGGGGAGAGAAGGGAAGGAGGGGGTGGGAACGGCACGCACAAGGGGGGGGTCTCATGAGGTCTGGAACCGCCTCCGCCAGGACATGCCCGTGCGCTGCCTGAAGCCCTGGGCCTCAAGGGCCGTGGCAATGCCCACAAAGAAGGCATCCCAGCATGCCTTCTGCTCCGTGCCCCGGCCAAGACCGAGAGATGCCGTGGGCTTGTCTGCTGCGAGCGGGAAGGGCTCACGCAGCTCATCACACCCCCAGATGGGGCAACATCAGCACCTTGCGGCAGGCGCTCTGGCGGCATGGGGGGTGCCAGCGTCCATCATCAGGGAGTGGGAGGGGAGGCAGGCACACTGACAGGGGGTGCTGGGGAGGGGCACGGGTGGGTCAGAAACAGACAGACAACACGGCTGGTGGGAGAGGGATACAGGGAGAGGGGTCTGCAGAGACCGATAGGGGCACAGGGGGCACTTCGCAGATGGAGGCAATGCAGGAACGGGCGCCTCTCATGCAGACGGACCGAGGGCGGACACGGACGCCGTTGATGGGCGGAAACGGACGCCGGTGACGGGCGGACAGAGGGCGGAAACGGACGCCGGTGACGGGCGGACAAGGACGCCGGTGATGGGCGGACCGAGGGTGGGTGAGAGCCCCGGTTGCTGAAAGGGCTCTTCACGGACGTGGCGGACGTGCGCCACAGTGCCCGTCAGTGTTTGCCTGCCTGACAGGCCCCCCAACTCCCCCCTCCCCTCTGGTCCCAGAGGGTCCGGCAGCCCCCCTGCTGTGTTCTCCCAGGGATGGCTGTGGCGGACCCTGGCTGGGATTCATGCAGAGGCTTGTGTTCTGGGGCCTGCCTGTGTGGGTGTGTGGGGCAGTGCTTGTGCAACATTGGGGACATGTGTTTCCAGGGGCATCTTTATTGTTCTGGAACAGTGGCAGAGATGGCCGGGCGTGGCTGCCAGGGGTAGGCACAGCAGCCTCTAGGACCACAGCAGCAGCATCAGGCGAGCCCCATGGACCTGGAGATGCGGGCTCTTCCCCTGTGGAACCACGGCCTGCTCCATAGAAAGGGGAGGGACAGCAAGTAGGCAGTCAGGGCGGTGGGGCAGCAGCAGCAGCTGAGGTGGGTTGCAGGGCAGGCTCCCAGACCTCTCTGGCAGCATCAAGGCAGGTGACCGTGGGGCAACCAGACTGCAGGCCCAGGGGTGCTCCCCGGACGGTTTGTGGTAGTGGGCATTCCTGGGGGGACAAACAACATGGGGGTGTTCCATGGCAGCTGCTGCGTGGTAGCAATCGCCATTGAAGAGGAGCCAGTGTGCCAGTTGCAAAGGTCTGCAGGGAGAGAAATCAAACACAGCTGAGTGGTGTGAGACACATAGCCTGGTCTACGCTCCTTCCCTGGGTGTACGGTGAGCATGATCCTGTAAGGGAAAGGGGTCAAAGAGAGAGACAACAACACAACTTGGGGGTCACAACCATGGCAATCCTAGCAATACTGACCTGTCGGTAGACCCTGTGGAGAAAAGAGGGGGGGGAACAGCTGGTGTCTACATATGGGTTACAGTTCCACACTCATGGCATTGTGTGCTCACATTAATACAGGCAGCTATGAGACAAGACATTGGTATAGAGGCATATCATGGCAGGCTATGCAGGCAGCTATGAGACAAGACATTGGTATAGAGGCATATCATGGCAGGCTATGCAGGCAGCTATGAGACAAGACATTGGTATAGAGGCATGTATCCTACCTATATTTCTCTATGCAAAGAGGCAGACGTCAGACCACATGTCAGCACAAACCCTGCACTTACCTGCTGGTGTTGTTGCCTGTATGGGGGGGGGGGGAGAGAGGGGCTGGGAGAAAGACATGGGTTAGCAAACACTTGCATGGAGACAGCTGCCCAGGCAAAGCAGTAAACAGTTTGGCCACAGGCAGAACAGCCCTCTCTGCCCTAGAGGGGGGCAGAGAGGAGAGAGGAGAAGAGAGAAGTGGGGTGTTAGAAAAGTTTTCAAAGTCCCACTTTGTGGCTGCTGGGGGACAGAACCCCACGCCACGTGCTCAGAGAGAGAGAGAGAGAGAGAGAGTGGAGGGCTGGGGCTGGGCTTTTGTGGGAAAGAGGCTGGGTGGGGCTGGGTGCTGATAGGGTAACTATTTGGGTCCATGTCCAGAGTTAGGCCACACCTGTTCGGTCCTAACTCAGGCCCAACTCGGGCCCAGGGTGTTAGAACTTTTCAGGAGAGGGCTGGTGTGGGTAAGGTAAAATGGCTCCTATGGGTCTCCTCACATTTGGGTCCACCCTTTTTGCTGGCCCAAATTTTGGGCCTGAGTTGGGCTCGAGGGGGCGTGTCAGTGGCTCTCCAGTGTCTGGAACCGGACCAAAATTCGTAACCGCCCCCGTCACACCCCCGACACGCCCCCAACACACCCACTTTTAGGCTGCAATTGTGCCTGAATTGTGCAATTGTGCCTGAATTGTACCGCAGTTGCCTTGGGCTGGACCGGGTTGCAATTCAGTCACAATTGCAGCCCAACTCAGGCACAATTCAGGCACAACTCGGGCCTAAAGCACTTGGGCTGCAATTGTGCCTGAATTGTACCGCAGTTGCCTTGGGCTGGACCGGGCTGTAAGACTCACTTTTTTCTCCTAATTTAAGTTTTTAAACTAGGGGTGCATCTTATAATCAGGCATAAATTTAATGCCAGTGATTTAATTAATTTTTTTTAATAGCACCAAACTTTAAGGGTGCGTCTTATAATCAGGTGTGTCTTATACTCGGGACAATACGGTAAATGAAATATATAAATACTATACCAAGACCTTCACTGGTAGGGGAGGAGGGAGCCACCAACCTCAGGATCTCTGAAAGTTTCTTCCCCCTACCGAGCGACTACACTCCCATGTCAAAGGAGCTGACCCCAAACTTTGTGATCTACAATTTTAAACAGTATTTTTTTTTTAAATTATAAGTAAGAGTAGGGTTCAGTTGTTATTTATCTTGATGTGAGAAGTACTTCAGACATGGATTGTCCCAATCAAACAGCACCAACTGAGTTTGTCCTCTCTGGGTTCCCATACCCACCAGAGATGATGGTACCGTTGTTCCTCTTCTTCTTCATTATGTTTCTATTGACTCTCTCTGGAAATTCCCTGATCCTCTGGGTGGTGGCCTCTGACCTCCAGCTGCACAAACCCATGTACTGGTTCCTCTGCCATCTGTCCATCTTGGACATGGCTTTCTCCAGTGTTGTTGTTCCCAAAGTGATTGCAGGATTCATTCCTGGAGGAAAGGTCATCTCATTGGGGGGGGGGTGTATCTCAGTTATTCTTCTTCCACTTTCTTTGTTGTTGTTGTTCAGTCGTTAAGTCGTGTCCGACCCTTCGTGATCCCATGAACCATATCCCACCAGGCCTTCCTGTCCTCCACTATCTTCCTGAGTTCGCTCATTTTCATGTTTGTTGCATCGGTGATGCTGTCTAACCATCTCATCCTTGGCCTTCCGCTTCTCCTTTTGCCTTCAATCTTTCCCAGCATCAGAGTCTTCTCCAGAGAGTCCTCTCTTCGCATTAGCTGGCCAAAATATTTGAGTTTCAGCCTTAGTACCTGTCCTTCCAGGGAACAGTCAGGCTTGATTTCATTTAGAATTGACTGATTTGATCTCCTAGCAGTCCAAGGGACTCTCAGGAGTCTTCTCCAGCACCACAGTTCAAAAGCATCTATTCTTCGGCGCTCAGCCTTCCTTATGGTCCAACTCTCGCAACCATACATTGCTACTGGGAACACCATCGCCCTGACTATACGAACTTTTGTTGGCATGGTGATATCTCTGCTTTTTATTATGCTGTCTAAGTTTGCCATAGCTTTCCTTCCAAGGAGTAAGCGTCTTTTAATTTCATGACTGCTGTCTCCGTCTGCAGTGATCTTGGAACCCAGAAAAGTAAAATCTGTTACTGCTTCCATTTCTGCCCCTTCTATTTGCCAGGAATTGATGGGACCCGATGCCATGATCTTAGTTTTATTAATGTTGAGTTTCAAGCCAACTTTTGCACTCTCCTCTTTCACTCTCATCAAGAGGCTCTTTAGTTCTTCTTCACTTTCTGCCATTAGGGTGGTATCGTCTGCACATCTGAGGTTATTGATATTTCTCCCGGCAATCTTGATTCCAGCTTGTGATTCATTCAGCCCTGCATTTCTCATAATGTACTCTGCATATAAGTTAAATAAGCAGGGTGACAATATACAGCCTTGCCGTACTCCCTTCCCAATTTTGAACCAATCAGTTGTTCCATGGCCGGTTCGAACTGTTGCTTCTTGACCCGCATACAAGTTTCTCAGGAGACAGGTAAGGTGGTCTGGTACCCCCATCTCTTTAAGAATTTGCCACAGTTTGTTGTGATCCACACAATCAAAGGCTTTTGCGTAGTCAATGAAGCAGAAGTAGGTGTTTTTTTGGAACTCTCGTGCTTTCTCCATGATCCACCGCATGTTGGCAATTTGATCTCTAGTTCCTCTGCCTCTTCGAAACCCAGCTTGTACGTCCGGTAGTTCTCGGTCCACGTACTGCTGAAGCCTAGCTTGTAG
Organism: Plestiodon gilberti rubricaudatus; assembly: GCA_026170595.1. Lineage (NCBI taxonomy): Eukaryota > Metazoa > Chordata > Lepidosauria > Squamata > Scincidae > Plestiodon > Plestiodon gilberti. Next base: position 5,815,207 of record JANXHW010000006.1, read on the forward strand.
GATTTTGAGCATAACCTTGCTAGCATGTGAAATGAGTGCAATTGTACGGTAGTTTGAACATTCTTTGGCACTGCCCTTCTTTGGAATTGGAACGTAAACTGACCTTTTCCAATCCTTTGGCCACTGCTTAGTTTTCCAAATTTGTTGGCATATTGAGTGCAGCACTTTCACAGCATCATCATTTAGGATTTTAAGTAGCTCAGCTGGGATATTATCATCTCCACTAGCTTTGTTGTTAGTAATGCTACCTAAGGCCCACTTGACTTCACTCTCTAGGATGTCCGGCTCTGGGTCAGTGACCACACCAGCGTGGTCATCAGGAACATTAAGATCTTTCTTGTATAGTTCTTCTGTGTATTCTTGCCATCTCGTCTTAATCTCTTCTGCTTCTGTTAGGTCCTTGCCTTTTTTGTCCTTTATCATGCCCATCTTTGCACAAAACGTTCCCTTGATATCTCCAATTTTCTTGAAGAGATCTCTAGTCCTCCCCATTCTGTTGTTTTCCTCGATTTCCTTGCATTGTTCATTTAAGAAGGCCTTCTTATCTCTCCTTGCTATTCTCTGGAACTCTGCATTCAGTTGTTTATATCTTTCCCTTTCACCTTTGCTTTTTGCATTCCTTCTTTCCACAGCTATTTGTAAAGCCTCATCTGACAGCCACTTTGCTTTCTTGCATTTCTTTTTCTTTGGGATGGTTTTAGTTGCTGCCTCCTGTACAATGTTACGAACTTCCGTCCATAGTTCTTCAGGCACTCTGCCTACCAGGTCTAATGCCCTAAATCTATTCTTCACCTCCACTGTATACTCATAAGGGATATGGTTTAGGTCATATCTGACTGGTCTAGTGGTGTTCCCTACATTCTTCAGTTTAAGTCTGAATTTTGCAATAAGAAGCTCATGATCTGAGCCACAGTCAGCTCCAGGTCTTGTTTTTACTGACTGTATAGAGCTTCTCCATCTTTGGCTGCAAAGCACATAATCTATCTGGTTTCGGTATTGACCATCTGGTGATGTCCATGTGTAGAGTCGCCTCTTGTGTTGTTGGAAAAGAGTGTTTGCTATGACCAGCATGTTCTCTTGACAGAACTCCGTTAGCCTTTGCCCTGCTTCATTTTGCGCTCCAAGGCCAAACTTGCCTGTTGTTCCGTTTATTTCTTGAGTTCCGACTTTAGCATTCCAGTCTCCTATGATGTAAAGGACATCTTTTTTGGGTGCTAGTTCTAGAAGGTGTTGTAGGTCTTCATAGAACCGGTCAACTTCATCTTCTTCGGCATCAGTGGTTGGGGCATACACTTGGATTACTGTAATGTTGAATGGTTTGCCTTGGATTCGAACTGAAATCATTCTGTCGTTTTTGAGGTTGCACCCCAGTACTGCCTTTCCCACTCTTTTATTGACTATGAGGGCTACTCCATTTCTTCTAAGGGATTCATGCCCACAGTAGTAGTAGATGGTCACCTGACTTAAATTCGCCCATGCCCGTCCATTTTAGTTCGCTGATTCCCAAGATGTCAATGTTCAATCTTATCATCTCATTTTTGACCACATCCAGCTTGCCTTGATTCATAGACCTCACATTCCATGTTCCTAAGCAGTATTGCTCCTTGCAGCATTGGATTTTCCTTTCAACCTCAGACACATCCACAGTTGGACGTCCTATTGGCTTTGGCCCAACCGCTTCACTCTTTCTGGGACTACTTGGAATAGTCCTCCGCTCTTCCTCAGTAGCATATTGGACACCTTCCGACCTGAGGGGCTCATCTTCCGGCGTCATATCTTTTAGCCTTTTGGTACTGTTCATGGGATTTTCTTGGCAAGGTTACTGGAGTGGGTTGCCATTTCCTTCTCCAGTGGATCACTTTTAGTCAGAACTCTCTGCTACGACCTGTCCGTCTTGGGTGTCCCTGCACGGCATAGCTCATGGCTTCATTGAGTTACGCAAGCCCCTTCGCCACGACAAGGCAATGGTCCATGAAGGATCCACTTTCTTAGATGTGCAGAAAGTCTTCTCTACACCTTAATGGCTTACAACCGCTTCCTGGCTATTTGCAAACCCCTCCACTACACGAACATTATGAATTGGAGAGCCTGCTTCATCCTCTCCTTGGGTACCGTGATTGGAGGCTGCCTGAACTCAACATTACAGACCACGCTCACCTTCCGCTTGCCCTATGGTCAGAGAAACCTTGTTGACTACATTTTCTGTGACATCCCTGCTGTGCTGAAACTGGCTTGTGCCGACACAACACTCAATGAGATGGTGGCTTTCGTGGACATTGGCCTTGTGGCCATGACCTGTTTTCTCCTTATCCTGACCTCCTATGTGTATATTGTCTTGGCCATTTTGAGGATTAGCACCAGCGAAGGACGTCGCCGGGCTTTCTCCACTTGCACAGCCCATCTTACGGTAGTGGGCATATATTACCTGCCCGTGGTTTACCATTACCTGAGGCCAGCTTCTCAGGGCTCAATGGATGGTGTGGTAAGCATGTTCTACACAACAATAACCCCATTTTTGAACCCTGTCATATATACACTGAGAAACAAGGAGATGAAGGTTGCACTGATGAAACTATGGGGTAAGAATCCAGAGTAAAGAACTTGACCATTTTCTGCTCGTTTGGACACACTCACCATTCTCTACTGGTTGTGTGTGTGGAAAGGCTGGAAGATACCCAGTCCACATTGCAGCTGTTGATCTGGCTACCTATTGCCTGTGGACACAATTCAAGATGTTGGTGCTGACACTGAAAGCCCTTCATAGCTCTGAAACATCCATTCCTTCAAGACTTCTGCTTTTATCTCCTCTGCCCCCAGGACATGGTGGGATTCTGGGGCAGATATACCATTGCTCAAAGGGATTAGTGGAGTGAAAGAGCAGTGCTTTTTTCTGCAATAGCTAAACAGCTGTGGATTACGTTTCCGGAATGAACCTACCCATCCTTGCTGAGGTCAGGGAGGTTTTAAAGACCTGTTTAAACAAGCATTTGAAAAGCTATTGCCAGTTACCTCTTTTTGCCATAATTGTTGCTCTTTTAACCATATGTGCTCTTAATGATATAAAGGTAAAGGTATCCCCTGCTCGAAAGCCAGTCGTGTCCAACTCTAGGGTGCAGTGCTCATCTCCGTTTCTAGGGCCAAAGAGCCAGCAATGTCCAAACAATGCTTCCGTGCTCTTGCCTGCTTGGCTTGAGTGGAGAAAGCCAAGCCCAGATTGCGCAAAAGCGGCCAAGGGTGTGTTTTCTTCTTCTCGCACAGATGTGCGAGGCCGAGCCTCCACTTGGCAACCTTTGGTTTGGTCTGGAGGTTTCCGAGCTCAGAGTATTGGCCTTGTGTGCCTGTGTGAGCTCCAGACCATGTGTCACCCCCTCCCAGCATGTCACCCGGTCTGTTTAGCACCCCCCACACCTCCCTAGTGATGCCATTGAGAACAATACCAATCTCTTAAGAGATATGATGTAAAGAGTTAATGTGCTCATAACTGAACACAGGGTTGCATCATGGTATGGTCCCTGTGTATTCCACTAAACAATGCAGCATTTTAATGAGTTTCAGTTGTTAACAGTGATGAACTCAAAAACAAGCCAAGCCTCATGAGTACAGGTGCCACATTTACCTGGGGAGACAGAAAACCCATCGAGAGCAGATGGGGTTGGAAAAGAAGAGAACACACACAAGATATAAAGAGGAGGGTATGGATCAGTGCCAGAGAACAGGTGTTCAGCAGAAATCTCTGTCTCTGGAACAAATATTCTCCTGGTACCCAGAAGAGAGTTGCCATTTATCTTGAGTGAGTCTTACCTTTGCTTTGGTCAGCTACTCCAGAAGAACACATCACAGCTTAAACAATGGCTCAGGTGTGTCTTGCAAGAGTTCCTTGCTGTTAATGATTGGACGTACCAATCAACAAAACTATCTTTAACCCCAAAGGCTTGGAAAAGGGAACTTTGAGACTTGGACACCTCAGGACAAAACCGAGTAGAACTGAGATTCAAAGATCTCCTTCTGCATCAGCACCGGGATGCATCAAGGGATGCAAACTGGACATCCCTATTTTTGAATCTTCCTAGGTTTGTGCATGTTACCCTCACTAAGAGCTCTTGCAGGTGGACCTCCTCTCAGCTCCACTGAGACGTATAGATGTGAAAATTCACATATGCAACACGAAGACTGAATTGCCTGAGCGCAAACAGGTTTCCCTGCACACGTCAAGAACAACAGTAGACAGAACTCATCAGGAGGAACTGCTACTTGATTCAACGCTGGTTAACACAGGCTGCTCCAGGAGCAAGGGTGGGACACCCACCATCTGGTACTTTTTCAGTCAATAAAAAGGTCAGTTCCTAGTAATTAATTTCATATATTTAAAATAACCAAATTTACACAGATGATAACCTTAAGGCTGTAAAGAGAAATTGAGTTGGGGGCTGTAGCATGATACCCTTTCCCTGTTTTTTGAGAATTCACTGAGTTTACAACAGGAAATTAGAATTCAGATATTTTGGATTTCTTCCACCCATCACCAGCTCCAATAGCCTGAAGGATAATGATGTCTACAGATCAACAGGTCTAGGGTGACCTGCTTAGACTTATTGAGTCAAGATTAATTCTATTGTAAGGTAAGAGAGAGAGGTCTGAAGACTTGGAAGATTGGCTGTGTAGAATTTAGAATATTTATAATTTATTATTAATTATAACAGAATTGATAAAACAACTTTACCTCTAACGTCACCTACAGCATTTTCCCAGCCACTACACGTTATCAGCATACGTTTGGTTCCACCTTGGTAGGTGCTGGCTAAATGGAGTGTGAAAATGTAACATCGTTGCTTGAAAACTTCGAACTTCTGGGATTCCTATACCCCCCAAATCTTAAGCCAATGCTGCTCTTTTTCTTCCTCCTCATGTATGTACTATCCCTTTCTGGAAATGGCCTGACCCTCTTAGTGGTTGCACTGGAACCTCATTTGCACAAGCCAATGTACTGGTTCCTCTGCCACCTCTCCATCATGGACATGATGGTCTCGTCTGTGGTATTGCCCAAACTGATTGCGTGGCTCATCGAGGGCAATGGGGTCATTTCTTTCGCTGGCTGTGTTTCCCAGCTCTTCTTCTTCCATTTCCTGGGTTGCACGGAATGCTTCCTGTACACCGTGATGGCCCTGGACCGCTTCCTGGCCATCTGCAAACCACTCCACTACAGCACAATCATGAACCACCGAGTGTGCTTCTTCCTTTCATTTGGAACCTGCGTTATAGGCTCCCTAAATGGCATGATACACTCCTCTCTCACCTTCCACTTGCCATTTGGCCGAAGGAACCTTGTAAACCACATTGTATGTGACATTTCACCTGTCCTAAAGCTGGTCTGTGTGAACACATCCGTCAATGTTAAAGTGACCTTGGTGGACATCGGGCTCGTAGCCCTGACTTGCTTTCTCCTGATCCTGACCTCCTATGTGTATATCATCTCGGCCATCTTGAGAATTCCCACTGCCAAGGGGAGACACCGAGCTTTCTCCACTTGCACGGCCCATATCACGCTAGTGGTGATATACTATGTTCCTGTGATTTACAACTATGTGCGCCCACCGTCTCAGGATTCTTTCGACAGTGTGATTTCCATGTTCTATGCTGCAGTGACCCCCTTCTTAAACCCCCTCATATACACACTGAGGAACAAGGAGATGAAAGTTGGTCTGTACAAATTGTGCTGTAGGAATCTAACTCACCAGCAGTGATATAGACTTGAGTCGATTGACTCGCACTCCAGTCGGACTCATGTCGCATCAATGACTTGACTCGAACTTGACTCAGCCATTGTAAAAGACTCGAAAGACTCGACTCGAGACTTGGAACCTTTGGCGATAACTCAAATTTTATTCAGGTTTAAACCCATTTTTCCCATTAAATAGATAGGGACTCACAACTCGCAACCAAAGACTCGGGACTTGGGGGCAAAGACTTGGAACTTGACTTGAGACTTGGACCCAGAGACGTGGGACTTGACTCAAGACTTGGAGTCAGACACTTGATCCACATCCCTGCTAACTAATATCATTTTCTTGAAAATAGTTTTGTTGGACGCTGGAGAAAAATAATATCGTATGGTTTTTTTAAAAAAAAATTAACTCTTTTAGCTACATGTTAATTATACTAAGAACTCAACGTTCAACAAACTACTGGCATATAAGTTGGGATGCTTCTCAAAAAAAGGTGGGCTGACCTTTTTAACAAATGGCTTTTAACATATGTAAATGCAGGTGAACCACTGGGGTGGTTTATTTGAACTTAAATTGTTTTAATTAATTTTTTAATGTGTATATATGTATTTTAATGTGTTGTAAGCCGCCTTGAGTGCCCTCGGGAGAATGGCGGGGTTTAAATTCTTTAAATAAATAAATAAATAAATTCTCTCCATTCAAATGTCTCACTAGATTTCAAAGTTTCCAAAATGGAATCAGAGCGTTAGATAGAATCCTCCACTGTTCTATTTAAAAACAAACAATTACACCATACACACAGTTTGTCACAATCATTGGTTCATTTTCTCTGTGCCAGGTGCAAGGGAGTGACAACAGGAAACAGGTTATCTTGTTGACTGTGTGCTCTCGGAGGCATCTGGTGGGGCCACTGTGAGATATAGGTGGCTGGACGAGATGGGCCTGACCCAGCAAGGCTCTTCTTACGTTCTTATGTTCTTATTCATATTGAAAAGTGGTATATAAATATCCTTAATAACAATGACCCAATCCTATGGGCCTGCTGCATTGACCATTCCGGAACTCACATTCTGCTAGCGCAGCACACTTTAGGACGATCACAAAATGTGACATGCCATAGAGTCTAGCCTGGCCATTGCCTCAAATGGTGAGTGGCGGCAGCCAAAGCAGCAGCTTCTGTGGTAGCCTCTGGACGACGTGTCATGGAGGGGGAAGAACGGGATGGGAACTGTGGTGGGGATGTGGGTTGTTGAGGATGGTGTGGGGCAGGTATCGGCAGGAGCGGCTCTGCCGGTATCCCCTTTCTAGGCCTCAATCCACCTACCCAGGTCCATGTGGACTTGAGTCAACGAAATAGCTGGTGCATTTCCAACTAGACCCATCAGGTCAGCAGAGGCTTGGCCCCGGGCTTTGAGGAGGCGTCTGAGATTCGATTCCCCCACAGGATGCAACACAAACCCCAGTTGCATGGCTGCATACATGCTATAAATGTTTTTTTCCCCCGGACTTGACCAATGCACAGGTGTGCCCTGATAAAATACTGCACAAAGGCAAAGTTGATGAAATCACCTATATGACGATATCAAGTGTGATGTGGTGTTTGCTTTATCCGTGCACATGTGCACACTGGAACCACTGAGGGGGGAAATATAGAAATGAACCGAAGGACCTGAACGTTTTAGCACATGGTATGCTCAAATTCCATGATTAATGTTAGGAATTTTCCCAGTTAGAATTTGAAAAAGTAGAACACAGAGCTGAGCAAAACCAGAGACCATAAATTTAGGAAATGGAATGGAACCAGGGAAATCCCTAGTGCAATGTCAGTGACAGAGAAGAAAGAAATATGTATACATTTGTTTAATGATCACACTGGAATGATCCCGGAAGTCACCAGCTTACCAGATCCATACGGGACAGAGTACTAGACCTTTAGGAGAAGGAATGTAGCTTGTTACTCAGAAGCAGCCCCATTGAAATAAGCACCCTTTACGACTGGTGATGACTTATGGCAGTCAGTGCCAGCGGAAGAAGGATTGGCCCGTATAGGGATTGGGCCATCATTACCTTACCCTAGGCAAGCCTCTGCTGCCCGAATGGGTCTCCTCAGTTCTGCACCAGCTATTTTGCTGGTGAAGAACCAAGGAGAGGGAGAGGGAATGAGGATAGGATCCTGGCTCCTGCCGGTGCCACCAGAATCCACCCCTTCCTTGTTCTGTCTTCTGCTTGCCCCATCTCAGCCCAGAAACTCCCCCATTCCCCCCACCGACGTCGCTGTAGCATGGCGGGGGGCAAACCGCCGGAGGGTGACGCACGCAGAAGGGTGACACGAGCACCCATGCGCGTCACCTCCGCTGCGCGCGTTGCCCTCCAGAGGCTCCGAGGCCGGGAGAAGGCCTCGGAGCGTCCACCCCGGACCTTTTACCTTTTTGCGCATGCGCAGAACATTTCTGAGGGGAAAGGGGGCAGCCGTTTGCCCTCAGAAAACGTTGTGCGCATGCGCGAAAAGGTAAAAGGTCACAGATTGACGTATTGGGCCTTCATCAGAAGGCTGTGAACTGCGACCAGGGTGGACGCTCCAAGGCCTTCTGGCCTTAGAGCCTTCGGATGCAGCGGGGGTAAGACTTCTGCACCGCCAAAGGCGTCGCGGAGAATTTTGGGGGTTTGTGCAGGGGGTCATTAGGGTGACATGCGCCCTCACTTCAGGGCGGCGCGCGCCCTAGTGATGCCACCCCCTACTGACCCCATTCTTCTAGTAGGGGCAGCAGGCCGCTGACCCCGCCGCTATTTGCTGCTGCGCTTCCAAATTGTTCCGTATGGACATTTACAACAGCGGATGTTCTGTTCCGCTGTCATAATCCTTTGTTTGGATTGGATTTTGTCATGTTACAAAATCTCTTGCAGTTGCTTCAGTCAGAGTGGACAACAACCCTAGTGGTTGCTGGAGTTTTTCAGTCAGCTGCACCATCATGACTTGAGGTTATTAATTCACAAAGAAAACAACCTCCTGGAATCCCCCTAGGGCAATGATCCACAGGAAAGTTAATATTACACCAAGGGAGGGAGAGAAGAAAGGAGGAGCCGAGTGCATGGAGGGTGCAACATTATAAAACAGCAACTGTGAAGCAGCTGGATGGGATAAATAGCAGAAAACAATCCCATTCTTTTGAACAAATTATTCTTAGCGACAGCATAGATGTTTAGCCTTCTGGCTTCATCTGCCATATAGACTTCAGAAGACTCTCTCTAGCTTTGAAGACTGCCTGCTTGTCTCTTCTGCCACACCTCAACTTTCTACTCACCAGGGATAAAAAAAATCGGCAAGATAAAATGTTTGGATCTAGAAAACGCCTTTAGATGTGTGTGTGTGTGTGTGTGTGTGTGTGTGTGTGTGTGTGTGTGTGTGTGTGTGTGTGTGTGTGTGTGTGTGTGTGGAAAACACACGGAAAAATATATTTTAGAAGATAGCTAAGGAATTGTGATCCTCTGTCGAAGAATTTGCAAGCAACCTAATGTATGAGGTAACGCTACATGTTGTTCTGTGTCTTGGACAGTATACACACCATTTGGTTGAGGTGTCTTTTCAAAGCCGTTTCCACTTATTTGTTTCTTGATTTTCTTCGCACCAGCAAGTTTAGCAGCACCCACAAGGCTTCAGCTTGTGAGTGATTCTGAATTGTTTTAAAACAATAACTATTGTTTAAACCATTGTGGCTTCTCCTCTGAAAAAGACAGCCTGGTTAACATGGTGTTCTCTTCTTAAGCTATTCATTCTACCATCACTCGTTGGACCCCACCTTGTTGCATGTAGTGATGAATTTATCGCCTGAGTTTGTTCCACCATGTTAAGTTCTGCCCGAATGGAATGTGAAAACATAACGTTCTTGTTTGAAAACTTTGAACTTTTGGGATTCCTATACCCCAAAGATCTGAAATTCCTCCTTCTCTTTTTCTTCCTCTTCGTGTACATACTGTCACTTTCTGGAAATGGTTTGATCCTCTTAGTGGTTGCTCTGGAACCTCATTTGCACAAGCCAATGTACTGGTTCCTCTGCCACCTCTCCGTCATGGATATGGTGGTGTCCTCAGTAGTAGTTCCCAAGTTGGTTGCTTGGCTGATAGAAAGCAGTGGAGCCATTTCCTTTGCTGGCTGTGTTTCCCAGCTCTTCCTCTTCCACTTCCTGGGTTGCACGGAATGCTTCCTGTACACCGTGATGGCCTTTGACCGCTTCCTGGCCATCTGCAAACCACTCCACTACAGCACAATCATGAACCACCGAGTGTGCTTCTTCCTTTCATTTGGCACTTGGTTTGGAGGCTCCTTGCATTCTGTGATACAGACCTCTATCACTTTCCGTTTGCCGTATGGTCGAGGGACTCAAGTGAACTACATATTCTGTGACATTCCAGCTGTGCTGAAGCTGGCCTGTGCAGACACATCACTCAATGAGATGGTGACATTGGTTGATGTTGGGTTGGTGGCCATGACCTGTTTTCTCCTGATCCTGACCTCCTATGTGTATATCATCTCGGCCATCTTAAGGATTCCCACTGCCAAGGGGAGACACCGGGCCTTCTCCACTTGCACGGCCCATATCACGCTAGTGGTGATATACTACGTGCCTGTGGTTTACACCTACCTTCGTCCACCATCTCAAGACTCCCTGGATGGTGTGGTGGCCGTGTTCTACACTGCAGTGACACCCTGTTTAAACCCTCTCATATACACACTGAGGAACAAGGAGATGAAGATTGGACTGCAGAGGTTGTGGAGTAGGAAACGACAGCATTCCCTTACTAACTAATATAATTCTCTTGAAAAATAGTTTTGCTGAAAGCCAGAGGAAGTACATTTTGTTTGATGGTTGTTTATGCATATTTGTAGCCTAAGTATGAAGAAGACTCCAGCATTCTATGAAATGCTGGTATTGGAAGCCAATGTCAAAGAAGACTTACACACACACACACACACACACACACACAGAGAGAGAGAGAGAGAGAGAGAGAGAGAGAGAGAGAGAGAGAGAGAGAGAGGAGTTCTTTAATGATTGCGTATGAACAACCTGAGCCTAGAACAGTCAACTGGTCTCTCAGGTCTTCTTTTATAGTCTTTACAACCTGCTGTCCGCAAGGTGCAAAATAAAAATATGCAAGTACAAAGTATTTTTTTTAATTTGCAAGTACAAACATCAATCATCAATATATATATATATATATATATATATATATATATATATATATATATATATATATATATATATATATATATATATATATATATATACAGAGAGAGAGAGAGAGAGAGAGAGAGAGAGAGAGAGAGAGAGAGAGATGTTTAAAGTTCCTGGGGTCACGCAGGTGTTATGGTCATCCTCCTCACTTTCAACCCTTCTCAGTTTCCTCTAAAATATCACAAAAACAATAATTATCTACCACCTTCCTAACTTGTCTATTTCTCCTAAGGTAAAGGTGACCCCTGACAATTAAATCCAGTCGTGTCTGACTCTAGGGTGTGGTGCTCATCCCCATTTCAAAGCCGAAGAGCGATGTGTTTCTGAGGAGCATGTAGCAGCTTCAGAGTGGATAAGAATGAGTGAGAATTAATTTTAAATCCAAGGCACGTTGTTGTAGTTAAGAAGAACACGGATTGATTTTATGGCGATTAGGATCACATGGTGTTTCTTAGCATAAGGGAAAAGAAACATTCCAAAACCTAACTGAAAAACAGGCTTTCTTGTTTTAGTAAAAGATTAAGATCATACAGGAAGATGTTCAAGTGGTAAAAAACAGCAACACAACAGGGCAAATGACTACTTGTACTGGCTTTGAATAACTTGGCTGAGGCACCACAGAAGTCTCTGAAGTTATAGACAGGTCCAAAATAGGCAAAAGAGAGGCAAGGGGGGGGGGGAATCAAGGATTTTCTGCGACATTCCTGCCATGTTGAAACTGGCCTGGGTAGACACTACATTCAATACGATGTTCACTTCGGTTGATATTTGTTTAGTATGCATTTTCTTGTTTCTGACATCTTGTGTGTACATTGTCTCTGCCATTCTCAAGATCCATTCAGCTAAAGGACAATGTAGAGCATCTTCCACTTGCAGCGCCAACATGATTGTGGTGAGGATCTGCTATGTTCCTTTTGCTTTCAATTATCTGAGACTAGGATCTCCTGAGCAGGTTAACAGCTGTCTTCTGCACAATATGAACATAAGAACATCAGAAGAGCCCTGCTGGATCAGGCCAAAGACCCATCTAGTCCAGCTTCCTGAATCACACAGTGGCCCCACCAGATGCCTCAGGGAGCACACAGCCAACAAGATAACCTGTTTCCTGCTGCCACTCCCCTGCACCTGGCACAGAGAAAACCTACTTCTAAAGCCAGGAGGTTGCTTATGGCTTGTAACCTGTGATGGTCTTTTCCTCCATGAATCTGTCCAAACCCCTTTTAAAGGCATCTAGGCCAGGTGCCATCACCACATCCTGTGGCAAGGAGTTCCACATATGAATTACACGCTGGGTGAAGAAATACCGTATTGGTCTGAGTATAAGACTCACTTTTTTCTCCTAATTTAAGTTTTTAAACTAGGGGTGCGTCCTATAATCGGGCTGTTGCAATTCGGGTTTGCAGCCGCCCCTCCCCCAGGCTCAGCAGAGAAAGGGCAGCAAAATACTCACTGCTGCTGCTCAGCTGTGCAGTGAGGGCCTTTGAACGGCATGGGACATTGCTGGAAGAAGCAGCGAGGCTAAGAGGAGATTTCGGAGCACGTGTTTGTTTTTAGTGGAGATCATGGCAGAGATACAGTGGGCTCCTTCTCTGCCCTGCAGGGCTTATGGTATGTCCTTTTTCTTTGTTAAAACAAGAGCACACATACCTCTCCCCTTTCCAGGCTGTAATCAGTTGTTAATTTTCGTTCTCTGGTCTGCTGGATTTTGTATCCTTTTGTAAAGCAAGATCACATACACTTTCATCCCCCCTCCCCAGGCAATCAATGGTTTAGGCTGCAATCCTGTGCACACTTTCCTGAGAGTAAGCTCCATTGTGAACAGTGGGACATGCTTCTGAGTAGACATGCACATGATTGCACTTTTCGTTAAATCACTGGCATAAATTTAATGCTAGTGATTTAATTAAACTTTTTTAATAGCACCAAACTTTAAGGGTGCGTCTTACAATCATATGCGTCTCATACTCGGGACAATACGGTATTTTATACTGACCCCATGTCTAAACCCACTCATATATACATTAAGGAACGAGATGCTATGTTGAGACTAAGGCAGAGGAAACCATAGTGTCGCTGTCAAAAATGGCTACTTCTATCACCTGGGTGTGAACACTTCTTCTAATATGTGGCTACTCCAGTCCTGTGTTCTTAGTAAGTTTCCACAGGATACTTCCTCAATCAGTTGTAATGCAATGTAAAACCCACATTGGTCAGAATGTTGGTCACTTGGTGAATGGTCAATGTTGGGGAATATTGGTCACTTCTCCCACATGAACTTGCCAGTGGAAATTCTGAGGGGACAAGGGGGCCACCGCCCCAGGCTACACACAGGGGTGTCAAAGTGGTGGGGAATCGGTAGTGGCAGCGCAAAAAGCGGAGCGAAGTTGGGCCCTCCCACTCGCCCTGCGTCCTGGAACGGCTTTGCAACGGCGGTGGTGACATCACTTCTGGGCGGTGACATCACGGGGGGGTCACATAGCGACACCGCTAGAACTTACCCAGGAATCTTCATCAGAGGTCCTTCTGTGGGTGACAGGTGAGCAGGCTTACCATCGTCCCGGAATCGAGGCAGGCTTCGGCCTAGTCCGGGCCCGAGTAGCTCCCAAGGATGCACCTCGGCTGACCAATAGGGTACCAGCTTAGGTCGCGTCATTGACTGGAAGTTCCAGAAGCCGGAAGCTCATTGGCCAGCCGAGGTGCATCCTTGAGACTAGGCCGAAGTCTGCCTCAATTCCGGGACGATTTTAAGCCTACTTATCCAGGATAGTTGTGATGTCCCATAGCGCTAGCCCATTTCTGAGGCCTGGGGTGGAGGCTGGTTAGACTGGTGGTCTGAGAGAGGCAGTTCTCAGGGTCAATCCCTGACAGCACATCCAGGCAGGGCAGAGAAAACGCCCGGTCTGAAATTGTGGAGAGCTGTTGCCTGCTACTCAACGTTGAGCGCACTGAGCTGGATGGACAAATGAAATGCTCTGACCCTGCTCAAGATAAATGGGCACAAACCAAGCATAATTATGCACTTACTGTAGGGTAAGCACTACACAGCAGCAGAAATGTAAGCATGACTTCAGTTCCCCATATGAAACTAACTGGTCCTCAAAGTGATCAACTTTGGCTAGGCAGTACCCTAGAGTAGGGTTTTTTTTTTTAAAGGGATTCCTCAAAACCAAATTTGTGGTTTATTTTAGAATTTGATCAGATTTTGTTTAGCTATAATAATATACTTGTTTGTGTGTGTGTGTGTGTATGAGAGAGAGAGAGAGAGAGAGAGAGAGAGAGAGAGAGAGAGAGAGGTCCAACTGAACTAAATTATTGCATAAGAGCTAACCAGTTATTTTGCAATGCGCATCCTTGTTGGATTCAAATGACATCACATGGAACAGAAGCGTCTTGAGTCTGCTCTAATCAGCATTTCCCTTAAAGGAAACACACACACACACACACACACACACACTCATTTAATTGCTGGCTCTGTGGAAAGTCTTGGACTGGGAACCCAAAGGGCCTAAACTATAGGGAAATTAACCCTGGTGGACTGAAACTAATTTAAAGGATGGGTCGGTCTACTGAGATCCTGAGGAGGTGGGGGGGGGTGGCGGCTATGGAGAAGCCCTGAAGTTACATATCGGTGTGAAGTTCTAAGTGGGTGCAGTACTGAGTAGACCGGAACAGAGTCAACCTCGTGCTGCTGAGACAATGTAAGTTCTAATCTATGTTTCTTCAGTCTTCACCAATTTGAATCATTAAGTTTTATTGTGAATCATTTTGTGCTTTGCGTGTCTAAGGGAACAGGTGACAAGAGCCACTGCAGATGGTCTGTTCTCTCCAGTTGCAGAGGCTTTGAATACTATTCTTGTTGTTCTAAATTCATTTGGTGCAATCTGTGAACTAAATGTTGTATATTGGAGTGACACATTCTCTCACGCCTGGAGAACGTTCTACAAAAGATGGACAAGACAGGGACAGGCAAAAAGTAACAGACTGAAAGCATGGAGTAGGGAAAGAGTCTGAATAACAGAGAAAATGTGATATTCCAGGACTCTCCAAGGATCTTGAGACATACCGTACTTCACATCTCTACTCATTTTGGTGTGAGGAGAGAGACTAGAACCCCCCACCCCTCTCTCTCACACACCCACACCCACACACAACCACACACATATCACTGGAATTCAAGGACACCTGGTGCAATTGGCTGGCAGAAGTTCCAGGAGAAACACAATCAAATTTGTTTTAACACAACAGAAACTGATGCCATGATCGCTTTTTAAAAAAAAGTTTGACAAATTGGATTGTGTGTGTGTATTTTAGCGTTGTCGTTTTTTCTGTAACTCTCACTTTGTTTTGGGGTCAGCGGCGTCACTAGGGCGCGCGCCGCCCTGTGCGAGGGCGCGCGCGCCGCCCTAATGACCCCCGTGCCGCCCGACAGCCGGCCGGCGAGGATGTCTCCAGAGCCGGCAGCAGCGAAGCCTCCGCTGCTGCCGGCTCCAGAGACATCCTCTCCAGCCGGCTGTCTTGGGCAGGAGGAGGCCTCGGAGCGTCCGCCCTCGGCGGAGCTCCAAGGCCTTCTGAGGGAAGCCCGATGCGACACGTCATATTTAGAAGGTTTCGCGCATGCGCAGTACGTTTCTGAGGACAGATTTGCCCTCAAACGTTCTGCGCATGCGCTAACCTTCTAAATATGACGTGTCGCATCGGGCTTCCCTCAGAAGGCCTTGGAGCTCCGCCGAGGGCGGACGCTCCGAGGCCTCCTCCGAGGCGTCGCTGGATCGCGGCGGGAAGGGCGGACCGCCTGCGTGTGACGCGTGGGTGCACGCGCGTGATTGCGCATCACCCATTGCGCACGTCGCCCCCAGGCAGTCTGCCCTTCCCGCTGCGCTCCAGCGACGCCTCTGTTTGGGGTTGTAGTAATGTTCTATAATAGATGGACTGGAACATATACTGTATGTAGTTTCATAATAATAACAGAAAAACAGATTCATTGTGTTGTAGCCTAAGAAAGCAAATCTTGATTAAACAGCATTGAAAACAATGGGACAGAGAGAGAGAGAGAGAGAGAGAGAGAGAGAGAGAGAGAGAGAGAGAACACGGGATGGTCTTCCTATCTTCTTCTTCTTGCAAGTTTCCCAGTGGCATCCGACTGACTGCAGGCCACTGTTGGAGGAAGCTGGACTAGATGGACCTTTGGCCTGATCCAGCAGGGCTCTTCTTATGATCTTATGTTCTTAAGTCCCACATCTCTGGGTCCAAGTCTCAAGTCAAGTCCCAAGTCTTTGCCCCCAAGTCCCAAGTCTTTGGTTGCGAGTCCCTATCTATTTAATGGGGAAAACGGGTTTAAACCTGAATAAAATTCGACTTGTCTTAAAAGGCTCCAAGTCTCAAGTCGAGTCTTTTACGAGTCTTTTACAATCGCCAAGTCAAGTCTACTGCCTGTTGCCTTCTCCGCAAGGAATGGCTCCGACGGCGAGGGGGCGGGGCCGCCTCATGCCGGCTTGTAAATGGGGACTAATACGGGGCACAACTTATGGTACTGCCCCCACCGTAGCGACACCTCTGATAGTTAATATTTCTTCTATTTAACAAAAAATAATAATCAAAATGCAATCCTGAAAGCAATTTAAGGGAGTGGGGAAGGCTGCTTTTTGTGTGCATTGTGTAATGTTATTCAAAATGTGGCAAATACCCGGTATGTCTTTTCGTGTTCCTAAGAGAGATGATGATTTCACTGCTGAGCTTTTAAAAGAAACACACAATTATTTTTCCCCTTTGGGAAAACACTGTTTTTGTTCAACTAAAATATATTATACTGTACCTGATAAATACCTCTCCATCCATTACAATACAGCAAGAGGCTTTTTATTGTTCTCCTACATCAAATGTGAGTTGCTGTCAACCAAATAAAGCACATGAAAGGGCAGTTAAACGCAATTTAATATGCTTAGTTCGGCCTCACTGAAATCATGGGGACGTAAAATTAAGGGCTCAGTCCAGCCTAACTCAGGCACAGTTGAGGCCCAATTGTGGCCCAATTCTGGCCCAAACTAGGACCGAGTTAGGCTAAAACTGTGCCTGAGTTAGGCTGGAGGCAACAGCATTGGGCCAGGATCGCGGCAAAACTTACCGCAGAGGCAGGCAGGCTCCTGTGGGGAGCTGTCAGTCTTGTGGAAGCGAAGAGCCCCCTCCTCAGCCCGTCTGCGTGCACCTACCACAGCTGCTGCAGCGGTCGCAGCAGATGGGCAGCCACAGGCGGGCCTGCAGGCACTGCGCGTTTGACAGTCAGCTGAAGGGCAGAGGTTGTGCCAGTGCCAGCTGCCCCAGGGCACCCTGGGCAACAGCCACCTGCCGCAGGGGGGAGTGCGACTGCCCTCCCTCCTGCAGACTGTGATGCCACCCCCAAGCCACGGTGAGGCTGCACGTGGGAGTCATGGGGGGGTGAGCGGGGGAGAGAAGGGAAGGAGGGGGTGGGAACGGCATGCACAAGGGGGGGATCTCATGAGGTCTGGAACCGCCTCCGCCAGGACATGCCCGTGCGCTGCCTGAAGCCCTGGGCCTCAAGGGCCGTGGCAATGCCCACAAAGAAGGCATCCCAGCATGCCTTCTGCTCCGTGCCCCGGCCAAGACCGAGAGATGCCGTGGGCTTGTCTGCTGCGAGCGGGAAGGGCTCACGCAGCTCATCACACCCCCAGATGGGGCAACATCAGCACCTTGCGGCAGGCGCTCTGGCGGCATGGGGGGTGCCAGCGTCCATCATCAGGGAGTGGGAGGGGAGGCAGGCACACTGACAGGGGGTGCTGGGGAGGGGCACGGGTGGGTCAGAAACAGACAGACAACACGGCTGGTGGGAGAGGGATACAGGGAGAGGGGTCTGCAGAGACCGATAGGGGCACAGGGGGCACTTCGCAGATGGAGGCAATGCAGGAACGGGCGCCTCTCATGCAGACGGACCGAGGGCGGACACGGACGCCGTTGATGGGCGGAAACGGACGCCGGTGACGGGCGGACAGAGGGCGGAAACGGACGCCGGTGATGGGCGGACCGAGGGTGGGTGAGAGCCCCGGTTGCTGAAAGGGCTCTTCACGGACGTGGCGGACGTGCGCCACAGTGCCCGTCAGTGTTTGCCTGCCTGACAGGCCCCCCAACTCCCCCCTCCCCTCTGGTCCCAGAGGGTCCGGCAGCCCCCCTGCTGTGTTCTCCCAGGGATGGCTGTGGCGGACCCTGGCTGGGATTCATGCAGAGGCTTGTGTGCTGGGGCCTGCCTGTGTGGGTGTGTGGGGCAGTGCTTGTGCAACATTGGGGACATGTGTTTCCAGGGGCATCTTTATTGTTCTGGAACAGTGGCAGAGATGGCCGGGCGTGGCTGCCAGGGGTAGGCACAGCAGCCTCTAGGACCACAGCAGCAGCATCAGGCGAGCCCCATGGACCTGGAGATGCGGGCTCTTCCCCTGTGGAACCACGGCCTGCTCCATAGAAAGGGGAGGGACAGCAAGTAGGCAGCCAGGGCGGTGGGGCAGCAGCAGCAGCTGAGGTGGGTTGCAGGGCAGGCTCGCAGACCTCTCTGGCAGCATCAAGGCAGGTGACCGTGGGGCAACCAGACTGCAGGCCCAGGGGTGCTCCCCGGACGGTTTGTGGTAGTGGGCATTCCTGGGGGGACGAACAACATGGGGGTGTTCCATGGCAGCTGCTGCGTGGTAGCAATCGCCATTGAAGAGGAGCCAGTGTGCCAGTTGCAAAGGTCTGCAGGGAGAGAAATCAAACACAGCTGAGTGGTGTGAGACACAGAGCCTGGTCTGCGCTCCTTCCCTGGGTGTACGGTGAGCATGATCCTGTAAGGGAAAGGGGTCAAAGAGAGAGACAACAACACAACTTGGGGGTCACAACCATGGCAATCCTAGCAATACTGACCTGTCGGTAGACCCTGTGGAGAAAAGAGGGGGGGGGGAACAGCTGGTGTCTACATATGGGTTACAGTTCCACACTCATGGCATTGTGTGCTCACATTAATACAGGCAGCTATGAGACAAGACATTGGTATAGAGGCATATCATGGCAGGCTATGCAGGCAGCTATGAGACAAGACATTGGTATAGAGGCATATCATGGCAGGCTATGCAGGTAGCTATGAGACAAGACATTGGTATAGAGGCATATCATGGCAGGCTATGCAGGCAGCTATGAGACAAGACATTGGTATAGAGGCATATCATGGCAGGCTATGCAGGCAGCTATGAGACAAGACATTGGTATAGAGGCATGTATCCTACCTATGTTTCTCTATGCAAAGAGGCAGACGTCAGACCACATGTCAGCACAAACCCTGCACTTACCTGCTGGTGTTGTTGCCTGTATGGGGGGGGGAGAGAGGGGCTGGGAGAAAGACATGGGTTAGCAAACACTTGCATGGAGACAGCTGCCCAGGCACAGCAGTAAACAGTTTGGCCACAGGCAGAACAGCCCTCTCTGCCCTAGAGGGGGGCAGAGAGGAGAAGAGAGAAGAGAGAAGTGGGGTGTTAGAAAAGTTTTCAAAGTCCCACTTTGTGGCTGCTGGGGGACAGAACCCCACGCCACATGCTCAGAGAGAGAGAGAGAGAGAGAGTGGAGGGCTGGGGCTGGGCTTTTGTGGGAAAGAGGCTGGGTGGGGCTGGGTGCTGATAGGGTAACTATTTGGGTCCATGTCCAGAGTTAGGCCACACCTGTTCGGTCCTAACTCAGGCCCAACTCGGGCCCAGGGTGTTAGAACTTTTCAGGAGAGGGCTGGTGTAGGTAAGGTAAAATGGCTCCTATGGGTCTCCTCACATTTGGGTCCACCCTTTTTGCTGGCCCAAATTTTGGGCCTGAGTTGGGCTCGAGGGGGCGTGTCAGGGGCTCTCCAGCGTCTGGAACCGGACCAAAATTCGTAACCGCCCCCGTCACACCCCCGACACGCCCCCAACACACCCACTTTTAGGCTGCAATTGTGCCTGAATTGTGCAATTGTGCCTGAATTGTACCGCAGTTGCCTTGGGCTGGACCGGGCTGTAAGTGCCTTTTTTGTTGGATCATGATCTAACTAGCCTTGTTTTTAAAATGTTTTTTTTTTAAATGAAGTCTTCATTGTAGTTATTATCAGCATCCACTGCTTGTATTGGAAATGAACAAAAAGGTTGCTGTATCTCAAAGATGGGTGTGATCCTTGTGTGTATTCAGGGTTCTCAATACACAGATCCAGCATAGCCCTGCTGTTTTCCCAGTCATGTCACCCCCACAGTAGGCGCACTGCTACTACATCAGATGCACTGTGGTGCAGCTGGCCATTCAAATCAAGGCCCTTCTGCACCTTGCCTTAGCGTATTGTTGTGGTGTGTGCCGCCGCCACCACCCCTTCTCCCACTACGAACATGTCCTAAGTAAGATCAAGGCTTCAGGTTACAACACTAAACACATCATGTGCCTCCATGAAGAAAATCCCATTAAACCAAGGCCCAATCTACACATTATGCAGAGGGAGGTAATTCGCGTGTAATTAATCTGTGGAACTCCTTGACAGAGGATGTGGTGATGGCACCTGGACTAGATGCCTTTAAAAGGGGGTTGGATAGATTCGTGGAGGAAAAAACCATCACAGGTTACAAGCCATAAGCAACCTCCTGGCTTTAGAAGTAGGCTTTCTCTGTGCCAGGTGCAAGGGAGTGACAACAGGAAGCAGGTTATCTGTGCCAGGTGCAAGGGAGTGGCAACAGGAAACAGGTTATCTTGTTGGCTGTGTGCTATTGGAGGCATCTGGTGGGGCCACTGTGAGATATAGGAAGCTGGACTAGATGGGCCTTTGGCCTGATCCAGCAAGGCTCTTCTTATGAGATAGTAAGCTGAGCTGGTAGGATTCTGAACTGTGTCCTCTTTCAGACTGCAGGCAGGGAATCGTATTTTTTGAATGCTTCTCCATTCAAAGAAACAGCACAGCAAGCAGTAGCTGAGCATACTGGAGGAAAGGTTTCACACATCCCTCTCCCTGATTGGTGGCTTCCTACAGACTGATATTTTCAGGATGGGAGAGGATACAATCTGAAGTAGATCAGTCCAAAATTCTACTACTTCAGTCTGTGCAATGTGCAGATTGGGTCTTACTAGTGATGCTTATTTTGAAGAAAATACGTTTAGGGTTGGACAATCATTTCACATTATAATGACATTCACATCGAGGAAGTACAACCGGCTCACTTTTCTTTTTAAGTCAACCAATTGTTAATGCCAGAAGCAGGAATTCAGACATCTCTCGGGTTCACAATCTGTTGGTTCGAATCCTGACAGTACATCAGCTCTCACTACCTTCTTCTTTCTATCGTCAATGGTTTATTATCCTTATGGCATCTCTTAGCACCCTTTTCCCCCATAGTTCAAGGATGCGCCTGGGAATGGATGGGTGGATTCATTGTGTTAGGCCTGGACAACTTGTGGTTGATCAAGTAGGGACAATTCACCAATTATGTTTTGTGGCTTGCCAGATGCTGGACAACTCTCTGGGTTTTGCCATCCCAGGCAGGCAGCAAAAACAGGTTATCGAGTCTCTAGTGGGCCATCATGCAAGGTTAATAGGCTGGGTTTGGCTTACTAGGTTACAACTTGCATAGACCTGGATTAAGTTCAATTTGTATGATTGGATTATGTGTGATTTAAAATGTATGACTGGATGGAGAGGTAGACAGCTGGATGTTGAGGCAGGCATGACAAAAAGGACTTGGACAGAGGGAAAAGACTGTTGATATGTTATGATGATAATCTGTACTCCTATACTGAAGGCACTGATATGCTATCATTGCATCTAATATAATCAATAGAAAGAATAAGAAACTGATTTATTCACTGAATACTATGGAAATGGTTGCCAGTTTTGCTTGAGATAAGCCAACTAATTAGGCACATTGTCATGTCACTGAAATAGGTTGCACCATTGCTCATATTCAATGTCCATTAACCCATTATTTTTTTTTCTCTTCTTCCAAAGGGATCGGTCCCAGGGGGAGAACCGCACAGTGGTGACCCATTTCATCCTTCTTGGAATCCCCCACACGGAAGGCCTTCAATCCATCCTCTTCCCTGTCTTCTTAATCTTCTACATCTGCACCTTGTTGGGGAATCTGCTGATCATGACCGCTATCTTCACGGACTCTCGTCTACACACCCCCATGTACTTCTTCCTTTGCAACCTCTCCATCCTAGACATCGGCTTCTCTTCGGTTAGCACCCCTAAGATGCTGGCCAACCTTTGGGGACAAAGCAGGGTAATACCACTGGGGGGATGCGTGTGCCAAGTTTTCTTCTACCATTTCCTGGGAAGCACCGAATGCCTTCTCTATACAGTCATGGCCTATGACCGGTATGTTGCCATCTGCCACCCACTGCGGTATCTCATCATCATGAACTGGAAGGTCTGCACTGTTTTGGCTGCTGGCACATGGGTCACCAGCTCTTTCCATGCCACCATCCTCACAACCTTGACTTTCACACTACCCTATTGTGGGCCCAGTGAAGTGGACTACTTTTTCTGTGACATCTTTCCTGTCGTCAAGTTGGCTTGCGCCAACACGGTCATCATTGAGACGGTGAGCTTCACCAACATTGGCTTGGTGCCCATGACCTGCTTCCTCCTCATCCTGACTTCATATGTCCGCATTGTCTACTCGGTTTTAAGGATGAGCTCTGGGGAAGGTCGGCGCAAGGCAGCCTCCACTTGTGCCTCACACCTCACTGTAGTGACCCTCTTCTTTGGTCCCTGTGCTTTGATCTATACTCAGCCATCTCTAAGTGAAATTCTGGTGACCCCTGTTCAGATCTTTGGCAATGTGGTCACACCCATGCTCAACCCAGTCATTTATACGCTACGGAACAAGGAGGTGAAAGCAGCTTTGAGTAAATTGACAGGAGGGAAGAGAGTGTCCCAAACAATAGCCCACTAGCTTGTTGGTAGACCCAAGTTTGTTTATTTGTTGTTAAGTCATGCCCGACCCTTCATGATCCCATGAACCATATCCCGCCAGGCCTTCCTGTCCTCCACTATCTTCCTGAGTTCGCTCATTTTCATGTTCGTTGCATCGGTGATGCTGTCTAACCATCTCATCCTTCCCCTTCTTCTTTTGCCTTCAATCTTTCCCAGCATCAGCGTCTTCTCTAGAGAGTCCTCTCTTCGCATTAGGTGGCCAAAATATTTGAGCTTCAGCCTCAGTACCTGTCCTTCCAGGGAACAGTCAGGGTTGATTTCATTTAGGATTGACTGATTTGATATCCTAGCAGTCCAAGGGACTCTCAGGAGTCTTCTCCAGCACCACAGTTGGAAAGCATCTATTCTTCGGCGCTCAGCCTTCCTTATGGTCCAACTCCTTATAGTTTATTTAGCAGTCTTCATTCTCTCTCTCTCTCTCTCTCTCTCTCTCTCTCTCTCTCACACACACACACACACACACACACACACACACACACACACACACACACACACACACCTTCACATATGCTAATGGATTAAATACAGCGCAATCCTGCACAAGTATAAACAGGTGGAGTGAGCGCCCCTGGCTTAGGGTGTCGCAAAAGTGCCACAAGGCACCTTTGCGACACCCATGGAGTAAGCAGCACTGGCGCCAAGGAGGGCACCACTCACTCCACCACTGTCCCCAGACTTACACGGCCTCCCTGGATGTGCACCAGCTGTGCCCCAGCTCCACCGTCGCAGCCCTGATCCTGCTTAGGCAGGGTTGGGCTGTTAATGTTTGTATTCAGACCTGATCTGAGCCCAAATACTGCTTGAGATGGTTTGCAAAGTCCACCCCACCCAAAAAAAAGCACTATAGCATGGTGAGAGGATAACATAAGTCCCATTGATTTCCATAGAGCTTACAGGGCATGTTTACTCAGAAATAAGCCCCACTGAGTTCAATGGGACTTACTCCCAGATAATTCTAAATAGGATTCCAGCCTTAGTTATGACTTTCTTTTGCTGGATTGTGTCACATAATTGTAGGTTGTCATTTACATATATTGTAAATCACTCATATGGGACATACAATGGATATTTGCTTTTGCATTTGCTAGTTTCTTTAATTAGAACGCACAGTATTAAATACCTACCTGGTAGATGAGAGTTCAGAACAGCTTTCTCTAGGTAAAGGTTAATACCCTACCTCTTCTTTTTCATCATTTTTGCTGCTGTATTCTATTAAAATGACATTTCATTACATACATGGATACAATAAACTGATATCAATTGTGGTATAGTTATTGATTTTGGAATCTCATATTTATAAATGGAAACTTTAATTGGTAGCTGAGAATCTCTGTACTGTAATTTGAATTCCTGGTCATCTTAAAATGCAGTCGATGTCCTGGGTCTGGGGGTATGACATGATCATTAGTCCAGGTAGCTAGGTTCCTTTCCTTAGAATTCATTGTATCATGAAAAGCGTGTTTTGGAGTGAGGATGGATAGACTCCCTCAAGCCCTTTGAGGAGTCATCAACAAGTTTCCTGACAAACTGTGAAATCCACCGTAACCTTCCGGCCCCGGAAGACGTCGCAAACGTGCCTTACGGCACATTTGCACCTCCTCTGGAGTAAGGGAGGCCGGCGCAAGGCCAGCCTCCCTCACTCCATCGCCGGACCGAGAATGTGGCCAGTGGCAAAAGGTAAGTCTTCCGCCGCCGGCTGCATGAGCAGTCTAGGCGGCAAGGGAGGGGGGCCTATTGGGCGAGCTGGCCCGGGAGGGGGCAGGGATGGCGTCGGCCATATCCCCGTCCCCACCGGGCCAGCCCGGACGTTACACGGCTCCTCCGACTTCCGCCAGCTATTTAGCTAGCGGAAATCCAAGGAGGCCGATAGGGCCGACCCCAGTTTACACTTGGGGAAGGGGACGAATGTCTCCTTCCCCGAGTAGACCCCCGGCCTGCCATCAAAACCCTGTGTAAGGATCCAGTTTTTTATCAATATTCTTCCGTTTTCTCCCATTGTTGTAACTACATTTGTGGTTGTCAATGACTTTGAACCCAAGAGGATGGTGTGGTGGGGGAAAGGAACATATGGTAAATAAGTCATGTGATCCTTTTTTATTAAACTGGTTATCTCAAAGTTTAGATGTTCTCAATTGGAGTCATCACACAAGTTGAGCTTTTAAGGCCCAAGGCTCCATTTACCTAGTTCCTAGTTCCTTTCCAGCAAGGAAGGCAAACTGGGGTCTCCCATTGTCCAATTTGGTGAGAAAAGCAGTTGAAATATACACAATAAATGAACACAGTTGAGAAAACTGTGATCTTATTATCAGACACTGAAAATTAAGACATCAAAACATTGCCAATATAAATACAGAAGAACTGATCTCATTGTTGTTGTTGTTTATTTTATTTTCACATTTCTATACCGCTCTTCCTCCAAGGAGCTCAGGGTGATATATGATACTTGGTTCCTTCCCTCCTTTTGTCCTCACAGCAACCCTGTGAGTTAGGTTAGTTAGGCTGAGAGATAGTGACTGGTCTGAGGTCACCCAAGAAGCTTCATGGCTGAGCCGGGATTTGAACCTGAATCTTCTAGTCTAAGTCCAATGCCAGGACCACTACACCATCCTGGCTTTCTACAAACATCTTGCAAATAAGAGTGGTTTAAAAGCTTTTCACATGACCATTGTAACACCTGGAGAGTTTGTTATTTATACTCACTGGACACAGTCCAGCTTTGCCACCCTCACTCCACCACCCTCCGAAAATATTAGGAAAGATGTAGAGATTGGGAACGGAATGGACTGCAGTGCCCACCCATGGCGCCTTTGGAAGAGAGGAAGTAGCTTAGTGGTAGAGTGCATGCTTTTCATGTTGGAGGCTTAAAGTTTAAATTCAGTCCTTCAACTCTACTGAAAAAGCATCTCAGGATGCATAGCTAGGAACAGTCTAAGCCAGAGAAGATAGAGAGCCAGTGGGAGAATAGACAGTTGGCCTGCATCTTACACAAGGTTTACGTTCCGGGGTCAGAGCATAAAGCCAAAATTGCATATAGTGTAGTAATCAAAAGTCCCTTAAAGGCTAAGCCAACAAATACGTACTGTCTCTTTAAGAACTAAAAGCACAGTACGAGAGATGCTGGGGCTGAGGGAGGAGCAGTTTCATTCTCCCGATTCAGGCTCACTCCAGGGCATAAACTGAGTGAGTGGAATGGCTGGTGGATGGTGGAGTCACCTCACCTGTGCTATTTAAACTTTCGTTTTTCTCTGGGGTGGTGTTTTTTTTTGGGGGGGGTGCATAAGTTAGTCACACATAAGATGTTGCGATTGCTCAGCTAGATGTTTCTCTGACTCTGTATAAGGCAGCTCCTGAAAGGGGTGTGTGTGTCTGGAAATGAACTAGAGGGCAATAATAAATAAATTAAAAAATGTATTTTTTTTAAAAAAATAACCATATTTTTTTAACCTGAAAGCTGATGTTCTCAGGTTGAGAGATCCTGCACAATAGGTCACAATATTTGGTGCATGCAAAATGCTCTGGACTAGGGTGCCTTGTTGGAGAGTCTCACCAGGGCCACTTTGATGTCCTTGTTCCTGAGTGTATAGATGATGGGGTTCAGAAGTGGCGTCAGTGAAGTGTAGAACACAGCCACCACCCCATCCAGTGGATCTTGGGATCCAGGCCTCAGGTAGATGAAGACAAGCGGTACATAATAGGTCACCACTACAGTAATGTGGGCTGTGCAGGTGGAAAAGGCCCTCTGGCGCCCTTCAGCACTGCGGATCTTCAAGATGGTGGATACAATGTACACATAGGACGTTAGGATAAGAAAGAAGCAAGTGATGGCGACAAGACCAACGTCAACCATAGTCACCATCTCATTGAGTGCCGTGTCAGCACAGACCAATTTCAGTACAGCTGGGATGTCACAAAAGATATAGTTCACCTGGTTTTTCCAGCCAAATGGCAGGCGAAAAACTAAGGCGGTCTCCATGATGGAGTGAAGACAGCCACCAAACCACACGCCGATGGCAAGGAAAATGCATGTCCTGCGGTTCATGATGGTGCCATAATGGAGTGGCTTGCAGATGGCTAGGAAGCGGTCATAGGCCATCAGAGTGTAGAGGAAGCATTCTGTGCAGCCGAGGAAGTGGAAGAAGAAGAGTTGGCACACACAGCCCCCAAAGGAAAGGACTTCCCCACCCTCTACAAATCCAGCAATCACCTTGGGAACCACCACAGTGGAGACCGTCATGTCCAAGAAGGACAAATGGCAGAGGAACCAGTACATGGGGTTGTGCAGCTGGGAAGTGGACACAACCACCAATAGAATGAGAAGGTTTCCAAAGAGAGTCAGTAGGTAGATAAGCAGGAAAAAGATGAACAAAGGACCCTTCAGGTTCCTAGGGTATGGAAATCCAATGAGGACAAACTCAGTCAATGACGTTTGGTTTTCACATTTCATCTCTGCAACAGAGGATATCATGGGTATAATTGGGGAAACAGAAAAGGAACATAGAACATAGCAAGCAACCAAATCTGGACCAGAAGCAAAGACATGAGACTTAATCAGAACCTTGGTTCCTTTCTTGGAATGTGTACATATCAGGAGATACGCTGTCGTAAAAGGCCCATAGGATTGGGCCGTAAGTTAGGTCAGAAAGGGGCTTGTTTATGACTGCCCAGTAAGATTGCATTTGAACTTTGGTTTGAACCACAGTTCAAACCAAACTGGCTTGAACTTTGGTTTGAACCACAGTTCAAACCAAACCACAGTTCAAAACAAACAAGCCTCCTGGCTCATAGTTTGTACTCTTCACCACCATTCGATAAATACGCAAGGATTTTGTTGGTAGGGGGCTTCTGAATCCAAATAAATGAATGACTACAAACACAAACGTGCTCAACATTACTTTCCCAGCACCCTGTTTATCCGTCTTAATGGTGGAAACCATCCAAGAGGTTTGGGTGAGTGTCCTGTGCATCGAGACCTGGTTACCTGCAACTCTGTTCATCTCAGTTCTTCCAACTTAGACCAGGATGTGCTTCATCTCCTTCTGCAGAAACTCCATATTACATTTTGAGGTGTGTCCGGGCATCATTCTTAGGCCTTCCTTCCGAATCACAATGATTTTGCTTCTAATGCAAAGCCAAACTGTAACATGGGTGAGGATGAAGAGAATCACATCCCACACGGATTAGTAATTTCATGTGAGCCTCTTGTCTCAAAGAGTCTGCTAGTGACCAACTCTTGGTGGAGGCAGGAATGTCGTAGAAAAGGAGAATTTGCTGAGACACGGAAGATATGTCCTCCTCCTCTTAAGAATCACCTCTGTTAGTGTTTCAGTCAGCTCTGCTATTTTTGCCCCTTCTTATGTCTTTCTAGCATGAGCTATACGCATGGGCTCCCATGTGGCATCCTTCTCTTTCTTTTAACACCAACTGCATTTCCCTTCTCTAAGGTCCTATTGCGCCTGAACCACTGAGAGTTCAAGGTGTTTTTGAACAAACAAAAATGCCACCTCTTTGAGACTTATTTAAAACGCTTTCTATTTCAAATAAAGTGGAGTCTCTAAGGCCATAAAGAACAAATCCCTATGGGTCTGGTATTGCTTATGTGAAAAAGGTTGGAAGGTTGCAAGCAGTGATGTAGACTCAAGTTGGACTCAAGTCGCATCAATGACTTGATTCAGCGATTGTAAAAGACTCAAAAGACTCGAGACTTGGAGCCTTTTACGACAAGTCGAATTTTATTCAGATTTAAATCCGTTTTCCCCATTAAATAGATAGGGACTCACGACCAAAGACTCAGGCCTTGGGGGCAAAGACTTGGGACTTCTCGAGACTTATTTTTATTTATTTATTTATTTTTCACATTTTTATACCGCCCTTCCTCCAAGGAGCTCAGAGTGGTGTACATATTTCCTCCCCTCCTTTTTGTCCTCACAACAACCCTGTGAGGTAGGTGGGGCTGAGAGATAGTGACTGGCCCAAGGTCACCCAGGAAGCTTCGTGGCTGAGCAGGGATTTGAACCTAGATCTTCCAGGTCTAAGTCCGACTCCCAAACCACTACACCATCCTGGCTCTGCCTTTGTTGTGCTGCCGCTGCATTCTCAACAGGATTGGGCTTTCAATGAATGAATGAATGAATGAATGAATGAATGAATGAATGAATGAATGATGTTATAATTATACCCAGACCATGTAATGAAGAAATCATTTCAGAATAATATTTACACCACAACTGGGGCATCCAAAAGCTCCTGGCACCTGAGGCAGCATGCCAAATGCTGCCCCCCTTCCTTGGTGATGTGCCAGGCAGCCTCTGCTCCTCTGACACACCAGTTCTCCGCTCTCCTTTCTCCCACATTTCTGCTTTGCCTCTCTCTTCCTCTTCCTACCCAGGGAGCGGGGGGAGGAGGAGGAGCAGTGGAGGCAACCCCTGGATGGAAGTGGGCGTCATAAGAACATAAGAGCCCTGCTGGATCAGGCCAAAGGCCCATCTAGTCCAGCTTCCTATATCTCACAGTGGCCCCACCAGATGCCTCCAAGAGCACACAGCCAGCAAGACAACCTGTTTCCTGCTGCCACACCCCTGCACCTGGCAGAGAAAACCTACTTCTAAAGCCAGGAGGTTGCTTATGGCTAGTAACCTGTGATGGTTTTTTCCTCCATGAATCTGTCGAAACCCCTTTTAAAGGCATCTAGGCCAGGTGCCATCACCACATCCTATGGCAAGGAGTTCCACAGATGAATTACACACTGAGTAATGAAATATTTTCTTTTGTCCATTCTAACTCTCCCTCCACTCAATTTTAGTGCGTATCCCCTGGTTCTGGTGTTTTGCGAGATGGAGAAGAATTTCCCTCTATCCACTCTCTCCATCCCATGCATAATTTTATACGTCTCAATCATGTCTCCCCTCAGGCACCTTTTTTCTAGACTGAAGAGCCCCAAACACTGTAGCCTTTCCTCATAAGGGAGGTGCCCCAGCCCACTAATCATTTTGGTTGCTCTCTTCTGCACCTTAAGCAGAAGAGGAAGTGTGAAGGAGATGAGGGTCATGGTCTAGAGTTTCCTGCTCTAGCCCATCACTCTCCTCCATCTTCTGCTCCCCCTTTTCCTTTTCCGGAGGGAGTAGCTACACACCTATGCTGGT
This sequence comes from Plestiodon gilberti rubricaudatus, assembly GCA_026170595.1. NCBI lineage: Eukaryota > Metazoa > Chordata > Lepidosauria > Squamata > Scincidae > Plestiodon > Plestiodon gilberti. The sequence goes on from JANXHW010000006.1 coordinate 5,845,271, forward strand.
TTCGTAGTCATTCCCTCCTCCATAAGAAGAGCCCTGCTGGATCAGGCCAAAGGCCCATCTAGTCCAGCTTCCTGTATCTCCCAGTGGCCCCACCAGATGCCTCAGGGAGCACACAAGACAACAAGATTCCTGTATCCTGTCGCCACTTCCTTGCACCTGGCACAGAGAAAACCTACTCCTACAACCAGGAGGTTGCTTTTCCTCATCATGGCTTGTAAGCTGTGATGGACTTTTCCTCCATAAATCTGTCCAATCCCCTTTTAAAGGCATCCAGGCCAGGTGCCATCACCACCTTCTGTGGCAAGGAGTTCCACAAACCAATTACACGCTGGGTAAAGAAATATTTTCTTTTGTCTGTTTTAATACTCCCTCCGCTAAATTTGAGAGGATGTCCCCAAGTTCTAGTGTTGTGCGAGAGGGAAAAGAACTTTTCTCGATCCACTCTCTCCATCCCATGCATAATTATAAGAATTCCAGTCTCCTGCTGCTTGAGGTCACCACTTCAGTTGGCCTCATGGATGAGCCAGACGGGACCTCAACGCAGCAGATAAGATTACTGATCAACGTTGGCGGCCAGTCCTGAAAATGGGGCAAATTTTATCTTTGCCAATGAAAAGATCTGGTGTCAGGCTGAGGGCAAGTCCCAGCCAGGCTTCCACTTGATCCATGATAAAAGACTTGCAAAGAAAGAGCATTGGTGGAAGACCTGATGGTCTTCTAGTGATGTGGAAGCAACCATAGAGCTGCAGCACAACTTAAAAAACAGATCAAGGAGGACACATCGGGGGGGGGGCGACTGAAGAAAGCCTCACTTCGCAGGAAGACATTTTCTTTTCCCCCACAGAAAACAACCCAGTAAAAAAGCAGTGCAGTCCCAGCTTGTGACTTGGTCGTAGGACTTCAGCAAAGCATAGCACTATAAGCAAAAATCCTTAGGCGTGGGAAACTATCAAAATATTTTGATCCATCCCAAAGAATTATGACTAATCCAGCAGGATAATTCATACCTCTCCTGATTTTTTTTATTTTTATTTTTTTTGGTAAATATGCTATGCATGGAAGGAACAGGGAGATGAGAGATGGAGAAATAAAGCTTTAACAAGTCATCTGCTACTGAGCCCCCATCTTTGAGATGAACAATGCTGTTCTGCCTTTGAGTCCCCAAACTGCAGCTTTCATCTCTTTGTTTCTCATTGTGTAAACGACAGGGTTGAGGAAGGGAGTCACTGTGGTGTAAAACACAGCCACCACCCCTCCCAGTGGATCCCGGGCCCCTGGTCTCAAATAAGTAAAGAAGAGTGGAACATTACAAGTCATGACTACGATGATATGGGAGGTGCAAGTGGAAAAGGCCCGCCGTCGACCTTCAGCACTGTGAATCTTCAAGACTGCCGAGACAATGTACACGTAGGAAGTCAGTATCAGAAAGAAACAAGTGAAGGCAACAAGACCCACATCAATCAAGGTCACCAACTCATTGAGTGCCGTATCTGCACATGCAAGTTTCAGCAGGGATGGAATGTCGCAAAAGATATAGCTCACCTCATTCTCCTGCCCGTAGGGCAAATGGAAAGTCAGAGTTGTCTCCATTGTTGAGTGTAAACAACCACCAAACCAAGTGCCCAGAGCAAGACAGAGACATGCCTTGCGGCTCATGATGGTGCCATAGTGCAATGGCCGGCAGATGGCCAAGAAGCGGTCGTAAGCCATCACGGTATAGAGGAAGCATTCCGTGCAGCCCACAAAGTGATAGAAGAAGAGTTGAGTGACACATCCCCCAAAGGAAATAACTCCACCGCCTTCCCAAAACCCAGCAATCACCTTGGGCACCACCACAGTGGAGGTGGCCATATCCAAGACAGACAAGTGGCAAAGGAACCAGTACATGGGCTTGTGTAGTTGAGGCTCATACACAACAGCAAAGAGCACCAAGAGATTACTTAGGAGGGTCAGCAAGTAAATGCACACAAAAAAGAAAAACAAGGGCCCATGTATCTCTGGAGGGTATGGAATCCCCAAGAGGACAAAATAAATTGGTACTGTTTGATTTTCACACCCCATTCTATAAATGCAGGCAAGGCTTATTTCTGCAATGCTCAAAAAGAACGACAAAGAAAGAACACCATTGGCAGCAACGGTGAAACGTCTCAATACCAGACCAATATTCTGGTCTTTTGTAGTGCGTTCAGTGTGGGGAGGAACCACGTTCACTAAAGCTCTACTCCGGAATTCTCTTAGAAGCGGGCATCATCTCTGAGTGACGGTGTAGCAATTCAAAACTTGGTTCCCAGATTTAGATGGAATCTGCATTAGTCCCAGGAGACCTGTTCATTATCAGGGTGCAGGTCAGGTACATGTGGGGAAGAAATACAAAAGGAGAGTGCTTCTCATCAGGCTCAGCGTCTCCACTGAGTAACTAAAACGTACCCTTTCCTTCCACACACACACACACACACACACACACACACACAAGCACCTGGAATTAAGAAGAAAGCTATTTCATGTGGGAGAATGTAAATTTCAGGAAGACTTCTGAGTGTCAGTATCTCTCATTTACCTTAAGCACTTTCTTTTTACAGAGCTCACAGAACTGCAAAAATGGCCATATTTTGATACAGTATCTGGCCTTTCGTGCAACACATCATCACAAAGGAGCAAATCAAGTCGGTCGAGTTGAACGGTTCTGAACACAGATTTAGCAGGATGTAGTAATTTGCCTCATCATAACGAGATTCCCAGTGACATACATCCTCGCCTGTATCACGTTGTCAATCAGACTTTTGACAATCCTTTGCCATTTGCAATATACTCAATGCAATCTTTTCTGAGTGGGGATGCTTTTTTTCTCTCTAGTGAGGATGCTAACCATTTGGAGACAGTGTTCATTCCCCTTTAGGTACCAAATCCTTACTCGATCTTCTGCTATATTTCCATCTCTTAAGCAGATGTTGACTATTGTCTCCGACAGAGATAACAGAGAGTTTTGCTGGGAATTCTTCTCCGGGTTTCACATGTTTCTCCCAACAGCTCCTTTGCAAATGGTGCTCCATGGATCTGCCTCTTTCCTGTACCTTCTTGTGACTTTATAATATGGTGTTCCTCTGTGGCCTCGCATATTCTCTTCCTCCCTCATGCATTTCTCATTTATGAGTTCCCTTATCTCCAAGCTGTTTTGGTTTGGGGATATTTTTGAACGGATAATTGTGCTGTGTGTTCTGTTTGTAATAAAGTGAGTTGTGTAAATTTGTAACTCCAAGGGCGGGGGGGAATGATTCAATCATGCAAAATGTTCATCATTACAAGAAGCTCATTGCTCAGGAACCACTACATGGATGTATACAACTGTGGCTCACAGTTCTCCTAAGGCACATGGAGATTACTTAGGAGGGACAGTAAGCAGATCCACACCCAGAAAAAAAGACCCCCAACAAGGGGGCATGTATCACTGGGGGAATATGGAATCCCCAAGGTGATAAAATACATCCGTACTATTTGATTTCCTCATTTCATTATATTCATTTGTGCAAAGTCTATTTGACACCTACCTTTCTTTGACACCAGGCAATAAGAGAATCTACATGTGCAGCTTCTTCTGCCACAGGGCCACCTTATTCTAGAGAAGCCCAAGTAGCCTTCACAGGAAGACATTTTCTTTCCCCCCACAGCAAGAGGCAAATCTAGGGCGGAGCAAGCGGAGCACCTGCTCCGGGTGCCATCTCCAGAAGGGCGCCCCGCCCACGAGTCGGACTCAGAGACTCGAATCCGAGTCCGAGTCGGAGACTCGAGTCCGCGTCAGACTCAGAGACTCGAGTCCAAGTTCGAGTCCGAGACTCGAGTCTCCAAGTCCGACTCGAGTCTCCGAGTCCGACTTGAATCTCCGCCCTCTCAATCTGGAGAGCCGGCTCGGGGATGTCTTCCCCGGCCGGCTGCCCGGGGCCTTCTAAGGAAGGCCCGCTGCGAGAACGGTATTTATACCGTTCTTTTTGCGCATGCTTAGAATGTTACTGAGGGAAAAAGGCTGCCCTTTTCCCTCAGTAACAGTCTGAGCATGCGCAAAAAGAATGGTATAAATACCGTTCTCGCAGCGGGCCTTCCTTAGAAGGCCCCGGGCAGCCGGCCGGGGAAGACGTCCCCGAGCCGGGGGGTGCTGGGTCGCCCCTCCGGAGCGTGCCGCCCCGCACTTCCGGATCGTGCCGAGGCCTCTTGCCCGCGGCGATAGGGGCGCCCCTTGCTCCGGACACCAACAGAGGCAGCTACCCCTCTGCCCCACAGAAAACAACCCAGTGAAAAAGCAGTGCAGTCCTAGCTTGTGACTTGGTCGTAGGACTTCAGCAAAGCATAGCACTATAAGCAAAAATCCTTAGGCGTGGGAAACTATCAAAATATTTTGATCCATCCCAAAGAATTATGACTAATCCAGCAGGATAATTCATACCTCTCCTGATTTTTATTATTTTTATTTTTATTTTGGTAAATATGCTATGCATGGAAGGAACTGGGAGATGAGAGATGGAGAAATAAAGCTTTAACAAGTCACCTGCTACTGAGTCCTCATCTTTGAGATGAATGATGCTGATCTGCCTTTCAGTCCCCAAACCGCAGCGTTCATCTCTTTGTTTCTCATTGTATAAACGACAGGGTTGAGGAAGGGAGTCACTGTGGTGTAAAACACAGCCACCACCCCTCCCAGTGGATCCTGGGCCCCTGGTCTCAAATAAGTAAAGAAGAGTGGAACATAACAAGTCATGACTACAATGATATGGGAAGTGCATGTGGAAAAGGCCCGTCGTCGTCCTTCAGCACTGTGAATCTTCAAGACTGCCGAGACAATGTACACGTAGGAAGTCAGTATCAGAAAGACACAAGTGAAGGCAACAAGACCCACATCAATCAAGGTCACCATTTCATTGAGTGCCGTATCTGCACATGCAAGTTTCAGCAGGGATGGAATGTCGCAAAAGATATAGCTCACCTCATTCTCCTGCCCGTAGGGCAAATGGAAAGTCAGAGTTGTCTCCATTGCTGAGTGTAAACAACCACCAAACCAAGTGCCCAGAGCAAGACAGAGACATGCCTTGCGGCTCATGATGGTGCCATAGTGCAATGGCCGGCAGATGGCCAAGAAGCGGTCGTAAGCCATCACGGTATAGAGGAAGCATTCCGTGCAGCCCACAAAGTGATAGAAGAAGAGTTGAGTGACACATCCCCCAAAGGAAATAACTCCACCGCCTTCCCAAAACCCAGCAATCACCTTGGGCACCACCACAGTGGAGGTGGCCATATCCAAGACAGACAAGTGGCAAAGGAACCAGTACATGGGCTTGTGTAGTTGAGGCTCATACACAACAGCAAAGAGCACCAAGAGATTACTTAGGAGGGTCAGCAAGTAAATGCACACAAAAAAGATAAACAAGGGCCCATGTATCTCTGGAGAGTATGGAATCCCCAAGAGGACAAAATAAACTGGTACTGTTTGATTTTCACACCCCATTCTATAAATGCAGGCAAGGCTTATTTCTGCAATGCTCAAAAAGAACGACAAAGAAAGAACACCATTGGCAGCAACGGTGAAACGTCTCAATACCAGACCAATATTCTGGTCTTTTGTGGTGCGTTCAGTGTGGGGAGGAACCACGTTCACTAAAGCTCTACTCTGGAATTCTCTTAGAAGCGGGCATCATCTCTGAGTGACGGTGTAGCAATTCAAAACTTGGTTCCCAGATTTAGATGGAATCTGCATTAGTCCCAGGAGACCTGTTCATTATCAGGGTGCAGGTCAGGTACATGTGGGGAAGAAATACAAAAGGAGAGTGCTTCTCATCAGGCTCAGCGTCTCCACTGAGTAACTAAAACGTACCCTTTCCTTCCACACACACACACACACACACACACACGCAAGCACCTGGAATTAAGAAGAAAGCTATTTCATGTGGGAGAATGTAAATTTCAGGAAGACTTCTGAGTGTCAGTATCTCTTATTTACCTTAAGCACTTTCTTTTTACAGAGCTCACAGAACTGCAAAAATGGCCATATTTTGATACAGTATCTGCCCTTTCGTACAACACATCATCACAAAGGAGCAAATCAAGTCGGTTGAGTTGAACGGTCCTGAACACAGATTTAGCAGGATGTAGTAATTTGCCTCATCATAACGAGATTCCCAGTGACATACATCCTCGCCTGTATCATGTTGTCAATCAGACTTTTGACAATCCTTTGCCATTTGCAATATACTCAATGCAATCTTTTCTGAGTGGGGATGCTTTTTTTCTCTCTAGTGAGGATGCAAACCATTTGGAAACAGCGTTCATTCCCCTTTAGGTACCAAATCCTTACTCGATCTTCTGCTATATTTCCATCTCTTAAGCAGATGTTGACTATTGTCTCCGACAGAGATAACAGAGAGTTTTGCTGGGAATTCTTCTCCGGGTTTCACATGTTTCTCCCAACAGCTCCTTTGCAAATGGTGCTCCATGGATCTGCCTCTTTCCTGTACCTTCTTGTGACTTTATAATATGGTGTTCCTCTGTGGCCTCGCATATTCTCTTCCTCCCTCATTTCTCATTTATGAGTTCCCTTATCTCCAAGCTGTTTTGGTTTGGGGATATTTTTGAACGGATAATTGTGCTGTGTGTTCTGTTTGTAATAAAGTGAGTTGTGTAAATTTGTAACTCCAAGGGCGGGGGGGAATGATTCAATCATGCAAAATGTTCATCATTACAAGAAGCTCATTGCTCAGGAACCACTACATGGGTGTATACAATTGTGGCTCACAGTTCTCCTAAGGCACATGGAGATTACTTAGGAGGGACAGTAAGCAGATCCACACCCAGAAAAAAAGACCCCCAACAAGGGGGCATGTATCACTGGGGGAATATGGAATCCCCAAGGTGATAAAATACATCCGTACTATTTGATTTCCTCATTTCATTATATTCATTTGTGCAAAGTCTATTTGACACCTACCTTTCTTTGACACCAGGCAATAAGAGAATCTACATGTGCAGCTTCTTCTGCCACAGGGCCACCTTATTCTAGAGTAGCCCAAGACAGGGCCTATGACAGGGGGGTAAAAAAGGGGGTAAATTGTACCCTGGCCCAGGGTCAGGAGGGGCCCCAGAAATTTCCTGGCATCTCAGCTGGCATTTCATGGAGAGTGAAAAACGGTGGCTGGGCCAGGTCTACTGGGCAGGTACACCTGGGCTTCCACATCGGGAAGTCTAGTAGACCTGGGCTCCGGAGACCTTTCCGGCTATTGCTCCCTTTCCCCCACCCTGTTTTGCCCTCTCCCCCTTTGAGAAGGGGCCCAAAATAAACTTTGTACCCCCTGATAAAATTCCTCTCAGAGGCCCTGGCCCAGGCGCGTCACTAGGGCACGCGCTGCCCTGAAGTGAGGGCACGTGCATCACCCTAATGACCCCCTGCACAAACCCCAAAAATTTTCCACACCAAAGTCTTATCCCCGCTGCTTCCGGAGGCTCCGAGGCCGGGAGAAGGCCTCAGAGCGTCCAACCCGGACGGCGGTCCAGGGCCTTCTGACGAAGGCCCAATAGTCAATACATGACCTTTTACCTTTTTCGTGCATGCGCACAACATTTTCTGAGGGCAAAGGGCTGCCCTTTTCCCCTCAGAAACGTTCTGCGCATGTGCGAAAAGGTAAAAGGTCATGGATTGAAGGCCCTGGACTGCCGTCTGGGACGGACGCTCCGAGGCCTTCTCCCGGCCTCGGAGCCTCTGGAGGGCGATGCGCGCAGTGGAGGTGACGCGCGTGGGTGCGCACGTCACCCTTCTGCACACGTCACCCGCAGGCGGTCCTCCCCCCTCGCCACGCTACAGCGATGTCCATGCCCTGGCCCAAGACCCTCCATTCTGGGCGGTCCAAGATCTCCTGACATCTGAGGCTGTGACAGCCTCCGCTTCTCCCAGTCCATGAAGTGGAAAAGGAAGAGGGGCAGAGCATGAGAGGAAGTGTAGATGAGAATGCCCATTCCACTCCTCTCCTCCACACGTCTTCTTAGGCGCCACCCCCTCTTCCTTTCCCAATCCTAAGAATATGAGGACAAGCAGTGGAGGCGAGTGAGTAGACTGAAGCAGAGGCCCCCTGCCAATCTTCCAAACTGCTGCTTGAGGTGACTCTGTAGCTGGGACGCCAGCCGGGGTCACGACAAGCCACTGGGGAATACCGTGCTAAGATCTCACGAGACAAGAACTCGTGTTCCACTGACAGGCAGCCCAGTTAGGATTGGGCTGATCATCTCTGAGTCAAGACATAGCAGCCTCCATTTCATTCCCATGCTTGACTTGAAACAGGATTCATTCGTGCGTAGTCGCAGGAGATGGCAGTGTGCACTGTATCAGCATCAGTGACGATGTCAAGAAAATGTCAAGAAAAGGAGAATGCGTTTTACTACATGTCATGTACCTGTTGGATCAGCACTGAAAAGCCACAACGTTTCCCCTGGCAAGCATACTGCAAGAGAAGATGGAGAGACGATGGGGTGCAGTACCTAGCTGTTAGCAACTGGCACCCACTTACCTATTCCCACTTCACCCTTTCAACTGGGAACGGTAGATTTTTGCCACTACCACCACCCCTAGAGTGGGAAGTAACAGAAAGAGGAAAACCTCTGTCCCAGCAAGGCTGAGAACTGTAAAAACCAAGGCCTCCCTTAAAAGCAAATAGAAACGAAATAGGATGGAGAGCTGTGGCTACCCACTGCCTCCTAAGCGGACTGAGACCAGGGAGGAGAAACGGGAAGAAGCAAGAAGTTTTATTTATTTAAAAGACAGCACAATATGTCAAGACAAAGGAAGGTAAACTGCAAGAGTAAAATCATACATGAGTGATCTTACAAGGGGGGGGGGAAATGGCAAATGTTGACAAGGATGCTAGAAGGCAAGCAAAACACAAAGCAAATCCGAATGTATCTTACGAGGTGCCACCTCTACTTTTCCGCATGTTTGGTTGTTGGAATATGTATCTGCTGTTATATATCGGCTATTAGCCAGCCACACAGTGCTGCAGATAGCAATATAATGAAAATATAATGAAATATAATGAATATAATGAAATCTTCATGATTTGATTCAAAGAGGACATGGTTTGATGATTCAAAGAGGACACTAATTGGAACAATATTTATTCCAATTATATACATGCAAGAAATCTGATATGCATTAATCTACCGTTGACTGGGAGAACATATGCTTCCGCATGACTTTCTTCAGAGCTGCTTTCACGTCCTTGTTCCGTAGCGTGTAAATGAGCGGGTTGAGCATTGGTGTCACGATGTTGCCAAAGATCTGCACTGGGGTAACTAGAACCCCACTCAGGGATGGCTGGGTATAAATCAAAGCACAGGGTCCAAAGAAGAAGGTGACCACCAGCACGTGCGAGGCGCAAGTGGAGGCCGCCTTGCGCCTCCCTTCTCCTGAATTCATCCGCACAATGGAGTAGAAGATACGGACATAAGACAGAAGAATGAGAAGAAAGCAGGTCATGCCTATCACGCCAACATTGTTGAAACCCACAGCTTCTATGGTGGTAGTATCAGCACACGCCAACTTGACCACTGGAAAAATATCACAGAAGAAATAGTCCACTTTGTTGGGGCCACAGTAAGGGAGAGTGAAAGTGAGACTGGTGAGGACGATGCCTTGAATTGAACTACTGGTCCATGTGCTGATGGCCAAGATGGTGCACATCTTCCAGTTCATAATGACCATATACCGCAACGGGTGACAAATGGCAACATAGCGATCATAAGCCATGACAGCATACAGAAGGCATTCGGAACATCCCATAAAGTGGTAGAAGAAGACTTGAGACATACAGCCCCCCATGGAAATAGTTCTGCTCTGGGCCCAAAGGATGGCCAGCATCTTTGGTGTGCTGACAGAAGAGAAGCCAATGTCCAGGATGGCCAGGTTGCAAAGGAAGAAGTACATCGGGGTGTGGAGGTGCACGTCAAAGAAAACCGCCGTGATGATCATCAGGTTTCCCAACAACGTGCAAAGGTAGAAAACTAAAAAGACCATGAAAAGGATCTTCTCGAGGCCTTCAGTGTTGGGGATTCCAAGGAGTACGAAATGAGTCACCACTGAGTGATTCTCCATGTCTACAGCAAAAGAAAAGAGTTTCTTGCTCTTTCGGCTTTCCTACCCCTCAAATATCTAATGAATTGGTGACAATAGGGTCACCAAACAATTGGCTGAATTCCAAAACGCTTCTTTAGAATTGGCTGCCACAGAATTCGGCATGCCCGGAGGAATTTTTTTACTTTTTTTTCTTTGACAGCTTGACATATACCCCTCGAGCCCATCAAACTGCTTTTGAATCCCCCCACAATTTCAAAAGGGTTTTCTTAATAATCTACACAGTACAGGATGTGCAACGACTGTTGAAGGAGCACTGGCACCAGTAAGTCAGTGCAGGGGGTCGGAGGGAGGTGGGGATGGGCAGAACAGGGCAGGGGTGCTGGATTGAGACTGGGAAGGGGGCAATATCGGTGGCAGCGGCACCGCTGATATGCTATCCCCCTTCTTGGCCTCGATCCACCTTCCTCAGTCCACTTGGAATTGTGCCAGCAAAGCTAGCGCTCATCTGAGTAGGTCCAGCAAGGTAGCAAGTGTTTACACAAGGGCAAGGAGATAAATGTTCCCTTACCTTGAGGAGGTCTTTGCAGTTTGGAGTTAGGCAGGGTTGGCTGTTAGTCCTATAGATCTTTGGATCCATTCCATCTAAATCACACTGGACAATATTAACAACAACAACAACAACAAATGTGCAGGGAGCATCCTTCAGTATCAATAAATTAAAGCAAGAGTAACAGTCCAATCCTATAGTTTTTCCCGCCATCGTATGCAGCCGCATCAAACTGGGCTGCCCTGCATGCTATGGTGGAGAGGCAGATCAGGAGGCCTGGGAGTGGAATGGGAAAATGTTTTCCCTTCTCCTCCATAATCCTCCCAATCACCAATGGGTCTCCTTGGACCTGCACCAGCTCTTTAGCTGGGTCACATCCGAGGAAACAAAGAGGCATGGCAACTTGCTCCACCAGCGCAAGTCACGCGCACCAGTTGCCACCCCTTCCCACCTCCAACCCGCCTCCCATCCTCCTCCTGTTCTACCCCTTTCCTCCCACCCCACCAACATTGGCGGGTCTTCCTCTTCCCACCACCGCATGCTGGGCCTCTGCAGTCTCTCCGGCGCACTTCTGGTGTGCCTTTCTCAACGGGCCATAGGATTGGGCCATTAATGTGGTTAGAAATGTGCTAGCAGCTGAGTGGATCTTCAATGTATCTATCCAGACACGTGGTGAAGCTGTACTGCAGTTGCTTCATCATCACATGGCAAATCGTAAGACTAACCCACAATTGTCACTTATTTGTTTGTTTGTTTAAAGTACAGTGAAACCTTGGATTGAGAGTAACTTGGTTTGAGAGTGCTTTGCAAGACAAGCAAAATTGTTTGCTCGTTTATCAAGTCAAAATTTAGAAATGTCTTGCAATACAAGTACATTGTGTTCTCCAAGATATCTCTCTGTGTGTTTGCAGAGTAACAATAGCGTCTCCTGGGCAACAAACTGCCCTCATTAACTGCTCATTAACACTCTGTTCTCCTTTTGCTAGAGGCTCCTTGTGCAGAATAGCAGCTCAGACTTTGCTTTGCAACTTCTGTCTTGCAGACCTCATTAACAAGCTGTTTCCCCCCTCCCCCATCTGCCTCTAGCAAAGACGTTTACTCTGCGGAACAAGGCTCAGGTTTTGCATATCAGACGTTGCAAAGTGCAAAGGAGGACTCAGCAGGGCAGCTTCTTAATTAGCTGAGCCCAAGAGATAATGCAGACACACACAAAGATCTCTTGCAGAATAACGAATCATCTGAGTTTCCATTATTTCTTATGGGAAAATTTGCTTTGATATAAGAGTGCTTTGGATTACAAGCACGTTTCTGGAACCAATTATGCTCGCAATCCAAGGTTCCACTGTATGTCTACTTCAGTTGTCATCCCCTGTTCAAAAGTGCCATAGAAAAATCGGTGTAGGTGGGGGGATTTGGGTGCAATATAAAGCCTGTTGAAGTTCCATCCCATGATGCCTTCATGACCCAGAGTGTGAAACCATAAGTCTATATGAAGAGCCACCAATGGGTCTCCTTGGACCTGCACCAGCTCTTTAGCTGGGTCACGTCCGAGGAAACGTCCAATGACAACTTGCTCCACCAGCACACATCACCCGCACCAGGTGCCACCCCTTCCCACCTCCAACCCGCCTCCCATCCTCCTCCTGTTCTACCCCACCCCTCCCACCCCACCGTCATTGGCTGGATCAGACCCAAAGTCCATCTAGTCCTGTTTCCCATAGTGGCTAACCAGATATCTCTTGGAGGTCAGCTCTGATGCCCTCGTCTCAAAATGTGGTGGTGATACATCACCATCTCTCAAGAACAATGACTTCATTTTATTTTTATTTCCAAGGGGTTTCACCTTCTCTCCCCTCTGTCTTTTTGACTCACCTGCAATACGCCTTGAGATTTCCAGAGTACATCTTGACTGAGCTCAGCAGAGAGAGAGAGAGAGAGAGAGAGAGAGAGAGAGAGAGAGAGAGAGAGAGAGAGAGAGAGAGAGAGAGATTATCATTTATCCTCTCTTAAAGAAAAACCAGCTTTTTAGAAGTTCTTCATCAAAATGTGCACCATTCTTCCTGCCATATTGCCCACCATCCCGGTGACTTCATCCCTTCTTCGCCATCCTCTTTCTCTCATTCTCTGATTTCAAAGACCTTTTAAAATGGTTTGCATCCAAAAGGGACCGGATTCCTGAAGCCTCACTGGAGTGGATTCAGCAATGGCATGAAAAGCTTGCTTTATTTGAGGCACAAGAGACAGCAGACCTTGGTTACTCAGTCACTGAATTCTGACTTCTGGTCCCCAGCCTATGCAACCTGGGAACCATTCAAACGCACTTGGGAACTGCCTCTGCCCCTATGCCTCCTTTGCTGGATCAGGCTCATGACAATTTGTCTCGTCTTTTTTCTCAAGGCACCTACAGTAATGAGCATCACTCCATTTGATGGAGTTGTATTGTTTGTCCTGGTTTTGAATTTTCTTTTCAAATGTTAGATAGATTAAGGTGATGGAACTGAAGTTTGCCTTGTTCTTGTATTGTCTAACGGTTAGACTCTAACATTTTTCATTGTAAATCTCTCCCAAGAGCATTGGTTCTTTAAGCAAAGCAGGGTACAAATTAAAAAAAAATCAACAAGCTTTCTTGAGCATGTTGCATAAAGTGAAGGTATAGGAAAAGGTAGATTTTTTTAAAAAGATGAGCAACAATGTATCCTTTTAATGATGAACAACTTGTTTCAGTACAACTGCTGCTGCTATTCCTTCTAGGGATGGTTCAGCTGGCTGAAAGAATTATTGTGTTGACAAGACAAGATCTAATTAGCCTCTTTAGGAAAGTGATGCCCCCGACTAAGTCCCCCCAATATAACTATCGGCGTGGCCTATGGCCGCGCCGTGATTTTTTGGGGAGGCGACCTGGCTGCACCCTGCCCCGGGTGCCCCCCCCGCCCCTTCGTGTCGCCCTTCGGATGCCCCCGACTAAGTCCCCCCAATATAACTATCGGCGTGGCCTATGGCCGCGCCGTGATTTTTTGGGGAGGCGACCTGGCTGCACCCTGCCCCGGGTGCCCCCCCCGCCCCTTCGTGTCGCCCTTCGGACGCTCCAAGGCCGGCCCGGGAACCGGCCTTGGAGCGTCCGGCCCAATGCGTCAATACGGGTACTTTTACTTGTTTCGCGCATGCGCAGACCGGTTTGGTCTCTGCGCATGCGCGAAACAAGTAAAAGTACCCGTATTGACGCATTGGGCCTTCTTTCAGAAGGCCCTGGAGTGCCGGCAGGACCGGACGCTCCGAGGCCGGCTCCTGGGCCGGCCTCGGAGCGACCGGAGGGCGACGCGCATCACGGAGGTGACGCACGCGGGGGTACGCGCGTCACCCCTTTGCGCGTGTCACCCCGTGGCGGCCCGCTCCCGTCGCTTGACAGGAGCGACGCCATTGCTGTCCCGTGAGGTTATACCGGTGGTTCTGTTGCAGGCACCATCTTCCTGTTGTTTATCCTCAGAGGTTCTTCAGTTATTTGCTCGCGTGGTGTATTTAATAAGACTTCAGGGGTCTGTAATGGAACAGACCAGCTCCCCTCTGATACTTGGCTAGTGTGCCTTTCTGTCCTGCTGGGTGGAGCTCTTGTTCTACTCTAGTTCTCAGAGGCGTCGATGGAAGGGGGGCAGTACTGTAAGTTCCACACCGTTCCACTCCCCAGTACGAGGTGGCCCAGCCCCCTCGTTGTCGGAGCCATTCCGTGCGGCCACTGCGGCGAAGGCAACGGGCAGGAGACTCCCTGCCCATTGCCTTCACCACACTGAATGGCTTTGTTGGCGAGGGGGCGGGACCACCTCGTACTAGGGAGTAAACGGGGAATGGAACGGTGCTGAACTTACAGTACGGCCCTCCCTCCAGCGCCACCTCTGCTAGTTCTGGACATGAAGCCATGTTATTCAGGAATGCTGCTAGTTTCATGTGTTCCGGTAAACTGCTCTCAGTAAATAGAAGTTGTTTGTGAGTCTGTCGCTCTGTGCTGGATACTGACTTTTGAGCATGAGCTACTGGGACCTGGGAGGACCTGGAACCCACAGGCAAAGAGAAAACATACAGTCGTTCAGAAACCTGCAGACACTGTTGTACTGGGCACACCAATAAGAGACAAGAGTGTTTTGTTTCCAACATACAATTCTGCACTTGAACAATTTTGCTCTGAATGTTACATGGAATTCAGATTCTGGGTATTCTCAGAGTTTATTCTCTTTCCTCACCACCTTCAGTACCAAGGTTTTCTTTTGCATCACTTTCCCATAATTTCTGATGAAGGTCAAAGCCACATATGATGTGTGAGCATGGAAGCTGATTCTTCCTGTAGCCAGCGTTTCTCAAAGTGTGCTCCGAGGTGCCCTGGGGCTCCCTGAGACCACTTCAGCGGCTCCATGAACTCATATAAGTGACCGACATCTGCTTGGTACAGTGCCACTCTGTGCATGCATCAGAACTCTGGGGCTCCCCGAGGCTTCATGTATGTATCAGCGGGGCTCCCCAAGACTCTGTTTAGGAATGTAAAGGGCTCCAGAGACCGAAAAGTTTGAGAACCTCACTGTAGGCCATTTGCCTTCAACTGATGTGTCAGGACGCAATGCGGGGGGGGGGGGGGAGTAAAGACTACGCTGATTTTTTCATGCTTCAACAACCAAAAACACTTAAGAAATACTGCTGGGAAAATTGAGGCATGTCATATTTTATTGAAGGTGGCAACGGACAAGAAATGTAAATGTCAAGCCAAGTTCATATGAATATGAAGTGCAACTCAAACTCCATGAAAAGCGAAGTGGAAGGATGACATTTCAAAAACAAGCAGGGTAGTACTCCACATTTATTTAACAACAAAAATATGCTAAGTAGCAGTCAAAGTATAAACGTAACTCATGTCTTAACCATAGGATTTTCAGGCTGAAACCAAATTAGAAGGAGAATTTGGGGTTGGAAGAAAATCGCTAAGATTGGGAGAGTCAACTGGTGAAAGATTTTATTTTGGAGATGAGATTTCTCTTCCATTTTAACCCACCTGATCTGGAAGAATGGTAGCATGTAGCAGACAGGAGGTCTGGCTCAGTTGGTAGAGCGGCCGTCTCATATGCCTGAAGATCTGAAGGACAGCAGTTCGGGACGGCTGGAAGTGTCCGTGTCTGTCAGAGAGCTGTTGGCATGCCACTGACAAGCTGCAGAGCCTCTGTGAGGGAGAGAAGCTGCAGTTGCACTTTGAGTGGGAGTCAAGGTTGCCAGTCAATGCATGGGAGGCAAATGCCAGAAGAGAGGCTGGACTGTGAAGGAGACCACCTAGAATGAAGGGTTCTATGCAAGACTAGAATATTTGTATTATTGGAAAAAAAAACCCTTGGGGTTTAGAAAGTCTGCCTTTGTAAACCACCTTTGAACCACAGCCAGGATGGTGTAGTGGTTTGGGAGTCGGACTTAGAACTGGAAGATCCAGGTTCAAATCCCCGCTCAGCCACGAAGCTTCCGTGTTGGTTGATTACATGTAGTATTCCCAGGAGTATATATACAGTATAGTATGTGTGTCCCTTTTATCCTCACAACAACCCTGTGAGGGAGCTTAAGCTGAGATAGAGTCTGCTGGACTTTGGGGCTGAGCAGAGATTTGAGCCTGGTTCTCCCTGGTCTAGATCCAAGTCCAGCACTATAACTACTCCATACTGGCTCTCAGAAGAAAGTGCCCCTTCCCTTTCCAAGTGTGCCTTCATCCACATGCTTTGGTTGCTCAGGAGTATTGAAGGAGCTCCTGACTGTTTCAGTCTGGTAGTAAAGATGGCTTCCCTCTCACCCTGAAAACCACTCAGCTCCAGTCCTCCGTTTACTACATTTAAAATACAGGAAGAAACATGTTATCATATCATGCCATCTGGTGATGAAAAGATAGGGTGAATGTGAATTGAACGAACCATCTCAGGATTAGGGTTATAAAACTTCAATTTATAAATTATCAAAATGTAAAATACACCAGCAAAAATCAGTAAAAACATAAAGTAAGCACAAAGTGCTAAAAAACTCATGTAAAAATACTTTAAGATCCCAGAGTAAAATACAATAAAGACATTTAAAAACCGCAAGGGCATGACGTTTCGTTTACCAATCTGTAAACTTTTTCAAATGCTGAAAAGCCTAAGTAGGCAAGAAGATGGTAAAGATGATACATCGCAGTCTTGCTACTTAAAAAGGAAATTTGGCACGCATTTTGCTAACACAATTAGAACCGGAAATCAAACAACCTCAACACGTCCTCAGATAACCCTACTATATTGCCTTTTTAAGTAGCAAGACTGCGATGTATCATCTTTACCATCTTCTTGCCTACTTAGGCTTTTCAGCATTTGAAAAAGTTTACAGATTGGTAAACGAAACGTCATGCCCTTGCGGTTTTTAAATGTCTTTATTGTATTTTACTCTGGGATCTTAAAGTATTTTTACATGAGGTTTTTAGCACTTTGTGCTTACTTTATGTTTTTACTGATTTTTGCTGGTGTATTTTACATTTTGATAATTTATAAATTGAAGTTTTATAACCCTAATCCCGAGATGGTTCGTTCAATTCACATCGTTGCGGGTTATAACAGTTTGCGATCACATTGATAGGGTGAATGTTCTATTTCATGTTACCTTGCCTAATTTTTCAAAAAGCATCTAGCCCCCTCTCATCTTTCTGAATGCTGCCTGAACCTCCTTGTTCCGCAGTGTGTAGATGATTGGGTTCAACATGGGGGTGACCACATTGCAGAAGATCTGGATCGGTGTGGCTAATACATCACTCAAGGATGGCTGGGTGTAGAGGAGGGCACAAGGGCCAAAGAAGAAGCAAACCACCGTCAGATGCGATGCACAAGTAGAGGCGGCCTTGCGCCGGCTTTCCGCCGAGCGCATCCTCAGCACCGAGATGGCAATTCTGATATAGGAAGTGAGAATGAGACAGAAGCAGGCCATGGGCACCACACCGATGTTGGTGAAGCTCACTGTCTCAATGATGTAGGTGTCGGCGCACGCCAGCTTGACCACTGGGAAAATGTCGCACAAGAAATAGTCCACCTCGTTGGTCCCACAATAAGGCAGCGTGAAGGTCAAACTGGTCAAGATGGTGGCATGGAACGAACTGGTGAACCACGTACCAGCAGCCAGAAGGGCACACACTTTGCGGTTCATGATGATGGTGTACCTCAGCGGGTGGCAGATGGCAGCGTAGCGATCATAGGCCATGACCGTGTACAGGAGGCACTCAGTGCTGCCCAGAAAGTGGTAGAAGAAGACCTGGCACATGCAGCCCCCCAAGGAGATGGTTCTGCTCCCTGCCCAGAGATTGGCCAGGAACTTCGGTGTGCTGATGGAGGAGAAGCCGAGATCGACCACGGAGAGGTTGCAGAGGAACCAGTACATTGGTGTATGAAGGCGTGCATCGGAGATGATCGCAGAGAGGATGAGCAGATTACCAGTTAGCGTAACAAGATAGAAGGATAAAAAGACAGCAAAGAGAATGTTATGGATGCCTTCGGTGTGGGGGATTCCAAGGAGAATGAATTCCAGGATCACTGTGTGGTTTGGCATTTCAAATCCAACCAGTGCGTTGCTAAGAGGTATACCAAAAAAACAACAACAATAATAATCTTAGCAACTTTTAAAAAAATGAAGACAACTCATTAAGTCGTTGTAGGAGAACATGTAGGACTCCCTATTGCTTATCTCAACACACACCGGATGCTTGTGAACCTCCTCAGTCAGTGTCCCAATAGGTGACTGTTGTAAAGCAAAGAACCAAGCTTCTAACTACTCCCTCAATAGCTACAGGTCCGCTTATCACATAGCTCTGTTCCAGGTGCACTTTCCCTCTGAGGCACAACAGGGCATCCACCAGAATCAGGGATTTCTTAGTGGTGGCACCAAACCTACGGAATGGCCTTCCTGTTGAAGTTCGGTTGCCCCCACCCTGTACTCCTTCTGGAGGTTGCTTAAAAGCTGCCTTTTTTGTTGCGCTGTTGTGGTGTGACGTGAGCATTGGCGTGATGCCTGCACTTGCCCTTCAGTTTGGGTTTTTGCTGTGTATCTGTCTCATACTTCTTTTTCTGTTGGTTTAATTTCTGTGGTTTATTCTCTGTTTTGTAAGTCCCGTTGGGATTCCTTGTGGCCAAACGCTTGGATTAAAAATGTTTTCAAACAAAATACAATAAATACATTTGCCACCATGCATGCTAAATGATTCACAGGAAGATATGCACATCGCAAAGCACATATCGGATCCAGCTGTGCCTGGGGCAAGGCGGGTTGTAGAAAATCTATTTCTATGATTTCTATGAGCAGCACTTCTATGAGCAGGTTCAGACATGTGTGTTCCTCATTTGATCTCTGCAGCCTGAAGTAATAGCCTGCATGTGTGAATGAGCATCACAGACACAGCATTTCAGACAGAACCTTTTTATTACCTGATGTGACCTGCAGCACCGTCGCCTACACTGAAGTCAGTTCACATAGTTAACTGCTTACAATCAAGTAATGGCTGTGCCTGGACCCATGCCTGAACCACCAACGCTTCTGCTGGATTGTGTTCACAGGTCACTCCCAAACTGTCCATGTGAAGCAGTAACGTTGGCGTCATGTTTCTATATGCGACACACATCATGGAAATCATTCTAGAACCATTTCCGGGAAGACAAAAGTCTCCTCGCTGGAAGAGCCCAGAGACTCAGCACATCACACCCCAGAACTCAGAAGCCTGATTCCGTTTCTCTCTCTGTCATGAGCTCAACGTATCGATTGGAATGCCTTGGTCCTCCATGTGTAAAATGGGAATCCTAGTGACGTGAGTCTGTCTCGCAACATCAATTGCCCTCCTCCGGCCTGTGGGGGGAGACTGCGCAGTCCAGCTGCCTCGACCCTTTGGGGTTGACCGTGAAAAGCTCGAACCATCCTTGGATGGATGGTGGCTTGGAATCAAGGTAGTGTCACCCATGAATCTGGGGAAGATACAGTCTCCCACTGTTTCCCCGCTGGTGGATGCCCGCACATGGGGAAGGAGTTTTAGTAGGCTCCCTGCTGCAGGTGTTCCGAACTAATAATTAATAAAGCGGCCCAGTTTAAATCCAAGCCTTTGTCTCACGTGCTGTATTGGGGGGGGGGGGGAGTTTGCACAGGCTAGAACAACAACCTGTCCCAAAGGATAGGTGAACCCAATCAAGCTTAAAGACTTTGCAAAGCAAAATTTCAATAGAACTGATACGCCCTAGTTGGAGAAGCAGCAGCAAACCTTTACTTTGAATAAGTGTAAAAAGGTAAATGTGACCCCTGACAATTAAGTCCAGTCGTGTCTGACTCTAGGGTGTGGTGCTCATCCCCATTTCAAAGCTGAAGAGCCAGCGTTGTCCGAGGACGCCTCCGTGGTCATGTGGCCGGCATGACTCTCCTTGCCGCAGCGCGTAGCATGCAGCTGGAACACGGCGCGCTGTTTACCTTCCCGCAAGCGGTACCTATTTATCTACTCGCATTAACATACTTTGGAACTGCTAGGTTGGCAGGAGCTGGCCAAGCAACGAGAGCTCACCCCGTCGCGGATTCGAACTGCTGACCTTTCGATCGACAGCTCATGGTTCAGCGGTTTAACCCACTGCGCCAAAGAGATGACAGACCCAAAGAGGAGGACAAAAGAGAGATGTTCCCTTACATTGCTCACGGAGAAAAGAGGCGGTTACCGAGTGGTGGGAGGATTTCTCTTCTTTGCCTTCACACTTGTTCCTTCCTCTTGGTGATGGTGACTCACATCAACCCAACACCCAACCCAAGACAGGTCCCTGTCAATGGAGAGCAAACGGTCTATTACAGTTCCCTGCAAGAACCCACATTGCCTCCAAGTCTGTTCAGCATCTTCTGCCTTGCAGGCTGAGGAAGTCTTAATAATGCCCTCGATCATGGGGAAGGGTCTATATATGTCTTCTTCATCTCTTGGCAGGGAATTGGGACTCTAGAGAAATTCCAGCTTCCTCATCCCATGGTGGAACCCTGCGGTGGAGTCCTAAGAGCATTGCATCAGTTGTTTTGATCCGTTAATGAATTCTCTACGAAGAGTAAAATAATGGATTGCAGGATAAGCTTTCCTTAAGGTACGTTGGGCTTAAATCCTACACACACTTTCCTGGGAGTAAGCCCCATTGAGCTAATGGAACTTACTTCTGAGTAAACATGCACAAGTGCTGTAGGTCAACCAAAAGGCTTTATGGGGTTTTATCGAGCTCATTATGCATCAGGTCTACCAGAGATCCTCAGCATGGCCTACTATGTCATTTGGCACACTTTCCATACTTCACACAAGACAATGCCCACAGTAAGGCAAAAGGGCTGACTCTCCACAGGCTGCTCCATTCTTCAATTCAAGCCTCCCACCAGTTCCAGTAGCTGCAATGACTGATGGAGAACTGCAGTGGAAACCAGATGAATAAATGTACTTTAGAATTTCCCTGAAGTACGTGCTTCAAGGCTAAATCAAACAATACCCCTCCCTGGATCTTGCTTCCTGAAATGTGGTGGAGAGAGAGTGCAAGTGTGCATTGCTTGCCCATCCACAAGAAACTCCCATCCTGCCTCCTCCAATGCCATTGGATAGATGTGGCTATGGCGTTTGCAAAGGCATGCAAACACTAGTGGGCACAGGCCAAGAGTGCATGCTCAATTCTGATATTTTGTCTGCGTTATTGACTGCAGTGTAGTCCTTCATGTATTACTGCCCAATCCACCGCAACTCCCTGTGCGGCAATGCGGTGCCCGCTGCATCCTGCGGTGGAATTTCACCCACTAGAGGCCTCCTCAGGGTAAGAGAACATTTGTTCCCTTGCCCCGGGGTAAGCCCGTGCTGGCCCACCAGATCTACTCAGACCTGTAGTAGCAATATCACTGGCGCAAGTCTGGGTGGACCCAGGATGGCTGATCGAGGGGGAAAAGGGGGTTAGGTTTCAGTGTGCCATTGCCACCGAAACAGTCCCCTTCCTGGTCCCAATCTGCCCTCCTCTCAGTCCCTATCTCCGCCCACTTCTCTCTGCCCACTCCCTGCCTACTTCTCACTCTCTGCGCATACTCACCAATGCTAATGGGCATCCATTGTCCGCTGGTGCACAAAGCCAGCCATTCATCACTTGTGGTGACGGCCAGGCGACACAGCGCACATCACCTTTTGCAACAGCCGGAAAGCACCTTAGGCCACCAAAACCCTCATTCCGGTGGCGTTAGGCTCCAATAGGTTTGGGCCCTTAGATTTACAAATGAACATGTAGTTTTTTAATCTTCGGCTCATGTATGCACACACCGGAAGTGGGACAGGCAAAAGGGAAGAGTGTCAGGAAAGACATCCTCTTGCTTCCGACCCACCACACAGCAAACAACAAGTGTGCGGAAAGACAGTTTCCTCTTCAGCTGTTCACACTGAACCCAGCACGCCTCAAGCCCCGGGCACCACTGGGGTTTCTCACACTGTTCCCCCATCCCATGAACCTGAAAATAATCCACAGAACATATGACATATGACCAATGAGCAGAATTTTCTCTCTATTTTAGGGAAACAGTCTTGGGGGGGGAGTGAAACACCCTCCCCAAACACCACTGCTTTGAATATACTTGGAGGACATACAGTGATTATCTTAGCAAGATATCTTTAAAAGTCAGGTGTAACCACATCACACGTGGTTTGGCCCTCACATGGTTCCTTCAAAGGACACATTATTGACAGAAGTGGGTTCACCAATGGCTAGGAAATGTGATCGCTAAATGGAACCTCCAGGTTTAAAGGATTTGTACCACTGAAAGCAAGAGCAAGAAAAGAGAAAGGTGAAGAGGTGTAGCAAGTATGAGGGTCACATAGTGCACGTGAGCTCCAGGTGTGAAAAAGCAGCCTCCTCTAGGGGCACCGCATTAAATTTGAATTGTTAAAAGTTGTATCTGCATGTGGTTCTTATAAACCTGAACTCAGTACAATCTTTTGTCATTCTAGATCAAACTTTAGGGCGTTGGTCAAAAGCTGACCTTCACTAATCACGACATTTCTGGATTCAGTCTCTCCATTCAGTCTCGCCATCTAAAACATGCACAGGATTTAGGTTTTTTCTGCAGTTATGATGGTGCCACATTTGTTAATTTCATGTAAGGGCTGCTGGCATTTTCACACGCGCACATGCATGCACACACGCACACACACGCATGTGCGCACACGGGCACACTATTCCTGATCTACTCCTGCCCCCTAGTGGTCTAGGGATCTCATGCTTCAAAGGTGGAAACAATAGGCACCCCCTGGTAGCCATCAAATAGTCACTAATAGGGAAAAACTTTGAAGACTAGCCCAGTTTTTCACAACTACTGGTATTTGATTTGCACTTTAGATTTGAAAATACCGTTGTCAACCCAAGTCCTCAGGACAAGAGAAGCTTGAGATTCAAATAAACTAGCTATCTGTCTATCAATTCTATCCATCCAACAATTGAATCTCATTTTACAATAATGAGAGCACAATATTCTACCAGCAGATCTCAGCAAAAGAGTACACCCAAGTCACTGGCTTTCACCTGGCAGACGTCCCCATCCGCTTGTCACTTGGGTACCAAGGGAAGAAGGATGACGTGGCAGCGGCTGGCTGGTACAACAGTTCAAACTGTCCAGAAGTTTTGCACAGCACACCTTAACAATCCCCCTTGTGAATCCCTTTCACAAGTTCTGATCTCTGAGGAACCAACTTACTTGAACGTTCAGAAGGAACGGGCATTGCGAGAGACTGCATCTCTGCAGAAACACAAGGTTATATCTTTGGAAAGAACCATCACCAGAACCTGATGGTTGGCAAACTTCTCTGGAGCCAAAGGACGGAAAGATTAGCAGCTCCACCAGTGGCTATTACGACCCTGTAAGTTTTTTTGTTTTTTTTAAAGAATCTGAGACCAGGAAATGATGGGCAGGATTAAAGGCTGCATTCTGATGCTGTGAGATTCACAGCGCAATCCTAACCAACTTTCCAGCGCCGGTGTAGCCATGCCAACAGGGCACACACTGCATTTTGCAAGGGGCAGTCATGGAGGCCTCTTCAAGGTGAGGGAACATTTGCGCCCTTACCTCGGGGCTGCATTGCGGCTACACCGGCACTGGAAAGTTGGTTAGGATTGCGCCTATCAGTGAGATTTCCTTTTGATTAAACATGCAAAGGATTGGCTGTTAATGATGCCTGAACTACTCTCACTAGGACCAAACCACACACAGCACTAAACACACTAAACAGCCCTTCTCTTGTTATTGCTTTTTTTTTTAACTCTGTGCGTGCGTGTTTGTCGAAAGCCACCTGTAGTTTGGCCCTGATTTTGAGACCCCATTTGACATGTTAAAAATACTGTATGAGCCAAAGAGGGAAGAGATGGCTGGAAGGACCAGTTGCATCTTGGATCTAACTCCCATGCACCAAACTGCTGGTCCTGCTCTCAACTTTTGCAGTGTTCCAATCTCTGTTGGAGAGGGAAAGGGGCTCCCCTTATGCCTCTCCAAAGAAATTATTACAGTATATATATACCGCTTTTCAACAAAAAGTTCACAAAGCGGTTTACAGACAAAATGACTGGCTGTTGTCAAAAGCCACTTCTGTGAAGACTTCCATTCGATCCCTTACTTGTTATCCCTTCCTGAGGATCAAACCGAATCTCTATTGTTCTTGTCTTGCTCAGTGGAACCAAAAGGAGGGGTCTTTGGGGGGTGGAGACAACTCAGAGCAGGAAACTGGTGTGCAGGAGGAGAAGGTTAGACATTCCCTTCCAAGTACTACTGTTCTGATCCCAACTGAAGCATCCTGCAGTTGCATTAAAATTAAATCAGTTAATAAATACCGTATTGTCCCGAGTATAAGACGCACCTGATTATAAGACGCACCCTTAAAGTTTGGTGCTATTAAAAAAAATTAATTACATCACTGGCATTAAATTGCAACAGCCTGATTATAAGACGCACCCCTAGTTTAAAAACTTAAATTAGGAGAAAAAAGTGAGTCTTATACTCAGACCAATACGGTAAATCAGAAGATTCAGTCATGGATCTCCTGAGTCCCACCTGTTTTGGCCCTGAAATGAAGCCTGATTAAACGAGGCTTGTTCTTCCCTTGCCCCATCAATCATCCTTCCTCCCCTCCATCTTCAGTAGAAATGTAGATGACAAGTTCCTTGAGACCGAGATTTGACTGTGCGTGTGACTTGTTACATACCATGTGCATTGATGCTGCCACATTAAAAATGAGTGGTGGGAGTGGTGGTGGTCATTACTACCAGTAAGTGCCTTTCACAAGTTTAAGAGTGGGCCTGATCCATCATGGATTACTGCATGCGTAGTTCCAAGTACTGGATATTGGGGGCATTTACCCTGACCAGCATTCTTGTGTACATGTGGGACATGTACATATCTCCAGCTCACTGAAATATAGAGGACAATGAGGGGTGAAAGTCATTGTAGAATAAATCAGGTCACTAGAAATTCAGTATGTTGTTCCACATTCCTCACATATCTGAAGGGAAGGATATTCAGGACATTCTAGCAATTTAATTGTTGCTGTCCTTGTTAGGAGAGAATACTGGGGCTTGCAGTAGTTTTTTCTAATATCTGTTATTTATAAATATACAAGTTGATTGGGGGTGGGAAGAGAACAGGCAGGTGCCCCAGATGACATTCTTTAAAAGTTTAAAGCAATATCAGGTCCCCCCAAAGTAAACTGCATGCATTAGCAACCTCTTCTTCCAAAGGACACTTCTTGCCGGAAAGCTCTGAAAATTCAGATTTACATCTTTCTCTTGCTAGATTCAAATTACAGCACTTCTTTTTCCAGCCTTCACTGTGGCAGGTAGAAGTGACATGTATTCCTGGTTCCAGGAACCTCAGTGGCCATTAGTGCCCAATATACAAATACCTTGAAGTTATACCAAAGCTTAGAAAGATAGTCCTCTCTTCTCTTGATGCAATAGCACTTATGTCAGAATTAAGGATTAAAGCCCATTATAGATTTTGATTTTAACAGAGAGAGTCATTCATTTTGTTATGCATTAAGGAGTTCGGTGTCCTTCCCCAAGTATACATTGCCTGTGAAATGTGGCTTCTTGGTGATTTTATAAAGGTGTCAATCAAGGAGGAAAATGTTCAACTTGTCAGGGATAATAAGAACCAAAACGCCACTTTGTCAGTGATGCTGCTTGCAATAAACTGGCAGGGGATAGGATTGGGCTGTGAAACAGGTGGCGATTATGGGGATTGAGCCCGAGGCCCCAAATATACAAAGCATGCACTGTACCACTAACAGCCCAATCTTGTGTAACTCTTGCACCGGTGTAACAGTAGATCCACTGCTGTAAGTGCACTTATGTCAGTGTAACTTGCTGTACATCAACAGACGCAGGACGGAGACCGGCATACCCCCCCCTCGGACGCTACACATGCGCAGTTCGGATGCAGGACAGACACCGCTGCAACTCCACCAGCGCAGGGGGCATTCCAGGGGCATTCAGATGCCCCCTGCGCCAACGGAGTTGTGCTGGCATCCGTCCCGCGTCTGAACTGTGCATGTGCGGCATCCGGGGGGGGGTATGCTGGTCTCCGTCCTGCATCCGTCAACATACACCAAGTTACACCACTGGCATAAGTGCACTTACACCGGTGGATCTACAGTTACACCAGTGCAAGAGTTACACAGGATTGTGCTGTAAGTGTCATTACCTCTCTGGTTAGATGCTGTAGGAAGCAGGATGCTGGAATAGATAAGTCTGATCCAGCAGGGCTGTTTGTATGGCATACCTTGGCAATCCTATGTACTTATAACTTTGCTGTTATTATTTAAGTACACATCTGCCGCTATTCCCCAATAACCTTCAGGACAATTCAGTGCTCTTTTGCTCTTCCCCTTTTCTCTAGGATAGAAACGGATGAAAAGATGGTTCCAAACTGGACCGAAGTAGCACAAAACCAGACCTCAGTGACTGAGTTCATACTAGTGGGGCTTTCCAACAACCCAGAGACGCAGCTGGTGCTCTTTGTGGTCTTCCTGGTTGTCTACCTTCTGATCCTGGCTGGCAACATCCTTATTGTGGTCACCATTGTATATGATCAAGGCCTCCACACGCCTATGTACTTCTTCTTGAGCAACCTCTCATTCATTGACATCTGTCATGCCACAGTGACCATGCCCAAGATGCTGGCTGACTTCCTGTCAACCAAAAAGATCATCTCCTTTGGAGGTTGCATGGCCCAGATGTTCTTCCTTCACCTCTTTGCTTGCACTGAAATCTTCCTTCTCACTGTCATGGCCTATGACCGCTACGTGGCCATTTGCAACCCTATGCATTACCTCACCGTCATGAACCACAATGTCTGTCTGCTTTTGGCCGGCACAATTTGGCTGGGTGGCACTGTCCACTCCCTCGCATTGATTGGCATGACCATTGACCTACCCTACTGCGGCCCCCAGAAGGTTGACAACTTCTTCTGTGATGTTCCTCCAGTTATCAAGCTAGCGTGCACTGACACTTATATCATTGAGATCCTTATTGTTTCCAACTCGGGACTGATCTCCGTGGTCTGCTTTGTGGTTCTGGTGGTCTCCTACGGTGTCATCTTGGTCTCCCTTCGTAACCGGCTTGCAGAAGGCCGGCGCAAAGCACTGTCCACATGTGCCGCACATCTCACGGTGGTGACCCTCTTCTTGGGGCACTGCATCTTCATTTATTCCCGCCCTTCCACCAGCTTCTCAGAGGACAAAGTCGTCTCCGTGTTCTTCACGGCGGTCACCCCACTGCTCAACCCCATCATCTACACACTCCGCAATGAGGATATGAAACGAGCACTCAACAAACTGGTTGGTCGGAAGGTGAACGCAGAGATGAAGTGAGAGGTCTACTAAACTGTGACCACCTGGGAGGCTGTAGTAAGGGCACACCATGAAATCTGACCACAGACAGAGTGTGGAATCCAGTGATCAAATGTGAAAAGCTCATGAATCTCAGTCAAGGAGGCAAGTCTCCCTTGGGTTCACCATGCAAAAGTGGGATATGGATGGTACCTAGAGCAGAAACCAGCATTCGGAGAATTACGGCTTCTGTGTTTTCAAAATCACATTTCCTTACTCCCCCTGGTCAAATCCCAAAATGGAGATAGCAGAATACAAACCCTGTAACCAGCACTCCAGTCTGCCCACATAGTAATCTACAGTATGTTGGATCAAAACGGCTGCACACCTGCCAAGCAGATAGTTAATGTGGCCCACCTGGTGAGGGGAGGCTCACTAGAATAGCACATGCTTTGTGTTCAAAATGCCCCAGGTACAAACCTGAGCATCTCCTGTTAAAAGGATCGTGTAGCCTGTGCTGAAAAAGACCTCTGCCTAAGACCCAAGAGACAGCTGGATGGACTCGCTTCGTATGTTCAGTCAGCTTTACTGTGACAATCACATGTTTGAGAGAGATAGAGCCCCTTTCTTCTACTACAGATGTCCCCCACTTAATGATGGGGATATGTTCTGAAATCCCCGTCATAAAGTGAAGCCATCATTAAGTGGGTCTTGCTGTGCTTTAAGGTTTAGCACTGTGCTTAAAACCCCAGCGTTAAACATCCAAGCTCTTATCTTGCCCATTAGCTGTTTGGCTTTAGAAAAGGGCTTTGAAGTTCAGTGCTGTGCATAAAGCCCTAGTGCTGAACTTCAAAGCCCTTATCTAAAGCCAAACAACTGATGAGCTGGGGCTTTAAAAAGATGTCTTTTTTTTTTACTGGGAACCTCCATCATATATCTGGATCGTCGTTAACCGATCCGTCATTAAGCGGGGGACACCTGTACTCCCAACAGGTGATTGGTGCTGACATAGCCAACTGTGCCAGCTATTTCATTGGCAGATAATGCACTGTGAGAATCTGTGAACTGGGAACAGCCCTTTACTGTGAAAACCTAAAAACACCTAGACTTTACACATGGAACCAAGTAAAAGAAACATAAATACATATGAAATAAACTTCTACTAGCATATATAAATGTTGCCGGTTTGCATGCTTTGTCTTCAGACCAGATTGGATGGTGTGTGTGTGTGGGGGGGGGGGTATTGACCCAATTCTAACAGAATGACATGCCAGAAGAACGCATGTTCCACTGGTGCGCATTGTTGCAAAAGCGCCGCAAAGCGCTTTGTGACAGCGTTAGTTCCAGGCAGGCCAGCAGGAAGGTCGGAGCCTTTCCGCCAGCACCAGCGGTCACACGAACGCCTGCCGGACCAAGTAAGCCAGCACAGGGGGCTGAACAGGGCAGGGGGAGGGCGGCGATAGGGGCGGGGGTAGGCGGATCAGGCCTGGGAGGGGGTTGAATTGGCAGCACCAGCGCACACTGTATCCAAACCCCCTTCCTGGGCTCGATCCGCTGCATGGGTCAATGCGGATTTGTGACAGTGACATTGCTGCTGCTGGGACAAATGTCCCCTTCCCCCAAGGAGACCTCCAGCATGCAAAACTCCCCCGCGGGATGCAGCGCAGCCCATGCCGGCGTTCAGTACAGAAGTCCTCCAGCTACTTATATAGCCTTGGTCAGCTGTTGTAGTGCTTAGAGCTATAGTACAAGGATAGCAGGTGTGGAATCTAAAGAAATTCTTGCAACAGCTTGAAGCAGCTAAAGGCAACTCATTGTTACATTACAGACCAAGCAGGATGTTACACAAGAGTTCCATAATTGGATCCCTCAAGACTTTATGAATACAAGTCTTTTTGACCCCAGCCAGGCTGACACGTGTGTGTGTGTGTGTGTGTGTGTGTGTGTGTGTGTGTGTGTGTGTTACTTGTAAGAAGCTAAGGGGCCTGGATCAGGGCCATGGTGCTGAGGAAAAGGTGGGCTACCCTTTTCTCCCATGATTTGAATCACCCTTTTTGCCTGCTGTCCTCTTTCAAAGGCAGCAGTTGAATGGGGGGGGGGGGGATACAGAGCTCATCATAGCCTAAGAAGAGGGCTTGTTATTATGACTGCAAGCTTAATTTTCAAGTTTCCAAAACTTTGGGAGACCTGCGTAACTTCCCTTGTGACTTAATTGCAAGAGTTGCTTCTTGTAAATCTCCAAGCATTCGACTTCTCATCAAGTCCTACATCATGAATGATGACGAAGTGTTGCTCATAATATGGGATATATATATTTAGGGCGAGAAGAGAAGATCACACCAGTTCAAGATCTCCAGAGTTGGCAGCCAGAACGTCATGAATGTAGAACAAAATGTAGGAACTTTGTTCACTCTCCAATTTAGAGATTCCTTAGTGGATCTGTCTTTGAAATGGACTCTTTTCTTGAGATTCTTCCAAAACGTGCAGAGGTCATCTGAATCCCAAACTGAATTTGGATTCTGGGAAACTGAGATCTAGAAGTACAAACCTGATTGATACATTTAACCAGAAACTACATTTTGTACAGAGGAAGCAGCAGCAAAGTCAGTTCGAAGTGATCACAATCGCATCCTGGAAGGAACAAAACCAACTTTGAAAACTGCTCAGTGAAGCTCAGGTCTCGCTCGTTTCCTTAAGTAGCACCGTGTGATTTTTAAAGTTGGCCCAAGCTGTTTATGTTTTTCAACTGAATATTAAGAGTTGATCCAGAAATAATTTTATTGTGCATATCACCGGCACCAGCAAGAAATGTAAGTGTTATTTCTTTTCTCTGGGAAGGAAAATTGAGGCATAAGGCTTTTAAAAGGAGGAGCCACCTTTTCTCTTGAAGTTATCCTTGGAAAATACTCCTGTAACTGAAGATCTGGTACAGTCACTGATTAGAGTAGACAATTCATAGGAATAAATTCTTCGGAGTGGGTGTATTATATTCACTGTTATATTCACAGGGGTGTGTACATTCCACAGCTGCATTGCACAAATGCATAAATTGGTGTTAGACACAAAATTCAGCATCACAAGAACCACTGTATTCATTTTTAAAAGCAAACTTCTGGTCTGTGATGTTGTGGGGCTAGGTTTGCAAGTGTGAGAGCAATGCAGGGTGGCATCACAAAGGGTGCATGTGTGTGAATGCGTGTGCATGTCTGAGAAGATGTTTGTCTAACTAACCCTTGATCAGCAGAAACAGTAAATTATGTTAATCTGCTCGATTTAGACATAGCTTTCTGACCTCATTGGGGCAGAATTTCAAACTTTTTGCATAACTTCTACATAAATCTGTTTATAGAAAAAATTAGTCCATTAAAGCCTTTTTAACCAGTTAATCTAACCAACAGGTTGACTTAAATGTTGCAGTTGCATTTGAAATCTTATTTTACTTCAAGAAGCAGGATATTCTTATTCTTATTCTTATTCTTATTCTTATTCTTATTCTTTAATAATAATAATAATAATAATAATAATAATAATAATAATAATAATAATAATAATACCGTATTGGTCTGAGTATAAGACTCACTTTTTTCTCCTAATTTAAGTTTTTAAACTAGGGGTGCGTCTTATAATCAGGCTGTTGCAATAATGCCAGTGATTTAATTAAAAATTTTTAATAGCACCAAACTTTAAGGGTGCGTCTTATAATCAGGTGCGTCTTATACTCGGGACAATACAGTAATAGACACGCATGCATGTACACACATGCAAAATGCCTGTTTGTTATGCTGCAAAGTTGCCTGCAGGATCCAGTATATTACCATCCCCAAGATCCTTTTTGCCCTACATATACAGGATCCCATACCTGTTGTGGGTGGAAAACATAAAAAAACCCCAACAGTTCAGAGATTATGATTTGAGACTGAAAAATAACCGAAGGGGGAAAAGTTAAGCAGACCCACCCTGCGTGCCCTTCCTTCCTTCAGATCTGCAACCAGTGTAGGCTGCTAAGGGTTAAAAAAAATCTACAAAATAAAGAATAATGGAACACATAATATAACATGTAATTATACTACATGTGAGTCTAGCCTTATTGTAGAGTTGCAAGCAATAGGAATAGTCTATCTGAACAGTTTTTACTTGGAGTTTCAGCAGCACTCCCTTTGAAGGTTCACAACCATTTTTCCCTTGTCCTAGATTTTGCGCAGTTAAACTCTTTCCTGTTTTTCTATAGTATTTCAAGGTTCCGTTGGTGAATGCCATGGCGTCATCTCTGCCTAGAGCAGGCTTATGATCCTACATATGCCCTTCTTGGAGAACCAGGCAGAGAGGGTGGCACCGCAGGGCACTCAGAAAAGGATCGCAGTTGCAGCAGTCCCCTTTCTCCTCCACCCCATTGCTGGGATTGCTTGCTGACGGTGGTGGAGCTGGAGGGAGAGGGGGGGCTGCTGCTACTCCAACCCCCTTCTCGCTTGCTCTCAGATCAAAATAGACCTCTTAATAGAGGATCATGATTAGACCATGTGAAGCAGCTGGCAGACTGGGAAGGCAGTGGACAGGTGTAGGGCGCGTTCCCCCCCTCATTCATGGTCTAAGGGGTGGACCAGCCCTGGCAGGCTCATAAGGGAGATGACGGTCCTTTTGATACCTTGGTTCCGAACCCTGGAAGCAAGGCTAAAAAGGTAAAGGTGACCCCTGACAATTAAGTCCAGTCATGTCCGACTCTAGGGTGTGGTGCTCATCCCCATTTCAAAGCCGAAGAGCCAGCGTTGTCCAAAGACGCCTCCGTGGTCATGTGGCCGGCATGACTCTCCTTGCCACAGCGCGTAGCATGCGGCTGGAACACAGAGCGCTGTTTACCTTCCCGCAAGAGGTACCTATTTATCTACTCGCATTAACATGCTTTGGAACTGCTAGGTTGGCAGGAGCTGGCTAGTCCTAAGCTAAATGGAAATCTAGAGGGAAAGCATCTTCAGAGCCCTCCGTCCATTTGTCCAATGTTTGTACTGCATTTGTAGTCCGCTCAGAGCTTTGGTTTGCATGCATGATTGAAGCCTCACCTATGATTTCCCTACATGGATCTGGAAATTTCCATTGGTTTTTGCCATATGCAAGTAAATAAATCTACATTTGATATATAAACTTCAAGAAGCGTTTTCGTCTGGAGGATATCTGAAATGCCCAGCACCCCACCCCCAGCCCAACGCCACAGGCAGCTGCCTGGGTCACCTCGCTCTAAATCCAGCCCTGAATTTCAGGCTTTCCAAGTCAAGACAGCACTTTTAATTGGGCCCAAAATCAAATCAAGAGCCAAGGAAGCTGGTGTTAGAGACTGCAAAAGTCTAAGCGCCAAGTCCAGCGGATGCAGTTGCAAATTGCACCAGATAGAAGTTTCCAGACGTTTTTCAAACGCAGTCCCACACAGAGCGTGTTATAGGCATCCGGTCTGAATGTAACTCAAGCATATGGGCTGTGGCATGATCTGCAGCAGGTCTATGTGTTTCAACCTGGCCCAACATAATAAGCCGGAGTTAGGCCGGACCTTGTTTTAGAAGCAAAGGATGTGCAGGTCAGCAGTACAGAGCCCTCCAACCGGGGGGGGGGGGGGTTTGCAGTACACGAGGAAGGTTCCGTTTCCTCACCAATGTGCCTCTTTTCCGTTGAAATTGTGCTCCTAAACCCTGCCCCTCTTTCACAGTGACACAGCAGTTCCAGCTGGTGTTTGAGACTCTGAGTCCGCCATCTTATCTTCAGCCCCTCTTCGTCCTTCCCTCCATCCAGCTTCAGCCAGAGACAAATATGGAACCAGAGAATGACACCAGGGTGAAGACATTCATCCTCTCAGGTGTCACCACAAACCACAATGTGGAATTGGCGCTCTTTGCTTTCTTCACTGTCATCTACAGTTTGATCCTTGTCGGCAACATTCTCATTGTCATTACGATCATCTATGACAACCGTCTCCACACTCCCATGTACTTCTTCCTCAGCAACCTCTCCTTCATTGACATCTGCCATTCTTCGGTAGTCATGCCCAAGATGATAGCCGACTTCCTATCTGAGACGAAGACCATCTCCTTTGAAGAATGCATAGCCCAGATGTTTTTTCTCCACCTCTTTGCCTGCACAGAGATCTTCCTCCTCACCATCATGGCCTACGACCGCTATGCCGCCATATGCAATCCTCTCCATTACACCAGTATCATGAGCAGCCAGGTCTGCCTCCGGTTGGCCGTGGCCATGTGGTTGGGTGGGTTGCTGCACTCCATTGCCCTGACAGCGTTGACGCTCAATGTGCCCTACTGTGGCCCCAACGCCATTGACAATTTCTTCTGCGATGTGCCCTTGGTCATCAAACTGGCTTGTGCCAACACTTACGTCTTTGAAATCCTGATAGTCTCAAATTCAGGGGTTATTTCGGTGGTCTGCTTTGTAGTTTTGGTAATCTCCTATGTGGTCATCCTCATCTCCTTGAGGAACCGCTTCTCTGAGGGACGGCGGAAAGCTCTCTCCACCTGTGCTGCTCATCTGACAGTGGTGACCTTCTTCCTGGGGCATTGCATCTTCATCTACCTCAGGCCGGCCAAGAGCTTGGCGGCAGACAAGGTAGTTTCCATTTTCTTCACAGCTGTCACACCACTACTCAACCCCGTCATCTATACTCTGCGGAATGAGGACATGCTGAATGCCTTGAATAAGCTGCGGGGTCGACAGGTCGACTTTGAAGGCAAAGGACATTAGAGAGAGGAGAGTTTTCACTTACAGGGGCAGATTAAACTTGGTTTGCTGCTGAATTGCAGAACATCCTGGAAACTGGTAGTGTACATGAAAGTTCAGTGGTGATGAATGAGTTCCCCTACCCCTACATTTTCCTTTAAAGGTCCGTTTCAGTGTCATCCTAACAGCCACGTTGTCACTACCTAGAAAATGTCTTAGGAATAAGACGAAATGGAAGTCAATTTTGCCTCTGTGATTACAAGAGATCTGTCCAGGGTTGCTATGTTTACAGCTTTTGGTAACCTGGATTAAATTGTTTTTAATCGCATTTTGGCTTTGGTATATTTTAATTTTTAATTTTAATTTTTTAACATGTCTCTAATACCCATAAATCCCGTGTTTTCTAAGATTGTATCAGGCCATGAAAGCTTTCATTCGTTATTCCCCTACCTCCCTTCTTTTTCTCCATTTATTTATTTATTTATTTATTTATTTATCACATTTTTTATACCACCCTTCCTCCAAGGAGCTCAGAGTGGTGTACATATTTCCTCCCCTCCTTTTTGTCCTCACAACAACCCTGTGAGGTAGGTGGGGCTGAGAGATAGTGACTGGCCCAAGGTCACCCAGGAAGCTTCGTGGCTGTGCGGGGATTTGAACCTGGATCTTCCAGGTCTAAGTCCGGCTCCCAAACCACTACACCATCCTGGCTCCTTGTCTCGGTGTAAGGTTCAATAAGAGGCTTTCCAGAGACACTTTGAAGCAAGTGCCATTGGAAAGACAGCTTAGAGAAGCAGGCAAATCATAAGAACATAAGAACATAAGAACATAAGAAGAGCCCTGCTGGATCAGGCCAAAAGCCCATCTAGTCCAGCTTCCTGTGTCACACAGTGGCCCCACCAGATGCCTCAGGGAGCACACGAGACAACAAGATACCTGTGTCCAGTCGCCACTCCCTTGCACCTGGCACAGAGAAAACCCACTTCTAAAAAAAAAAAAAACCAGGAGGTTGCTTATGGCTTGTAACCTGTGATGGTCTTTTCCTCCATGAATTTGTCCAAACCCCTTTTAAAGGCATCTAGGCCAGGTGCCATCACCACATCCTGTGGCAAGGAGTTCCACAGATGAATCACACGCTGGGTAAAGAAATATTTTCTTTTGTCTGTTCTAACTCTCCCTCCACTCAATTTTAGTGCGTGTCCCCTGGTTCTGGTGTTGTGCAAGAGGGAGAAGAATTTCCCTCTATCCACTCTCTCCATCCCATGCATAATTTTATAAGTCTCAATCATGTCCCCCCTCAGGCGCCTTTTTTCTAGGCTGAAAAGCCCCAGACGCTGTAGCCTTTCCTCGTAAGGGAGGTGCTCCAGCCCACAAATCATTCTGGTCGCTCTTTTCTGCACCTTTTCCAATTCAACTATATCCTTTTTGAGGTATGGTGACCAGAACTGGACACAATACTCCAGATGTGGCCTTACCATCGATTTGTACAAAGGCATAATGATATTGGCCGTTTTATTCTCAATCCCCTTTTTAATGATCCCGAGCATGGAATTGGCCTTCTTCACAGCCGCCGCACACTGGGTCGACACTTTCATCGACCTGTCCACCAGCACCCCAAGATCTCTCTCTTCATCCGTCACAGACAACTCAGAACCCATTAGCGTATATGTGAAATTTTGGTTTCTTGCCCCAATGTGCATCACTTTGCACTTACTTACATTGAAGCGCATCTGCCATTTTGCTGCCCATTCTCCCAGTTTGGAGAGATCCTTCTGGAGCTCTTCACAATCCCTGCTGGTCTTTACCACCCGGAAAAGTTTAGTGTCATCCGCAAACTTGGCCACCTCACTGCCTATCCCCAACTCCAGGTCATTTATGAATAAGTTGAAAAGCACCGGTCCCAAGACCGAGCCTTGGGGCACACCGCTTTTCACCTCTCGCCATTGTGAAAATTGCCCATTGACTCCCACTCGCTGTTTCCTGGTCTTCAACCAGTTCCTAATCCACAAGAGGACCTGCCCTCTTATTCCCTGACTGTGGAGTTTTCGCAGGAGCCTTTCATGAGGGTTCGTGTCAAACGCCTTCTGAAAATCCAGATATATAATATCCACGGGTTCGCTCGCATCCACATGCCTGTTGACCTTTTCAAAAAATTCTAACAGGTTTGTGAGGCAAGACTTCCCCTTGCAGAAGCCATGCTGACTCTCCCTCAGCAGAGCTTGTTCTTCTATGTATTTTAAGATTTTATCCTTAATGAGACTTTCCACCATCTTCCCTGGAACAGATGTTAGGCTGACCGGCCTGTAGTTTCCCGGGTCCCCCCTCCTTCCTTTTTTAAAGATTGGCGTGACATTAGCTATCCTCCAATCCTCTGGCACAGTGGCTGTTTTAAGGGACAAGTTGCATATTTGGGTCAAGAGGTCAACAACTTCATTCTTGAGTTCCTTCAGAACTCTTGGGTGGATGCCATCCGGGCCTGGTGATTTATTGATCTTTATTTTGTCAATTAAGTCTGAGACATCTTCTCTTTTAACCTCTATTTGACTTAATTCTTTAGTCAGGGGAGACCGTTCCGGCAGCGGTATTTGCCCGAGGTCTTCTGCCGTGAAGACAGATGCAAAGAACTCGTTTAATTTCTCTGCAGTCTCCAAGTCCCCTTTTATCACCCCTTTCTCTCCCTCACCATCCAGCGGACCCACCGTTTCCCTGGCCGGTTTCCTGCTTCTAACATATTTGAAGAAGCTTTTATTATTCCCTTTTATGTTGCCTGCCATACGTTCCTCAAAGTCTTTCTTGGCCTCCCGTATCATCTTTTTACATTTCTTTTGCCACAGTTTGTGCTCCTATTTATTTTCCTCATTAGGGCAAGACTTCCATTTACGGAAGGAAGCTTCCTTGCCTTTTATAGCCTCCTTAACTGTGCTTGTTAGCCATGCCGGCATCCTCCTGGACTTGGTCGAGCCCTTCCTCCTTTGTGGGATACACTCCCGCTGGGCCTCTATGACTGTTGTTTTAAACAGCCTCCATGCACTCTGGAGCGATTGGACTCTTTTTACCTTCCCTTTCAGCTTTTTCTTAACTAGTCTTCTCATTTTGGGGATGTCTGCCCTTCGGAAGTCAAGGGTTTTCGTGTCAGATTTGCTCGGCACTCTCCCTCCGACATGCATGGCGAAACAGATTGCAGCATGGTCACTGTTCCCCAACGGTTCGGTAACATTTACCTCCCTGACCAGATCTTGAGTGCCACACAATATCAAGTCCAGAGTCACCTGTCCTCTGGTTGGTTCCGTGACAAGCTGCTCTAAGGCACAGTCATTTAACATATCCAGAAATCCAGTCTCTCTTTCATGACCTGAGCATGAATTGACCCAGTCGATGTGAGGATAATTGAAGTCCCCCATGACTACAACCCTGTCTCTCGTTGACACCTCCCTGATTTGCTTCTTTATTTCAAGATCCCCTTCAGGTTTTTGATCTGGAGGACGGTAGCATGCCCCTACTATTACATCACTCTTTGAGCCTGGTAATCTAACCCACAGTGATTCTACGGAGGAGTCAGAGCCCCCCTCCAGCTCTACTCTGGTGGATTCTACCAGTCTTTGACATAGATGGCCACCCCACCTCCAACACGCCCCTCTCTGTCCCTCCTATAGAGTTTATATCCTGGAATTGCAGTATCCCACTGGTTCTCCGCATTCCACCAGGTTTCTGTTATACCTACTATGTCAATGTTTTCCCTAGCCACCAAACATTCCAGTTCTCCCATCTTTGCCCGAAGACTTCGGGCATTTGCATAAAAGCACTTATATACCTGGTCCCTCAAGAAGGGCTGCATGTTTGCCCCTTTATTCCTGCAGCCTTCTGTCTTGCTAGACTGGCTGTCATGTCCCATCACGCTACCACTCCCAATTCTTACTCTGTTATTACTTGACTGTTCCCCATCCTCTGCACCCTCATTCCCGAGGGATGAGGAGTCCCGAACCGGATGCCCCTCGGCTCCTGTCGGCTTTCCCCCAGGAGTCAGTTTAAAAGCTGCTCTGCCACCTTCTTAATGTTACGCGCCAGCAGTCTGGTTCCGTTTTGGTTCAAGTGAAGCCCGTCCCTCTTGTACAGGCCTGACTTGTCCCAAAATGTTCCCCAGTGCCTAACAAACTTAAACCCCTCCTCCTGACACCAGTGTCTCATCCACGCATTGAAACCCCTGAGCTCCGCCTGCCTAGCTGGCCCTGCGCGTGGAACAGGTAGCACTTCTGAGAACGCTACCTTTGGGGTCCTGGATTTGAGCTTCCTACCTAGCAACCTAAATTTGGCCTCCAGGACCGCCCGGCTACATTTCCCCACGTCGTTGGTGCCAACATGCACCACAACCGCTACCTCCTCCCCAGCACTCTCTACCAGCCTATCTAGACGAGAGGTGATGTCCGCAACCTTCGCACCAGGTAGGCAAGTCACCGTGCGGTCCTCACATCCGTCACAGACCCCCCTTTCTATGTTCCTGACTATAGAGTCACCCACAACAAGAAGCCCCCTTCCCCCCCTCCCCAGAGGAGTATCCATAGTGCGACTGGATACGGGCCCATCACCTGAAGAAGGGGTCCCCACTGTGGGATTGTTTCCCTCTTTTCCAGAGCAATGTCCTCCAGCCCTGAGACTCCCTTTCCTGGCAGCTGAGGCGCTGGCCAACTGAGGGTAGGACGATGCCTCCACGTCCCTAGAAGTCTCACCCTGGTTCCTCTCTACCTGTCTCTGCTTCTCCAGGTCAGCAACCGTGGCTTCAAGGGAGCGAACCCGTTCCCTGAGAGCCTGGAGCTCTTTGCACCAAGCACACACCCATGACTTGTGCCCAAGAGGCAGATAGTCATACATGTGACACTCAGTGCAAAACACTGGATAGCCCCCACCCTTCTGCTGGCTGTCTGACTGCATAGCTTTTGAGTGTAAGTTATGGATTTATCAAAGTTTGGGTACCTTAATGTTGCTGGAGCTCTCCTCGCTTCAAGGGACATGCCGGGCAGTGTGTGGGGCCTGGCTTCCTCGCCCCGCTGCTGAACTCGCTGTGTCTTTTTTATCTTGCCACTTTGTCCCCGTGAGCCACTTGGTCCCCGTGAGGCCACTCGCTGCTCCTGTTGTGTTGTGTTGTGGATTCACCGTTGTGAATCATGTTGTGGATTCACTGTCTCCTTCATCTGGGTCCAGCCAGGAGCATAGCCCTAGCCGGTCCACCTGCTGGGATTAGCATGCACCCGTTGGTTGAGCATCCAAGCTCACCTGACCAGGTCAGTGTGTAGATAGGGAGTCCCCAGTGAGCATACACTATCCAATCAGAGAGACCAGTGACATCATCAACCCAAGGCTTGTTAAGGTCAAGTGCAAGGTGGGTTCGAGCTTGGCTCCCTCAGAGAGCACAACTGTGTGCAGCCACACAATCACCCACCTCCTGGGATCAGCAAGGCGCAAAGGGCTCTTCAAGCTGACCTTGGAGTAAGTACCAGGTAGGGAACCATGACCTTTAGATGCATTCGGAAATTTCCCTGGTTTTAAGTTTGCCCGTAATTGTTTGCTTGTAGTTTTGCTAGGATCTGCACCCCTGGACACTGCCAAAGTTTCAGCCATTTCCAATCCTGCATGTTTCATTCTTTTCTTCTTGCATTATCCAACCACTCCCCCTTTTTGTTATTTTAAATAATACATTTATTAGTAGTAATAACACATGTTATGTTCTAAATAAACAACCAAAGTTATAGGGAGGAAGAATGACAGCAAAGTTGCAAAAGAGACTCTGTAACTCTGATCTCTGCAAAGGACCAGGAAGAAAAATCCCTTGGAAAGCTTATGTCAGGGCAGGGAAGAATAAACTTTAAACTGTTGGGATATTTTGTTTGTTTATACACACGCACACACACACACACACACACACACACACACACACACTCACACACACACACACACTAAGCTGAGAGGTGCGCTGGGGCTCATAGCTCTCTAGAATCCATGACCTTATTTCGCCAACTGGTTGCAAACTGGGAAAAGATCCTCAAAAGAATGTACAGTATTGATTTTCTCATCCTCATTAGCAATTATTTCTTTTAAATGTATTTATGCAAGGAATACAGAAATGAATATTTTCCACAACAACATGGGCCACTGTAGTACAGAATACGAAGGAATGACCCAATGCAGACATAAGAAGGATGATTCTTATATACATACTGTATTGCTTTCAGTTCTAGGGGGGGGGGGGGCAAGCGGTAAAGAAGAAAAAGTCCCCTGGCAGTGCCTTCCTTTTTGTTGTTGTTCAGTCGTTAAGTCGTGTCCGACCCTTCGTGATCCCATGAACCATATCCCGCCAGGCCTTCCTGTCCTCCACAATCTTCCTGAGTTCGCTCATTTTCATGTTCATTGCATCGGTGATGCTGTCTAACCATCTCATCCTTTGCCTTCCCCTTCTCCTTTTGCCTTCAATCTTTCCCAGCATCAGAGTCTTCTCCAGAGAGTCCTCTCTTCGCATTAGGTGGCCAAAATATTTGAGTTTCAGCCTCAGTACCTGTCCTTCCAGGGAACAGTCAGGGTTGATTTCATTTAGGATTGACTGATTTCTGACAAATCACATGTGAGCCAATGAGGGTGTTGGATTTGGACCAGGGGACAGGGATTCAAAGCCCCACTCAGTCATGAAGCATTCTGGGTCAGCTTGGGCCCGTCATCAACCTAGCCTACCTCACAGGGTTAATGTGTGGACACAAGAAGGGAGGGAGAAGAGCTTCATACCCTGGTTTGAGCTCCTTGGTGGGAAGGGTGGTATGTAAGTATGAAAAATAAATACAGCAATACCTTGCACTTTCGTCTGGTTAGGGACCAGAGCATGGATGAAAGTCAAAAAATGGATGAATGTCAAAGCATAGGTAGCCCTATTTAGGCTTGCAAATTTATTTTGGCCGAAGAAAAACATAGATAACTATATAAAACATATGCATATGTGCAAAACCTACCGTAAATAAAAATAAACGTAATAATGTCGACACAAACGTTGTGGAAGATTGGATGAAATCGGGCAAAAGAGGAAAGCCCGTTTGAAAGGTGGTTATAACTGAAAACGGTTGAAAAAGCAAAGCGATGAAAGTCAAGTGGATGAAAGTCGCTGTATCGCTGTATTATTTCAAGAACTGACCCCTGGCTTTGGAAACCCACTCTGGAACCGAGCCGGGGCATTCTCAAATTGGGGCCATAGCTCAGCATATGATTTGCATGCAGAAGTTCCCAGGTTGAGTGTCTGCTTGAAAAGATCTCAGCTGGCAGGGCTGAGGAAGTATCCTGCCTGTAACCTTGCAAAGTCACTACCAGAGCCAGGGAAGACACCACTGGGCAAGACTGTTCAGCAGTCGGACTCAGCAAAAAGCTTTACATCTTCACCTTAAATTAAGCCTCTTCCTTCTGCCATTACAATAGTGGGTTTTTTTTTTCCCAGCTGGGGTGTGCATTGGCGCCTTTAGGGGAACATCATGGAACAACAGCTGGGGGAGGAAAATGGGATGACAGAAAGAATTGTTCATGTCCTGTTAAAGTTCAGGGTTCCCCCAATTATGGGCCACAGCCCTATTGAAAAGGAAGAGTGGGCTCACACAAGTCCCTGTTGCATTTCTGGTCTGCAGTAACTGGGAATACAAGTGCATGGGGGGGGGGGGGAGAGAAGGTTGTAAAGGTTTATGTAAGACCTGGGTGGGCTTTGGGCAAAATGGGTTAAGAGGAGCGAGCATTAGACCTCCACCTGCATCCATACAGATGTTCTTCACGTGGTTATGATCAGTGTGCAGAGGAAGGATATGTCTCGTGCCAAGCAATGCTGCCCCCAACCTCCGCATTGTGATTGCTCCTTGTGCACAGAGCAAACAAGCTGTACACACCAGGGCTCAGATAAGATGAATGGCACCCGTGCAAACACAAGGAACGATATCCCCCTCATGTCCAGATGCTACGACTGAGTCCTACGCGCTGATGCTCTTTGTTCTGTAATTCTGCATCTGTACACACAGCTGCAACAAGTATCTGTACCAAGCACAGAATTCAGCACCCTGAGAATCACAGAGGTGTTTTGTTTTGTTCTTTTTTTTTAAAGAAAGCGAAGTCCTCAGTGTGTGCTTTTGGCTTTGTTTATTATTGGGCTTTTCATCCAAAAATAGGGTCCCAAAGCAGCTCACACCAATTTAAATGTAATACCAAAAGCTGCCAGAGGAGAAGTTGCACAGCTGGACCAGGATTCAGGCACAATGGGTGTTTGGTTGCTGGCTCCCCTCCATCCAAGAAGCTTCCTGTTGTGTTGTGAAGGTGGACTTGGGAATTTGAGTGCAGCCGGGCCTAGCAAACAATAGGGCTGAGGCCAAAGTTCTCACTTGAGAATTTCCAGCTCAAATGTTGTGATCTGGAGGGATGAAATGGGGCTTATCCTGTAGCCTTTTCATTACTGTTGCTCTTGCACTATCAACGTGAACACTACTCCTGGTGCCTGACAGTTGCCATCCCCCACCCCCCAATCCTATCAACACAACACTACTACATCAAGGTGTAATGCTCATTGATTGAGGGAGTTTCAGGGGGACGGACAGACGGCAGCCCCATTGGACTTAGAATTTGACAGGAGCACTTTTACTGCAGTTGCTACAGGTAACACTTCTCACCCCTCCCCAAGGACCACTGAGCCACCTCCCCATTTGATTCAGCCACTTGACCCTAGTCGAATATCTAGAGAAAGTGTACGTATCAGAGAGCAAGATTTCCAGTTGTCAGAATTTTAGGATTCGTCATCCCATCGTACATTCCCAAGAGTAACGGAAGAACTGATCATATAAATGAATTTGCTGAATTGAATTGAGCTTTTCCCAGTTCAGAATCTGGAAAATGGATTGATTGATTGATTGATTGATTGATTGATTGATTGATTGTTTTCTCTAGCACAACTAGATCACAACCCTATCAACATCCTCTGCTGGGGAACAAATGACCAAAAACTTATCTCTTTTGAATTTTTATTTTATTAAATGTTCAGCATGGGATATAAGGATTTGCACAAACATGGAAACTCAGAATCAAAAGAAAGAAAACTTCCTAAAACATACCAATTATACAGTTATTTCTGTCACTGGTTTGTATGCCGAAGAAAGGGAAATACCTATTGGCATCAATATCGTGCTATCTGCCCACCCTTCAAAGTAATTTAAAAATGCCAGTTACATTTAAATGTATCAGTACATTCTTATTTTTTTTTTCTATTCTGGATATCAAGGGAGAACAGGAGGTAGCTCATAGTCTTCTATTACTGTTATAATCATTATTAACTTTTTTGATATTGAATAAATATTCTTATCAACATTATTACAAATCCAAGAATTTACAATTAAAAGGTCCAGGTTTTTTGAGCCATTTATTTAAGTTAAAACAGGACAAGTCGCTTGTCCTGTTTTAACTAAAATTAAAGGTTCAACAACCCGGACCTTTTAATTGTAAATTATTGGATCTGTACTGGCCGTGAAAACCAACAAAGCTACATTATTACAATTTTTTTTGGTCTAATAGCATCTTGCAAAGCTAAAGTCACCCCTTGTTCTTATTTCCAATGAGAATACTTCCAAAGCTTGAATATTGACTTGTTTGGAGGTCCTCTCATCTTGGTACTTACAAAGCATCCATATCTGAAGCTCTGGGATCCACTTGGGTTGATTTCCACTTGATTGTTTTCTCTTCTATCAAACTCTTCCCTTGTGAGGAGGACATCTGCTCATTTCCCCACAGAGAAGACCTTATGATCTCTCAGTTTCTTCATGGAGGTCTTCACTTGTTCGTTCCTCAGGGTGTATATCACCGGGTTGAGTACAGGAGTTACCACCGTGTAGAAGACAGCCACCATTTTGTCCATGGAGCTGGTGGCTGGGCGGGTGTAGAGGAAAATGCAAGGCCCCAGGAA
The DNA here is from genome assembly GCA_026170595.1 of Plestiodon gilberti rubricaudatus. Lineage (NCBI taxonomy): Eukaryota > Metazoa > Chordata > Lepidosauria > Squamata > Scincidae > Plestiodon > Plestiodon gilberti. The sequence continues at coordinate 5,889,444 of JANXHW010000006.1, forward strand.
CAATGCTACGACTAATAAGTGGGCAGCACAGGTGGAGAGGGCTTTGCGCCGCTCTTCAGCTGTCCGCCCTCTCAGCGAGACCAGGATGATGAGGTAGGAAGCCAGCAATGCCAGGAAGCAGATCAAAGAGATCATGCCACTGTTGGACACAATAAGAACCCCGGTAAAGTAGGTATCAGTGCAAGCCAGCTTGATGACTGGGGGAACGTCACAGAAAAAGCTGTCGATGATGTTAGGACCACAGTAGGGGAGGCGGAGGGTGAGGACAGTCTGCACTAGGGAATGGACCATGGCTCCCACCCACAGAGCCCCCACCAGCCAGGCACAGACCTTCAAACTCATGACAGACATGTACTGCAGTGGGTGGCAGATGGCCATGTAGCGGTCGTAGGCCATGATGGTCAACAGGAAGATCTCGGCGCAGGCGGACAGGTGGAGGAAGAAGAGCTGCGCGATGCAGCCACCAAAGGAGATGGTCTTCGGGAAAAGCAAAAAATCCAAGAGCATCTTGGGGGCGGTGACTGAGGAGTGGCAGATGTCAATGAAAGAGAGGTTGCCCAAGAAGAAGTACATGGGGGTGTGCAGGCACTGGTCAGAAGCCACAGTCACAATGATGAGGAGGTTCCCTGCGAGGATCAGCAGGTAGATGGTGGAGAAGAGCACAAATAAAGCCAGCTCCAGTCCATGGTTACTAGTCAGCCCCGAAAACACAAAGTGGGTCACTGCGGTGTGGTTGAGCCCGTCCATTCAGTGGAGACAGACAGACAGACAGAGGTCCATGCAATTGGCCTGAAGAGGAAACAGCAATAGGTTCCGGTGATTATATTTCTATGCTTGCACACCACATATATATATGATACACTTGTACATCCTTTTCCACAAAGAGTGGCCAGAGGTTTAGCCTGAGCATAGTAAGCTATGTAGTGATGATTGGAATATTGGGCTATAGAGCCAAAGAGATGCAAGTCAAATCAGCCATAAAACTCACAGCGCAATCCTGTCGAACTATCGATCGGCTGAGCAACTGTTCTGCTGGCGTTGGGTGTCACACGTTTTCGATACCCAGAGAGTAAGCAGCAGCAGCAGTGGAGAGGCCAGCACCACTCGCTCTGCCCTGGACTGAAGCCACTGCCAGCGGATGAAGTTATGTCCTGCGCTGGGCGGTGGGGGGGCGTGGGGGGGCAGAAAAGGGTGGAACGGGAGGGGGGATTGGTCAGCCAGACCAGGGACAGGAGAGGGAGCCTCGGCGGTGCGCTCTGACGAATCCTATCCCCCCTCCCGGGCCTGGCGAGTCCTACATGGGCTTCTCAGATTTGCGCTGGCCATTTTGCCAGCGTACATCTGAGGAGACCCATAGGGGCAGCTAGGGCATTACCTGGGGGAAAGGGACAAACGTCCCTTTCCCCCGAGGAGTGCTCCAGCTGCACCAGCGCTGGCCCGATCCTGCATAGGATCCGGTGCAGCGTGCTTTTGCACGCTGCAGCGGCCCTAGACAGGATTGGGCTGTTACTGGGCTACCTTGGGTCAGTCACTCTACCACACAGGGTTGTTGTGGGGATAAAATGGAGGGGGTGAGAAACTCTGTACACTGCCCTGAACTGCTAGGGTGGGATAAAAATGGAATAATAAAATATAGTTAACAAGGCAAATATAGTATGGTAATAAAGTTAGCAAAGCAAACAAAGGCACTGTCCATGCAAATAGGGAAAAGCTGTCGTGCAGAGACGTGCAGCGAGTAAGTCCCAGTTTCCGTCCCTGACACCCCTACTTCAAAAGAATCTCCGTTTGCATGGCAGAGAAGGACACTTGCCCCAATCTGTGAAGAGCAGCTGCCAACTGGAATAGGCAGTACTGGAGTCGAGAGACCAACAATCGAGTACTTAAGTATAAGGTCGCATTCTATGTTTCAGCGGCATCCATTCTTTCTCTCTTCCAACTGCCCATATTTATCTCTGTGGACATCTCCCAAGCAATACACATTGTCTTGCCCTTTCTCCAGGTAGCCCATCATTTTGAAAAAGATGGCATTTTAGTTCCAGAAAAAGACACAACACAGCTGACAATAACCTCCTTACTATAAGGTTTGGAAATCTACGGCTTGTGTCATTCCCATTTGGCCCCTGGAAAGTTGGTTTATTTACCTGAGATGGTTGAGAGAAGAGTAGATCACGCCAATGGCTTTTGGACTTCAGCGTAGCTATTCTCCATGCCCCCTCCTCTTTTTTGAGACATGCACTAGCAGTAAGTGTCTTTCTGGATCATCTTATGCTGCCGTCCCTAATATAGTCTTTGGATCTTCAATGCAAGAGCTCACGAGGTGTGACTTGGAACATCCTAACTTGGAAAGCAACAAAGGAAAAAAGACAAAGATCTGTGGAGATCTTCACACTAATTAATTCACCAGGGGGCAGGAGTTTGTTCATTTCCTGAGTTTTGTTTTGTTTTCATGTGCGCAGACTTTGGTAGCCAGCAAAGAATAAAATAGTTTTAGGATAAGCAAAAATATTTGCCTGGTTATATGTGAAGCCCATCCCTGCATACCTTCTCCTACACCGGAACCCGCCTAATGCCTGACAATCTGTAAGTGAAAGAAAGCAACAATATGTTGGGACAACTGACAAGATCCCACCCCCAAAGGGACACTCCAATCTCCAGCCTGTGCCAGTAACTTTCAAACAGCAGAAGTGCACCCTTTGCAGAAGAAGCCCTCCCTGGGTCAACCATACTGGATCATGACCAGATGGTCTTCTGTCTTCCATTCTAGCGCAAGATCCTCAAGCAAGCGACTGTGATCCAACTCCAGGAATTGCTGGATGGCACTGATTTTCTGAACCTGTTTGAGTCTGCCTTTCAATCTGGTTTGGGGACTGAAACAGCTTTGGTCATTCTAATGGATGGTCTACATCAGGAACTGGACGGGGGCAGTGATTCTCTCTTGGTTCTGCTGGGCCTCTCAGTGGCATTTGGTACCATCAACCGTGGTATCCTTCTGAGCTGCCTGTTTGGGATGTGTATCTGGGGTATTGCCTTGCCGAGGCTCCAGTCCTTCCTGGAGGCACGGACGTCGCTGGAGCGTGGCGGGGGGGCGGACCGCCAGGGGGTGACGCATGTCATGCGCATGCAAAGGGGTGACGCGCGTCACCCTCTGGAGGCTCCGAGGCCAGGGAGCCGGCCTCGGAGCGTCCGGCCCCGCCGGTGCTCCAGGGCCTTCTGAAGGCCCAATGGCTCAAAACGTGAAGTTTTACATTTTTCGCTCATGTACAGTACTTTTCTGAGGGCAAATGGGCAGCCCTTTGCCCTCAGAAAATGTACTGCGCATGCACGAAAAACGTAAAACTTCACGTTTTGAGCCATCGGGCCTTCAGAACGCCCTGGAGCGCCGGCGGGGCTGCAGCGAAGGACGACGATGGAGCCGGCAACTTCAGCCACGCCGTGATTTTTTCCGGGCGGTTGTTTGGGGGGGCTCCCTACAGCCACCCCAGGGCAGGGGGGTGACGCGCGTCCCCCGCCCAGGGGTGACGCGCGTCCAGCGACGCCACTGCCTGGAGGGCAGGTTTCAGAAGGTCGTGCTGCTGGGGACTTCTGTTCAACACCATAACCAATGGCTTGTGGTGTCCTGCAGGGTTCTGTTTTGTCCCCTATGCTGTTGTCAAGCAGCTTCCTACAGCTGGTACAAAATGCAGTTGTGAGACTGTTAATAAGGGCAAGATACTGTGATCATATCACACCCCTGCTGTTCCAGCTGTGTTGCTCGCCAGTTTGCTTCTAGGTGCAATTCAAAGTGCTGTGACTTTTACAGCTCTAAACTGGGTACCGGAAGACCTGCCTTCCCCCCATATGAATCTACCTGCACCCTAAAAGAGGCTCTCTTGTGTGCCCCTCAATTGTCTGAGGAGATACGCAGGAGAGCCTTCTTGGCGGTAGCCCCTTTCTTGTGCAATGAGTCCTTTGGGAGTCTGTTGTGCATCTTCCCTTGTTTCATTTTGGAGCTCCTTAAAAACTGTTCTATTTGCTAAGGCCTTCTCAGTTATGTCTACATGTTAATTGATTTCTGTTTGGGGGCTGTTTTATCTGGGGCTGTTTTATTTTTGCATGTTTTATAATTACTGCCTTTTAAATTGGACTGTTGGCCACCTTAGCTTAGATGCTAGTTTTGATAGTTCTAATGATGTCTTCGCTGCAGTCCCTTGGAAGGGCCGGGTCTGCAGTTTGGGGCTGCTCCTGGATCAGACTTTGAACCTGGATGTCCAGGTGACAGCTGTGGCCCACCGCAGCACCTTTATCCAATTGAGGTTGATTTGCCAACTACATCCTTTATTGGATTGAGCAGACCCGGCTATGGTTATCCATACACCGGAGATATCTAGGTCCAAGACACCTTGGACCACTGTAACACACTTTCCTTGGGGTTGCCTCTGAAGACTGTTCCAAAAACTGCAGTTAGTACAGAGTGCAGTCCACCATGCTCTTGTCTGGAGCCAGAGGTTATGACTATGTCACGCACCTGCTCATTCATCTTCATGATTTTCCTGACCTAGGAAGCAAAATACAGAGGTGGCAAATGTCAGCTCTGTTTGCCCACAACATCTCATGAACGGTCACCTCCCCTGGCTGGGAGCAAAGGGGGACAACTCATACTTGGTGACTGCAGTAGTATCAGGCAGCATTCCCCATCCAACCTTCCCTTTCAGACCTACAAACCACTTCCTTTCTCATGAAACAAAAAACTTAATATGAACATAGGAAGCTGCTTAATAATGCGTCAGGCCATTGGTCCATCTAGCTTAGTATTCTTGGTTGTCGCAGCTCTCCAGGGTCCCGCCTCTTACTTGATCCTTTCTGTAGATGGCAGGGATTGATCTTCAGACCTTGTGTAGACAAAAGCTTCTGCTATATACCCAGGACCAGTCTATCCATAAGCCCTTCACATTGGCCTTCCAGATTGGCGGGGGGATGGGAACCTCCAACTGCCCCCTCACCTCCACTGCTGCTTATCCTGCTTCCACTCCCTGGATTGAAAAAAAGAGGAGGGAAGAAGCAGAAGAGGAAGTGTGGAGGAGTTCCACAGAGCTAGAGGTAGAGGAAGGCAAAATCCTAGTGATACAAATATTCAAGGAAGGGAGGAAAAGGGCAAACTCAAAACGGGTGTGTTTTTCACTTTGTCTGTTCACCATAGGTCTTCACTGCCTCTCTCTAACTCATACAGTCAAGGCAGGTCGCAAATCCACAAAACAAAATTAATGTCAGTGAAAACTATCTTAAAATCCACTTAACCCAGCACAGCTTAAACACCAGTGGCACTCCACTCCACTCCCAGTGCCTCCTTAAAAAAAAGGTAGGGTATTTGCATTCTTGCAATGTCAAAGAGAAGGCCAAACAAGCTTCATGTGGGAAGGAGTTCCACAGCAGAAAAAGCTCAGCCCTTGATGGTCACTAGCTGGACCTCTGCCATCGGGGGGGGGGGGCATCTACAGCAGGGTCTCTACAGAAGATTTACAGCTGCTGCTGCTGCTGCTGCAATAAGGTCTGTAGGGAAGGAGGCACCGAATGAACAGAGTCCAGTTGAAGGGTATGATGTCAATTGGATAACATCTCCAAATCTTTCCGTGGTGGAATGTGACATTTTGCTCACAATGTCAGTGGAATTCAGCAGTAACCTTACATAATTTACATGCCTTTAAATATTTTGCATTTCAGACCAATTCGGTTTACTTCTGGTCTCTAGGCAAGCGGCTCTTAGGATGCGATTAGGCAGTCTGTTCTAGCAGGACAGGGGAGAAGATGCGAGAGACATTGTTGCAGTGAGTGATAGCAACACCTGTACCACTGTGTCTCTGAGTGCACAGAAGTACACAGCGTTGTCCTGCAGAGTCGCCTCATGTATGGTGAGGGGAGCTGTGCTGTTCTGGAGATATAACACCACCTGTACATTCTTTGCCCTGAATTCCTTCTTTCCGTAGCTGTGCACGGTTGCAAGGATCTGGAGTGGCTGATGCGAATACTGCCAGTACCAGGTGACTTCAGTTTGGGTTGAGACTTCAGAATGAGAGAAGCGACAATTAAGGGTAACTGGCTTTGAAACAGAGACTGTAATCTCCGGGAGATCCTGGGTCACTGAGAATCCATGGATGAAAGCTGGGGGGGGGGGAGAGGGGGAAATAACAACTCAACTCTTGTTATCTAAAAACCCCAAATCAAATTTGAATTTGCCAATATGAACAGGAATTTCAACTGTAAAGGTGCCAAAGTTCACACATCTTACAATGCAATCCTATACATGCCTACTCAGAAGTAAGCCCCACTAAGTTTAGTGGAACTTATTACTCCTAGAGCCCAATCCTATCCAACTTTCCAGCGCCGATGCAGCTGCAATGCAGCCCCAAGGTAAGGGAGCAAACGGTCCCGTACCTTGAGGAGGCCTCCATGACTGCCCCCACCACCACCACAGGATGCAATGCATGCCCCATTGGCACAGCTGCATCAGCACTGGAAAATAGGTAGGATTGGGCCGCTAGTGTGTATAGCCTGGACATGCGGTCTTCAAGCCCAATCCTAACCAACCTTCCAGCATCAATGCAGATGCAATGCAGCCCTGAGGTAAGGAATGAAACATCCCCTTACCTTGAGGAGGCAGCTCTCGCCTTGCCAGGCTCATCATCATCATCATCATTCTTCTGTCTCTGTCTCTTTCTGTCTCATGCTGTAGAATATCTGATGCTGTAGCTGCTGGCACTTAGCAGACTGCAATCATAAAGCTGACTTCAACTAACACCAATCCTACTTAAATAATCTATCTACGCGGATGTGATAGTTAACGTTTAACATTTTTACAGTAAAAATAAAATTCTCAGCATGAGATAAACCACAGAGATAAGATCTGATGATGGGGTACAACTCATCCTCCAGTATTTTTTTGTAATTCACTAGTAGGAATTAAGAGGCATCCTTACCAAGCAGGGAAACCCCAAAACTTAGTTGCAGTAACAGCCGTCTCATGACTTTTACAGCGGACGAGTCATAGATCACAACACAGAAAGACATCTCTCTCTCTCTCTCTCTCTCTCTCTCTCTCTCTCTCTCTCTCTCTCTCTCTCTCTCTCTCATTTCATGGGTACGTTATGTGTTTATATGGCAAAGTAAGAACTGCCCCTTCTCTTCTTCCCTCTGTTTTGAGTGGCCCCAAAACCAGAGGAAGGGGCAGGAAGGAAAGTCGACATTGTAAACACAATATTTTCAAGGTTCGGGGCCCTCTAGTGGCTAGTTTTGAATATAGCAGTTCATGTTCGGCACATCATATTACAGGTACCTTAGTACAGTATTGAAAACATTTGACAGTTTCAAGCGATGTTAGCCATAAACCGGTTTTGAAAACATATTATGCAGTATGTTGTTTTGTATGGTTAAAAGAGTGGATGTATTTACGAAATAGAAGATTATTGGAGCTGGAGCTAGAAGGCTCTGACTTGAGATTTGGTTAGCATGGGTATTTGTGGTATGATAAAGTGATATGATAAAGTGATAAAGCGGGATATGGTTCATGGGATCACGAAGGGTCGGACACGACTTAACGACTGAACAACAACAACAAAGTGAAAACAAAACTGGAATTTAAAAATCATTACGTCAAGCATGCTTTATGGAGGATATTTATTTATTTATTTATTTACCATATTTCTATCCCGCCTTTCTCCCCCCGGGACCCAAGGCAGCTTACAAAAAAACAAATAATACAAATAAATTACATTTTACATTTTAAACAGCAAAAATTAATAAAAACATCTAAAAATTGATTTAAAAATTTAAAACAAGATCATAAAAACAGCAGCACCCCACCCGTACCAGCAAGCTATTAAAAAAGGCAAAGGCTCAGAAGGCTTCTTTGAACAAGAAGGTTTTTAGGCCTCGCCGGAAAGTGTCCAAGGAGGGAGCAGTTCGTAAGTCAAAGGGGAGGGAATTCCATAAGGTTGGTGCCACTACTGAGAAGGCCCTATTTCGCACGCCGCCCCTCGCACTTATATCAGGATATGGAACTGATATAAAACCAGGTTTTAGAAGAAAATACCATTATGGGTTGTGCCGTATGAAGCTCATTTTGTTTGGAGTACTTTGTCGAGAGAAAGGACTATTGTACAGAAATTTATTAACTTTTTCGCAAGGAGAGTTAATACACATTGAACACAATGGGGCTTGCTTCCGAGTAGACATGCCTAGGATTGTGCTCTAAGAGTTCAACACCTGCCCACATTCCTTCTCCTAATGGTCTAAGAAGCACTCTGTCCCGGTATGGATCTGGTAAGCCTAATTCCAGGGCAAGTATATTTATGGTGCTTCTGTCAGAGAGGAAGTACTTCATGTAATGCCTTCAGCTGCCGGAATGTGCAATACCAGTCGCCAATTCCGGGTCACGTCAGCCATTTCTGCACCAGCCAGGAAGGAAATGGGCATTGTCATGGAAACGCCTACGGGAGAAAGCAGGGAGTGCAGATTGGTGCTCGCCTGGAGGCTGTTTCCAGTGTTTCCTGCTTGTTAGAAATAGGGAGCACACGAGGTGGTGGTCCAGTCCCTTGTATCCCTTCTTCTGAATGTTGCCAGTCTGAATTATGAAGAGGAAGGAAGCCATTTTTAAAGCCCTATGGTCATTCTGATCTGTGCTGCTTTAGCCACTGAATTTCAAACCCAAAACAGCTTGTAAAAACACCCAATATTGTATCAGCTTGTGATATCTTTCCCTCCCTCCCTCCCCAAATAATGAACAAAATGAAATACTGTTTTTCTAACGGCTTATGAAGTGGAGATTTTCTTTAAACACACACACACACACACACACACTTCTGAAGTCAAGTACCACTGCCTTAAGCTTGTCACACAGCGCCTCACCCTGCCCCCACGTCTACCCCCCATCTTGTCATCCCAGCTCTGGGCTTGCTGGCCTGCCCCCTCCTCTCCCTGCCCCCCTCCACCCCTCCCCATCTCTACAGAGTCAAAGCTTTCATCCGCCACACTCATTCACCTCCCGTGCGGCCAGCTCCTGTTTCCCTTTCAGCTCCTCCATGTCAGAATCCTGTGCAACATGGAAAGAAAAGGAGCTTGTGTAGGAGACAATGCCTGAGCGAGAGTGAGCCGGGGAGAGGGTGGGGGGCCTCCAGCCAAGGCAGGTGGGAGGGGGCAGGGGGAAGTCAAGGGTGGCTTCGGTTCACAACTCTCGCCAACTTCACTCACATGGGGCGAAGATGGATATGGCCAATTTGTTTGGCCCCAGGAAACCTGTGGCTGCTAAAGAGATGGGTCAGCTCCGGAGCAGAAGGGAGAGAGCGAGACGAGAGGAAGAAACAGAGAGAGAGAGAGAGAGAGAGAGAGGGAGGAGAGAGAGAGAGAGAGAGAGAGAGAGAGAGAGAGAGAGAGAGAGAGAGAGAGCTAGGATACTCTAGATCTGAGCCTGCAGTTACCTACCACAGGTAAACTCCGCAACAACAGTCTCAGCAAGAAACCTTATCCATCAGAGAGATGGAAAGATGGACAAAGATGGACAAAAAGAAATAAAAGATTGCGCGCATCATCAACCACATTTATTCCACTTGCTTTACGCAATATTTAAAAGATCTCCTGAACCTAGAAATTTAGTGTGCTGACAGGCATTCTGGGAAACACCTCCTGAGCAGTGGAATTGGGGTGGTCTGTGGGCCTCCAGGTGGGGAGAAAGCAAACACGGAATCATCGCCACCATGAGCTCAACAGCTGGGGAGGGTATATAAGGAACTCACTGGGGGCCCTGCAGCTCACGGGCCGCCCTCCTGGCAAAAAAAACCTGTGAGCACTTTGCGCTGGCTCTGGAAAATCCTGTTGGCAGCTGTAATAGTTATCCAAATGAACGTTGATTTGGAAATGGCACAATATGTCTTTTTATTGACAATACTGAACTTGGTGGAAATGTTGGGCTAAGAATGTGAGATCTCATCAGAGCTGTAGCCACTGGGGGGCAGGGGGAGCTGCGCAGGCCTGCTCCTTCAGTGATGTTCCAGATTCTCCTCTATGAATGTTCAGGTTATTATTATTATTATTATTATTATTATTATTATTATTATTATTAATAATAATAATAATAATAATAATAATAATAATAATAATAATAATAATAATAATGGCACTGTCAGAAAGACTCCCAGCCCCTCTGAAAATCACCAGCAGTTTCAAGGATTTTCAGGGACTTCTTTCAGTTTCTGAGTTTTCCTTTCAAAACCAGAAACAGACCTCAAAAACCAGTGAAAAGGGTGGCTAAACACACACACACACACACACACACCACACCACACCACACCACACCACACCACACCACACCACAGGAGAGAGCACACCCCACTATAGCTGTAAAATAAGCTCTAGCCCTTTTCCTTGTAGAGATATAAGGGAAAGCATGCAGACTGTGCATATTCTATAAATACAGATTTATAATTTTAAGCATATTTAAGCTGCTCTTCTTGATGTTCTAGTTATTCTTCCATGAATGTTCACCTTTTCAGAAACCTCCCCACAAATTTCTGATTCCAGCCTGGTTATAAGCTGAGAAGTCCCAGGCTGAAATCCTACCCTGTCATCAAAACACTTCTGGAACCTGCCACTGCTAAATGCCTCTATTGGATTTTGAGCTTGCACTTTTCTGAATATGTTTACAGGAACAGCACTCCATATGCCAGAATGTGTTATTTTTCTGGAAATTTTGCAAACTGCCAAAGGAGGGATTCCTGCTCCTTTTTCTATCCCTTTCCAGTTAAAAAAAAACATTCAAAAACAAAAATAAAGTCACCAACTCCCAAAGACATCCAAACGCTTTTGAAAAATATATTCGTTTTGCACAATTTCAGAATAGCATAACCTTTCAAATGGGATGTGCGTGCACTTGTGAATGTGCGCTTGAACCACAGCAAAATCTGTCACCTTTCCAACATTCCAGAATTCCAGTGGAATGGAACCCAAGGGGGATAGTGGAATAATGGCGCAATTGCAGATCAGACCTGATGGAATTTATTCACTCAGCCCTATCAGCCGGGAACTCGCGGGTTCTTAAGCTGTAGTCCCTCTGTGTCTCAGCCTGCCCCACACCCATCTGCTAGAAGAGGATAAAAATTTTGACCTACACTGGAGGGCTGTTGTAAGGATTACTGAGACAGTGTCTGTGCAACTCATTGCACACTGCAACATGCCATATCAATGTATGGTTGAAGTGTACACGTTGTAAGCATTGTTTGCATAAATGAATGCACTTCTTGATCCAGTAACAACAGCCATTCTTTCTTTTCTTTTTTTCAGTTTAGACTTGACCCTCCCACCATCGACAAATTTTGATCATCTTCAGCCAGAAGATGTCTTGTTGATAATCTAGTTGCTGCTGTTTCCGAGCAATTGGTATTCAGATACAGGTTGTTGTTGCCTCTATACCTGGAGTTTCCATCTGGCCATTTGTCTAGTAGTCGCTTTCAAAATTATCTTTGGGTTTAGCCCAGTGCTTATCGCTACAACCTATGGCTGTGAATTTCACAAAGTCAGTAATTACATGTCGCTGCAGGAAAGAAGTTTTGTCTGTCCTCAAATCACTGCCAATCAGGGCTGGCCCATCCATGAGGCCAACTGAGACAGTCGCCTCAGGCAGCACGTTGCGCCCACGTCTGCCCACTCACTTGCCTTCACTGTTCCTCTTCCCACTCCCTGGACTGGAAAAGGAAGGGGGGCAAGTGGAAGAGGGAGCATGGAGTGGTGGGCTAGACTAGAGCACCAGTGTTGGAGATGCCCTCTAGCCCACCACTCTCCTCTCCTGCACATTTCCTCTTCCACTCTGTCCCCGCTTTCCTTCTCTAGGCCAGGGAGTGGAAGGAGCAGAGGCGGGCACATCACCAGCTAAGATGGGGCAGCATGTCACAAACTGTCTCAGGGCAGGGCCAGAACGACATGGGTCAGCCCTGCTGCCCATCAAATTAATTGGGCAAATCCTGTCATTGCAACTGTTTTGACACCATGCAGAAGAATGGTATACATCTCCATCAAGTCTCCCCATCACATTTTTTCTAAACTTGCAATTCTGTGGGCAGCCCAATCCTCTCTACAGTTTAGAGAGCACGTTTGTGTCACCCAGTGAGGAGGAGGCGCCGGTGTAGAGGCCGGTGCTGCTCTCCCCACCCCAGATCCCATGGAGCACCCACCGGGGAAGGTGAGTTCCCTGCCGGGCAGCAGAAAAACAGCAGGAAGGCAGAACAGGGCGTTCCAGGGTGGTGGGATTAGTCGGCCAGGCCTGGGAAGGGGGAAGGATCGGCGGTGGCCTCCTCCGCCGTATCCTATCCCCCTTCCTGGGCCTGGCCACCGTTACACGGGCCTCTCAGACTTGCACCAGCAAAATAGCTGGCGCACATCCGAGTAGCCTCATTGGGGCGGCTGGGGCTTTACCCGGGGAGGGGAACAAACATTCCCAGCCTTTTTGTGCCATGGATGCAGCACAGGCAGCACCGGCCTCGCTGCCTTGCAGGGCACAAAGTGAGATGGGATTGCGCTGCTAGATTCAGCCTTTTCTCACAGGGAAGTCGCTCCAACCCTTTGATCATTTCGTTGCCTTTTTAGGCACTACAGCCTCCTTTCCGAGATGGGGTGATCAGAAGTGTATGCAGTATTTCAAATGTGGCCACTCCATAGATTCGTATAAGGGCATTACAAGACCCAGGCAGCTTTATTTGCAGTTCCTTTTCTGACTGACCTCTGACATTCAGCTGTGATGCTAGCTAGGGGGTTCAGGTAACCCAACCTGCCAACTGACACAATGGAAGACAGAGGGATGGGGAAGGAAGGAAGGAAGGAAGGAAGGAAGGAAGGAAGGAAGGAAGGAAGGAAGGAAGGAAGGAAGGAAGGAAGGAAGGAAGGAAGGAAGGATTCGGTCCTGCTTGTTCTGCTCTTCCTGATTTTCTTGGCTCACTGAGAGACACCAGAGAGATCCCATTCCGCCCCCATCTCCACCCCCTCTCGAAATCCTCTCCACTCTGCCACACACAGAAATATCTTCTCAAAGGGGCCCTTTTTTTTTCCCCAGCCACTGAAGTAAAAGTCTTTACGCCTTTGTGCTGTGGATTCATTAACATTCCCGTAGCGAGCTTCTCCGAGGATTTTACTTTTGTAGCTCTGGGGGGAGGTCAAAAGGCCACAGGGAAGAGGTAAAAAGGAGGCAGGGATGGTGCGGGGCAAAACAGAGGAGGGGGGAGAGTCAAAATGCTGGTTTTCAAAGGGGGATGGGAGAGAGAGATCAAGAATGATACCATGGCTTGGACGGAGCGAGGGAGAGAATGCTGAGGTGGTACAGATGTAGATGGGGAACCAGAAAGAAGCCCCTCTTATTTTAAACTGCTCCCCACTTTTCCCCCTAAAAGTGCAAGAGAAAACACCATTGCAATACACCCTCATCTGATGCACAGACAGAGATGACAGAAGTGCCCTTCTCTAGCGTGACCCTGTTGAATAGATCCAGGGCTATTCTCACATTACGTTGCAGGTGTCTATTCACTTCTTCCTGTGATTGTATTAATGATGACTGTACAATGCTTGCATTTAAAACATGAATCCAGGTATTGGCCCCCTTACATGTAGATGTATTGGACGCTGGATGTGTGCTGAATGAATACATGTGTGCAGATCAATGACCTGTGTACACGCTGTGCAGACAGTATATACCTGCAACACGAGGTGTAGATAGTTCCGAGGTAAATGAGAAACTGGGGTTTTGAGAAGGATGGCGTGAAGAAGATCATCGGGTCGGTTCAGGTGATGCTTGTGAACCAGCCCCACATCACGATCATCAAGTAGCATTCTGATCACACGTGAGGGGGCTGTCTGAACGAACCGGCCCCTCACAATGCCATTACTAAAACTGAAAGGACATGATGATGCAGGCAGGGTGCCTGGGACATGTGGACATGTGACTGGGGCATTGCATCCCGTGTGGGCTGGGGACGTTCTGAAGCATGGTCCAAACTGGTACATAGCTAAAGAGAATAACAGATAGTTAAATAGGATGGGCGGACGGATGGCCGACTACATGGTGGTGATCTTCGCTCCAGCCTCACAATGACTCCTAGTGTTACTTCTGGGAATATTCAGAAGATGGAGCACTGGTGTGTGTGTGTGTGTGCATGATTCAGAAGGGCCCCCAAATTAATCAGCCAACAGAGACCTAAGCATGTAGTAGGTGTAGATACCAGGTGGCTGATGATGGCTCTTCTATATGCTTGCGGCTTTCCATAAGGCTGGACTACTGGCACTTCACTGTCAACAGTGTTGATTAGAGTTCTAGTAATCCCAAAAATGTTCTCCCATGCTAAATTAGAGATGGGCAATTTGTAGGCATGGATGCCAAATTGTGAACCTCCAGTTCATAGTTCATGGACTGCCAAGGCGGCTGTAATCTAAATATAGGAAACATCACAGAATGTCCAACTCCACACTAATATTTCCAAAGTTTTGGATCTTCATGAAATCTGAACACCTCCTCTTTACTAGATTATCTCTTGTTTTTTTAAGATAGCTCAGAAATGGTCCTTAACACACATGTCCTTAACATACATTACCATACAAAACCATACTATTTTTATTATTATATACCCATTGTACAGATGGTAAAAACTGAGACTTGACTAGAAACTTACTCAAGAAACTCAAGGCAGGGGTGGAATTTGAACCAAGGTATTCTATACCCCAAATCTTGCACAGTCTACAACTTTGTTTGGCTAAAGTTATGGATCCAGCATTTCTTTTTCTCTTGTATTCATAAAGCCATATACTTCACCCAATGGCTCACAGTAGAGTGAGAGATCACTGCAGAGATTATTCTGCAAAAATTAGAGCCAAAAAGAAAAGTTGGAACATATCAGTACATGAAGTCAATGCTTAATTTTTTTCACATTTTTAAATCCTATGTTGAAAGTTAAAACAAACAAACAAACAAACAAACAAACAAACAAACAACTTTTAAGCCTTATCAAGTCAGGGAGAAGTGATAATGATTGACTTTCCAAACTCTATAATTCTTGCACCTTATTTTTTCACCTAAAAACCATCCTTAAATTTATACCAACCAAAAGGGAGAATAAATAAGCCGCTAATATTTGCAAACCCTTTTGAATCTGGAAAATATCATTCACAATTATGACAACAATACAGTACTTAATAGTTGTCACATTTATCTCACCATTAACACCCACCTTCTTCCACCCCAGAAGTCTCTGCATTTCAGTGTTGGAATAATTGATTCTCTCTCTCTCTCTCTCTCTCTCTCTCTCTCTCTCTCTCACACACACACACACACACACACACACACACACACACACACACACACACACACACTTAGGAGGACTGGGCTAGTTCCAGGGAAGGAAGGAGTTAAGTTTGCTCCCCCCCCCCCCCCCACATCCCTGCTAGTACAAAAGAAAAAGAGTGTACAGAAAGATTAAGAGTTTTGCTTTTACAATGAGGGGCACAAAGGAGGGAGGCGTGTCCCTTGAGTATGTGAGTGTGAAAGAGGAGGGGGCTGGGGGGTGCAGGAGGGCTCCCATTCCTGGGAGAGAGGGATCAGGTGCCCACTGGCTCCCCACCAAAGAGAGAGACTTGGGGTCCCCTCCCAGCCCCCCTACAGGGATGTCTCGGCGAAAGCAGCGCAACCCCCAGCAGCTCATCTCGGACTGTGAAGGTTCCACGGCCTCTGAGAACGGTGGGTGCCCTGGAGGGGAGGGACTGGGGGGGTCTGGAAGAGTTCTGGCAGGTGCCCTGAGTGTGGGGGATGGCAGGCAGCAGTGTGGGAAAGTGTGCCTGGAGGGGGGGGCATGTCAGCTTGGTGGCAGGGGAGGGCGAGGAAAGAGGCAGAAGCAGCATTTTCATGGTTTCCCCCCCCCCCCCCAAAAAAAGAAGGAAGTTAGTAGGAACTCAGAAAGTGAGCTTGTAAATTGTAACTAGCAGATTGTCTGGATGGCTCCATTCCTCATCTCTCTGTAGCACAATGACACGGACATATCCATGCTGCATCACACACATGTTCACAAAGTTACAACTCTCTCTCTCTCTCTCTCTCTCTCTCTCTCTCTCTCTCTCTCATATTTATACAAGTATCTGTTCTTTTTTCTTTCTTGATTTAACCATCTCTCTCTCTCTCTCTCTCTCTCTCTCTCTCTCTCTCTCTCTCACACACACACACACACACACACACACACACACACACACACAAATGCACTTAACATGAAGGACTTCAGAGACGAAGAGCGATCTTAACCACAATCTCAGCGATCTCAACCCCGAGCACTTTTTAATGAATTACCCTCCAGGAAGTGTGAGAAACCAGACTGGAAAGACACAACCAGGATACTTGCAATGTTCACTGAGTTGGAAAGGTCGTCCCCCCCCCCGCCCCACCAGCAGGTTAGCATTTACATGGCACATTATCTCAGTAATCATTCTAACAGCCCTGCAAGGTAGGTCATTATTTGAATTGAAGTTGTACTGCAAGTGGGAGGCAGGGCTGAGGCCGAATGAACATGGTTTTCCTAAGGCCATGTAATAGTGGCATATCCTAAGTGGTTTTCCTAAGGCCAGGTTGCATATTTAGCTGCCGCACGTCCCCAGCTCTGAACCCCATCTTAGGAGGGTGGAGCATCCATCCTTCAGCAGCCAATCAGACTCACCAGCCCATACAATTCAGATCTTGGCTTGCCACATTCAGAGCACAGGAGCACTGCAGAAAGGTGTAACACCTTCAGGTGTCTCAAACATGTAAGCCAATCCACATTGCACAGGAGGAAGGAAAACAAAGTTTCCACCCAAGTTGACCCAGGTAAAGCATTCATTCCAACCTCCACCAAATACCCTTTGCTGCCTCCCTTCAATCCCAATTCTATGTGTGTTTACTCAGAAGTAAATTCCATTGTGTCCCATGGAGTTTACATCCAAGTCATGGTGTTTACATTTGCCACCTGAAACACTCTGTCCAAAGCAAAGCTCACATTCTCGTTTCCTTGCACCCAAAGGCTGAAATCTTACGCACATGTGCTGAACACGGTGTGACTTTCTTCAAAGGACGCATGCATAAGACTGGGCTGTGCATCTTTTTGGAATGCAGTGTATGGATTGTGGGCATCATGCGCAGGCATCTTGCTGCCCCACAACAGGCCAACTTCAGAATCAGGATGCTGGACTAAATGGACCTTTGGTTTGATCCAGCAAGGCTTGTTTTATGCTGTACAGACTCACATGCCAATGACAGAGAAGATTCTGCCCCTCACTCTTTCACAGCTCTGCAGTACATTCTCAAGTGCATGCATGCTGACACACATTTGCATTTTCAGACCATTACAGATCGCACAAGGAGGGGTGATTTGGTAGAAAGCGGAGATGTTGGAGGGTGGGGTGAGGGTGGAGGGCACCAACCTTTGAATACCGTATTGGTCTGAGTATAAGACTCACTTTTTTCTCCTAATTTAAGTTTTTTAACTAGGGGTGCGTCTTATAATCAGGCTGTTGCAATTTAATGCCAGTGATTTAATTAATTTTTTTTAATAGCACCAATCTTTAAGGGTGCGTCTTATAATCAGGTGTGTCTTATACTCGGGACAATACGGTACCTCCTCATGTAAAAAAGCCCCCCTCACCGCCAGTAAAAATTTAGCACACCAGGGTGATAGTTTTTAAATCATAATCCATTCCTTGATGAACTAGTTTCCTGCTTGTAGGGAGAGTAGGAAGGAAGATTCAAAGCTGTGATTCCCACCTGCACTGCAGCAGCCCAAATGGGTACAACGTCTCAGGTTTCTACCACTTTGCAAAGACCAGGCCTCTCAGCCATACCTGTTTACTGTTTAGGCCCATTTGCTGACACTCTCTGCGGAATTTGCCATTGCTATTTTCTCACATGCCGATGTGCTACTCCATGCACAGCTCCCAAGAGCCACAAAGGCAGCTGCACGCATATGCATTCTGTCACACTTCCTCACGCACAGATTTTTGCCACACACTGCCTCTTTTCTCTCTTGCCCTCTCCGGTCTTTGTGCTGTTGCTAAGTAACTCACTGAGTCCTAGATAGTCTCTCTTGTGTTAAGTTAGATCTCTCTTCCCCCCACCCCACCCATCCACCCCCGGCCCCGTCATTTTTCTTTCTGGGCATTTGCTTGTGACAATTGCACAGGATTGACTAGCGTCCAGCTTCCTCTGCAATGTCGAGATGAAGAGAGAAACAAGGAGGGGACAGAAAAGGAGCTGATTAGACTAAAACTTTGCTCCTTCAGAAGACGTTTTAGCAAAAGCAAGCTACAGTATAAAAAATTGCTCATCCCTATGGGAAGCACCTGGAAAAAGGAAACCTGTCCATTGGACACATGGACAACCGTCCACTAATAAATGGACCGTAGCATGGAGCAGCGCCTACAAACTTCATCAGTCGTTTATCATATTTCCATTATTACAGGGTGGTAAACGTGGTTCTTCCCCCTCCTCTGTTAGACTGAAGGCTGTTGACCAGCCCAAAGTCATCTAGTGAGATTCATGGCTGTGAAGATAATGTGTGAAATTCTTAGTATAACTTAAAATGCCATATGAATGTATTATAGAACTGTAGTGGAATTAAATGTTGCTGAACCCTGCCCCCTATTGAAGAGGTACCATGTAATTGGGTGAATTTCCCTTGGAAAAAGAAACTTCTAGGATCACAAAACCCTTTGGTGTTAGGAGAGTTAAGTCAAGCAGATTACAGATTCTCCCCTGTGCACACAAACCTGCCTCAATTTCTGCACATTTTCTGTGCCACTTATAAAGTTGGCACCCACATTTTGCTCATGGGTTTTCAGCCCCAATTCTCTTCACCTGCAGGCTGCGGAAAATCTTGGGGCACTGTGGAGCACTGGCCGCCTAGCTCCATACCCCGACCCTCTTGCCCTCCCGAAATGCTTCCGTTTGTGTTAGGGGGAGTGGCATATGTTACTTGTGAGGTGGGGGCATATGGGAGTGGGGCATGGTTGATGATAGCTGTAGGATGTAGAGGGGGACTTAAGGCTGGGGGCAGGCAACATACCAGTTAGCAAAATAAAGGAGAGAAGTGTTTGAGTAACCGTGCATAGGCCTTCGCGACAGGTTGACTCTGTGTAAAATGAACTGTCTTCTAGAAAGTGAGTGGAGCAAGTCAGATATTCTGGTAGCAGTCAGCTGGTTACTTTGCTGCTTTTACTTAGACCAGCAAAGTCTAAGGATTTTTAGAACCTGAAATAACAATGTCTAAGCTAAGTATTGTCTTACCTTATAAATATAAGGGGTGTGTGTGTGTACACACACACATGTACACACACACACACACACACACACACACACACACACACACCAGGGGTGGCCAAACTGTGGCTCCTGAGCCACATGTGGCTCTTTGACCTATAATGTGCGGCTCTTGGAAAGATGTTGGCTGAGCTCCTTTTTGCATCACAATTAATATAATAGGGAAATAAGAAATTTTCAAGCTTTATAATTATTTACCATGTATAAACTTGAGAGGCCCCCTGGATTAAAACCTAAGTTTAATGTTCATGGTGAGTAAATATATTTAAGAATTTAAATGTTTCTTAAATATTGCAGCTCTCAAACACCTCTCTTATGGCTCTCAAACATCTGAAGTTTATTGTATGTGGCTCTTACATTAAGGAAGTTTGGCCATCCCTGATATATTATATATACCTTATTATAAATATAACCTTATGAATATAAGGTTCTGTATTATATTTATGTGTTTGAATACGCTTTGTTGTTGTTGTTGTTGTTGTTCAGTCGTTAAGTCGTGTCCGACCCTTCGTGATCCCATGAACCATATCCCGCCAGGCCTTCCTGTCCTCCACTATCTTCCTGAGTTCGCTCATTTTCATGTTCGTTGCATCGGTGATGCTGTCTAACCATCTCATCCTTTGCCTTCCCCTTCTCCTTTTGCCTTCAATCTTTCCCAGCATCTTGAACACGCTTACAGTAAAGCAATTTTACAATTATCTTCTGGGTGATTTTAAACAGACTCTTAATGTTTGCTTTTATGGTGTCATAACACTACAAATGCTTTGGACCCAACAAATTACTCTTGGTGCATCGTTTGCAGGTTTCCAATCCCCTTGTCTTTGGCCTGGCACCTTTCCTTATCCCTTTTTGGTCCCTGTAGGAAATGGGATGATGGAATGTTAGTTTCACCCAGCAAGGCTCTTGTGTCATATTCTTGAACTATACAACCCAGATTACAACATGCCATAAGAAGAGGGGCAAAAAAGGGGTACTGGGAGAGACCCGTCACCCAACTAAGAGGAGAGAAGGAAATCAAAATGGTTTCCACACATTGAGGGGTGTGTGTGTGTGTGTGTGTGTGTGTGTGTGTGTGTGTGTGTGTGTGTGTGTGTGTGTGTGTGTGTGTGTTGGGGGGGGGACTGCTGTTCTTGATTAGGGGAATGCAACCAGGTTCATTCAACCTGGGCATCTTCCGGTTGTCTTGTGGCATTAGGGCTGGATGTGTTCAGTGGGGATCTTGGCTTGGGAGACATCTGCTCCATTTCTGGGTCTGTGATGTTGACCCAGGGAGCCTTTTCACACCTTGCCCAGTGGCCCTTGACTTGTCACTTAAAATATACTCCACAGGGCGTCCAAGTCAATCCTACAACCAACACTTACTGAGCAGTTGGCCACTCTGAAGCCAGGAGGTTTACTCATCAGTACTTAAATAGCCCCCACATGGGCCTGGTCTGCATGAGTGCATCCTGGCTCCATGAGGAGAAAGTCTGAGGGTGAGGGGGTGACACGCATGTATGGGAAGCTCTACCAGTAGAGTTGCCTCTCTGACAACCCATTCTCATGCACAATGATGACCCCGCGGAAGCTGCAGTCCATAACAAGCACACATGCATGTCAGTCAGCCAGCACTGTACACGGATGATGCACGTGTCTAACGACACAACTTTGTCCCCACTTGTTGGTCACACTAAACTTTACAGTTCAGGCTGTATGTTGAAAACGTTTTAGGCGTACACCGACACACATGATAATAAATAATAAGAGTAATGTGTGTGACTCAGACCTGGGCGATCCGACTTGAATAGACAGGCCTGGGGTCGGTGTAAAGCGGTAAGCCCCATGCCGTTCAACAGGTCTTTCCCCTTAGCGACTATTAGTATTTTGTAGAGTCGAGTCTGGCAGCGGAATCCCGGGCATGTCTGCTCAGAGACGTAGTAATACTAGTCCTACTATGGAGTTGAAAGGGACTTCCAAGTAAGCGTGCGCAGCAGGGCTGCAGCCTCCCAGTGCAACGCGGAACACCCGGGAGGAGGGAGCCCCACTGGGCGCGACGGGAAGCAGGCGCCGGCCGGCCGGCCGGCCAGCTACGAGCCTCCGTCCTCGGGGTGTCCGCCCGCCCGCCCGCTTTGCCTCCGCATCTTCCCTCCAGGCTGATCTACACGACAGCGGAGGGGCTCCGCCGTCGCCTCTGCCTGGCGCTTCCGCGCTGGAAGCGGGGGGAGTGTCTTCAAGCATGTTACCCCTCATGTTGTCCCGCCTTCCTAAGAACACGCCGTTGTGATTGGTAGCTCTCTTCCCCCCCCCTCTCTGTTATTGGTAGGCTGCAGCAGCTCCGCGAGCCACCTCCAAGCTCTGCCGTACGCCTCCAAAAAAATAGAGCACTCGACTTGAAGTACGCGGCAGTGGGGCGGAGGTCCGGCGGCTCCGCCGGATTACAAAAACGCTCCGCGACGCTGTCGTGTAGATCAGCCTTCCCTCTCCAGGTGCGCTCCGCGGCTAGGGCGCACGGGGGCGCAGCGCTCGGCGTGGCCGCTGTGTCGGCGACAGGCAGCAGCAGCTGCCCTCCAGACACCAGAGGTCCCTGCTGCAGCCGGGTGGGAGCCGCTCTCGGCAGCCGATCGCTCGTCTGGCCGCGTCCTCCTCCATCCTTCGGGAGCGGAGGCTGGTCGGCCGAGATGAGCAGCCCCCGAGGCGGGTGCGGGGAGCAGCAGGAGACGCCGGAGTGCGAGGGAGCCGCGGCCGGCGACGCGATGGGGGAGCCCGCAGGTGGGGTCCTCGCCTTGGCCCTGTTGTTGGCCAGGAGGCGGCCCGATCCGATCCTGCCTCTTGCTCCGGCGGGGACGACGGAGGGGCCTCCTGGTCGCGGGGGAGGAGGGGAAACAGCCGGGCCCAGAGTCACCCGTCCTCCTCCCACTCACACCTTCTCCCCGCGGCATGCATTCCCTTACCCGCCTCTTCCCCCATCCCGTTCCTACAGCTCCGGGCGTGCGAGTGGCCAGTTCTGCCCATTCCGACACAAACTGCAGGAGGCTACATAGACCGTCGGTGTTTGTCGCCTTCTAGCCATTTCCATTGTCTGATGATCCATGATTCAGCCATCCAAATGCTTAACAACACGCCTCCCCCCACCCCGCGCGCTTCAGATGGATGGGCCAAAGGAATATGGGGGTGGGGTGGGCCCTCCTTGAGTGATTGATGGATATATATATATATATATATTTTTTTTCTGGAAAGGGAGGATGGATGCGTGATGGGCAGGCACATGTCTGCAAAGGTGGGTTGTTCGGTAAGGGTTTTACAGCTAGGTTTGTCGGAGGAGGCCGTGTGAATGCAGGAATAATACTGATGAGGCTGAGTTGGCCCACCATGGAACTTCTTAGCCACAGTGGCTGGCAGATTTCAGATGGGGTCTTTCTTTCCTAGTCCCACCTGGAGATAAGCCCGAAGCTGTGGTGGTGCTGGGTGGGGGTCTTCCTTTTGCGTTGCAATTGCACATTGTCCAGTTCTTCTGTGTGCCTCACCTGTATTCCTCCCTTCCTGGTGGATCCCTTGACCTTTTCCTCCAAGATCACATGTTAGAAGAAGGAGTCCTTTGCCGCAGTGGGGATGATGAGAACGTTGTGCTTGTTTCAGCAGGAGGGTTTTTGAGGAACTACTTACAAAAACATATTTTTGTCACGCAGACCACTTCCATCAACTCGCTGGGACGTGTGTTTTGGGATGGGTAGATAGTGGGAGGCAGACCGGAGCCTAGCGAGCCAAATGCTGTCTGCACCAACCTGGTGCTGAGCCTGTGGCAGCCTCTGCTGCTCCCACTGTCTGGATTGGAAATGAAAGAGGGGCGTGGAGCGGAAGAGGAAGTGTGGAAGAGAAGAGTGGTGGGCTAGATGCTCTAGATCTTCCATGCTTCCTCTTCTACTCCCTCCTTCCTATTCCAAGCTGGGAAGTGGTGGGAGGAGGAGAAGCGTAGAGGTGAGTGGTTGGATGCAGGTGGGCACCAATGTGCCTGCCTGAGGCGACTGCCTCAGCAGGCTTCACGGATGGGCCGGGAGCACTTGCTTTACGTTCAGAAGGTCTGAGCTTCAGTCCCTGGCATTGCCACTTGAAAGGCTGTCGGGTAGCAAGGTCTCTGTCTGAGAGTTTGGAGAGCCAGAGTTGAGAAGACTGGGCTGGGTGACCTGACACCCCTATGTGCTGATTCACTGCAAAGATGATGAGGTCTCATGGTGGCCCTTGGCTGATTCGAGGGGGGGAGGGTCATAGGAGAATTTGGAGGGTAGCTATCATTCATTGACCAAACATAAACATGGATCTTCCCTGTTGGAACCAGGACCCTTGCACTAGTCAGCTGTCTCTTAGGCCTCCTGTATCGATATGGAATAATAACCACCTCCCCTTTTCTCCCTCCCTCCCTTTCCCCAGGAGACACTGGTGACGAGTCGGCCCCATTATCCTGCCCCTCCTGCCGTACCAGCTTCAAGGATCCCTCTGAGCTGTCCACTCACCTGGATTCTTGCTGCCCAGAGCGACCCAGCTGCTCTTCCACTGCTACGACGACCACTGCTACTGCTGGCCAAGACCACTCTGGCTCCTCCTCCTCCTCTTCCTCGTCGACCCTAGAGGTCCGCCCTGAAAGTCCTCCAAGCATGGATGTGGAGTCAGGACCCCTGTCTACTGATCCAGCGTCTCACCCGCCTCCTCCCCTCCCACCTCCCCCACTGCCTCCCCCCACCGCCGCCGTCCCCGCAGGACATCTCAACATTCCGCTCATCCTGGAAGAACTCCGTGTCTTGCAGCAGCGCCAGCTCCACCAGATGCAGATGACGGAGCAGATCTGCCGCCAAGTGCTGCTCTTGGGCTCTCTGGGACAGGTGGGCTCCCCGGCGCCTTCTGCCGAGCCGGCCCCAGGAGCATCCCTCCCCCCCAAGCCTCCCTTGCCTGTCTTTTCCATCAAAACGGAACCAGGTAGGGCCCAGGCATCTGGCTCCCCAGAAATACCGAAGCCCACTTTCTTCCACCTCTACCATCCCTTCCCTGGTGGTGCGAGAGTCCCCAAAGCTGAGCAGCTGCTGGCCCCGGCCTTCCCCACTGCCACAGGCCTCCTGGCTGCCCAGTGCCTGGGGGCCGCCCGAGGCCTGGAGCAGGCGACCTCCCCAGGACTGCTGCGGCAGAAGAACGGGAGCGGAGGCGAAAGCAGCTTGGAGGAGAAGCCGGGTGGGCGTCACAAGTGCCGCTTCTGTGGCAAAGTCTTTGGCAGTGACAGCGCCCTCCAGATCCACCTGCGTTCGCATACCGGGGAGCGGCCCTATAAGTGCAACATCTGTGGCAACCGCTTCACCACCCGCGGGAACCTGAAGGTGCACTTCCACCGTCACCGGGAGAAATACCCGCATGTCCAGATGAACCCCCACCCTGTCCCGGAGCACCTGGATTATGTTCTCACCACTTCGGGGCTGCCCTACGGCATGTCGGTGCCCCCTGAGAAGGCCGAGCCCGGAGAGGAGACCGCCGCGCCTCCTCCCGCTGAGCGCAAGGCCCTGAGCGCCACGGAGAGCCTGACGCTGCTCTCCGGTGCCGCCCCCTCGGCAGCCGCTCAAGCCTTGCCTAGTTTCAACAAATTGGTTCTAATGAAGGCGGTAGAAGCCAAGGGGAAAGGCGGGGATGAGAACACCCCGCCGGAAAGGGAGACCGAAGGCGCCCGGCTCCAGCTAGGGAAATTGGTGGGGTCGTTGCCCAGTTGGGCCTTGTTGGCCAATCACTTCAAGGCAGGCACGGCCGTGGGGCCTTTCCCTTACGTGCTGGAGGCTTCGCCCTCCGAGACCTCCAAGCTGCAGCAGCTGGTGGAGAAGATCGATCGCCAGGGGTCCCCTTCCTCCTCCTCCTGCGCTGCCCCTGTCACCAGCGCCCAGGCTGTGGCGGCCTCGTCATCGTCTTTGTCATCCCCACCGACTTCCTCCGGGCCCAACCAGTGTGTGATTTGCTTACGGGTCCTGAGTTGCCCCCGGGCTCTGCAGCTTCACTACGGGCAGCATGGAGGGGAGAGGCCTTTCAAGTGCAAGGTGTGTGGGCGTGCCTTCTCCACCCGGGGGAATCTGCGGGCCCACTTTGTGGGCCACAAAACCAGCTCGGCGGCCCGAGCTCAAAACTCTTGTCCCATCTGCCAGAAGAAGTTCACCAATGCCGTCAGCTTACAGCAGCATGTCCGCATGCACCTGGGAGGGCAGATCCCCAACGGGGCGCTTCTCCCGGAGCCCCCCACCCCTGAGGGAACCGCCCCAGGAGACAGAGAGAAGCAGCAGCAGCCCCCTCTACAGGATGAGGAACTGTCAGAAGAAGAGGAGGAAGACCCCACTGATGAGGACTCTCTGCAGAGTGGTGGGGAGAAGGCCGAGGGACCCTCCAGCCCTGAACAGGAAGCTCTGGGTCCTGCCAAGGAAGGAGAGGAAGTGGGGCAGGCAGCAGAGGAAGAAGGAGGCACCAGGGTTGCCTCGCCACCCAGGGCAGGAAGTCCTCCACACCCCACGCAGGAAGGGGAAGAGAAGGCAGAGATGGAAGAAGGGGGAGGAACTCCACCGGGAGAGGAGGAGGAACAGGATAAGGAGAAGAGGACAGGAGGGGAAGGCCCTTCAGAGAAGCAGCAGGGCAGCCAAGCCAAAGAGGGGCCAACGCTGGTTTGTGGGATTTGCAAACAGGCCTTCCCTGACCGAGCGGCTCTGCGTAAACATGCACTGACTGCTCACCACCAGGTAAGAGAGAGACCTTTTGGCACTTTTCTCAGTGTCTTTATTGGCACAGGAAGCAGACTTCCTTTTGGGGCTCGAGTCCGTCCCCCTCTAGAGACAATTCTGGAAAACACAAGACCCCTCCAGGGAAGTGCATTTTCACAGTACAGTATAAACCTGTGCCAGGCATTAAGCTGTGGTATCTGGAATTGTGTCCTATTCTGGAGATATCACTAGCCACATAAAGATGGCGGGTTTGTCTTTGTGGCAGGGGTTGCTGGGCAACATTGAAATGGTGGCCTTCTGTCCCACTAGGATGATTCTGCTGCACCACACAGACTGGTTTGCTGGCTCATGCATAAGCCTGGGTCATTGTGCAGCCTTTGCAGTTGCTAGTCCACAAAGAGGCTGTGGGACGCTCTATTTATTTAATTTATTTAAAGCATTTATACCCCGCCTTTCTCCCGAGGGCACTCAAGGCGGCTTACAACACATTCCTTTCCTTTCTAGAGATGGTTTCTGGGGCACAAAACGTGTCTTGTCTCTCTCTAGTGGTTGATTCTGATTACTATCCTCTATCTAGTTACTGCGTCAGACCAAAAAAACATTCCCAGACTCCCTTGTGTGGAGGTGACTGCTAGGCTACAGAAAAGTCATGGCCATGTGTAGCAGCCACACCAATGCTCATGTCTCCTCAGGTGTCAACAGGGCTATTGTACAATTAAACCAAATTAATGGTCATGGTTTCCCTTTTAGGACATTTGAGCATTAAAGCTTTGAAGGCTTCTGTTCGGAACACATTTGCAGAAAGGTACTGCCATTAAAATAGGTTTATGTTTAGATACGAGTTGAAGCTTTCATGGCCAGCGATAATGGTAGAAGAAAGAAAGACGGGTTTTAAAGCCATGATGAGAAAATTCTTACAAAGTAAAAACCCAGAGCTGGTATAGACCAAGGACTAGGTTCAAACAAGATAAAAAAAAATTTAATTAAAATGCTACGTTTCAATTATCATATGATAATCTTCTTCAGGCAAAATACGAGCCAGCAGGCTGTCAGATGTTGAAAAATGTCTCTGCGTTTCTAGATTTTAAAAGGGCACGAGCAGCAGCGCCTGCCTTTTAAAATCTAGAAACGCAGAGACTTTTTCGTAGCATTTTAATTAATTTTTTTGTTTGTTTGTTTGAACCTAGTCCTTGGTCTATACCAGCTCTGGGTTTTTACTTTGTAAGAATTTTCTCATCATGGCTTTTAAACCCGTCTTTCTTTCTTCTACCAGGTTTATGTTTGTATGAAGAGATGTCCTTGACGATTCAAATATACCAGCTTTCCCCCACTGATAGTGCCTCAAGGTTCATTTCTAACTGTACAGGCACTCTATAAATGGAAGCATCGTCTTTTCCTTCCTGGATCCCTGGGAATTCTACTTCTGCCAAGAGAGTAGATGTCCTAAGGACCCTTGCCAAACGACAATTCCCAGACTACTTTGAGGGAAGTGATGACTCTTAAACCACCCTTCCAGTTGCCCTCTGGAATCATGTCAGTTGCATGACCCATCAGCAACGTGTCACCTTTGATAGGGGGCCGCAATTAGGGGGCCGCAATTACCCTCTTTTTCGTTTCAAAAGGTTAATCTGGGTGGCCACGTGTGGAGCAGCAACAACCCGGCCCGGCGTGGACGGCGTCTGCCTCTAGAAGGTTCTGTGCCTGTGCTCTCGGGCGGCCAGGTGAAGCTGCAGGACTTCCTGGGACGAGACATCCCAGCCCAGCTCGTGGGGGTGGGCCCCCTCTCTTTCTGGAACCAGTACACAGCCTTCCTCTCGGGAGGCCTGCCGACCAAGCCGGCCCATGGCACAGCTGCCCCTGCTTCCACGTCCTCCTCTTCCTCTGCGTCTGGCATGATCACACAAGGCCTCTTTGGGTCCAGCAATGCACCTGGGAAGGCCGTCTCCAGTGAGGCCAAGGAAAAACCAGCGGTGGGATCTCTCCTGCTACTCCCTCCGCCATCTCCAGCCCCGACTCCAGAGGTGGTACCCGAGAGCCAAGGGAAGGGGGAGAAGTAGCTCATTATTCTGGATGTCGCCCCTATCAGGTAAGGGAGCCAGGAGGCCAGGCATAGACGTTTGCATTGTACTGTTTCAGATTCTGCCACTGGAAAGCCCAAATTATGAGGCTGGACGACTAAAGAGTGCGCGTTGGATGTACATTGGAAGAAATCTTAGGGGAGGCACCCAGTTAAAGGAGTTGATTAATCAAATGAGTTTTAATTGATCGATTAAATCGATTTGATCAGATAGGGGAGGATACCGAGGAGACGTCTGGGAGCTCAGATATTTGCTGGTGTGCAGATAGCTGATGAAACCCAGGAGCCGGAGGAGGAAGCGGGCGCTGGGTAACTCCCACTGTGAGGCATCCTGAGTCAGTTGGAAGCACCCCTAATAGCAATGCATTACAATAGTAGTCTGGGAGAGAGAGAAAATGCTTGCATTGTGCTTAGATAGTATGTGTGTGTATACGGCGCATCAGCTGCCATCTTAGAAGAGGCATTCCCCCAAGTGTAAAGGATCAGGAGAATGCCTCTTCCAAGCTGGTTCCTGCCATGTCATGTGCAGTTTTTATGTGCATGTAAAATTATTAACTTTTAAAAAAATTGCCCGATTAATCTTTTTTTAATTGATTGACCTAAACCAATCAAAGTTTGCTGAATATGCAGCCTTGAGCTCCTTGGAGGAACGGTGGGATAAAAATTATGACTGTTAGCCAAGCTCGTTGGTCCCAGGGTAGGAATGCCATCATATTCAACCTTTTTTTTTAATTAAGAAACTTAGTATCTGGCTCTTCAGCCAGCAAAGCTTTTAGAGCAGCAATGCAAGACGTTTCTGCCTCCCTGCTCCAGCTTCACTCCCAGGAGGGTTCTGGTTTGGAGGACAGTTGCAAAAGGGTTTTGGAGATGAGCAGTCAAAGTCGTAGTTGCTGCGATATGTGGGGAAGGTGTGTGAGAGAACCTTTCCAACTCAGCCTGTCTAATTCTTTTCTCTCTCTTCACACCACTCTCAGGGGGACTTGTTCTAGTGACACCACCAGGCGGAGGGAATATAACCCCACGCTGGATCCTGCTGCAGAAGTGGCTGAGTTCTAATCTTAGCAACGTTTTTAGTCTTTTACTTTAACATAGCTTGGATATCTGTTGGCCGGAAGGCACGATCCCGACCTGGGATAGAGGAGCGCTGCAACCGCCCCATAGCCTTGAGCGCAAAAGTGGCCCCCCTCTAGTGTAGGGCAGAATGTCAGATGGCCCAGCCAAGCACAGAGAGGACACCTTGAATTCCCCCAATAAAAGCCGTTTGGCAGAACAATCCGGCCTTTGACTCTTATTTCTGGTGAGAGGAGGGGTGGTGGGGTTTGCTACCTGGGCGGACCCCCTGAGCACAAGTTCAAGGGGGAAGAATTTTGTGGGACAAGATGGGCTCTTCTCTCCCTCACACTTCCTCTTCCACTCTGTCGCCCTCTTCCTTTTCTAGTGCAGAGAGTGGGAGGAGCAGAGGCTGGCACATCACCAGGTTAGGAGCGGGAGAGCATTTGGCATGTTGCCTTAGGAGGTCTTGAGTCAACACTGTCCCCGGTCAACCATCGTCCTGCTTTTTGCTTGCTGGGGACACGTTTTTGACATTTAGAAAATGAATTTCTCAAGTTTTCATTCTCTAGGGCAGGGGTGGGGAACCTATTTGCGGTGGGGGGCCATTTCCCCATTGGGAAAATTGGCCGCGGGCCGCCCGTAAGTGGGCCCGAAATTTTTGGGGCCCCCACTGCAAATTTGACACACACACCCCGCGAATCTACCCTTCTAACCCACCCACCCACCCACGGATGCTTACCTGAGGGTCCGGGGGGGGGCGGCGGCGGCGGCAACTGCCGCCGCCGCTGCCTTCCCGCGTCAGCTCCAGTTTAAATCGGCCTTTCTGCAGCTGCGCAGATCGCCGTTGAGGCCGAGAGGGCAATCTCTCGGCCTCAACGGCGATCTGCGCAGCTGCAGAAAGGCCGATTTTAAAGTGACTAGGCAGGCAGGCGGTGGAGCCTAAGGTCCCGCAGGCCGGATCGGTCAGGTCCCGCAGGGGCCTGACTGGATCGACCCGCGGGCCGGATCCGGCCTGTGGGCCGGAGGTTCCCCACCCCTGCTCTAGGGTTTCAGCTCCACCGTGCCCTGGAGTCTCTAGAAATTACTACTCTGAGACCACGGAAAGACTGATTTATTTCGGCGTGACCTTTCAGGTTACCCGAAGGGTCGGACACGACTTAACGACTGAACAACAACAACCTTTCAGGGACTATTCTGCAATAAATTAGATATCCATTATGGGTTAATGGATATTTTAAGGTGTGACAGCAGTGTTCTTGGTTTTGCGGCTATAGACTCACAAAGTTCCCTTCTGGAAGTTGTTACCACTCAGAGATGCATCCCTTCTCTCGCACACCTCCATGTAGTGCATGAATCTGTGGCACCATGTCACACAGTACAATTTGAGGTATATACTGCAAGTTTAAACTGCTGGACAATCACATTTCTCAAGTGTGTTTTCTGCTTAATTCCCCACACGGCTTATAAATCAATGCAGGACAGACTATTGCAGAGCAAGTAATACCCTAATGGTTCCATCCTGAGAGCCAGGATGGTGTAGTGGTTTGGGAGTCGGACTTAGACCT
The DNA here is from genome assembly GCA_026170595.1 of Plestiodon gilberti rubricaudatus. Lineage (NCBI taxonomy): Eukaryota > Metazoa > Chordata > Lepidosauria > Squamata > Scincidae > Plestiodon > Plestiodon gilberti. The sequence goes on from JANXHW010000006.1 coordinate 5,920,179, forward strand.
GGAAGATCCAGGTTCAAATCCCCGCTCAGCCACGAAGCTTCCTGGGTGACCTTGGGCCAGTCACTATCTCTCAGCCCCACCTACCTCACAGGGTTGTTATGAGGACAAAAAAGGAGGGGAGGAACTCTGAGCTCCTTGGAGGAAGGGCGGTATAAAAATGTGAAAAATAAATAAATAAATAATGGTTCAATCATCCTCCTCCTCCTCAAGATGTGGACTGGGACTTAACACTTCCCTGTTCTCGTCTGTGAAGCGTGTGAGATGAGATGGGCCTGGGTTCTAGAACATATGGCAGTTGCTGTATGGAGCTGAAGGAATGAGGTTAAAAAAAACTTAAGTCTTCTTATATGTGCTGGCAGTGTGTATGGCACTTTACAAACAGGCCCCTGCCCCAAAGTGTCTACAGTCTAAAGTTAGACACAATGGGGTGGGGAAGGCAGGATAACATAAGAAGGTATAACTAAGCCTTGGAGTTTCACATGATTCTTCAGAAAGCAGTATTCTGTGAAACTGAAGAACTGCCACATTCATGTGCATCCAAAGGAAATTCTCATTTTATCTACTTTGCAGCTTTCTTCCAGAGAGAGAGAGAGAGAGAGAGAGAGAGAGAGAGAGAGAGAGAGAGAGAGAGAGAGAGAGAAAAGCATCATGCTTCACAATCCTACCCTCTTAGCAGATTCGAGGACTGAATGAAAGACTTGCCCCCCCATCCCCATTTCCTGACAGATATGCAGCCCCCCACACCCACGTTTTGGCGATACTTAGAGAGAAAAGCAAAACAACCAGATCCACAATGCGTAACTGGCCATGCTGATAAAGCACCTTTGTGGTTTCGCATCAGGCAGAGCTAATGCCGTTTGGCATCCCATCCCCCACCCGTTACGGATAATGCTATTTAGCGGCTTACACTGCCAGGGTTTCCTTTGTCACAGTTGCACCTGGCAGGCCTCCAAAAGGAGGGGGGGCACTTCCTTCCCGCAGCTAATCCCCAACTTACCTCCCTCCTATCTTCTGTGCTGCTATTCGACATGCCTCTTTACATTGATGTATCTGGTTCTACTCTTCCCCCCCCCCCCAGTCTAGAGAGGGAAAGTTGCAGCCCGTTTCATGTCTGATGTGCCAGGGAAGCGTCTTGTTGTTGGGTATTGACGCAAGAAGAGGAATTCTGCCTGTTGGATCAGGCCAAATGTCCATCTACCCTATTCCCAGCAGTGAGAAGCTCAAAAGCAGAGCCTGAAGGTCATGACTTGGCCTTAACGTTTGGATATAGAGTCGGGTATTTAGGGGTACACTGCCTCTGAAGATGGAGGCTCCTTTTGGACATCATGACTCATTGCCACATAGATCTCCCCTCCTCCACTAACATATCTAATCCTCTTTTAAAGCCATCAAAGCCCCTGGCTATCCCTGCATCTTGAGACAGGAAATTCCATCAAGTAATTAGACCTGAAGACAAGCTCTTGTGGAATTCTCTTTCAAGCTCTTTCAGCCCGAATTCTGAGCATGTCCCAGCACAATGGGACTTCTCCTGAGTAAGTGTGTCTCATATTGCACCCTCAGACGTCCATTCCGATTATCTCTTCCTAGCTTATGATGATGATTAAGGAAGGCTGAGCGCCGAAGAATAGATGCTTTCCAACTGTGGTGCTGGAGAAGACTCCTGAGAGTCCCTTGGACTGCGAGGAGATCAAATCAGTCAATCCTAAATGAAATCAACCCTGACTGTTCCCTGGAAGGACAGGTACTGAGGCTGAAGCTCAAATATTTTGGCCACCTAATGCGAAGAGAGGACTATCTGGAGAAGACTCTGATGCTGGGAAAGATTGAAGGCAAAAGGAGAAGGAGAAGGCCAAGGATGAGATGGTTAGACAGCATCACCGATGCAACGAACATGAAAATGAGCGAACTCAGGAAGATAGTGGAGGACAGGAAGGCCTGGCGGGATATGGTTCATGGGATCACGAAGGGTCGGACACGACAACGACTGAACAACAACAAATAAGAAAAAGTAGGTAGGTCATGCTGGGGGTTAGGCAGCTGAGCTAAGCATGGTGGGCATAACGTAGTTCAGCAAGTCTCAATGTTCAGCCCCCTGTGAGCACTTGAAGCTGCATCTCACCAGTCGCGATTCAACACACCACACTTTGCTGTGCTCTGTCTAGCAGCTCAGTTTCTGCAAAGTGAATGTTGAACCTCAGAAAGGCACGAAGCAGGTCTGGGAAGGAACTTACCGGTAGCTTCAATCTAGCTCTGCAGGTTTTATAAGGCTTAATCAATCCTATGCACTTTTACTCAGAAATAAGTCCCATTGTGTTCAGTGGGGCTTACTTTCAGGAAAGTGTGCATAGGATTTCAGCCTTCAAGGTAAAAAGAAGGCTCTTCTTAAGAACAAGCATGGAAATACTCTTGTCTTTTTCTATTCCCCTCTTAAGAACTATTCTATACCCAGGGATGCCCACCACCATATTGCCTGGAATCTAGATGATAGAAGATGGCTGACCTAAGCACTCAGAAGCATCATTCAGGAACTCTTGGGCTTGCCCCCCCCCCTGCCAGTAAGCAACATGGCTGCCATGAGGTGTATGTAGCATAGACCAAGAAAAAGACTAGAGTACTGTATTTCCATGCTTGCCAGTATTATTTTGGATCTCCTCCTTAGCTCTCTGTTTCAGAGTGGCAAGAGCCCAATATATCAGCATGCAAGTGGTCTGGTTGGGGCAGGGATGTCGTATGTCACTCTCTGCCTCATGCCCAGCTCCTACAATGTGGGGATAATAATTAACAGTGAGCTACTTTACAAGGCTGTCATGAGTCGCTGTCTCTCGGCCTCCCACAGCTATTCTGTAATATGGGGCTATACCGGTAACATTGGCCTTCATTGCAGTTTTGCTCTCACCCACGAACACACACTCTATCTCATTATTAACTATTACTATATTTATATATACAGTATTCTTTTCAACAACAAATCACTGAGCAGTTTAACATTAAAAAAAGGAAAAAAGGGGATGTTAAGAGAGTGGGCTATGTAGTGTTGCCACAAGTCACTCTCAGCATCAGCTTCGTTGCTCTTTTACCCCCAATCGGCAATGTTGTGTACTGCCTCTTTACGAGCAAGCCCAGAAGGCCTCAGGCTGAGATGAGCCATGTGAGAGAACTGGAGGAAATAGTTTCACTTTTGTAGCAGAGATCTCTGTGATCTCAGGGCCTGAACAGTCCTACGGTAGGCCTAGATGGGCCAGTAACAGTTCTTAGAACAGTTGCACTTATTATTTCACTAATTTAAGATTTTCAGCCTGGACCTTTTTCCAATGAAAAATGTATATACTGTATATTCTCAGCCTGAGTAATGTTGGACATTCTTGGAGGCCGTATCTCTCCAGGATGGCTTTTCAGTGGTCAGATTGATGCAGATTTCTGGATGTTTTATGCCAGCAGGCCTATATTTATTAAGAACAGACTACATTATTGCAGGGTAGTCACATACCACTCTCAGCCTCACCCCAACCAGCGATATATGGGGATAATAGGTTGTTATAAACTATTATGTCACAGCCTTAGTAGACCACTCCAACAATACTCACAATACTGTACAATACAGACATAACAGATATGCATACACCTCTCACTTGCAATGTATTATATACAACAATAATATTATTAACTAGTCTGCTGCTGCTGCCTCCTTTTTAATGCAAGAAGCATTTCTACAGAAATTAAAACAAAACAAAAAACCCCACATTTGTCCCGCCCCCCCCAAAAAATAGGACGCGCGCTTGCCGCTTTGCAAAGGGATGCAGGCGCTGGACTGTCTCGTCCGTCACATGTAGAGAAAAATGGTACCCATTCCAAAAATGACTGCCTGGGCTTCAAACACCCTAAACAAAAATGGCTACTTTCTCTCCCCCTCTAGGCTCTTACCAGATTCCACTCCTGCTTCAACTAGGGGCAAAAAGCGGAAGCGTGTTACTTTATATCGCTTCCCAAAGAGTCACTTCCGGTTCACTGCTTGGCAGTCCTCCTCTGTGTTCCTGCAGATGCTGGCCGGCTAAGCCGGGGCTATGTCGGACACATGGACCTCGATCCAGGCTCACAAGAAGCAGCTGGACTCGCTGCGGGAGCGGCTGCAGCGGAGGCGGAAGCAGGAGCCCTTGGGTAAGGAGGCGAAGGGGGAAGTCGGGGGGTCAGGCAGCATCGGAGAATACAGGATATGCTAGGCTAAAGGACGTCAGGCGAGCCGTCCTCCTGGTCCAGGTCAAGGTGGATCTGTCTATCCCCAGCATCCTGTTTCCAACAGTGGCTAGCCAGGAATCCAGACCTGCCAGGAACGGTCTTCTCTGTTGTTTGGCACAAACGCACCCCCCCCCCCCCGACAACCATTCTTAGAGGTACTGCCACTGAACATGGAGGTTCCATTAAACGATCATAGCCAAGAAGAGCTCTGCTGCAGCAGACCAACCCAACATCATATTTCCCTACAGAGAACAGCCAGGAAGCTTACAAACATGGCATGGAGGCAACAGCCCTCTTTCGCTGTTTGACCCCCATCAGCCGGCATTCGCTGATATAGTGCCTCCGAACGTGGAGGCTCCATTTAGCTTTCATAAAACATGAACACATTTTTGGGAGTGGGTCATGACCTTGCGTCCTTCCCTTTCCTTATCTTAGACCTCCGGAATCCTGAGCTGGCCCTCAGCCCTCCTTTCCGAAGTGACAGTCCGGTGCCTTCGTCCGTCACACCCAGCACTGCAGCTGAGCCGGGGGACCTGGTGGCTGACCCTGAGCTTGAGAAGAAGCTCCTGTATCACCTCTCAGACCTGGGACTGGCGCTGCCCACAGACGCTTTGTCTATCTGCCATGCCATTTCCACAGTGAGTGTGACAGAGACACCGCTTGAGGTTTTGTTCTAATGCCCATCCCTGTCCTCATTTTAGGACATTTTATGTCTTCCTCTTGGTCTGTTCACTGTTACTGATCTGCAGGGATTTAAGAATCAGAATGGAATCTTTTAATGTCCTTTGCAGAATCCTGAGGATCTTATCTCATTTTATTTTAATTTAAAAACTCAACAAGTTTCCAAGACCACTTTGTTGCATGCAAAATCTTATCCATATAAACCCTTGGTTCTTGGGCACAGACTTTACACTCATGCCTATACAGCAGTATGTATTTCCTGCATTTCCTGAATCATGCTCAGCAAGGTAAGATTGTGCATTCAAAACTGTAAATGTCTCGGCTTTCATTTTAATACAAAGAAGCATACGTTGGTAGTCCTTGTGAACTGTTGAGTATAAACTTGAAAAGGGTGTATGAAAAGGACCAGATGTAATCTTGTTAAAAGGCAGTGGGGTTGTCCACTAGCCAAGAACAAGGGGCTTCAGTGTCCTGCATAGAGCCTGTGCCAAGGCTAGCAAATGCAGAATAAATCATAAAGGCAGGAGGTGTGGTCTGGAGGTCGAGCTGTCACCTTGCCTGAAAAAGCTAAGCAGGATCAGTTGCTTGGATCGGAGACCTCTTAGGCTGCTCACGTGTCTGTGCGGAGGAGTAGAGTGTCGAGGAGTCGTCTGGCAAAAAAAACAACAACACCCAGATGACATCTTTGAGAAGCTGGTCTGAAGCTTGGTTTGCGGCTGCCTGCAAAAGCTTGGCAAGTGCAAGAGCCGGCAGCCAGGATGACGACTGCACTAGGAAGAAATGGAGGTTCTATGAGATGGTCTCATGGAAGAATACTTGCAAGAACCTTGTTGAAACATGGGTGGATGTTCAGCCTGCCTATGTAAACTGCATTGAGTCTATTGAGAAAGGTGGTATATGAATATCGTAACAAATGAATAATAATGTGAAACAGACCAATAAATGCAAATATATTCCGATATCCGTATTAAGCTTTTCCTGTGCAGGAATTGGATTCTCTTAGAACAGAATTTACCATCTTCCTCTTGCTTTTCCATTTTCCCCTTGTTCTACAGTGGCTGAGCTACTGGTTTTTAGAGTTATGAGCAGGCCAGTTCCTGCACATTCCTTGTTCCAAAGTAATCCCACTGCTTTCAGTGAGAGCTACTTCCAAGTAAGTGTGCATAGAATTGCCGCCTCACGGTGCGACTCCTTTTTTAACGGAGTGTAGGTTCAGCTAGGAATGTAGCCTTTCTCTTCCAATGTGTACGCACCTGACCTCGGACTAGCATTCCCCTCACTCCGGAGCACAGCTTGCTCCTGTGTGTCCACAGATGCTAAATACAGGTGGGCCCCCATATCCGCTGGGGATATGTTCCAGGCCCCTCCGTGGATACTTGAAACCGTGGATAAGAGCGAACACCCCCTCCATGGTTTCCTGAGGGGCCCCCCACCCTGCCTCCCCTGCAGACAGGCATGCTTGCCCCCTCCAGCTCTTATTTTTCTTTCAGCAAGCTTTGTTTCTTCCTAAAAACAAACAGAGAAGCAGCCTCCATTGCAGGCAAGTAGAACAAGACTAAGTCCTAGAGAGGCTCTGTAAGGTTTCTGTTAACCTTGCAGAGCCTCTCTAGTACTTAGTCTCGTTCTACTTGCCTGTAATAAGCAGCCAGAGGCTGCTTCTCCTGTTCGTTTAAGGAAGAAATGAAGCTTACTGGGAAAAATGTAAAAGCCTGGGGGGGTCCCCACAATCCGTGGATAACTGAAACCGTGGATAGCGAATCAGTGGATATGGGGGCCCACCTGTACTCACCAAATTTACTGTGAGCTCAGACCCCTCAATTTGTGCTGTGTGGGCCTTGCTTACTTCCTGTTGAGAGAGACCTTAATCTGTGTGCTTGCTTCACCTTTGTGGACTCTTCCTCTCCCTTCCCTGTTCTGGATTAGACTGTGCCACTGCGAGCCCACTTTGTCCGTTCTCACCTCCCAGCAGATGCCGGAGCAATCGGTCAGCCTTGCCTAGTGGCTGGTGATGCCACAGATCATTGGTCTGATTCGTTTCTTCTCTGGCCCTCAGCCCGACGCCCCTGCCACCCAGCGGAGCGTGGAGAGCCTCCTGCAGAAGTTTGCAGCCCAGGAGCTCATAGAGGTGAAACGGGGGCTCCTCCAGGATGACGGCCAGCCCATGCTGGTGACCTACGCGGACCACTCCAAGCTTTCCGCCATGATGGGGGCTGTGGCTGAGAAGAAAGGCTCCGGGGAAGGAGTCGGGACAGGAGGCGTGAAACGGAGAACGGAGCAGGACCCCGGGGTCCCTGCCTCCACCCCCGGGGCCGTTCCCTCTGCTTCGGCATCTTTGGAGCCGCTGAAAGAGCCCCCCAAGAAGTCTCGCAAGCAGGCGTCGGACCTGGACCTTGAGATTGAGAGCCTGCTGAGCCAGCAGTCCACGAAGGAGCAGCAGAGCAAGAAGGTAGGGGAGGGTGGGTAGACCTGGCCTCACCCCTGAGCTTGGGCCCCTCACAGGTACACAGTGGGGACACGGAACAGAACCGAAGTCTTCCCATCTTGTATGCACGATAGCTGGAAAGTTGTCCAGTTATGGAAGCTGCAGCTGCAGAGCTTGGTGGCCATTCTTGTTCCCGTCACTGGCTTAGCCTTTGAAACCCCTGTGAGCAGCCTCCACTGTGAACGTCACGGGGGACAGAAAAATGGAGCCACGAGAGCTAAAAAATGTAGGTTCATAATTATTGATTTATTTGAGCGTTGTTGGTTTGACTTCCTTGTTTCCACCAACCTGGGCTTGCCCCCCCCCCCAGGTGAGCCAGGAGATCCTGGAGCTGCTGAACACCACCACGGCCAAGGAGCAGTCCATCGTGGAGAAGTTCCGCTCCCGGGGCCGAGCTCAGGTGCAGGAGTTCTGCGACTATGGAACCAAGGAAGAGTGCATGAAGGCCAACGACGCCGACCGGCCCTGTCGCAAGCTGCACTTCCGGTGAGTACTGCAAGGGAGAATGTGGGGGTCGGAGCTCTGATCGGCCGGGGGCCTTTCCACACACTGAGCAAAACCCTTGAGCCTTGAGTGCCCTCGGGAGAAAGGCGGGGCACAAATTCTTTAAATAAATAAATAAATAAACCCAGGGAGATCCAGCTGGCTTTTTCCTGGATGGAATGTGCCCACTAGCACCACTTCAGCACAGGAGCCCCAAATCTACTCCCTGCATCATGAAATGGGTGCGAACCGCCTTGCTGTGAACCAGGATTCCTGGGCTCTGTTTCTTCTGCATTCAGCAAAGTGGAGTGGTTGGAGCAGGAAGGGCTGGAAACTGGGGTTCCATTCTTTGCTCTGAGCATGCCAGGAAGAGGAGGAGGAGGAGGAATCACACCGGGGGGGCCGGGAGCCAAAAGCTCTAGTTGCTGTCTCTCCTTCCTCGTTCTAGGAAAGGAAGGCGATGGGGGAAGGCAGAGAACGCACGTTGGGCAGAATTGCTCAGCACCGGCCGTCCTCTGCATGGGAAGTGAGATTCAGTGCAGTCCTGTGCATATTTACTTAGAACTGCCAACCTAGCAGTTCCAAAGCATGTCAGTGCGAGTAGATAAATAGGTACCACTTGCGGGAAGGTAAACAGCGCTCCGTGTTCCAGCCGCGTGCTACGCGCTGCGGCAAGGAAAGTCACGCCGGCCACACGACCACGGAGGCGTCTTCGGACAACGCTGGCTCTTCGGCTTTGAAATGGGGATGAGCACCACACCCTAGAGTCGGACACGACTGGACTTAATTGTCAGAGGGTCACCTTTACCTTTAAGCCCCACTGTGCTTGAGAGCGAGTGCCCCCAGGTTAGTGTGCATAGGATTGCAGCCTGAGTTGGTCCAAATCCGTCACATGTGCTGTGCTGTGCTCCATACCATGCATTAGTTTATTGAAGGGCTGCTTTATGGGCCAGTGTGTTTGGGCTCTGCTTGTGTCTGGGGCGGGAGGGAGAGCAGAAGCCCAGAGGTCGAGCTTTTCTTCCTCCTCCTCCTCCTCCTCCTCTGCCAGCCGTATCATCAACAAGCACACGGACGAGTCCCTGGGGGACTGCTCCTTCCTCAACACCTGCTTCCACATGGACACCTGCAAATACGTCCACTATGAGATCGACACCTGCACTGACCTGGACGCCCCTGGGGGACGGGAGCTCAGCACGGGCCAAGAACTGGCACTGCCCCAGGCAGTGGGGAGGGACTCCAGTGTCGACCGCCTCTTCCCCCCACAGGTACCATGGGCCACTGGAGATGGATGGGAAAGTGGTGGCTCGGTTTGGGGTCTGTGCTGCATTAGTCCAAATTAAAGAATTGTACTATCCAGAAGAAGCATATTTGTGGATATTTGCATACACTAATCTGCTGCTGAGAGCCAAGGGAACAATCTCAGGAGCTACAGGAGTTACCCCCTGCTAACTGGGCAAGAGGTACTTTTTCAGTTGGTGCTCCTCTTATATTTAGCAGGGGGAGAGTAACTGCGCCCCCCCCTTTCACCCCAGCACAGTGTCTTTTCTGGTGGCTGTTTGCTGGTGGCGTTCTGCATCTTTTTTAGATTGTGAGCCCTTTTGGGACAGGGAGCCATTTCATCATTTGATTTTGTCTGTAAACCACTTTGGGAACTTTTTGTTGAAAAGCGGTATATAAATACTGTTGTTGATAATAGTGATAATAGTCATAATACAGTACATAAGACCCATTTCCTGACCAGTAGAAATCCTTGCCCTGGCCCAGCTTCTTTGCATCCTGTACATCTACTTTCCAAGCATATCTCCTTGATCACAGAGCCTAGAAACTTGCCCTAACCCCCTCCCTCCAACCCCTGCCAATCTCAGGAAACTGAATTCTGCACCCAGGAGGTACCACCGTAGTTTTTGGTGTCGCTTATTCTGAGCCACTTCTGGAAGAACAAGCGGGATAGAATTAAAAGAGAAAATGGAACAATTAGGCTGATCTGTGCAAATGAGGCAAAACACTGTTGTTTCTTAGAGTCCTTTGGGGTTTGCTTGTTGACGCACTGAGAGAGCCCTTTAAAAATAAATGGTTCTTTTAATTAAAGCCGTTTTCTAACGCTGTCTCATCCTGTTTTTCACTCCATGGTGGCAGTGGATTTGCTGTGACATTCGCTATCTAGACGTCAGCATCTTGGGCAAGTTCGCGGTGGTGATGGCCGACCCGCCGTGGGACATCCACATGGAGCTGCCCTACGGGACGCTCACTGACGACGAGATGAGGCGCCTCAATATTCCCGTGCTTCAGGACGAGGGGTTCCTCTTTCTGTGGGTCACTGGCCGGTACGGGAAAAAACCAGACCAACCTGAGGCAGGGGAATGTTGGAAGAGGCTGGTATGGGAAGCACATCAACATACCGTATTTATAGATGTATGTGAGAATAGGAAGCTGCCTGGTCCCAAGTCAGAACGTTGGTCCCTCTAGCTCAGTTTTCCCCGCCCGACCTGGTAATGCTGGGGATTGAGCCTGGAATCGTCTGTAGGCAAGGATGTTCACCACCACCGAGTGACAGTTCCTCCCCTAGAGGAGTTGGGAAAACGTCCCCTTCTGAAAATAAGACCACGTGTGTCCCTGTGGAGCGAGAGCAATGCCGTCTCTGCAGGGAGGGAGAGGGAGAGAGCTAGGAAGAAATCAGTTCTTTTGCTCAATAGAATCATAGAATATTTAGAGAATTCCAGAACATCTGCTTCAAATGAACTTTATTGAACCAGCTGACCACATTGTCACCTTCCACTCCATTGACATAATAGAAAGCGAATACAGATTTTCAAGTAGCCACTTGTGGGGTCACCGTGAATTGCGTGGGGGGGGGGGAGTCTTTTACAAAGAAGTTTGTAAAACTTATTTCAAGACTCAAATGACTACCCTAAGAAGAGTCTTAATGGATCCATTGGATCCATCAATATCAGTCCAAAGGTTCATCAGGCCCTGTCGTTTCGGCCCTCTTTCTTCTGAATGACAGCCCTGTGGAGCCTTGCAGATGGCTCTCATATCTCCCCTTAGCCTTGTCTTCTCCAGGCTACACTAGAATACTAAATTCCTTCTGGAGGTGGAAAATGGTGTAGCAGCCTCCTGTGTTCCGGAAAGAGTATTTGTTTGTCATGTTTTTATCCTGCCCGTCCTCCTCGTTGCTCAGAATTGGCATACATGGTTACCTCCTCTCACACCCACTTTTTTTACCCCCACAACAGCCCTGCGCAGTAAGCCAGTTTGCGAGATAGTGACTGGCCCAGGGTCACCTGGGAAGCTTTGGTGGCTAAGCAGAGATTTAAAACTGGCTCTTCCTTGTCTTGGCCCAACACCACGCTAAAAGGGAGAATGGCGTCTCCCTTATCTAGCGGCTAGCAAGTATTTTTTGCCAAAAGCAGTACTGTTGGGGGAACCATCCTATAAGCATCTTTCTGTTTCTCTCCATCGCTCCTTTAGGGCTATGGAGCTGGGCCGAGAGTGTCTCAATCTGTGGGGGTGAGTCAAGTTTCATGCATATATTTATCTGAGTTATTTCCATGCAGCCTTTCAGGCAGAGATCTTGTATTAAAGCTGTTCCCATACAATTGGAATCTGAGAGATCATCAGGTCTTCTGGCTGTGCCTGCTGTGCTGGTCCTTAAAGCTGCTGCAGACCTGATGTAAATCGTCTCCACAATGGCGCCAGAGGAGGTGCTGGCTGGGGTGCAGGGACAGCTGCACTGGGCCACAGATGTCGGAGCGCCTCCTAGTTGCTTTGTCTGCTCTACAGTGGCTCTAAGCAGCAGAAGTGACTGGGGGAATGAGATGACCACTGTCGGCAGTCCAGCCAAGGTGTCCTGGTTCTTAAATGCTCTGCGTGCATGCATGCATGCATGCATGCACTTACTTGCGCCCTTCGGTTGGGATTCCTCTTCTCCCTGAGCAGTCTAACTCCCTGCTTCTCTCCCACCCAGGTATGAGCGGGTGGATGAAATCATTTGGGTGAAAACAAACCAGCTCCAGCGCATCATCCGGACGGGGCGCACGGGCCACTGGCTGAACCACGGCAAGGAACACTGCTTGGTAATTAGAAGGCAGCGGGCGTAGGAAGCCTGACCCAATGACGTCTGTGGGAGTCCCAAGCCGTTGTGCGCATTTAGAGTGTTGACCCACATCAGTGCAGGTTGATCAAATGCAGAAGTCTGGCATGTTGGATATTTTAGTGGTTATTTATTTTTCAAAGAAAAACAAAAAAAACAGCAGGTTTTCCTAGTCCTCTTGGCTGTACAGGAAAGCTTGGGAACATCCCATGCCTCTCCCTTCCCCTCAGCTTTCCAAGAAGAGCTGATTCATATAAAGAATACAGCCTTTGGCGGTACCGTAACTTTCGCACCGTGCTAATCCCCACTAACTCTCCGGTACGAGGTGGCCTCGCTGTTGCAGCCATTCCGTGCGGCGAAGGCAACGGGCAAGGAGTCTCCTGCCCGTTGCCTTCGCCGCACAGAATGGCTGCGACGGTGAGGGGGCGGGGCCACCTCGTACCAGAGAGTTAGCGGGGATTAGCACGGTGCAAAACTTACCGTACTGCCCCCACTGTAGCGACGCCTCTGCTTGGTGCCGTGTTTTTGGCCCTCCACCTGTCCTGCTCCTTTCCCCCTTCTGTCTCCATTAGCCGGGCCAGTGTCAACATTATTGGGGAGCTGTGAAGGGCCTCCTGCCGATTTCTTTTGTGCCCATGGCCTGCGTGTGAGGCTGGTAGAGGGCAGTTTGCGGAGGGCTCCTGAAACCTGGAGCCAGTTCTAGCCATTGGCTCTATATTGCTCTGCCTCGCAACTGCCAGAAGTCCCATCCTGACAGCCACGTGCCTGCACAACGCTGGGTTTTGTGCAGTGGTGTAAGATGGGTTCTTAACCAGTGGTACTTCAACCGACTGCTGGTGATAGACTGCTGGAACCCTGCTCCAATGCGGTACTTTTGGCAGCTCCTGCCTTTGGCCGAGCCTCTCATGAATGCTGAGAAGGGTTCTCCCACCTGGCCAGAGCCTCCCACCTGCATTTTCTGGCCTCTGAAAACCCGTAAACCTGGAAGCAACTGGCAGTTACGTCATTGTCGGTCTCTTCCGGTGGTACGCAGCAGGAGGTGGTACTCGGCCGGGAAGGGGTTGAGAACCCCTGGTGTAGGAGACTGCAGTGCCCAGGCCATGGCGGTCATTGAGCAGTAGCAGCATGGGCCGGCCCTGAGCTGTACTAGTCTGAGTTAACACTGTAACAAAGAATGCAAGACAAAGCAAACTGTACTTAATCTGACGGTTGAAAACTCTCATGATTACTAACTGCCCGTTTATCTTTTCTTTTGAGCAGGTTGGAGTCAAAGGAAACCCTCAAGGCTTCAACCGGGGCCTTGACTGCGACGTCATCGTGGCAGAGGTGAGATGGACCATTTGCCTAGCGAGGACAATACCTGTTGTTAGAGTGGGAGGAAAAAATCCCCCTTTCCAGAACTTGCCTAGGCGGTCCATGAAATTGCACCTTTCCCTGCCCTGTAGGTGCGATCTACCAGCCACAAACCAGATGAGATCTATGGCATGATTGAGCGGCTCTCCCCTGGGACACGCAAGATCGAGCTCTTTGGCCGGCCCCACAATGTGCAGCCCAACTGGTGAGTCTCCCTTGCCCCAAACGGCCTGGTTTTTCCAAATGAAGGAGAGATTCACTGTCTGCGGCACCCACAGCCATCACTCTCCACATCCTGGACAATAATCCGGCTTCCTTCTCCTTTTTAACATTTGACTTCAGTCCCCGTGGGAGGTGGTTTCCCAGGTGGTCAGTTCCAGAACATGTGCTTAAAATGAACTTTCTTGAACCAGCTGACCCCACCAGTCTCTCCCCCACCCCATTTACATCATAGAAAGCAGAGACAGATGTTCAAATAGCCACTTGTGGGGTCACCACCAATTGCATGCAGGGAGGGAAGTCTTACAAACTTCTTTCAAGGCTCAAATGTCTACCCTAAGAGTCTTAGTGGATCCATCGGATCCGTCAATAGCAGACCAAAGGTTCATGAGGCCAAAGTGTTCCGCTTCCCAAGGCTTCCTCTGGGAAGTGAAGCAGGACCTTCTTTACGGTTTTGCTGCCAGCAACTGATATTCAGTGGTATACTGCAGCTAAACCTGGAGGCTCCATTTGGGGCATCTTGATTAATAGTTACAGTAGACCTCCATGAATTTCTCCAATGCCCTGCTAAGTCATTGGCCATCACCACGTCTTATGTTCACTAGATCCCCCGACGACTCACTGAACAAAGCACTTCGTTTTCTGTCTTGAACCTGCTGCTTGTCAGTTTAATTAGATGACCTCTCCCCCAAATTTTTACTATCAAGAGAAAGGTGGGGGGGCATTCTGTGATGTGCGAGCAGGATGGCTTGTAAGGACCCTATGGTGCAAATCCGTCTCAGATTTATCTGCAAGGTTGGAATGGATGCCTTTCAAAACGAATACAGAGACAGGTTCCTGCGACAAGAGAAAGGACAACTGCTCACCCTTTGCAAAAACTCCTGCAAGGTCTCATGATTCGAGGCCGCTCCCATCTAAATTGCAGGACAGAAAGACAGATCTCTGATGGGGCTTTCTCTGTGTTGCTGTCAAGTAAACCTCAGCTGCCCTAGCTCAAGTTCTCCAAAGCACAGCTGAGCCCTCCCCAGCCTTGTACAAAAAGTCACTCCCATATCAGAAAACCTAGAACCCGGAACGGCTTGGCTGCAGGGCTCATTCCAAGTGTGTTAAGGCATACGTTCTAACCTGTCTTCAGGGGACGGGAAGGTTTGGCATTTGTTGGAGCTCTAGAACTGGCCCCCTTCCAAAGTGCCATCCTTCTCCCTATGTAGAAGCACCCAAGGTGCTCTACCCAACAGCATTCTCCATTGACCTATCCTCTCTCTTTCATCCCTGAATGTACCTTGCCCCCTTCCTCAGTCATTAAGTCAGACCTGGCTCGAGGTGGGAGGAGGTCTTCCTGCTGTGGGCATTTGCAGGAGAAGTACAAATCACGCTTATTCTCTCTGTCTCTTTTTCTACTTACAAAAATGCGTTCCACATGAAATCTGTCTTAAGTGTGGGCCAGGTGTGATCCACAGCTGATCTACCTGGTGGCTCACCAGCACCCCCTCACTGTATGCTGCCTTCGCTCCAAACCAGGGGTGGCCAACCTTTCAACATGAATGGTCCTGGCCCTTTAAATGGTTGCATAGGTGAAGGCATTTCAGCAGGTGCAGCTGCTTTAGCAGCACCATCAGCACTTGCAGCTGCCAAGATTCTATCTTCTACCCAACTCTTAAGAATGCAGAGGCCCCAATGGTGGAATGTTTGCCAGCCCTGCTCCAAACCTAAGGATATAATTTTCAACACATCTAACTGATCTTTTTAAGTCACTCCAGCAGTGATGGTCTTTCTCGAGGAATGCTGGGAATTGTAGTTTGGCAAGGGTGGAGAGCATCCTGTGTTAGAGACAACTGGAACTTGCTGAAAACATGCAGTTATCATCACCCTGTATTTACTTGCAACAAACTGCATTGTCCCATCCAGCCTCCGCTTTCTATAGAGCAGCGGAAGGCGGCCACCTGTCCTTCGACAAACCTCCCAGGCAGCTTTATGCTATAGCGAGGGGCAGGAGAAAATGGTGATAATGAAAGAAAAACACGTAACACCGCTCTCTGCTAAAAAAACAAAAAGTAAAATATAAAACAATGTGATTTTGCATCATTCTTCATCTGCCGACACTGTGTACAACCTATATACCACCTACCTAGTACACTTTTAAAATGGTTACAATTGATAAAAAGTGGAATGAAAACACACACCACCACTTTCTACTATTTCATTTTGGTTCAACACTGAAATGTGTGGAGAAAAATAGAGACATTTTCTTCCACCTCTAGCAATTGCTGCCTCCCAATCTATACACTCTCCCTGTATAAGTGTAGTTTTGAGACTGGACTGGAGATAACCTGTGGCGCCCTCCTCCTCTCACCCTTAGGATAACTCTTGGCAACCAGCTGGATGGAATCCATTTGCTGGACCCAGATGTGGTGGCCCAGTTCAAGCAACGTTACCCAGATGGAATCATCTCAAAACCCAAGAACATGTAGCGTGCAAGAGAGACCAGCACAATGGACCAACAACTGTTTGTCTCATGGGGGAAGGGAAAGGAAAAAAAAAGAGGGGGGTACTCTGATCTTTAGTTTTCTAATAAAATGGATTCTTTTTCCTTAGCTGAGGCTTGAAAAGCAAGGGGGGGAATCATCATGAGCAGGACCCCACATCCTGCGTGTAAGAAACATACTCTCCCCTCCATTGGCACCTCTTCCTTGGCAGACAAGTCAGGGGGTAGCAGTTTTCTTTGCTGCTTGTAGGAACAAGGAGTCCTGCAGGTGTTGCTTGCCCTGAAAATAAAGTGGGGATCATCAAGCGTGTGTAGTGAGCACTCAGAAAGCCTCCAGGGGGTTTTCAGGCGTGTGATATGAACCCCGTTTTAGTTGCCCCTTCTTGAAGCCAAAAGAGAGACCCTGGAGAATGCTACAGGAAGGAGCAGGCAGCTGCCACCTAGGCCTGTCTGCAGACGACAGCAGCCCCCGCCAGAAATGGTGCTCTGCTACCTTTTCCCCAACAGGAAGGCTTTTAACGTAAGAACATAAAAAGAGCCCTGCTGGATCAGGCCAAAAGCCCATCTAGTCCAGCTTCCTGTATCACACAGTGGCCCCACCAGATGCCTCAGGGAGCACAAGACAACAAGATAACCCGTTTCCCGTTGACACTCCCTTGCACCTGGCACAGAGGAAACCCACTTCTAAAACCAGGAGGTTGCTTATGGTTGCTGGTTCTAAAACCAGGAGGTTGCTTTTCTTGGGGACTGGTGGAGAGCAGCAGAAAGCGAGTGCAAATTCCAGTCCGAGACAGGCCTAGTGTGACTTGTGGCCTCAATCCTATCCAACTTTCCATCCCCGAGGTTCCCTTACCCTGAGGAGGCCTCCGTGACTGCATCAGCGCTGGAGAGTTGGATAAGATTGGGCCGTGTCTCCTCCAAATCTGTGTGTGGGGGGGGGAGATCATATTTTCAGGCAGCCTCCCCCATAATTACTCCATCTCTCAAGTCACGCCTAGCCTTTGTATTTTCCGAGGCCGCCTGAGTAGCGGCCTGGATATAGCCACAGTCCTTGCCTGTCTTCTTTTTAAACAATAGGTGCTTTGAAGTGGGAAACGAGAAGGGATGGGCCAGGTTATGGGGCGCTTCTAGGTGCTCATGGTTTTTGTGTTAGGGAGAGGCACTAAGCCGACTCTGGGCTCTTCTCCATTGGCCACCCCCTCTCTCTGTGTCCTACTTGGGAGAAAGGAGGGATCCAGGTACACCCCTCTCTGACCTCCTCCATGCAGCTCTGTTTCTAACCATCACATCAAGGTCTTCCATCCAGGAATTTTGTTAGCTCTTTCACAACTGCTACGTTCTCCCCATCCAAAAGGGGGCAGCTGTCTTCCACCTCCACCCCCACTCCTCCTCTCCCCCAAGAAGCACATGGCAGGCCTTCGCCAACATCCCTCTTCCAGCTTTAATCGGTTCCATCAAGAGAAACATACCAAGGGATAATGTTTAAAAAGAAAAAAAAAAGTCTGCAGCACCCAAACTATTTCCTCCCACCCAGAAGGAAGGGATGATGTCCTCTCTTGTAGATGGTCTCCAGCTGAAGAACAATTCTGACCCCACTCCCCCCACAGTTGCATGGCGATGGTTTTTGTCCTGGGAAACAATAAGTGTGCATGGGGGGACCCTGAACTGTCGTTTTCTTCCTCCCGCCACAAAAGGCTGGGGGTTATTTCACAAAGACAACATTGTTGTTGGAGTTGCGGGAGGCCAGCCAGGCAAGAAACACATCCCTGTGTGCGAGAGAGAGAGAGGGAGAAGTCAGAGACCATGAGCAGAAAGATCCCACGTGCAGATTCCTAGAATGCATCAATAGCGACCACAGGAGACTTGCACCTCCCAGGGAAAAGGGGCACTTCAGAGACTTTCCTATTATGGCACACATACACCACCCACCCCAATTTGGGCATGTGTTCTACTGTAAACTGCACAACTGATGAGATGCACAATGTAAACTGCACAACTGATGAGATGGACTTTCTGGTAATGGGGACCTAGAAGAAAATGTTGCTTTGACCTGACTGGTCAGTGCATTTTCCTTGTTCTGTGGCTTGGTGAAAGCAATAGGCTCCATTCTGCACAGATTCATCCAACTGGGGACAGTGGATATATACACACTCTCCACCCCAGTTAAGGGTCTAACCAAGCAGCCTGTACCTTATTACTGCAGGATGCGGCTCCACAGCACAGATGCTTCAGACCAGATGACTTTCATATGACAAAAAAAAACAAGGGTCTAGTCTTCAGGGGTGAGGGGAGAAGAACCAGACTAGCATAGCAGAAGACTTCTCCAGAATCAGTCTGGAACTGCTTAGGTGTGATCTAGATACCAACTCCTTACTGTTCCGATTCTCCTCCTCAATCCTCTGAAGCTTTGTGCCTGACAGCAAGTATGTAAGGAATTGTTCACTGTGGACTCCCCTAAAACGTGGACATTTGTTTCCCTGGAGACCTAACGTTTGCGCATCTTCCAAGAACACTGTAACCCTTCAATAAGATAGTGTCTGGTCTGCAGGGAGAAAACTGAGTAGGAGATATCGCTCAGTAGCAAAGCAGCTGCTTGCATGCAGATGGTCCCAGGTGAAATCCACACCACCTCCAGTTAAAGGGTCAAGTAGCAAGTGATAGGAAAGTCATCTGCCTGTCAGTCTGCAAAGACAATACAGGTGGGCCCCCATATCCACGGATTCACTATCCACGGTTTCAGTTATCCACGGATCGCAGGGACCCCCCCAGGCTTTTACTTTTTTCCTAGTAAGCTTTGTTTCTTCCTTAAACAAACAGGAGAAGCAGCCTCTGGCTCCTTATTGCAGGCAAGTAGAACGAGACTTGAGTTCTAGAGAGGCTCTGCAAGGTTAACAGAAACCTTGCAGAGCCTCTCTAGGACTTAGTCTCGTTCTACTTGCCTGCAATGGAGGCTGCTTCTCTGTTTTAAGGAAGAAACAAAGCTTGCTGAAAGAAAAGCTGAGAGGGCGCGCATGCCTACCTGCAGGGGAGGCAGGAAACCATGGAGGGGGTATTCACTCCTATCCACGGTTTCAAGTATCCACGGAGGGGCCTGGAACATATCCCCAGCAGATATGGGGGGAGTACTGTACTGGGCTAGATTACCAAAAGCCCGACTCGGGATAAGGCAGTTTCACTTGAGCAAGAGAGACAAGCCTCACTCAGCCCTCGCACACCAGCTCAGCTAAAGAGGTCTTGAAAGGGGAGCCCAGGTTTTTCAATGGGCTCTTTCTTAGAAAGCTGCTCCCATTTCGCTATGCCTCAAGGATGCTGCTGGCAAGCAGCACAAAGACTGCCTGGCAGCCTTGCTCACACACCTGCAGTGTTTAACCACACACTCGTTGCTGCAATATTCATTGTCCCAGTCACTGTTGGCCACAGGCGGGTTGTCGCAGCCCACGCGGACGCAGCGAGGCTGGGGCGACAAGGCCACCGGCGACTCCGACACCAGCTCCACGTGCATTTGCGTTGGAGACTCCACCTGGTGGAGAGAAGGAAAAGAAGAGTGGTCCTTAGCACTTTCAGCCGGGCTCCTCAACCAACACCTCTGGAGCAAGCGGAAGATCACTCCAGGCAGCCCGGTGGGAAAGCCCTTCTCAAATTCTAGGAGCTCCATTCTGCATTCTGTCCGTTGTCTGTGCCCTCAGGCAAACCTCGGGGACCGATTTGCAACTGGTTGAATTCAGTGCCCACCCCATGTCAGTTGACAGAGTTGACATGCAGCTGACTCAAATGGGAGGTACGTGGAACAAGAATATTCACGGGCCAGCAGCCTCCCCGGAATACAGTCGCCAGTCTTCTCCCTGCTGGTAGTCCTCCATGTGCAGGACAGTCTGATTGATGCCTGGGTGTTTGCAGAGGGGCTACTGGCATTTGGGGCATTCTCTAGGCTAGGAGGTGCTGACACAGCCTACACAGTCCCAGAAACCTGTCTCTCACACAACCCCCCGGCACCGTCGTCTTCCTTTATTATTATTATTATTATTATTATTATTATTATTAACAACAGTATTTATATACCGGTTTACAGACAAAAATCAAATGATTAAATTTACACCATCCTTTAGAAAGATGGTGTAAAGCCCTCTGCTGCGTAGGGTCTCCGAATACTCAAGTCAGGGTTTGTTTTCCCCCATGTTGGATTGCCAGAATGCAACTCATTGCTCCATGAACTTTGCTCCTGGCCCCCAAACATCCACTGTGGAGCTGTCCTCAGTGTCGCAGCTTTTCTTTCCATCGTGCTGGGGCTTCGTGCTCTGAGGAAAGGTCAGGTTTAGCCTGCTGCAAGCTGTACAAGCTCTTCAAGACGGAGGGAAAACAAACAGGACCTTCTTGGAGGTGGGTCCCTGATTGCTGGGGTCCAGGCTCAAGCTCCAGTTTCAGAACAGAGGACTGGAGGTATCCAGGCCCTTATCCAAACTCTGCTAGGAATGGGGGGAGGGGGACAGAACCCCTCCTTCCATGCAAGTAATATTCAGCACTGAGACTGCATTGAAAAGGGAAGAACCTAGGAATTGGGCTATTTTACATAAAGGGAGAGGTGTTCCCTTTTGGCATAAAACCACCTAGCAGGACCCCCAGTGATGGAAAATGCTTCCCTCACCATTATACCCTTCATTTGATAGGATGATTGGATTACAGAAGGGCCAGGCGTAGGGTCCACTGTTGCAGAAAAAGTCCCAGAAGATGGCTGCTGCAATGTGTTGGCCTTTCAAGAATATCTCATAACATGCAATTTGCAATACATTATGTGTGTTTTTCTGCACCCGATTGGGTGCTGCCCTCTTTTTGGTGCAAGTCCTTAAGGCACCCAGGCAAAGCTGACTTTGGAGAAAACAATTCCCTGAAGAAAAAGCCCATTCAACTGGACCAATTTGTCAGAAAGGAAAGGAGACCTTGAACAGAGAAACGTCCAACAGCATCAACTTCCAGCCTCTCCCTGGTGTAAAAAGAAACTGGGTGCAGTGAAATGACACCGAGCACGTGCGTCACCCAGGAACCTGCAAAAACAACCTCGTTTCCTCCCGCCTATTTACCTCTGGCACCACATCAGCTGTGATCATCTCGACAGGCTCTGGGGAGGCCTGGAGCTCAGCGCTGGGCCGCTCAGGGCTGCCTTCCTCCGTCCGCAGGGCGATGGGCTGAATCTGCAGGGCAGGTGGGGGCAAGATCTTGATCTGCAATGGGGGCGGTGGCTGCTGCAGGTTGAGGCGCACCTTTTGCTGCAGAGGAGGCTGCTGCATGGCTTGGAGGGGAGGGGGCTGCTGCAGAATGGTGACTGGCTGGGTCGGAGGCTGCTGCGGCATCTGCTGAAGGGGCGGGGGCTGAAGCCGCGGGAGATGCATGGAGGTGGCGGCTGCAGCGGCCGCTGCCAGGACCGAGCGGGTAACAATCTGGGTGGTCCCCGTCCCAGCCTGCAACTGCCCCAGCTGAATCCCCCGCGAGGTCACCATAGTGGCAGGGATGACCGTCACCACACCCCCTTGCGAGGTCACCGCCAGTGAGGAAGGCAACATCTGCTTGGGGATGATGATCTTCGTGATGCTGGTTTGGCCCGCTGAGTGGGGGCCTGTTCCTGAGGTCACCACCACGGTGGGCTGGGTCGGGACGACGGCTGCCGGAGGAGGACTCTCAAGCGCTGGAGGGGTGGGTGGCATCGGGGCCGGCGAGGGTTCTGCTTCCACAACAGGTGCCGGCTGTTGAGGAGGCGAGGAGATTGGGTCCAGATCCACCGTTTCTACCACTGACTGCAGAGAGAATGTGCGGAGAGGAGTTAAAAAGCAGAAGGAAAGAAAACACAATGCCAATTGGGTGGGTTCCAAACAAACAGGCCCGGTCACTTCGTTCTCACAGGAACTCACAGATATGGCCAGGATACAGTGACTTTTTAAAAGGAGGGGGAAAACAACAACATAAAAACAAAGATAAATGAATATGAAAAGACAGGGAAGGCTGTACGTTCTTAACGAAGCATTCCCTGATATGGGGGGGGAAGGGTCTTCCCCATCCCACCCATCACGAGGGTTCTCTAGCTCGACCTTTTCTGGCCTCCACAGAAGCCGGGTCTGAGAGAGAAGGAATCACTGTTGTCGCAGCCATTTAGACAGAAGGGCGAGCGGGAGTGGGCATCCGAGTCAGGAAGAAGAGGTGCAGTAGAATCCGCTTGCCTTGCAGAGCAAGGGTGGCAGCGGTGGAAAAGGCCTGTCCCCCTTACCTGACACTCTTGGTTGGCTCGATAGGCGGCCAGCGCTTTTAAGTATTCCTTCTTGGCCGCCTCTGTTTTCCTCTTGTAAACCTGGAAGGAGAAGGCAGGCTGTAGCCAAAGTTTTCATCTGCACAGTGCTGCTTTGCCGATCCCCCCCCCCCCAAAGCTGCCCCCTTTAGCTCTGCATCCACTGCCACAATTGGCAGAAGTCGAATAATGAGCAAAATGCCCAGCTTTGTGTGTAGCATTTACAAGCTGCCTTGGTGGCCGCAGAGATCAGCCAGTTCACGTCAACTGGTTAACATATCCTGATCAAGGAGCCCTTAATTAAATTGATCCACATATGGCTAAATGAAAACAAATAAAGTAACAGCAGACAGCAAATGCCATCTCAGAAGAGGCATCCCCTCTCCTATAAAAAATCATGATGTGACACAGACCTGCATCACGAAACACACACAATATGTTTTTCTTCCTTTAGTTAGAACAATCGTTTTCTCACAGGCACATTAATTTCTAACGACTGGGCAAGGCGGCAATCCCATGCACACTTACCCAAGAATAAGTCCCATTGAGCAGAACGGTAAGTATGCATAGGACTGCACTGTAAAATTCCTTTGATCAAGTAACAACTCTGTAAGGATTGCAGATTTTGAGTTGTCACAGAGCAATTAAAAACAACACCACGCACAGGAATATAAGTAGCACTGGTGATAAACCACAGAAGAGGTGCTGGAATAAAAATAAAAAAGGTAAAGGTATCCCCTGACAATTAAGTCCAGTCGTGTCCGACTCTAGGGTGTGGTGCTCATCTCAATTTCAAAGCCGAAGAGCCAGCGTTGTCCGAAGACGCCTCCGTGGTCACGTGGCCGGCATGATTCTCCTTGCCGCAGCGCGTAGCATGCGGCTGGAACATGGAGCGTTGTTTACCTTCCCGCAAGCGGTACCTATTTATCTACTCGCATTAACATGCTTTGGAACTGCTAGGTTGGCAGGAGCTGGCCAAGCAACGAGAGCTCACCCCGTCGCGGGAATCGAACTGCCGACCTTTTGATCGACAGCTTATGGTTCAGCGGTTTAACCCGCAGCGCCACCCGCTGGCCATGGAATAAAAATAGTATCGCTCTAAGAGCTGCTTCCTTTCACCAAACAGAATAAAGAGGACTCCTCACTCTATGGCAGAACACAAGCTTAGCACACAGGAGAGAGGGGCTACATTCCCAGCACCATCTCAGTTACAAAGATTTCAAGTAGCAGATTAAGGGGAAGACCTCTCTCTGCTGCCTTGGAGAGCTGAAATCAGAGCAGACAACACCAGGCATGATGGGCCAAAGGTCGGACATCGTAGAAGGGTTGCTTCATACGTCCACAACTTCCAACCTCTCTCTCCCGGCTCCCTTGCAGTGACAGTCATTACACTACTTTCACGGCATTGAATAATTACACGAGTTTATGAAAAGGAGGTCAGACGATTATTTTAACTACTTTTGCTGGTACTTAACTACTATAGCATAACTATGAACAATTTCATTTTTAGTGTTTATCTCATGTACTTCAGAAACGTTCAACTCATACAGAACAATTTTGTGCAGGTTATTAGAATTTTAAAAAAAGATGCCTGAAGTCTCTAAACTACAGAAAACTGTTTTTCCCCAACTACATAACATTAAAAAAAGTCATTTTTTTTAAAGCGAAGTAGTTTTGACAGAGAGTTGAAATGACTTTATTAAATGCAGTAAACTAGTAGTTCAAGCTAATGTTTTAGGTAGTAGTTAGTAGATGCAGCTAAATTACTTTTCAAAGGAGTTACTGCCTCCTACTCCTTTGTAACTATAGCCTATTTACCAACCCCTGAATTCTCCTCTCCCCACCCGCCCCTCTTGACTCCTCCCATTATGTGCTGTCCCCCTCCCCCCAGCATCTCTCTCTCTCTCACACACACACACACACACACACACACACACACACACACACACACACACACACACACACACACACACACACACACACACACACACACACACACACACACACACACACACACACACACACACACACACTCCAATCCCCTGAGCACATACTTGCTTCTGCTCCTCCCCCAGGCTGTCCCACATCGACGCCACGATCTTGGAGACCTCGCCAAAGGTGGCGCTCCGGTTCTGCCCCTTGATTGCTGCCTGCGTGTCTCGGAAGAAAAGGGCGTAGGCGGAGACCGGCTTCTGGGGCTCGTTGGGGTCTTTCTTCTTTTTCTGCTTCTTGGTTGGTTTCTGCTTCTTCTCCGTGTCCACTGCTGTTGCTGCCGCCGCCACCACCACAGTGGGCACTGCGACCGGCGTCGGCACAGCCGATGCCACCGCCGTTGGTTTTGCAACAGAAACTTGCTGCAAGGAGGAGACAGACAGTATCAGAAATGGCTCTAGGGAGTCGAGACCATGCCAGCAGCTACAGTGGCTTCACATGTGGGAAAACAGAACTGATTCTGCTTTGCTTGGGGCCACTGCACTCTGCCCCCTCCCCCCGTCTTCCCCCACCCCACCCATGCCCAGATCTGACCAGCGATACTGACAGTGGGTGTGCACTGCAAAGGCAGAAGGACAAAAGGCAGCTAAACTGGGCAATCATTTTAAAAGCGGCTGACAGGAAATGACTTAACCACAGTTTGAAGGGGGAGACAGGCAACTTGGGCACGAAACTAGGATAATTAAAGAGAAACACAGAATTGGGAGAGGGGGACGATGTCAGCCCTGCCTTGCTTTGAAAAGCACCTGGGAAATAACCTCACCACCAGACAGCAGGAAGGGCGCTGTGGGGAGGGGGCAGTGGATGAACAGGGGCACTCGCTGGTAGACCCTGGGCAAGTTAGGACATGTGAGCACATGAGTCTGGGAGCACAGACTACATAATACCTCCAGAGCATGATCTGAAGGCACAGGATGCAGCAGCCTTGGTGAAGCTAAGCAGGTCTGGTCAGTGCTGGGAACCCATTTATGCTGCCTCGAGTTCTACCATGGAAGAAAGGTGGGATATACAAATATTATTATTATTAATTATTATTATTATTATATAGAATGTAATAATAAAAAACTGACCCCAAGGAGCACCTTGAGATGCTCAGAATTTCTCTATCAATCTAGGATATTTCATCCTGCCCTTCATCCAAGAACCTCAAGGCAGCGCACATGGCCTCTCCGAGCAGTGGACTGACAACGACTGTGTGAGGCAGAGCAGGCTGTCACTGGCCCCGAGGCTGCCCAGTGACCGAGTGAGGATATGAACCCAGGTTTCCTTGGCCAAAGTCTGACATTCAAATCAATGCTCTCAGTAATTCGTAGGAGAACCCGGTAAAATAGGCTGGTATTGTGGATCGTGGGCTGAGAGTGTGCAACTTGCCAAAGAGTTTGTGGCAGAGGTGCGATCTGAACCCATGGCTCATGCTCAACCACTGTATTCCACTAGCTCACCCCAGAAGGTACACTCTCCTCCCTGACTATGGGTTTACTATTTAGCCTGGTTAGTTAGTTAGAGGTGCTGTTGAGTGTATAATGGATGTCTCCAATTTCCTCTCTTGATGGCAGGCTAATTACCAGAAGTGGATCATGTGGTCTCTCTCCTCCTATTAGGCAGCACATACCAGTGTTGGGTAACATCCTCCCTGTGCTGCATGAGGGCTCGCTTGATAATGCTTGATGAAATTCAAGCAAAACGTAGCATTGTCGATTTTGATTTTAATGATAAATGCTGGTTACTTTGTGTTTTTAAACGTGTAACTGTGTTGTTGTGTAACATTTTAAACCTTTACTAATACAGTGGGGGGTTTTACGTTTTGGCCATTTTAGCCTCTTTTACACCAGTTTTTTTGCATCTGTCATGGCCTTTTACCCGTTAACTTCTTGGACATTCAAAAGTACAGGCTCCTGTTGGCCCCTGAACAAGAGGGAGCATGGGACGTGGTCCCATGGACACAACCTGCGGGAAAGTATAGCAGCTAAACCAGTGGGGAATGTACAGGAGGTATTGGAAAAATCACAAAGAGCAGCAGTGTGCATCCCTGGACCAGGAGAAGAGTGCTTGTGCAAAAAGAGAGAGAGAGAGAGAGAGAGAGAAAGAAGTCACAGCAGATGCTCTGCATGCAAAAGGCCCCAGAACCAACACCTCCAGTTATGGATCTTGGGTAGCTGGGCTAGAAAAGACTGGTGCTGGGTGCTCTGGAGAACTGCTGCCAATCAGAACAATCGACGACAGTATGGGGTGAGTTGGACCAGTGGACTACAGGCTTTGTACATACATACTCTTTAGAGGTCAACCGTTCAACTGAAAGGGCACCAGCCGTTTCAGGAACCACCCTTCCCTGGCCTGAAAGAGCAAGGTTTGGGGCCAAGACTCACCCGCCTGATTTCTTCCGTCTCTTCTTCGTGCATGGAACTGGTGGGCGAGGAAGTGGGCGAAAGCCGCTCCTCGGGCGACTGGGCTGCAGGAGGCAGGATAGCACCACCTCCCAGGCTGAGACCCAGCTGAGAGCTGAGCTCCGACTGGTCAATCGTGGTCAGCTGGCCGTGCCCCAGTAAGCCGGAGCTGATGTCTGTCATAGGCACATCGATGGTGACGGGTGGGTTGGCGCTATATTGCGTTCCCATGGGATGGTCCAAGTCCTAGAAGGGGGGTGAGAGAAGAGAGGGGTTGGGTCACAAACACACCAATATGGAAGTAGGCCTCCATAAAGCCATGTCTCCCTGGCAAGAAGAAGCTCACATCCCGTCTGGTCTGGAGAAGGTAAAGAGCACCAGGAGGCCCCCTCTGGCCGTTTCTTGCCTTCTTCAACTTCAGTACTCGCAAGTAAGGTAAGATGCTGCCTCGCACCCAAACCCTCTCTGCATGCCAGAGGGCTTAAAGCAGAAGCAGAGCCTTCTCTTGCTCACGTTGAGGTTTGGAGAAGGTAAGAAAGCACAGGAGACCCTCCTGCAGTTTCCGACCACAGACCCTCTAACTGCTCATAGACGGCTGAACCCCTAGGCTCACACCACAGATTACCGCCGAAGCACACAAACCCTCAATACAGCCACGGCAATCAGGGGGTTGGGATACCTTCTCCACAAGGAAAGGTTAAATTGTTCGGAGCTTCTCACACACGTCACACAAGCATTTTAGAAGACGCATTCCCACCGAGGGTTGAAGGGAAGGCATTCAATACTAGAAACAAAGGGGAGGTGATCACAAGGAGCCAGGAAGATAATATTCTGCCCAGTGTGTTTTGGGTACTGTAACTCTTTGTCGGCACAACTACTTCAAGGAGAGACCAAAATGGTCATTAATACTATTTCAAACTAAGCCATTTCTCACAGGTGGGAATGCCTCTTCTAAGGCCAGGTGTGCCATTTGCAGTTCTGAGAATCTTTTATTGAAGATGACAAAACAAACATGAGTAGTTTCTCAGGATTTCATGGCCAGAAAATCCAGAGGAATAAAAAAAAACTTCCGGGTATTGAAGCCATTTCTTAGAATTAAACAATTTGTACCCAAAATTAAACAACTCCAAAGTACCCGATGAGCACCATTTCAGACAATCCACAAGTTTTTAATCTTTTGATCCAGCTTATTGCTGGACCTCAAGGTGGCAGCCCTACCGATTAAAGACACAACTGTTTAATATGGTGGTTGGCAACCAACGTTCCGTCCCCTGCCGCCTCCCCTCCACTTGCTGCAGTCAGGGCAGCACAAGAACGGCTGTAATATCACACGGGTAGAACATCCCAGGTATTTCTGGCCGTATCTCTACCCCCTTGAAGCCAGCTGTGAGAAGCTTCTGCCCACCCATGACAGCTAAGAAGGGAAACTTGTTCCGTTTGCCTTGGGCTAGAAGAAGCCCTTGAAGAGGATGGCGTGAGTGGTGGACCAAAAGATAGCTACCCGAAGATCAGATGCGGCCAACGGGCCACACCATGCTACCTATCAGTGGTGCCATCATCCAGGGACTGCATGCACGATCCACTCCCACAGCGCCCTCTGCTTATAGCATCTCCCAGAGCAACACCGAACACTGTACTCACCATGGCCAGCCCACCGCTCAGCAGCCCGCCCCCTTGCTCCATGAGGCCGTGGCTAATGCCCACGGGAATGTCAAGAGCCTGCACCCCATACTGGGCAGAGAAGCTGGCATCTGGGGCAGTCACAGGGTCACCCAGGTCCTCAAAGTGGCCAACCACGTCTGAAACAGCCAGGGAGGGGTCAGCGTCCAGCGCGATGGGGGGAATCTCGAACTCTTCATCCCCCAGGCTTGGTGTGTGGAAAGTCTGAGCACGGCAGAGAGGGGAGAGAGATTTTAATATGGACACAGGAAGGCAAACTCTCTCCCGATTCCCCTTACTTGGCATACAGGCTGCTCCATCACAGACTACTGCCTACGCACACAAACCCCCAATACCACAATACTGCCACGACAGTATTTCCCCCACACACATGCCTGCTCCACCCCATGATCCCTGAAAGGCCACATCTCACCTCAGCCCCTGACAAGAAGGGGTGGGCCGTCCCAGTGATAGCCAAGTAATTCTCATTTCCTCCAGGGAACTTAGGAGAGGAAGAAATATGTTAGTGATCAAACATAATTTATTTACTGTATAACAAACCCCTTCCGACTTGCCTCATAATAATACTTCAAATATCTCAAAAAATATTCAAGCAAACCAACACAAGAGTCCACTGTCACATCAAACACACATTAAAACAGTTATGATTGAAACCCCAATAGCCCAGTGTACATAATTTGTGCTCTAATCTTATTTATTTATTGCATTTTTACCCCACCCTTCCTCCAAGGGGGTCAGGCCGATTGCCCCCTTTGTCTACAAATTTAATCCCCCGTGAGGCAAGAGAGGCAGAGACACGTGGCCAATCTGGCAACAGCTGGTACATTTTATGACTGAGATTTGAACCTGGGTCTCCGCGGTGGCTTAGTGGTTAAGACGCTGAACTGCAGACCGGAAGGTAGTTCTCCCTGCAATTACTGTACTTCAACTTGACCAAAGAACCGTCCAAACACATCTGATGCAGCAGCATTGCCAAAGCTAAGCTGGGGGCTGGTCTCTTGGAGGGGAGCCTGTTAGCCCATGTAAGGGCAGGCTGGTAAGTAGAGTACAATAGTTGTGTTATGGCACAGCAGCATTTAAAATATATCACTTTTTCGTTCAGCGCATTTATATATAAAAAAAGGTTCTTCTGTCCAGAGCCATATGCAAAAGGAGTCAACTACAAAGCCTCTTTTAGAAAACAATTGTTCAATTCCCTGGTTTCTTTATATGTTCAGGAAGCAAATGGGAAGAAGGGCAATTCATCTCTTGCGACCGAAGGGCAGGTTTGCAAGTTAAAAATTACATGGGAAGACGGTCAGCATAGGAAATTACATGCAAACGTCAAACAGACTGCCAGAAACACTAATAGGCAGGCTAAATACACATCTCTACAAATTGAAAAAAAAAAAAAAAGATAATGTTTTCTCTTGCAAACAGGGATTGCCCCAAATGTTTCAGGTACACAGCTAAAGGTGTACCTGCAGGCCAGAGAACAAAACGGAGGAGATAAAACAAGTGTCACTATAGTTGGAATTCTGCCACTGGGGAGCCTATCAAGGTCCTTTCTGAGGCCGACTGGCTTCCAGTTGAGGCCAGGACTGCTTCAGCACTGCCATTTCATGGCCAACGTAGGCAACTGACACACAACGATTTCACGGACAGCTTAGTAGCTGGAGCTTGTCGGTGGTGACGGATATCTATGCTTCGAAAGGGACGCACGCTCCGTGACAGAAGATGAGCTTCTGCACCCAGAAGGTCCCAGGTTCGATGTCCACCAACTCCATTTAAAAAGGATCACGATGCAGGGCTGGAAAACCCCTCTCTCTGGCCGAGAGCTTGGAGAGCAGCCGCCAGCCAGCCAGCTACTGTCCAACAAGTTCACCAAGCGAAAGAGAAGGAACACTTGAGGCTTCTTGGGGAGAAGACATTTCCCAACATGGTGCCACAAAGCCTTTTAGTAGTCAGCACAGCTTTTAACATTAACAAAAAAAAGGCTGATACTGTTTTCATTGTGTCTCATTGTCATCTGCCTTCCATGCCTGTTGTCAGGCATCAACTTCAATCAATGCCTGTTGTCAGGCATCAACTTCAATCAATCAGAAAGTACAGGGCTAAAGGAACCAACAGTCTGATGGTAAAGGTCACTGATTTCATTCATGTGAGCCATACCCGAAACAGAGCAGATTAAGGCAAAAGACCCAGAAAAGCCAGGATGGTGTAGTGGTTTGGGAGTCGGACTTAGACCTGGAAGATGCAGGTTCAAATCCCCGCTCAGCCACGAAGCTTCCTGGGTGACCTTGGGCCAGTCACTGTCTCTCAGCTCCACCTACCTCACAGGGTTGTTGTGAGGACAAAAAGGAGGGGAGGAAATATGTACACCACTCTGAGCTCCTTGGAGGAAGGGCGGTATAAAAATGTGAAAAATAAAATAAAAATAAAAAGGATTTTGGTGTTTTCAACCATTTCAACAGAATGGTTATCCGTGCAGAGCACCAGACTGGGGCTGGGTGGGTGCGTACTGCGTAACTACACTGTTAATGGGGAAAAGCCTGTTGTAGTTGACCAGCATCTGTGCCACAAGCTGTCCAATCCCTTCTCACAGCAAGGGCAATACAGAACATAGACTCAGAATTGGAAGGTACATCTGCACACTGGGGTTTCTCTTCAGTACCCCCAAACAGTTTTCAGAACTCCCTGCAGCATTCCTGCCCCTTCAGCAGCCTGCGTTATGGAGAGCTGCTCTGCACGTAGCTCAAAAGGTTAAATTTCTTGTCCTTTTTGCTGCAACGAAGTTGCCTTAAGACTGACTGCTGTCAAGAGTTTTCATGGACAGGAACATATTTCATCAGGGTAACAATTTGCCCCCGAATTGACTTGCAAAAAGGGTGAGCCAAGAAAACAGCCACAAATGGCACCAAGGCCAGCCACACAGGCTTCTTGGGCCTGCTCCACACACACAGCAGAACGAGGAGGTAGAATGGGCCCCCATTTCAAATTGCAGGCGACAGATCACATTTTAAAGGCTATGTGATAGAAAACAACTCCCCGCAGGCAGAAAAGTAGCACAGCAGGAACAGGGCTCAGCGACAACCTCTCTCCCAGTGTGCTTGTCTCGTTTTAATTATTATTACTTGCAAGACATTTGTCATGCAGGGGCGACATTCAAGAGAGTCCCCATCCAGGTCTGAAACAGAGCCGTCCACTGTAGCGCCTCGCTGTGCTTCATGTGTAGACCAGGCCCCAGAGAGAAGCTACGCTGTCTTGTCCTACCCAAACTGATGAGCAGCAACGTCGCTGCCTCACACAGCTTTGAAGAGGGAAAGAGAGGGCAGCTACCCCTGCTTTGGATAACAAGATGCACAAGCATCATTGCCCCTCCATAGCATCCCAGGAAAAGAGGAGCAGCACTGGATGCAAAGAGAGAAAGAGCGGCAACAAAAGCCTGGCACCGGTGTGAACAAGGCAAGTAACATCAAGGGGCCCGCAGATGGTTCAAATACACACACAATTGGTTACTACGCAGTCTATCCTGGAGTAAGGGGAATTCATTCTTAGCTCCAAACAGAACAAGTGGATGTGAACAAATAGCATTCAAGCAACGTTTTCCCAAGAGAAAGTTTCAATGGGCACAGGTATACTCCACTCCGTGTTTTAACTCCATTTGCAACATTTCTCTATTTCTCAAGGGATGGCTTTAGGCGGGGAGAGAAAAGGTTCAAACTCTTAAGAACAGAAGAGGAGCCCTCCTGGATCAGACCCAAGGCCTATCTTGCCCAGCATCTTGTTTCCCACAGTGGCCAACCAGCTGCCTCTGGGAAGCTCACAAGCAGGAGTTGAAGTGAACAGCCCTCTCCCGCCTTTGCTCCCCCACAACTAGCATTCAGAGGCATACTGAATGCCTCTGAACTTGTAGTACATAATTGTAATTATCAGCTATTGATAGGTTTGTCCTCCATGAATGCATCTAACCCCCCCCCCCCATGAAAGCCACTTAGGGTAGCGGCCATCACCACTTCTTGTAGAAACAAATTCCATGAGTTAATAAGACACTGTTTGAAGAAGCATCTCCTTTTGTCTATCTCAGGGGTTCTCAACCCCTTCCTGGTCAAGTACCACCTCCAGCGCCACTCTCCTGCTGCGTACAACCAGACGTGACTGGCAATGACATCAGCACCAGTTACTTCCAGGTTTTCAGAGGCCAGAAAATGCAGGTAGGCTAATGGGCGAGTGGGAGAGCCCTTCTCAGCCAAAGGCAGGAGCCTCTTGGGAGTGAAAACGCACCGCCAGAAGCGCCATGTCGGAGTGGGGTTGCGGTAGTCCAGTGGTCCGAGTACCACCAGCAGCCAGCCAAAGTACCACTGGTGGTACTAGTACCACTGGTTGAGAACCCCGGTCTGAATCTTAGACAAAGCCAGAATATAAAGTCAGAAGGAAGGTTGCAAGCTTTCACCAGAAGAATATTCAGATCCCGTTTTTTACTCACAAACAGCACTCTCCCTAATTGTTTACAAGTAATTATTTATTTTTATTTATTTATTTTTCACATTTTTTATACCGCCCTTCCTCCAAGGAGCTCAGAGTGGTGTACATATTTCCTCCCCTCCTTTTTGTCCTCACAACAACCCTGTGAGGTAGGTGGGGCTGAGAGATAGTGACTGGCCCAAGGTCACCCAGGAAGCTTCATGGCTGAGTGGGGATTTGAACCTGGATCTTCCAGGTCTAAATCCGACTCCCAAACCACTACACCATCCTGGCTCTTATCTATGAGCAATTCAATCTAAATTTATCGGCATCACTGGGAATGTAGCAACAAGGATGAAAAATAAACCCAGCTTGTACTCTCCCATAATGGAGAATATGACCTAGGGGCTTTCAGTCAAGCATGAATGCCAGCCCAACTGAGCACAATCATATCAAGTATATCAAGTACTGTTTAAATTTCACCCCCGAGCACTAAAGTGAACACAACAGTTATGATCCTATTTCCTGGTAAAACTCTTATACTCATGTCAACCTATGTAGCCTCCCGACAAACCCTGTCACACTCAGACCTGCCCGCCCCACAACTTACAGACACAGTTCTCAGCCAGAATCCCTTCCCCAATGCTTCACTCAACAGAACTTTGTTATCCCCATTCCGTTCCATTCTCAACAGGCTCTTCTGCCGCCATCGTCTCTACTTCGTGCCTCTTGGTCATTCTCTTCAGTCACTCATTCCTCCTTCCCGCTCCAGCAAGCTTTGTCCTTGCCATACTGAAACTGCATGCACTATGCCACGCTCCTTCTCCCTCCATCCCCTTCCTCAACTACCCCTATTTGCTTCAGGCACAAATCAATGGAGAAGAAGACTATCAATGACAATGGCTATTCATCATGATGGCTCTGTGGAACCTTCAATGTTCAGAGGAAGTGTAACCTCTAAACATCAACTGCTGGGGAGCAGCAGCAGGAGAGAGCTGCTACCTTGAAGGGACAGATTGTGAGTTTCCTGAAGTCAGCCACTGTAGGAAACAGAATAGCAGACCAGAGAGCCCTCAGTTTCATCCAGTGGGGCAATTCATACATTTTCAGCAACTAGTTTGGCACAAAGGCCATTCTGATAAGACAAGAGGCCAGAGACCCCTATACCACCCCATGACCTGCTGCCAAGCCTCACAGATGGTTCTCACCAATATCCATTCTTTGGCTCTGAGAATAAAAGAGGGCAGCAGGTAGCCCCACTTTGGGCGGTGTGTGTGTGTGTGTGTGTGTGTGTGTGTGTGTGTGTGTGTCCAGAAACGCTCAGTTCACAAAACATCTCTGAAACATCTTCCCAGTGGAAGAGCATCTGCTTTCCAGACAGAAAGTCCCAGGCTTGATCCCCGACCCTGACATCTCCACCCTGGAGAGCCACTGCCAGCCAGCCAGATGGATCAAGGGTCCGGCTCGGGATAAGAGTCCCAGTTCCTGACCCCCCACGAAATATATTCTCCACCACATTACGAGTGGGGTGCTCAGCGGGACCTGGGCAAATACAAGCGCACAGCTCCAGGGACACCCTAGGCTCAGTACCCCTATTATGCTTTCACTCCCCGCAGTCAATCCAGGGGGAACAGCCGAGTTCAGCCCCTTCGCCGCCACCCCCCATTCTATTTCGCGCGCCCCCCTTTGCCCTCTCACCTCCATGGCCACCGCCCAGGAGCCTCACCGAGGAGAGGGGGGAGACCCCGCCGCACACTCTCCCCCTCCCCCTTCTTTCTTCCCCTTGCTCCTCGGCCGGAACCGGAAATTCCTTCCACCCACCCACCGAACCCCGGCCGGCATCACGTCACTTCCGCCCAACGTTTCCCTAACTTTTAAACTAATTTATTGCACACTTCCAAGGTGCGGGGAAGGGGAAAGATATACAGAGATATACTTTTTCCCTCCTTGTGAGCCTTTTCCTCACACACAACTCGTCTGAGCCGCTAAGGCTGATGCAGGGTAGAGAGGAGGAAGGTAGCCTCCTAGAGCGCCCCACAGAGGTGACAGAGCAGTAGAGAGTTCCCCGGTATGATAGAACGGCCCCATTCTGAACTGGAGAGGGGTTGATTTAGAACGGATGTGACGTAATACGGAGCCGCATTCGCCCAAGCCTGTGAGCCTAACGGTTTTTCCCCCCCACTTTTCAGAAAAGGGGGCATCATAGAGTTTTATTTCCGCGTTGCCTAGAATGTCACGGGAAATGTGGCCGCAGCCTTCAAAGGGACCCGAGCGGACCCGAGACTTCTCAATAGGCTGCAACGGCTGTCAGAGTAATTAAGAAGACACCGGAAAAGGAACACCAGAGCGTCAGTGAAGAAAAAAGAGGCAGAAGGCGCTGCAGAGCAGTAGAGTTGGTCGCAGTGGAGTGAGCTAGAGCGGTCTTTGGAGGACCCCCTTGTTGGGGGTCGGGGCTGGAACTTTGGGGGGGGGGTTCAGCGCCATGTCCTACGCCTACCTCTTCAAATACGTCATCATCGGGGACACCGGTATGGGAGAGGCTGGTGTGGGGGCAGCCGTTGCTGGCTTGGTGGGAGGGCTGACGGCTGAGGAAGAGGAGAACAACAACAACCCCTGTTATGGGGGGGGGGAGAGTGATGGGTCAATGATGTGCTTCTGGTGGAAACCTCTTATCTTCATGCTGTTAACAGTGCTCAAAATCTGCCCACAGTTGTTATTTTTAGAAAATTAAAACCCCAGCATTGTATTCGCAACATAGAAGTACAATTCAATTACCAAAACAAAAAAAAACAACCCCACAAAACCAAACACCCTCTCCCTTGTTACTGTCGTAATTTTAGTAGCAAGTCAAAGAAAAAAAAAAGATGCCTCCAAAATGTAACATACATGCAAGATGCAGAGGTGTGCCACACATATTGGGTGCTGTAGTTTTTAGCAGTAGCAGATGTTT
This sequence comes from Plestiodon gilberti rubricaudatus, assembly GCA_026170595.1. Classification (NCBI taxonomy): domain Eukaryota; kingdom Metazoa; phylum Chordata; class Lepidosauria; order Squamata; family Scincidae; genus Plestiodon; species Plestiodon gilberti. The sequence goes on from JANXHW010000006.1 coordinate 5,955,925, forward strand.
CATTAACAACATATTGATGACTGCCAACACACACTTCAGTATCCAACAATATCCCTGTTTTGCCCTTCTTAGTCCTTATCAGGTGATGATATTTTGACATCAAGAAATATTGCATTGAGATGACCTGCTGTAGAAGGAATAAGTCTTTCTTTTTTTAAAAAAAAATGAATACAATTTTGTCTTTTAACATACATTTCTCCCGCCCACCCTCAAGGCACACCAGCCTAAAAAAAAAAAAGTAGTATGCAAAACATTACAATTAGCAGGAGAAATCTCTGCAAATAATATTGCTAATGCTGTTGCAAGTTATTTTACATTTATACAGTAGTTAGCAGGCATAAAGGTTATAGCATAGAAGACTATAGTGTTTGATATGTATGCACACCTCTATATCTCTTATATTTCACATTATGTTGGGATGCACTATTTTCCCATGACTCTCTATATATTATATAACTTATCCTTTGTAATACATTGCAGGTTTAAAAAAATAAAATATACTTATATTTGATGAAACCTGGGAGCATTTTTTGACTATTGTTGTAACTCTTGCCGTTTATTTTGTAGTAGCTCAAAATCTCACCCTATGAAGGCGGGAGATGGGAAAGAAGCTGCTGCTCCCATTTTACAGATAGGGAAAGGCTGACTGAGCCTGTGAGAAGATTGGTTCTCTCTCAGGGTTACTCAGCATGAATGCACCTAGTAGCTTTAATTTGTATTTTTATTTAAAATATTTATAGCTTGCCTCAACCACAGGGTGTAAAATCTACACAATAAAATCCCAACACACTTAAGCAGATTAAAAAGGGGAAAAAACCCACAGTTGCAAACTACAATCTGCGGCAGCGGTGTCAAACCCTGTTAACAAAAAACACACCCCACAAAATGCTGTTTTCAGTTTCTTTGTAAGCAACAACAAACATTGGCGAAAGAGCCAGAGCCTGGCAAATGGGCATTGAGAGAGAATTACAGAGGCATGGCAGCATAATGACTAAAACGGCCCTCTCTATGGACAGGAGTTCTCTCCACTGGCTCCTTTCAGTTTCATGATGTGGATCTTCAAGCAGAATGGATAGTAGTAACATTATCAGGGACATGGTTGTCACATTGTTGCCCCCCTCCCCAAAAGCCCACCTAGTCCAGCTTCCTGTATCACACAGTGGCCCCACCAGATGCCTCAGGGAGCACAAGATAACCTGTTTCCATATATATATCCATGTGGGGAGTTAGGATGACAGGGTCTTCCCCAATTCTGCAAAGTGTGCCCTAGCCACATAATTTATTTATTTTTACATAATCCTCTTACAAGTTCCTTGGCAGTCTGTATCCAGCATTTGTAAAGTACAGAAAGGAAGAGGAAAAGCCATTCAGTAGTATGGCTGATTGTCCCTTTTTGGAGGGGGGGGGGAAGGAAGGAGGCATAGATGGAGAAAGGAACACTGACACTGGAGAAAAGAAATGCCTACCTTGAAGTGTCAGTTTCTTTTCTGCTGTCAAAAGTAGAGAAGTGAAATTGAAAGGGCCTTTTTTGTCCTTGCCACCACAGCTAGTTCAGCCAAGGTTTGGAAGGAGCTCTAAGGGCATGCATGTGCAGGCAGAGGGGCTTTTGTGACTTGCACATGTGTCACAGGTTATGTTTTAGTACAATAATTTATGATTGTATTTTGTCTTTTTCAAAGGTGTCGGGAAATCATGCCTCTTGCTACAGTTCACAGATAAACGGTTCATGGCTATCCATGACTTGACAATTGGTGAGACTCAATATTGGCCAGATAGTCCCAGCTATCGCAGGGCAAGAGGAGGCTGAGTTTATGTTGCATATGTGTTGGAGTTTATGTTGCATAGGATTGGAGTAACATAACCAGAGTACAAGAATGTACCACAGTGTGAGACATGATGGTGTGGAAGCTGTCTTTCCATATATATAGAAATATTATTAACATTATTATTCTTAATATTATTGATGATGATAAAAACAATGACCTGATTACATGGTGTGTAACAGAGGTACATAGGCAAACTAGATAGATCCCTGCCCCTAGCAAAATTATAATCTAATATAGACAATGGGGAAACCAACAGAGGGTGGGAAGTTGACAAATGCTACTCCATGTACTTAAAGGACTGTGAAGGAAACCACCTAGAATGAAGGGTTCTATGGAAGACTAGAACATATTATTGTATTGTAAAAACCCCTTGGGGTTTAGAAAGCCTGCCTATGTATACCGCCTTTGAATTAAAGTCAGAGGAGGAATCTGATGAACATGAAAAGGCGGTATATAAATACTGGTGGTTGTTGTTATTATTACTTAAAGCTTGGTTAAAGTTGAAAATGAGGATTAGGAGGAGAAGGACCACTTGTAAAAGACTGTTTTTGAGAAGAGATGAGAAAGGAGGGACAGATGTGGTACCATGAACGTATTCAGGGGGGGGGGGGCGGCGCAGTTCCATGTGTAGAGAACAGGAAGGGAAAATGGGCAAAGTCATTTCAGGGAACTGGACGCATTTGATTAGCAAATGGAGTCGAGTTGGAAAAATAGAAGTCACAAGTGGGGCTATAATGAGAAACAAAAGAAAGGGTGAGTGAGGTCATCCCATGCGGAACTTTAAAAGTAAGGTATATTCAGAACAAAGCACTAATGCAAATTTCTCTCTCTCTCTCTCTCTCTCTCTCTCTCTCTCTCTCTCTCTCTTTCTGTCTTTTGCTCCCTAAAGTTAGAGCGTGCTGGCTATGGCTGAAGGACACAGGGGGGGCTCTTCTCCATGATGCCCCCCAAGCAACCAGCTTGCAGGGCTAGAGGAGGAAGTGATGCTGACCAGGTTGCTCTCTTTCACTTCTCCTGGCTGAAACAATTCCTCAGATCATTCCTCCTTGTGTCCTGTTTTCCTGTCCATTTTTCTGCATCTCTAGGTTTCTGCCTGTTCACACCTCTCCCCAGCTCTCTCTTCCCATTTGAATTGTCCACAGGCAATGCTGAGACGAAGGATTAGCCAAACGTCTCAGCCTGAGCTCTGTAAGACTCTCTTTCTGTTCTTCCATTTTCCCATCAGGTGTGGAGTTTGGGGCACGGATGATTACCATTGACAACAAGAAGATCAAACTACAGATTTGGGACACGGTGAGAACCTCTGGGATCTCTTTTCTCCTGAATTGCTGTTGGTGCCAGGGAGATCATGGGGGATTTTTTGTCAGCCAGAAGCAGGACCTTCCATTTTATGCATATCTTCGTTTTGCTTTTTTCCTCTTGAGCATCTATTCTCAGCTTGTGTCCCGTTCCGCGTTCTTTACAAGTGCTGTTAGTCAGGAAGGACGTGCTCCAACTGTCTGCCAAACTGCCAGGGCAGCAGAGTTGGAAAGAAGACATTTGAGATGAAGTAACTGAGGAGGATGGGAGACAAAAGACAGAAAGTCTGAAATTGTAGGCAGGGTGGTGGTGGTGGTGATGGTGGTGGTAGCTCAGGTTTGCTGAAGGTGGGGGGGGATGAAAGAAGGCCTAGGAGACTAAGACTGGAATAGTAAGGCCAGAGGCAAAGGGATGGTCAGGATCTGCAGCAAAGGTGCAAAGCCACAGTACTTGGGTGAAGGTAGCTTGTGTGGTACACAGATCTGTTTCTTGAAGCCTGTTTGCTTCAGAGCCCCGTGCATTGTGATCACGAGTGCTCCTGTTCTCTGGTAGATACCAGAGGCAAAACAAGGGTGGAGCGAAGGCAAGTAGTTCTGCAAGACTCCGTTACACTGGAGTCAGCGGCCCCTCCCCCTTGCTGTTGGAGCCATTCTGGCAGCAAAGGCAACACGCAGGACACTCCCCTGTTGCTGCTGGAATGGCTCCAACAGCAAGGGGGAGGGGCCGCTGACTCCAGTGTAACGGAGTCTTGCAGAACTACTTGCCTTCGCTCCACCCTTGTTTCGCCTCTGGTAGATACACAGTATAAACATGATCCTGAAGAGCTCGGCTAATTTTTGTTTAGGGTTCTGGCTCTCATGGGTTCGGAAATAAACATCCCTCGAATCCAGAACCTAGAGCAGGGCATAATGAGTGCATGCCATTGGGAGGTGCAGCCGCTGACCTCCTTTCCCCCTTGAACCCAACTGCCTGCTTGCTTCCAATCTTTGCACTAGTCTCCCTTTCCGTTCCTCTCCCTGCTTGGGCTGCTTTTTAAAGATTTGAATTAGAAAGCCATATGCAAAATAGGCCTACATTTAAAAAATTAGCTTTTTGCATAACTTGCTCTAAATTTTATGTAAAATTTGGCCAGGGATGAAAAGGAAGAAGCAAGAAATTAAAATTGCACCCAAATTCACAATTGAGAGTGGCAGGCGTCGCTCAGCTTCCAGCCTCTCACTCATTCAGACAGACGCTTCCAGATTAAAGTTCCTTCACTGGAACCCCTTCCTTCCCTATTGGCTACTGTCTCGCCCACTTCCGTGCCAGACCTACTTATGTCCATGAAGTGGGTGTTGTCAAACAGTGAGGTGGGGTTCTGCTAACAGAGTCATTGCCTGGCAGGGATGAACAGCATTTTGACACTAGGTGGGTGCTCCAGAGCATAATGAGTGATATTTACATCACCAGGGTTTGGGAAAGGGTGACTCTGATGTTGTGATTTAATGATGGACTGATAGGCAGACATAAGTGTAGGCATGTGTCATCTGACTGCTTCTCTTCCACCCCCAAGGCTGGACAGGAATCTTTCCGCTCCATCACCCGGTCGTACTATAGAGGTGCAGCTGGGGCACTGCTCGTCTATGACATCACCAGGTGAGGCTCAACCATTGGTCTACAGTGGCTCTCAAAGTTCTCCCCGCCAGTCGGGGAGAACCATGAGTAGGTGCAGGGGCGGCGGCGCTCCCGGGATCACGCCGCCGCTGGAGGCAAAAGGGGATATTTTTAACTTGCGATGGAGGGTGCAGGGAGGCCCTCTGCAGGCCTTCCCGCGCTGCCAATTGGCTCTCTGCGGCAATTGCAACCCACTTCCGTTTTTTGTCTGACGCAAACGACGCAATCCTATCACCGGCTTAGGCCGGCGCAGCACCGCTACACTGGCCTACGGTGTCACAAATTTGCCATAAAGCACATTAGCAGCACTCAGCAAATACAGTAGGTGGCGCAGCACTGAGGCCTGCGCCGCCCGCCTAGTGACAGAAGACCCTGTGCCATGGAGCGGGTAAGTGCTGCTCCGAGAAGCACATGGCATGGGGGAGGGTGCAGGGTAGGCGGATTGGGCCTGGGAGGGGGAAGGGACTGGCGTCCATGTCGGATGCTGTATCCTATCCCCCCTCCCAGGCCACATGCCCCAACATGGGGCTGCTTGATTCCCCACCAGCTAAGGAGCTGGCGGAGAACCAAGTAGCCCCATTGCGGCGGCTGGGGGCTTACCCTGGGTAAGTGGGCAATACCTTTTGTCGTCCCCCCAGCCACTGTTTGAAGCCACTACAAGGGTGTGTCTGATTTAGCTAAAACGGGGTGGTGGTGGAAGGAGTCAGGAGTTGGGGATTTCATTGAGGCTGTAATCCCATGCACACTCAAGTGGGAGTAATGGCTGATTCACTCTACACTTTTCCAGGCGCAGATGCCCCTGCCTGCCCCTGCCCCAGTGCACAGAGCTGGCCGGAAGTCCTCCTGCTGTCCCGCCTTCTTATGAAGGTGATTGGAGGTAGTTCTGATTGGCATGCAACCACTCTCCCCCCTCTCATCCGATTGGTAGGCTGCAGTAGCTCCGCGAACTCGCCCAGCTCCGTGAAGCCCAGCTCCGGAAAAGATGAGGGGAGACCATTTTTCCAGCTTCTGCCTTGCGGAGCTCGCAGCTGCTCCGCAAGCTTCCAAAATGCTGTCAAAGAGCTCCGTGCTACGCTCCGGAGATCCGTAACGCACCTGGATTCCTGTAGTGTGAATCAGGCTTAAGTCCCAACTCAGTGGATCTTACTTCTGAGTTGACATGTATAGGATTGTTCTGAGCCCCCCTACCTTCCCCCCTCCCTGTAATTTGAGCATTAGGTGGCACGAAAGAAATCTGATCCACTGCACTCAAATGTCTCTTTCATAATGACGGCTACTATACAGTTGTATAGTATAAAGCAGATTCCACTTTGTTTATAAGTTTGATATGTCACCTGATTGCAACCAGAAGTCTCCAGCTCACAAATTCATCACCATCATTAAAAAATAATCAAAATAAATACATTAAAACAATTAAAAACATAAAAATGGGGGGGGGGGAATGTTGATTGTCATGTGTAAATTGGCCCAAGTGAATAAATAAAAGTGCACTATGGGATTTTTTCTACAGAAACTTCAGAAAATCAAGAAGGCAGATTGGGCTTCCAGGGATTGAGGGTGCTCTTGTCTATCCTTATGTTTTCTGTCAGCCCAGAGAAATGTATATCCTGCCCCATCTTCAGTGCTCCGTACCTCTTGTTTTCCCTTCTGTCCCCTATCCAAAGAGGAAAAACCCCAACAACCAGTTTATACATATGTTTCAGTTCAGGTTTGTGATTTAAACGAGTTGAATGCCTGCAAGTACGCTGGATATACAGGTTTGATGGGAAAGGGTTATGCAGAGAGCCTGCTGGTTCTGGTTACGTCGTAATCATGGGGAAACATTGTGTGCATGCTGAGAGGGGCTCTTCTCATTTCACGTTTGCTTAAAATAAATAAATTATTTGAGCATTTTACATTTTCCAGTGCAGATTCTGGGGGAAACACTCCAGGACCCCAGTTCAGCAGCAGCAGGACTGCCTCTGCAGTTCCTCCCCTCCCCTGCTAGGCTTCCACTCCTCTCGCAGTCTGCCTCCTTCAGCAGTGTTCCCTTTCTTCCTCTGTGCAGGCGCGAGACCTTTAACCACTTGACCTCCTGGCTCGAGGATGCTCGGCAGCACTCCAACACCCACATGGTGATCATGCTCATTGGAAATAAGAGGTATTGGGTTTCCTCCTTTTCTTTCCTGCCCCAGGTCTAGGACTGAGGGCAGCTTCAGACACGAGAGTGGGTTAGATTGTTTGGACTGGAGCGCCCTCATCTTTCCGTCTCCCCCATGTTCTTCACTGGGCAGGTTGCCACCTGCCCTCCTCACCTTATTCCTCCTTAAAACAACCGGGGTTGGTTAGTTTGGCTGATGGACAGCTCTTAATTCTGGAGGATGGGCCTGAGAGCCATGGTGCCTAAGTGGAACCGTCGTCTTCAGAAAGCAGCCTGCCACTGAATACCAGTTGCAGAGGGGTGGGCGACAGGAAGGGAGGGCTGTGGGGTCTTCCTAGAGACATCTGGCTGACCCACTGTGGAAAACAGGCTCCTGGATTTGCAAGGCTGTTCTTAAGATGCGGTTAACCCTTTACACACTCTGCCAAGCCTCACCTGGCCTCCCTCTCGACCTACTCACCCACCTACTGTTCTAAACCTATGCATGTTTACATCTAGCCTTTCATTTTCAAAAGAAGAACACAAGGCAGCAGATGCCGAAGCCAGATGCAACCGGCTCAGCTGAACAGCAGAATGGACCTCAGCAGAAAAACGGCTGACCAGTTTTAGAATTTTGTCTTCAAGAAGACTGGCCCAAGACATCCTGACCCCTGAAGCGGCAGGCCAAATGCTGCTCCCCTTACCTGCTAATTGGCCCACCTTTGCTTGACCCGCTCCCTGGATTGGAAAAGGAAGAGGGGGACAGAGTGGAAGAGGGGAGAACTGTGGCTTAGCTCCGATACTATAGTCAGCAGTCTCCTCTCCAACATACTTGCTTTTCTGCTCCGCCCTCCTCTTTTCTGATCCAGGGAGCAGCAGGAGGAGGAGCAATGGAGGCAGCTGGACAAACGGAGCTGAGTGGCCCCCGCCCCCGCCAATCTTCTGTCTGAGGCAGCCCCCTCAGATGCCCTCGTGGGTGGGTTGGTTCTGGTGTTGCCACAGATCAGGGATTTTAGCTCAGATGCACATTTGTACTTGTAAATGCAAGTGATCCCAGCGTACGGCTCATCATAAAGTGCATGGGAAATTCTCTCCATCCCCCAAGCTGCCTTTTGGGTTGGTAGGTTCTGCAAGCCTGAAGAATGCCTACCCCTGTCTTATTGGGAAAGCTGGTAGTTTACAGGTCCAAAAGTCTTTGAGTGAGTATTTGAAGTGCACAGATGGGAGGTGATAATGGGCTCTTGTGTGACTACTTCAGGTTTTGGTGTTGGTGGTTGTGTGTGTTTTCTCTGGGCCAGAGGCTGTTGGCTTTTGCTAGCTCTTAGTTTACAGAAGTGAAAGTCAATGGCAAGTGCAAGAAAAACAATGCCATTGGGTTAAACCGCTGAACCATAAGCTGTCGATTGAAAGGTCGGCAGTTCGATTCCCGCGACGGGGTGAGCGCTCGTTGCTTGGCCAGCTCCTGCCAACCTAGCAGTTCCAAAGCATGTTAATGTGAGCAGATAGGTACCGCTTGCGGGAAGGTAAACAGCGCTCCGTGTTCCAGCCGCATGCTACGCGCTGCGGCAAGGAGAGTCATGCCGGCCACATGACCACAGAGGCGTCTTCGGACAACACTGGCTCTTCGGCTTTGAAATGGAGATGAGCACCACACCCTAGAGTCGGACACGACTGGACTTAATTGTCAGGGGATAACTTTACTTTACCTAATGCACACACACAGTGGCCACCAATTGAATGTGGTTTTCCGCATCCAGGGCCAATGCTTCATCTGTTGCAACATGCTGGGCCCAGATGTGGAGTTGTCCTTCTGTTGACTGGTTCATCCTAGATGCCATGATGTGGATTTTGTTGTTTGCCAAATGGCTCACTGCAGATGGCTATTCGTCTCTCTCCCTTTAGCGACCTGGAGAACCGGCGGGATGTGATGAAGGAAGAAGGTGAGGCTTTTGCCCGGGAACACGGCTTGATCTTCATGGAGACTTCAGCAAAGACAGCAGCCAATGTGGAAGAGGTGAAGAAAGAAATGCTGCCTCCTTTGGGACAGGGAAAGCGTTTGCATAATTTGCTCTGCTTTGCTCAATATTAGGGAGACCCAAGTGCAGGACTGGGTGACACTGGGGCTCTAAAGAGCTGATGAAACATAGTAGCAGCTAAGATACTTGTCTATGAATCAGAACTCATTTACCCTGAATGTTCACTAGGTGGCCTTAGGCAAATCACTTAGGCACATCTAGGCGTAAGCCTAGAGATCAAAAGTGCAAAAACTCATGTGGAAACGGGCATTTGCCACGGAATAACTGCAGGTTTGGAAGCAAAACTCACTTGATTTTCCTGATCCACAAGACATCTATGTGTGTTTTTTGCCACAGAATATCCAAATTGCTATTTTTCATTATTATTCCATGAGTTGCGTATCTCTTCCCCATGAGCTTTTAATGTATAGTTGCAAAACTTCCACAGTTTTCAATATCCATTGGGTTTTGAGTCCTTGGAAGAGGTGAGACCTGGCCTTAGACTGGCTCCCAGCAGCAGAGCCCTCCTTTGCCACAGCTCATCCTTATTTTCAGCTTTAACGGGCAGCCGTCTCCGCCCCTTTGCTTGTAGTGAGTAGGAGGGACAGCAGCAGAAGTGGCGTTTGCTTGATCTTTTGCTGGGTGGGATCTTGAGAGCTGGGAGGAAGAAGCCCCCATTCAGGACAGCCATTCAGGACAGAGCTTTGATTCTCTCTTCACACTGGAGGGAGGGAGAAAGGGGGGTGCTGTGGGTGCCGCTGTTTATATTACCCTATGCAGCATGCCTTCTCAGAAGTAAGCCCCATTGTGTTCAATGGGGCTTAATCTCAGGAAAGTGTGTATAGGATTTCAGCCCAAGTCACAGGGAAGGAGGCTTACAGTTTGTCTTGCAAGCTCCTGCTTCTCCACTTGCATTGGTCTTCTGGCTGAAAGTGCCTGCATTAAACACGTGGCTTCCTTCCACTGAGCAATCCTTTCTTTCATCATTACTCTGGTCTCTGATTGTATGCCATGCATGCATTTCCAAGCCTATCTTAGCCACCCTGAGGACTAGAGACTTGCTGCCTTATCATTAAATGGACGCCGACATATCTGAATTTGACACCAGGACCAAGTCCCATGCTTACGTTGTACTACTGCGGTACTCCTGCAATAATACAGAGTCCTGAATGTAACTCAGCTTTCCCAGGTCCACTATGTGCAGCTTGGCAAATAAGTCCACCAAGTCACTAGTTCATAAATGTTTTTACTAGCTGGCCTAACCGCACCTATCAGTATGCTGGCTGCTTGTGGAACATCAACAGGCTGGTGGCCAAACTTAATCACTTGATCGGCATCTGTGTGTGTGTGGGGGGGGGGGAGTGAAGACTCTAAATCAGGACTTCAGAGTGGGGGGGCTTTAACCCTTTGTCTCTACCTGTTTCCCCTCCCCCAGCAGCTTATTTAGGAAAGAAAAATCCAGATTGCTTGGGCCAGTTGCTTTATTATTACCATTATGCATTGTTTGATCCTAAAAGGAAAAAAAAAAAGAACTTTCTTCCAGCATACAAATTGCTTGAAGGCAATTCTCACTTGCCACAGGCAAGCCAAGCACATGACCTTTTATGCGCCTGTGCTCCTAGGCCCTCTTTGGCATGAATGACTTTTCTTATTCGGATTTGTTTCTGCGTGCATGACAGACAGACAGACAGACACCCACCCACCCACCCACCCACCCCTCTCCGTTTTCTGAGACCCAGAAGGATATTTATCCAGGAGAGGACATGTCCCTTCATCACTGCCCTTAACCTTCTTGCTGATGTCCATCCTGTCCTTTTGTCGGACTCTTGCAGGCGTTCCTTAACACAGCCAAAGCCATCTACAGAAAAATCCAGGAGGGCCAGTTTGACAGTACCAATGAGGTAAGTCTGACAATGGTCTTCGTTGATCAATGGATACAAACTACAGCAGCACCTATCAAAAACCAAACAGCAGCAATGATTTAAACCCTGCATACACATACAAATCTTAAGTCTTGGAGTTTTAGTGAAAACAAAGAAGACCCTGCCAGCCTGTCCATGCCTAAATGTGATATTTGGCTAAAATAGCCCCTTTGCAGAGTAGCGCCGGCCACTGAAAGTCAGCTTGAATGAATGGCATAGTTAGGATAGAAGCAATTCTGGCTTTCCTGTAGCAGTATGTTAACAAAACACCTGGTATTTCTCCTCTTTCAGGGAAATGGCATCAGGATTGGCCCCCAACAACCAACGAGTTCACGTTCAAGACCGTCAGTTCGCCAGAGTCCACAAGGCTCTGGAGACCGATCGGGCTGCTGTTGAGTTACCTGAAATGCGGCAAGGCATGTTGAGGCTTGGGAACACATGGAGGGTGCTCTCTCTCTCTCTCTCTCTCTCTCTCTCTCAGGCATCATGTTGGCAGCAGAGATCTTTGGTCCAACCCTTCCTTGACCCCCTTGTTACGACTCACCTCTTCGGTTGTGCATTTGGGACCATCTTGGACCTAGAGTTCTCTCTAGCTGAGGATATATTAATTAGCACCTCTGTCAAAAGCCTCAAATTCCAGCCTCCATCTTAACCTCAGACTTAGATCAGGGAAAGAGCATTGCCCTCCTCCTCCTCCTCCCCAACCTGTGCCTTATTTTGGGCAGTTGCCTCTCTCGCTGTTGGCACTTTCCATGGCCCAGGGGTTCATGGAGCCCTGGCAATCACCCAGGCCAAACTTCATTCTACTTGATTTTAAGCTATGCTGCACCATTGTTTTTCTTCGTATTAAATGTTTCCATGTTTGACTTTTTCCTCACATGTTTTTCTACTGGGGGAGGGAAGAGAACTCATACCTGAAACTAAGGGCTCCATGGGTTCACTTTCTGTCACTGTAGTAGATCTTTAACAGCTGCTACCAGCAAGCCTTTGGCAACTGGGATAAACAGAGCCTAGGTTTGGGTTATTAGCTTAGTAAGTGCAGAACTAAGGCAAGACGGTTAGAAGGAGGGGAGATAGCCGCCTATCCGTAGAAGGTGGATGTCTTCAAGGGGGGAGGGAAGGCATAGCAGAGTATGTGATGGCAGAGTGTGCCGCGTGCTACGTAGGTGCTAGGGGAGATGGATGGGAGCATAAATTTAGTGCATGTGCACTAAATCAGCTTTAGAACCGTCACCTTCTTAAGGACTTTTAGTGAATGCCTGCCTGAGTTTTTATCCTGCCCTTCTGCCAAGGAGCTCAGGGCAGGCTCTCTCTTCCTCGGAGGTAGACTTGGATTATAGTGTGTGACCAGGTCGTCATGGTCACCCAGTGAGCTTCAGGCTGAGCAAAGATTTCCCTGGTCTAAGTCCACTACACGACACTGGCTGTGCATATATTTGCATATGAGTGAAATAATGGTTCTGCAAGAAAGAGCAGGCACATTGTTTTTAGGTGACAGCATGTGCATGTTGCAGCATGCGTCACTGTAGGAGAGTCATTCCGTCGCTCCTTGTAGGAGAGAGAGGAGTGCCTCTGCTAAAATAGTGGGAGCTGTTTGCATTTGTGGTAACTATTCTATTCAGAAATCGTTAAAAAATGTCTGCCCATTTAATTGGGAGCAGGCTCACCTTTAAATCGATCCAAGCCAGTCTCCCTGATTGAGGTAGGAACAATGGTTTCCTTTTAGAGTCTATGCGGGTGAGCCCGGGCCTGTGAGTAAAGACCCCTTCCTTCACAGGTCTGGGTCTACCTGTGTAGGCTGTAATAGGAAAGTAGTGTTTCTACCTCATTAATTAACTTTGCATAGCTAGGGACTGACTGCTTTCTCTATTACTGTTGTGAATAACACTGAACTTCGGATAATAATGGTTACTGGCTGTACTTCCATCCCATAGCTCTTTGATCCCATCTTCTACTACGTTTTCTCTCTCTTTCTCTCCCTGTGCATATGTATGCACGAATAAGCGCATGTGCGCGCGCACACACACACACAGAGCCCTGCCTATTGAGGATTACACTTTGTGCATGGCGTGGATTCTAATCCATGAAAGTTTGTGCAGATATGAATTTGTTAGTCATTAAGGCGCTACAAGATTTCTTGTTGCCATTAACTAAACATTACAGCTGTAGGTTCCTCTGGTGCTCAACGCCTTACAAGCGGCCTAATTTCTTTTTCAGGTTTTGTTGTGAGAGGGAGGAGTGCCAAACTTTGAACACTTCATATGAAGCTCCACCCAAAGTGCCCAGAGGTTGTCATGTGCACACAAGCACAAAGCAGAGCATCTACAGCAACTCATCCCCTGGTGATACATCATTCATGGGGGACACAAAGGATGAATGAGGAAATAAATGTTGGTTGGATGTAGTTCTGCTTGGAGGAGCCGTGTCTGTGCACATATCCACTCCTTTTTCTTGTACTTATACCTGCTAGAAATCAACATTCACAGTTTGTCACAATCAGTCAGCTATCCTTCCAGCATGTTTTGTTTTGTTTTTCTCTTTGCAACTAACAAGGCTAGAAACTTGAAGCTGAGAATCAGGGCCAAATATTGCACTGGCATCATTGGAATGAATTTACAATTTAGGGGACTGCTGGATTCCTGGGCAATGTGACAATCCAAAAATGCACCGGACAGAAACACTAGCTGCTTATTGGGGTCATTCAGGAAAAGGCAGACCTGACCTTTTAACTGGAGATGGCAGGGACTGGTTCAGGGGTCTCCTTGCCAAATATGTGCCTTGCCATTCAGCTATGGCCCCTCTCCAAAAGTAGCACCTTAAGTTCTACTTCCCCATTTTCCCACCGTCTAGAACAGATGCATAGTTATTATAACGGAATTCACAAATCTGATTTTTTTGTGTGTGTGTGACATACCCAGCTCTCAGTTTGAACACGTTTCCTCAAACCATGAAAGCTGGTATCTGCCAAACAACTATGGAAGTTATCAGTTGGTTTCTTAGCCTGAGGCCTCATCATGTTTACTCGGAAGTCAATCCCACTGATTTCTAAGAAAGCATGCTTTGGATTACAACTTTAGGTAAAAAGTGGCACACACCAGCAACTGCTTCGTAATGTGAGAAAATAAGTACTGTACTATAACTTGATGTAGATCTAGGCCCGTGATGGCGAACCTATGACACGTGTGTCACAGGTGACACGCGAGGTCATTTTGGGTGACACGCCAGCATTTCCCCCAGGGCCCCGACACACCTTATATTTTCGCAAATGTTTTACAGGCTTGTCTGGAACATTTAGGACAGGGATTTTGGCAGACCTCTTTTAAATTATTCTCTAGTAAAACTCAGCAACAAAAAAGTCACTAATTGATGTTAAATAAAATGCAATGTGTTCTATAGTTGTTTAAAAGTAGCAATAGTCAAAGTACTATTAAAAGTTCGGGGGGGGGGGGACACACCAGCAGAGGCAAGTTAGGCATTTTCAAAAAATGTTGACATACCAAGCCCAAATGGTTCGCCATCACTGATCTAGGCCCTCAACTCTCTCAGCAGTCATACAACTGGCATACAACACACAACTGGCAATATACTCTAAGTCAGGGATTATTAACTTTGGAGGTATGGGAACCAAATGATGGGACTTGAACAATTAAAAAAAATGTTAGTTAATAATTGAAACTATCTATCAACACCATCAATACAGATTGAGGTGTTCTGTTCCTAGTGTAGCGGAATTTTAAGCAGATGATAATAATGGAGGACCAGGAAGACTGGTGAACAAGGAAAAAGTATGGGTTTATTGGTTACGCAGCGCAGTGGACAGCACCCCAGGAGGGGAATGCTGACCCTTTGCTGCAAGTGAGCACACTTTTTATACCTTCTAGAACTGACCATCACATGCTTACAAGAGAGGTGCATGATCAGGTGGGCACACAGGTTTGGAGGTGATTACTGGTTTACTTTTCTTAAGGACAATGAGAGGAGGTAGCTTTACAATAGAATCTGACACCTTATGATGGTCCCAGCTGGTCCTGTGGGACTTGAGTTAGTCCAAGGGAGTTCCTGGCTCCAGGAGCCAGCCTAATGTGCATGACATTCCGAAGAGGAGGGAGTGGTGAAGTTGTTTATGCAAGGGTTCTTCTCATGCTAATAGGCAAACAGATGTGAATAAAACAATACCTAAAAATTCTGCTTCACTAGTTATCCTTATGTAAAGTAAAACCAAGTTATCTTTTGAAGTCATACTGGTACCTAATTGGACTGGTGGTGATGGTGGTGATGATGATTTCGACAGTCCGGCAGAGGGGGTATGGTATGTGGGGATATTTGGGGCAATCCATTGCGGGATTGTAATCGTAAAAAGGTTAAGAACCCCTGCTCTAAGTTATGAAAATAGCAGAGACGAGTAGTAGCTCGGGGACAGCATCAGGGGCCAGCACAGTTGCCAGAGACACTGCTGATTCCTGAGACTGTCTCTGTGCCCAAAAGGCACATGAGGTGGTGGTTGTGGAATGGCATTCTTGGGGCCCACCCAACAAGGAGAGGACTTGTGGGGGCAGTTGGCCTTTGAAACATGGAGCTGGCCCTGAATCAGGACAATTTCTTAATAGATGATGTACTTCACATTGTGGAACAGCAATTTGTCACACACACACACACACAAACACACACGCACACACTTTTTCTCTATTATCATGTTCAAGCCAGCCGTTTCCCAACTTTTCAGTCTCCAGAGCCCTTTACAGTAAACAGTCTCCATCAGTGCATGTGCGGAGTCTTGGGGAGCCCAGAGAGAACCAGCACACATGCATGGAGTGGTGCAGCACTGAGCAGTTGGCAGCCACTTCTGGTGCGCTCGTGGAGCCCCCAAAGGGGTCTCAAGGAGCCACAGGGCTCCTAGGAGCACACGCTGAAAAATACTGACGTGCGTGAGCTATTCACTCTGATCCAATCAGGTTATAACAACAAGCATATGAGTAAAAAAATAATGGTTCTGAAAGATAACCTGACAACAAGCTGAGTCATCATACTGCTTATAATAATAAATAAATCTAATGATGATTAAAAAAAAAAGTGGGCAAAAGAATGTATTGTTGCCTAAATGTGCAACTGAGAAAAGAGTGGATCGGTTTGTCATTGGCCCAGCAGTGTGGACGGTGATATGAGCAGGGCTTGGATGTGGGATCCTGGTGGTCAAATCAAAATCTAGTCTTAGTACTGTATAATATGCTGCATTACCGAACTTACTGGGCACAAACAGCGTTACCAGCTTTTCAATTCCAGCATAATACGGTGTGTCCAGGTGGAGAACTTGACCTCCATTTCCCTCTATGTTGGAAATAACAACGGAGTGCCTTGCAGGATTGTTGTTAAGGAAAAAAAGTGCTCAAGGCTGCAAAACCCACGATGAAGACTGCTGCTTTTAGACTGGATTTCCCACCCCGCCGTCCCTTAATAACTTCTCCACTCCTATATACATACTGTACTGTACAGTATGGTACAAGCTTAGCCAATCCAAGATGGCTTCCCCATATAGGTCTCTAAGTATTGCCTGACTGCATGCAAGTGGGGCTCGACAAAATGCGCACGAGCAATATAACTTCACGGATATAAACCTCTACAAACAATATTTAACAACGTATTGCGTCTTATTTACATCATTTACTACAGAAGTCAGGCGGCTTGTTAGACAGCCTAATGACGGCGAGGCCCCTCGCTCGCTTCCCTTCCCCCTCCCGCCGCCTCATTCTGCAGAGAGAGCGACTTCCTGGAAGGTCCTCTCAATCTAACATGCTGCCTGTTCCCGCCTCCAGGCCTCATGGGCTCCATAGCGGCGGCCGGCTGGCGGCCGACTAGTGGGCGGGGCTTGGAGGGGCCCTAGAGAAGTTAGGTTGCACCGTCCATGCTCGGCTGCCTTGTTCTCTCTCTCTTCTCTCCATAGGAGAGGGGAGGGGGTGGGAGGGAGAAGTGGCTCCTTAAAGGGTGAGTGGGGAGACCCTCAGGTAAGACCCCGGTTCCTGCCCCCCCTCTTCCTGCCCTACTTCACACACCCACACCGGGAGGGGAATTATTATGGGATGGCCCATCCCTTTGCATGATGCAGGCCCAATGCAGGGATTCCTCTTCCTCCCCCCCTCCATCTACAGGGAGAGAGATCGGCCAATTCTTTTTGATTCTAAAAAAAAGAAAGGGGGGGGGGAAGCAGGCCCTATTAAAACCTTTTGCCTTTCCATCCTCCAGAAAATTTAAAATAATAATAATAATAATAGGGGGGTTAGGGGAAGAAATACATCCACATTGTACTGACCTTTAGAAGAGGAGGAATAGATGCACCTACCTTTATTATTTTCCCCAAGTCAGTGCAATCAGTATATATAATACCCTCAATTTTGCAGGTTCTCCTCCTGCTCCCTGGATGTTGATTGATGCAATCCATGCTGCAGTGTGTTTTTTGTTGTTTGCTTTTTTGTTGTGGTTTGTTTGCTTGCATAGGCCCTTTGGGGAAAGAAGGAAGGAAAAGAGATGTCTTGATCCACAATCTAGATGAGGGGAGGGGTAGATAGGGAAAAGGAGACAAAGTTAGGTATGGCTTTTACAAGGAGGGTGTGTTTGCGAGTGCACCCGTGTTTCATTGGGAGTATGTGTATGGTCCCTCTGCATTGCATTGGCATTTTGTGTGTGTGTTGTGCTTGTCATGTTATGTGCAAAAGTTGTGGTGGGATGTGAAGGAGCGTGTGTGTGTGTGTCTAGGGAGATGTGGGGTGATGCTTGCATTGCAATACACAGTTGCTATGACTGATTTCACATGTGCCTCTTAAAGTGCTTTTGAGCTGTTCTCTGGTTCTTGTTCACAGGCAAAAAGAGAGAAATGCGGATTTAATGGGTAGTTTTAAATGCCAAGTTTGAAATCAGTTGATAATGATAACCAGGCAGGAAGGTGGTCTGATAATCTTTCTTCAACCTTCCTGGGTGTTGTTTTTTTTTTGGGGGGGGTTGTTTGTGTGTGTTGCCTCCAGTCATTTTTTCTCTCTCTCCATAGAGTTGTACATATTCAGGGATACTTTTTTTTTCATCTTTTAACCTCTTCTCCCTGTATGGAAGTGTCAGGAGATAACCTTGTTGGCTTCACAAATGCATATTTTCTTCCACTAACAATCCAACCCACCCCCTTGGGTGAAATGACAAGGACAGGAGGGGGGTGTTCTCACAGTTTCGCAGATGCTGGAGAAAAATGGCCTTTGTTTGCCCCCTTTTCCTGATGCTATTGCTTGTTGGCCTCCAAGGAGCAGGGAGGAAGTTTATGGGTATTTCTTCTCCTTCAAAAGTTTATATACACCCACACATGCTGATGGCTCAGTAAAAAAAAGAGCAAGGCTTTGGTGATCCAGACAAGACTTCTTCCAATCTTCTGTTTCATTAACACATACAATGAGGACAGTGGCGGAAATGGCAGTGGGGTGTGTTAGAATGATACTTCTGGATTTGTCTGTTGGGGTTTGTTGTCATGTCTTCTCTTTGGCATAGAGGGGCTGACCTATTCAGAGGTGTGTGTGTGTGTGTGTGTGTGTGTGTGTGTGTTGCATGAACTTGAGATATATGTAAAAATAAACTTTGTTGGACTGTTTGTATCAATGGCGTTATGTGGAAAGCAATTGTGTGACCTACAGTTCAAACACTGAAATATGACTTGGGAATTCTATTTGTATTTTGAGAGATTGGCCCCAGCTGTGGAAAATACATTCAAAGTATTTAGGCACTAAAACTGTGCAAATTTTAAAATATGTTTCGGATCCCACCATTTGGTTCTGTAGGCAACCAAGCATGTTGGTCTGTTTATCCATGTTTCTTCTCCCTCTGCAGGAGACCACTGCAAACCTACACAATTTTCTTGGAAGTAAATTCTGTTGGAATCAATGGGATTTAATCTTGAGTAAGTGGACAAAAATACATATATTTGGAGGAAAAGGGTAAATATAAGAGTGTTGGGTAGTTGCATGTATTTGTGGGTTGTGGTGGATAAGTAAACTCACTTTATCAAAGACAACAGAAAAAAGTTAAGTGGATCTTGAAATTCTTTTAATAGAGATTGGTTCTCCACGTTTTTGAAATAATTTTGATCTACTTACATCAGAAAAAGTTCAGTATCTATTGGTAGCATTTTCAAGATCATTTAAGACTGATTGTGTTCAACATTAGGATGGTTAAAAAAAAAGGTGGGGAAAGAATTTATTTTCCCCACCCCCATTTTAATGCACATGATTGTAATCTACAATTCCGACTGTTGTCATGGAGCCAAGGAGTAGCAGATATTAATGGAATACTTCATGTGAGGTATATGGGGATGTGGAGTACTGTCTAATGATGTATATTGCTTGAGATGGGGAGAGTGAGTGTGCATCTCTGTAGTTTGAGGTGAGAGGGAAATTGTCATAGATGGAAGTGGAAGCCTATCTTGAGAGGTCAGCCCTGAGCATACTCTAGCACCACTGCGAACATTTTCTCTCTGGGCTAACTCTTGGTTTCTTGTATTCGTTGTACTTAAACATTTTTCATGGAAAGGCCATAGCTTCATGTTCAGGGACAAGTTTTCTTTCACCAGGTCCCAGGGTCAGGCCAAGAGTGTCCTGCCCAAGATCCTGGAAAAGTGCAGTCATACTGACTAATCACTAGACAATTCTGGGCTAAAAACGGACCAATAGGAGGCAGCTTCATACGTTTTAACATATTTCTTATCTGTTTATAGTGTGCACTTTTCTTTTTAATCTCTAGGTTGTCTTTTGGTTGCACTAAAAGAGCCACCAAGCAGCTTCCAATAATTAAAACCAGTCTTTAAATAATTACAGTAACTACAAAACAACCAAATAATCAAGACAGAGGGAACCAACAGAGCACAAATCAGAGAGAGAACACGGACGAATGCAGAAAAACTCAAGGGAAAGCTAATTGGATCAGAAAAGTCTTAATTGATTAAACTTGGAAGTTTTCATTTTTAAACAGGCGGTGTGGGGAACCAGCCAGGCTTCCTGGGGAAGGGAGTTCCATAGGTGCCCCTGAGAAGGCCTTGTGTAAGAAGGCACATGTAAAGCTATTGATGATCATGCAATACCTGTGTGATTGCCATCCATTTCTATGCTCTCTTAAAGGGCTACTGTTCTTGAAGTTAGACAGGAGGTGAGGTGTGGAAGGGGTCTCTAGCACATGGCCATCATGGTCGTGTTTTATGTTTCTGGGTCAGTCTGGTCTTGTCTCCAGGGGCCTGTTGCCTCTGGTTATCGGGTCCCTGTCAGATGGCAAGATCTTCCCCAAAATTAGGTGAGTAAAGTGGGACCTGTTTGCTAAATTGGAAATGAGTCGTTTTATTTATTTATACAGTGCTATCTATTCACATAGTGCTTTACAGAGTATAAGAGGACAGGTCTCTGCCCCAGGGGGCTTTCAATCTAGAAATGGACACGTGAGAAAGGGGAGGGCAATGGAGGCTTGAATAAGCAGAAAATGAATATGCAGGCATGATGATAACCACTCATTTGGCCTACTCTGTATCAGTTTCTGTACATGTGTGGTATGATCATGCTAACAGCCCTGTTTTATGATTCTATAATGTGTGTCTGAGAACTGAGCGTTCACCCCATGTGCTAGTGTTTGGCAGAGGAGCTGACTATTTTCTGTCATGTCCTCATATGGTTTGGCAGGGAAAGCCGTTCTGGGTGGACTCTTCCCTCTTTTTCTGGTGGTGTGTTGGCAAGCCAGTTCTGAAGACCACGATTTATCAGATCAACACTTATTTGGCATATATTCAGGTTCCATAAGATTAGGTGTGATTTTTTGTGTGTCATTGATTCTGCTGGGGATGAAATTGCAGAAGTGCCGGTCTGTATTGTGCAATATTAGACATGTGATTTGGTGGCAAATCTTGCCATGTGTTCAGCAAGGCAGTGGAGCACCCAAGAAGGCTCTGAGAATAAGCTGCAAAAGCAAAGCACTAAAATAGAGAGTTTTCTCAAGGTAGTATGCAGTAGAGGTAGAAGGGGACCCATTGTATTTAGTGACTGGTCAACAGCAATGTTATGAAGCCATTTTATACTGAGTCAGACCATTGGTCTATCCAGCCCAGTCTTGTCTATTTCATATGTTCTCTCTGTGGCTTCATAGAGGCGACCCTTTCTCAGCCCTACTTAGAGATGCCACGGATTGAACCTGGGACCTTTGGCATGCAAAGCACATGCTGTACCACTGAGGTATTGCGTGGTATGTTTTTTATGTTGCTAGATTGGCATATAAACATCAGGTTTGAGGCTATGAGAGAGGGTGGGATATAGGCTCAAATAAACAGAGAGAACAGGCTTCAGAGAAAATGGCTCTGGATTGCTGGACAGAGTTTGTTTGCTGCGGTGACTTGTGTTGGTCTATACCAGGGGTTCTCAAACCCTTCCTGGCCGAGTACCATCTATGGCACCATTCTCCTGCTGTGTGCCACCAGAACTGACTAGTAATGACATCATCACCAGTTACGTCCAGGTTTTCCGAGGCCAGAAAACGCAGGCAGGGGGTTCCGGGCAGGTGGGAGGGCCCTTCTCAGCGTTCTCGAGTTCTTTTATCTTGGGAGATAAAACGCACCACCGAAAGCGCCATGTCAGAGCGGGGGGTCCGGCAGTCCGACTACCACCAACAGTCAGCCGAAGTACCAGTGGTGGTACTAGTACCACTGCTTGATAACCCCTGGTCTAGAATCTATCTTTAAAGTGTCCTCCCTCTCACTCCCCCAATAATATTTTTGTTACTATTGGTAATGGTGTTTGGGATTTGGGATCTTTGTGGCTACAAGGAAGTGACTGAAAGCTAGGGGTATGTGCCATGCACACAACACTGAAACATTTTGTAGACACTGCATTTTTCCTAACGCCTCTGGAACCATGAGGACTAGAAATTCTCTGCCTGTGACTTGTATAAATATCACCTTTTAATGCTTATGACAAGTCCCTTACGCACATTCTATAGTTGTCAAAATCTGTGTTTAAAACAACACCCTGAAAATGCATCTTTACAGTGTGAATGGGTTATTGTTGGTGGCTTTGAGGAACAAAGTCGGATGCCTCTTTATATTTTGGATTAATTTTAATCTGGAGTAAGAGGTTAATTTGGTGTTGGGAGTAGAGCTACAGGCATTTTCCTTTTGTTTTTGCCAGTTTTCCTCTCCGAAGTAGGCAAAAGAGAAATGAGGCCAAATCAGCCAGTCTTCCTCTGTAGATTAATGAGGAAAGTTGCTGATGTAGCAATACAGAATGTATTTGGGGGAGTGGGTGGGGGGTTCACAGTTTGTTTGGGGGGCAGCGGTGATGGTGAAAGGAATCGGCAGAAGTAGAAAGAAACTGAATACGGTATGTGTGAGTGAGAGAGGAAGAATTAGTATTCCAAGCTGTTGTTTTGCTGCAGAGCAGGTATTTTTAAAAGAAATAATATGCTCCATATGTAAGATCGCAGCCTGGCATTCTGTGTTAATTTGGCATAGCTGCCATACCTGGTTCAACAAAATCCCAGACAGGGATTAGAATCCTTACTTCATCCACTCAGTAACCCTCCCCTGTAACCCAAGGATTGTTTTCAAGGTCACCCAATTCTTCCCCCCCCCCCATGAAGCTGGAACAAAACACACCCATATCTCTTGTTCTTTGGATTCTGCTCTTGTTAGTGCACGTAAGTCTGGAATCAGCCACCCCATATAATAGGGTTCATTCTGAATGTTAAAATGGGCTAAGAAATCCTTCGTGCTCTCTGTTCTCATGCACGCAGTTCCCCTCCCCACCATCTATCGAGACATGTTGCAGGAATGTTTCCATAATTTATCTGCATCTCTTTTAAGCCAGCGATGTGGATTCTGACGGAAAGAGCTCTGGTTATAGTGAAGTGTGAAGAAGGCTGGATTCACATACAAGCATTAAAAGGGCCACATTAAAAGGGCCACGTTGGCTCAAACCACTGGTCTGTCCAGCTCCACGTTCTATCCACTGGCAGTGGCCAGTCAGATGCCTTGGGGAGGTTCTGGAGCAGGGCATGATGGGAACACCCATCCTCTCATTAATCCTCAGCATCTGGTGATCAGAGCCTCTGGGCATGAGTATTTTAATGGTTTTTGAGGCTTGGAGGCTGAGTTTCAGAAGGAAAGCTGAGTGTTAGTCTGTGGCAAGACAGAGCACTGTGACACCTCAAAGACCTTAGGAGCGATGCAACCAAAATAACCTGTGTGTGTGTGTGTCCGTCCCCATTAATTCCAGTGGGAGACAGATAATCAAAAGATGTAATGTATATTCATGCAACAAGTCACTTAGACTGAAATCACTTGTGCATTTTAAAGTGATCATTCGGGTACAAGAAATATCTTTCTTGTTAAGCTTCAGTTAATGCGTAATATCACTGTTCACAAGTTATATTTTTCCCACTTAAAATGTCACCATGTCCCCTTCAGCTGTTGCAGGAGAAGATGCACCCCTTACATGCAGTTCCACAGGTATCTTTCTAGCCTGCCCGCCCCTGACAACCACTTAACTTCACCATTCCCACCTGCGCTCACTAGTGGAGGGAAAGCCTTGTCAATTTCACCAGTGCTCTACTTCATGTAGAAAAATAGAAGAAAATATTATGGTGTGTGTGACTATACATACCTTCCCTTTTGAAGGGGACCACCCACTCTTCCTCCCTTCTTGAGGCAGGGGGTAAACATTGGCAACAAGAGGAAAAAGGGTGGACAGATGAAGACTTTCCAACATTGGTGAAACTGATCAGGATTTCCCATGATCTTGCCAGTGTTTTCATTGTGAAGGGAACTGGCTTTGGTGAAACTGATGAGTCTCCCACTTCCACATTTCAGTGCTGAGAGGAGAGGTTAGAGGAAACATGAAAGGGTTAAAGGAAACAAGAAACATAAAGTGAAACATTCCCAGATATATGCAACTCTGAAAAATTGATGGAGGAGAACTAAAGAATGTGCTTCAAATAAAAGCATCTGTTCACGGGCGACCTGTACAATATTAATGTAAAAAAAAACAATTGCAGGGAAGTTGAAACATAGTTATAAAGCCACTTTCTGCAGGACCCTTAGTTGTTGTTGTTGTTTTTTACCCCAACTTATAGAAGTATATTTAAAGCTGCATTTCTGTCTTGCACACCCAGAAAGATGCTCAACAGTGCTATAAAGTTTCACATGTGAAATTTGTCTTGGGTTGGAATCCCAAACACACTTAATAGAGAGAGAGAGCTCATTAAGCTCAGTGGGACAAAATTCTGTTAAAACATGCTTGGGATTGTACAGTTAATTCCTAAGGTGTCATGGGGACCTTGTTAGTAGTGCAGCTGTATAAAGATTCATGTGGTTGCTTTAGGCAAGTCACACTCTGCCTCATTTTTCCAGTCTTTATAATGGCAATAAACCAGCTGCTCTTGGGGTGAATGAAAGACAGTACCTTGCATTTCTCCTAGTGCAGCATTTCTCAAAGTGTGCTCCTTAGGAGTCCTGGGGCTCCCCGAGTCTCCTTCGGGAGATCCATAAGCACACCATAAATGGCCACTATCTGCTCGGTGCTGTGCCACTCCACACATGCGCTGGCACTGCACTGTGGGGTTCCCTGAGACTCTGCACATGCACCAGCGGGGCTCCCTGAGACTCCGTTTAGGAGTGTAAAGGGCTCCAGAGATCAAAACTGTTTTGAGAGCTGCTGTCTTAGTGCATTCCAAGTGGTCAGAACACTTTTGCATGTATTATCTCTGCAGTCCTTACATCCCTTTAAGTAGGGAACTGAACCATTACAACGTTGGATTCAGTTCTACTTTGGGTTCCTCAGTATTTTTGAGCTTTCCGGTTCTGATTAATGTTTTTTAAAAAGTGGCTTGGTCATCCTTTCAGACACTTTGAACTGTTTTAGATACATTTCATGCAGAATGCTATGAAATCCTGTTGCTTGTAGTGTGACTTGGTAAAATGGATACAATAACTGATTCACTTGAGAACAAATGTTTTACTCTTTTATACTGTTTCACTTTTGGATTAAAGGAAAGTTATAACAAACCTTTATAGCAGAATTTTTTTAAAAAAGCACCCAGAAGAAACATTTATTATACAGTTAAAAGCTGAGTGCCTGATCGTTGAACTTATTATCACATTTTATGTTTAGGAGTTTAGTTCCGATTCAAGGCAACCAGGAAATGTTGGATTCAGATTCAATTTGGATTTTCTGGAGGGGGAAAAAAAAACCCTCTATCTGAACTAGTTCTTGGGTGCAGATTTGACTGGCTTCCTCTATAGCAGACAAGTTTGATTCCTGTGTTGTAGATGGGATGCCAAGGTTGAGAGAGTAGTGGCATAGTTGGATTTAGACCTGGAAGATCCAGGTTCAAATCCCCACTCAGCCATGAAGCTTCCTGGGTGACCTTGGGCCAGTCACTATCTCTCAGCCTCACCTACCTCACAGGGTTGTTGTGAGGGCAAAAGGAGGGAAGGAACGATTTCTACTACCCTGAGCTCCTTGGAGAAAGGGTGGTATAAAAATGTGAAAATAAGACCACCTCATAAGTTTTTGGGTGAGGTGGGATTTGAATCCAGGATTTCCTGGCATTTTCACCACTGTCACTCTGACTAAGCTTCGAAATAGTTTGGAAATCTAGCAGGTTTTTGTATGCTGTGGTGCTAGAATTCAACTTTGAGTTGTTTGCATTGTGTCTGGTTTGTTATGATGTGACTACAACGTTCTCATTGACCTGTGTATTCAGATTATTGTGAGGATGCATCCTAGAGGTGGTTAGGAGCTTCTCTCTGAAGTGGGGTGTTGTGTGTGCATTTTTAGTGTCCTTATGTTCATAACTAGAGAGGAGTGTCATTGATGTGAGGTGCGTAGAATTGCTTGAAAAGCAGCTCTGTGTGATTTGGAATTCGAGGGTTTCGTTTGCATACAAGATTTCTTCAGTTGCAGGAATGTGACTTGTGGTCTGTGAGCAGAACTCGCTTGTCTGTGTGAACCAAAGGTATATGAGATACCAGTTGCTTCTTGTGAACCAACATGGCTACCGACAATTTGGGGAGTTTGAGAATATTCTGAATTGGGAAACCCTTTTAAAATGGGTGTGTGGGGGGAAGACAGTGGATTTTTGGGGGGACAGCTTCAAGAATCTGGCGTTTGAGAGCATCCAGACAAGTGTGTGTGTGTGTGTGTGTCAGGGGTGGTGGGTCTTTGAGCAGATTGTAGCTTTGAGCAAATATGTAGAGAATTGTGCTATTTTGTTGTTGCTTAAATTTGATCTCCCATCATAGTATGTTTGAGCCAAAGCCTACCATTAAATAAAACCACCATTTTTTATGTTAATGGTAATAGTACCACAATTTTTTTCAGAAAAATTGCATGCAATTAATAAATCAAAATCTGCAAATGGGCAGGGGAAGGAAGGGAGAGGCTCCCTTCGCCTATGATTTATGCTCCCCCCCCCCCCGTTGGGAAGGAGGTGCAACAAATAATGTCTTTGGTAACTCTGTGTGTGTCTGTGTGTAATATAAACATGTACACATGCATAGCGACCTGATTGGATTTTTAAAACATGTTGCAATCCAGGTATACAGGCAAGCATCTTAAGGGAGGGGGGGCTCCCTCCTTCCAGCAGTTCTTCCCTCCCTCCTTGTTCTGTGTGTGCAGAGGCAACCAGGAAATATCTGGTTTCGTGTCATATTTTTGGTAGAAATAGGAAGCGGGGTAAATGATTTTCAGTGTTAAATATGCATGTACATGCATGTATGGATGCATATGTACTGGAGAGAGAATGGGTGTGATTGTATGTATTGGGGTGGGATTTCGTGCCATATTTGCTTCCATATATATTTAGTGTTTATAACCAATAGGGATTCTTTTATATACTGTGTATATATATAAAGCATACAATGAGATCAAAAGCTGCAAATGAGCAATGACCACGGTCTGTGGGAGGCAGCCCCTCTTTCTCTCTGCAATGGAACAGAGGAAAGAACCTGGCTGGATCGCGGTGTCTGGCTGGTTGGGGGGGGGGGGAGAGTGGCTGGGCCTGACTCCGCCTCTCTCCTTCCCTCCTCCTTGCGCTCAGTGCTGGGCCTGGGAGGAGGAGGAGGAAAGGAAGGAGACGCCGAGGTTTGGAGGAGGAGGAGCTGCTGCTGCTGCTATGGGGGTTGGGTAGGATTCGGGATCGGATGAAGAGATGGGGGGAGCTTTCAGCTGGGGTGGGGGGGAGGATGCAGATTCTGAGTAGCGGAAGGTAAGGGAGTGAACTGGGTGGTGGAAAACGGATATGGCAGGGAAGCTTGGGGGGTTGGGACCGACCGAGGCTCACGCGTTTGGGGGTTACGGCTGTAATGGAAAGGAAAGGTATAGAGGACTGGATGTGAGGCTTGCAAAGAGGTGGGGTGTGGGAGGGGGCTGGGTGGGAGGCTACCTGCTGTACAGAAAAGGCAGGTAGGCGCCGAAGATGCTGGGGCTCACAGGAGCTTGGACCAAAGTGCTGAGATGCAGTTAGTGGATTGGGAGCCTACAAGTGGGGGGGAGGGGCAAATGAGAGGATGAGCTGGGGTTCAAAAGAGGTTAGGTTTGGGGGCCCAAGGGGAGCGCATTTTGAGCAAACCGAGTGTGGGCTGCAGGAGAGAATGTGGGGAAAGGCAGGTGGGATGAGAGGGCATCATTATGCAGGGGGTGAAGAGGGCGCATTGAAGGGCTGTAGAACTGTGAACGGAAGTGGCAGTGTGAGGGCACGAGGACGGGAGGTGGCAGCACCCCGGGGTGGTGTGGGTTGCCAAGCTGAAGTCTAGCGTGTGTGTGTGTGTGTGTGTGTGTGTGTGTGTGTGTGTGTGTGTGTGTAGGGTGGTGGAAGGCTGAGATCTGGTGTACAGGTGTCAAGTGATGGGAGGATGGGCTGGAACCTGAATACAAGGAGGGTCCACTCAGGGAAAGCATGGCGGGGGGGGGGGAGTGGACCTAGCTGGGTGTTGAGGAGGGCTGCGTCAGTCAGTCCATGAAAACATTTGTTGATAAATCGGTGGGCTCTGGTTTTGTTTTTTGTTTTCCTTGAACATATTGCTGACCAAAAATTAAGAGCATGCTTGTCTTTATATCGGGAAGTTCTTCTGGTTGTGATGTGTTAATTTTAGTAGGGGATGGACAAGGAAACGCCAATTGGCCTTTCCTCCTGACTGAAAGAGTTGCCTTCTTATTTATTTATTTGTCACATTTTTTATACCACCCTTCCTCCAAGGAGCTCAGAGTGGTGTACATATTTCCTCCCCTCCTTTTTGTCCACATAACAACCCTGTGAGGTAGGTGGGGCTGAGAGATAGTGACTGGCCCAAGGTCACCCAGGAAGCTTCATGGCTGAGCGGGGATTTGAACCTGGATCTTCCAGGTCTAAGTCCGACTCCCAAACCACTACACCATCCTGGCTCTTGCACATACTTCACTATCTGCTCCCATCCCCTAATATCTATATCATGTTTGGTGTTTTTGTTTTGGTAATGTTAAAATTAACTTAAATGTGTTAACCTAAAGGCAGGTGATCAATGGGTTGGCATCCTTAGGGGTCTTTTGTCTGTCTTGTACCTCTTGCATGGTACCTCTCACATCC
This sequence comes from Plestiodon gilberti rubricaudatus, assembly GCA_026170595.1. Taxonomy (NCBI): domain Eukaryota; kingdom Metazoa; phylum Chordata; class Lepidosauria; order Squamata; family Scincidae; genus Plestiodon; species Plestiodon gilberti. The sequence goes on from JANXHW010000006.1 coordinate 5,984,375, forward strand.
TTGGAATCGGGAAGAAGGCAAAAAATAATAATAATTCAAAATTGGCAATAAGACCTCTGTGAACCAGCAACACCTGCCAGGTGAGCTGTGGCCAGAAAGAGAGAGAATGCTTCTGGCTAAAGACAGAGACGTTGTTTGTACTGGACTCGTCTAACCCTGGCATGATCTGTGGCACCCTCAACCCGCATCTGGAGATAGCGAACATGTCGTCGTCTCTTGGCTATATTTCCATGTGCAAAAATGGCCTCGGTGTTTTCACTAGAAGTGATCAGGCTGTTGTGCCTTGCTTTGGTCCTGTTCATACATGTTGGACTGTAGCAGGATGATGTGGATTGTTTTTTGTGTAGGATTGCCGAATAGCTCTCCTCTCCATTCTGGAGAGGGGTCGAGAGGGCCCATTTCTCCAGAGCAATACCGGTTTGGGAATAGAATCCCTGTTCCTTCCCTTCCTTCTTTCCCAGGTTCTGTTCAGTTGTTCAGTCCTAGCACGCCATCTCTGCAGGGCTGGCCCCAGACTTCTTAGTGCCTGCAACAGCATGCCAGATGCTTGCCCTCCTCTAGTCTGGTGATGCACCAACCTTTGCTCTTCCTGCTCTCTGGATTGGAAAAAGGAAGAGGGGGGATGGAGCAGAAGAGGAAGCAGGGAGGAGAAGAGAGTGGTGGGCTAGATAGTCGCTCTCTTCTCCTCTACGCTTCCCCTTCCACTTCCTCCTCTTCTCATTTCCCAGTCCAGAGAGTGGGAGCAGCAGCATTGGGGGGGTGAGTGGGCAGACAGAGTGGGCACTTTCCTCACCTGTCTGCTGCCTGAGGCAACGGCCTCAGTCAGCCTTGTGAATGGGCCGGCCCTGTGGCCCAATCTGCTCCACTTCGGAATGAGGGGGGTGGACTTGGCTTTTTTAAAATCTTTTTTTTTTTGTGCACTCTTCCCCATGTAAATCAGTTCTCCACTTGTGGAAAACGTGCGCATCCAAGAGAGAGTCAGCTTTTCACCCAGACTTGCTAGCTTTTCTGAAAGCAGCTTTCAGTGCTGTCTTTCTGAGAACAAAAAACAAGTTCAGCGTGTTAAGAGGTTTTTATTGGGTGTTGTTGTTTTTTTTAAATGAAAGTACAGTAAAAATGCATCTCTGAATTATGCCTTGGAATATTCAAAGATACACTTTGGCTGTACTTGAAGGTTTATAATGTGTGTTTATTCGTATAATAATTTGACTCCGCTTCTGTGGCACCTGTAGCCAGTTCCCATGTGCTCTAATTTTGGCCTCTCCCACTTGGGGGGGGGAACAAAGTCCTCCCTGGCGATCTTGTTGCAAGGATAGCCGCGCCAGGACTTTCTCCCCCAGAGGACTAACGTAGTTGGTCTGGAAACCGTGACTGTCCTGTCTTCTTCTGTTCACAGGTATTCTCTGCATCTACTACGTGTTATAGTATATATTTGGATTTGCTACGTATTACACACAGTATTACAGTTATCAACGATCATTTACAAGTTGACTGTATATCTCCCTGTGAACTTCTCAGCAGTTGCTAAATTATGGTGGTCCTTAGGGCAAGGAATTCTGTTATCCCCTTTTGCTGAAGGAACTGGGCATTCTTTGTTCTGTGAAGAATCTGGCTCTCCATAGAAGAAGGTTGTTAACAGAATCCTCAGTTCCACTCGCACACAACTTCCAGTTCTCAGGATTGCTTAAGAGAAACGATATCCATTAAGCCCATTTTTTTTTTTACTATTTTTAGCTCAGCCTTTAGAATCTTCCAAGAGGTGGTCATCTTGATGGTTTTTCCTCTCTAGGTCTCCTTCACCCATGCGACAGCCCAGTGAGGTAGGCATCGTATTGGAACCCTCTGTGCGTTGAAGTAATCTTCGGAGGCCCTCCTCTGGGTGCCCCCACCTTTGAATGTGAGGTGGTGGTGATTGGGGAGAGGCCATCTCGCTTGTGGCTCCCCACTTCTGGAATGCCTCCCCAGGGAAGATCAGTTGGTCCCACTTCTATTCTTCTTCAGGCACCAGGCTAAGACTTAAAAAAACAATTCTGTGTGTGTGTGTGTGTGTGTGTGTGTGTGTGTGTGTGTGTAATTTTAAATAGAAAAACTTGAAAGTATCCTTGATATTACTGTCACTTTAAATTGACGGGGGGCGGCGGCAAATAAAATGACTGGTTTCTTGATGGCACAAGCAGCACTAGCACTGATATTGAGATAACATTGTAGTTTGACTCCAAATGGGAAATCCTGAATTCGGATCCCTAGTTGGCCATTTGGCCGGTCGCGCACACTGTCCACCTAACCCTGCTTGGAGGAAGAGTGGGCTACAAATGTAAGAGGGGAATTTTCATCATGTTTCCCCAGGGCAACAATATTCCATTGCACAGGTCAATCATTTAACCTTCCAGAGGTAGCCTGCACAGCCTGTGCCCCCCCCCCCCAGGCACGTGTTGCTCTTTGCAGCATATCTCCTTTGGAAAGTGTTGTTGTGTTGGCTCTGGGTCAGCTCATTCACGCCTGTGTGCCTTGTTTAACGCAAACAGGCAACACTTCCTGGAGGGGGCGAGGCTCTCTCTCTCTCTCTCTCTCTCTCTCTCTCTGTAGCAGAAAGCGTGATCTAGGGCCACTGATGCATGGTTTAAGGACAGTGCTTGTTCTTCTCTCCTTCATTTTTCAGTTCAGACAGAACTCGCAGGGCAGCTGTTCCGAGAGAAAAAGAGAACATGTGTCCATTGCATAAGTCAGATTCGGTAGAAAAAATTATGGGAGCAATACTTCAGCTATTTTCTTTGAACGCAGCATCAGTCACACTCGGAGTTCTTAAAAAGGGGTTTGAATCCCAAAATGGATTCTACAATCCAGTGGAATCTTCTTGGCTGTTTCCCAGAGCAGTAGTAATAGTGAGATAGGGTGACTTGAATGTACAAATGATTGACTTGGGGTGGGGAGACAGGTGGGCATTGGAATTGCCTCTGCTATTTTGGGTCAGAAACATTTAGGCATTTGAAACTGGCGTTTGAAATCTAAAATACTGATTTCTCACTGCAGAGAAGACTGGTAGCTTAAGAATGGTTGAAACGGGAAAAAAAAACCCTGATTTTGGCGCCTGTGAATATAAAATATTTTCTACATACTGGAAGCTGACCTAAAAAGCACAAATGGAGGGGGGCAGGGGAGGGGGTCTTGTGAACAAAATGCAAAAGAGTACACTTCAGAGATGGGAATAAAGAGCTAGAGTGGAATGTCACAACATATTTCAGTTCATTCATTCTGTTCTTCCAAGCAGCTCAGAGTATTTCCCCTCCCCCACCCTGCATCTTATCTTCCTAACACCCCTGTGAGGGAGGCTAGGCTGAGCAAGCGTACTTGGACCAACATTGTCCGATGAACTGAGTGGGAATCTGAACCTGTGTCTCCGCGCTCCTAGTCTGACGCTCTGAGTGTTGTGCTACACTGGCTCTCAAAATGTAACATAGATGTGCCATGTCTTTAAAACTAAATGGGAGTGGAAGCAGACCGGATGCTGGGATCTGAACGGGTGTAAGAGGGCGTGGCTTTCTGGAAGCAGTGCGTTCTGGCTGTTGAAACCGTGTTTTTTGTTACTGACCAATTGCCATATTTCCTCCTCTCCAGACGGCTCTAGACTGCCTGCTTCTTTCTTCGTGAGGCTTGGCCCTGCCTGACCGTGGAGGCTTGAATCCGTGCTAAAGCTGGGGAGGGGAGCCCTCTCCTAGCCAAGAGCCGAACCTCTTCCTTCTGCCATGGCCGACCCCATCATGGACCTCTTTGATGACCCCAACCTCTTTGGCCTGGACTCGTTGACAGATGAGAGCTTCAACCAGGGGGCCCCAGACCCCATTGAGGAGGCGCTGGGGCTTCCAGGTGGGGCCTTGGACTCCCTGGCAGGGGGGTCGAAAGAGCAGCAGGCCGCTCCACAGCCAGAGCCTTCCCAACCACAGACTCTGCCCCTCTCGGATACACAGCCTGTGACGGCACCGGAACTGCCTCAGCAGGATCAACCAGGACTCCTGCAGGCCCCACAAGACCAGGAGGTCCTCAGCCAGGGCAATCCATTTATGGGAGTATCCTCCACGACCACCACACAGGCTGTGATCCCCTCTTCCTCCACCGGAGGGCAGCAAGTAGCAGTAGCGCCTCCTCCGGCCCCAAAGATTGTCATTTTGAAGGCGCCGGCAGGTGGCTCGATGACGGGGGCCCACGTAGCCCAGATTCAAGCCCAACCCATCGGAGCAGCTAACGGGGGCAAAGTTACCTTTGCCAAGGTGCTGACGGGCACCCCGTTGAGGCCGGGTGTCTCCATCGTCTCGGGCAATGCGGTTCTAGCCACCAAAGTATCGCCTGGAGCAGGAGCCCCTGCGACACTCCATCGCCTTGTGCAGCCTGGCCGGCCTGTGAAGCAGCTGGTGCTACAGCCCGTTAAAAGCCAAGTAGGGGGAAGCACCGGGGCCACCCCCCTGAAACCCGCCGTGACTCTGACCTCTACTCCGGCGCAGGTGAGTGTGCAGTACCCATGGGGCACAGTAGGTGGTTTGGTCACCTGACTTGGGCAGGGCATAGCTTGGAAGTAGCATGTAAGAAGAGTCCTGCAAGATCAGGTCCAAGGTCCGTCTAGTCCAGCATCCTTTATCCCACAGTGGTTGGCTGGACGGTGCTAGAAAGCCCACCAGCAGCCGTCGAAGGCATACCTGTTGCCCACCGTTGCTCTTCCACATCAGTAGCCATCGATAAGACTTGCCTGATTCTCTGCTAGTGGCCATCGCCACATTTTGTGGCCGTGAATTCCGTAGGTTAATTGTGCCTTCCGGTGTGAAGAAGTACTTTCTTTTTGTGTGTCCTGCATCTACTGTTAATCATGAAATTGAGCTCTTTGTTGCCCTGGTGTTTCTCGCTTTGGGTGTTGCTCAAGGGGACACCTTGCCAGGTGCAAGGGAGTGTCAACGGGAAACAGGTTATCTTGTTGTCTTGTGCTCCCTGAGGCATCTGGTGGGGCCACTGTGTGACACAGGAAGCTGGACTAGATGGGCCTTTGGCCTGATCCAGCAGCTGGGCTCTTCTTATGTTCTTATGGGAGGGTCTGGAGTTTAATCCCTGGCTTCTCCAGTTGAACAGGATCTTGAACAGCAGGCTTTGGCGAGCTGCCCCCAACCAGGACAGACAGGTCTAGACGAGCGAAGCCCGTGGTTAGACTTGGCAACTCTTGATCCTGGGTCCCAGACTTAACGTCTGAAGCTGCTGTCTGCAAAGTCAGACCCGTGGCCCCCCTCCTAGCTCTTCCTTTTCTCTCCTCCTTGGGGGCTTCCCAGAGGCAACTGGTGAGCCATTGTGAAAACAGGGTGCTGGGCTACACAGCAGGGCTTTTCTGGTGGTCTTGTGACTGGCCATTCAGCTCCAGGGTCTCAGGCAGAGATCTTTCCTCTGCGCTCTCTCTGCAGATGTCGGGGTTTGAACTTCAGACCTTATAAAGCAGGTGCTCTCCAGCTGAGCTCAGGACCCTCTTCCCCCGCAGCTCGCTAGTTGTGCCTGCCAACGGGTTTGGTGCTCTTGCTTCTGAGACAGAAGTAATACTGTTGGTCTTCTCCCCCCCCCCCCGCCCTTTTACATTGGCTTCCGCCTCACCCACCGGCAACCTGGCACTTTTGTGCCACTTCAGACTGTGGGTGAAAGGATTAGTTTTCCATGCGGGACACCTTCCTCTACATAAAGAGAGCCAGGATGGTTCAGGAGTCGTGGTTCAGGAGTGGGATTGAGACCTGGAAGATCCAGGTTCAAATCCCCGCTCAGCCATGAAGTTTCCTGGGTGACCTTGGGCCAGTCACTATCTACCTCACAGGGTTGTTGTGAGGACAAAAGGAGGGGAGGAACCATGGACACCACCCTGAGCTCCTTGGAGGAAGGGCGGGATAAAAAATGTGAAAATGAATGAATAAATAGTGTACAGTACTGCATTTGGTCCTGGCAGAGAGCAGGGAAGGCTAGAACAGTTCTTCCTTCTGAACAGGCGAGGTCTCTGTGTGCCGCCGGGCCTCTGGGTCTTGTACACAATCCACCCTCCTGAAAGACCCCTGCCATTTGGAGTGGTACAGTCCTAGGACTTCTATACCTCATGGCATTTCTTGCTGTGTAGTTTGAGTCTTGAAGAGGCAGGGAAATTCATGATGGGGAGGGGGGCAGGTAGAAATGTGGAGATGGCATCTCCTTGACCTGCTAGAGGTCAACGTGTGCTGCATGAGGCCTTCTTAATTCCTGTTTTGCAACAAATAAGAGGACTAGAAAGCTGTTGGCATTTCTAAAACAGAGCTGGTCTTTTAAAAAAAAAAAATCTGAACTTGCTGTCAGATTGCTCAGTTACAGCTTCAGAGAAACTGAGTTTCTCCACTCTGTTCTGTTGGCTGTTTGTGGAAGTGTGGAATGACCTGCATCTTGATTGGCGTTTTTCTTGGTGGTGAACCTCCACTTCCTTCTCATCCTCTACAGGGGGAGTCCAAGCGCATCACTCTGGTTCTCCAGCAGCCCCCGGCAGGGGGGGGTGCCCCCGGGCAGCGCCACGTTGTCCTGGGTAGCCTCCCAGGCAAGATTGTGCTGCAGGGGAACCAGCTGGCCGCTCTGAGCCAGGCCAAGGGGACTCCGGGGCAGCCTGCCAAAGTGGTCACCATCCAGCTCCAGGTCCAGCAGCCTGGGCAGCAGCTGCCCGGTGGCCAGCCCGGGACGCAGAAGATCCAGCTGTTGCAGCAGCCCCCAGCCAGCTCCTCGGGCCAGCAGGCCCCCATGGGTGTCTCCTCGGTGCAGCAGGCCCAGGTGGTGGGTGGCTCAGGACAGAGAGTGACGGTGCCTCTGAAGGTTGTGCTGCAGCCACAGGTAAGGCTCTTGCTGCCCACGGCAGGCCAGCCGGCGTCATTTCGGGATTGCTTGGGATGTGTGATGGTGGCCGGTAGGGTTCAGGCTACGCTGTGACTTTGTAGGAACGGCGAAAACAACAACAGTGCAGGATGTGTAAATGGGCACATGGTTCAACTTCATGGGAGTGAGTGTACATATAAAAAGCAAGTCCCTGCAGAGGCTTGGGGGGGGGGGGCACAGCCGGGAGTGTGAGTTATGCACACTTAGTTAACATACTTTATACAGGTCACATAATTAAGAGGCGGTTGGTTTTGTGCAGAATGTGGGCTTCCTGAACAGTTGGTTCTTGTAGCACAGAGTACCTAAAAACCCTGCTGGGTTAAACCCAAGGGCTGCCTAGAAGACCAACGCCACATTTCCCACGTTGGCTAGCCAGATGTCCTGGGAAGCCCAGGAAGGCAATAGCCCTCCCTTGTGTACTCGGAGGTACACTGCCTTGGCACATGGGGGCTCTACTGAACTGCCATGGCTAATCACCAGTACAGCTATTCCCCTCCATGAGTTTGCCTACTCGCCTTTTAAAGCCTCCTAGGCCAGTGATCATTCCTTTGTCATGTAGCAGCAAATTTCATAGAAGAGCATAGCCCTGATTGCGATGTGTTCCTGTGATAATGTTATGACAGAGACAGTGAATTGTGACCTGTCTCATCTGCGCCTCGGCTCCTCCATGTCCCCATTTGATTTTCTACTACCTAATTTAGTCTACCCTAGACTTTTTTCTATGGAGCAAGTCTGCCTTTAAAGCAGGGGTTGGCAACCTTCTTCCGCGTAGGGGCCAGACATTGGGTCTGTCTATAGTAAGAATACATGCGTGTTCCATACGCATGCGCAAACCTCCCGATTGGGCCATAGAGCGAAGAAAAAAGAGACCGGCACGGCACAGAGACCTAGAATGACGCTCAAAGGTCTGCTTACACTGTAAGCTTTATAGAGAGAGAATTACAAACTTGATTTCTTTTTTAGGACCACCGCAGGCTAGGTGGATATACCATATCTTTTTGGGACTATGGGCCAGATGATTTCGGTTGGTAGGCCAGATCTGGCCCGTGGGTTGCCTACCCTTGCCTTAAAGGACCACGGGGAGGGTTTGGTCAGGGTGTGGGTGGTTGGAAAGACCTGGTCCCAAAGTGGGACCAGCCACCTCTAGGCGGAAGTCAAGAGCCCCTTCTTCCCCAGCTGGCGAGTCTCTTGGGGCCCTGGCTCGGTGGCAGAGTAGCTGCTTTGCATGGTTCACTCTCTAGGATCACCAGGTCTGAGACCCGGCACTGACCTGGACAGACCAACAGGTCATTGGTTGTCAAGCCCACTGGCCACCGTACACAGCAGTATGGCCTCCGGCTGAAACCTGGGTGCCTCTTTGACCCTGCGCCTCTTTCTCTGTCTCCCCCTGCAGGCCAGCTCATCGCAAGGCAGCTCCTCCGGACTCTCTGTCGTGAAGGTGCTGAGCAGCAGCGAGGTGGCAGCTCTCCCCTCCTCCAGCGGGACAACGCGGAGCGGCTCGGACGAATCCCGTAAACTAGAGCACCAGAAGAAGCAAGAGAAGGCCAACCGGATTGTGGCCGAGGCCATTGCCCGTGCCCGAGCGCGGGGCGAGCAGAACATCCCCCGCGTCTTGAATGAGGACGAGCTGCCCAGTGTGCGGCCCGAGGAGACGGGAGAGCGCAAGCGGCGTCGGAAGGGCGGGGGCGATCGAGCCCCCAAGGAGGACCGGCCACGCAAAGGCAGGGGCCAAGGGGGATCGAGCAAGAGTAAAGGCCGAGGAAAGCCCAGGTGAGGGCCCGCAAAGTGAGGTCCCTTCTATCTTGTCATGCTGGCGAAGCTGACTGGGCTTGGGTCTGATGTGAGTTTGAGGTGTCTATTCTGAGGCCCTCCGTTCCTCTCCCACTTGCACTGAAACCGGGAGAAGAGGTCCCGATTTGCCCCAGGCGCCCCGCAGTCTTTGGCTGCAGGCGGCAGCCTGCTCCTTGCATGGGAGTTCTCTGGGTTTGGGGGAGCTTGTTGGCAACCAAAGATTAGGCAGAAGGAGCTGCCCACCCCTCTTGCAAAGATTGCCTTGTTTTATTTCCAAGCCAATCCTATGTGAGCCACAAGTTCTGGCTCATTCTTCTACCCCTCCATCCTCTTCACAGGGAAAGAGAGTGTTTTTTTCATTTTCTTCCTTTCTCCTTCCAGCACTATCACGCCAGTCGTTGGGAAAAAACGGAAACGTAACGCCTCTTCTGACAACTCGGATGCGGAGGTGATGCCCGCGCAGTCCCCGCGTGAGGAGGAGGAAAGCAGTGTCCAGGTGAGGCCAGGAAGGAAGTTTCGGGGCTGGTGCATTTTTAAGTCCCTGAGAAGTAGTAGCAGCAGTTGCAGTCAGATAGTTTGCTTTTGAGGTTCCATTGCTTCCCGTGTGCCAAAACAACCCTAGAAGGTAGGTCCATAAGTATTGCTGTCCTCCCCTTGCAAGTGGATGACTTCCCAGCTCCTCCTCTTAGGCCCCATGTTACTTTCCTGGGAAGCTGGATCACATTAGTGTTTATGCGGAGCTTTTAACACGGAGAGTGGTTTTGTGGTCTTCGTGCTGTTTACCCACCTAAATAACCGGTGACATAAGCTGGATATTCTCAAGTACATTCTTAGATTTTTGGAGGTATTCTCCAAAGGCGGTTTGGATATATTCTCAGTTTGCACAAGGCCTTCTGTGGCTGGAAAATTAGGCCTGAGGTCAACTTCACACAGTACAGAATAGGCGGGTGCCCCCTTCTCTACAGGCAGGTTCAATCACATTTTTTGTTTGTTTGAAGGGGAGATGGGTGTATTTTAGAGAGGGAGGGAGGGGGTCTGAGTCCCCAGTATCTTTCTGCAAGGATAGGGTGTCCCTGCCCTCAGCGAGATGTCTCCTTACCCTACCAAACAACCATTCCATTTGTTGATGCTTCTCATGGTGTCTGTTGCTGTTGGGAATGTGTTGGCACAAAACATACTGATGCTGTGTTCTCTTCTATGGAGGAGTGGAGATTGATCATTTAGCCTTGGGGTGGGTGGGAGGCATTTGTATGAGCCTTGCTCCTTACTTCTCCCCCACCCCCAGAAGCGGCGCTCAAACCGGCAGGTGAAGCGAAAGAAGTACACGGAAGATCTGGACATCAAGATCACCGACGATGAAGAAGATGAAGAGCTGGACGTGACGGGGCCCATCAAGACTGAGCAGCTACCAGTCCCTGAACCACCTGCTCCGGAACCAATACCCGAGGGGGAGACGCTGCCCTCCATGCAGTTCTTTGTGGTAAGGAGTTGTGGAGTGTTCCTTCCCAAACTAGCTTCTGCAAGGCGGCCAAACCGGAGCAAGTAAACCTATAATAAACCGACTGCTCTGTGCGGTGTCGGTGGGATCTGGATCATCGTTTCTTCCTGTGGTGGAGACGGGTAGGGAAGTGCCAAATTGTCCTTCCCAGCGCTTTTGGGAGCTGCCTGATCTGTGGAGATGAGGGCTTCCTGCTTGTCATCAAGAGAGACATTTTCCTCCTCCTTCCATAACACTAGGATTGCAGGAGGGCCTGTGTCTCAGTGGCAGAGCACTGCTTTTGTGCGTTGAAGGTGTGGGGCTCAATCCTTGGCACTTCCAGTTAAAGAATGTCCAGTAGAGGGCTGGGAAAGATGACTGCTTGAAAGTTGCTGCCAATCTGAGGAGATGATACTGCGCCAGACAGACCCAGTGCCCCAACTCTGTAGAAAGCAGCTCCATACATTTGTGGGCCACCCGTTGAAACGGGCCGTCAAGAACCCATTCACACAATGCATAATAGTCTGATGCAGTTGGCTGCCACCAAATTTGGGGCTGGCCACTGGTTTAGAAAAGGGATTATTATGGGCAGTGGTGGCCAACCCGTGGCACGCCACGTGCCACATTTTATGTAGATAATCTTGAGCGTGCCACTTAAATCAATCAATCAATCTAAGGTAATGAAAATATTTAAAGCACAGTGACAGCGCAAGAAGAATAAGGCGCAGTGGGGTGCAGAGACCTCCTCGAGAGTCACAGGCTTAGAAAGGTGCGCTGGGGTCGAGAGAGAGAGGGACTTCAGCGCTCGGCTCGAGCAGGAACGGCAGTATGTGCCACTTCAAAAGGCTCAGCATGCCACTAAGTGGCACCCGTGCTGTGGGTTGGCCACCTATGGATTAGAGTAATGGTACTCAAACTCTGCGTCGCGATGCCTAGGTGCGTCGCGGAGAGCAGCCAGGGGCGTCACACGCAGCTGCGGTGGTTTGGGAGACCTGCTAGTGAAGGAGGAGGCTGGTGAACGAAGAGGCGAAAGAAGTGGTGACTTGTCCGAGCTCATTTCAGCTCGACTAGCAGCCTAACAAACAAGGTATTGGGGGGGGGGGGGAGCCATTGCAGGAAAGGCGGAGGGTGTCTGGCGTCATGCTTTCCTCACGATGCAGAGGGAGCCCGGCCAGCACGCTCAGCGCCAGCCGCGTGAGGTCTCTCCGGAGAGGCCTCCCGCAGCCGGCGCTGAGCGTGCTTGCCGGCCGTGCCCTCTCCACACCATGAGGAAAAGCCTGATATCAGAGAGGACCCGGCTGGCAAGCACATTCAGCGCGGGAGGCTTCCTGTGCTGAACGCAATGAATGTGCTTGCCAGCCACACCCTCTCCGCATTGCGAGGAAAGCTCCCGACGTTGGAGAGGACCCGGGGGCTCCCGTGCTGAACGCGATGAATGTGCTCTTCTGCTGCGCCCTCTCCACACCACGAGGAAAGCCCGACGTCGGACGCGCATTCAGCCGCAAGCACATTCAGCATGGGAGGCCTCTCTAGAGACCTGGTGCGAGGCTGGAGAACGGACGCTTCCCAGCAAGACCGCACCATCTCCCTGGTGATGGAGGAAGAGGCCGAAGGATTCCAATAAGGGAGGGGGCGAGTCGCAGGCAGCAGCTGATAGTAATGGATGGGGGGGGTGAGAAACCGGGCTGCTACCAAGAGTCCAGCAAGGGAGGGGGTGGCTAGCCCCAGCAGTGGATCCTTGATCATGGTTATGAAATGGGAGGATGAAACTGGGCTGCTGAGTGTGGAGGGGCTGCCTGCATTGCTCAGTGGAAAGGGACTGGCACTCTTCATGGGCTCCGAGGCATTTTGAGTACATTTCCCTTGGAATGAATTAGGAATTGCAAATTACTGGACCCTGGGGACCGAGGTGTAGGAAGCGATGGGGGGGGGGCGGTACGCCCCTGGGCAGCAAGCTGGGAGGGGTAGCTTGGCGGTGGCGAGAAGATGGCAGCAGAGAACGCGGCGGCAGTCCAGGTGGCGGAGAATGTGGCGGAGGCAACGGAATGGCTCGGACGAATCTGTAGCAGCCTCCTGCTGCCTCCATGCTGCGTTTGGTGTGTTCCCTGTCCTCCCACCCCGTCCCCGAGGGATGTTTTGCTCGGACTGACATCACACGGGGACGGGGCTACTGACGTCACAGGAGGGGGGGAGCAGCTCAGAGGCAAGCTACGCCACTGCTTGGGAGGATTGGGAGGGTGCTTTGGAGACAATATGGTGCAAGCTTGTTTGAGGTTGTGTGGGAGGCATTAGCAAGGCGGTTTGGAGAGCCTTGTTTGTGTTTGTATCTATGTTGAATGGAGACCAGCTTGGTAGAGGTGGAAACAAAGTTCGCTAATCATGTACTGCGCTTCATTCTCCTTCTTTAGGTCCCTCCCCCCTAGAGAGGGGGATAAAGCCTGCAATCCTATCCACACTTACTTAGGAGCAAGCCCCTATAATGGTACTTACTTCTGAGTAGATATGCCTAGGATTGGGCTGACAATCGCTTTTATTTCTGAGTCTTTTGGGGGGAAGGGGTGTATGTGGGAATTCTTACCCCAACAACCCACCTACCAACACACTTGACTAGAGGTTATTTCAGGAGGAATTCCAATTATCATTAAGATTCTTTTCATCTTCTCTGCCCATTTAGGAGTTGTGTGTGCATCCCAAATGCATGCTCCTAAGTAGGTGTTCATAAGAAATGCAAACAGAGCATTTCAGTGTCTGCCTCTAGTTGTCATTCTGTACACCAGGATGAGTCAAAAAGAAGAGCCCTGCTGTATTGGGCCAAAAATCCCATCATCTCGTCCCGTATTCTGTTTCTAAGAAAGGACAGTTAGGTGTTGCCTTGAAGCTTACAGATCACAGACGCAGAGCAGCAGTCGTTCTCTGTTGCCTCTCCATAGCACAGTCACACGACTTTTATTTACTTCAATCTAATTCAGTTTTTGTATTGCTTTTTTGAGCGATCAAAGCCGTGTGGATCAGCACCTGGATCTCTCCAGAACATTCAGCGAGGGCATTTAAGCTCCGACCAGCTCCACGTCTTTAGTTTGGACCCAGTGAAGAGGTTCTTAATACCAAGTCCAAGTTCATCCGAGCAGAGCGAAGTCCCAAGTCCTTCTGAGGCAAAAGGGGGTGGGAAACGAACAGCCAAGAGCAGAAAGTACGATGATGACAGCTCTCTAGACCGTGGCTTCACATATGAAGAGGTCAATAATGAGCAACGTCCTCAGTGTGTGAACTGCTTAAAGTTTTTAGCTGCAGGATCCATGCTTCCAAACACACGTGAACATCCTCTGCAAACTCTTCACCCACATTTGGCTGGAAAGCCCAGGGAATTTTTTGTCAGGGAACTTAAAGAAGCCAAACTACAACAGGCCACTTTCTCAAAGCCACCCACAGTTAATACTGATGCCCTCCTCCTGTCTTCTTATAAAGTGGCCTATCATGTGGCACAGTGTAAGAAGCCCCACACTGTTGCAGAGGAGCTGATTTTGCCTGCTGCTCTTGACATGGTAACACTCATGCTTGGCGAAGAGGCGACTAAACCGCTGCTCAAAGTGCCTCTTTCTAACACTACAATCAGCCATAGGGTAGAGGATATGGCTGAAGATATTAACGATCAGCTTCTCTGCATTTTAAAAGGGAAGGAGTTTGCAATCCAGTTGGATGAGGCAACAGACAACACCACCACCACCCATCTTATTTGCTATGTGAGGTTTGTTAATGAAGAAAAAATTGTGGAGGATTTGCTGTTTTGTAAAGAAATGAAAGGTGGAACTACAGGTGGAGACTTGTTTGAGGTTGTGGACAATTTTATGGTGCAGAGTCAGATTGACTGGGAGAAATGTGTTGGAGTTTGTACCGATGGGGGTCGTTCAATGGCGGGATGCTACCAAGGACTTCAAGCGCGCATACAGTCCAAAGCGCCCAATGCTGTTTGGACACACTGTATAATACACCGGGAAGCACTGACAGCAGAAAACCTCAGTGGAGAACTGCATGACGTTGTCAAAACAGTCATCAAAGTGGTGAATTTTGTTAAGACAAGACCAGTGAAAGCGAGGTTTTTTGCAAAGATGTGCGCTGACATGGGTGCTGAACACGCCTGCCTCTTGCTCTGCAGCAGTTCTCGCTGGCTGTCCCTCGGTAACTCCCTGCTTAGACTATATCAGCTGAGGAATGAAATATACTCTTATCTATGCGATGAGGACCATTGCTTGGCCAACAAATTTATTGACTCAGACTTTGTAATACAGTTGGCTTTTCTTTCTGACCTTTTTGAAAAACTGAACACACTGAACAAGTCTTTGCAAGGCAGCAATGCCAACATCTTGCAGCTGTCTGACAAAGTCGCTGGGTTGAAGAAGAAAGTGATCCTTTGGAAAAGCAACCTAAGCAAAGGTGACTATAGCTGTTTTCCTTCCTTGGATCACTTTCTGCGCATAAATGAGATGGCGTTAAAGGAGGAACTGAAGGCAGTAATTGTTCAGTATTTGTCCCAACTGCCTCTTTACCTACAAAACTATTTCCCAGAAGATGAAGTGGAGGCAATGCAATGGGTTAGAGACCCCTTCAATTCTGAGACACCTCCGTATTTCAATAACGAGGAAGCAGAGCAGCTCATTGACTTGTCAACTGACTCGGCATTGAAAGTGAGGTTCCGGTATCAGTCACTGCCTGAGTTTTGGTGCCAAATTGAAGATGAATACCCAGTGATAAGTAAGAGGGCCCTGCGTGCTTTGATCCCGTTTGCCACTACTTACCTTTGTGAAGCTGGTTTCTCAGCAGTTGCCGTGATTAAGTCTAAAGACCGATCAAAAAGTAACATCGAAAAAGAACTGCGTGTTGCAGTCTCAAACATTACACCAAGATTTGATGAGCTGTGCAAGAACAAACAAGCACATCCGTCTCACTAGAACTTTTTTGTGTGATAATTTTACCTATGTTTAATAAAAGGTTGCTCAGAAATATTTTTTGTAAATAAAACAATAGTTTATTAATCAGTTAAACAATGGTTATATTTTTATTTTGTTACACAGTAGCAAAGGAACGCCTGGGGCAGGGGGATAGTTCACCCCCGGGCAGCACATCCGGGGGGGGCAGTTTACCGGCGGGGGGGGCAGCTTGGCGGCGGCACTGACGCGAGCGGGCGGGCGGAACAGCCACTGGGGTCAACGGAATTATGGGCCGGAAGAGTTTGGGAACCACTGAATTAGAGGGAACCAGACAGATTAATGGAGGATAGATCTATCAGCCTCTGTGAACCATGAGAGCTCAGCGGAGCCTCCATATCCAGCGGTAGTATCCATATCTCCATATCCTGTGAATGCTCATGATGGGGGGGGCGGGACTACGGTTTCCATGCTCTGCTCATTGGCTTCTTGGTAGCATCTTACTGGCCACGGTTGGAAACATGAAGCCGGACCTGGATGGACCTTTCAGTCTGATCTGATGGGTTCTGTTTGTCTTTTTGCTCTTCCCCCACCCCCAAAAGGAAAACCCCAGCGAGGAGGATGCTGCTATTGTTGACAAAGTGCTCTCCATGCGGGTTGTGAAGAAGGAGGTAAGAACCGTTTGTCTGCTTCTAGGGGAGCTGGGGTTAGAAGACTCCACGGCACTTTCCAGTTGTCTCTCAATTCCCTCCCCACCCATTTTAGGAACTTGCACTTACATATAGCAATAACACCACCTCTTGATAGTCACAAAATGCTCTTGGCATGCTTTAGTGGTTAATGGTATACTGCACTCTCATGAGGATAGCGGTGCCTTGTAGTAATTGTGGTGCCACTACAGAGAAGGCTCGCTCTCGTGCCGCCATCTCTCTAACTTGGGACAAAGGCGGCCCTTGTAAGTGGCGCCTTCTCTGTAGTGGCGCCACAATTGTGGAACTCCCTACCAGGGGAATCGAGATCTTCCTCCTCCTCCCTCATGGCTTTTCGGCGTGGGCTCAAAACGTTTGTTTCGTCTGGCATTTGGTTGATGGGTGGTTGTCTGTCTGTCTGTGTTGATATCTGTAGTGTTGTTATACTGTGATAGTGTGTTGGTTCTGCTGCTTCTCTCTGTGCCATACAGTTGCCCCCAATGGTTTCCATTGTTTGTTAATGATTCTACTCATTGTTTGCATACTTTGTAAATTTATTATGGAACTGTAAGCCACCTTGGGCATATGCTTCGGCATGGGAAAGGCAGGATATAAATTCTTTAAATCAATTAAATAAATAGCTTGCTTTTACAAAGCAAAACCGCTTTGGGGAAGGGATACTTAAGAGTCGAGAAGCGGTAAGGGAGAGTGGAGGTCCTTAAGACTTTTGCTACCTGCTGTTTTTCCCTGCTCCAGATCTTGTAAGAGAATACATGAGGCGACATAGGTTAAGAGGGAATGTTTTCTCACAATTATTCTTAAATATTTGTAATGGTGTATATCCTCCAATATAACACACATTGGGGTTTTGCAGTGATGATGATCCCGGATGTATAAGAGAGTTCAGATCAGAAGCAGCCCCTGTATACGAGCCCCTGTGGTCTTCTCTTGCTAGCGCATCCTTCCTTGGTTTCAGCCTTTTTCAATTTCAGTTCTTCTACTCTAATTCCCCTTTCCTCTGTCTGCAGCTCCCCAATGGGCAGTTTACAGAGGCCGAAGAATTCTTTGTAAAATACAAGAACTAGTGAGTATTATTTGCTTCCTGTGATACCTGCAACTTTGGTTTCCAATGGAGGCTGAGAACTATTGTTATACTGGGTCACTGGTGTATTATGCATGTCTTCTCGGGAGTAAATTCCATTGGGTTCAGTGGGACTTACTCCCAGGTAAGTGTCTAGGATTTCAGCCCGAGGCACTCAGGTAACATAATTAGTCGCTGCTCCCTAAGGAGCGTGAAGTCCAAAGTAAAGAGGGGGGGGGGGGGAAATGGAAGGAGGGGAGAATGTGAGCAAATGCCGTTTCGCTTGGTTACAGATGAGAACAAGGATTAGTAGGATAAGCCAAAGACCTTGCAGAAAAGGTAGAATTTGAAGGAAGAGAAGAGAGGCGACAACGCACTGG
This sequence comes from Plestiodon gilberti rubricaudatus, assembly GCA_026170595.1. NCBI lineage: Eukaryota > Metazoa > Chordata > Lepidosauria > Squamata > Scincidae > Plestiodon > Plestiodon gilberti. The sequence continues at coordinate 6,001,615 of JANXHW010000006.1, forward strand.
AGTTTCAGAAGGCATTGGGGAACAGCGAGAAAGGACAGAGTCATTTGAAGGAGACTTTTGGATGGTTGAGGGTGGTAGAGTTGAAGACAAGGAGGTCACTGATGAGGACATAGTGAGAAACAAAGGCCAGACGATAGGATGGGGAAGGCTGTGGGCAGTTCACAATCTTGTTACACTGGACAACAAATTTTAACAAAATTCATGCCCCCAAGATATTAAACTAGTCATTTCTTATAGATTTTGAGATGCTGAACATGAATATGACAATGAAAATTGGCTACGGTTTGAGAGATCTGCAATAGGTAGTTCCATAGACACGTACTGGTAAATGCCCAACGGCACTTACAACATCTCTGTACGCAATGCGGACTGCTTCTCCTAAACGAGAGCCCATCGGCAGATTAACTGTGTGTTGTCCAGTGTTTCTCAACGCCTTGTTGCTAGATACAGAAGGGGATGGGAAGCCAGTGAAGGGATCTAAGGAAGAGTCTCACTTAGACTAGAGGAGGGGTAAATCATTTGGTAGTGGAGTTTTGGATGGAGATGAGAAGAGTGAAGTGTGAATGAGGAAGACCAGCGAGGAGGAGTTTGCAGTATTTGAGGTGGGAGATGATCAGTGTAGGAACCAGCTCTGCAGGCATAGTTTCTACCACTCTGGGAGAATTTCACTGTACCACTTTCGGGTGGCCTGCAGAGTTCTGGTTATGAACTTGTGCTTCCCTGTCTTCACCTCCTCATGCTGCTGCCCTTAATTCTTCACCAAGCTCGTACTTGCACTGTGAATGGGCCACCATCGCTCAACTAGAGAAGGACAAGCGGATCCACCAGAAGCTCAAACGCTTTAAGACCAAAATGGCTCAGATGAGGCACTTTTTCCATGAGGTACGGACTAAAAATTCAACTTTAAAAAGAATGAACTGGAATCCAAGATTCTCAGCAAGCCACTTTCCTGTTGGATCTCGGATTCCCACCTCTGAGTGATGTGTGCTCAAATGAGCAGAAATTGCCTCCCTCTGCCTGTACTCTCTTGTGTTGTCTTCCTATAGGATGAGGAGCCCTTCAACCCTGACTACGTGGAAGTGGACCGCATCCTGGACGAGTCGCACAGCATTGACAAGGACAACGGAGAGGTGTGTGGGTGATTTTGGAGGGGAGGGATTCTCAGTTGTGACCAGAAGCTGGGTGCCTGGTGGAGCACTTTACACAGGCTCTAGGTCCTGCATGCTTTCTGCGTCCTGCTCAAGTTTTGAGATTCGCTTCAGAGACTCTTTCCCGCTGCCATGGGGTGTGTGGGTTCTTGGCGCCGGCGGCATTGAAATTCTGGATTGCCATTCCCAGGAAGATGCTTGTTCATGCTTTTTAGAGTGTATATGTGATTGATTTTATTGTCTTAAAGCAGTGTTTCTCAAACTGTGGGTCAGGACCCACTTGGTGGGTCGCAACCTGATTTCTGATGGGTCCCAGATGACGGAAAGATCAGATAAGTAATTGCCACAAGCCCTGAGGCTATTCAAAAATCAGATACTTGCTAATTGCCCTTCAGAGCTGAGCTCCTGCAAGATAGATGCTAATTACCCTGCAACCAGCTGAGCTTCTGCAGTAGATTAAGGGTTTTTTTTAAGCAAATAAATCATGTTACTTGTAAATACATTCTTTCTAGATCATCTCTCTTTTTTTTTTAAAGTCTCTTAGTGCTAGGTGGGTCCCGGTAGGGTGTCATTTTAAAAAGTGGGTTCCGGTGCTAAAACGTTTGAGAACCACTGTCTTAAAGGATTGTTTAGTGTGAGCCGCTTTGTGTAAGGTTTCCTAGAAGAGCAGGACAAAAATCTATTCAATAAAAGGATAATGCCTCTAACCTGACAATGAGCCTATGCCTGTCTCTCGAATGCTGTGTAGCCGGTGATTTACTACCTGGTGAAATGGTGTTCGCTTCCCTATGAGGACAGCACATGGGAGCTCAAGGAGGACGTGGACGAGGGGAAGGTCCGGGAGTTCAAGCGCATCCAGTCCAGGCACCCTGAGCTCAAGCGGGTGGTGAGTAATGGCTCTATGAAATTTCTGAAACTGTCCTGGCCAGATACAACGCAACAAGAACGTTTAAAAGTCAGGTTAAAAGCCACGTAAAAATACTTCATAGTAAAATATGTTTAAAAAAAGTGAAAAAACACTAGTAAAAACAATTTTTAAAAACAAGTGGTCACGACGTTTCCTTCATATCCCATGAACATTCTCAAGTGAAAATTAGAGCATCAAGCTACTGAGATGTTAAAAGAGAGGAAAAAGCAGCCTGATTTTTATGGAGAGCAGAGCTCAACATGTGCTCCCACTCGCCTACGTGGACAAAATTTGAATACCAACATTAAATAGACTGGCTAGCAGCAATATGTAGTATCAGATAGGAAAAGTGAACCATTTAGTTCGATTTATTTTTAATTTTTTTCCTATTTTCAGAGCCACCTTGTGGCCATGGGGTGAAGATGTTGAAACAACATACCTCAGGTCACCTGAGTTTCTGTGCTAATTGGGAGCATACATTGGGAGCCTAAATTGCTCTCCATAAAAACTGTTGGGTTTTTATGTGACTGTTGGGCCCAATAGCTCCGTGGACGATGTGTCGCTGAACTCCACTTGCCAGGGAGCAGCAGCGAGGGAGAGAGGGCTTTTGCCTGCAGGACTTCCTTGTGGCCTCTCTGGACGTACCTGGTGGACCCTGTGGACTAGACGCACCTTCATTCATTCTGGTCCAGCAGCCTTCCTCTTGCTGCTTTGGAAACGGCCCTCGAGCTCTCTCCTGTCGGTTACAGGGCCCCTTGCTCGCTTAGGAGTGTCTCATCGCCTTCTCTTTCCAGGCCCGTCCCCAGGCAGGCTCCTGGAAGAAGCTGGAGCTGTCCCACGAATACAAGAATGGCAACCAGCTGCGGGAATATCAGCTTGAGGGTGTGAATTGGTTGCTTTTCAACTGGTACAACAGGTGAGTCGAGGAGGCGGGCAGAAAGGGAAGGCCTGGCTGGGTGTGGTCTCCTGCTGGTGGTGTTGGGAACACAAGTGGTGGGTTCTGAAGTCGGAGTCGAGATTGGAGCCCCCACTCTCGGATCTCTAGAAATCCTCCTTCGCTCCCTTCCACCACCTGAAACGTCGGCCCTAACTGCAGTCATTGCTGCAGTGTCTTTTGAGAGTTAGAAACTTCCTTAAAATAAAATAAAGATCTGAGTCTTTGGTGGCGAGTTGTGTGCCCAGTGCCCAGTCCTGCACTTCCGTGGTACGGTGACACAATACATGCAGTTATTAACAGCCCAATCCTAACCAACTTTCCAGGGCCGATGCAGCTGTGCCAACAGGGCGCACGCTGTGCCAACAGGGCGCACGCTGCATCCTGCAGTGGAGGGGCAGTCATGGAGGCCTCCTCGAGGTAAGCTGTATTGCAGTTGCAAAAGAAGGACTCGGGCTGCTGGGTTACAATTTCCCCTTCTTTCCCCACTCAGGCAAAATTGCATCTTGGCAGACGAGATGGGTCTGGGCAAAACGATCCAGTCCATCGCCTTCCTGCAGGAGGTTTATAATGTGGGCATCCGGGGGCCCTTCTTGGTCATCGCCCCTCTCTCCACCATCACCAACTGGGAGCGGGAGTTCAACACCTGGACGGAGATGAACACCATCGTGTACCACGGCAGCCTTGCCTCCCGCCAGATGATCCAGCAATACGAGATGTACTGCAAGGACTCGCGGGTATGGAGAGTGTCGTGTGGCAACATCAGCAAATGGAAGCGCACACAGTGCAGTGTTGCTTTCAAAAAAGCAACCTTTAAATTAACTGTGCATTGTTGTTTTTTTCCAAATTGGCCATAAAAATATGACCGGTGGTCAAATTATGAGCACAGGAAATGCTAATTTTTGAAGGGGGAAAAGAAGGATTCATGCTTAGCATGCAAGAAACAGTAAAGTTGCTATCAGTATAATTAAAGCTGCTTTATATTTATTGGATGGGGCAACAGTCAAGCTTGGTCTGTCCGTCTGGGCTGTTAAAAGCATGACGGGCATCTAATTTTGCCACGTCGCTGCCTGTTCTGTTTCAATGGATCAACTTGGCCATGGTTGTGCCATGCCATATTCATCTCTACCAAGATGTCTGCAAGGCAGGTTTTGATAGGGCAAGCTCTGTCTCGCGTGCAGAATCTGTTACAGAAATGGTGTTCTGCAGTGGTCAAAATTGAGAGCAATGAATGCGAAGGAGTACTGCTTCCTGCCTTACTGTAGCACATCCTTTGTCGATTCTGTAGGTTATTGGCATTGGACTGGGATACTTAATACCGAAAACAGATTTATTGGTGCCTAGAAGGGGGAGAGCGTGGGAGAAAATGACCACAAAGTGGGCTCTTTATAACCTTTGGAATTATTTTTGGTTATACTGCAAAAACGCAGTCTTTGGCACCAAGGGATCCCTGGAAGACGTGTCCTGTAAGAAATAAGATAATAGCATTTTCAACAGTTTCAGGGACTATATTTTCCAGAGATCCTTAAGGAGGAAGGGAATCTTCATTTTTTTTTTCTTTACAGCCTGCTTGGGACTTTACTATATACTCACTATCTTACTTGTCCCCTCATGGCTTCTGTATTTTTTCAAAAGGGCTAGCAGCTTAAACAAAAGTATTGCGTGGAGGGGATGTTGGAGAGAGAGTAGGAAAGTTGCTCTCTGCTGCTGCAATGCCTCGATGCGCTCTTTTCTGGCCCCAACAGGGTCGTCTAATCCCAGGAGCATACAAGTTTGATGCCCTGATCACCACCTTTGAGATGATCCTGTCGGACTGCCCTGAGCTGAGGGAGATCGAGTGGCGTTGCGTCATTATCGATGAAGCCCATCGCCTTAAGAACCGCAACTGCAAACTGCTGGACAGTCTCAAGCACATGGACCTGGTAGAGACTTCTCTTCTGTATTCCCCCCCCCCCCCCCCCCGGCCGCATTTCCTCCCTGTCCGCAGCTAAATGGATTCCTGTGAACAGGATTGTGCCATTCTGGAGTCTGTGGTATTTAGCACAGAGTTTGGTATTCTGCAATTCTCAATTTAGTCCCCGTCTATCCGTCCGTCCCCCCCAATTCTGGATCCTTAAACCTGCAAAGAGGTGATGTGGGCAATGACCGGTGAAATCTCCAGTGTTCAGAGTTTGACAGTGCAATCCTATCCAACTTCCCCCAGCGGGGGAGTGCAGGGTGGGAGGCTTTGGAGGGGAGGGGGATTTAAATCCCCTTTGAATCCTCCTTTTGGAGGGGATTTGAATCCCCTTTCCGTTCTGGGGCCTCTCGTTCTCACTGCACCACTGGCTGCACTGGTGGGGGAAGTTGGATAGAATTGGCTGTCAGTGACGTTGTTTGTTTCTGTTTTTTGCCCTGACTTACGTTTAGCAGAAGAAATTCTTCCACCACCACCACCTGCTTAATTTGCCACTGGGCAGAGGAGAGAGGCCCAAATCCTCACCACCCAAACGGTCCATTGCCTCAGTCCCTCAGCACTGCTCTGGGCTTCTGGGGGTTCTTCGGAGCTCCTGCCCCCAGCCTCTGAACCCTGCTCCTCTTCCCCCTGACAACCTTGCCTGACAGTACAGATATTCGAGTGAGGCCTTCCTCCACGTTCCCCCCCCCCCCCCCAGAAGGTAGACTGGCGACTGACTACCAGAGGAAAGGCCTTTCCTGCAAGAGAGGCGGTGGGATTCCCTTCCTGCTGCACATTCACCCTGAGCCGTCAGCGTTGCCACCCAGTGAATCCTCCTCTCTTGCCTGTGTGTAATTTTGACTCCCAGCTGTACTGTTGTGAGGGGTGGGGGCAGGCAGTTAAGTTGAAAAGAACATTTTTTAGATGGTTTATTTCTTGTAGCTGTACGTTGCCTTGAAAGCTGTTTTAGAGGAAAGAGGGGATGCCAGCTTGCTGAGTCAGTGAAACAGCCTTTCTCTGGTGTCCCTTGATGTCTCCTTCTCCCTCCAGGAGCACAAAGTGTTGCTGACAGGCACCCCGCTCCAGAACACGGTCGAGGAGCTCTTCAGCCTCCTGCACTTCCTGGAGCCCTCCCAGTTCCCCTCAGAATCCGAGTTCCTCAAGGACTTTGGTGACCTCAAAACTGAGGAGCAGGTAAGTCGCCTTTGCCCATCTTTCCTTGGCCAGCTGCACATACAGGTGGTGAGTCCTGAGTCAGGCTGTTAGTCCCTCTCACCCGGTATTGCCTCGTTCAACTGGTGGCAGCTTTCCAAGATCTCAGGCAGAGAAAGGTCTTTCCCGCCTCCTACGAGATGAGATCTATTAACTGGAGAGGGGACTGTTTCCTTGCAATGCATCTCTGCTCCACAACTGAGCTACGACCCCTTCACTGCAGGTCCCCCACTCACCTCCACTTGACGCCCCTGAGAACTTGTCCTCTGCTCCATGGTGCCTTCTCCCCCCCCCCCCCCCCCGAACTGACCTGCTGCAGCTGCCTCCTCTCCCTTGACATGCTTCACATAATGCCATTGCTTTCCGTTGGTCATGACAGCAGAATCTCCCTGTATTTGGAAGTACGCTGTTTCTGACTCCCAGTTGGCATGGAGCATCAGCAGAGGGTGGTTGGCATGGAGCATCAGCCTTCATACCCTTCTTATGGGCCTTCTACCAGCATCTGTCTGACCACTCTTGGAAACAGGATGCTGGTCTAAACAGTCTGATCCCACAAGAGTCAGCCCATCTTCCTTCTCTCTCTCTTACTCTCTGCCCTGGGTGTGTTTCATCCCAGGTCTGACGCCAACCCTGAGTCCCCCGCACAGAGTTCTGCTGTTCTCTTGATTGAGTGGTGTGTGTTTGTATCAAAATTTAAGACTGCAGAATTTTAAACAAATTCTTGATCCTTTTTTGAGACTGAGGTCCTCGATCTTCTGTCAGAAAGAAGCTTCGCTCCTGCCCTGTTTTTCTCAACCACTTTTCTCTTCTCTTTCCAGCATGTCCTCCTCTCCCTCTCCTTTTCTTACCTTCTTCTTCCCAGATTCCCCCTTGCTCTGTAAAGTGTAGGAACTTCTTGTTCCTCGCCAAATGGGAACAGAACCCCTAAATCCTGACTTCTTTTGCTCCTAAGCCCCACTTCCATTCTTGGTGTTCTGGCCCCACCCAAGCTCAACGCAGGCTTGCTTCTACTCCATTCACAATTCAGGTGCAGAAACTGCAGGCCATCCTGAAGCCCATGATGCTTCGGCGGCTGAAGGAGGATGTCGAGAAGAACTTGGCCCCCAAACAGGAAACCATCATCGAGGTTGAGCTGACCAACATCCAGAAGAAGTACTACCGGGCCATCCTGGAGAAGAACTTCAACTTCCTGTCCAAGGGGGCGGGCCATAGCAACATGCCCAACCTCCTCAACACCATGATGGAACTGCGCAAGTGTTGCAACCATCCCTACCTCATCAATGGTGTGTTTGGGGGTGGAGTTAAGGGTGCCTCTTTAATGTAATGACTTGCTATCAGTGGATCTTTTCAGTAGCCTTCATCGTAATGTTGGGGCCGTTTTTGATTTTGACAGAGTAGAGCAGAGTCCAAAAGATGTAACTGAGTTTGGCACTGACGGTCGCCCCATCACACAGCAAAGCTGAGTTTTGCTAAGAACTTTACTGCAACAAGAAAAGACCTGCAGCCATTGTTGCACACGGGCAGAACAGCAAGACAGGAAAAAGAAGCTGGAGAGAAGTCTAGCGGAAGTAGGAGAGAGCAACCCACAAGCTTTTAACCAGGCAGCCAGATAGGTTGCAGCTTCCCCTACTGGAGGCCAATATTTATACCCTTTCTAAATATGTACAGTACCCAGATAGCTCTGCTCACATGCTGCCACTTTTCCAACCCTAGATAAGTGGATGGATTTCAGGGTGCACAAAGCTTTTGAAGGAGTTTTAGCCAGAGGTGGAGTTTTGCACGTAGGGATCAGTGTAGTTCATGAGTTTAGAACAGTTCTTTGCTACTTGCAAAATGTAATGTTTTCGTGTGTGTGTGTGTGTGTGTGTGTGTGTGTGTGTGTGTGTGTGTGTGTTGGCCTATGGACTCTTTGTGAGCTTAGATCAACCATTGCCGCTATTTCCCCTACTTCCCTCTCCCCCTCCCCCCCCCACAGGTGCGGAGGAGAAGATCCTGACCGAGTTCCGCGACTCCTGCCACCACCATGTGCCCCATGACTTCCCGCTGCAGGCCATGGTGCGTTCCTCTGGGAAGCTGGTGCTGATCGACAAGCTGCTTCCCAAATTAAAGGCTGGCGGGCACAAGGTGCTGATCTTTTCCCAAATGGTCCGCTGCCTTGACATCCTGGAGGACTACCTCATCCAGAAGAGGTGAGAGACGACTGAGCCCAGTTGGGACCTAGAAGCCAAAATGTCCTGTGGCCGTGGTGGTTCGTCTTCACAAGGCTACATTTGAGCAGACTGACAGAATCGTTTCTTCTAAAATGGCATTACAACACTCAGTGTTGTTGGAAGAAATAACGGCGAAATCTCAGCCGTGGCTTCCTGCAGGCGCTGCTTGCATCCTGTAGGTGCTGCAGACAGCAGTGGAAACATGGGATCAAGGGCAGCATGGCCTAGTGAGCAGAGGGTTGACCAGGGTCTGGAAAATCTCGGCTGAACTCTCCTACTTGGCCGTGCTCAGTTTCAGGGCTGCGGGTTCATTGGTGGAACTGCATTTCCTATTTCACACTTTTTTTTTGAGGTAGGTGTGTGTGTGTGTGTGTGTGTGTGTGTGTGTGTGTGTGTGTGTGCTCGTTCATTGGTAGCTGCCATTTTGTATTTTTCCAAATGCTCAAAACGGCATTCTGAGAAATACAAATGGCAGTCACCAAGTTCATTGGAGCTGCAAGGAGCTTCATTACATTTTTTTTTTTTTTACAAATTCTCTCTCGTGGAGGAAGGGGCATTTGGACCTGCCCATCTCTATTTTCTGCCATAATTAGAATCGTAATGAGTTGGTAAACTGCTGAGGCGGTGGAATGGACTGGGCCACTTGAGACCGTAGTTGGGCGAGAGCTTTTTTGAATGCTCCCTGTATAATAGAACAAAAATCCCTCCTGCAAGTAAAAGTCTAGTGCATCTCCTTGATGTGCTAGTTATCTACTCGCAGAGTGTCTTCTACACAAGATACTATTCAAAACTCTTATCCCCCACCTGCTTTTTGAAAGTGGTAAAGTCTGTTCTACTACCCCATTCTTCTTCATGTGTAGATTGGGCCTGAGATGGAGCCAATCAAATAAGAACGTGAGGACATCTGCAGGCTCTCCCCCCCCCCCACACACACACACTCCAGCTGTGCTTTGGAAAGTGTGTGGTGATGGGTCCCATGCAGGTGCCCCACCTGTGGAGCCACTCCTGCTTGCCCCTCCCTCCCTCCCATTCCTTGGGATAGTTTTTCTTCTATCCCGCTGAGTGTAAGAGAGGCTGAAAGGAGTGCAGATTTGGCTCTGTGCCATAGCCAAGCCCACAGGCATTGGTGCCACAAGGTTGAGTTTTCTGTTCTGTAAAAGAATGCCTTTCCCGCCTCTTTTCGACACAGGTATCTGTATGAGCGCATTGACGGGCGGGTACGAGGGAACTTACGGCAGGCGGCCATTGACCGCTTCAGCAAGCCTGATTCAGACCGCTTTGTCTTCCTGCTCTGCACGCGGGCAGGAGGCCTGGGGATCAACCTGACAGCCGCTGACACCTGCATCATTTTTGACTCGGATTGGAACCCCCAGAACGACCTGCAGGTACAAGGCCTCGAGGAGAGGGAGGGAGGGAGACATACCTCTGAGTCGCCATAGAGACGACTGAAACCTTGGTGGGCCAAGGTTGAAATCCCCCTCTTGGCCATGAAGGGTCACTTGGTGACTGAGCCCATTTCCGTGTCTCTGCCTGATCTCACTTGCAGGCTGTTGGGAGAAACCCTCATGTATGTAGTTCCAAGCTCTTTTGAGAACGGTGTGATGCAAACATGACGGCTCTCCCTTGAGTGGAGGGAGGGTCTCCTGCGTAGCTTCCTTCTCCCTGTGAAGGCAGAGCCTTGTCCATGAGCAGCTGAGGCAGTGGGGGGGGGGGGCGTTTCCTCCAGTTTTGATCCTTCCTGTGAGGATACTTGAGTGAGGCACTTCTGCTTGCTCAGAGCTCGGCTCCGATTGATGTGGAGCATTGCCCGTCTTGTGGTCTTTCCCCGACCTCCTGTTTCTCCGTTTCCCTCTTAGGCACAGGCTCGCTGCCACCGCATTGGGCAGAGCAAGGCAGTGAAGGTCTACCGCCTCATCACTCGCAACTCCTACGAGCGCGAGATGTTCGACAAAGCCAGTCTCAAGCTGGGGCTGGACAAGGCCGTCCTGCAGTCCATGAGTGGGCGCGAGGGCAGCATTGCTGGGGTAAATGCACTGGTGGGGGGAGAGAAGGGGCAAGGGGGGGCAGAAGTGCCATCTCTGCACCTCCGTGTAAATGTCATCTGGCTGCAAATGTCAGTGTTTGTTTCTGCATTTCTCACACTGGGGCACAGTTCAACACTTGAATGTTTGTAGGAGGTATGTGTTAGAGATTCTCTTCTTCCCCCTGTGCTGCATCGCAACCTGCTTTTCTAGTCGGGGACCTTCAAAACCCCTAATCTTCTGGGCCAGTGGTCCCCAAACGTCCCCTGCCACACCCCACCTGTTCTGCGGCGGAGGGCACCATGATCCACCTCCTGCAGTGGGCCTCCCCAGACCTCAGAGGGCCTCTGGGAGCAACCGGAAGTAGCTTCTGGAGACCTTCTGTGAGGCCCACAGAGGCCCAGCGCGCCCACCTCCAATTGTGTCCAGAGGGCTCCAATCGGACGCAGAGGCAGGTGGGAGGGGCCCAGCTCAAGGACCCACTCGACGTCCGGCCGTGACCCACCAAGTGGGTCGCTACCCACAGTTGAGGAAGCCCTCTTCTAGGCATCTGCCTCGAATCTAAATTTATTGTTTCTGTGTCCCAGGGGCTCCTGGGTTCAAATCTCCACTCGGCCCTGAATGGCACCCGTGTGCACGCTCTCTCTTACTCAGCCGATCGCTACGTCACAGGGAGGTTGTGTGGATGATAAAGTGGGTTTGAGGGAGGGAGAATCGTGTCCATTGTTCTGAGCTCAATGGGGAAAGGGCAAGTTAGATATGCCACTCCTCCCCCCCCCCCCCAGATTCAGCAGTTCTCAAAGAAGGAGATTGAGGACCTGCTGCGCAAGGGGGCCTATGCTGCCATCATGGAAGAGGATGACGAGGGCTCCAAGTTCTGCGAAGAAGATATCGACCAGATCCTGCTCCGGCGCACCACCACCATTACTATTGAGAGTGAAGGCAAGGGATCCACCTTTGCCAAGGTATCTCACCCACGCTGCTGCTGCTGCTGCTGCTGCTGCTTTAACACTTTATGTGCTGGCAGAAGAGTCCTGGGCTTTGTAGAGGCACCAGGTTGATTGCTGTGGGGAGGCGGGATGCCGAACCTAATGGTCTCTTGGACCCTCTCAGGACCCTTCTTAGGTTTGTCAGCCCTGTTGAAGATGTAGAAGTGATGCAGTGCCTGCTTAGCGAGGGGGGACAATGAGAGAGGAATTTATATTTTAGCATAGGCAGCGTGCTAGGTGCTGTATAGCAGGAGTCAGCAGGCTTTAGGCTTTTGCAGGATCTACTTTTGTGTTTCTACTTGAGCCTTCAAGTCCACCAACTGTAGCCAGGTGAAAAATGGGGAGGGGGGACGTAATGGCTTATCTGCTACAACTGACCAAGGTTCCTCCTAGTACCTGTTCGACACAGGAGTGAGTTTTCAGTGCCAGAAGTAAGCTAGCACTCACTGACATGCAGGTGCACAAGAGGGGCTGTCCTGCTATGTCAACACTCCACCGCATGCTGGTCTTCTCTTCCTCTCCCTTCCTCCCTCCGTCCCAGGCAAGTTTTGTGGCTTCAGAGAACCGGACAGACATTGCCTTGGATGACCCCAACTTCTGGCAGAAGTGGGCCAAGAAGGCAGACTTGGACCTGGAGATGCTCAACAGCAAGGTATGCTGAGAAATACTGGAGCATTTGTGCTGTGCCAAAGGTACCTGATTTAAGTCTTGTTTGGCTGTTTTAGTAATAACAGAAAGAGAGGACAATTTAACCCCTCTCGTGGGGGGGGGGTTGCTCACAAGCTACCCCTTCCCCCATGATGAGTTGGTACAGTCCTTGCATGAGCTAGGAGTCATGAAGGCTGGGAGAACTGGTATTTGAGAACCATCTGTGGAAAAGTCAAGAATTGGTCTAGCAGTAGGCATAATCTTGCCTGTTCTCTGCAGAACAACCTAGTGATTGACACGCCCCGGGTGCGCAAGCAGACTCGCCACTTTAGCACCTTGAAGGACGATGACCTGGTAGAATTCTCGGACTTGGAGAGCGACGATGATGACCGGCCACGCTCCCGACGCCACGACCGGCACCACCACCCACTCCACCATTCGTATGGGCGAACAGACTGCTTCCAGGTGGAGAAACAACTGCTAGTCTATGGGTATGTGGCATGGGGGAGGCAAGATTATCCGTTCGAGCGGTGCATGTGTATGTGTGTGGAGGCGCGAATTAATCTGGAGGTTTTGGATTAAGTGTTTTTGGAAACTGGGGGAGTCTTTGAAAGCTTCTCAGCATTGGTCAAGTAAAGCAAAGCTTTACCCAAAAATACTTCGTTCACCACTTTCAATGCACAGCTGTAGGAGGATGTATGTTCTAGGGCAGCATTTCTCAAACTGTGGGTCGCAAGCCCATTTTTGGTGGGTTGCGAACAGCGTGCTGCCTAAACCTCAACTTCCAGGTTGTCCGGTGCCTGCGTTTCTTTTTTTACGCAAACCGCCAACTCCCTCCGGGCCTTGTTGCGTCCTGTTCTCAGCGAGCAGAGGCTCAGGTGGCTATTCACATAAAAAAAAATGAAGAGCTGGCAACCCAGACATTTTGGCAGTGACGTGATGACGTCATCACGTTGTCATGTCACTGCCAAAACTTCCGGGTTGCCAAACTTCACGCTACATGTGTGAGTTGCAGAGCGACAAAGATTGAGAACCACTGTTCTAGGGTGTGCCCTCAAACCTGTCCTCTCTGTGAGCTGACTCGTGTTCCCTAGAATGTTTCGCAGATTCCTCTGCAACACCCAAGAGTTTTGTAGTAGACAACACTGGTGAGAAAAAAGGGGGTTCCTTAAGAAAAAGCATGTTTTCTTATTTTGTCAGCACATATGTATGTCCTACATATGCCATCCTAGAGAATTTCTTCCTATGTGAAAGTGAAAGGAAAAATGCCTCTTCTAGGGTGGTGAGAGCCACCATTAGGAGTATTAAAAATTAAAATTTTAAATATTAAAAAAACAAACACTTTCTCAGTACCAACTTGAATAATCAGGAACTTGATGTTTAGCCAAAAAGCTATTTAAAAATTAATTAGTGAACCTAATTGATTAAAGGTTGCAACTGTAATAGATCTTAGTGGTCAAACTGGAGAGTATTATTATTATTAACAGTATTTATATACCGCTTTTCAACAAAGCTCACAAAGCGGTTTACAGACAAAATCAAATGATTAGGAAAGAGTACGGAAGATTCCTTGTTACGGTAGCACATCTAAATGGTGTAAAGTAAATAACATGCACACTCTTCATGTTAGTTAAAGATTTGTATTCCACCTTTCTCCCTAAAATGTAGGGTACTCAAGGTATCTTACAATAAAAACGTAAAATAATAAAACAGTCAAACATCAGTACAAAATAAAACGGCACCAAAATTAAAATATAACAGCATATCTGAAATTAACAGGAGCACAAGGTATAACAAATCTAAAATACAAAATACAACAGTGGGGAGAAAAGAAATCCAGATACTGACTAAAACATATTAAGAGGGGAAAGCAAGATGAAAAAGGAAAGCTGAGGTTGAAAAGGTATTTTGTCGTCTTCTGGCCACATGGGAATCTTAATAGTGCTACGGATATGTCCTGGCAGAGCAGAACATCACTAGGACACAAGTAGTTGCACCCTCTTCAATCGGAGCAGGTGGGTTTGAAAAACAATTTTGGGGGCGGCATTGACTGATGCAAGATCCTAGTTCAGACATCATGGGACACCACAGTGCAGGATTACATGCATGCGCCACAGCCAGCTCTGGGCTCATGTGCTTCTCCTTCGCCACATGCAAGGGGAGAACAGTCGAGCCTTCCTTTGTGTGTCTTGGAATCGACTGCAAGTGTTCCATTTTGTCCAGATACAGGAAACTGGGGTTTGTACAAACCAGAATCAAACCGTGGTTGGTTATCCTAATCGTTAAAGAAATGGTTGCTTATGTGAACCGCGGTTCCCTGTGTTTGGACAAAATGGAACACTGCAGTTGGCTCCAAGGTGCAAACAGAACCTTCAAGCCCCTCTCTGTGAGCCTACAGCTGCAGTTCGTGCCTATAATGTTGGGCGTCAACTGAGTCTTTGAGATGAACAGCCTAACTTACAGCCCATAATGGGTTGGGGGTGAGTGAGGGGACTTCTTCTTCATTTTGGGCTAGAAGCTGTTAAACTGTTTGGACTGGGCTGATTGGTCCGACAGCTGGGGCCGCTGGCGGGAGATCCTTTCGCATGGGCGTTTCAAGCGACGCATGTCTGAGCGGGACGTGGAGACCATCTGCCGCGCCATCCTGGTGTACTGCCTGATGCATTACCGGGGCGACGAGAACATCAAGGGATTCATCTGGGACCTCATCAGCCCAGTGGAGAACGGCAAGGCCAAGGAGCTTCAGAATCACTCCGGTAAGGGGCGGCCCCCCCTTCTCTTCATGGCCATCCATTAGGGATGACGTCATGCCCGCCCCCCCCCCAACCTTTCCTCTCACTGTTGTGAAGGCTGTGGCCACAGGGATCCACCATTGCGACGCAGTCGTCGGGGGTTCTGTTGGGTGCATGCCTTGGGTCTGGAGAAATCAAGATGGCGGGACGTGAGCGATGCTAGTGTTCTGTGGGCGGCGGTGTGAGACGTCCACCCTGGTTTGGGTGGAGTCCCAAACTCATGTTAGGGTGACGGTTTTTGATGACCTGATGAAAAGCTGGGGTAACCCTAATCCCTATTGCACTGGTTCCATGTCGTACCTAGAGAGCCATGCCCCTGCTTTGAGCTCACTTCCTGTTCCTCGGGCAGGCCTGTCCATCCCAGTCCCGCGGGGCCGCAAGGGGAAAAAGGTGAAGTCCCAGACCACATTTGACGTCCAGAAAGCTGAATGGATTCGCAAGTACAACCCAGACACGCTCTTCCAGGACGAGGGCTACAAGAAGCACCTCAAGCACCAGTGTAACAAGTAAACGGGAATAGAAAGGGGTCTCAATTAAACCAGCATCAGTACAGCTGGCTTGGGCAATCCACTCGGGCTCTGCATCCAATAAGGACAGGATTCCCATGGTTCTGGCAATGTGGTGATGAAGGGTGGGGGAGTGACTGTCGCTCTGGGGTTAGAGGCCCTATTTTGCATGCTGGAAGTCCCAGGTTCCCTTTCTGGCACCTCCCGTTGACAGGACCAGGGTTGGGAAAAGGCCTTTCTCTGCCCAAGATCCGAAAGAGCCAAAGCCTGTCGGGAGTGCACAGTACTGGGCTAGATGGACTGGTGGTCTGCCTCTGCATAAGGCCGCACGCATGTTCATAAGGGTGCTTGCTTCCGGCCCAAGGCGATAACTTCACTTTCAGTCCACCCAGAAAATGTGTGCAGATGTAGCACTATTGGCATTGCTCCCTTGTTGCTCCTGCTCGCCTTGTAGCAGCAACAAAAGGACATGATGTTTTGTAGCTGTCCCCTTTCCCCCAACCCGCCTGCCCCAGTCTATAATCCGATTTTCCAGACTGGCAGGAAACCATCCCCCCCCGCCCTCTTCCAGTGTTTGCTAGCGGTGGTTGAAAAGCACAGGGCCTTGGGGTGCACCCAGGGTATAGTTAAACAAAGGGTGCCCAGGCCCCCGCTGTGTCTTCACCTGGCTGAAAGCCGTCTTTCTTTCCTTAGGGTGCTACTTCGGGTGCGCATGCTTTATTACCTGCGCCAAGAGGTGATTGGGGACCAAGCTGAGAAAGTGTTGGCAGGTGCCTTTTCCAGGTAATGTCTGTTGGTTAATTTACCCCAAGCTTCCTCTAAGAAGTGCCAAGAAGCATAAATATGTGCCCCCTCCCTCCCATTAACCTCACAAGAACTCTATGTGGTAGGTTAGACTGGGAGATGGTGACTGGCCCCAGATCACCCACTGAGTTTCATGTAGCGGGTCTTCCCTGTGGAGGGTAGACATGGCATGGAGGAGAAACCAACTTGTTTTCCCACCCTGGGTCTGGATGTGCCATAAAATCCTGTTTCTTTCTTTCTGCAGTGAAATTGACATCTGGTTCCCGCTGGTGGATCAGGCAGAGGTCCCCACAGCCTGGTGGGACACTGAAGCGGACAAGTCTTTGCTCCTCGGGGTCTTCAAACATGGTAGGTGAAATGACAGTCTCTTTTGGGGGAAGGGGCTTGTGTTCTCTGTATTGTGCGTGGAGCTGGCCATTAGGGTGCATATCGCATTTAGGCAAACGCTCACTAAATTTCGCCTTCTGCCAGGTGTAACTACTGTACTTCAGTCAGCCTTGGTCCTCCACCAGTTAAATGCAATTGGGGGTGGTAATTGCGCCAGTTACGTAGTGGTGCTTCTCAGCAAATGAGAGGACAGATCCCTGCCCAGAGGGCTTAGGCTGAAACCCTATACGCACTTGGGAATAAGTCCCCTTGAACACAGTGCAGACACACATAGAATTGTGTATTAGTCTCGCAATATACTTCAGAGGGAATGCTTGCTTGACTTGGGTAGGCTAAAAGCAAGCATGCATACTGTCTAAGAGATGAAGAATTAAGCATCATCTTGGCTCCCCCTTCAGGCTACGAGAAGTACAACACCATGCGAGCAGACCCCGCGCTCTGCTTCCTGGAGAAGGCCGGTCGTCCGGATGACAAGGCCATTGCTGCTGAGCACCGCTTGGATGTGGGAGAGGGGTGAGTGGGGGGGGGCATGTGGGGCTTGACGACGGCTGTAGAGATGGCTGATGTGGGGAGTACTTCAAAGGAAGGGAAATGGGCCATTATTGGGGGGGGGGGTGAAGCAGCGCACCCATGATGAACCTGCCATGCTAATACCGAGGCACCGAGTTGAGCCCTTGGCTTTGAACCCGGGTGTCAGTGAGTTGAGCTTGCTTCTCACAGGAAGACCTGAGGTGCGCGCTCGTAGGGGATGGGAACGGTAGAGATTTAATAGGAAAGGGACTGATTTTTTTACAAATAAAAATTCTCACTGCAGGGTGGATTTTGACAAGGACTGTGAAGATCCAGAATACAAACCAGTGGGAGGCCCAGCCAAGGAGCAGGATGATGAGGTGAGATCCTGAAACCGTTCGTATTAACATGCTTGTCGAAACAACATCTGAAAGATACAGTGAAAAGGTAGGAGCAGCGGGGGGGGGGGGTGATTCCACGATAATGGCATGCCCTCCACAGGGAGATCCCTCAGGCTCCCCCTTTTCCTCCATGTTTAAACAGGTTTGAAAAAGTGTCTATTCAAGCAAGTGTTTAGTGCAGTGGTTCTCAACTGGGATGTTGGGATGCCCCAGTCGAGAATTGGTCGCTACCCACTTAAGGGGAGTGGCAATCTGCGGTAACAGCGACGATGCTCCCAAGATCGCGCCACTGTGAAAAATAAGGGGGGTCCCACTCACCTGGGGGTCATGCTGGGCCTTTCATTTTGGACAAAAACTGGAAGTGGGTCACGGTCACTCCAGGGAGCCGTTTTGAGGCATGGGGAGACCCACACTGGGGACCATGGGCTCCCCCGCACCCTCTGGGGCCCCCCTTCTTTTTCTTGGCAGTGGTGCGATCCCAAGAACACTGTTGCCACCATTGCCTGCCCCCCACACATAACTTACGATGGGGGGGAGTTTGGGAACCACTGGTTTCGTGGATTAGTGTTCCCAAAACATTCAGTTAGTGTTTGCTGCGCCCCTACTCTGTACTATGATATTGGTGTGACTATCTTATGTATGTTCTGCCTTTGTTGTTGATCACTGTTGTTGTGTAAGATGTTTTATATTTGTGTGAGCCACTTTGATGAAAGAAGCTGTTACACACATCTTGATCTTTTTTTATGAAAGGAGAAAAAAGATTCAGCCCTTGTAATTTGGGGTTCAATCCTCCTCGCGTTATTTTCTCTCTTTTCTTCTCCTCTCCACTGTGTTTACTGAGCACAGGGGTAGGGAGCGGGGCCCTGGCCCACTGATGTTTCCCCTTCCCCACATTTTACGCAAATGCAGGCGGTGGGGTTACATGGAGGAGAACTAGTACACTGGTAGCATGAATGCAGAATTTTTTTTTCGTATTTGACAGGTTATTCTGGTCGCACCCCACAGTGCCAGCCAAAACATCCCTGCGGTTGAATTAGTTAGCTGGGGCCAAGGTAGCCACTTCTAATCCCTAATTTATGTTGCTGATCTCTTTGTTTACAGGGTGACCCACTAATGATGATGGATGAGGAAATATCTGTGGTGGATGGCGAGGAAGGTAAATACTGTGGCACAGACTGGCTAAGGAGGACGGAGGCACTGGAAGTGTTGAGTGTCTTGCGTCCTTCTTCCCAGTAAGTAGAGAGTTGAAGAAGTGGGGTGGGTGGTGGTGGTGGTTACAAACCTCAAGGCTTACATCTTCCCCTCAGGCCAACCAGGGAACCTGTTCTGGCCCTCGACTTCTGCGCTCACGGCCCGTTTGCGGAGGCTAATCACTGCTTTCCAGCGAAGCTACAAACGTGAACAGCTCAAGATGGAGGCCGCAGAGCGAGGGGACCGGCGGCGTCGACGTTGTGAGGCCGCCTTCAAGCTGAAGGAGATGGTGCGGCGGGAAAAGCAGCAAAGGTAGCAGCCCTTACCGCTGGCTTTTAGGTCTCTGGAGAGGTGCATCTTTGCATGCCTCTATGCCAGGGATGGTCAAACTGGCTCCTGAGCCACATGTGGCTTTTTTGACGTAGAATGTGCGGCTCTTGGCAATTGATTGGCTGAGCTCCTTTTTGCCTCACAATTTAATATAAAAGCGAAATAAGACATGTTAAAGCTTCATAATTATTTACCAGGTATAAACTGAGGCCACTGGATTAAAACGTAAGTTTAATATTCATGGTGAGTACACAAGCCGCACGAGGACAGAAATGCCTCTTGTTAGTTTTGCGATGCGATTTGGTGAACTTCTGTTCACCGAATCCCTTTTGAAGTGCATCCCAGAAGAGCACCCCTTCAGCGTACAGGAAAAAAAGGAAACCCCCACAAATCTTCCAAGTTGGGAAATCTTGGTTGGATTGTTCTTTCAAGCTGCATGTTGTTTAGGATCTAGTTGTTCCTTAGCTTCCATCTTCTACAGTGGCCCAATCATTGGACACTACAGAATGGCTGGCCCTGCCCTCAGCCCGCCGCCCCCCCCCCGCCCCCAATAAAACCCACCACCTAGCAGGCTTCTGAGTCACAGCAGGAGGATTTTCTATTAAGAGTCTCATTGCAGGTTTCCTCTTTCTGTTCCCAAAGGTGGACACGTCGAGAGCAGTCCGATTTCTATCGTGTGGTCTCCACGTTTGGGGTGGAGTATGACCCAGACACCATGCGCTTCCACTGGGGCCGCTTCCGGGCCCTGGCCCGGCTGGACAAGAAGACGGACGAGAGCCTGGCCAAGTATTTTCACGGCTTTGTGGCCATGTGTCGGCAAGTGTGCCGGCTGCCACCCGCTGCCAGCGATGGTGAGTGGCTGGCTGTGAACCGATTGCGACACTCCAGAGTCATATCAGATGACTAATCCCATTGAATTGGGCTAATGGCACCCTTGTATCTTGGGCACGCTTGGCTTATGGTCACACTAGGGCTCAATGTTATGTTGCGCTTGTGACTTTTTCCGAGCTGACGCTAAGGGAGCAAGATTTAAAAAGGGTAAATGTGCAGGTATGGCATACCCCCCCCTGCAACGGCTCCTTACGTTGCTTAAACTGTAAGGAGACGAAATGTAGTCACTGAAAACATTTTAATCAGATTTTAGCCTATCTGAAAAAGCTATTAATTGATCTTTTACTACATATGCACACGTGCTTCCTGGCGAGAATCAACTGGAGAAAAAAATACTGTTTTGAAATGGTCCAGTTTGACTTCATGCGTTATGTGTGATGTTAGTTTTATAAGAGAATGCCTTTTTAAAAAAACGGGGGGGGGGGGGACATAGCAATGGGAACAAATTTCAACCCATGTTCCTGGTTGGACTGTTTTCCAAATAACTGTATTTGGGATCCAACTGCAAGGAAGCAGCACAGGGGAGGGCAAGGGGGGGGAGTGGTTGGGGCGGGGGAGGGAAGCAGGCAGGGTTTCCCATACTATTACTGCCAAGCATCAGTGATGCGTTAGAAACTGTAGTCTGCCCAAATGGGTTTGTCCTCGCTAAGTAGGTGAAGTGGGGAATGGGGGAGGGGAGGGGAGGAATTGAGACGGAGAAATGAGAATCGAGGTGGTGAAGAGGAGATCCAGGTCACAGTGAAGAAGGTTAGTTGAGCCTGGAGTGCGTCGTGGACAAGGCTTTGTGCAAAGTGGCTGTGGCAGTAGAGATAAGGAAGGGGTTCACTCCTTGGGGAATCCCGTGACCACAGACCGGAAGCCAGAAGCCCCTGTTTGTTGTCTTCCCCTCGCAGAGTCTCCCGATCCGACGCTGTTCATCGAGCCCATCACAGAGGAGCGGGCCTCGCGCACCTTGTACCGTATCGACCTCCTCCGGCGCCTGCGGGAGCAAGTGCTGTGCCACCCTCTCCTGGAGGAGCGGCTTGCGCTGTGCCAGTCGCCGGGTCCCGAGATGCCGCCCTGGTGGCAGTGCGGGCGCCATGACGGAGAGCTGCTCCGGGGAGTGGCGCGCCATGGCCTCAGCCAGACGGATGCCACCATCATGCAGGACCCCGAGTTCTCCTTCTTGGCCGCTCGGCTCAGCCACTTGCACAGTCGGGCAGGGGGCCCTGGGACGCCTCCCCCACCACTGCCAGCACCACAGCCGTCGGGGCTGCCTCTTCCTGGAGCCGGCGCTGCTGCCACCCCTTCCCCCTTGCGCCTTCCCCCACCTTTGCATGAGCTCCCTGCCCCACCGCAGCCCCCAGGCCTCCCCTCCAAACCTGACTCCGCCGACGACTCGGACTCGGAGCTCGACCTCAGCAAGATCTCGGCCTCCTCTTCTTGCTCCTCCTCTTCAGGCTGCTCGGATGACAGTGAGGGTGAGCGGCCCGTCAAGGCACCTCTTTCTTCCTCCATTTCCCAGAACGTCTCCGTTGGTGGGCCTAGCAAACTCCCTCCCCAACTCACTGAAAAATACCGAGGTTGTCCTGAGAGTGTCTGCATGGTTCTCAAGACTTAGGAGTGCCACTTCATGAAACTGTCTTTTAGTCAGGTGCTTTGTTGAACCAGTTAAGGCAATCAATTCCAATTTTAAATAACTTTGGTTTTACTAAAAGTGCAGCGTAGTTGGTTCTTTGCGATACTGAAGGAAGCAGACAGGTACATACAACTTGATAAACAAAAGGTTGCACTCGTCGTTAGAAGGAAAGGCCATCTCTTTTTTGCCACTGTTACAGTCACCAGAAGCAAAATAGCCTCGGAGAGAGAGAGAAGCCGGGCCCCTTTCCTGATCAGCTTAAGCTTTAGTTACTGAATCGATCAATGAAAGCTTGCAGCCCTAATTAAAAAGCCCTACAGAGAGAGACCGGTGTACTCTGATCTCCCCTAAGGAGAAGTCTTCTGCCCAGCTTAGGCCTTTCTTAAGAAATCTCACATGGATTTTCCTCCCTAGAGTTTGCCTTGTCCTCTCCCATGTGAAATAGTTTATTTTTATTTCACATTTTTATACCGCCCTTCCTCCAAGGAGCTCAGAGTGGTGTACATATTTCCTCCCCTCCTTTTGTCCTCACAACAACCCTGTGAGGTAGGTGGGGCTGAGAGATAGTGTCTGTCACTATCTCTCACTGACTGTCACTAATAGTTCCACAAGCACTCCCTGTGTGTGGACCCTCTTTGCCCACTCCTCACCCCCCTTGTCCTGCCCTATTGTATGTATTGGTCTCTGACCGCACACCGGGCTCAACCTCTGCCTCTTCTTCTCTCCCACCCCACAGGTGAAGAGGCCTCTTGCGGTGGGAAGCTGTTTGAGGAGGAGGAGTCACTGCTGTCCCTGCCCACCTCCCACGAGGGCAGCTCCCCACAGCCCACCGCCTCAGACCTGCTGCTTCAGGAGCGCCAGCGTGCTCATGAGTGGCCAAAGGTAAGGGGGCTGCCTGACTGTGAAAGAAACGAACTTTTTGCATAGGGGGTGTGTGCAAAGGAGGAGGAAATGTGGAGGGTTGCAATCGGGGAGGGCCTAGTTTCTAAACTGAGAGGTATGGACTGAACCTGAATGCCTACTTCAGATGGTTGGCTCGTGTGCATTTGATGCTTACTGTGCGTATTGTTCCTTCTCCCCGTCAGGACCGAGTTCTCATCAACCGCATCGACCTGGTGTGTCAAGCTGTGCTGTCGGGGAAATGGCCTTCGGCGCAGCAGGGAGGGCTATGTGTGGGCCAGGGAGAAAGTCTCTCCCGCTTGCATGGAGAATACACCAGTACTCCCATCCCCCACATCTGCCCCCTGGCATCTCAGGAGGAAGGGGTGACCTCCTTCACCCGCCTCAGGCACAGTGGCCAAGAAAAGGAGTTTACTGTGCAGATCAAAGACGTGAGTAAAGGCCAGATCGGCGAGAGGGTGGTCTGAGCATTGCCCCTGATAACTTGCCGTTTGTATGCATTCACTTCTGTGCTAATCTAGCCCATTCTGTCCGCAAGGCTAGGCTTACCAGATCGTCGACCGGGACGGAGCGATCTACCCTTAAGGGGCGGGGGGGCCAGAACGCGACACGTTCTGGGGCCCCCCCCGCGCCCCGCCCCTTAAGGGTAGATCGCTCCGTCCCGGTTGACGATCTGGTAAGCCTACGCAAGGCTCAATGCCATTTTACAAAGCAAGGAGAACTTAACAATCCAATTGGGAGCCTTTTTTTTTCCCCCCAACAAGAAATACAGAGCCAGGTTATCGTATGGAGATCAACCTCGCTTCTTAGGCTTGTTGCTGTCTTGGGCTTCCATTTCTTGGTCTGAAAAGCGACCAGCCTCTCCAAGGGTGAAGCAGCCAGAGATGAGGCACCCAAACACTCCTTTGGCATGATTTGCCAAATTTGAGCTGCGTCCTTGGCAGTGTTCTAGGTCGTAGCTCCCTAACCTGTGATGATATTGAGTGGCTGCTTTTAGTAAACGTTTGTTTGTTTTCCTTTTTTAGATGCTCTGCACAACACCTTTGTGCTCATGTTCAAAAATGCTTCTGCTTTTTATGTCTGTCCATCTTTTTAAAGTCTCTGCAGGCAAAACTATATTGTACTTCCTACTGTTAGAGCCCAACCTATATGGGAATTTGGAGTGATAGCAATGCACATCAATCCTGTAGGCTCCTCCTTGAGCATGAGATCCTCACCTCTCCTGCCTTTCCTAGGAAGAGGGAATCAAGCTGACCTTCCAGAAGCACAAACTGATCCCAAATGGCACCCTGAGGGACCGCCCCACTCTGGTTCAGAAGAAGAGCAGCAAGAAGATGGTGGAGGTGAGAGAGGGGGGAGAGGATCTAGGCATTGGTGCCAAGCAGTCAAGAGCTGCCAGCGCGGGGGGGGGCACATTGTGGTGGGGGCTCCCTGGTTTAGAATCTCTTTCTTGGGTCCCAGCTGGAGCTGCAGTGTCTGGAGGCGCTGAGGGGCCCTGATATTGACCTTGAAGCACGGATCCCAGTAGTGAACAAGACAGACGGGAAGCTGCTAGTGGGCGATGCTGCTCCCCGGAGAGCCGACCTGGAGGTGTGGCTGCAGGCCCACCCCGAGTTCACTGTGGACCCTCGTTTTCTGGCTGTGAGTGATAGCCTCGTTTTCTGACCCCGCTTCTGTTGTGGTGTTGATGATGATGATTTTATTTATCTATTGAATGTGTTTATATCCTCTCCCCCCCCCCCCCCCCGGCCAAGTCTTTCATACATGCCTGTTTTTGAAACCCTTGGGGATTTTGCTTTGTTGCCATGACACAACCACTTGTTTCCCATCCCTTCTGCAAAAATATAGGCCACATCCTCCAAAGCCAGGGTTAGCAATTTCTCTCCCTCCACCCCCATTAAATCTGATTCAGTCCACCGGGAAGGTGTGGCTCTGTGTGTTAAACGTAGTACTTGGTCTCGGAGAGGACCCTCCTGAGCTGTGAGTTCAAATCCCGAGGGAACTAAATGGGTCAACGATGTCACACGGGATAAGGCAGGTTTGTGTGTGTTCACCCGATACATGCCTGCCTGCCTGCCTCCCCGGTTGCCAACCCTCTGTTGTCCTTCCACTCTTCTGGGATTATAGTTTGAAGGGAATCAGAGGCAGCACACAGACAATGACAATTACCTTGTTTCTTCCCCCCTCCCCCCCCAGTAGACCCTGTCTCAACAGGATGGGGGAGGAGAGGGGCACATGAGGAATTAGTCTTCCTTCCCTCTGAGCAGATCAGACCAGCTGAGAAATGGCTTAAGAGGGGAGAGTCGGAGGAAAGCATTTGGAAGTGTCTGATTTTTGCATAACTGGTCCAGTTATCTCCAGATGGAATGGAACAAGGGGAGGGGGGAGAGAGAGGGGGAGCGGGAGGGAGGTGTGTGTAGGAGCTGAGTAAGGGAAAATAAAGTGGCACAGGCTGGGTCACGTAGTGCTGTGTAGGGAGTGTTGTAAACACTGCACAAGCGTATCCAATGCGTAGATCATATCTGTGTGAAGTTTATACCTACAGAATAGATTAGCCTGGCATACAAAATGGAGACAGTTTAGACGGGGACCTGGTTTTGTCAAAGCTAAGGGACTACGGTAGACCAATCTGTATGTTGGAGCTCTTGGCTTCGAACATGGACGCAGCCTCAGCAGTGACTAACCCTTGCCTACTTCCCCTCTCGCCAGTACATGGAAGAGCGCCGGAAGCACAGATGGCCTCGATTTCCAAAGCCTGTTCCGATAGAGCCGAGCTGCCTGGTGGGGCTGGAGCGGATGCAGGCAGCCGGTGTATCTGCCAACGGCAAGAAGGTGATTCAGTAGCAGCCCCCCCCCCCCAATGTGATCTCTGCAACACCCAACAGTGCTTTGTAACTTTTAAAGAAAACAACAAAGGAGCGAATGTGTTGCTTTCATCACAGGGCTGGCCCAAGACTTTCTGACACCTGAGGCGGCATATGCCAAATGCTGCCCCCTTACCCAGTGACATGCCAGCCTCTGCCTCTCCTACTTTCCAGTGTTCCAGCTCAGCAGTCTCCTCCCCTCCATGTTTCCTCTTCCTTTTCTAATCCATGGAGGAGGAGGAGGAGAAGCAGTGGAGGCAAGTAGGTAGACAGAGATCAGGGGCCCCCCCCACACCTGCTGGCTGAGGAGGCCACTTCAGTTGCCTCATGGATGGGCTGTCCCTAGTTTGTCCAAATGCATGTGAAAGCCCCAAAACGTGTGTGTTACGCTGACATTATGAAAAGAGAGATATGTGCCAGACACACGGAGCATAAAACACTTTTGCAGCATAATTTGACTAGTTCAGACGGTGGTTCCCAAACTGTGTTCCTGAACTCACAGGGGCGCCGTGGGATTTTTCTGGGGGAAAACGTTTGTAGGTGTGCCATCACGCACCACCACCGGGGGGGGGGGAGAATACTACCCGGTGCAGAGCTCGTCAGTCTGGTGCAGAGCAGAGCTTGGCAACCCAGCATGGAGACCCAGAAGAGTTTGGCAGTGACATGATGTCATCACATCACTGCCAAACGCTTCCGGGTTGCCAGGCTTTCACCATCACGAAAGAGTTACTGCGGCGTAGTATGATCGAGTTATGATTGTAGCAGCAGTGAGGACTTTTTAGACCTCCCTATAATCCAACCAGATCGTGTCAATTAGCTAGAAGCTTTGACAGGAGATTTTCTTTATGCTAATGATCACTTGCTCGCTCACATGCATTCCAGGCATATTTCGGTTCTTAATGTGCCAGCATTGTGTGGAGGGGCTGTGAAGAAGGCTTCAAAGGGGCTGCGTGTATGGAGACGGGTTTCCAGAGGGACAGGTCCTAACGTTTGTAATTATGAAGATAGCTTGCAGGGGAAAATGAGAATACTGTACTGAACGTCCTGTGCTGCTTTTCTTCTCCTTATACTCCTCTTCTGTCATCCCTTATCCAGGGTTTTCTACCAGATCCCACCATGAACCGCCTCCTGCCTGGACCAGTAGGGGCTGAGCATGCCCAGAAGCGGGGCCGCCAGACCCCCATGGAGTTCTCCAACATGATGGCTCTGATGGGAGCCGGTCGGGTCCAACTCGGAGCTGCAGGGCCTCTCTCCTTGCACCACGCCCACTTCCAACCCGGTCCAGCCCACAGTTCCCCCTTGTCGTACATGCCCTTTTCGACCACAGCCACTGCTGCCGCCGCTGCCGCCTCCTCCTCTGGCGCCCTGCTCCATCCAGGGCTAGGCCACGCCAGCTTTGCCACGGGCCCCTTGCACCTGGGCCATCCTCAGCCTGTGGATGAGGACGAGGATGAAGACGAGATGGACGACTTGTCTCAGGGCTACGCCAGCTCAGAACGGGACTTCTCCTTGCTCGACGACGACCCCATGATGCCGGCCAACTCTGACTCCAGTGACGAAGGCGATGAGGAGGGGGACGACTGAATTTGTCCCGGGAATGAACAGATGGACAGATGCAAACGGGGCCAGCTTGCTGGGACTAGCCGCGCCCCCCCCCCCTTAATGATGGATTTGATGGGCGAAAGGCTCCTTGCCCCCTTGGCATGTGCCGGTGGAGTTCCCCTCATTCCAGATGGCTTGCAAGGGAGGGTGAAGCGGGGCCCTTCCATCCAACCCAGCAAGGGTTGGCTGGACAACCAATTCTCCTCGGAGGGTGCTCCTGTGTGGCTTTAAACAAAAGAAACGAGAAGACATGGCGGTTGGAAGACATGGCAGAGAAGTCCTGCCTCTCCTTCCAGCCCTTGGTATCAGTTGGGAATTGCCTCTGTGGCTGGAGTTTTGATCTCCCTGGGGCAGTGAGACCACAGCAGGGGCCCAGTCTAGCTATGGCGACCTGAGTATAGTTAGCAGCTCCTTTTTTGGCTCTCCCCATGGCCTGCTCCATTTTCCCCCCCTTCCCTTGCCCCAGGTTCATGTGCTGTAACATAAGTGCAAAGGGGGTTGGGGGTTGGTAGTGGGGGCACCTTCCCTTTCCCTCCGTCCCCTGTTTCTCCGCGTGGGTGGGGTTTATATTTATAAATATGTAATATGTCTTGTGTAAAATGGCCGAGGCTGTGGGAATGAATTGTGGGGGAGTCAAGTCACAGAGGGGTGGGATTTGGGGTGGCAGGGGGCTGTGGGCAAAGAGAAGATAGAGCTTCCTGTAGCTGGATTCTCCTTTTTTTCCTTTTTGTTTTTTAATAAAAGAAACAAAATGCACAAAAAAAATATATCCCACAATCCTACTTCATCTTGTTGTATAAGCTGCCTAAAAGTCTTCCTAAGAAGTGGGGAGTGCATCTGTGTGTCTGGTATCTCTTTGCAAAGCGGGGGGGGGGGGGAGAGATTAACAGACCCAGAGGTCAGTGCATTTTTATTTCGCGGGAGGGGCTTTTTTCTGCCTGAAACCCTGGGAAGCCCTTGGTAAAAGGCGCTTTTCTGCTTCAGTCAGGTTCCTTGCGTTGGGAAGCCACCCGAGTTTAGAATGTGGGTAGTGTCGTCTTTATCCTTGTGAAGTATCCATGTCCATATATAGTACTCCCCCCATATCTGCTGGGGATATGTTCCAGGCCCCTCCGGGGATACTTGAAACCATGGATAAGAGCGAACACCTCCTCCATGGTTTCCTGAGGGGCCCCCACCCTGCCTCCCCTGCAGGCAGGCATGCTTGCCCCCCCCAGCTCTTATTTTTTTCAGCAAGCTTTGTTTCTTCCTTAAAACAAACAGAGAAGCAGCCTCCATTGCAGGCAAGTAGAACAAGACTAAGTCCTAGAGAGGCTCTGCAAGGTTTCTGTTAACCTTGCAGAGCCTCTCTAGGACTTAGTCTCGTTCTACTTGCCTGCAATAAGCAGCCTCTGCTTCTCCTGTTCGTTTAAGGAAGAAACAAAGCTTACTGGGAAAAAAGTAAAAGCCGCCAGGGGGGGTCCCCGCAATCCGTAGATAACTGAAACCGTGGATAGCGAATCCGTGGATATGGGGGCCCACCTGTACAACCTACTTTCCCCCACCCCGCATAAAGTGATCTCCAAACACAAGATGGTCTTTCTCCTAGCACACAGTGCACCCTTTGAAACAATTTAACTTGGACCTCTTTTGCTCTGATGATTTCGATCAGGGGTGGCCAACCTTTCAACATGAATGCTCCTGGTCCTTTAAATGGTTGCATAGGTGAGGGCATTTCAGCAGGTGCAGCTGCTTTAGCAGCACCATCAGCACTTGCAGCTGCCAAGATTCTGCCTTCTACACAACTCTTAAGAACGCAGAGGCCCTAATGCTGAAAGGTTGGCCACCTCTAATTTAGATGTAGTGTTGTTGCCTAGTTACTGAAATCTTAGTGGGTCAATCGATTAACTTTCCATATGGCTAAAAGAGTTCTGAAGGAAGAGGCATGGCATGACTCTAGATGTGCACACGTGCGTTTTAGCAAACAATCTTGAAAGAGGCACTTTCCTGAGGAGAAGGGAATATCCCTGCTGAGATGGAGTTTGCAATTTGCAGCTTTGGTAAGTATTTGTATTAAAAGTGATCTTCCCCCCCCCCCCCCAAAAAAAAAAGTGCTGCCTGGCAATCTTGTTAGCTGATCCAGGATTTTTTTAAAAATAACATTTATACATGTAATTTATAAGGTAAAGGTGACCCCTGACAATTAAGTCCAGTCGTGTCTGACTCTAGGGGGTGTGGTGCTCATCCCCATTTCAAAGCGGAAGAGCCAGCGTTGTCCAAAGACACCTCCATGGTCATGTGGCCGGCATGACTCCTTGCCACAGCGCATAGTATGTGGCTGGAACACGGAGCGCTGTTTACCTTCCCGCAAGCGGTACCTATTTACTCACATTAACATGCTTTGGAACTGCTAGGTTGGCAGGAGCTGGCCAAGCAACGAGAGCGCACCCTGTCGCGGATTCAAACTGCCGACCTTTCGATCAACAGCTCATGGTTCAGCGGTTTAACCCACTGCGCCACCCGCTGGCCTATGTAATTCATACATGTAAATTTATCACTGTGGCTCTAATTAAATACCAGTCATGGATTGTAGCGGGGCCAACTGCGGAGGTTGCCTGAACAGAAAATTCTTTAAGCAGCAATAGGAAACCAATTGGGAAGGATCAAGATCTCTTGGGGCTGGGGCATTGCCACTGGGAAGGTCTTGCTTAGTCAGCAGATGGGCATACAAAAGGAGTCTCCTGGGCTGGCCAGAGTAAGGGCAGGACTATACAGGAAACAGTGCATCATCCTGGCCTGGTTAAAAACTTTGCACTTTGCAACAATTATGTGTTTGCAAGAAAGGAGTAGTATATAGGTCAACGGTAGAGCATATACATTACATGCAGAAAGTCCTAGATTCAATCCCTGGCGTATACAGGTAGGGCAGAAAAGGGATCAGGCCAAAGGCCCATCTAGTCCAGCTTCCTGTATCTCACAGTCCCGTCCCTGTCCCCCCGTCCCCAGATTCCTCAGGGAGCACACAAGACAACAAGATACCTGTATCGTGTTGCCTTTTCCTTGCGCCTGGCATAGAAAGAAAATCTTCTAAAACCAGGCAGTTGCTTATGACCTGTAACTTGTGATGGACTTTTCCTCCATGAATCTATCCAATCCCCTTTTAAAGGCATCTAGGCCAGGTGCCATCACCACATCCTGTGGCAAGGAGTTCCATAGATTAATTACATGCTGGGTAAAGAAATATTTTCTTTCGTCTGTTCGAACTCTCCCTCCACTCAATTTCCGCGTGAGAGGGGAAATAACTTCTCTATCCATCCCATGCATAATTTTATATGTCTCAATCATGTCCCCCCTCAGGCGCCTTTTTTTCTAGAATGAAGAAATCAAAATCCCTATGTGAGCACACAGGGATTAATCTTAATTAATCTGTGGAACTCCTTGCCACAGGATGTGGTGATGGCACCTGACCTAGATGCCTTTTTAAAAGGGGATTGGTTTCATATTATATTCATTGGTTTCATCCAATATTCATCTTGCTTCATCAGGCCAATGGCCTTGTGGTCGGGCATTTTGGTGCCAGCAGTAGCCAACCAGGTTCCTTCAAAAGCTGAATGTGAAGTTTTGGCAATCCCCTGTTGTTTGACTCTAGTATTATGCATGGGATGGATAGAGTGAGGTTATTTAGTTTTCCCCCTTGCACAACACTAAGGGTCATTCATTAAAACTGTCTGGCTGGAGAGTCAGAACAGACAAAAGGAAATATTTCTTTACCCAGTGTGTAATATGTGGAACTCCTTGCCAGAGGATGTTGTGATGACACCCGGGTAGATGCCTTTAAAAGGGGTTAGACAGATTTATGGAGAGAAAAGTCCATCACAGGTTACAAGTCATGATAATTGTGTGCAACCTCTTAGAGGTAGCCCATCTCTGAATGTCAGATGCAAGGGAGTGACAAAGAGGACAGACATCTTGTCTGTGTGCTCCCATAGGGATTTGGTGGGCCACTAGATGGGCCTTTTGGCCTCATCCAGCAAGGTTCTTATCGGGTACACAGATTTATATGGTATTTCTGAACACTGTGAACTCTACTTTAAGCTGGCATGGCACAGCAACAGCTGTTGCCCATGAATGGGTCAGTTTCCTGTATTAAAAAACAAAATGAAAACAGGTGAGGTGCTATCCCCACGCCTTGGGTTTTATATGCTTCACTGTGGTATTCTGTTCCCTACTAGGACTGAATTCAACAATGTTCCCCTGTATTCTAAACTAGAGAGAAGCAGATAAAATTCTTGACTTCCCCTTTTCCAACGTGTCAGGCCTTAATTGTGCTGTGAGATCATCATTAACAGAATACGCTGTACCACAAGAAGCCCTCACTGTTCAAATGCTTTAATGCTGTGATTAAAACACTAGTTGGATGATGATCTGAAGGACCAACCAGCAGTCGATAATTGTTGCTATGGTAAAGGCCAGGACTGGTCCTCTTTGGTGCGACTCCTCTTTTTCCTGCTCCACCGCAACACAATATGGTTGTCCTATTGTTCCCTTCCTTTCCCCTTGTAGCCTCCTGCACTTAAATTTCCTCTTCCTTCCATTCTTGTCATGTGTGTTCTGTTCCCTTTCTTCCTTGCTTCCAGTGTGGGGTTGGCACCTCATTCTCTTCAGGGCAGTGTAGGTCATGAGTCTTCGAAGCAGGGCTCTCTTGAGTTGGCGTCTTCTCCTGTGTGTAGCCACCCCCTAGTTGTAGCTACTTTGTTGAGCTCCTTCTGCAGCAGGGCTAGCCTGCTTTCTGGTCTCTTGGAATGGAGTTTTCTTGGAGAGATTCTAAGAGAAGGTGTCCAGAGGAAGCAGTTGGAAACCCCTTCCTGGGACCCACACGGGGCCGGCACCGTTGCCTTCAGGAGGGCTGGCATCTCTGTTGCTGGCCTGTGAGGCCACCGCCGAAACATCTATCTTCATTTCTTTCAGCATCAGCTTCTCCCCAGCCAGTGGAGCTTTGCTCAAGCGCGGAGTTCTTCTTCTGGATACTCTGTGCCAGGGGTGTCCAATCTTTTGGCTTCCCTGGTCCACACTGGAAGAATTGTCATCTTGGGCTACACATAAAATACACTAATAGCTGATGCAGAAGCGTTGCTGGGGGGGGAGTGGGTCCCCAGGCAACAAGTGGGGGGGGGGACGACAATCGCACTGTTCTGGTGGTGGGAACAGTGGGTGGCAGCCGTGGAGAAAACAATGGGTTTGGTTCACCCTGCTGCCCTGTGTTTCCAAAGGGAGTTGCAGCAGCTCCATCAAGTTACAAAAAATTCTCAATGTTTTAAGAAAGTGTAGAAATTTGTGTTGGGCTGCATTCAAAGTCGTCGTGTGTCGCATGCGGCCCGTGGGCTGCAGCTTGGACAAGCTTGCTCTATGTGCACGTTGCTCTAAAGGCCGATTCACACTAGAGTTTTCCCGGCTCGTTGCGGATCTGGGAGGGTAGCGCGGAGCTGTTTTTATGCTTGCGGAGCAGCTTGCGGAGCAGCAACGCAGAGGCAGGCAAGATGGTTTCCCCTCAACTTTTGAGGCGGTTGTACTTGCGGAGCTGGGGATGTTCGCGGAGCTGGAGGAGCGCACTTCTGTTCACCAAATCACAGCTGCGCTTTCTTAAGAAGGCGGGACAGAAGGAGGGACAACAGGCAGCAAGACACTCCCCCCAGCTCCAACCGCATAGACAAGCGCATACGCAGGGGCAGAGGCAGGGCTATCTGCGCCGGGAAAACTCTAGTGTGAATCGGCCTTTAAGCAACAGCGACACCGTCCCAGCATCAGCAGCGTGTGGCATCTTTGTTGTTCAGTCGTTAAGTCGTGTGGGACCCTTCGTGATCCCATGAACCATATCCCGCCAGGCCTTCCTGTCCTCCACTATCTTCCTGAGTTCGCTCATTTTCATGTCCGTTGCATCGGTGATGCTGTCTAACCATCTCATCCTTGGCCTTCCCCTTCTCCTTTTGCCTTCAATCTTTCCCAGCATCAGAGTCTTCTCCATCTCGTTCTCGTGGCATCTAATCTCGTTCTTTTTCCCCTCGCTCAGCCAGCGATTTATTTTCCAGATCTTAGGGAGGCTGGTCTGGCCCCTCTCTCACAGGCGCAAACCCATCACCTTTCCCGCCCCTCCTCCTCGCATCGTAACAGCAAGGAGGGAGCAACAATGTCGCGGTCAGGAGGAGGAGCGAATGTTTACAGGAGAATCAAGGGCGAAAAGCCCACCGACCACGCGACAGGGCTGCTGTAGGATCGACGCCTGCGCACTGGAGTCCAAACGCTCAGCCGAACGTCAACAGACGCTCGAGGCTTGAGGTCAACCCGCCGAAGGGAGAAAAGAAGAGCACGCTGGCCTCTTTTGCGTAGTGCGCATGCGTGCACCACCAAAGGACAGCCGCAGGAAGAAGGAACGGCGTTCGGCGTCACATGACTGCTTGGCCGAAGCGCGCGAAAGCTTGTGGCGAACCGAAGGGTCGCCAGGGTTATTCCCCCCCCCACACCCGGACAAGAGGAAGGGCTGAACAGGATCCGCCCACGTGACTCGCAGGGTTCGCGCTTTGTGGGCACACTTCCGTGTCACGCGACTGACGGGAGAAGCACATGGGCTAAGTGGGCCAGAAAAAGGGGGGAGGCAAACAGAGGCCATATTATTTATTATTGTTTATATGAATAATACTGTACAAAATAAAATATGCGTGTTACGTTGACTACTTCGCCCCCAACGAATAGCTGACATAGAAACACACATTAATATTAAGATGATATTACTGTATATGCAACCTTAATAATATAGCGAGGAAGAGGAAATCGCGTTTGGAGGCGAACGGACGGAAGCGGGGAGAAAGGGCAGGCCGAGGAGGGCTTCACTTCCGGGTCGCTAGGGTCGCGGCGGCGGCGCGAGAGCGGGGGAGGTGGGGCTTGCGTCCGCAACGGAGGGCGCGGAGGAGCCGCTTCCATGGCGCTGAGTCTGGACCGCGAGGCCTACTACCGTCGCGTCAAGCGTCTCTATAGCAACTGGCAGGTGAGCGGAGGCGGACGGGAGGCGAGGGGCCCCGGAGCCCTCCCCTCCCCTCTCCCCACGGCGCCGATGGGCGGGCGGGCGTCTCTCTTCCACCCTCGGAACTTCCCCCTCGCTCCGCTCGTGCCTTGCTGCTCTTCTGCCAGTCGCTTCCTGCCCTCCTCCTGTGTTTCATCCTCTTGTCTACAACGTGGAACACCGCGTAAAGACTGAGCACGCAGGCCCCTGCCCCGAGGAGGTGTGCAGCCTGGCCAGTGGACCGGAGGAAGAGCATGCTCGACGTCGCAGTTGCGTGTATTTAGGCTTAGTTATAGTGTGCTATACAGACACCCACAATTAATCTACTTTCTTTTTATTCCCTGTCCCAGTAAGACAGGAGGGAAGGTATGGCTGCTGCCATCACCGTCTCCTCTCTGTAAGAACATAAGAAGAGCTGCTGGATCAGGCCAAAGGCCCATCTAGTCTGATACAGTCAACTCTACTCTCTCCTATCATTTCCCTAATGTAGCGTGTCAAATACGGTTTCTCTTTAATACTGTGGTTCTACTGGTGCTGGATTTTTTTTTAAAAAAAACCCAGTAATAATTGAAATTTAAGTACTGACACAGTATTTATAAAGACATGTTTTTTCCAGAATGTCAGTGATGTCTAGTTGTGCTATAGAAGGCCCCAATCTTACCTGTGTCATGATGAATTTACCAGGTGGTAGTAAAAAACAACCAAACACACTCTATGAACATAAGAAGAGCCCTGCTGGATCAGGCCAAAGGCCCATCTAGTCCAGCTTCCTGTATCGCACAGTGGCCCCACCAGATGCCTCAGGGAGCACAAGACAAGAAGATAACCTGTATCCTGTTGCCACTCCCTTGCACCTGGCACAGAGAAAGCCTACTACAACCAAGAGGTTGCTTTTCCCCATCATGGCTTGTAAGCTGTGATGGACCTTTCCTCCATAAATCTGTCCAATCCCCTTTTAAAGGCATCCAGGCCAGGTGCCATCACCACCTCCTGTGGCAAGGAGTTCCACACGCTGTTTTCTTTTGTCTGTTTTAATACTCCCTCCGCTAAATTTGAGTGTGTCCCCTAGTTCTAATGTTGTGTGAGAGGGAAAAGAACTTCCCTCTATCCACTCTCTCCATCCCATGCATAATTTTATACGTCTCAATCATGTCCCCCCTCAGCCGCCTTTTTTCTAGACTGAAGAGCCCCAAACGCTGTAGCCTTTCCTCATAAGGGAGATGCCCCAGCCCACTAATCATTTTGGTCGCTCTCTTCTGCACCTTTTCCAGTTCCACTATATCCTTTTTGAGATGTGGCGAACAGAACTGGACACAATACTTCAGATGCGAACTTACCATCGATTTGTACAACGGCATAATAATATCGGCCGTTTTATTATCAATCACTTTTTTAATGATCCCAAGCATGGAATTGGCCTTCACAGCCGCCGCACACTGGGTCGACACTTTCAGCGACCTGTCCACCAGTACCCCAAGATCTCTCTCCTGATCCGTCACAGACAGCTCAGAACAAATGAGCGTGTATGTGAAGTTTTGATTTCTGGCCCCAATGTGCATCACTTTGCACTACTTACATTGAAGCGCATCTGCCATTTTGCGGCCCGTTCTCCCAGTTTGGAGAGATCCTTCTGGATCTCTTCACAATCCCTGCTGGTCTTCACCACCCGGAAAAGTTTAGTGTCGTCCGCAAATTTGGCCACCTCGCTGCTTATCCCCAACTCCAGGTCATTTATGAATAAGTTGAAAAGCACCAGTCCCAAGACCGATCCTTGGGGCACACTGCTTTTCACCTCTCGCTATTGTGAAAATTGCCCATTGACTGCCACTCGCTGTCTCCTAGTCTTCAACCAGTTCCTAATCCATAGAAGGTCCTGCCCCCTTATTCTCTGACTGTGGAGTTTTTTCAGTAGCCTTTGATGAGGGGACCGTGTCCTTCCTCTCTCTCTCTCTCTCTCTCTCTCTCTCTCTCTCTCTCGTAGTTTGTATCTGCAGTATGGGAATGAAAATACCGAGCTTTCAGGGTTGTTTTAAGGATTGCAGCTCATGTCAGGGGCTTTGAAAACTTGAAAGTGCTGTGAATGTGCCCAGTGGGAGAACTACAAGTCCCCCCCTGGAATCTGGACCCTCCCCCCCCTTACCTTTCTTTCTTGCTTAAACAGAACGCTATAAGCAGCAGTGTATAAGCAGTGTGCTGCTTATATAGCACAGAATCATTCCAGAATGATTCTAGCGAGGTGCTAGAGAGAGGCTCCAGATGTTAACAGGAAACTACTTCCTGAACATCCTGTTCTAGAGTGAATTCGTTGTTAGGTAGCCTACATAATGTAAT
This sequence comes from Plestiodon gilberti rubricaudatus, assembly GCA_026170595.1. NCBI lineage: Eukaryota > Metazoa > Chordata > Lepidosauria > Squamata > Scincidae > Plestiodon > Plestiodon gilberti. The sequence goes on from JANXHW010000006.1 coordinate 6,037,780, forward strand.
GTAACACAGTGCAGTTGTAATAGAGAATGAATGGCAAGTATTCCAGATGCGTTTTTTAAAATCCCTTCAGCTTTTTAACCAGCCCATCAGCTGTTTTGCACTAGATTAGTGCTTTGATGTTTTGCACTTAACAACTGATGGGCTGGAGATTTAAAAAGACCCATTAAAGAGGATTTAAAAGGGGCTGTGAGAGCTTCCTGCCTCCATTTTGTAATCGGCAGTAAGCTCAGGTGGCAGCAACTTCTTGTAAGTTACTGTACTGGGGGACCACCGTCGTATATGCAGATTGTCATTAAATGAACTGTCTTTAACCAGGAGACACGTGTATAGCTTTAATTGTGTGCATGATGGTAAATGTAAGCAAAATAGTTTAAGTGTGCACGTATGCTGCTTATCCAAGACCTCATCCTGTTACTGTTTGAATTTTTGCTACACAATCCAGTACTTCACAGATTTATTTATTTATTTATTTATTTATTTAAAGAATTTATATCCCGCCTTTCTCCCAGCAAGGGCACTCAAGACGGCTTACAATAAAACATTAAAATACATACCGTATTTTACGCTCCATAGGACGTATCGGTCCATAGGACGCATGCATCCTATGGAGCATAAAATAGAGAAAAAAAGGTTTTTACTTACCTGGGCTTGGGGGCACTTTGGGGAGGCCTGTGGGGGCTTCGGGGAGGCCTGCACGAGCCTCTGCAGGCCTCCCCGATGTTCAGTTCGGGAGAAAACAGCGGTTTTCGGCCATTTCCGGAAATGAACAGTTCGGTTTTCGGCCGAACTGAACATCAGGGAGGCCTGCAGAGGCTCGCGCAGGCCTCCCCGAAGCCCCCACAGGCCTCCCCGAAGCGCCCCCAAGCCCAGGCTTCGCACCATAGGACGCACACTTTCCCCCCTATGTTTTTTTTTGGGGGGGAAGTGCGTCTTATAGTGCGAAAAATACGGTATATACATTAAAATAATTAAGAACAAATAATTAAAACAATTAAAACAAACAACCCCAGTGGTTCACCTATATTTACATTTGTTAAAAGCCATTTGTTAAAAAGCCAGCCCACCATGTCAGACATCAAATGCTAACTTAAATAAAAACGTCTTAAGGCCCCGCTGAAAGGTCTCTAAAGAGGGAGCCGTTCTTAATTCCAGGGGGAGGGAATTCCATAATTGGGGCGCCACTGCCGAGAAGGCCCTATTCCGTGCCGCCATCCCCCTCACCTCTGTCAATTGCGGCACGGTTAACAGGGGCCCCCCTGATGACCTCAGAGTGATGACCTCAGAGTGCGGGTCGGATTGTAGGGAAGGAGGTGGTCCCTCAAATACCCTGGACCCGAGCCGTATAGGGCTTTAAAAGTCAAAATTAGCACTTCAAATTGTGCCCGAAAACGAACCGGCAGCCAGTGTAGCCACCGAAGCAACGGTCCGACTGAGTCGAACCAACAGGCCCCGGGCCGCCGCGTTCTGCACTAGTTGAAGTTTCCGAACAGTCTTCAAAGGCAGCCCCACGTAGAGTGCATTGCAGTAATCTAATCTAGATGTCACTAGAGCATGGGTCACTGTGGCCAGGGTGCGATGCAAATACGGACGCAGTTGGCGCACCAGCCGAAGCTGGGCAAAAGCCCCCCTGGCCACAACCGCCACCTGGGAATCCAGGAGCAGCTGCACATCCAGGAGAATCCCCAAGCTGCGGATCTTTATTTAAAAGATTTATATCCCATCTTTCCACCCTTTCGAGGTGGAAGGTGTCTGTTTTAGAATTTCATGTGATGAGTTTAACTTGCAAATCATGTTTGTGAATGTATTTAGGTACAAAGCTATTGCTGGTAAAAAAAAAAATTGTTGCAGTTATTTTGTTGGGGAAGAATTGGTTCCCCTGGTGGGATTGAAACAATGTGAGCTCTGCATGAACTAGAAATTAAGGGGGGGGGGATAAAGTTAAACTTCCTTTTTGCTTTCTCCCTCTTCCCACAAAAAAACCTGATGCTACAATGCATTTGTTAGTCCTTAAGGTGGCACAAGAAGATTGGAGTTAGAATCATAGAGTTGGAAGGGGCTTACAACATCATAGAGTCCAACCACGTGACAATGCTGGCTGTCCACAACTACAGCCAGACTGGTCTTTGCTGTTGTCTTTAAGAAATAATGAGAACCTCCAGGGCATACCAATGTATAGGGCCTCCCAAGAGAGTAGTTGAGGACAGCTTGGAGAAACTGACATTTCAAACCATGAAACGGAAGCATGGCAGATTAGAAATGTTGCGGCAAAAACAGAACTGGCAATGCGAACTGTGATCTCAAGTATACCTCCCAGAAAGTTCTGGAAAAAGACAGCTCAAGAAAATCGATTGCTCTCCCAGTCTACTGTTGAGGCAGCTCAGGTGGAAGAGGTGGTATCAATAGCTTGTTTGATGGAGACTCAAGCTAGGAAATCTGGAATTAATATAGGCAACAGTTGAGAGAGAAGACTTAGACCTTTGTATGCAACTCTTAGTCTTGGGGCTTGTTTCGCCAGCCCTGGTGTATTGCCAGAATTCTAGAAGTGATGTAAGCCCTCCTTCGGACAAAAACCCTTGGTATAAAGCAGTGGTTCCCAAGCTGGGTGTCACGTCCCCCTGTAAAGTGTTCAAAAAATCAGACCCTTCAATAGGAGGGTTGGAAACCTTCGGAGAACCCGTAGTAGTTTACTGAACCCATCACTTCTGGATTCTTGCTGCCACCTCCGCCTCAGAAGACCGGTAAGAAAAAAGGGGTGGCTCACTTACCGGGGTTTGTCGTTCCGTGTTGGCAGCAGTGAGAACCCGGAAGTGATGGGTTCAGTCAACTACGGGTCCTCCGAAGGTTCCCGACTCCCCTTAAAGGGGCAAAAGGTTAGGAACCACTGGTATATAATATAAAACCTTGCCCTGTGTCTTCCTGTTGGCATGGAATTCCGTTCCCATTGAATAGTCTCACTTGAAATTGTAGATTGCTCTAAGGGACATTGATGAGATACCAGTAGGTATCTTCCTTTCAGAGGCACATTCATAGCTTTCTGTATCTGCTGGGAGCAGTTGTTCAACCAGCTTTGAACCTACCCAACAGTAGTCCCATCTTGGCCACCTTTTATCATATTAACCGAAGGATATCATGGGAGACTTTGTCAAATGCTTTGCTGAAATCTAGATATACTGTGTCCATGGCGTTCCCAGGAACTGTCAAACTAGTCACTGTATCAAAGAAGTGGATTAGATTTGTCTGAGGTAACATTGCATCACGTTTATCTTTTCAGCAGTGCATTCCGGATCCAGAGCAAAGTACTGTATAAGGAAGTGACATTGGCCTTTACAGTGTCACATGTATTATAAATCGGTTACAGTTTTTGACAGGACACTGTTCTGAAGTCACACAAGGCATATGTTTTGTTTTGCCTACTACCTGTGCTTTCAGTCAAATATTACCAATGGTAGACAAGAAAGTACTGATATTTTCCTCAGAGGGAGTGAAAAAGACCAGGGAGAATGGGAGGGAATACCCTGGATTATTGGGGAAGGGAAATAGTAAGGCATTAGAAATCTGTCCCATCACCACTAGTAACTGCTTCATTGTTGCCAGACCATTTTCACCTCATCCTCAGCTTTTCATCTATGAGACCTAGAAATCCTCATGTGTAGGGAGGGAAGGGGATTGATTGTGAACCTAGTATGTGTGACAGTGGCAGTTGTGCAAAATTATCTTGGCTTTGAGTGTAATGAGGAAATCATTATGCTCAGTAGTATACATGACTCTTCTTGCAGAAAGGAGAAGATGAATACGCCACCATCGATGCCATTGTTGTCTCGGTTGGAGTAGACGAAGAGACTGTCTATGCAAAGTCCACTGCCCTGCAGGTGAGTGAGGGTGGGGCATGTTCATGCTGTGCTGTATGGCTCTGTTTGGAAAGGGGTGGCATTATTGGTTGGAAAGGAAAAGATGGTCCTTTTGTTCCTGACGGAGACCCCCTTTCACACCCTTGCAGACATGGCTCTTTGGCTACGAGCTCACCGACACGATCATGGTCTTCTGCGAGGACAAGATCCTCTTCATGGCCAGCAAGAAGAAAGTAGAATTCCTGAAGCAGATTGCAAACAGCAAGAGCAGTGAGAGCACCAATGGGGTGCCGGCCATCACGTTGCTGGTGCGGGAGAAGGTGAGCCAGCCAGCATCTCGGCATGCATGCCTTGAATTTCTTGTGACCTGAAAGGGATGGTTGGGGGGGGGGGGGCTGCAATGTGAGAACACAGGTGGAGGCTGTTCTTCTCTGGCCCCTCTCCAGAATGAAAGCAACAAGGCAAACTTTGACAAGATGATCGAAGCCCTCAAGGGCAGCAAGAATGGCAAACGTATTGGGGTCTTCAGCAAGGACAAGTTCCCGGGAGAGTTCATGAACAGCTGGAACGATGCCCTCAGCAAGGAAGGCTTTGAGAAGGTGAGGGAGGGCCAGCTGGGCCAGGGGGCTGTGAGGAGGGCCAGCTGGGCAAGTGAGACGAGCTTTGTCCTTGCTCACATGGATCCTGACTTCGCTGCAGGTGGATATCAGCGCTGTGGTGGCCTACACCATTGCTGTGAAGGAGGATGGGGAGCTTGGCCTGATGCGAAAAGCCGCTGCCATCACGTCTGAGGTCTTCACCAAATTCTTGAAGGAGCGGGTGATGGAGATTGTCGATGCTGATGAGGTGAAGAAAGAACCTGGTGGTAGTGGGGCTGTGAAGCCTTAGCTGGATTGTGAGGAGGATGCTTGTTGGGAGAGGAATATGTGTAGCCCTTGACAAAGCAGAGGTGGGCTGTTTGACTTGGAGTCCATCTTGTCTCCTTGAGCTTTCATAGGTTTTCCTAGGCATGCTGGCCTTTGGCTTCTTCATCTTTTCCTACTCTCTCCCGCGCCATATTGGACAATGTATCCGTCCTCCACATTAGCACTGATGATGGTCCTGGCCCTTTCAAGCTGGGACAGACAGCTGGGGTAACCTGGCTGTGCTGCTCTTCTAATAGGGGGAAGCGACAGCACAGAGCTGTGGGTGGCCCATGTCCCCTTTGTATTACAGGTTCAAGGGAAAGGCTGCTCCTTTTAAAATCATAAAGGAGAGAGACTTCATGCCTCCATTCTCTGCAGAGTCTATCTTGTGGTGCTACCCTAGGTGCTTGTCCCAGCTCAGCGAGAGTTGGCATGCCAGGGTGTATGAGTGTCGGTCATCTTAAGGCCTCTGAGGATGCAGTTCTTGTCTTTCCACTGCTATTTTAGTTTGAGGAGCAGTTGAGGGTCGTGTCCCCCTTACCCCAGCTAGGTGGCTCTACTGATCATTGGGTTCTCTCCATGCTCTGACAGAAAGTGCGGCACAGCAAACTGGCAGAGTCCGTGGAGAAGGCCATCGAGGAGAAGAAATACCTGTCCGGGGCTGATCCCTCCACGGTGGAGATGTGCTATCCTCCCATCATCCAGAGCGGAGGCAATTACAACCTCAAATTCAGTGTTGTCAGGTCAGTCCATCTCCATGGGAGCAGGGTGGATTGGTTTAAATCCTTGTTGTAATCTGTGCATCTTCTGAACAAGTGTGTGTACTAAATGCCTGCTATTTACAGTTAAAATGTACTTGTTTGCAGATAAATAAAACCTGCATAGGAACCTAATCTAAAACCTTAAGTTGTATAAGCACATGCCTTCTTGTGCTGCACAAAAAGCATCTGCTCAGAGCCTGGAAAGCAGAGAACTAAAAATAATGGATTTCTCTCTGGCTCTTTTATTGCATTTTAATCCCACCTTCCTCCAGGTTGCTCAGGCAGCTGAGATGGCTGATGAGATTTATGAATCCTAGCGTGTGTCGTGCACAGACTTGCAATGCCAGTTGTCCCATCCTTATCGCTGCCTGTTCTTACCCTTCTTGTTATCCGCCCCGTTCCCCCGACCCCCACCTCTCTGCCCCCAGTGAAAAGAGCTACATGCACTTTGGGACGGTCACTTGTGCCATGGGCATCCGCTACAAGTCCTACTGCTCCAACCTGGTGCGCACACTCATGGTGGACCCGCCCCAGGAGATGCAGGACAACTACGCTTTCCTACTGCAACTGCAGGAGGAGATGCTGAAAGAACTGCGGCATGGTGAGTGGCAGGCGACACACGCGTGGGGTGGCAGAGGCACGCTATGGGGCATGGGTGGTGTGAAGGCAGCTCCTGCAGTGCACATTTTTCCTTCCCTCTCCCACCAGGTGCAAAGCTCTGCGAAGTCTATGCCGCTGTCATGGACATGGTGAAGAAGCAGAAACCGGAGCTCTTGAGCAAAATCACAAAGAACTTGGGGTAAAAAGCTTCTTTCCCAACCACCCCCACTCTGCGACAGAGGCATCCTTCCTGTAGTAAGAGATTGCGAGTGGCAAACCTAGAGGACTCAGTGATTTCTCCCCCCCCCCCCTTTCTCCGCAGGTTTGCAATGGGCATCGAGTTCAGAGAGGGTTCCCTCGTGATCAACAGCAAAAACCAGTATCGGCTCAAAAAAGGTGAGCACATCTTCTCTCCTTTTTGAACAAGAAGTTGCAACGCTGCTTGGCTTCCTCAATTCACCCTTCCACACGTGTCCAAAAGTTGCGTATGTGTCAGAAACGGGTGGCTCATAGAACTCTTGGGAAAAGGTTTTTTTTTTGGGGGGGGGGTGTTTGCTTTCTCTGAAGCAGTCTTCTGTCTGCCACAGGGATGGTTTTCAGCCTCAATGTGGGGCTCTCAGACTTGAGCAACAAAGAGGGAAAGAAGCCGGAGGAGAAGACCTATGCATTGTTCATTGGAGACAGCGTGTTGGTGGAAGAGGTGGGTAATGGGGGCGGCAGCAAGTGTGTCTGTGGGGGGGGAGGAATAGCTATGGTGCCATGAGTTCCAAGGGGCCAAGCTTCCTATCTATGTATAGTCTAAATATCGGCCTTTTGAACTCTTCCCTTTTCCCATCTCTGCAGGATGGCCCAGCTACTCTCCTAACCTCTGTCAAGAAGAAGGTCAAGAACGTCAGCATTTTGCTCAAAGTGAGTCGTAGGGCTGGTATCTCCGTGGTCCAGGAGCCCAGGGGGTGCCAAGAAGTGTAGTCGGGAAAAGCAGGCCAGTTTTGAAGAACTTAAGGAGATGAGAGTAAATGTAGATGTGTAACCCAAAGGTATTTTGTAGGATTCTAAAATTCTGCCTAATTCCAATTCTCTAGTCCTCATGGGTAAAGCTTTAGTTTTTCAGACATTGAAGAAATAGAGGCCATCAAGACCAAATTCCTTGGATATTTTACCGTATCATTGTCAAGTCTACGTTGTACAACACTTTTTTGCATGGGGGGCAATTTTGGAGTAAGAATATTGCAGAATACTGTACATTTGGGAATAAAAGTCTGACTTGACGAAGGCAGAGAAATTTAACTGTAATCCTTCAATGGGTATGTATGTAGATTGTAATTTCTGCTTTTCTGTTTATAGAAGGAGGATGAAGAGGAAGAAGAAGAAGAAAAAGATGACCCTGAAATCTTGCTTGGACGTACCTCCCGGACAGCCCTGTTGACAGACAGAACTCGGGTACAGTTGAAAGGAAACAGCTGAAGAAGATCGGTTCTATGCAAAATAGAACACTTATTGTAAAAATCCCTACAGGGGATTGTTTAGAAAAGCCTGCCTGTGTAAATCGCCTTGAATAAAGTCCGAGGAGAAATCTGACGAGAAAGGCGGTATATAAATACAGATACAATAATATTATAGAAGGCTAGGTGGATTGGGATAGGATGGAATCGCTTTTAAGGGCCTGGGAAAGATCTGGGAACTTGTTGATTGCACATTCATCTTCGGGGGACACCATGCTGTGTGGGCAAAGATCAGACTCCCTTTCTTCCTCCCATCCAGAATGAGTTGACGGCTGAAGAGAAGCGCCGGGCACACCAGAGGGAGCTGGCCACACAGCTCAATGAAGAAGCCCGGCGACGGTTGACGGAACAGAAGGGGGAGCAGCAGATCCAGAAGTGAGTACAAGGCTTGTCAAAGAAAAGGTCATGAAGGTTCCATTTCTTTTGGCTGACAGGGTGTGAAAGTTGCTTTTATAGAGCAATGGATGCATATTATAGAAGCACTGACATTGCACCACATACAGCAAAAATCTTCACTGGAAACCTGCCAATTTGGGTCTTTGAGGATTAAACGTGCCTTAGGCATACTTCTAAGGAGACAGCTGGGCTGCCAGCTGAGCACCAGGCAGGCCTGACCCTTGCTCTCCGTGCCATTGGACAGCTTGTAAGTGGAGGGAATGGCTTGCCTGAGCTTCGCTGCCCCATAGTGGCTGGAGGAGAGATTGTCGCTATCTAAGCCAGAGGTTTTTGGATGCGGTTTGGAGCAGACAGTTGGAAAGCCAAAATGGTCAAACTTCACCATTTTTCCTGTCCCTTGCAGGGCTCGCAAGTCCAACGTTTCCTACAAGAACCCATCACTGATGCCGAAGGAGCCTCACATCCGGGAAATGAAAATTTACATTGACAAAAAATATGAAACCGTCATCATGCCTGTCTTTGGCATCGCCACGCCGTTCCACATTGCCACCATCAAGGTACTGCATCTGCAGCAACTAGTTGCTGGCCTCTCGGGAGGGATGCCACTGGGTGGCTCAACTGCTGAGTTATGGGGAGTTAATGGGTTTGAAGCAGAGACCGTCAGTGTGGCTGTTCTGACGGAAACTCTAGTGGACTCTTCTCTGCTTCAGCCAGCAGCATCTGTCCAGGTTTCCCTCGTTGTGACGTAGGGGAGAGGGGGCAGAACAGGGAAGGGACAAAAGGAAATGCTGTAGATCAGGACCAGGGCAACTGTTCTCCTGGTGTTTTCCTTACAGAACATCAGTATGTCAGTGGAAGGTGACTACACCTACTTACGAATCAACTTCTACTGCCCAGGCAGTGCCCTTGGTCGTAATGAGGGCAACATCTTCCCCAATCCCGAAGCCACCTTTGTGAAAGAAATGTGAGTTACCCCTGGTTAGTCTGTGCTGCAGTATGTAGTTGGAACACATTTCTCCATTCTCCTGGGAACTTCTCTCCTTTCTATCGCCCCCATGCCTCAGATTCCATTCCTGCATTAGAGGACAGGGACTATTCTTTTCCCTATAATTTGGTCTGAGGTGTGGGCCTTCTAAAAGACCCACATTTGGATGTCGGTCTCCCTTTCTCCCCTTCCAGCTCTCTCTGTGGGCCCTCTCAAAGCCACCCCTGCTTTGGGAGCCAACAGAATTGGGCCTTGGTGCAGCAGTGAAGTACATGCCAAAATGTGACCCTGTTCTTTTTCTCCCTCCGCCTCCTTAGAACGTATCGGGCGTCCAATATAAAAACACCTGGTGAGCAGATGGTGCCAGCTCTCAACCTCCAAAATGCCTTCCGCATCATCAAGGAGGTGCAGAAGCGCTACAAGACCCGTGAGGCAGAGGAGAAAGAGAAGGAGGTGAGCCAGAACAGGTAGCTGGGGAAATTGCGATGATGAAAGTGGCCCTTGCATTTGGGGAGACTCCAACATGGTGTGTGATTTGCAAGGAGGGTGTCCTTTAACGTGAAACTCGCTATGCCAGAGTGAGAGTCTCCCCTGCAGATGACATTGCGTAGGAAATCACGGGTGCTTCCTGTGGTCATTCGTCTGTTTCTCTAGGGCATTGTGAAACAAGACTCTTTGGTGATCAACCTGAACCGCAGCAATCCCAAGCTGAAGGACCTTTACATTCGCCCCAACATTGCCCAGAAACGAATGCAGGGGTCTCTGGAAGCTCATGTCAACGGTATGGAGCGCTATGGAACCCTATAGAGAAGCCTTTGGAACAGACAAGGGTTGTATCTTTGGGGCTAGAGGACATTCAAGGAGAGGATCTCCCTCCTTATGCTGAAAGGGTCTGCTGGAATTTTAGAGCACACTGTGCCAGTAACTCCAAACTTACCAGTCAGCTGGGAACAGGCCCCTTCCTTCTCTCAGAAAGGGTTCTTCTTTGGCAGGTTTCCGCTTCACCTCTGTGCGGGGAGACAAGGTGGACATCCTATACAACAACATCAAACATGCTGTGTTTCAGCCCTGTGATGGGGAGATGATCATTGTGCTGCACTTTCACCTCAAGGTACCTGTCCAACTTGAGGCAAGAGGGTGAAGAGGGATCCCTAGCTATTGTCATGGGGATGTGTGGTTCCCCTTGGCTTGGGAAAAATCACTCAAGTTAGTCATAAGGCATTATTATGCTGTGCCCATAGGACAGAAGAATACTGTTGTAGTGTATCTCAGTGTCTTGCTTGCACAGATTTTCTTCCTCCATCCTTGAATGTCGTGTGCTGCATAGATAATGTTGCATCAGCTAAAGAATTAGGTTTCCCTTAAAAATTCTGCTGTGTCCGTGAGAATAATAATAATTCCAATATTTACCGTATATACCACCTCTCTTGGTCATTGTATTTCTCCTCTGACTTTAATTCAAGGCAGTTTCAAAGACAGGCAGTTCTAAACCAAACGGTTTTTACAATACAATAAATATCCTAATCTTTCGTAGGACACTTCTTTCCAGGTGTTTCCTTTCACAGTCTCCCTCTGGCATTCACCTCCTACGCGTTGACTGACAGGCAACTGAGTGCCGGCTGCAGCTTCCTCTCTCGTTCTCTCTTTCTCTCTCACAGAGAGCTTCTGCAGCTTTTGTCAGTGACGACGGAATCTCGAACTGCCGTCCTTGATCTTCAGGCATATGAGGCTGCAGCTCTCCCAACTGAGCCAGACCTCCTGAAGCCCACGCCTTACACCTAGTCAGACCATTGGTTCTCTTGCTCAGTTCTACCCACTCCAAATGGCAGTGGCTCTCCAAGGTCTTGGGCACAGAGAGGTTCTGCCTTTAAACTGTAGAAGTGGGGGAAAGAACCTGTGACCTGCACTCTGTTACTGAGTATGGCTCTCGCACATGCCCATACCACAAATTTCAACCTGTGTTTGAAAAGATAAAATAGAAAATATTTTGGTGGTGTTTGCTGCAAGCTCAGAAGTTGGACGCAATAACTTTCAATTAATTGATTTTTCAGAGTGGCTGCTGTGGTGGTGGTGTTTCGTGTGCATGTGTATAAATAAAAATTTCTCCCTCCATGGCAAGCAGAAGCATAATAACATATGTAAAATCATAAAAGGGCAAGTTTTTTCCTCTGCCTAATTAAGTTGAGGCTCAGAAACTAGCTTTTATTCATGCAGGACTTTGCTCCCCTGGCACATAATTTTGGATGTTTGCTGATCGGGAGAGCCAGGCATATCCCTGCTCACATTTTCTTCCTTTTCCTTCCCCACCCCTTTCTCTGCCTTGCACTCCAGAATGCCATTATGTTTGGCAAGAAGCGCCACACAGATGTGCAGTTCTATACAGAGGTGGGCGAGATCACTACTGACCTGGGGAAGCACCAGCACATGCATGACCGTGACGACCTCTATGCTGAGCAGGTAAGAGAGGAGGCTGCTTGCATCCTGTCCAGCGAGGCGACTTCCAGGTCATATGGTTGACACTCTTTGCTCCTGTCTGGCGCAGATGGAGCGTGAGATGAGGCACAAGCTGAAAACAGCGTTCAAGAACTTCATTGAGAAAGTGGAGTCCCTGACCAAGGAGGAACTGGAATTCGAGGTTCCCTTCCGGGACTTGGGGTAAGGAAGGACTGCTGTGATGGGAGGGCTTGGTTTTTGACGTGCCGAAAATACCTTTAGTTAGCACTAAACTTCCAGGGATCTCAGACCTGTGTGAGTGAGTGTGTGAGAGAGAGGGGGGGGGGACTGCACTTCAGCGTAAGAAGAGTCAGAATATCATCATACATGCTGGGAGTAACGAAATGCACTCTAGAAATGAACTTCTTTTCTGTAAATGAACTAATGAAGATCAATGGTGGTATTTGCACCACCCTCCCGTTGAATGCACTCATGGAATCTGGAATGCGGTTGCACTGTCTGGTTAGGACCAGGACTGGCAGGTTATTGCTGGGTAAATAATCCTGCTGAGGGCATACTAATAAGAACTAGAAATGTCAGTTTTTGAGTTTTTGTTTTTAAACAAAAAGGAGCATTCCCAGGGTTTTGAAAGTGGCTACACTACAAACTTCTGTCCATCAGTACTGTGGTTTGATGTTGATGGTGGTGGGATTCTCCCTCCTTGGGATATATGGGTGGGTTAGGTGGCTGTTTGATCTGCCTCTTCTACCCATGATTTTGTGACTTTGCACAGAGTTTATGGTGTGTCCCTCCCTTTTTTTGAGGAATTGCTTGCTTACTTGAAGAGAAGTATTAACTGTTTTCCCTCTTCTGCACTTCTGCACTATGTTTCAATACCTTTCTTCCCCCCACCAACTCACTGTTACAGGTTCAATGGTGCCCCCTACAGGAGCACTTGCCTCCTTCAGCCAACCAGCAGTGCCCTGGTGAATTGCACTGAATGGGTGAGTGTACGTGCTATGGGTGGGCACAAGTGAACATGGGGGTGGGGATGCTCTTCTGGGCCTGATGGGGGGGGTATACAACCACAGGGGTGAGAGAGATCCCCATAGATGGGAGAAACTGGCTCCTCACTTTTTTCCTCTCTGTCTCGCCTGTAGCCCCCGTTTGTGGTGACGCTGGATGAAGTAGAGCTGATTCATTTTGAGCGGGTGCAGTTCCACCTGAAGAACTTTGACATGGTCATCGTCTACAAAGATTACAGCAAGAAGGTCACCATGATCAACGCCATCCCTGTGGCCTCGCTTGACCCCATCAAGGAGTGGCTGAAGTGAGTGTGGCGTAGTCTTCTCATTCTGTAGGTTCCTATTGATCCTGTTCCCATGGCCAGTAGTGCTTTAGTATTTGAATTATTGGTGGAAGATCTTATAGGATCTAGAATATAGCCATTTAATCATTTGATTTTGTCTGTAAACCGCTTTGTGAACTTTTTGTTGAAAAGCGGTATATAAATACTGTTAATAATAATAATAGGAGTTGACCACTGCTGCTCCCACTTGAGAGTGACGTGGTTGGTTGGGGACGTAGACTGACCACTTCATACTTCCTTGGGCAAGTAGTTGGGTACTGCATTTTCCTTGAAAGACAACGTCCTTTCAGTGTGGTGCAATGTGGAATAGCAGCTACTTTTCTTCTTGGTGCAGAGGGCCAAGTTGGGGGGGGGGGGGTCCAGCAGTATTGTATTTCTTTAAGGAATTTATATCCTGTCTTTCCCATGCTGAAGCATACGCCCAAGGCGGCTTACAAAGTTCCATAATGAATGCATAATGTATGCAAACAATGAATAAAATTTAACAACAAACAATGACGGGGAAATATTTCATGGCAGAAGTGCAATGGGAGAATAAGCTAATGCTATTTGAAAGGGCAAAGGAGAGGTTGGGCTGTGCATTCATCTCTTCTTTCCCTTCTCCTCACCCGCATCAGCTCTTGTGATCTTAAGTACACAGAAGGGGTGCAATCCCTCAACTGGACCAAAATCATGAAAACAATTGTGGATGACCCCGAAGGCTTCTTTGAGCAAGGGGGCTGGTCGTTCCTTGAACCTGAAGGAGAGGTATGTTGTTGGTACCGGTGGCAGGAGCCAGAGAGCAGGGCTTGGTTGGGGGAACTGGGAGCCTAACCTGTTTTTGGTCACTATCCTGTTACCTTTCCTGGAAGTTGAAAGACTGATTGGGGAGGGGGGGGAGAGAGCTGTGGGTTGTAGAGTTCCAAAGATTATAGAAGTTCCTGTGTAGAGGTTGATGCAACACTCCTTCAGAAAATGTGGTGTTGTAAAAGAGGAGATCTTGAATTCTGCAGTAGCCCACCCTTATGTCTTCTTCCCCAAATGATGCACTCCCTATCTCCCACCCCACCCCACCAGCCAACAGCGTTCTGTTAATGGAGAGGAACTGTTCTGGTTGCTGTAACTGAGTTTTAGACCCATCGAAAAACTCTTATCCTAGCCTCAAGTTATACAGTCTGTCAAGACCTGAACCTGACTCTCCCAACTCCCTCGCCTCCAGATTGTCCTCCTTTACCACCCTTCCTCTACTCCCTCTCGTCCAGGGAAGCGATGCCGAAGCTGGAGAGTCTGAGTCCGAGATAGAAGATGAGACATTTAACCCTTCTGAGGAAGAGTATGAGGATGAGGAGGAGGACAGCGATGAGGATTACTCTTCTGAGGCAGAGGACACTGGTGAGGCAGCTGCTGTACACTCCATGCTGGGCTCCTGAGAGAGAGAGAGAGAGGACGTGTCCCTTTCCTTTGGGCTTCGCCTTGTAAGAAGTCCAGTCCTTGGGGCTGCATGTTAGCTAGCAAGTCCCCCTCCTTGGCCCTTCTTCAAAACGTGGTGCTTGTATCGCTTCCTCACTCAGTTCACTGCCATTGTGGCAGCATAACAGTGCACATTTTGGTGGAGAAACAAACTAGGGATATTGCCATGTGTTAAAATGGTCAGAGATGTGCTGAAACCGGGAAGACTATCCTACTACATTTCTGTCCCACTTTTCAGACAGGTAGTGTCTCCCCAAAGCAACCTGCACCAAACAAAAAACGAGACACAAATGAAACAGGCACACAAGGAGTGGGGGGGGGGGGGGGAAGGTGCAGGAGGAAGATCAGTTTAATGATGCAATGAGCTGGGGAGTTGTCAACAGGCCCAGTAGAGTGTTGGGGCCGGGCTGGTTTTCCCTTCCCAAGGGAGAGGGGGGACTGTGGTCTCCCGAAGATCCCGCCCCTGGCCTCCACAGTCCTAGGCAACAGTCCGCTGTTGCTGATCCAGCTTCAGAAATCTCTTGAGCATCCATGTCCGCCTGCTGCTTGATCTTATTTTCCAGGAATTTCTTGAAACATCTTCCCCCCCCCCACCCCCTCTTTTCCATTTGTGCTTATTCATCACAGACGTTTCCACATCCCCGAGATCTGTAATCTTGGAAGGTTTTGAGAAAATAACGTGCCGTTTGTAGCCCTGCCAACTTCTCTGTTAGGACTTTCAGTGTCCCTCATGTTTGCCAACCAAGTTTCTTGTATTTCCCTCCTCTAAACAGATTACTCTAAGGAGTCCTTAGGCAGTGAAGAGGAGAGTGGGAAGGATTGGGATGAGTTGGAGGAGGAAGCACGGAAAGGTAAGGACTGTCGCTGTTTCTGTTCTTCCTCAGCAGTGTCTGGGGCAATGTTGGGTTGTGTCTTGCAGTGCCACTTTGAGGCATGTTCTTAGGAAGCAGTGGGACAGTGGTGTCCTTGATACACAAGTGTTGTGCATCCATGATAATAGGAATGTCGGGTTTCCACACACACACACACACACACACACACACAGCTCCTGACTCCCTCATTTGTCTCACCTTGCAGCTGACCGCGAGAGCCGGTATGAGGAGGAAGAGGAACGGAGCCGCACCGTCAGCCGCAAGAGGAAGGGGCCCCCAACCCAAAGTTCTAGGCATCATCGCAGCTCCCACAGTCGCAGCCCTGGCCGGAGCTCGGGTCCCCCCAAGAAGAAGAGGAAGTAGTTGGTGACCTCCAGCCCTTCCCATCCGCCAATTCTAGAGGTGTGAGGCTTTGAGGCCTCATCCAGCAGCCAATGATTTAGGGCATGGGGACAGCCACCCCCTCCCCACAAACTTTTCACCTTTCCCCACACACACCCTCACCCTTTTCTGTTTCTCTGGGGAGTATTTCCGTTTTTGTTTCGTTTTGTTTTTTGTTCCTCGAGTCTTTTCTGATCAATTGTACGGACCAATCAGCTGTGAGAGAATTCCAGGCCTTGCTCTTGTGGTGTTACCATGGACATAAGCTCTGCCGAGGAGGAGGAGGAGAGGGGCAGGGAGGCTCAGGAATCTGGTGTCAGTGCTTTGCTGCTTTGCATTTCCCATCTACCCCTTTTCACGATTTTCCTCCCCCCACCCACCCACCCTCCATCTGTGGATGTATTGACTGAACCGCCTCTCCCCCATAGCTCCTCCCTAACTCCCAGTGTCTTTATTCTCAGACAGATTGGGGGGAGGGAGGCAGGTTGACTTGAGGACTACTCCAGAGTAAGAACATACACTTCAGTGAAGCGGACTGTGCTATCTTCCTTGAAATCTTGCGCTGATGGGGGAAGAGGGCGGTCTTCTTCGGCTTCTTGAAGCAAAACCCTGTTTGGGACAGAAGAGTCCACCTTGGAACGGTGATGGGGAGGAGGAGGAGGAGGAGGGCAAGCGTTTCCACCCAGAATCAGTTGGGGGAGGAGGACGCAAGCAAGAGAAAAGGGTTCTTGCTTTATTAATATTATTTTTTAATTGTCAGGCTCTGTCTGTATTTATCTGTTTCCTTGATTGCCGAGTCAGGTCTCCAGTGAGCAAATGTTTTAGGGTGGGGTGGGGGGGTCGAATGCATTGCCTGCCCTTTGCCTCCCTTTTTTTTTTTTTCCTGTGAGGGGGTCAATGATCCAGGCAGGGGGAGGCACTCTTTTTTTTTTTTTTTTTTCGTAGCCGTTAGCACTCTTGGTATTTTTGACTTTGGAAAAAAAAACCTGATCAATAAAATGTTTTTTAAAGTATTTGGAAAGTTTTATTTCTCTGCTTCTTCCTGGCTTGTGAAGCTCTGGGTGGGTCACGGCCTCCCAGTTATTCCGGCACTTGTTCCCCAGCATCGCTGCTCTTCCTTCTGCCTGCCCAGTAGACGGCACGCAGGGCAGCAGCTGCTTCCAGGGAGACTTTCAGCTTCCCTATGTCTGTGTCTGGATCAAAAGAGCCGACAACTGAAACAGCAGAGAGATCGGAGGCGCATTAGGGGCACAGGGAGAGACCTGGACATGGACACCACCTTGTTTTGCTAAGTAATAGGCACCCTGATACCACCACCGAAGCTTGTTCAATTCAGGAGGACAAAATTCCTAGTGCTTGTGGCTGGTAGGGGAGGGAGGACCCCCCCCCAAAAAACCCTGATGTTTGTTTAAATGTTAACAAACCCAAAGGAGCAGCAACTAAAAGTGAACTCTGATTGCCATTATGGGGGACTGCCTTGATATCCTATATCCAGGACAGCAAGCATCACGGCACAATCCCCGCTTCAGTTTTTATGCCATGGGTTGAGGGAACCAGCGCCTTACCGGGGAGCTCATGTTCCAGAATGTCCCTTCCTGTCAGTAGGATCTCTCGCAGGTCCAGGTATGCAAACCCCACATCTTCACACTCTCCTCCAGCCCCAGGAAGAGGTTCGCTCACCACTACAAACTGTAGCCTGCGCCAAGGAGCAAAACGTCATGAATTCAAGGGCGAGAGGTTCCTCTTTCTCAGCCTATCAGGGTAAAGACCAGATACCCACCAGTTCTGTTGGGACTCTTCTGCTTCTAGCATAGAAAACAGCTGCAGCCTCTGTGTGCTTGCTGGGTTTGGGTCCAGTCTGATCACTGGTGGAAGGGATGCAAGAGGTGGGCATTAGTGGCTACATGCAGAGCATGTGAATACACTGACGGACCATCGCACAATGGGCAGATTTTGCTCTGCTAGGACTTGCATGGATTGGCAAGCGTTTCTGGTCACCAATTGTTTGACAATTGCAAAGTGTGCTTTCAATCCGCCATGGTTGCCCTTGCACTAATGCCTTAGCTTCGTGTTAGTAAAATGAGTATTAATTGACTGGCTTTGAACAAGGACTTTGTCACTTCTTTGGCCTGTTTGACAGTTTTTGTCTTTAAAACCCCTGATCTCCTGGAGGTGTACGGTTATCCCTGTGTGTGCGGCTCATGGGCTGCAGGTAGTCATTGGCTCTGCTCCTGCAAGTGACCATTTTGTACCTGGCTGTGGCTGGTGGACTGGAGCATTTGTATGGGAGCAAAGCCAAATCATCGCTAGACAGTGTGCCTTCTCTAGAACGAGGAGAGAGACTGATTCATGTGAATGTTTGTCTGCCACTTTTCAACCAAGTTCAAAGTTCTGATCAAAACAGAGCAGGCTCTGTGTAGTGGTTCTAGCAGTTCTGAACTTTTCTTTCAACCTCATGGTTCTGCTGCCACGACCATGGGATAGAAAGTTGTGAGCGGTACAATGGAAACTTTGCTCCCAGTATCAGATGCTCCTGGCCTGTCAAGCACACTTAAGGTTTGAATCTTTTGCACGCGTTTAGGCTTTCAACAGAAAGAAATCTGTCTTAACTTTGTGTTTGTGAGAGGTAGAATAGTGTAGTGCAGTGTTTCCCAAACTTTTTCGACCTGCGGCTCCCTTGACGATTGGCAATCATTGGCTGCGGCTCCCCGTTACATGATGTTGATGCCTGCCAATTGGCATTGCGTTGTTTTCCGAGAGAATTTCGTGGCACTCTGCGGCTCCCCTGGCTGGTTTCTGTGGCTCCTTTTGGAGCCACGCCTCCCAGTTTGGGAACCACTGGTGTAGTGGTTACTGTCAGGCTAGGGTGGGAGAAACCTGGGTTCAAGTATGTACTTGGTCATAAAGCTCAACCGAGTGACCGGACCAAGATCACTGTGTCTCAGCCTAACCTACCTCATAGGGCTGTTGTGATGTTGGAGAGAAATGTGATGAGAGTTGCAGGGGCACTGAAAGGCATGTAAGTCTGTATGGTAGGTAAGTAGATGTGGTTTCACAAAATCTTAACAAGCTTTACAAATACAGGTGGGCCCCCATATCCACTGATTCGCTATCCACGGTTTCAGTTATCCACGGATCATGGGGACACCCCCCCAGGCTTTTACTTTTTTCTCAGTAAACTTTGTTTCTTCCTTAAAGAAACAGGAGAAGCAGAGGCTGCTTATTACAAGCAAGTTAACAGAAACCTTGCAGAGCCTCTCTAGGACTTAGTCTCGTTCTACTTGCCTGCAATGGAGGCTGCTTCTCTGTTTGTTTTAAGGAAGAAACAAAGCTTGCTGAAAGAAAAATAAGAGCTGGGGGGGGCAAGCATGCCTGCCTGCAGGGGAGGGGGCCCCTCAGGAAACCATGGAGGGGGTGTTCGCTCTTATCCACGGTTTCAAGTATCCACGGAGGGGCCTGGAACATATCCCCAGCGGATATGGGGGCCCACCTGTACAGGTTTTTCTTTCCCTTAAATACAGGTTCCTCAGGTAGCAAGGAGACTATTACACCTGCTCACCTTTGCTGAAGTGGAAGTAAACTTCCTGGCTTCCCTGTGGCTTCCTCAAAGAGAAGGGAGTCTCCGTTTCCTCCAGCGGCACTCCAGGAAAACGGTACTCCACGTACAGCTGCTGGATGTTTTCATCTGCAACCAGTTGGCTCTCTGCATGTAGACTCAAGGAAACTATCTCCACACGAATTCTGTCTGAAGGTGGCTGGGGTGGGGTGGGGAAATGAAAACAGTAGTATCTCCCATCTTCCCCCTCATTCTTTCTACACTGGGGTTGTCTCCATCCACCCAGAGGCAGGTTATTTTAAAGAAGCTATTACCGTGTAAGGTGTTTCAGTGGAATACCATACGGTTATGAAAATGGTGCTTGATGCGAAGCATTGGGGGAGTTTGGAGTGGATGCTGCTTTCTTGCCCTTACAGGTATAAAGGAGAAGACTCACCAGCTTTAGGGGTAACTCCTGCTGGACCACCACTTGGTCACTCTCGGTCGTCTGAGTGTCACTAGTGGTATCTGGTTCATCTGGGGCTGCAGGGAAGAACAGAGAGCTTTGCTTAAGAGAGTGTCTCCTTCCCCAAGTCCCACTAGGCTCTCAGTTCAACCACCTCGACAGTGCCGTTGCAGCCATGGATGCCAGACCAGGCCTTATGCCTGGTCTTTACACAGGAAGGGAAATGTGGCTTTTCCATCTCCATCCCACCGCCTTATTCTGCTCTGTGTGGAGACCAGACCTTTAGTCTTTCACACGACCATGCTACTACAGGTGAACCAACTCGATTTTAAGTTTACAACTTGTGCACTAAGCAGGGACTGCAAGCGTATTTAGTGAGGTCGTCTGTTATGCTGATTTTTATTCCAAAAGGTATAAGATTTCTTGAAAAAAATCCCCCAAAGTCTCTGCCAGAGTACTTTTTAGAAGCACAGTAAGACTTTTTTTTTTGCAGACTCTTAGGACTGATTCACATAGACCAGGTACGCATCAGTTGATGGCTAGCAAGAGCTGCATGTGCGAATGCCTCTGTCTGAAACATATTGTGCTTGGGGTGTTTTGCCACATCAACATCCTAGGTTAAGGGTATGTGGAAACCATACAAGAGTGAGCCTGCCCTTTGTGGCTGGGATTAAGCTGGTAGAGGGTTTAAAATGCAGGTTGAACATTAACGCGTTTCCATATGCTTAGGGTCAAGTGAGACATTGCTTTATTAATCATGTTGTTGACCGTGGCATGCTTGTTCCCACTACCCTTAAAGAGCATATGCAGAGGGCCACAGTTCAAATTGGGACTGGGGGAGCTTTAACTTCAGTCTCCTAAAAAGGTAAAGGTATCCCCTGACAATTAAGTCCAGTCGTGTCCGACTCTAGGGTGTGGTGCTCATCCCCATTTCAAAGCGGAAGAGCCAGCGTTGTCCGAAGACGCCTCCATGGTCATGTGGCCGGCATGACTCTCCTTGCCGCAGTGCGTAGCATGCAGCTGGAACACGGAGCGCTGTTTACCTTCCTGCAAGCGGTACCTATTTATCTACTCGCATTGACATGCTTTGGGACTGCTAGGTTGGCAGGAGCTGGCCAAGCAACGAGCGCTCACCCTGTCGCGGATTCGAACTGCCGACCTTTTGATCGACAGCTTATGGTTCAGCGGTATTTGCTCTGGAGGGAAAAATCCCTTCAAGCTTTTTTCTTTCCCCAGGACAAGTCTGCTGGGGGAGGAAGGCCCCATGAACGCTTATTCACAGGAAGAGGGAGTGAGCACTCCAACGCGGACTTGATCAAGGATCAAACTAGATGAGACTTTAATCTGTCATTCTCTGGATACTTCTTGTTACCTGTCCTTGCCCCTCTTTTTTATGTTTGCCTGCTGGCCCAGCCCTTGGATTGTATTGTTGGTTGGTGATTTGGTACCTGTGTCCTCTCTGGTATACCTGCTTTGGTCAGTGTGCTCGAGTCAGCATCCGAGGCCTGGAGTCCTGCCGGCACCATCACCTCTTCAACAGCCGGCGTTTCCTCTTCTTCTCCTCTTCCCTCTTCTACTGCTACCTGCCCAGAAAGAAATTCCATCTCAGCCAAGGTTTAAGGCTAGCAGAGCTTGGAACCTTTCTACAACTCTCTCAAAGATTTATGACCAAGAGCAAATATATACAAATCTTCTTAATTTGAATGCTGTGTGCATGCTCCAGATTGTAGCTTCTTTGCACACAGTTCAGGGGATACGCCATAGAATTTAGATGCCCCTTGGTATATCTGTGTGTCACATTGCATAGTACCAGATGCAGAATTTGCTGTCGCTTTTGGAATCCTAGGAATTCTCTGCAGCTAAAAAGCCCCGACAAGGTTCTAGCTCTCATTGGTGGTGGTGGTGGGGGGGGGAGTAGAAAATGCAGTAAGGCCGGCTGTATGTTAAATGTGTAAAGTTTTGTTCAGTTAACAAAATTATCCTGAAACTGCTCTCATACCTCCTCAACAGCTTCAGCAACAGCATCGCCCTCCAGCAGCACTGAACTCACTTGGGCTGGGCCCCTGCCTCTGTTTGCTGGCCTGGCAAGTTTTGGAACGTGCCTCTCTGAGTCCGGCAGGCAGAGACGTGGCTTCTTCCTCTGGCGACTGGGCGGCAAAGGGACAGCGCTGCTTGACCGTGGCGCCTAAATGAGAGTCGGAGAAGCAAAGTCCGCGAAGAGTGGTTGCCAGGGCCTTGCATTAGGTAGAGGGAGGCTGTCTGCCTTGGGCTGGCAGATTAAAGTACTGTACATGAAAAGGTAGCTGGACTGTTAATATATTTGGACTATTTTTGCAAGGGGGGGGCGCGATAGGCTTGCCAAGTCTGAGCTGAATTGTTGGAACGTTCGCTTCCTCCTCCGATCCCTGGGTGATGAGGGGACGCTCACGCTGGCAGTGCTGCAATTGCACCCTATAGCTGAAACGGAACTCAAGGTCTCAAGCTCATTTGATTATTTAGTTTCTTTGATAAGGTCACTGGTGTCCTGCCTTAAAAGAAGAGCCATCTAAGGCAGATAACATTACAAAAACGCTGAAAGAAGAAAGGTTATTAAAAAAGAAGAAAATCTATTGTTGTAAGTAGAGAGGCAAATAGCAAAGCATACCTGAAAAAGGAGTCAGGTTAACGGGGGGGGGGGGACGGATGTCAAGATCGGAGGCTGGACTAAAACTATTTCAAGAAGATGGCAGGATGCCAACAAGCAAGGGGTCATTATAACTGAATTATAAGCAGAGGAGAAACTATCAAAAAGAAAGTGAAATGATAGGAAAAAAACACCCCAATATAGTCTATTATGGACTTGCCTACAATCTACTTTTTTATTTTTCTGATGGAAACCCCATTCATCATAAGATGGGGTTTTTTATATTAAAAATAGAGTGAGATTAAAAGTTGCTGTGTTCTGCAGCCCAGCCTTATTTCTTGGTGCTTGCGTGGCTCAGTCTTAAAATCCACGCACCGTCCCAAACCTTCCCTTACTCCTGACTATTATCTCATGGTGGTGGAGGGACGAAGGCCAGTGAGAGATTCTTAAGAGGCGACTCAGGGTGTCCCTAGGCTATGCGTCCTGTCTCTTCTACCTGGAAAGCAGAGGGGTCCTTGCGTAGCAGGGCAAGCTGTGCAGGTGTCTCTACCTGGCTCCGTAGCATTGTCTGTTCCTCCTGAATCTGCAGCTCTAAAGACCTTGGATGATGCTTCCAGGCCAAGGGTGCCTGCTGCTGACGTGTGTCTTCTGGTGGCACATAAAGACGTTTCCACTCTAAACTCAGGCTGATGGAACCATTGGGTTTCCCTGCTGGATCTGTGAGCACAAAATCTCCTGGGGCAGAGAGAGGTGGTGGGAGGTGAATCATGGTTGCCATGTGGCTGCATTTAATGGTCCTATGACCTACAATGGATGCGATCTACTGACCACTAATGTCCTAGCGCAAAGCTTACTGTGAGCTCTTTGCATAATGTTCCCTTGTCTGATAATTGGAGTTTAGCAATTTATCTTTCAAAATATGTATATTCCCTGTAACATCACACACTGCTGCCTCCGTCCCAAATAATGCTATGTAGAATGCATTATTTGTAATGGTCAGAGACATTGACAACATATAAATTGCAAACAACAGTATAGGAGGAGCTCTGCTCCATCAAACCGAAAAATCCATCTAGCCCAGCAGTCAAGTCTGTTCCAACAGTGGGCAGCCAGATGCATCAGGGAAGCTTGCAAGGGGAGCCCAGAAGTGACAGCCCTCTAGCATTGGATGTGGCTCTGCCTCCAATTTGGGAGTCCACCATGAATGTATCTAAAAATCCTTGCAAGAGTCGCCCTGCTGGGTCAGATCAAAGGACTCTCTAGTTCAGAGGCAGGCAAAGGAAGGCCAGGTCTGGCAGGCAGCACACAAAGCCTCTTACTTGGTCCTCTCACTACTCCCTATCTGTGGCTAACAACCTGATCCTCGGACCCTTCTCCTGTGTGCATGCACACACTGACACCCGGGCTGCCCAGCTACGTGTATGTGCGTGTGCACGCATGCATGTGTACATAAGAACATCAGAAGAGCCCTGCTGGATCAGGCCAAAGGCCCATCTAGTCCAGCTTCCTGTACCACACAGTGGCCCCACCAGATGCCTCAGGGAGCACACAGCCAACAAGATTCCTGTATCCTGTCGCCACTCCCTTGCACCTGGCACAGAGAAAACCTACTCCTACAACCAGGAGGTTGCTTATCCCCATCATGGCTTATAAGCTGTGATGGACTTTTCCTCCATAAATCTGTCCAGTCCCCTTTTAAAGGCATCCAGGCCAGGTGCCATCACCACCTCCTGTGGCAAGGAGTTCCACAAACCAATTACACGCTGGGTAAAGAAATATTTACCCAGAAGGTAAATATTTTACACTCCCAGAAGTGTAAAAGAAGGGTACAGGCGCACATTGACAGACCATGCCTGTCTGGGAGCAATGCAGGTCTAAAAGAACTGGCCATAAAACGAGAGAGGGAGAGAGAGGTAAACTTATTTTCCTTTCCAGAGGTTGTAAGTACTGTATGCATTAAGGCTCTTTGTACAATTTGTGTATTCCAAATATGGCCTCTAATCCAAATTGTTTGCCTCACCTGTTTCAACAGCAGCCAGCTAGCTGCACCTGAGTGCTCACAAGCAGGGCCTGATGGTAATGGCCTGTGCTGATTATTAGTCCCCAGCAGCCAATGATATACTGCCTCTGAAGATGGAGGTTCTATTTAGCTATCATGACAAAGAGCTGTTGATGGTCTAGAAGGCCAACCAACCTGTGATTTCTAAAAATGACACATTCTCTTTTAGTGGGTTGAGTATGTTTAAATCCTGCTTTTCGTCCAACTCAAGGCTTACATACTTGGGGGTTCGAAGTGGTCTCCCATCCAAAAAATGACCAGAGCCAGACCTGCTTAAGTTCAGCAAAGTGCTGCATCAGGTGCCTTCAGTCTGTGCTCTGGGACTCCCACAAGGCTCCCATCAAAATTCTTCTCTGAAATTCTTCCACTCCCCTGACGTTTTGTGCCTTGAGCTTGGAGAGTGTTGTCATCTAAACTGCCACATCTAGAACTGAGCTGACTGCTGAACCCACTAGATCAGGACAGAAAGCAGCCAATAAAGTCTGGGTAGAGAAGGAGGGTCCAAACACTCAGGAAGGCTGATCGCCGAAGAATAGATGCTTTTGAACTGTGGTGCTGGAGAAGACTCCTGAGAGTCCCTTGGACTGCTAGGAGATCAAATCAGTCAATCCTAAAGGAAATCAACCCTGACTGTTCCCTGGAAGGACAGGTACTGAGGCTGAAGCTCAAATATTTTGGCCACCTAATGCGAAGAGAGGACTCTCTGGAGAAGACTCTGATGCTGGGAAAGACTGAAGGCAAAAGGAGAAGGGGAAGGCAAAGGATGAGATGGTTAGACAGCATCACCGATGCAACGAACATGACAATGAGCGAACTCAGGAAGATAGTGGAGGACAGGAAGGCCTGGTGGGATGTGGTTCATGGGATCACGAAGGGTCGGACACGACTTAACAACTGAACAACAACAACAACTTGGTAGAGGGACTGGGTGGGGGTTGCTCACCTGTGACGCTGCGTCCATGTGCTAGTGGCAATAGCGGGATCTGGGCTTTGCCCAGGTAGCGACCAGGTTCCAGGTCTTCATCATCAAAAACGTATACCCCTAAGCTCTCTAGGAGCAGGTAATGGTGCAGCTCAGGTGTGACACGCACAGCAAAGCTCTGCAGGTCCCCAAAATGGGGGTTGTTGCTCGAAGGGATGACGATCGTGTCCTGGTCTGGGA
Organism: Plestiodon gilberti rubricaudatus; assembly: GCA_026170595.1. Classification (NCBI taxonomy): domain Eukaryota; kingdom Metazoa; phylum Chordata; class Lepidosauria; order Squamata; family Scincidae; genus Plestiodon; species Plestiodon gilberti. The sequence continues at coordinate 6,063,126 of JANXHW010000006.1, forward strand.
AGGTGAAGAACTGATAGATGGCATAGGGGCTGGGCTGGGAGCCAAGCCAACGACTATGCAGGCTGGTACAGCCTTCAAGCTGCACTCGGAGCTCATTCCAGGCTGCATCAAAGGCCTGCCGGGGAAAGAGAGGATAAGGTGATGCGGGGCAAAGAAACCATCAGGTGTGTTCCAGGTTTCTTGGAGTCTGGGGCTAACAGATAGCAACTTCAATAAAGAGCTATAGCTTTCATGGCCAGCAACAATTTTGTAAGAAATAGGGAACACGGGTTTAGATGCCATGTAAGAAAATGTATTTAACAGAACACAAAACACACAATGTTTCGTCCACTTCTGTGGACGTCTTCTGCTGTACAGCAGCACCGTGCTAGCAAGATGTAAAGTGCACTGGGTGCCACTGAAGAAGGCTTTAACTGTCAACAGTAACAGAAGAATGGAATCTTGGTGGTGACCTGAAATAACCCTGCAAGCATGGTGCTGCTGTACACCAGAAGACGTCCACAGAAGTGGACGAAACGTTGTGTGTTTTGTGTTCTGTTAAATACATTTTCTTACATGGCATCTAAACCTGTGTTCCCTATTTCTTACAAGATAGCAACTTGTTGGCGTACAGTACTGATTGTGATTTGTTTGCACTTCACTACCAGGACTTCATGATTAAGGAAGAGTATGCTGAAATAATGGATAATAAGGCCAAGCATTGTGTTCAACGTCTGGGGAAATATGAAGCATATGTAAGCCAATGTAGGATAATATCTTGATTGGGCTAATTAATGTGGGTCAAATGACATGTCACAGGAAGCACTTCTGTACATTCAGAAAATTTTTTATTTATTTATTTATTTATTTATTTATTTATTTTTCACATTTTTATACCACCCTTCCTCCAAGGAGCTCAGAGTGGTGTACATATTTCCTCCCCTCCTTTTTGTCCTCACAACAACCCTGTGAGGTAGGTGGGGCTGAGAGATAGTGACTGGCCCAAGGTCACCCAGGAAGCTTCGTGGCTGAGCGGGGATTTGAACCTGGATCTTCCAGGTCTAAGTCCGACTCCCAAACCACTACACCATCCTGGCTGTGATGGAGGATGCCATTTCCTTCTCATGATGTTGCTGTTATTTGAAACATGTTTGTAGCTCTGGCTCCCCTGGGTGCCCACTAATGTCTTCTGAAGCAATGAGCAGCAACGTCTCATGTTCTCCAAAACTGTTCTTCAGGCTGGTTCTTCTTAGGCAAAGCCAGAGTGTGGCGAGACACCAGAGTAGCAGCCTCACTACCTGCACCTACTGTAAGTGCCGCCAGCCAGCCAGCTACAACTGCAGGTTGTGCAGCTGTATAAGAGGAGCACAGGACCAGTTCTCCCAAGGCAGGTGTCCCCCCCCCTCTAGTTTTCATAGATATAAACACTAAGGCTGCAATCCTGTGCATGCTTCCCTGGGAGTAAGTCCCACTGAACTCGTCGGTGTGGCTTACTTCTGAGTAGACACGCATAGGATTGTGCTGCAAGTCATCTTTTCTGTGCCCCTGAGGAAGGCTCTGGCTGAAATGCAGCAATGCCGATAAAGCTGTTGTTCCAAACCCTCTTTTGGGGCCTTCCTCTCCTTTTCCCGAAGCCATCCAACTAGAGCCTTTAAGTTGGGGTGGAATCCGAATCCATAGCCTAAAGCTCACTGCAAGTTTAAAAACATACCCCCACCCCCACCCCCCAAAAAAACCAACTATGAGCGCAGGGAGAATGGGCTGGCTGGGCCAAAACCTATCTCCTGCTCTGCTAATTTCTACATGCCATGAGTTTTTCAAGAAGGGTTAAAAATGTATTCCTCCCCCCTTGCATTCTGAAGTGGTTGTGTAGAACAGTCTCTTCTTTCTGCTGCATGTGTAGACCAGGCCTAAGTAAATCATGGTTCCCAGCATATGCCCTGAATATTCATGTTCAAGTTGTTTTCCCCATTTTCTCCAGGGAGGAACGGATTTCTCTATTTAAGTAAATGGGAAAATCCTTTACGGATAGATGGTATAACGCAGATTCCCACAAGAAATTACTGCAACCAGTCGCTCATCTTTTCTCAAAGTTTTTAGCAGGATCTGTTTACTTATTTACCATTGTGCCTACTGGGATTTTTTTTTTCTTTGCCATAGTCATGAGGACTAGAACACTGAATGCAGATGTTATTTCTCACTATGCCCTGATTCCCCTTTCCTCACCTGCTGTTCTTGCTGTTGCCAACCCTGTTGCACTACCATTGCGTGTGGCACTCCAGCAGACAGGTAGCCCAAGGCTTTGGTTTGTTGGCGATGGAGTCTTAGGATCTGTTCAATTGGAAAGCGAAGCCTCACCCAGTATTCCAGAAGGCCATAGTCCTCCCCGTTGGGACCTAGACTCATGTGGGAAAGGGTGCCAGGGGGACGTTGCAGAAGGTTTGGATAGGAATTGGTGGAAGGTTTGGATAGGAATTGAGAGAACAACAAAGCAGAGGAGATATACAGAGGGCAAGGACAAATGGGGGGGGCACAGTGGTCAGAGGTTTGGGTAGTTACCCAACAAATTTGAAGGGTTAACCTTATGTGTCAGTTGTTGCTGTGCAAGATTGTCCTGGGTCCAATAATGTCTAGGTTTTCTCCCAGTACTAGAGTTCTTCAAGTTTAAGTTCTTTACCACAACCCCTACAAGTTACATCCAGCCCTGCAATCAGCGATATATCTTGATTTTAGTAAAGGTATTCCCTGCTCGAAAGCCAGTCGTGTCCGACTCTAAAGTGCAGTGCTCATCTCCGTTTCTAAGGCCGAAGAGCCAGCACTGGCCAAAGACGCTTCCGTGGTCATGTGGCCGGCATGACTAATGGAATGCTGTTACCTTCCCTCAGCAGTGGTACCTATTTATCTACCAGTACTTGCAATTTCTTGCTCTCGAACAGCTAGGTTGGCAGGAGCTGGGACAGGAGACGGGAGCTCACTCCATCACGCGGCACTCGGGTCTCGAACTGCTGTCCTACTGACCTTCTGGTCTGCAGTTCAGCATCTTAACCACTAAGCCACTGCAACCCTGCCTTGATTTTACTGCACTGTAAATGAACACCCAGAGGTGCACCATGCTGGTGTGCTTGCTTCCCTTCCACTCCCCCCCCCCAGCACCTCTCATGATACCACACATGACTTAATAATGAGTTTTGGTTGCACCCGTTCCCCAGTACAGTACACCAGATCCCCTGTGAAATTAAACAAGAGTAACTCTGGTCGCACTGTCCTTGGAACTCCTTGTTGCTCAAGGAAGCAAGGCACATGCAGCAGCAAGGATAATTAAGCACCATTGTCATCTCTTGTGATCTCAAAGCAGACATTCACAATGGATGTAGATGCTAAGATGGAAGCACCTTATTTGCTTTCTATCTTGCCAGACATTTCAGGTAGCGTAAAGGTAAAGGTGACCCCTGACAATTAAGTCCAGTCGTGTCCAACTCTAGGGTGTGGTGCTCATCCCCATTTCAAAACCGAAGAACCAGCGTTGTCCGAAGACGCCTCCGTGGTCATGTGGCCGGCATGACTCTCCTTGCCGCAGCGCGTAGCATGCGGCTGGAACACGGAGCGCTGTTTACCTTCCCGCAAGCGGTACCTATTTATCTACTCTCATTAACATGCTTTGGAACTGCTAGGTTGGCAGGAGCTGGCCAAGCAACGAGAGCTCACCCTGTCGCGGGAATCGAACTGCCGACCTTTCGATCGACAGCTTATGGTTCAGCGGTTTAACCCGCTGCGCCATACAAAACATTAAAAACCATCGGCAATCAAATTCAAATATTGCTACACAACCAACTCATGGCAGAAACAGTCTTCCAACAACAGCCCAGTAATCATCACTGCCTTGAATTATCACCTTTAGAAGAGGGGGCTAAACTAAGACTGCTGCAGAGGGCATCGCACAAGTTGGGTGCCACCACAGAGGAGGCCCTCTCTTTGGTCTTCACCCACCAAACCTTCACAGGCCAGGGAGCCAGGCAGGTGGGGGTGATCTTAACGAATGGGATGAGGATGTGCCTGGCCAGGGTAGAGCGAGTCTTACCGTGTAACGCTGCAGTGGTGTGCACTTGCTCTCCGCTCCCCAGCGCTTCCCCAAAATGCAGCCAGCAGGAGGCCAGGGTGGTGTAGTCCACGGCAGAGGCAAGATGGAGGTCGAGGCGGGCAGTGGCCCCTTGCAAGTACTGCAGGAATTCAGGCTCAGCCCGTACCACGTACTGGGAGGTGAAGTTGTAGCGGGGCCGGACGCCGCGCACCACAGGCGTGCAGTGGGTCTCAAAGTCATAGAACGAGTAGGTACAGAAGGTGACAGGCTCTGGGTCTCTCAGCATGCGTAGCACCTCCAATGACAGCACTGCGCCAGAGATGTGGAGCTCAAAGAGGTTTTCCCCGCGCCGCAGTCGCAGGGCCTTGTCAGGGTCTACTTCCATGGATGTGTCACCTCCATCTGGTCGAAATGGGACTGCCCGGGTTCCATAGGCCACATCCTTCAACTGCACTGGGGGAGGAGACCAGAGGAGCCTCTGAGCTCCTGCTGAGGTCTAGACTCAGTGTGAGTGTGAGTGAGTGAACGGAGTTTGCATCCCTGGGCAGCTGCCAAGGGCCCAGAGCTCTCAAGAGGGCTGATTCCTGAGAGCACCCCTGCCCTGTGCCCAGGACCTTTGTGTGGTGCTAGAGTGGTTTCAGCACCACAGGTGGGACACACATGGTCTAAGGCTCTTTGTGCCGCACGTACCTTCGAGTTGGCGGATGCGAGTGCTGCGCAGGTCCAGAAGTCGGGCCATCTGATGCTGCTTCTCCTCATGCTCCTGCTTCTCCCGCTCTGTCTGCAACAGCACTCCCTCCAGCTCCACCTCAAAGCAGAATATATATACCCAAGGGGAACAGAGTACAGTCAGCCACTGGGACAGCTGCCAGCTCTCTCACTTTCACTTTCACTTTCACTTTCACTTTCACTTTCACTTTCACTTTCTCTCTCTCTCTCTCTCTCACACACACACACACACACACACACACACACACACACACACACACACACACACACAGAGGGCGGCTCTGATTCCATTTGGCCGCAGCCTTTGCAAAGAGAAGCAGGGAGTCTTTGGAGCAGGCTGCACAACCGTTCTTCTCTCTTCAAGCACCTTGACAGCACCCTGTGCTGCCCTCAACCACCCTTGGGCTGGTTGGCTGCTACCTTTGTGGTTTGGGCTGGCAGGGCCCTTGTGCCTTTGCCAGCTGTATGGCTTGCTGAAATCCAGTGTAGGAGTGAAATGGCGGGGAAAGGAGGGTCACCTGTTGAATTTATATCCGCCCTACAGTCATTAAGAGCAGAGAAGCCTGGCTGGGAAAATGAAGATGGCAACCCCACTTTCCTTGCTTGGTCTTGGACTGGGTTCCTGCACTTTCTATAAGTTGTTCCCGCGTGACTCTCCTGCCTGCATAGAATTCCTTCCCCGGTTTGTCTTTAGTCTGTGTCCCACCTGCCTGCTTTCATGTTCCTAGATCCAATTTCATCACACTTCTGCCTTGGACCTGATCCTGTCAAAACGTACTTCCTCAACTCTGATTCTGAAAGTACCCACATTCACCATCACCTTAACCAGCAAGCCCCTGTCACCAGATAAGCTACTTAGGATGGCTATAAACATAACATTAGGTTTAGGTTAAAATTCCTTTGATTTCTTTAATCAGTCAGTTGATTAAGTCTGCATGAATTTACACATAAGCAAAAACAATAGCTCTGAAGAAAAAAAGCAGATTCCCATAGGTGCAAATCTATGTTGAAGCTATCTTAAAAGAGGCATTCCCTCTTGTCTGAGAGTGATGGGGGGATGCCTCTTCCAGGATAGTGGTTTCCACCTGCATTTTTATACAGACGTATTAAAAAATATATTAACATTTTTCAAAAAATGTGCTGCCCAATTAAACAAGGGGTGCCTTTTGAGTTGATCCCTAGAGAGCTCCTAGATGAATGAATCAGTTGAAGATTACACCCATAAGTAAAGCAGTCACATCTTGTTTTTCCTCCCCCACAGGATGAGTTTAGCCACCCATCCTTACGGTGGAGGCAGACATACTAGTGCGGTCTTGAAACTATTACCATCCTTATTTGCTACCCAATCCATGTTGCTGTTTTAGGGAGGAAGGGGGTCAAAATGGGGGGGGGCTCATCAGTGGCAGCCAGCGATCCTTGTGGTCACCATGGGCCCGCTTTCCCCCCTCAGAAGTCCCTATGAAAGAATATATACAGTGAAAAAAGGAAAGCCGAGGGGGGTGTAATTTTGGCCCACGTTTCCAGCATCACACAGACCAAATCTGAGCTAAATGTTATCTCTTCTGAATCTTTAGCTCAGCCCAGATTTATGTTGTCAGTACTGCAGTACTGCAACTCCATCATGCTTCAAGCACCACAAAAATCTTGAAGTTCATTTGTTGCCTTTAAAAGAAAAAAGCACCACCCATACTAATGCAGTTACAAACTGCTCAGAGCATGGGGGGGGGGGTAGTTACATAAGAATATAAGAAGAGGCCTGCTGGATCAGGCCAAAGGCCCATCTAGTCCAGCTTCCTGTATCACACACTGGCCCCACCAGATGCCTCAGGGAGCACAAGACAACAAGATACCTGTATCCTGTAGCCACTCCCTTACATCTGTCACAAAGAAAAGCTACTCCTCCAACCAGGAGGTTGCTTATCCCCATCATGGCTTGTAAGCTGTGATGGTCTTTTCCTCCATAAATCTGTCCAATCCCCTTTTAAAGGCACCCAGGCCAGGTGCCATCACCACCTCCTGTGGCAAGGAGTTCCACAAACCAATTACACGCTGGATGACAGTATGTGAGCTAGCCAATCAGTGCTGTGTCTAATCAGCTTACAGTGCAAACCCTGGAGAGGAAGTTGTTCCTCTGACTAAAGCAGAACACAGCGAGTGGTGTGCTTTCAGAGTGGTTCCACTATTCAAGTAACGTTTTCTTTGTACACGCCCGAGTCCTCCCATCATTGGCTCTCCTTCTTTCACCTGGTAGTCCCGGTTGATGCGGTGTTGCAAGAAGAGCATGTCCCGGGTCTTCTCCAACTCTAGCACGGTTTCGGCATGGGCAGCCTCTGTCTCGTGAAGCCTCCGCTTTAGGTTGTGTTGAGCAGATGCCTCTTCCTTTTCGGTCTCTCTTGAGACACCATCTATGTAGAGGGGCTGCAAGAAAGATAGCATTGGGGAGGAAGGAAGAGGAAGTGGCCATCAATATTACTGATGATATCTTTGTATAGGACACTCTCACCTAAAATGCTATTTGTTTGCTTGTCTTTTTTTCCCTTCCCCCACTGAAATGCCCTAAACTATGCTACTGGTAATTATTAATATTGGCAAAAGAAGCTTTCAAGAGTTGGGTCGCTGGTTCAAACTGAATCTCCTGGCCAAAGCTGTTCTGCAATTTCATTAGGAGGACCACAGCCCAAGACTTAGCTGGTTATTTGAAAACTGGTGGTATTTGGCTGTCCTTACCTCTCCTGCTAATAGCACAGACCCCCTCCTGTCCCCAAGCCTCATGCAAATGCTCTCCACTTCTCCAACTGCCTCTTCTGCCCTCTTGCAGAAGAGGGCAGAAGAGGACCTACCTTCAGAACTCCCTACCTTCAGTCTGCCTGGCCCCCAAGTCCCTGGTCCCACAGCTCATGTTTGCTCTGTGTATGTCACTATTTCTCCAACCCACCTACTCAATGGCAACATCTCAGGTCCAGTTCCCTCAAGAAATGCGCCCAGTGCTAAACCTGGTTTCCTCCAGGACTCACCTGGACTAGACTGGACGGTGGTTCTTGCTCTCTAGGCTGGTTTTCCAAGATGGCAACCGCCGCCTGAGGTGAGTCGACTTCCTGTGCACGTGTCAGCAGCAGCTGGCTCATTTCCTCTTTCAGTGTTTCATTGTGAGCTTGTGGGAAGAGACAACAGTTTGGGCTGAGTCACAGGGTTGCTGCCTGGCATGTTTTCAATGGGCACTGATTATTCCTTCTCTGTGAACTGACCATTATTATTATTTTTTAATCTCAGTCTCATTGCTAAACGACAGGCAACCATATGTGTGTGGGAGGGTGGGGGAAGTGGGGTGAAAAACATGGAACTATGTGTGAGAAATCTGGAATCTCAGTGACACTGGTACCTACTGCAACAGTGGCTGTACCAGAGAGAAGAACAGCCTCTTGGGCGGCATGACGAAGCTGCCAGTGCGGATTCTGATGCCTGGCTCACAGAGCCCACTCCTCATCTCACGCAAAGGTCAACGCAGCAGCCTCCTCTCCTTACCTCTTTCTTCTCCCAGTTGCTGCTGAAGCTGCTGCTTCTCTGACATCACTGAGGCGAGCTGCTCTTCCAAATGAGGATGCTTCTCCTTCTGGGGCACGTCCTCTGGATTTTGTTGGGCAGCATGGATGCAGCTGAAGGGAAGAGAGATGGGGTGGGGAAAGGGGGATTTATGCGTCCCACCTGCAGGGATTATATCAGGAAGGCTATGCCAAAAACAACAAAGAGGGGTTGTTGGTTTACGTCTGAAAGAAGAGGATGGTCATTTGGAAGCGGTGGGCCTGTTGCATAGAGAAGACAGGGCAATGGTAACAGGCGACGGAGAGAAGACAGAACTGCTCAGTTCTCCTTTTGCACCTGCCTTCGTTTCTGTGGGAACAAGGGGAAGGTGGTCCAGCCTAACAGTTGCACTAATGAAGAACTGGGGGAATCAGGAGTCAAGATCGGTACAGAGATGGTAGGTAACGGACCACGTCGTCACTTTAAATGAATGAATCACTCCTTGCCACAGGATGTGGTGATGGCACCTGGCCTAGATGCCTTTAAAAGGGGGTTGGACAGATTCATGGAGGAAAAGACCATCACAGGTTACAAGCCATAAGCAACCTCCTGGTTTTAGAAGTAGGTTTTCTCTGTGCCAGGTGCAAGGGAGTGACAGCAGGAAACAGGTTGTCTTGTTGGCTGTGTGCTCCCTGAGGCATCTGGTGGGGCCACTGAGATACAGGAAGCTGGACTAGATGGGCCTTTGGCCTGATCCAGCAGGGCTCTTCTTTCTTTTTTTAATTTAAGATTTTTATTTAAAGATATGGTAACTGTTTGTTCACAATCGCAGCATCCACCTTTAACTGTTAAAAATCCAAAATGACATAAGCTTATCTTCATTCTATAATAATTTCCATTCATCATCAACAATATTTGCTTTAACATAATCAAAATACTTATTCAAATCATATTCAATAGACTTAATCTAACTAATATTGGTATAATGCTCCATCCAATCATAAAATGGTCTCCATAGTCGTCGTATTGTTTCTACGTTACCATCCCTCATTCTTTCTGTTAGAACATCCATTTCAATTACCTCAAACAATTTCATGCATAACATATGCATATTGGGTATATCCTTATTTTTTTCCACATCTGGGCATATAGTAATCTAGCTGCAGTATTTATATGTAAAATAACATGTCTTAAATCAGTATTATAAATCTTTGGGAGAATATTTAACAAACAGAGCTCTGGTTCTAAAGGAATAATGCAACAGAATACCTTCTGCAACAATGTATTTACCATCGTCCAATATTCTCTTACTTTATGTTCTGTTCTCTTCTTATGTTCTTATGTAATGTATGTCCCCAGGATCAGATGAATTATGCCCCAGAAGGGCACGATGTGATCCCGGAGGCACTGTCTCTGTAATCTTTGAGAACTCCAGGAGAAAAGTAAAAGGGGAAACCTGTCCATCTCCTCTGGCTAGCTTACTGGCTGCACTGCCTCTTTCAGGTGCAAGATGCCAGCTTGTGCAGTGTAACTGCACCTGTCCATGTCCTGGAGGATGCATCGCAGTAGGATTACTGCAACATGCTTTTATATGGTGCTGCCCTAGAAGACCATCTTGAAACCTCCACTGGTGCAGAATACTGCTGCATGATTCTTGCCCGCCCGGCACAAGGTGTGGTGAGCGCTCACAGCTCTAGTTTATTAGCTGCATTGCAGGGTCTCCCAGCAGCACCTTCTCCTGGAATCTACTCTCCAGGAAGGACCAGAGACAGAGCAACATAGTGGCGTTGAGACCCATCATCCCGGCCAGGTGTTCCAGAAAGATACCAATGTGAATGGTATTGAAAGCCACAGAGAGGTTCAGCAGGACCAACAGGAACACACTCCCCCTGTCCAGTTCCCAGCATAAACCATCAACTAGGATGAATACGGCCATTTCTGTCTCAAACCCTGGACAAAACGCAGGCTGAAATGGGCTAAGGAATCAGCCTCATTCTCGAAACGCTGTAGTTTAGCTGCTAATACCTGCTTGAGCACCAAGAACAGGAGGTGAGAGAGGAAGGGTTTCTTCAGGAGAGAGCAGATGAAGACTGTCACCTTAAGGCAGGATGGAAGCACACCATCCTTGAGAGAAGCAGTGATATCCGCCTTCCTGTCCACTAAGCCCTCCCCGGCACAAGTCAAGCAGGCACATGGATGGTCTCACACTACCAAGAGGAACCCTGTCCACCTCCTCAGGGTGCACAACTTTGTGTCCTGGCAATCTAAACCAGAAAGGGCACTCTTAGAAGGAAGGAAAACATGTCTAAGAATTCGCACAAGTCATTGTTTTGTTTTCCTTGAACACCAGCCCACCGTCCTCACCTCTCTAGCAGGTTGTCATACTCTGACTTCAGCAGGTCTCGCTCCTTCTCCAGGTCCCTGACTCTCTCCTGAAACTGAGAAGGGGAGAAATGAAACCCTGTTGCTGGCTAAGCCCCCAGCCCACCTTGGGGATCAGACCCATGGTTCCAGCCTGACCGCTACAATGGTTGGTGTGGGGTAGGGAGGTCCCAGGCGTTAAGACTAAGTTTAGAAAGCAGGGCGACAGTCCAAAGAGTCTGCCAAGTCCTGCCTTGGGTGGGGATAGCCCAAAGGTCCCTTACGTCGTCCAGCGTCCCCTGCAATGGCGAAAGGATCTCCAGCTGAGTCTCCAGGGCTGTCACCTTCTGTGTCTCCTCCTTGAGTTGGGCGCTGAGTTCTTCCACCTGAGCCAGCAAGGCCTCGCTGGCCGACCTCAGTGCCTCTTGGCTCTGGAGGAATAAAGGATAAGGGAATAATGAGATCTAGAGTCTTGGGTGCCCTGGGAGACCTGGGTTCATTACCCACACAGCTGCCACCCAACAGAACGAGAAACGTTACCTGCTGGAGGTGAGATTCGTAAGCCTGGGGGCAGATAAAGCAAAGTGCTGAATTAATAGTTGCAAGAGAAAGTGTTCTTCCTCTTTGAATTTCCCCTTACCCTCCCCAGGAAAAGGTGTCTATATCACAACAAAAGGGGATCTTGCCATTAGAAAAGTGGGGATCTCCCTCTCCCCCCCTCCCCCGGTATTATATTCAGAAATAGGATTTGGAGACCACCATTTCTCACTTACTGGTCAGTTGTGCTTAACATTTACAATAAATAGGTGTGACATGCCGTAAATGAACAGAGAAGACAAGAAGGGGGAAGCGAAGCTGGCCAAACCACCCTAGGACACTCAAGGCAGGCATTGTGGCCTGACTGGCCAAGGGCATTGAAGGAGAAGGAGCATCAAAGAACAGAGCAGCTGGATGGAGGAGGAGAGAAATGGGACTATTGGTGGGGAACAGGACTGAATGGAGGGAAGAGAAGTCGAGGCCAAGAGCCGTGGAGCATTAAGAGGAGAAGCCGAGGCCATCCATTATTTATTGGATGTATTTATATCCTGCCTTCAATATAACTTCACAGTTATATTGGGTTTCTGTGCTGCCTCCAAAGTGGTTTGTGATGGCTTACAAAAACACATAAAAATAAGCAAAGCAACGGAAACAAAGGAGTCGCACAAAAACCAAGACAACCCAGCTGTGAGTAAAACCAGTCTGGGTAAAGATGAAGTTTCCATTAAAATTTAAACTCTGCTTACTTTGCATGCAGAAGGTCCCAGATTCAACGCCTTTTGGCAGCATCTCCCAGCAGGGCTGGAAAAGATTCCTGTCTAGGGGACACAGACCCGGAGAGCAGGTGCCAGTCTGGGTCAACAATCGTCCGCTAGAGGGATGGGCTCATGGCCTCCCTGGCGGTATAAGGCTATGTGATACGCTCCTCACCCATCGCCTGGCCTCTGCAGCAGGGAAGGGAACCCGGAGACTCACAGGCCTCATCAGATGACAGGTCTGCACAGGAGCAGCCAATCCCAGAGACACCGGACTCATCTCATGCTGTAAGATGAAGCGCACTACAAGGTGGGGAGGGAAGACAGCAGGAGGAGAGGAGGGGGTGGTGGCACTGCCAAAGCAGTGGGACTCACTTCCTGCAGGCCAGTAAACTGGGCTTTGGTTGCTGCCAGTTCTGAATTCTTCACCCTTAGAAGCTTCTGTAGCCGGATCAGCACCACATTGTCCTGGATGGCAGTTCTGGTACAGCAAAAGAGACAATTGGGTGAACTGCACTGGAGAAAACAATTCATGTGCACGGCATGGCTGGAGGCTTCGGCCTTGCCCGGTTCCCGCGGGAGGAGCAGCAAAAAAGGCAAGTAAAAATGGCGCGAAAATACTAAAAAAAAAAAAAAAAAGACAGCAGTAGCACGGCCAGAAAGTAAAACTTAAAAAAAAAAAATTGGTGGGGAGAAAAAAAATAGGGTTGGTCCCAGTTTGGGTCCCTCAAAGTTACATACCTCAAAGATATATATTATAGGGGGACTATATAGGATTGCCCTGCTTGAGTATCATGACAGATTGCTTGAAATATGACCCGAAGCCACTGAGCTCAGTGGAGAAAGGTGCTGTACCGACGCTCCTGGGCCTCCAGGTGGCGCTGCTGGGACCGGGTGCTTTCTGGGTCAGTTTCTCTGCCCTGGATGGAATTCAGAGACTCGGGGTCCAGTTCCAATTCCGCCAACACCAGGCTGTGGGTTCTGAAAGGAAGTGCAAAGTTAAAGAAAGTATTACCACCGATTCTTTTTTGTTGCCACTACAAGCAGGGCCCTAATGCTCAAAAGGCTGACAATGGGACGGGCAGACCAGACTCACAGTCTCTCTGTCTCGGCTCGAGATCCTTCTGGAACATGATCCCCATATCTTGCAGGGGCTGTGTGGGTTGGTCTGACCTCCAGCCCTTGCACCCGCATCCCTGTTGGGCAAGAAAGAGAATGAAGGAGAGTTTATTTATTTTATTTAATTTAAAGAATTTTTACCCCACCTTTCTCCCGATAAGGACAATCAGGGCGGCTTACAATTAAAACATGTTAAAATACATACTACAATACAATAATAATAATTAAAACAGGTAATTAAAACAAACCGCAGTGGGTCACCTTATGATTACATTTATTAAAAAGCCAGCCCACCACCACTGAACGCCAACCTGAATAAAAAACGTCTTGAGGCCCCGCCGAAAGGTCTCTAAGGAGGGAGCTGTTCTTAATTCCAGGGGGGAGGGTTGGATGTTTATTCCAGCCCAGAGTTGGATGCTATCACATTCCCCACCCCCCACCGCATAGAGTTGAGATGAACAAGCCCAGCTGTGACAGGCCCTGAACGTCAGGCGGTCACGCTGAAACAACCTGCAACCATTGCCCAGCCCTGGACTTTCCCAATAATGGGCACTGTGGTCAAACCCCTCTTCCCTTTGCGAAGTCTCTCTGGCACTCGCCCAGCGGCAGTATGAGCCCGCCGCAGTCCCGTGTTGACTCTGGGAGCGACGTAGCCATACAGACAGTGTCGGCCACAGCCCTGCAGCTGCAGCTGTTGCTTGTAGAAGAGCAAGCGGCTCCTCAGCCCCTCATTGCGCTTCTCCAGCTCCCGAACTCGGTCCTGCGTGTCTTCTAGGTCCTCCTCCAGGTCCAGGTTCCGACCAGAGCTCCGGATCCAGCTCCCAGGTCTCCCATCAATTTGTGCTCGTTCATGGCTGAGTCTCGACAGTTTAGTGCCCATCCTGGGGAAGCAAGAGAGGAGATCGGTCTTAGAGTTCTCCAGGAAGTGATAAGGTTGCACTCTGCTTGGTGCTAGCAGGACTTTTTCGGGAGTTTCTGTTTCAAGTTCTGAGCATCGCTGTTTATGGAGAATGCTGATCAAGCCAGAAAGAATTCAGTGGAGAACTAGGAGGAGGAGAAAGGATCTCAAAAAGGAATCAGAGAAGAAAAGATGGAAGGAACTAAGTACAGTATAGGTGGACTAGAAGGAAAAGTTGTTTCAGAAAGAGGGTATGTTGACAACCTCTCTTTTTATGGGTAGATTTAAACAAGTTGTATATGTGGTTCCCTTTTGACCATTGTGTTCTGTAATTTCTTGTTTAAATATGTATTCTCTTTGGATTAGAACACCTGCATTTATTTATTTATTGAACAATACCCATGTGCTTAGTGTTCTAGTACTGTGTTGCAGTGCTTGTGTTCTGCCACAAGATGCCGCTATGCTGTTCTTGGCTTCAGCATACAAAGAGATCACTGTAGCAGCACCTAGTGGTAGAATGCAACATTAATTTTCACTGAACAGAGGCATTCTTTAAGGAAGTTATCAATTTCTTCACTCTTTATCAAGACAGACATCTCCAGTTCCACAGGGGCTATGAAACTATAGACTCTTCAGCTCTCAAGTCCACTCTCTGAATCACCCAGGACAGGGGGAGAGGAGGGTGAGCCACTATTTCACACAAATAATAGGCCACTCCAAACTATGGGGGCAGGTTGTGACTACTCAATGGGAAGGGAAAGGCACTCTGTGTATGTTCAGAAACACTCTATTTTATAATTGGTTCACATATCCCAATACTGAACCCAAAACCAATCCTGGAACTGATTAATACTTTTTTTTACTACTTTTTTTATCTTTCAGTTAGCAGAAAACCAATTATTTCACCACATCAGCCATGAGTAAAAATTATAACCTTCAACAATGATCAACAATTAAACCCAGAATGGCTCAGTGAGAATGTCTATTCTGTGATAAACCCAGAATGGCCAAGACTGGAGTGAGGAGGAGGAGCCCACTATTCCCACTACCTCTTGATCCTGTCCTCCTGCTTCCGGGCAAACTCTTTAAGGAGCAGGTTTTCATCATGAAGTCGTAAAAACCCATCCTCCAGCTCCGTACGGCTCACCCGGCTTAGCTGGCGACGAGTTCTTGCCAGTGAACCTGATCCTAGAAGAGGAGGAGGAAGAGAGAAGGGAATGACATCAATAGCTACGGCGGGGCATTCAAGCTGCCAGTTCAGGAATGGAGCAAGAGGAGAAGGAAGGAAGGAAGGAAGGAAGGAAGGAAGGAAGGAAGGAAGGAAGGAAGGAACCAACCAACCAACCAACCAACCAACCAACCAACCAACCAACCAACCAACCAACCAACCAACCAACCAACGCCACTGCCAAACTATGGTTCATCCTTGACATGTCAACCTAGCCAGTGAAACTGGTTTACAATGGATGGCCAAGCTCTCACCTTTCATCCAGGTCTTCAATCCATGGCCTTTCACGGGGAGGATAGTAGAAGATGATGAGACACCTAGAGGGAAGAAGTGGAGATGGAGACTAGAGTTAAGCCACTGCGTGCATGTGTGCGTGCGTGCATGTGTGCGCGCTGAGAGAGAAACAAGGGCCACTTCATTATTTATGCTGCAGTGTTTGCACGTTGCTTAACTTCAGGAAGAGTTCTTCTTTGAACTTTCACATTTGGTGAGACAGGATCAAACGAAACTCCTGCAGAGTTGAAACCCACATTTCACCACAAATAATATTCGCAAGCATTGTCCGAGTGCTAGACATTGTATACTGCAGAAATTACAGCTATGCTCAGTGCAGTGACGCCTGCAAATATGCTGCAGAAAGAGATACATTTGGTGCCTAGAGGAGGCACAAATGGTGCAGGTGCCAGGTTTCTGGGGTCCCTGGGAAAAGCCCCTCACAAGGCCCCCCACATCATGCCCTGCCCACCCCCAATAGTGCATTGGGTGCTATTGCTACCATTGGCACTGGAGGTCAAGGGTTGGCCCGCTTGGGTGGGTCCTCTGATGGGCGCATGCCCTCGACCAGGGCCCAACCTGGATGACCCCTGACAGCACCCCTGGGTTTAGGCATCCGGAGATTCTCAGCTTTCTCTTTCCTTGTAAAACACACACTTTTTCTTCTAGTCCTTATGGCTGAACAAACATACTTGAAAACATATGGTCAACTCTGAATCTCAGACATCAGAAGGGGGCTGAGCAGGGTCAGGGGGTAGAGCTTCCACATCATAGCTTCCCCCTCCCCGCCCCCCAACATCCTGGATATCACTATGACTTCTGACGTTTTAAAAGCTAACAGTGCCCCCACCGTAGCAGCCAGGCCACCTGCCCCCCCCCTTTCCACCAGAATCTTGACCTTGTATGGCTGCTATCACGGAGGGCTTCTGGTTGGTGTCTCGAACTGGGAGGTCCCCCGCTGTCTCATCCAACAAAAGCAGCGACATGGTGGCAAGGAGGAAAACTGGCCTGGAATGAAGATAATAAAGTTACAGAGAGTGAGAGGACTCAGGCATTGCTAGGAAAACCTCTAGGGTTTTCCTGCGCTCTGTGCTGGTCGCTTTAGGCAGCGAATGAAGTTTCAACTGCGAATACTTATTGTGAGTACCTATTTACACAACCTTTGTGCTTGTTTCTGTACCCCTATGCTGCCTGCTCAGCCACACACAAAATAGAATAAAAGCTTTCATGGCCAGCAGTTATCGTCCAAGTCTTTAAAATTATGGGTAGAGATGCCATGTAGTTTATTTCAAACAGACCAACGATTTAAAATCGTTGGTCTGTTTGAAATAAACTACATGGCATCTCTACCCGTGATTTTAAAGACTTGGACGACACACACAAAAGTTTTACAGAACTGTAGTAAGTCTCCCCTACGTTCTCATTTATTTATTTTATTTATAGTATTTTTACCCCGCCTTTCTCCCCGAAGGGACCCAAGGCGGCTTACAACATGGAAAAAAAAACAATACAAAAAATTGTATTTTTTTTCCAAAGGAGGATCGCTGAAAACACAGCTTGTTGAAATCTCTTACTGCCTTAGGGATGTGGGAGAGTGAAACAGTATTTGAGGGTGAGTACTTGAGGCCAGATGCTGACCGCAGAATTAACTGTACTCTCTTGTGTTATCTGTATCTCTCCAATACCCACCTTTTCAGGAATACATAAGTAACTGTCTTAGTCCTGCCATCTCTCCCGCTTCTTGATCTTCCCACCCACACAGACCTGCAAGAGCCACTGCAGATTTTCTTCTCGGCTAATCTGCTGCCATCTGCCAGAAACAATCATAAGAACATAAGAACTGAGAGAACATAAGAGCCCTGCTGGATCAGGCCAAAGGCCCATCTAGTCCAGCTTCCTGTATCACACAGTGGCCCCACCAGATGCCTCAGGGAGCACAAGACAACAAGATAACCTGTTTCCCGTTGACACTCCCTTGCACCTGGCACAGAGAAACCCCACCTCCAAAACCAGGAGGTTGCTTATGGCTTGTAACCTGTGATGGTCTTTTCCTCCATTAATCTGTCCAAACCCCTTTTAAAGGCATCTAGGCCAGATGCCATCACCACATCCTGTGGCAAGG
The DNA here is from genome assembly GCA_026170595.1 of Plestiodon gilberti rubricaudatus. Classification (NCBI taxonomy): domain Eukaryota; kingdom Metazoa; phylum Chordata; class Lepidosauria; order Squamata; family Scincidae; genus Plestiodon; species Plestiodon gilberti. Next base: position 6,080,724 of record JANXHW010000006.1, read on the forward strand.
AGTTCCACAGATGAATTACACGCTGGGTAAAGAAATATTTTCTTTTATCTGTTCTAACTCTCCCTCCACTCAATTTTAGTGCGTGTCCCCTGGTTCTGGTGTTGTGCGAGAGGGAGAAGAATTTCCCTCTATCCACTCTCTCCATCCCATGCATAATTTTATACGTCTCAATCATGTCCCCCCTCAGGCGCCTTTTTTCTAGGCTGGAAAGCCCCAGATGCTGTAGCCTTTCCTCATAAGGGAGGTACTCCAGCCCACGAATCATTCTGGTCGCTCTTTTCTGCACCTTTTCCAATTCAACTATATCCTTTTTGAGGTGTGGTGACCAGAACTGGACGCAATACTCCAGATGTGGCCTTACCATCGATTTGTACAAAGGCAGAATGATATTGGCCGTTTTATTCTCAATCTCAATTCTCAATCATAAACGGGGGTGTCGGGGGGGGGTTAACTTTAAGGGCATGTCTACACAATGCTTGTGTTATTATGCTTTTGCATTTTGATTCCTGTTGGAGCCATTTGGAGCCATTTCATTGCTCGTTCCCCCTCTTTGTTCCTGCACAAGATTTTTGCATGCCTGTTTGCACACATGCAAAGACCAGCATATAGGAAACATTACAGGAGACGAGGAACGTTTCCTGCCAGTCTTTCTAGACTTTGTGGGGTGAGTTTGACCCTGTTCATACATGCTCGTTTGCCCCCCAAGGACTGCGGCACGGAGTGACGACTTGTACGTTTGAAGGAGCCACACAGAGAACCTTCCTATTATTGAACACAGTGCTGTTCAATTGAGTTTGTTCACATGTTCAGTTGACAGAGATTAAGTGTTCGGTAATCAAGTGATGTGAACATCTGATTCAGTCCTGTTCTTTAATTTTCTCAGGACAAAACCCACTGAACTTGGGTCTTCCCCAACAACTGCAACCACAGCCCCTGATGCAAAATGCAAAACAGGAAGCATAGCAACCAGAGTAGGAAGAACCGCAGCACGCAACAAGGAACTTGTTTCCTAAGGGAGTTGCTTGCAGCCAACACATGGCTGGTTTTATTCCATGCATGCGGTCACCCTGCAGTTGACCACCCTGCTAGGGCATTTAAGGCTGGAGACAGGAAAGGTGTTAAGAGAGTTGGAAGTTGTCTGAGAGAGATGCATCGTATACATCTTTCCATTGTCTCTACGTCATCTCTGGTCAAAAAGGTTCCACCGAGATTGGAAACAATACAAAACCCTGCCACCCTTATTGATAAGGGGCAAAAGTAGGATGAGTGTACACAGCATAGGCAGCGATTCTTCTACCAAACTGCTTTCAGTTCTCTGGAAAGACACAAAACTATTGTTTATAGAATAAAAAAAATTGCTCCTCCGCCTTTGGCCGCCCCTCAAATGTCTCTGCCTTTTCTCTCATCCTTCCTCTTATTGACTGAATGCAACCTCTGGCTTTTGGAGGTAGCCCATCTCTGAATGCCAGGTGCAAGGGAGTGGCGACAGGATACTGGTATCTTGTTGCCTTGAGTGCTCCCTGAGGCATCTGCTGGGCCATTGTGAGATACAGGAAGCTGGACTAGATGGGCCTTTCTTTGGTCTGATCCCAGCAGGGCTCTTCTGGTGTTCTTATGTAACACGTTGCTGCCTTCTCTGAGTACATCATCAGGCCAATAATTTGTTTTCAGTAGCAGAACTGAAGTATTTCCAAATAAAAACCCACTCCTGGTTTCTCCCCCCAAACATTTTAATTTCAACAGACTACTTTTTTGGGGGGGGGGGGGAGGAAGGGCATTTTTATCATTGCCCTTGTTGACCAGTTGGGAATCTGAAACTGTTGATGATCCTACTCCTGCATATCGCCCTCTGTGTGTGTGTGTGTGTGTGTGTGTGTGTGTGTGTGTGTGTGTGTGTGTGTGTGTGTAAGTAAATAAGTGCCTATTCTTCCCCTGTTTCAATCCTTTCTCCCTCCCTTTCCTCTACTACAGTCTTCCCTGTTTACAATAATTTTAGAATATATATGGGTCAGACCTTGTCCTCTTGGATTTTGTACCTACCGTCTCTTTTCTGCATCCTTTTTAGATTGTGAGGCCTTTTGGGGCAGGGAGCCATTTAATCATTTGATTTTGTCTGTAAACCGCTTTGTGAACTTTTTGTTGAAAAGCGGTATATAAACACTGTTAATAATAGTAATAATAACAACAATAATAATAATAGATTGCCCTATATACACAGCAATACTGTATGTTTTCAGCCGAAAGAAAATAAATGATCAGCACTACATTATAAAATACAGTATTAGGATGTGTGCAGCGGCGTCGCTGGAGCGAGGCGCGTGGGGCGGGCCGCCAGGGGGTGACGCGCGCCTTAAGGGTGACGCGTGCGCCTGCCCCGGAGGCTCCGAGCCCCGCGCGCCTACTTCGCCATCTGGAGGCTCGAGCCCCCGGGAGAAGGCCTCGGAGCGTCCCAAGACCTTCTCCCGGGCTCGGAGCCTCTGGACGGGTGACGCGGGCGGGCGCTCCGAGGCCTTCTCCCAGCCTCAGAGCCGGAGAAAGCCTTGGAGCGCCCGCCACGACCGGCGGTGTCCAGGGCCTTCTGAGAAAGCCCACTGCGTCACCGCGCTATTTATTCTTTTTTCGCGCATGCGCAGAACGCAAACAGGCAGCCCTTGCCTCAGAAACGTTCTGCGCATGCGCGAAAAAAGAATAAATAGCGCGGCGATGCAGTGGGCCTTCTCAGAAGTCCCCGGATGCCGGAGGAAGGGGGCTGCAGGGCGCCGCCCGGGGGCGGGGGGTGGTGCGCATCTCCCCCCTGCTCCCGGGTGACGCCACCCGGGGGCGGGGGGTGACGCACGTCTCCCCCCCTCCTGCTCCCGGGTGACGCGCGTCCAGTGACGCTACTGGATGTGTGACATTGTTTCAGTGTTTACTTGATGATCAGTAAATATGGAACTAGGTAATATTGTCCTGTCATTATCAGATATGACGTGGGTATAACCATCTCTTGTATTTGGACTAAGCAAGGTTGGGACTGGGGTATGCAAACTTTTGAGTTTCAATGCTTCATCAGGAAGAATGCAAAGGGAGCAACATTTTTGCTATGGAGACCTTTGGCTAAGTGACAGGTTAATGGAAAACATTTGCACCACTGATGATAAAGGGCTCTGCAAACCCATAGAAAACATTTGCATTGTCCATGGGCTGTTTGCAAAACTAGATAAGTGACTGATAACAGACAGTTTCCAAAGCAGTTGTCATATGCTGCAACTAAGAGAATTGCAGTAATCCAGAAATCCCCAATGTTGATTTCAAGTGTGCAGCCCCTGGAGAGCATCAATCTTTGGTAATGGTTCCCCCGCTCCCATGAGCCTATCTGTGGCTCTGGAAAGAGAGCAGCCAAATAGCCAGGCATCTCTTTAAGCCCTTTCAGGGTTTAAAGAACGTTGTTGAAGGAGACACTGCCTGACAAATCATTGGGATTCTACACATGAAAAATAACCGAACAAACCTTAAGATGCTGTGATTGAAACTAGCTCAGAACAGGTACTAAACCACATGTTCAGTAAGCAGGTACTAAACCACAAGCCCTTGCTACCACCCCAGTCTTATGAAGTTAGAAGAGATACTAAATTCAGATCATTGATTAGCAATGCAATCCAAACCAATTTTCCAGTGCCAGTGTAGCTGTGCCAACAAGGCGCACACTGCATTTTGCAGTGCAGGGGCAGTCATGGAGGCCTCTTCAAGGTGAGGGAACATTTGTTCCCTTACCTCGAGGCTGCATTGTGGCTGCACCGGCGCTGGAAAGTTGGTTAGGATCAGGCGCATCACCAGGACGCGCGTCACCGGGGAGCGGGGCGTGCATGTCACCCTTAAGGACGCGGCCCCGCCCCTGCGCGTGATGTCACGCGCATGCCCAGAACACCCCCCCGCGCCATTTTTGGCTCATTTCAGAGCCAAACGGATGCAAGGGTGGGCGGGCGGGCCCAGCTCCACCGACAAACTGTAAGTGGGGGGGTCGCGTGTCACCCCGATGTGCGCGATACCCCCCGGCGGCCCGCCCCCCGCGCTTCCCCGTGTCGACGCCCATGGTTATGATTGCTCTGTAGCTCAGATTAGCTCAGTGTGCATATTTTGTATGTGGAAGGATCCCGGCTCAATCCCTGGCATTGCCCATTTGAAGGGTAAAAAATAAAACAAAACAGGGCCGAGGAAGACTTTGTTAGACAAATCCATAATGGGCGAAACGGACCAATGGCCTGACCAGTGTATGACAGCTTCTTAGATGTTTATCAAAATGGACCCTTTGAACGTCTGCCGTCTGCCCAAAGGACATTATGATGAAAATGCAGGAAAGAAATGCCATTGAAGGCTAGTGAATTAATTCAGATCTTCAGTGTAAGCATTTTTAACGGGTCTGTGACTGTTTCTTTACATTTTCCCTCAACATTTTTTTTCTTTTACCAGGACACAAAACCAGCCAGCAATAACACAACACACATTGCAACTCTGTGCTCATTTGTTTACCTGTGTGAAACCCTGTTCATTCACTCACGGGGACTCACATATGCGTTTCAGCTTAATATGAGATCACAGCAAAAACGCTCTTCGTACTTGAAAAGCTTCCATCCCATCCAGACCCCTTACAATGCTGGAATACTAGATGGACGTGGCAAAGATTGGAGCACCCTTATCAAGACGTGAGTCAAGGTAACTTGCCACCGATCACAAAACAAGTCTTGAAAAAGAGAAACTGCAGCAGGCCTGCACAATTCGTGACCCACCAAGTTCAGTGCAGCTTGCCAGTCACATACGGTGGCCCACCAGGAGCTTGAGAAACCCCTGTCCCGTCCTCCACCAAGGACCAACACTGCTTGGTGTTGCCCCACACTGCTTACACTGTGCTGAAGGACCTTCTCCGTAATATTCAACTGTCCTGAAATAGTCTGTCCTGCACTGACGTCCAAACAAATTGTAATGGGATTACTTATAAGAGTGCTGATTAAAGCCGCTTTCTTTGGGTGCCCTTTCGGGGAGAAAAGCAGAATACAAAACAAGCAAATAAATAAATAAATAACTCCACAATGGATCTGGCTGTACTTATTATGGGATAGGTGCTACTGAAACACACATTCAACTTCATGTAGTATCTGGATAGGTGGTTATATAGCAGGGCACGGATGGGAAGTTAGCCTTGCAGCACCATGGGCGAGTTCAGAGACAATGTGAAAACAAGGCTTCTATCTCGAAACCATAGTTTCACATGACATATATGAGCCTGTCCACAAACGTTTGCAGCTTGTTTGCAGCTGAGAAACCTGGATCTGAAACCATGCAGCTGCTTAGCAAACCACAGTATGTGTTCAAGGCCAAAGGAGACATACAAGCAGAAGCTTGCTTTTGACTCTTTCTTGACCCCCCCCCCCGCCTCTTTTTAACAAATGGAATAGGAAGGTCAGGACTTTAGCACTTAGCTCCCACCACCATTCCTAGCTGGAGAGCCTCCCCCCCCCCCGCCATTCACAATTTATAGTAAGTTTAAAAATAATTCTATACATGCATGATCAGATGAGGAACTGTGGCGGGGGCAACATGCTAAAGTCCTTCCCCCCCCCATCGTTTCAGGCCTTCACATCCCCCCCTCCCCGACCATGCTATTTGTTAAATAAAATTAATTTAATGAAGGTTCGAAAGTACTCATTTGCATGTGTGTCTAGTTTGCCCTAAATTATGGTTTGCTGTTATGTCTGAATTCACAGAACATCAACAGAGCACAGTTAGGGCTACCATTGATGCATCTCAAGAGGTTGGTACACCACAAAGACAAGATTCACCCTCCTAAGTTCTCTCCTGAGCAGATGGAAAGCAAGAAACAAGCATCTCTAAACACGGTTTGCCTGTTGCACTGGAAGCTTACCACTCATTATTCAGCATCTGAGTCCAGCCTACGTGTCCCTACAAGTAAGTTCATTTACATTCCTGTGGTAAAATCAAGATGCACCTCCTGTCCCTATATACTCAGATGTTTAACTTATAGACACCTGGGAGAGAGCGCTGAAAATTGGAGGACTCTAGTGCACATGTGTGCATGCACATTGACAACCTTTTGAAAAGGCACCTGCAACATCTCCGCCAAGAGGCAAAATTGGGATCAGATGGAAACCAGGGATGTGCACTGTGGGGGAGGCAGGGGAGGCAGAACCAGCCTGTCATTGTCCATAGAAAATAGCCGCAGCCTAACCCTGTGATTGCATGCGCGCACCACTCACTTTCACCCAAGAAACCGGGTGGCACCTGTGCACAATTTCAGGGTTCGGCTGCAGCTATTTTCCGTGGTCAACGACAGGGCGGCTCTGTCTCACCTGCCGCCCTCGCACTGCACGTCCCTGATGGAAATATGTTTTACCTGGGACAAGAAACACAAAATAGAAAATGTCCCAAGCCAATCGAGACAGCTGGAGCATATCACAAACATGCCCTGGCATTGCTGCCCCTGCCTAGGCCTGATTTCTAAAAGGAGGCTCGCAAACCAGGGCACAGTACAGAGCCAGTGATCTGTGTTCAGCTTGACCGGTTAAAAATCTATATGGGCTGTATTTATAGCAAGCCAAAGGCTAACCATTAAAACGTTCTCCTGAACAAAGGTCCTAGACAAAAATACAGAACATTAGAAGTCCTTAAACTTCTGAAAGGAAGCAGAACCTCACTTCCCCCTTTTCACATATAGCTTTCCTTCCATCTCCCCACTCTGCCCCCCCAGCACATTATCTATTGTCTTAACTGCTCACCGCTTGAAATGAAATTTGATTTCAGCCCACGCTTAGGCTGCGATACAGAGGAGGCTCTGTTTCCTGTCCGATCTCTTCAATGTGTCACCTAGTTCATTTCTTCTTCATGTTGTCATGCGCCTAGAAACCAGCTTGCCGATTCTGCAATTTTTTTCTGCCTTGGTGCGAGTCATGCTAGTCGCCGTCTGGACTGGGAGGCAAAATCCTCTTGTAATCCTGGCCTGGATAAGCTCATTAGCATGTGAAGAAGTCAGGCTACCTTGGAGGATGGATGGATGGATGGGGGGAGATGGGCACAGTGGCATGACAATTCTGGCTTGACAGTATGGCAGACACTAAGGGCCCAATCCTCGCGCTGTGCAATGCAGCCCTGCGGTAAGGGAACAAATGGCCCCTTACTTTGAGGAGGCCTCGGTGACCGCCCCCCTCCCACTGCGGGCTGCAGCGCCCACCCCGTTGACACGGCTGCATCAGCGCTGGAAAGTTGGATAGGATTGGACCCTAAGTCAATGATGGTGTGAAGAGACAAGGATTGTCAGGGCAAAATCCCCAAAGAAGGGAATTCCCAAAATTCCCCAAATAAGACTATGTTCATACTAGATACCGTATTGGTCTGAGTATAAGACTCACTTTTTTCTCCTAATTTAAGTTTTTAAACTAGGGGTGCGTCTTATAATCAGGCTGTTGCAATTTAATGCCAGTGATTTAATTAATTTTTTTTAATAGCACCAAACTTTAAGGGTGCGTCTTATAATCGGGTGCGTCTTATAATCGGGACAATACGGTGAATCGTGCACCAGATACGCACCAATGTTCAGCTGAGAGTGCAGCTAAGATCTGCACTGCGAATGGGTGCAATTGTTAAAGTGTTTCCTCTTCATCCAGTCCCTCCTCAAGAAGACCATTATTTTTTTAAAAAAAAAATTTCCTGAAACATATTATTAGCTCTTTATCAGTTCCTACAGGGCTACCGGAATCTCATAAATGCCACTGCAAGTTTGATGGGTGGTGTAAGAGACAGTCATGACACCTCTGTTATGAAATGCCCTGTCTAGGGAACCCCCGATCACTTCTTAATTTTGTTTGTTTATTTTGAGAGAGTTTTTTTTAATCCTGCCATTCAGCCCCAAGCTGACCAAAAACAAGCTCATAAGAGCTATTTACATAACAGATAATAAAATCAATAATCTGTGATAACGAAGGTAAGTGTTGACAGGTCATGAAGTTGTTGTAGCTCTCTCAGAGAGCTTTTGAAGAGTATTATTATTATTATTATTATTATTATTATTATTATTATTATTACTAACAACAACAACAACAACAACAGTATTTATATACTGCTTTTCAACAAAAGTTCACAAAGCGGTTTACAGAAAAAATAAATGATTAAATGGCTCCCTGTTCCAAAAGGGCTCACCCATCTAAAAAAAAATACAGAACACCACCAGCAAACAGCCACCAGAAAGACACTATGCTGGGGTGAAAGGGGCAGTTACTCTCGCCCTGCTAAATATAAGAGGAGTACCAATTGAAAAAAATGCCTCTTGCTCAGTTAGCAAGAGTATATATCCAGATTGCTGGTTACCTCTTACTGATAATTAAACATTAATTAAACTGCATTTTTTACGTTAATTAAAAGGCATTTTTACCCAAAGGTGTATATACGCATCTGGAGTTAAATGCGTACACCTGTGGGCTGGGAGGAAATATGATGGTCTTGTTTTAAGGCAATACCTGGTCAGATTCTGGGAACTGGGAACTGACAAAAGAATGTCAACATTCTGGCCATTCCTTAGTGGCCAGTTGATGTTCTCTAATGGGAGTTAATGGTTGAGAGAAATGCAGAGATCTTTCTTCATGCATCTGATCTGATAAAGTGGATTGCAGTCCTCCAAATGTATGCTGAAATAATTGATTAGTCTTTAAGGAGCTTCTTGTTTATGCTGCAACAGACTAACAGCGCAATCCTAACCAACTTTCCAGCGCCGGTGCAGCCACAATGCAGCCCCTGGGGTAAGGGAACAAATGTTCCCTCACCTTGAAGAGGCCTCCATGACTGCCCTTGCACTGCAAAATGCAGTGTGCGCCCTGTTGGCACGGCTACACCGGTGCTGGAAAGTTGGTTAGGATTGCGCTGTGACAGGGCTACCCCTCTGGAAGCGACCAATCGTTCTGGAACAATCTGAATGGGGAAAGGTGATACATACATACACTCCCCTCCAAGGGAAGGAACTGAGCTAAGCTGCGACTGTCAAGACACTGCAGTCTTGAAGCTTCTGGATCGTTTTGTACTCAGTTTTCCCGCTTGAAATCTGCTCCCTTTTCAAAGCTGCTACCCCCATGTAGAAAGCAAGTACAGGTGGGCCCCCATATCCGCTGGGGATACGTTCCAGGCCCCTCTGTGGATACTTGAAACCGTGGATAAGAGCAACACCCCCTCCATGGTTTCCTGAGGGCCCCCCCCCACCCTGCCTTCCCTGCAGGCAGGCATGCTTGCGCCCCCAACTCTTATTTTTCTTTCAGCAAGCTTTGTTTCTTCCTTAAAACAGAGAAGCAGCCTCCATTGCAGGCAAGTAGAACGAGACTAAGTCCTAGAGAGGCTCTGCAAGGTTTCTGTTAACCTTGCAGAGCCTCTCTAGAACTTAGTCTCATTCTACTTGCCTCTAATAAGCAGCCAGAGGCTGCTTCCCCTGTTTCTTTAAGGAAGAAACGAAGCTTACTGGGGAAAAAAGTAAAAGCCTGGGGGGGGGGGTTCCCCACGATCCATGGATAACTGAAACCGTGGATAGCGAATCAGTGGATATGGGGGTCCACCTTTGTATAGGGATCTGTACTGTATTATGCTTGTAACTACCATTGAGCTAATAAACTGGTGACAGATAGATCAAGAAAACAGTGCAGAGAAAGGGTTAAGAAAAGCCTCTCCCAGCACCACTGCCCCAATTCAATTCCACCACCACCACCACCACCACCACCAGCTACTTTTAAGTTAAAATTGCACTCATGAATTTCCGGCATCGTGTCTGATTTGTACTGGTAACTTGGTCACTGCTGTCTCTCCTATGCGATATTCCCAAGCCCTCCTTGCAGATGTCCGACCTCCCAGCTCATCCCTGCAGGTGAATTGTCCAATCATGAAAAAGCCACAGGCTCTGAAGAGCATGAATGATGAAGTTTCTTTCATTCCAAGCCTCTGATTCCCATCAGGCGTCACTTCCAGTAAAAAACATAGCCATATACACCCCTTCACAGCAATCAGACAGCAGACTCATATCAATAGATAAGGCTCTTCGGGCTCGCAGCCTGCCTCCTCTGCAGAACTTTGCGGTTACATAGCATAACTGAAGTCAGAGCTATTTGCACGCACTTTCAAGCCACGTGTCATAAAACCACGACTGCTGAGTGACTACAAAAGGAAGCCCGTACAGATGAGTTGGTGGTGGGAAGCCTATCTCTTGGGGCAGAAGAGGTGAGTGCTTAATTTATAACTTTTTTGTTTGAATCAAGTTGACTTTGAAATGGACCTTCATTCAATCAGCTGGTCTCTCTCTTTCTCAATGACAATCGAAAAACTCCTCTTGTGTCGGGAGCAAAGTTTGAGCTTCTTCTAAGCATGTGAGAATTTTTATTTTTTTGCGGTGACCTCTGACTGATGTGCTTGCTGAAGAAATCCAGACATCCCCCTCCAAGCAGACAGGAACACCATCGGTGCTTGACCTGTGATCATTTAGGCGAAAGAAAAATAATGCCCCAGCACTTTCGTCTCTGATAATCCTATTTTATAGCAATACAGAAGAACTGTAGTGTATTTTATTAATTATTATTAACAGTATTTATATATAGGCTTACCAGATCTCCAACCGGGACAGAGTGCTAGACCTTTAGGAGAAGGAATGTGGGCAGGTGTAGCTTGTTAAACCTTAGAGCACAATCCTAGACATGTCTACGCAGAAGCAAGCCCATTGTGTTCAGTGAGACTTGCTCCCAGGAAAGTGTGTATTTTTTTTTTTTATTAAACAGTATTTATATACCGCTTTTCAACAAAACGTTCACAAAGCGGTTTACAGACAAAATCAAATGATTAAATGGCTCCCTGTCCCAATAGGGCTCACAATCTAAAAAAGATGGAGAACACCACCAGCAACAGCCACCAGAAAGACACTGTTCTGGGGTGAAAGGGGGGGGGCAGTTACTCTCCCCCTGCTAAATAAAAGAGGAGCACCCATTGAAAAAGTGCCTCTTGCCCAGTTAGCAGGGGTTATAGGATTATTATGCCCTTATGCTACAACTATTCACAGTTTATTTCAGTCATCCTGGTAATTTCAGTATTCTTTTGCTCTATCTCCCACCTTCAACTCAACATTATGGATCATCTTGGTCAGAAGACCATATGCTGCCCTTGATCACTAAATCCTGAACCTTCTGCACAGCACATTGCATGCAAGTTGCTCGTTCTGCACTTGGAAAGGAGATTCCTCTGAGCTTGCATAAAGTGCCTTTCCCTTGATTGAGTGGACATACCGTACCTGCTTGTCGACATGAATGACGGCTGTAGCATGCAAAGCAGCCCCCCCCCCCTGGAAAATTCTAACTACAGTGAAATGTCATGCAAAATAGGCTCTTGACGTACTGTGCATAGCATGGATTGTGGACTCTGATTGAAGCCATCCTGGGAGACTTTTTCTTCCCACTCGGCGTTCATGTTGGAAATTCCTGGAGACCCTGTTAAAATCTCCAGGATGGCTGTCAGTGGTCAGTCACCGCCACCGCCCAACTTCTCACAAGAAGGCCATAGCAGCTTCCTCTGCAACAGTCGCGGTAGCACAAGCAGGTCAGAAACACACAAAGCAGCCTGGACCTGCTGTGCACAGGGTTCAAGCCCTCTTATGCCACTCATAGACACACACATGGACAAGAAATACAGTAGTTTGGGACTGGAACAGGCAGTGGGGGAGGAAAGATGATAAACCCCCTTGGAAGGTGTGGCAGACATGTGCAATGAACACACAAAACCTCTCGGAGCAAAGGCTCAAGTCTGGGTGAGGAGACGTCCCACAGCTGGAAATTACCTTTGCTGGGGGAGGAACTGGAGTGAGCAACAAGTGCAGGAAGCAAGTCTGCAGGCTGGTAGCGGAGTGCACAGAAACCCAGGACCAGACCCAGGCAAATCAGGTTTGAGGCAGTATAGGAGAGAGCTGTATGTGGCATTCATGTGTTGAGACATGGAATTCCCTATCCCTGGCACTGTTTGCCAATGTGGAGTGCGTTGTCCTTCTATCCCCTGTAGGGGTGATGGAGTGGAGGTTCCTTTGGTGTCTTTGGCCTAAAGCTGCCTTCTCTGGAGTCAGACTATAGTCCACCAGCGACAATAGCTCTCCTCTCTAGGATATGATTAACATTAACAGTAGTTATACAGTATACTTGACAAGTGGTGGTGGTGGTGGTGGCTGTTTCCTCTTCTCCTACCTGGTGATGCCAGGGGTTAACCTGGAACTTCTTTCAAGCCAAGCATGTGCTGTACCACTGAACTATCTGGGAGCCACGATGGTGTAGTGGTTTGGGAGTCGGGCTTAGACCTGGAAGATCCAGGTTCAAATCCCCGCTCAGCCACGAAGCTTCCTGGGTGACCTTGGGCCAGTCACTATCTCTCAGCCCCACCTACCTCACAGGGTTGTTGTGAGGACAAAAAGGAGGGGAGGAAATATGTACACCACTCTGAGCTCCTTGGAGGAAGGGCGGTATAAAAATGTGAAATAAAAATAAAAAAAATAAATACAGTAGCCTCATGTTCAAACTTCACACACACCTATTCAACGCCCTTCAAAAATGACACCTGGCACTTTTGGCTAGGCACCACTGTGCTCTTCCCTCTTCCCCCTTTTCAGTACCTATGAAATGCCATTACACAGATGATGATAGTGCCATCTTATGTACATGGTGGCCCCAAGCAGGAGGCTGACTGTTGTGGTTGTATCATGAGGCAGAAGGTTGGTGGGGGAGGGGCTCACTCACCTCCACTGCTTCTCCTCCTCCCACCCACTGGAAAAGAAAGTGGGGGACCAAGCAGAAGAGGTAGAGGAGAGTGGTGGGCTAGAGCAGATATTCTGAGCGCACAGATTGCAGCTTGAGTTTTACTGCCGGGGTGGTCTGGTCTAGTTGCATGTTTCAAATGCTGAATAAACCCTGACCCATTTTGTGCTCTTTTCCCTTAGGGTTAAACAGCACCATTCTTTTGTTGTCCTGTTTGTTTGCGGATCTGGATTAGAAAGAGTCCGTCTTTGCCAAACTAGTATGGGAACATGGAAACAAAATACTGTATTTACTGTCCCCTGAACATGGCCTGTTTTCTTTTGCTCTTGCTGCAGATGCCTTTGAAATTGAGTGGACGTGAGCAACGCCGCCCCCCCCTTTGTAAGGCCTATGAAGTAATGGTCAGGAAGAAGACATTGCCACTGCGGGAGAATGTTGCAGACCTAATTGGTGCCATGAATAACACCACTGACCTGTGCATGCCTTCTTTCAGCATCACCAAATACTTCAAAATCCCCATTTATTCCATCGTGCTGGCAGCTGGGCTGCCTCTCAACTGCTTGGCACTTTGGGTCTTGGCCGCCCAGATAAAGAGATCTGTCGTCCTCTCTGTTTACATCCTGAACCTAGTCTTAGCCAACGTCCTGCAGACCCTGACTCTACCTTTCTGGATGTACCACAGTTACCATGATCACTCTTGGGGTCTGGGGGAAGCGACGTGTGCGGTAGCTGGACTGGCTTTCCGTACAAACTTCTACGCCAAGAACAACTTCCTGTGTCTCATTGCCATGGAGCGCTTCATCGGTCTGGTCCATCCGCTGAAGTTCCACAGACTGCAGACCATTCAAGGCGCTGCCAAGGTCTGCGTTGGTACTTGGGTTCTGGTGGCTGTTCTGTGCAGTGTTGGCATCTGGCTACAGGTGAAGGGTACGGACCCAGGGCACGGGCGCTGTCTGGATGCATCTTCATGGGGCTATGCCCACTTCAGGCTTGCCACCACATGCCTTTCTTTCTTCGTACCTTTCCTCCTCATGGGTTTCTTCTATTTCAGTGTCCTGTTTGAACTCCGGAAGGTGACATCACTAGAAAAGAAAGTCAAAAGGCAAATCTATGGTTTTGTCTCCCTCATTATCGCTTCCTTCTTCTTGCTTTTCATCCCATACCAGGTGACTTCCTACTACAAGTTCTTGTCTGAAGTAACAGGGAGAGAGAAACAAAACTGTGAATTTGAGAGAAGCATCTTTATATACACACAAACAACTCTGAGTTTAACCACTTTGGACAACATCTTAGATCCTCTTCTTTACATCCTGCTCCTCAAAGATGTCCGGGCAGAGTTAAAAGATCTCATCTGTCGCAAAGCTCACAACAAGACAGGAATCTCATACAAGTTGAAAGACCAAGGTCTTCCTCCACATGCTACTACTGGACAGATGCTAGACTAGTCTGGGACATAAGTCACCCTCAAGTAACTTTGTACATGCAAAACTGAATGGCCAACTGCATTGTCTTCTTAATCTTTTGAACTTTACTATTATGACTGATCCTGTGCGAGTTGGTCGCTTTGACCCCTGCTGGGGCAAAGAGTGATGTGGGGCCCTAAAACAATTCATGAGTTGTTCTAAAGATTGCAGGCATCCTGTAACAGGAACATGACTCATAGATTCTATTGATGTTGACAACTAATTTCATATTAATAATTTTGTTAAATCGTATGGTACGGTTGTGTTTGTACACCAAAAATATTCCAAATACACGGGGTCCCCAACTTATGAATGTCCAACTTACGAACGGCCACATCAGCACAATATCGCTGAGCTAGCACGAGCTGGCTGTTCTGACTTCTGATCATGCCAACATCTGGACAAACCTCTGGAACGGAACCAGGATGCAACTTGGGGACTTAGTGTAATTCTTAAAATTAGGTATCACTAGAAAACTCTGATACCTATGTTTCCTATGCCTATGTTTCCTTGAGATTCCAGCCGTAATGGAAAGTATCTGAACTACTGGAAACGTATGTGTTGGGGATGAAAACTGTAATAGTGTTGAACTTGGAAATGTAGAATATGAGATACAGAATATAGATGGGAAAAGTATTCAGTTACACCTGAATATATGAGAGACTCGTGTCAGTAGAAGGGCTAGAGGAACAGGGATAATGTAGCAGCAGAAATATTAGTTAAAAACAGTTGCACCTTCATAATATAATGCTTAAGTATTGAGCGTTTTGAATAAGCCTGTGATATAGGCATTGTTTCTATTTCACAGAATGAGAATTAAGATAATATTATATGAAGATTTACTCAGGCGATCCAGCAAGTTTAGAGTTCAGTTGGTGTGATGAACAGGCCTATGTCTTTTGGTTTAACTCCGTTTTGATTTTTCAGTCTTTTGGATTCTCTGCCTGCTTGTTGCAGTGCCTTGGAGATTGGCAGGCGTCCAGCAACCATGAAGTTGCATTTTTGGTTCTGTCCTGCCTCGGGAGTCTTATCTGTATGGGAACTGAGTTAGTTAGTCGTTCCCTCATTATTTCAACCACCTGTGTTAAACATCATGAGACTCTTTCAGTTGGGAGGGGGATGAGAAGTTTGAACGTGTGTCATCTTTTGATTGGTCAATTGCCTTTGTCCACCCCCTGATCCCCAAAACTGTATTTAAACTGTCTTTGGAGGATCCATTTTTGGAGCATCTCATTTTCACTTACTTGCCTGCGTGCGATGGCGTTTTGTGGAGTTGGCCTGATGCCTCCCAGCCAAGCCTGGGAGGCATCTTATTCCAACCTTATTCCATCGTTGGTGAGTTCTTTAGGGAAATGTTAAGCTTAGGAGTTATCTCTTTTTTGTGTTATGTTCTGTTCTTCTGTATGTTGTATGCCTTATGTATTTAGCAGTTTACTGCCTTATTTATTCCTGTGTCTCTTCTATGGCTTTTGCATAGCTTAAATTAAATAAACAACTCTATTTTATACATTGTGTGTTCCTTGAACCAACCCAAGCTAAATCCAAAGTCTACGCTGGCCACACGCTACCCTGTTCTCTCTCACGTTGGGTCATTTGGACTGCCCTTGGTCAGGGAGTCACTTGACCCATGGTCCTGTACTCTGCAGCCCCCCTGGAAGCTGGGGTTTGGGGGGAGCTAGGAGGCCCCCAGCTGGTGGCAGTCTACTGTTGTCCCCCTTGTTTTGGGGGTGCCCCCTTCCTTGTCCAGGTTGGGGGGAAAAAGGAGCAAGGGGGGAGTGGCGCATGCTGGTTTGCTGGCCTTGTTCTGTGCTGGACTCAGGGTGGCCATAAACCCCCCTTCTCTACAGTTGGGATCTGAAGCAAAGACACCTGTAGCCTGGTCTAATCCTTTAGCAGTCCTTCCTTCTACAAAAGAAAAACAGTCCACAGCACCATGTTCATACAGCAAGTTGTCACTTAGCGTTGTAGATAGGTTTCTGGAAACTGCAACGTTAAGTGAAACAACGTACAGTAAACCGGTGAGCTCAGTGACGCTCTGGCTCAGTGATTTTCTTCTCTGTTCTAATTCTCCCTCCCTCCACTCAATTTTAGTGCATGTCCCCTGGTTCTGGTGTTGTGCGAGAGGGAAAAGAAACTTCCCTTTATCCACTCGTCTCTATCCATCCTATGCATAATTTTAAATCTTTGAAACAAGCCGTGCTGACCTCAGTGGGCCTTAATCTCAAGAAAATGCACAGAGTCCAACGCTGTATTATCTCGGAACTCCCACTGAATTCAGTGGGGCTCTCTCCCAAGGAAGCAGGCTGCAATCCTATGCATACTTACCGTATAGTCCCATGATTGAACCCAATGGGACATACTTCTGTGTGAATACACCACTAGGCTGTTAGGCTGCAATTCTATGCAAGTTTTTACTCATATTTAACTCCTTCTGTGTTAAGCGGGGCTTACAAGAATGCATAAGATTCCAGCTTTTACGATCTCTCTGTGTGTGTTTTCGCACAACCCTGCCGCCACCGCGCTTCGTCTTACAGTTACAATGCACCATGTTCTTTAAAAGACGAGGGTTGGTGGATGCGGGACATTTTCAAAAAACCCACTCAGACCGTCGACACAAACACAAAGCAGGCACGGATTGGCAGAGCCATCCCAAGGCGTTTCCACGTGAGCCCAAGGGCGGAGGCTCAAGAATCCATCTGGCGCTACATCTTGTCCAATGACGACTCGTAGTTTCATTGACGTCATCCGCCCGGGTTCCTAAGAAAGGGACGGTCCCCTCAAGGGACCCGGATGTACGTCAAGCTCAGGCTTTAGAAAAAAAAAAACCTCAGCAACTTCCCCTGAAAGTCCCCTATCACAATCCAAGTAGATGTGAGTGACTGGGAATCGCAACCATTCACAAAAAGATATCTGGGAAGGAGGTGGGAGAAAATGGGCGGCAAGATGGAGGAAACTACTACTGCTAATCGTTGCAGAGAAACAACAGAAATGACAGTCAGATTACCCAATCCAATCATAAAGAAAAATATATATCTACAGCACGCGGAATGACAGCTCCGCCAGCCTATCCCTCTATGCGTCCCATCCCCCTTATCACACGTCTCTCTCTGTTCCTCCCAGCCATCGTGTAGAGACCGTGCCTTCCCAATACTCGACGAGCGCCTATTGGCTGTTGCGTTTAACCGACAAGCAATCCTAGCCATTGAGTGAGGCCGAGCAATTGAGTCCCCTTCCAACGAAAAGGGGGCGGGGCCTGGAAAAGGGGGCGGGCCTGCGGTAGGTCCGGCCTGCGCGGCGCAGATGCAGAGGGCGGCGCGGGCGCCATTTTGTGAAGAGTCTGGAGCGTGGAAAGAGGAGAGCGTAGCTCTGAAAGAGAGAAAAAATATCTTTGATCTTTCTATAGGTATAAGAAGAGGGACGCGGTACCGCTCCTGGGGCCTCCCGGTGAGTTCGTTGCCCGGAGAATAACGCCTGAGGTAGCGAAAGGGGGGAATAAAAGAAGCGGCGACATTTCTTCCTTTTCCCCCCGGGGGGTGGCATTAAAATGGCATCGCCCTATCTGCTTCTTTATCTTTCGTTTCCCCCCTTTCTCAACGTATTGGTATCTTCCTTGTCGGCGTTCTGGAATTTTTCCCCTTTTCTTCCCTCCCCTGCTAGAAATAGTACGTTCCGAGCTAATTCCTTCCCGGTTCCTTTGGGAGAGACTATAGTGTAGAATTGGGGGTGGGGGGTAGAGAACGGCGACTTAGAAAAGGTAAGAACAATTCGCTCTTTTTTTCCCTGCACCCCGCTAGCGCGGGGTGGTGATGGGAGAAAAGAGGTCTGTGTGCAGAAACACGTGAGGCTTGTGAATGGGAAGGAAGTGACATCCTTGTGTATGCCTCCTTTCCCCCCCCCCTCTGCCACAAGCCAGGGCCTGGTCGTTCACACAGCACCCTGCAGTCTAATCCGGTTTAGCAGTTTTTTTAAGCTGCAATTCTGTGCATGTTTACCCGTGTGTATGTGCGTGTCGGTGAGCACAGTGTGACCGGTTGCTTAGTAAGTATGCACAGGATTAACATTTTTTTTCCAAAAGCCTAAAATTGCTAGCTGCTGTACAAGAAACAGATATAGCACCAGCCCTGTTGCGCAAATATTTGCTGCTTCTGCTATATAAGGCTGTTGCAACAAGCACATAACCTAGAGGTCTGTGTCACCTTAAAACTAACAAATTTACAATATAATCCCATGCATGTTTATTTAGAACTGAATATTGTTGTATTAAGTGCCTCTTACTTTCAAGTAAGTGTGCTTAGGATTGCAACTTTATTGCGATATAAGCTTTTATGGGCTTGAATCTATGTCATCAGATGCAACATGGTCTTCCAAAAGCACACAACATAGTAAAATCTGCTAGGCTTTTACTTGCTGTCTTTAAAAAAAAAAGCAAATAAAATGCAATGCGGGAATTCTGTGGTTTGGTCCCATGTGGACTAGTGTTGTGTTAAAGAATACAGTATATGCTGGGGTGATCTATTTAGTTTGAGCTAAATAAAGTTTAGCAGTGAAAAAGCTTCT
Source organism: Plestiodon gilberti rubricaudatus (assembly GCA_026170595.1). NCBI lineage: Eukaryota > Metazoa > Chordata > Lepidosauria > Squamata > Scincidae > Plestiodon > Plestiodon gilberti. The sequence goes on from JANXHW010000006.1 coordinate 6,099,544, forward strand.
GGGTTACACAGAAGTCTTGACTTGTTATCTGCCTGCTGGAACATCCCTCCTTTGCCTGACCAAAGGAAACGCAGCTGTACTACTTAGGCTGAATTTATACCTGTTGTTTCTTTCTCTGTCCTTTTTATTACATACATGAGAAGAAAAAGAAAAGGTTTGGGTTCAGTAGTTGTAGTAGTTCCCATTTTGGCGGCAGGTTAAGTAGAATATAATGAATAGCAGTTGGCCTGCTTCTGGGGATACCACCTGTATTCTACTTTTCTCCCTAAGCCTCTTGGAATCCAGTATTTGCTAAATGCATTTTGGTTTTACAAATGTTTTTTATAGTAATCTTTATTGGTGGAAGGTCATGTTGAGCCACTGCAGTGCTTGCCTTTCATTCTCAGTGTCACTGTAAAATAGTGTTGTGCCACACAGAGCAGGAGGTGGGCAGGTTTAGGTGTGAGGGGTCCTTGTTCCATGCAGAGTCTTCGACAGTAGCGTTCAACAGTTCATCTGGTTAGAACAGTGCAACTGCAGGTCAGGCAAAAATGGAAAGGGGACACAATGAGGGCAGGATCTTGTCTGTGTCAACAGGGCCAGGGATGACCTTTGGCACCAATCCAGCGCTTTAATTGCAAAACCCAAGGCTTAGCTCGTGCAAGAGTGCCAAAGCCCCACAGGTCAAGTAGTCCCGGGATGCTCACTGATTTGTAGCACCGCCCCTGTCTAGTTTTCTCTACCACTGGGCTATAAATAATTTACCTAGTCTTGTTAGTGTCCTGTAGGAAAAGGGCCCCATGGCGCCCTGAAGACAGTGAGCTTTGATAGGTCTCAGCCTGTGCTATCTGATGGATGGGGGGGGGGCCCACAGGAACTTTTGCCCAGGATCAGTTGTGCACAACTGTGTTAGGCTTGGACTCCAAATCTTCCAGGCTGAACCATGGCCATTTCCTGGTCTTCTCAGTCACATGGGCAGCCCAATCCTGCCTAAGTAACCAGGGTGGGGGTGGCCCTTTCCCGAGGTCTCCTCCAAGCTACACTCCCCCTGGGTGTAGTGTGTGGAGGCCCCAATAGGTCTCGGATTTCCGCCAGCTATTTTGCTGGTGGAAGTCAGAGGAGGCCATGTAATGGCAGATCCATGAAGGTGATGGGGATATGGCAGCCGCCATCCCTCCCCCCCCAGGCCAGCTTGGCCAATGCCCCCCCTCCTTCGCCACCTGGACCACCCCTGCCAGGGAATCACTTACCTTCTCCAGCGGCCGCATAGACGATCTGGCGGTGGAGTGAGGGTGGCTGGCCTTACTCTAAAGTCGTCGCGAACATGTTTTACAGCACGTTCATGGTGGCTTAGAATGGCGGAGCGCTCACTCCGCCATTCTTTGTTTACACAGGATTGCACCCTCAGTGACTTTATTGGCCTCAGCTAAACCTTTTCAGGTTTGTGTAGTAGAGGGGACTAACACATTGGATCAAAAGGTACATTCTCTTTTCTCCCCATCCCTCAGTTTTAAGGCAGACAACCTGTCTAGGGAGAGGGCGTGGTGTGTTCACGACCTTTCAGCCAGGGAGCCATATGTTGCCTGTTCCTCTCCTACTGCTCTGAACTCTGCAACATTGCTGATAGAACTGGGATGGAATCCCCCTGGGCATAGTTGTAATTCGTCTAAAAATCCTTTGATGGATTTGGGCTGGAAAGCGATTTGAGATTGCTTGAAGCTGGCCCTAGAATGTTTAGTGTCAGTCTTCTTTGTTTTCGTACATACCATGTGCCAGGTAACTCCAAAACAGCTTATCCTTAATTTGTTTGTCCCTTGCTTCCCTCCCCCCCCAATCCTTGTCACATGCTTGAAAGCTGCCCTGTATTCCTCTAAAAATATACATAGGACAGGGGAGATGAGGACTGTTCTGGTTGCCTTGCGTAAAGAAGGCATATTTACAAAACAAGCCAGTGGGAGTTGATCTGCAGTGTTTTTCTGGCATTGGGTGGATAGCTAGAGGAACTAGGCAAGGACTACGTAACGCAGCATTCCTTGAAACGTTTCTCATTCTGGGATCCAGGGCTAGGAACGCTCTAGTCGGCTGGAAGCCCCTTGAAGGTGGATACAGGCCCTCCTTGGATTCCTGGGGAGCAATGTGTGGTGCGTTGGACGCTCTAGCAGTGGTGAGGGGTCTAGCTGTCCCTCCCTCCCTCCGTTCTCTGCATCGGAATGTGTGTGGCTTTCGCTCTCCTCCTCTTTGCTTCCGAGTATTTGTGCACACGCTTCCCTACAGTCCACCTCCTGCCACAAGCTTGCAGGTGCCTCTGACATCCCAACCCGCTTCCTTGGCAGCTGACGGAAGCGGTGAGCTCAGGGTCGCATTTTAATTGCGCCCGCGAGGCAGCTGTGAGCTTTGAGGAGCCCTGTGGGAGGCAGCTGGCTTTCGCTGTGGTGGGGGAGACTGGGAGATGTGGGTGGCATTTCTGGGGTACCCTGACTCATCCTGTCCCTTCTCCTTTCACAGGGCAGCAAGGCGAAAACCCCCAACCCTTCCTTCACTGGAGCTCAGCTTCGTGTGTGTTTTTTGTTCTTCTTAAACCCCCCACCCACCCCAACGCACGCACACCCCTTCCCAATGTCTTAGAGCGAGCCATTTTATTAAAACGTGGCCCAGCGTTGCCTTGCAGCCAAGCCAAAGCTGGATTGAAAGATGTAATTTTGGAAAAAAAAATCACCTTTTTTTTTTCCCGCAGCAGCTGAGTTAGAGGAGGAGGAACGTTTTAGCCTCGGATGAGCTCACCTCTCTCGGGCATTTTTAGAGTGACATGATGGTGTTCAAAGGGCTTGGATTGTTTCCTGCCAGGAGCTCTTCCCTGCCAGGTTCTGCAGTAACCATGGCTGGCACAAGAGCACACAAGGGGGCAAAAGGACATAAAAATGAAAAAGAGAAAAAAAATCGTTACTGACTTTGACCTTTTGACACCTCCCGTTTTTCTAATCTGGGCTATTTTTATTTTTGTTTTTTTACAGCGAGATTTTTTTGATCTTCAGCTACAGTAAGTTATTCCAATTTTTTCCATTTTTTTCCTGCCTTTCCACTGATTTCCTTTTTATCGTTGTTACTAGTAACTTATTGATATTATTTGCTACTATGATGGTGGTGACTGTGACTATGATGGTGTGTTGCTGATGGTGGTGATTTAAAAAAAAATGACTACTGATTTTTAACCAGATGAAAATGGAGTTTTTCTGAGTGATCCTTTGGGCTTTTAACCCCTTGGGGGGAAAAACGCAACAAGGTTTTTAAAACACATTTTTTAAAAAAGTGGATTGATCGCGTTAACTCTTTTTTTCCCTCCCTCCCCTGTTCGCCTGGCTGCTGAGAATGGAATCTGATTTCTCCAGAACTTGTTCGAACATTTCAGGAAGTTCCTGCACTTTTTTATTTTTTTTATTTTTTATTTTTTATATTTTATTTCTATGCAATTTTTCAACTGTTGCTGCAATGTGTCTGTGGTGCTGATCGCTCCCTAGCAGTGACAGCCCTTCCCTGGTCAGATCCCCTCCCCTCCTGTGCCCTCCAGTCCCCGTCCCAGTCTTTTCCTCCACATCATCCCTCCCTTACAAACGCCGTCATGGACACCCAGTCTGGAGTAGCAGAGGCAGCTATCAGCGGAGCCTCGCACGGAGCACAGACAAACCCCACCCTGGCTGATGGTAAGGGGCTGAGTTGCTTTAATTCCAGGCTTCAGCAGCCATCCCTTTTCAAGACGGTGGTGAAAGAGTATCGACGCCTGCGCCACAAGCATGAGGGAGGGGGTGCTTTGAGCAGACCTGGGAAAAGTTGGAAAAGAAGCCCTTCAAAGTCATGAGGGTCTTTCTGTGAGATGGGGGAGGGGGAGGTTGGCCTCTGGAGATACAGGTCGTTGACAGCGTATGTTGTGGCACTGGCCTCTCTGGCAGGCTGGACAGACGTTCTTTTTTTGAACGAGAATTCCTACAGTCCCCCAGTTCCTATAGGTCACGCACATGAAGTGTACAAAGCAAATTTATGTTTTTGGAACGTCTTCACAGTTAAGGCATAACTAACGTGTGTTAAGCAAGCCTGAATGTTTAAGCACGTTTGTGCACTGAGCCTTAGAATGTAAAAAACCACCTTGCTGGCTCAGACCAAGGTCCACCCGGCTCTTGTATTTTCCAAGGGTGCCGGCAAGCGCTAGCAGAAGCGGACAGGTAGACCCCAGTGTGTGCTCCTGCCTGCCCTGCTACGGGAGGAAGCATCTTGGCAATGGGGAGAGAGCAGGATGTTAGTAATATTCTCTGCTCTGAAGGTGAGGCGTGTGCTTGCTTCTAAAAGCATGGGCATACAGTGGACCCGCAAATGTTTTAAAACAACAACCCCAAAGCGCCATTTTGCCTTTTAAACGCCAAACCACTGCATTTTCAAGCCTCCATGACCCGCTTCCGGGTTGCACACCGGGTCAGTGCATTCTGGGACAAGGCTGGGGTGGGGGAAGAGCCTTCGCGTGACCCGGACGTGGGCCGTGCAGCTTCAAGAAGCCTTGTGGAGGCTTGGAAACGCAGCAGCTTGGCGTTTAAAAGGTAAAACGGGGCTTTGGGGGCTTTTTTCTTTAAACAGGCTTTTTTCAGCTGACCGGGCATCTGCAGATCTTCACTATCCGCGCACAGGGGTGTCCGGAAAGGACCCCCCCCCCCCGTGGATAGTGAGGTCTCCCTGTACTCCTATCTATTTCAGTATAAGCGTACAGCATTCAAAGTGCTTGTGAAAAGGGAATGCAGCTTCTCTGTGTAACTCGTTTTGGATGCTACGCTTCTGCACCTTCGGCAGGCCTCTTAGTGACAGTGAACTTTCAGGCGGAGTCTCCTAGGAGTCCTGGTGAGAGGACTTTCTGCCTGCCTGTTGCAGCTGGCCATTCAAATTGCTCTGGACGAGGATGGATCAGATTAGCTGTCCTGTCGGAAAAATGATCCGTTGAGCCTTGATATCAAACTGAAGACAGAGCTGTATCTGTTAGAGACCCTGGGTTGTTCCACACTTGCATCAGTCTCCCCCCTGCAGTTGATCCCACTTCACCAGCCCCCGCTGCAGTTTACCGCAAACAGTGGCCAGGCTCTGATCAGGGGATGTCCAGCTGCTGCCGCCGCCGCTTCCTTTTCAAGGCCTGGACGATGCACTCACAAGCTGGGTGTTCGGCAGCAAATGGAATGGGAGGGTCTTCATCCTCCGTAGGGGGCTTCTGGCATGGTCAGCTGCTCTTCAGCTGTAAGTTGGCTCACGGTTCCTCATCTTTGTAACGAGTCGTGAGATATGGGCAGGCAGAGAGAGTGCCAGCTTCCAGGGGCTTCATGATGATGCTGGGGTTTGAGGAGGGGGGCTCTGCCGTCCAAACATGGTGCTTTGGTGTTCTGGCATCCGGTGTTGGTTGAGGTAACACTGACTGTCCCAGACCAGGGCAGGAGAGTCTCCAAGGAGACCTGGCCCTGTTTTCATTTTGTGAGCAGGTATGCGGACAGGTGTGTGGAGGTAAGCGAATGTTTCTCCATGTTGGAATTTCTTTCCCCATGGGTTTTGCAGAGTAGATCTTAAGTATCTTTTTTTTACAGGACATGTCTGAAGGTCACTTTAGGGGTGGGTGGGATTGGGGGCTGCCTGCTTTGTTTAGCTCAGGGGTGGCCAACCTTTCAGCATGCATGTTCCTGGACCTTTCATGGTTGCATAGGTGAGGGCATTTCTGCAGCTGCTTTAGCAGCACCATCAGCCCTTGCAGCTGCCAAGGTTCTGTCTTCTACCCAACTCTTAAGAACACAGAGGCCCTCATGGTGGAAGGTTGGCCACCCCTGGTTTAGCTGCAGTCACGTTTATACAGAGATGAGGTCTAATACTGACTTCTGGTTTTGGCTCCCCCCAGGTGCTTTTAAAGTCTTGGTTAAATGCAACCCCCCCCCCCCAATTTATATTCATTCCAACCAAGGGGATGTGTTACACAGACACCAGTTTGGATGTGCAGGAATCTGAACTGGTTCCTTTGGTGTAAATGGTTGAAAGAAGTCTTGAACGTTTCAAGCACTTATCTACAAACAGATAAAGCTGAAGGTTCTGTCAGCGGTATGTGGGCTGCTGGGAGTGTCTTGGCCCACTTAATACCCTTGAATGGAGGACCTAGTTTAGAACTTGGCGCCCCATCTTGCTGTCTAAAGAAGGTGCACATAAGTAAAGATGTGCATAAGCAGACTCTTCTTTAAAAAATAATTTCTCAACTGGAAATCCTGCCACCTAGTGTTTTTTTTTGGGGGGGGGAGGGTTGCCTCAGTTCTGGAGTGGTCTGGGCTAAAACCAGCATTTAAGTGGAAGTAAACCTGACTCCAACTCAGAAGATGCCTTTTGTTGGATAGAGGGGCTAGTAGTTGGCATCTTCAGATTGACCTCTTGGGCTCTCACACCTTGGAATGTTCTTACCACCCTTCAGGCAAAGTATCATGTGTATCGGATGCAACTCGGGCCCAGGGGGTCTCATGTGGACCGTTAGGTTGAAGGCTGGTGGCAAAGTTGTCTCGCCTGCTAGATTTTTGCCCTCTTTGCATGGCGGTGACTTTTTTTGGGGGGGGGGGAAGGATTGGGGTAAGCTGACAACTGGGTAGTAATACTGACATGTCTTGGAGGTAGGATTTTGGAACTGAGACTTGCCAGCGTGCTTCAGGTTGGTGGCTTCCGCTCCAGAAGGAAGAATGTGCCCTCCTGGCAGATTGTGTGCCAGAAGATGTGTGATTGTATGCTGCCCATGTGTTCTCTGTTGTTGTTGTTGTGTATGGAGGGTTCTCGCTCCCACCTGACCTTTCCTTCCCTGACCATCTTTCCCTCCCCTCCCCCCCAGGTGCGTGCTCTTGCCGCGTGCCTGAGCCATGGCCAGCAACGTCACAAACAAGACGGATCCCCGCTCTCTGAACTCCCGCGTCTTCATCGGCAACCTCAATACGCTGGTGGTGAAGAAGTCCGATGTGGAGGCCATTTTCTCGAAGTACGGCAAGATAGTGGGCTGCTCTGTGCACAAGGGCTTTGCCTTTGTGCAGTATGTGAATGAGCGCAACGCTCGTTCTGCGGTGGCAGGAGAGGATGGCAGGATGATTGCGGGCCAGGTCCTAGGTAAGTGTGGCCGTCCCTCTCTCTTCTTGAGCCTGGCTGAAATCCTTGGGGAACAACTGCCTCATTCTCCCCCACCCCACCCCCCAAAAAATAGCAATCCCGCACAGTTTCTGTCAGTGACATGCGTTCATGTTCCTCAGCTGAACTCCTGACTCTCTGTTTCATATTGGAGGCAATCCAGATGCTTGAGGGAGAGAGAGAAGGGAGGGTTTCCGGGCTATCTCTATGGAGAGCAGGTGAAAGTCTTGGGGGCTGAGTGGAGGCTTTCCGAACCACTGCAAGATCTGATTTGCTTCAGTTTGGGAATACGCCATGGTGTGAAGTAGAGCAGTCATTTCTTTAGTGCTGGGTTTTGACATGTCCAACTTCAGGTCAAGTCCCTGCTCAGCCCTGAAGCTCATTGGGTGGCCTTGGGCAGTTCGCTCTCCCCCCCCCCCCCAGTTGTGTGCATTGGCTCCTAGTTAGTCATTAGCAGGGTTGGGGACTCCAGTTGCGGGACCCGTTCTCAAGTCCGACTTAAGTCACTGCTGCGACTTGAATCAGACTTGACTTGGATCCCACGAGCTGCTGACTCGGACTCTACTCACCACTTGGCAATTCGAGTCACCAGGGTTCATACAGAGTTCTAAAAAGGTTTTTTTTAAAAAACTTGTTTTTACCTTTGGGTGCCTTTGCGCACCAAACTGCTGTGGTTTTCTTGCTTTTACAAAGCAAAACCGCGCTTCAGGAGGCCCCTCCCTTCCGCTAAAGTTAATTAGTAATTGCGTAGTTCGAAATGAGACTCGAGGCTCGGACTCGAAAATTTTGAGCAAAGTCTTGAGACTTGGAGCCAAAGACTTTTCCACATCCCTGGTCATTAGTAGGGTGAGACTCGATTTGTGGTTGAGAGTAGGGGAGGTTTATGAAAGACTCAAGCTTTCCACCTACCAGTAAGAAACTGGGTGTGTCTGTATTTCCAAACACTGTTGTGCCGGCAAGTGATTGGAGACTAAGTCAGATTTGACATGCTCTTGCAATCTCAGGGGTGTGTGTGTGTGTGTGTGTGTGTGTGTGTGTGTGTGTGTGTGGTTGGATGGAACTGGCATAAAGTTGACCGTACCTGCTCTCTCCTCTCATCTAAAGCCATGTCAGCCTTGACTTCTTGAGAGAGCTATGAGTCTTTCAGACTGACCTCTCTCTCTCTCTCTCTCTCTCTTTTTTTCTCTCTCTCTCTCTTCCCCAGACATTAACCTGGCTGCTGAGCCGAAGTTGAACCGGGGCAAAGCCGGGGTGAAGAGATCGGCCACAGAGATGTACGGGTCAGTAGCCGCACCACCTTCTCCGTCCCCTCTAGTCAGGTCGGGACCCTTACGTCTTCATTATTTTAACGTCTGTTTTTATTTATCTGGTTTGCACCCTGATATGGGCATCTCCTTGTTTTGTTTGTCTCTTCTCCGGCTGGTTGGGAGGACATCAAGTTGAGTGTATAAAGGGGTGTGTCTCTGTCTGCATGCAGCTATCCATGCGAGGGTGAGAAGCTTTAGTGAACTGTGTGTTCTGTATCTTTGGTGACACAACTTGCCACCTGCTGTTTGGCTCTGGAGGATGGGTGTCGAATGGGCTTTGCCCATTGGGGTCGTCTTTGCGCTTCCATTGTGAATCATTTTGAGCCTTTGATGCACCAGGTGGGGAGTGGTCTCCTCAACTGGATAGCTAAAGGATGTTGCCTCCTGAGTAGGATTCTTTTCCTTGACCGTCTCCCCCAAGCGTGACCATATTTCCTGCGCTTTGTCTTTCAGGTCCTCTTTTGACTTGGACTATGACTTTCAGCGAGACTACTATGACAGGTAGGTGACCTGCATGTATATGTGTTGTGTGTTTTTATCCTGCTTTTCATACAAACGGCATCTCACAAAACAGCTTGCAACAATTAAAACTTCATCGCAGTTCTGGTTGCAGGTGATATATGTGAATGAGGTGCAGGCCTTGTCCTCAGATTTACAAACGTATAAACCACAAAAAAGGTGGAGGTGGTAGATGAGTCAGATGCCAGGACAAAATGGTGAGAGATGTGTCAGTGGGCATTTCTGTTCAGTTGGGGCCAGGCTCCTCCTCTCCTGCTGGTGGTCTTCCTTGCGTAGAAGCAGGGCATCTTAGCGCCCTGGCCAGTGACCCGTGGCTCTGCCATGCTGTACGTCTTTACCACTTCCTGGCGAGAGAGAAGGTGCCCCAGCCCACTGGTCTGTAGAAAAGATGATCAACCACCTTCACAATTGCACTCTCCTAAAATACTTCACACTCGCCAAGCAATGGTAGGCTGTCCCTTCGCAAAGACCGTGCAGTGCATTTTGAGTGTTTTACTTGTGTCGTTGGCATAAATCTGGGCTCCTGCTGCTTGCTTTGCTCAGTGTCCATTGGGAAGGTCCTCCTGTGGAAGACGGGCAGGATAAGGGGCACGTGCTAGGAGTTGGGACGGATTGGGTTGTCCAGGAGGGGAAAGCGGAGAGGCCTCTGTTTCCAGTCCAAAGAGAAAAGGGAGGGGAGGGAGGGAGCAGAGGAAGCTCGAAGAGGAGCTGCCTTGTAGCGCGTTCGCCCAGTGCTGTCTTCTGTGAGTGGTCTTCTGGTGGCTTCCTGGCCCTGCTCGCCAAAGATGCCTTGGATTGGACCGTGGAACCTTCCACATGCAAAGCATGTGCGCTACCACTGAGCTATTTCCCTTTCTATAGACCCATGGCGGGATTTGTCTTCAATTGTCAGGAAGAGGGGGAACTGCCTAGCTCATGCACTGACAGTAGGACAAGAAGGTAGGGGGTTATACTTCAGGGAAGAATGGTTCAGTTAAAAGGTTTGGGGGCGGAGGGGCTAGAGAGGCATACGGAAGAGAACTCTGGGACACCTTCATGTGACTTGATTGTACAGGGTCCTCCTGGTGAGGAATGTGCTCTGTCTCTAAAGGAGTACATGAAGCATGCGCGTGCTGCAGAAGCAAAGCATGCTGTCCTGATCAAACCGTAAATGCTTTTGATTGTGTTTACATGACCTAAAGCATGTGTTGGAGGCGCCCTGGTGTTGGAGGATGCATGTGTGTCTATGGGGGCAAGGAAGCGCAGTAGCGGTCCGTTGCCTAGTTTCTGGATGACAATAAGCTCTCTTTGCTCCTAGGATGTACACCTACCAAGCACGGGTGCCGCCTCCACCTCCCATTGCCAGGGCTGTGGTACCCTCCAAACGCCAGCGGGTCTCTGGCAACACCTCCCGTAGGGGCAAGAGTGGCTTCAACTCGAAAAGTGGGCAGCGGGGATCGTCCTCCAAGTCTGGAAAGTGTACGTCTTGAGCCTGCTTGTGGGGCTGGCAAATTGGGGGACCCACTGCGAAGTTTGTTCAGCTACGATTCCGATAAGGCCCTCTGGATGCGACTGCATTGGCAGTGTCACTTGTTGGAGGAATGTTGGCAGTAGCCATGCAGAGATTCATGGGGGTCCTGTTGCGTATGTGACTGGGCAGAAAGGCAGCTTACTTCTCCTGGGGAGTGGGGGAGATGGGGGTGTCTTTATTTTGGTTTGTTTCTGGGTAAGCTAGGAAGCAGGGAAATGGCAAAGACTAAACCACCTGCTGGCTTACGGTTGTGACCCTATTCCTGGTCATAATAATAATGGGGGAGATCATGCTGTCTCTAAAACGAATGTATTTCCTTCCTAATTTCAGTGAAAGGAGATGACCTGCAGACCATTAAGAAGGAGCTGACCCAGATCAAGCAGAAAGTGGATTCGCTGCTGGAGAGCTTGGAGAAGATAGAGAAGGATCAAAGTAAACAGTTGGGTGAGGGGATGGGGTGGCAGGGAGGAGAAATGAGGGTCCTGGGACCTTCTGGGGGCTGAAGGGGACTTGGCCTGAAGCATAACTTCAGGCTCGGGCCTCCTCCCTTGATGATAGTGTCTGGGGATACACGGGGGGATGGGGACAGGATGGACAGGGGACGACAGGGATGTGGGGATATGTCAGGTCCTTGATGGGCTTTCAAGAGAGCAACCAGAAAGAAGATAATCTCACAGCAGAGTTGTTCACTGCAGCGTCTGAACTAGGGCCAAGCAGAAAGGGCTGCAGCCTCTCTGTACGTGTAGAGGTGTGAAGGGCAGTCCGCTGGCCCAGTCCTTTCCTACAACCACTTTTTTCTCCGGTAGCCTTGTACATAGGCCTACCAAAGCTGGTAACCCACAAATACGTTGCTGATTGCTGGCCCGTATTGTGCCTATGCGCACACACGTAGATGGCTTCATAGATGGGACCAGACCAATAGACAGGTGTTCCAGCCGATTGGCTGTTGACATGCCTGACCTGGGAAAGCTCTAAGCAGGCAGGAGGCCCAAGTGTGTGACTGCCCAGAGGGCTCAGCCATTTTGATTCCCTGCTGGACCCTCCCGTCTATCTCCTCCCGCCCTAGAACTGAAGAATGACAAGTCTGAGGAGGAGCAAAGCAGCAGCTCTGCGAAGAAAGAAGAGAGCAATGTCAAGATGGAGTCTGAGACTGGGGCAGACGACTCCGCTGAGGAAGGGGACCTCCTGGATGATGACGACAATGAAGACCGGGGAGACGACCAGGTACGAAGCTGGCGGCGGCGGCGGCAGAGAGCCAGGAGCGAGGAGAGCGGCTCTCCCTGCTTGCTAACCCGCCCCCTCTGCCTGTCCCCTTCTCTCTCTCAGCTGGAGTCCATCAAGGGGGACGACAAGGAGCCCGAAGAAGGCGAAGATGACAGAGACAGCGCCAATGGCGAAGACGACTCCTAAGAGCCCAGCACCTCTTTCTCCTCTCCCTTGTCCCTGGCAAACACCACGTTCTTCGGATCTTGAGCCTCATGGCCCCTGGCAGGCGGCCTCCTTCCCACCCTCCGTCCCTCTCAGCCCTGTGTGTTATGATGTTGTGTCTTCTTTTGCATCTGCCCCTCCCCCACCCACCGAGTCTTTCCCAGTAGTTCTGTTAAGGCCCCTGTAATTTTCCTCTTTTAATTTTGATACCTCTTTATTGACTTAACAATTAAAAAGGACGTATTGTTTTTAGATGGCTTGTCTGTCGTGCCTATTCAATGGGGAGCCTCCTCTGTCGGAGAGCATGTACACAATCTGTGGGTGGGCTGAGGGTAGTGATGCTACTGACTGTTTTTAGCTTCTGCACTCTCTCCCCCCCCCCCCCCCCAGCAGCGATTGCTCTACCAAAATGAAGACAGAACCCTGATGGTCAGAAATCCAACTTAAGTGCAGTGTTTAGAAAGGGGCAATATTGCTGGTTCTGAGCAGCCCCTAGTGCATAAGGAAGATTAGTTCTGCTGCTGACACCCCCTCTGCCTACCACAAAGAGAATTAGAAGAAAACTATCAAACTAGGATCACACCAGGTTTCTTGTGAGGGGCAAAAATCCAGGAGATTTCTAGCCTGTTCAACTTGTGTTCATAATTCTGAGTTCACAGCTGTTAATCAGAACACAGGAAGACCATAAACACATTTCCACCAGCAGGGACCACACCTTGTGTTCTCTTAAGTTGGAGCTTAATGGACAAGATGCCATGTATGACCATGGGCCAGCAAGTGGGGGCAAATGCTCAGCGAGTACTTGCCACTTGTTGAGCGTTCACACCCACCTCCACATGGAAGGGGAAAAGGCAGCTACCTCTGAAGACATACTGGAGGAAAAGTCCTCTTCCAGCTGGACCAGAAGTTTGGTCTCTAGGGGAGGAACTGTGCCGTTCCCCCTCTGCCGGCTTATTATGAGGAAGAGGCGACTGGCGGATAGGGCCTGGTGATCAGGAGAGTCTTGCCATGCTCCTCCAAGTAATGCTGACCTGTGGTTGTTGAAATGGGTTGAGCAGCGTCTCGATTAAAACAGCAGGAAAAGGTATTAAAATTCCCAACAACGGGCCAGTGCATCTAAATGTGAGTTGCAGCATTGCTGTGCTTGGCCAAGCCACTGGTGAGTGAGAAAAGGGGAGGTAAATGGGTGAGAGCAAGGTAGCTTGCCAGATGCACCCCCAGATTGGTAACACTGGTAATTGTTTAAACAGTTAACTGCAGACGCTAGTACGATGATTATACTTTGCGTGGTGCACTTGGCATTATCTGACTGACTTCTTGTTACAAGAGTGCGACGAGTATCACAGCAGTGTAAGTGACCCAAGAACCAAAGCAAGGAAAAACTACGGGGTCATGAGTGTGCGTGAGCTTGCCCTTGTTCAAGGTATTCAGTCAACGGATCTTAGGTTTTTGAGGGTTCCCCCTCTGCTGTGAGGTTTTAAAACTAGGATTAAGGCAAAGAAAGCACCATCTGGAAGGGTGCCACAGCCTGATTCCAAGGAAAAGTGCATAGATAGGCATGCCTATCACTTAAGTCTACTGTATTGTATGCACCCTGTGTATATAGGCCAGTGGTGGCCAACCCGTGGCATGCCATGTGCCACATTTTATGTAGATAATCTTGAGCATGCCACTTAAATAAATAAATCTAAGGTAATGAAAATATTTGAAGCACAGTGACAGCGCAAGAATAAGGTGCAGTGGGGTGCAGAGACCTCTAGTGCCACAGGTTTGGAAAGGTGCACTGGGGTCGAGAGAGAGGGACTACAGCGCTTGGCTCGAACAGCAACAGCAGTGCGTGCAACTTCAAAAGGCTCAGTGTGCCATTAAGTGGCACCCATGCCATGGGTTGGCCACCTATGATAGGCTGATCTTGCATCTTGGTAAGGTGGTCTTTGTAAACAGTGCTGCATGGCCTATATCAATAGCTTCTAGCTTTGCAACAGATAAGCTCTGATGAATACAATTATAGGAGTTCTGGCCTTGGAGAAATAGGATTGCTCAGTGCGCTTAGCCCAGATATGTTTCTTACAGAACTAGCTTAAATATGCAAGTTCAATGGGACACCTTCCATCATGTAGAGAAATTCAAACACTTGTGCACATGTCTGCACCAGCTGTTTTCCAGCATTCTCTTCTGCATCATATTCCATGAGCTCTTGTCAAATCCTCTGAAGCCATACTGTTAGGAGAGAGTCTAGATGCCACACTTTGGGCCCTTCACATGCTGCTTCCTGGTGGGTTCTTCCATAGTAATCTGTCTGGCATGTGGAAGGAGATGGTGGTGGTAGGGACTGATTTGATGGCTGTAGAATGGAGCAGAGTTCCCTTGCAGTATCCTGCGTTCAAATACTGGCACACATGAAGGTAACACGGCATATATCTCCTGTACTTGGTATGCAGAAGTATAATTCCAAATATAGAAAAGCTGTTCCAACAGGGATTATCTGTAACTGGATTGTACAGGTGGATTTGCTACTCCAAAGATGCACTGTAACTGTTGGAGCTGATGGCTTGCTTTGTGCCACTAATACTGCCTAGCAGCCCACTTCCATTGTGGAAACTTCAATTTTACTGTTCTGCTTCCATCCTTTCATCAAGCTGTGAACTGCATAACTTATAGCCATAATGAATTAAACAGCTCTCTAAACGTCTATGAAACTGATGGTTCAGACAGACTGCTATCACAGCAGAATCAATGCAAAAATAAAAATAAAATTACTCATCACACGATAGACTATTTTCCTTGGAACGCCTACACAGGTTGTGAGTTTGCTACACCTTGGTTTTTCTACTCCAGCCAGGCACTGAAGAAGCCAAGGGCTGTATCAAATCTCTGACGGGCTGCTGTAAATACTGAATTGTATTGCTGGCTTTAGGTTTAAGAGTTCTGCTTCCCTCTAAAGTAGGATGTAGATTAATAATTTTGTATAAAAGTGTCACAATATATACATGGTAGCACACCAGCTTTATTTTTCACATTTTTTATACCGCCCTTCCTCTAAGGAGCTCAGAGTGGTGTACATATTTCCTCCCCTCTTTTTTGTCCTCACAACAACCCTGTGAGGTAGGTGGGGCTGAGAGATAGTGACTGGCCATCCTTTACACGCCATCCTTTACACAGAGTGGTGTACATATTTCCTTTACACATATTTCCTTTACGCCTTTACACAGACTACTCACATAAATTGCACTGTATGTTGGTACTGCAAGCTAAAATGCAGTTTTTTAGCCAACTGTAGGCTAAAATGAAAAAAATATAGGGAAAGGAGGGGTAGACACTTTTAAATAAAATTTGAGAATGAATGGAAAATGAGAACCATCCATCCTCTTACTTAAAATGTCATTAAGAATTCCTAGCATGTCTCCTTAGCAAATCTTGATATGAGAGGACTACAGGTCGATTAGTGTAATCCCACGAACCTTTTCAATAAAACGAACTAGGAGAGCGGCAGAGCTCTTGACCAAAAGGCGGGAGACTTGAAAAAGGCGCCAGTCACAAGCGTTTTTGCGCGCAGAGGATAAGAGGCGGCCGATTGGCTTATTTGAAACCAGTTGCCCATCGTGGATTGGATAGAAGTTACCAAATTCGTCCTATAGGGGTGTGAAGCGCGAGGGAGGGGGAGGTAGTTACCACTCGCAGTTTTCTTTCTAGTCGTCTATCCTTCTATATAAGACAGCGGCAAAGGTTGGGGAAGAACACTTTTCGGTTTTTCAGCGAGCCGTGATCATGTCTGGACGAGGCAAAGGAGGGAAAGGCTTGGGCAAAGGTGGTGCAAAGCGGCACCGTAAAGTGCTCCGTGACAACATCCAGGGCATCACCAAGCCAGCCATTCGCCGTCTCGCTCGTCGCGGTGGAGTGAAACGTATCTCGGGCCTCATTTACGAGGAAACTCGTGGTGTGCTCAAAGTCTTCTTGGAGAACGTGATCCGCGACGCTGTGACCTATACCGAGCACGCCA
Organism: Plestiodon gilberti rubricaudatus; assembly: GCA_026170595.1. Classification (NCBI taxonomy): domain Eukaryota; kingdom Metazoa; phylum Chordata; class Lepidosauria; order Squamata; family Scincidae; genus Plestiodon; species Plestiodon gilberti. The sequence continues at coordinate 6,115,448 of JANXHW010000006.1, forward strand.
AGAGGAAGACTGTCACTGCTATGGACGTGGTCTACGCCTTGAAGCGCCAGGGTCGCACCCTGTATGGTTTTGGCGGCTAAGCAGCTTCTCGGTTTCCAGCTACACCAAACAAAAGGTCCTTTTAAGGGCCACCCACATTGTCTTTAAAGAGTTGTAGTTACATAAAGAATATTATGAGAAACTCCGATCCATTACATCAAAATACAGTACGTATTGCTTGAATTGTGTGTAAAACATAGTCTCGTGTCTTTAAATATATTATGCTTGTTCTTTAGTTTTCGAAACCTAGTTTTTAGTTTCACGCTAAAGACTGCTCTTTCCATACTACTGTGATTTTAAAACTGCATAACTTAAAATCTGAAAGGCAGAATATGTTGCGGGTATACGCTCCATCCTGTCCGAAAATTTAACATGAGCCAGTTTTCCCGGAAAGCTGTTTAGGTATCTTCCCCGTTCTTTTGCCGCCTACCAATGTAATGATAAATGCGTCATTAACTTGACCCGGTTTTAGTGCGTGAAATGGTGGGCGAAGGAACTTCGTAGTATTTTTCTCATTCACACTTTAAAACACACGTTCGCCACGTACACTGTCATTTACAGCACGATCCCTTGGCAGATTTACTTAGGAGCGAACGTGTGAACTCGTGTCCACTTAAGAGGGCCTAGGATTGCATCTCCTGTCCTTAATGGAAACCTCAATCCTTTGAGAACCAAGTCATTAGGAAGAAATTGTTCATGGAGGAATGGAGCCCGATAGCCCAAAGCACTTCCGGGAACTTCTGTTTTCCATTCGCTCGCCAGGCCTTTCTGTTGTGGAGATATTCCCCAGACCCGAACACACAAGGAAATAAATGCCAAAACCCAGGTATTGAACCAGAGATGTTTAAACTACCCCCTCCCAACTGAGCTATTTAAAACAAGGTTCTTGAAATTTTATCTAGCTTTTAAAATCTGTTTTAAGCACCATCTTCCGACAATACGAAGATTAAGTACCACTTGCCATTCTACAATATTGCACAGTACGCATACGTTAACAAGATGAGATGGAAAGTCCCGCCAAGAAACTCTCGGGTTTGCAAAGAAACCCTGTCAGCTCAGCAGCGCCCCTTTGTTTAGGCAGTACAGAGAACAGGGAATCAATTTTCCCTGTCTACTTGTCTCGGTCTTCAAATTACCCAATCACAGAGCAGAGTTTTCAAAAGGGGCCAATAACAGACGTGGGCTTAAATTGCCCAATAGAAAACCAGAATTTGATATACTTGAGCATGTCTTCCAATGGTACGAGGATAGGCATCCTTTTATCCAATAGTAAACTAGGTTGTCGCAATCTTTCATTTGCATAAGCAGCCTCTAAATATAGGCACGGATGGCTGCAAAGCACCAGATTTTCTGGAATTGCTGTGTTCGTCAAGATGCCTGAGCCCGCTAAATCTGCGCCTGCTCCCAAGAAGGGGTCTAAGAAAGCCATCACCAAGACCCAGAAGAAGGGAGACAAGAAGCGCAAGAAGAGCAGGAAGGAGAGCTACTCCATCTATGTCTACAAGGTGCTGAAGCAGGTCCACCCGGACACCGGCATCTCCTCCAAGGCCATGAGCATCATGAACTCCTTCGTCAACGACATCTTCGAGCGCATCGCCGCCGAGGCCTCCCGCCTGGCCCATTACAACAAGCGCTCCACCATCACCTCCAGGGAGATCCAGACCGCCGTGCGCCTCTTGCTGCCTGGCGAGTTGGCCAAGCACGCCGTGTCCGAGGGCACCAAGGCTGTCACCAAGTACACCAGCTCCAAATAGATCTTTTTGGCAAAAGCCCCTTATTCAAGACCCAACGGCTCTTTTAAGAGCCACCCACTCTCTCACTGAAAGAGCTCTGGTTACTTAATTTAAAAATATATCTGGAAAATAGTTGGGAAAAGTACAACCTCTTTAAACTGGTGTTATGTTCCCCTTTAAGAATTATCCTAGAACGCTGTAAACCCTCTTTTTTTTTTCTCTACATTTCTAGAGAAGCTTGTCTCGTAAATCATAATCCACCAATGATGATTTGGGATTACCAAAACTTGTTTACTGTTCATGAATTCTAAAACCTGGTTTCTGAATTTTATTTGATTTCTGCTTTTTCTGAGACCCTACACTTGGCTATATGCTTGATTTTTTAAAATTGTTTTCCTTGGAGAAAGCCTGTAGAGTTTAAACTACAATGATGAAGGGAAAAATCTTTAGCTGTGAAAGAATAGGGCCCACATTTATAAGCGCACATAAATCAAAACAAGGGAGCTGTAGTCTGGTCACTTTTCTAGAGATCCTTCTAGGGTTTTTTTCCTTCTTAAGTCTTGATCCGGTGTGGTATTAAACTATAGTTAAATTCATAGTTCATGGCATTAAAATACGATTGATTGCTTATCGCCATATTTTATTGGAGACATATCCTGGGTTATTTTAACTGGAGAACACTTGACAAACTTAAATCTAAATACAGTAGATATTTGCCGTTCGTGGCTGGTGTGATTCATTTAGACATACGACTATTCGGTATTATAGCCACGGTCTGTTAGAAATTCCACTGTTCTTAGAGGTTCCAAAACTCTTAAAATCCACAGATTCTATAAAAAAAGAGACCCCCCTTGGAGTTTTATAGAATCTGGACTTTAGGAGTTTTGCAACCTCTTAAGAACAGTGGAATTTCTAACAGACCGTGGCTATAATATTTTTGTTCAAGTATAGATTATGTAGTTTTAAGATATTGTTGATTAATTAGAAAAAAGGGAGTTTAAGACCGTACAGATCTCTCGCGCTAAAGAACAATTGGTTAACAGAAAATGTTTTGTTGCTGGCCGCTCTCGAATATACAAATCACCTGATTCATCACAGGGCTATTTTGCGTCTTCCTCGTTAGTATAGTGGTAAGTATCCCCGCCTGTCACGCGGGAGACCGGGGTTCGATTCCCCGACGGGGAGATATGTCATTTTTCTCCCCTCCATTGTTTTTACGTTTCCTACCCCAAAATATGTTCCTCAATCATCACTTGTTTGTAAGAGTCCATAAAATACGTTGTTTTGCATATATTTTTAAAAAAGCCCTGCCTGGCCTGCGGATTATGTGTTGTTAGGGTTAGGCATCAATAAATTAGGCATATAGATAGAAGGGGATAGAAACCGTGTGGGCGTTTTTTTCCCCCATTATATAAAGTCTCGGGGTCATCCGGTGAAAGTGAGTGCCTCTTGCATCAAAACAGACGGGAGAACTGCTCTTTCCTTGCACAGACCGCATATATCAATCCCTTTTTAGAAAAAACGGGTCCTCTTTAGAAAATACTATACTGTCCCATCCCCCTTTTTTCAGCTCCTGTATCTGTGTTTCCTGTTTTCATTATGAAAAACACAGATACAGGAGCTGAAATAAGCCGGATGGGATGGGACAGTACAGTATTTTCTAAAGAGGAACCGTTTTTTTCTAAAAAGGGATCGATTGATATATGCGGTGCGGTCTGTGCAAGGAAAGAGCTAATCATTGATCGCTGAAGGACAAGTTTAGGGAAAAAAAGTTTTGCTTCACGTGGGGGTGGGGGGCACCTCGTAACTGAAAAGCGGGATATTAAATCAATCTCCCGATTAGTGTCTGTAGCTTTACGGGTTGCCCTTTTTCCTTATATCAAAGTAAGCGACAGACGAGGTTCATTTTGCTTCTGGGAATTTAAATGATTGTGCTGTATTTTAATTGTAATGATGGCGCTGATGGTTTGGACAGGGAAGCAAAAGATAAAGAGTAACGTTAATTTATATTGATTTGCATGTTCTTGTGTTCTGAAGAATTTTCATTGAAGTGAACACAAAAACGGATTGGAGGCAAGACAAAAAAAACCTTTACGCCCAACGTGGGGCTCGAACCCACGACCCTGAGATTAAGAGTCTCATGCTCTACCGACTGAGCTAGCCGGGCTGTTGTATGCTTTTATCTGCTCCCTGTTATATATACCTTGCGATCCGCGAGCTCTGATTCTTTATAAATTTCCTACATTATTTGGTCGGCCATTCAAACTCTCTAGGACCAGGTACTGAATACCTAGTCACTGACTATTGAATTACTACCCCCCCTCCCTTATTATTGGCAGCAAGATGGGAACATTCTGAACAACTAGGGAAAACGTTTAGTTGGCATTTATCAGAAGCAGTAAAAAATAGGACCAGAGTGAAACCTTCATGGCTGGACTCAAGCGTTTTTCCTCAAAGGATTTTTTCCGACCAATAGGCTGGGAGTACTGCTTTCAAACTAACCAATCCATACGTTTTTCTTTTTCATACCTCAAAAGCCGTTAACTTTAAAATTGTTGCATATTATAACTAACAGAACTCATATTTAAAAAATATTTAATTACATTTAATGTCATGTATATTAAACTTAGTGTTTTGGCCTTAAGAAAACTTGTGTGCTAAGAACGCCATACCTTTGACAATGCCTTTTAGGGGTCAATCATTAGGAGAAGTTTTCGTTATAATAAACCGTGGCTTATAAAATGTGATTCTATTCATTTTTAATAGGAAAATCGCTTCTTTCAACTATAGAGAAAACAGCCTTTAGTGAGAGAGTGGGTGGCTCTTAAAAGAGCCTTTGGGTTTCGAGCAACCAGATCTGAGGAAAAAAAAAGATCTATTTGGAGCTGGTGTACTTGGTGACAGCCTTGGTGCCCTCGGACACGGCGTGCTTGGCCAACTCGCCAGGCAGCAAGAGGCGCACGGCGGTCTGGATCTCCCTGGAGGTGATGGTGGAGCGCTTGTTGTAATGGGCCAGGCGGGAGGCCTCGGCGGCGATGCGCTCGAAGATGTCGTTGACGAAGGAGTTCATGATGCTCATGGCCTTGGAGGAGATGCCGGTGTCCGGGTGGACCTGCTTCAGCACCTTGTACACGTAGATGGAGTAGCTCTCCTTCCTGCTCTTCTTGCGCTTCTTGTCTCCCTTCTTCTGGGTCTTGGTGATGGCTTTCTTAGACCCCTTCTTGGGAGCAGGCGCAGATTTAGCGGGCTCAGGCATCTTCCAACAACACGAGTTTTCCACTCAATGACAGAAAACAGTACCTTGACTCCCGACAAAGTCCCATATTTATAGGCCGCTTATGGAAATGAAGTCTCTCAAACTCCATATTCCTATTGGTCACTGGTGCATCACGTCACACTTCATGGAAGGAAGTATGCAAATATTCGGATTCAAACCTTTGAACGTTATTGGTCCGCACAAACTAGATGCTCGAAGGAAATCCTCCTATTATTGGCTACTGAAAGTCACGTGAATGGTCTATTTTCCATTAACCCTCAAGCGACCAAATACTTTGGAACGCTTACAGGAGTGCTCTTTCGCCTCCCCTGTCTTTAGTTTAGAGGGGATTGGTTGAAAAAAGAAAAAAAAATATTGGGATCTGTAATTAACCAACCATAAAATGCGCAAAAGAGAGGCTTAGTGCCCTTATTCTGCTCTGAGCATTTAAAAGATGAGCAGCCCTGTCGAACCTGTAGAAGAAGAAAAATCTACATTGAATGTAGAAAAATCCACAAAAGCACAAACATTCCTCTCTTCTCCCTCCACGGAATCATCGTAAGCCTGATTATGTCCCTAGCACGCATCCTTACGGACGCAGACGTACTTACGTGACTGTCCCACTGAAAACAGGATCGTGCACGGTGCACCCCTACTTTGGAGTAAGTCCCTGTAGTCTCTGGGGTTTTCTCTCTGAATAGCCATATATAAGATCGGGCGCCATGTACCTACCTGGAAAACCTACAGCAGCTAGAATTGTGACTCTGAACCAAATTTTGGAGAGGGGAAAAAAAGGGGGGGAAAGGGTTTTCCTGTGATGGTTTTTTTTGTAACATCCGGGTGTTTGAGCTTTTTCTTCCGGGTCTGTGTTTTGGGTTTTTTTTTTTTCATCCAAGCTACCAATTCTGGAGGACAAGCGGCAATCTGTAACTTTAAGAACGTGCATTTCCTCCGCCTCCCTCCTTTTGTTGGTGTATTTTTTTAAATCTATTTACAGCAGTCATATTATTGCAGTACGGTGCAGCATCACACGATTCCTCTTGCTACCCATCATCACCGTGGCAGTCAATCTAAGGGAGTGGGCGTTGTTGCCGCCGCCAATACCGACTTCCATCTTGGATCGGTGAGTGGTCGCCGCATTAAGGTTCAGAAGTCCAGGCTCCGTTTCATCCTCTCGGTCTGGCTTGTGTGCGGTGGGAGGAGAAGCGCGCCCTGGTAGGGATGATGGCACCCAGAGCCTGGGGTTACAGAGGGAGGCGTACCGACGCGATGATAATTGCAGCCTTTTTTTCGAAGCACATCAAATGCATTATTCTCGACGATCCTTACAACAACAGACTGTAAGGTAGATCAGTGCTGTCATTTCCGAATTTCAGGTGAGAGGCACTGATGACTATCCCACGTTTCTCAGTTTGTCAGGACCCAAATGCAACTTGCACCAGGAATGGAAACAATATACTCTGTTTTCTTAAAACAAAAGCTCTCCGGGTTAGGTGGCCACGGTCCGGTCCCATAAGAATTTTAATACCTAACGTTTCGCTCCTATTGTAACGAGCTTTGTCAAAAGCAATATACCAGTATATGCAGCATGCATGAACCACGCACGAACTGTGCATAGTGCTCTGAAAAAGGAAGCAGACTTAAATAGCACCTCATGTGCTTAATTAACCTAGATTAGAAGTTGTCAATTGGCAGTTAACTGCGCAATCGCAGCTGTTGGTCTTAAAGCGGTAGAGTCCCAAAAAGGTTGCAGGATGGTTACTAGCCCACCGGAACGTTATGAAAGATGCGAATCTTGGTGTTTTTCAATGCAGCAGCAGGCAACCAGCTGTTACTAATGCTCAATGTTTCTTCTTTCCTGTTCATGTTGTTTTTATGCGCCTGGATCTAGATAGCCTCCCTGTCTATAAGTTGACGGTAAGACCTGTTGGTGGAGAGTACCTGCATAGATTCAAATCGCATACGGTGTCCAGTTTTTAGAACATGTTCTGCCACACAGTAGACTTTTTTGGGTGTTGCAGGCAGCAGTTCATGTTCTTTAACTCTAGTGCCAATGCTTCTCATAGCATAGTGGTCCCGATGTAAACCTGATCACAACTGCACGGAATCCAGTATCGCAACTGCACGGAATCCGGTGCAGCTGCATGGTCTAGAGAGCCTTGTGTGAGTTGGATATGGTGGAATCCCAGTGACGAGGAGTCCAGTGTGCTTAGAGCTGTGATTTGCACGATGGCATGGGTGTGAAGCACAAAGCTTGATGGCGAGGGATTGCCGAGAAGGGAAAAGCGAGGTTGTGAACCTTAGAACATAATATGGAGTGACTAACTATATGCAAAGATTGTGAGTCAGGGCCAAGCAGAATTAGTGAGTAAAGCCCTATGAGTCTCAAGATGTAGTAGGGGAAAAGTGGAATATGACAGGATTGTGGGGCAGAAAGGTGGGATACTCTTGGCCTTGGGCATGTAAATGCCCTGATATAAGATGAGGAGCAAGCGGGTTTCTGAGGAATCCAGGCAAAGCTGCAGAAAGTCAGATTGTTGTTGTTTGCCTCCCCTTACAGGATTCATCCGCTATGATGCCAAGACGTGGCCGAGGGAAAAGAGCGCAGCTGACAACACCCAGCGCCAGGAGAGTCATGGCTGTCCATCTCCAAGAGCCTCGTTTTCCAAGTGCAGAGGAAGGTGTCTCTCGGAAAGCCCTGCCCATGTTGGCATCACCTGGTGTTTCTTTGCAAGCAACGCTGAAGGAGGAGGAAGAGCCCTGCCAGGCAACGGTGCATGATCTGTTTTCCTACTTGAAGGAAAAAGAGGAGAGCGAGGAGGAGGACACCACAGAGCTGGGAGCCTTTTCTCCAGCACCCACCGCTTCTCACCAGCTGGCTGTGAGGCAGTCCTGCCGTTCAGAGGTTCATGAGATGCTTTCCTACTTAAAGAAGGAGGAGGAGGAGGAGGAGGAGGAGGTGGCTGAGGTCATATCCTTATCCCCACCACATATCCTCCCACCACCAGCTGCTCCTCCAGCTCCTCCAACCTACGCGTCCCCTGCAGTGGGCCGAACTGTTCACCCAGCAGGAATCGAGATGCTGCATTTCTTTACTCCATTGACTCATGTGTTGGCTTCGTCCTCTCAGCCGAAGCGGGGGCGTGATCGGGACGCACTAGTCGCCGGAGCAGCAGACGCCGCACCTCCTCCGGTACCCAAGAAGACGACGTCTGCCGTTTGGGACTATTTCACTCTGGATCCGAGGGAGCCGTGTGTAGCTGTCTGCAGCACTTGCCAAAAACGGGTGAGGCGGGGGAAGGACGGAGGCACCCGGCCTGGCACAACAGCCCTTCACAAGCACTTGAAGGTCCACCACGGCCTCCACTTGCCAGGAGTTGCAGTGGTTCCACCGTCACCTCTGACTCCTCTTAAGGAGCGACCACACGGTCATTCTGTTGTGATCACTGAGCCCACCCCAGCCTTTCAGCTTGTCCGCCAAGACAGGAACCAGCCCTACTACCCTCCCACTCACCCAACAGCTGTCCAGTTGGCTTCAGACACTGCCTGGATGCTAGCGGTTGACATGCAGCCTTTCTCCTATGTGGAGAGCGAAGGGTTTCGCCGACTGATGGCCACCGCCCAACCCCGTTGGAAGATCCCTAGCCGTGCATTCTTTGCCACAAAAGCAGTGCCTGAATTGTCCAAGGTGGTGTCCAGATCTGTACGCCAAGCCGTGGTGGGCAGCGTGGGCCGCACGGTCCATATTGCCATTGACATCTCGGCCAGCAGCCGCCAAACTGCATCCTATATGTCTGTGACAGGTTGTTGGGTCGCTGAGTTGGGGGGCGCCCTGTCCCGGCAGCATGCCACTCTATCTGTGTGTGCCTTTGAGGGATCCTGCTTGCCGGATGACATCTGCCACAAATTGAGGGAGGTCCTGCAGGACTGGCTGTACGATCTGAAGATTGGGGGCGTGGTCTCAGACGACGGTGCCAACGCAGGAAAAGCCCTGCGAGAGCTGCAGCTCAAACATGTTCCGTGCCTGGCACGCTGCCTGAAGACAGTGACAAAGGCATTTTTGGCTGCAGATGCCCAGGTTGGCCGACTCCTAAAAACTTTGCGGAGGATCTGCAACCGCTGCAACCGTTCTCCAGCCACCCGCCACCGTCTCCTGGAAGCGCAAGCCAACCTGGGCCTACGCCAGCCAATGTGGCAAGAGGCACAAACGAGGTCCAACTCCACTTTGTGCATGCTGGAGTGTCTCTACTGGCAGCGCCAAGCCATTGGAGTGATGTTAGGCCAAGAGGAGGCAGCAGCATCCCCGCCGCACCTTACACCTGCAGACTGGAAACTGGTGAAGTGCTTGGTGGAAATCCTCAAGCCCTTTGAAGATGCTGCCACACTGGTCACCCGGCCTGATGCCACTTTGTGCCAAGCGCTCCCTCTCCTGTGGTTCCTGGAGGAACAACTCAGGGCACTGAGAACCAGATATTACCAGGAGAACAACAACACAGCTGCACACCTTACTACACAGGCCCTGGACTGCCTGGAGGCTGACCGTCAGCTGAGAGACATGAGAAGCAGCATGATCTGCCGCGTGGCTGCCTTCCTAGATCCCCGCTTCCGAGACATCACCACCATGAAGCTGGGGGGCGTGGATATGAGTGATGCAGCCCTGTTGAGAGAACACATCATCGACTTGGCGGCAAGGTCCTACGTGCCTCCTGGCCCAGATGCCGACTTCTCCCAGGCTGGCCACCCATCCCCGCAAGATCCCAGCTCCTCCAGCAACCCGCCTGGCTCTGCAGCCTGGCAGTTCACCATGAAACGGTGGAGGGCCATCGCCAAAAGTGACCCTGCCATGGGGCTGGCCGCTGAGGGTGGAGCTGCTGCTGCTCTTCGGGAAATGGAGGAGTACCTCCATGACAATGTGGACCACGTTGGGGAAAACGCTGACCCAATGCAGTATTGGCAAGGCAGGATTGGGGTCTGGCCAGCTCTCTTCAAGGTTGCCGTGTTCCATTTTGGATGCCCGCCCACTTCGGTGTTCGCTGAAGACCTTTCTGGCATTACCAGTTCATGGGCGTTGGGCGAGCACCCTAGGAACCTCTCCCCCGCCAATGTGAAAATGTTTACGTTCATACGGAAGAACCGCCATCTCATCCCCCAAGACTGGAGGCTCTCTCTTGGAGACCTCTCCTCTCCTCAAGCTGCTGTGGGGCCAAGGGAAGACTTGGATCTCGAAGAGGAAGAAGACCTCCTAATCGTGGACAAAGAGGAGGAGGAAGAGCAGAAGTGAGAGACTCAAATGACCTGAAAACGTTTACTTGGGTTCAGCTTTTCCTTCCTTATTGGGACAGCGGACTTGTACATAGTTGCCTGAAAACATTTTTAACCTTTTAGTCTGTTGTTGTGGTTTTGTCTGTCAACATTAACATTAGGAAATAATTGTTATTGCAAAAGCACCGGACTATTGCAGTAATTTTTTCTGCAAGCAAATCTTGCAGTCCTTCAAGAGGGCCCCGGGTTTTTGGTGTTTTTCCACTTAGAACTGAAAGGCTATCTGAGGAGCCTTGTGCAAGAACAAGCGACCCCCAAAGCCCAACTCAGCCAACCAGGTTTCTACAGTGGCCCACTAGGCCCTCAACAAACCCTCTGTTTTTGCTACTTGCCTGTGTAACTTTGCGCAATCTTTACACAGTGCAATCCTGTGTAAACTTGCACCGGTGTAACAGTAGATGCACCGGTGTAAGTGTACTTATGCCAGTGTAAGTGCACTTACACCGGTGCATCTGCTGTTACACCGGTGCAAACTAACACAGGATTGTGCTGTCAGTCTCCAAACAGGCTGTCTGCAAACAAACACGTAGCAAGTTACACAAGGTGACTGATGAGCTGTGTTAGCTTGGATTGTGGTGGCTGCCAAAATCCCAGAGTAACCAGCTCTATGACTAAAGCCAAAAACACCCATCCACTGCATATATGTGTGCAATCTTTTTTAAATAACAACAATAATCAATTGTATATTTTATTATGTGGAAACTGCTAATACAAAGGCACCTTCAAAAAAATTGAGGGCTGCCATTTGCGGGACTTTAGCCCTGGATATTTTGCAACTTTTTTAAAAAAAAGTACTTCCAACTGCTCTTCTGAGCCAATGATACTGAAACGGAAAAAAGTTCCTTGAATAAAGTGTTGCTGAGAACAAATACTTAGTGGTTGTGTCTTGTTCTAAGCGTGTGATAAGTTCCCAAATGTGCCCAATTTATGGCATTTTTTAGCATTCATTTCCACAAGATGTGATGGCCGCTGGCCGAGATGGTTTTAAAAGGAGGCTAGACTGGCTCGTCATGACGGAAGAGGAGGGGTCTGTTGTTGGCTATTAGCCAGAATAGCTGAGTCAGTGCAACTTCCATGCTCAAGAGGCTGGATGACATTGTATTCTAGTTGCTGGGGAGCAAAAATAGAAGGGTTGGGTGGTGGTTGTTTTTACCGTCAAGCCGTGGTTTTGAGCTTTTTAGAAACAATTGTCTGGCCATTGATAGAAACAGGGCTGCATAAAACAGAGGTCTCTTCTTATGCCACCCCCTCACAGCAATAGCAAGGTAGAGGCTGAGGCAGAGTGACGGCGGCTGTGAAGAAGGCCAATTCCATGCTCGGGATCATTAAAAAAGGGATTGAGAATAAAACGGCCAATATCATTATGGCCTTGTACAAATCAATGGTAAGGCTGCATCTGGAGTATTGTGTCCAGTTCTGGTCACCATGCCTCAAAAAGGATATAGTTGAGTTGGAAAAGGTGCAGAAAAGAGCAACTAAACTGATTCGTGGGCTGGAGCACCTCCCTTATGAGGAAAGGCTACAGCGTTTGGGGCTTTTCAGTCTAGAAAAAAGGCGCCTGAGGGGGGACATGATTGAGACGTATAAAATTATGCATGGGATGGAGAGAGTGGATAGAGAGACGTTCTTTTCCCTCTCACACAACACTAGAACCAGGGGACATCCACTCAAATTGAGTGTAGGGAGTATTAAAACAGACAAAATAAAATATTTCTTTACCCAGCATGTAAGTCATCTGTGGAACTCCTTGCCACAGGATGTGGTGATGGCACCTGGCCTGCATGCCTTTAAAAGGGGATTGGACGGATTTATGGAGGAAATGTCCATCACAGCTTACAAGCCATGATGGGGATAAGCAACCTCCTGGTTGTAGGAGCAGGTTTTCTTTGTGCCAGGTGCAAGGGAGTGTCAACGGGAAACAGGTTATCTTGTTGTCTTGTGTGCTCCCTGAGGCATCTGGTGGGGCCACTGTGTGATAAAGGAAGCTGGACTAGATGGGCTTTTGGCCTGATCCAGCAGGGCTCTTCTTATGCTCACATGAGAGAATCTTGTTTTCAGCAGTGTTCTGAACGTTCTCATTCATTCATGGTAAGCTTGATGGGTTAGGTAGGGCAAAGGGAAGAGAGAGGAGGTTTTCTATAACCATCCAGTAAAAACAGGGCTGCCTCCTTATTTCTGGCAGAACTCCTGTGCTTGACAGTCAAAATTTTAGCAGGTGAAACTTTCCTTCATTGCTGCATCTCCATTATTGAAAAGTTTGAGTAGCTACATTTCTGCTTGTCATGTTAAAGAACCCCACCATGAATGAAAATAGAACAAACCTAATAGAGAGAGAAAACACGACTGGCTCCTGAAATGCATGTCCTCTCATACAGCACAATTATGTGTAACTCTTGCACCGGTGTAACAGTAGATCCAGTAGCGTCATTCTAGGTGGGGCGGAAAGCTAAGTTCTACAGCGTTCCGCCCCACCGTTACTCTCCGGTACGAGGTGCCCCGCCCCCTCGTCGTAGGAACCTGTCCGTGGAGAGAAGGCAATGCGCTGGGACTCTCCCGCACGTTGCCTTCGATCTACCATCAGGCTCCGATGACGAGGGGGCGGGGCACCTCGTGCCAGAGAGTAACGGTGGGGCGGAATGCTGCAGAATTTAGCTTTCCGCCCCACCTAGAGCGACACCACTGAGTAGATCCACCGTTGTAAGTGCACTTATGCCAGTGTAACTTGCCGTACGTTCATGAACGCAGGACAGACACCAGCGTAACCCCTCTCAGACGCAGTTCAGATGCAGGACACGCCAGCGTAACTCCGCCGGTGCAGGGGGCATTCTGGGGGCGTTCAGAATGCTGCCTACGCCGGCGGAGTTGTGCTGGTGTCCGTCCTGCATCCGAACTGCGCATGCATGGCGTCCAAGAGGGGTTACGCTGGTTTCCATTTTGCTTCCTTTGGCGTACGGCAAGTTACACTGGCATAAGTGCACTTACAACGGTGGATGTACTGTTCCACAGGATTGTGCTGTTCATTTGGTGTGTGTGTGTGTGTGTGTGTGTGTGTGTGTGTGTGTGTGTGTGTGTGTGTGTGTGTGTGTGTGTGTAAAAAGCCCACTATCATTGTTACTTCTTTGTTTATTATAGTCATACTCTCTGGGTGACTCACAAGGGCTTACAACAAGGGCCAAAACAAATCACAAGCAATAACAGGAATGATTTGAAAGCAACATTTAATTTAGAAAGCACAAAGGGCAAAAACGGGAAAATGCCCAGTTGAAATAAAACTGTTTTCCATTTCATTGTTCTTTTACATTTTATGTTGCATAAAAGTATTTTCAGAGCTAACAGCAAACGGGCACCAAGAGAGGACCAGGCATGGCTCTCAAGATGCGGCGGTGCCATAATCTGGACACAATTACCAGGGCCCTATCAAAGATCTTCTCCCTTGAACCCAGCGTGGCTGCCAAGTTGCTGGGTGCCCTGGGACAAAATCCAGTTCTGTGTCTTTTTACAGTCGGACCTTTTTATCCGCTGGGGTTCTGTTTCTGGAACCATAGTGGATAAGAAAATCAGTGTTAAATGAAATCCGGTGTGTGTGTGTGTTTGTGTAGCGGTGCCACATTACCTTTTTTCCAGCATCTTCGCCATTTCCCTCTTCCTGAGTTTGTTTAAACTGACTAACAAAAGCCACTACTGGAAGCAACCTATAAATGGCGCCAGAGACTCCTGGCTGCATTTTTCAGCAGTTTAGACACGCACAGGGGGCTGGAAGTGATTGGCAGGCCCCCGACAATGTTGAAAAAAGAGGCAATGTAGTGTGGTTGGATTCCCTCTTCCACAGTTTTGCCATCCGTGTTGAGTCAAATCCGTGGATTAAAAAAACATGGATAAAAAGGTCCGACTATATTTTCATTTTGATGCATGCAGGGCCACACATGTGTACACATGTACGTGGTGCTGGATGCCTGGAAAGCCTGACCCAAGCCAGTACTGCAGGACATCAGCAGGACCGAGGGCAAGAAGCCTCAGATCCACAGACCAAGCGGAAGGCCACGCTCTTGATGAATCAGAGCAGTCATACACACCCCACCCCACACACACTCGAACAAATAGGCTTGGATGGAGCCCTGCTGCTCTCTGGGAAATTCCAGGGGCAGTCACACCTCGCTTCCACAATACTTTTGGCCCTGTGAACAAAAGCCATCACCTAGGAGCTTCCTGACTTAGAGCAAACAAGTTGTTGGCAACAGAACAGAAAACTACCCAACCCTGGCTGTCCTCACCAATTCCATGGCCAAGCTCAACCAAGGAGCCATGCTACTGTGTTAGCCACTGCACTGCACCCTCACCCAGGTGCAAGAACAACAGAAGCACCCATTTAGAGCTGGGGTTAAACTCAGTGGGCTTACTTCTGAGTAAACATGGATAGGTTTGCACTGTCAAGCATTTAAATAAAAAACTTATGAAAAACCTTTAACACTTCAGAAAGATGTTTCAAGTGATTACACACACACACACACACACACACACACACACACACGACATTACAGTCATAAGAACATGTCTATAATAAAAAGATACCAAGAAGAGTAGATCATCATACAACATTAGGCAAAATAAATTAGGCTAGAAGAATTTGCAGCAAAAAATATTGGATGCTGGAAGTAATTTTGAACATTTGGCATAATTTATATACTCAATAAAATCATACTGTACTTAATTCTAATGTATGGTATGTATCCTTTCTATTATGTTGCACAAATGGAGAAACTGCAATATTTTGATACTAGATATCCAATATTTTAATCTAGTTTTTAGCAGTTAATCTCACAACTAGTAAATAAATTATTAAAACCTTATGCCTTTCTTTGATAGGTCAATATAACAGTGTTACAGCAGGATCTGGGTAAACTCAGAATTTATTTTAAGTGATGTCCAACAAGCCTATTTTAATAGGATTTGTATTAAGCTATCCATTTTAAGAAAATGGAGTTAAGGATTTTTAAAAAATGCAAAAGCAACACTGGAAAGAAAAAAACGAAACTAGCAGAGGATGGTTTCGATCCATCGACCTCTGGGTTATGGGCCCAGCACGCTTCCGCTGCGCCACTCTGCTGTATGCCCATAAGCACTTGTTAGGAGCATAAGAATACTGACGTGTTAGCTGTATTGCTTTTACCAAACACAAGAACGCAGCTTCAGGAATAAAAGTCGTGAAACAATTTCAAAGATTGAATATTTTGACTAGTCACGACTGAAAATGCGATTGTTTCGGCCAGCTTTTTTTTAAACCCATAGCACTGAAGAAAAGCCAAGTCAAAACCCAAGACGTTTAAAACAAATATCTTTTGCAAACATAGGAAGCTCCAGTCGGTTAAATGTGAAAACGTATGCAGTTGTATGTTGCTTAGCAGCCACAAGTCAGCTCCATTTGAAAACGTAAAGAGAATTCACCCACCCTAACCGACACACAGGGATGCAGAACGACTATTTATAAGCAAGGTTCAGTTACACTTAAGAAAATGTAAAAAAAAATAGTATACTTCTAAAAAAAAATTTACATGTTCGTGTTTGATTCCAAAAGATTGGAATATTTTATTCTACACACCTCAGAACAAAACCACTTGAACACCAATAAAACCATGCACAAGTGAGAGCCCTTTTTTGACTGTGTGGGTGGCCCTTAAAAGGACCTTTTGTTTGGTGTAGCTGGAAACCGAGGAGCTGCTTAGCCGCCAAAACCATACAGGGTGCGACCCTGGCGCTTCAAGGCGTAGACCACGTCCATAGCAGTGACAGTCTTCCTCTTGGCGTGCTCGGTATAGGTCACAGCGTCGCGGATCACGTTCTCCAAGAAGACTTTGAGCACACCACGAGTTTCCTCGTAAATGAGGCCCGAGATACGTTTCACTCCACCGCGACGAGCGAGACGGCGAATGGCTGGCTTGGTGATGCCCTGGATGTTGTCACGGAGCACTTTACGGTGCCGCTTTGCACCACCTTTGCCCAAGCCTTTCCCTCCTTTGCCTCGTCCAGACATTATAACACAAACACTCACAACCAAGCACTAAAAATGCAATGCTGTCGACCACTCGGGCATTGGTTTATATAGAAGGATAGACGACCAGAAAGAAAACTAACAGACAGGGGGCGTTCCGCTCGCGGCCGCAAAGCCTGGCGGGAGAAATAAATTCTATCCAATTAGAGACTGAATTCTAGTTTCAAATAAGCCAATCACTGTCCTTGTCCTTCATTCGAATTAGATCGATTATTGGCGCGTTTCTGGCATGTTCCTTGCTGGGGTGGGGGAAGATTTATTAGTCGTGGGTGAAAAACTTTAAAAAAATACCTGGGTTGTTCTCGGCTTAGAAGATTGATTAGGATCCACAGCCCTGAAACACTTTCAGAAACACTTCCGTAGTCGTAGAAAACAGAAGGCTTTTACATGGAAAAATACCCCTCAGAAATTATCTGGAAGGTGTTCCTTGAATTTGTGTTGGAATTTCTCTCCCTTAACTTACTCCAAACTTCTTGCTATATTAAGTTGCTCCCTATAATTGATTATTGTGCACATGTAATTAAAAATAATAATCAAATTCCATGCCTGTTTTTGGGTTTTGTTTTTCTTGATGAACATAAAATGCCTCCACACAGAAGGAAGTTTACAGACTTCCTAATTTGCCAACTTCATTTTCTGTCTGGGCTTCCTTCCATCCTGTTTCTCAGGCCAGTATGTAGCAGGTCATGATGAAAAATGTTTCACCTAGTGAACCTGTGAAGCTCCTGTGTTCAGTGTGTGTTCACACTGGAGTTCTACAAAAGAAAAGAAAAAAAAAGTTGAAAATACTACAGCCTTATCCTAGCCATAGTGGATTTATTTGACCATATACTTTGCACCAGGGGTAGCCAACTGCTAAGTTGAAGGACTGTAATTTTACTGTTGCTTTTAATCAAGAATCAATTTTAACCAAGCTATAACATTTCAATTACAGTTTCAATTTTATAACTCAGGTTTATAAACCTTGGATTGAGAGTAACTTGGTTTGAGAGTGTTTTGCATAACAAGCAAAAAAAATTAATAAATTTTAACTTGATTAACAAGCGATGTCTTGCATTACAAGTAGGTTTTGGAGCCCGAGGAGCAGCTGCTCCGGGCGTGGGGCGCTACGCTCAGGCTCCACCACTGAACGGCTGCCTTCTCACGCCGCCCTCACGATCGTGCATAGAAGGAAAGGCGCGTGGAGGCAGCCCTGTGAGGAAAGGCGCCGGTGAGTCCCGTTACGCCTCTGCGAGTAGTCTCTCTCTCTGCGGGATTGTGGGTAATCGTCTCCCAGTCTCAGTCCAGTGAGCCAACAGATAGCAGTGATCCTGTTAGTGATAGACTTCCTACACAATAACATCCTACACAATAACGTTCGTGATAGACGTCCTACACTCCTCCTTCTCTCCTCTCTCCCGTCTCCCTCACACCAGCCACGATTCTTTTCAAAGGTAAAGTGCAGGTTAATTTGTTTTATTTTGACTTTGTACTGTATTTTGTATTACTGTAATCATTTTTATATGATTAAATGGTTGTGGAACGAATCATCTGAGTTTCCATTATTTCTTATGGGGAAATTCGCTTTGATATATGAGTGCTTTGGATTACAAGCATGTTTCCGGAACGAATTATGCTCGCAATCCAAGGTTTTACTGTATAAAATATTTCAATGTATAAG
Organism: Plestiodon gilberti rubricaudatus; assembly: GCA_026170595.1. NCBI lineage: Eukaryota > Metazoa > Chordata > Lepidosauria > Squamata > Scincidae > Plestiodon > Plestiodon gilberti. The sequence goes on from JANXHW010000006.1 coordinate 6,133,504, forward strand.
CCATTGTTACTACTGGCACCTGCACCAATGTTATTATGGAATGTGATAACATGCTGAGGGAGTAATATTTTATCATATAATGTGTTATTAAATTTTGACAAGTGCAAATACCTAAAATGTAACAAGCTACAATAAAACTTATTTACTGCTTCCATAAATATCAAACAGGAAATCATTTTTGGTAGCAAAATTCTCCTGTCCCTTGGACAATTTATTAGTCGGGGCTCACGTATTACAGCTTACAAGAACACAGAAAGTAGCCACCCCCCAGTTTAAAACTGTAGGTTGAATGGAAAGAGGACACGGAAGAATGTTCCCTGAACAATTTTAAATGGCTCACAGCTTATCTTAAAGCTAACAAGATCTCTCGCCATGTATAGTCTGTTTGTTTTAACTAGATGAAAAAACTACAAAGTCTAATGAGCAGCTATTTGAGTTTATCAACCCTTTAACTCAATTGCTTCTGAAAACAGCATGCTGAGGTCTCCAGGAAAGAATCAAACCTTGAACAGTGTGAACCACAACTACATAAGTAATGATCAGAAGCAGCCATGAAAATGAGTGTGTTTGCAGAGGCAGAGAATCTAATAACATTGGGGGAGGGGGAAGCAATAATGGAGGGAGCAGACATATGTATACTTGTGGCCAACCTTTCAACAAGAATGCTCCTGGACCTTTAATGGTTGTATAAAAAGTAAAGGTGACCCCTGACAATTAAGTCCAGTCGTGTCCGACTCTAGGGTGTGGTGCTCATCCCCATTTCAAAGCCGAAGAACCAGCGTTGTCCGAAGACGCCTCTGTGGTCATGTGGCCGGCGTGACTCTCCTTGCCACAGCGCATAGCATGCGGCTGGAACACGGAGCACTGTTGTATAGGTGTTGTATAATGGTTGTATAGGTGAGGGTATTTCAGCAGGTGCAGCTGCTTTAACAGTACTATCAGCTGCCAAGATTCTGTCTTCTACACAATTGTTATGAACGCAGAGGCCCTAATGGTGGAACGTTGGCCACCCCTGACTTAAGGCATACCTCCCATGTTGTATTAACATATCAAAACAAGGAAATGGCTGTAATTTACAGAGAAATGGGAACAGTGTAAATTCTACAGATTGGTTCACCAACAATTTATAATTTGCCTCTGAAATATTCTGATTGGAACATGGGTTCTCAACCGGTGGTATGCGTACCACCAGTGGTATTCTGGCTTACCGGAGGTAGTACGCAGACTGCAGGTCCACTCGAACCCTGCTCCAACATGGCTTCTTTGAAGCTGCATTTTCGCTCCCGAGAGGATCCTGCCTTTGCCAAGCCTCTTGAGAGCGCTGAAAATGGCTTTCTCGCCCGCCCCAAACCTATCTTTTGATCCTGCTGAAAACCCAGATGTAACGTGCAATGACATCATCGCCACTTCCAGTGGTTCGTGGTCTGAGCAGGTCACCAGAGATGGTAGGCAGCTGGGTGGGGGTTGAGAACCCCTGCTCTAGAATGTTCCAAATACAAGTTGAAAAAAAATGGTTTTCATAGCAAAATAAATGAAGCTGAAGGAGGAGGTAAATGTTTTACATAGATAGACCAGTGTCAAAGAATACAGCACAAAATATCTTGTATACAGTATTTACTTTTTATTGTTGTTTTCAAGCTGTTCTAAGCATAGGGAAGGGAGAAGAGAACAGGGATAACAAAACTAATTTTTAGAGCATTGCTGCAGCTCTTCTATCACAGAATGTTTCAAGTTTACAAATAAAGAATCAGCACAATAGCAAATATAAAGACCTGAAACATGGTTACATACATTGGGAAGATATTGGTGATCACAAGTACAGAGTATTCAGGCATAGTATACAGTTCCGTTTCAGGGGGTGAGATAGTGGTGGATTTAAAGTCCCTAGGTAGCCAAGTCCAAGCCTAGAGAGCGGGACATGGCCCGGTTTCGCCTTGCACATGGCCAGCTGTGCCAGGCCAGTCTTCTTCCGCCAATGCAGCCCCTGGTCGTGGATCCCTGGCTGCAGGGGGTTCGCCTCTGGTTCCAGGGGAGTCCTCCGTGGGTGGTCTCTGCAGTCGTCGCTGACAGTTCTGGCTTCTGGTTGTGGTTAGTTGAGGCATGCTTTATAGCTATGGGGCACAGAGGCAAAGCGCAAGGTGACATACAAAATACTAGTTCATAAGAGGGGTGAAGGGGGAGAGAATAAAGCAAGAGGTGGCATATGTCAGTCCTTTTCCGGTGGTATGTGCAAGCAGGCGCAACGTTGTGTAGTTGGCATATAGCAGGGTTGGAGGCAGGCAGAACCCATAGATGACAAAAGTGAGGTGAATACATCACCCGAAAACTATTAAGTGTGACTTTTGTTCATCACCTTGAATACAAGACCTACTCCAAACCTGCACACGCACAGAGCAAGTAACTTGGGGTTACAGCAACACCCAACACCAAAGTAATCAACACCAATCACAATGCTGTAATCATTCAGGTTTTCAAGTCCTTCAAAATTCTTAATTAGGGTTGTTAAAACAAAAAGGATGTATGGTGTACTAGTTTTAGAAAGGCTTCTGGGATGAATATTAAAGGTTGTACCCCATATTTAAAAATATAAGGACACTTACTCTTGCCTCCTTTAGCCTTTCCAGTGATACCAGATCTTTTACTAAGAAAGTGGGTGGCTCTTAAAAGAGCCTTTAGGTTTCGAGCGACCAGATCTGCGGGAAAAAAAGATCTATTTGGAGCTGGTGTACTTGGTGACAGCCTTGGTGCCCTCGGACACGGCGTGCTTGGCCAACTCGCCAGGCAGCAAGAGGCGCACGGCGGTCTGGATCTCCCTGGAGGTGATGGTGGAGCGCTTGTTGTAATGGGCCAGGCGGGAGGCCTCGGCGGCGATGCGCTCGAAGATGTCGTTGACGAAGGAGTTCATGATGCTCATGGCCTTGGAGGAGATGCCGGTGTCCGGGTGGACCTGCTTCAGCACCTTGTACACGTAGATGGAGTAGCTCTCCTTCCTGCTCTTCTTGCGCTTCTTGTCTCCCTTCTTCTGGGTCTTGGTGATGGCTTTCTTAGACCCCTTCTTGGGAGCAGGCGCAGATTTAGCGGGCTCAGGCATCCTAACAGTTTCAAGCTCTCTGCCCCGGAGAAAACTAATCGAAAACTAACAATGGCGATGTTTTCGCTGTGCTTCCAATTATACCGGTTATGTACAAATAGGCGCTCAAATTGTCGCCTTCCTATTGGCCCCTTCAAGTAAATTGTTTCGACAAAAAAGGAGTTAGACGCGTATTACACAGCAAGCATTATTAGCTGTCCAAAATCATCCAATCATCACAAGGGATGACGTCATAGTCTTGCGTTTTTATTGGGCACGCTGAGAAACCTCAATTTCATTGGATGTCGTGAGCGGTTGCAAAATGCAGCCAATCAAAATAGCGAGACTGAATCCCAGAAACGAAATAAAAGCGAGACTCAGCAGTTCCCAAGCTATTCGCTTGTAGACTTTGCAAACGAAAAGTGATTTATTTCTGGTTGGAAGATGTCTGGTCGTGGTAAGCAAGGCGGCAAAGCGAGAGCAAAGGCCAAGACTCGCTCTTCTCGTGCTGGGTTGCAGTTTCCGGTAGGTCGTGTGCACCGTCTACTGAGAAAAGGAAATTACGCTGAACGCGTTGGAGCTGGAGCCCCTGTTTACCTGGCTGCTGTGCTTGAGTACCTGACTGCTGAAATCCTGGAGTTGGCTGGCAACGCTGCACGAGACAACAAGAAAACCAGGATCATTCCTCGCCATCTCCAGCTCGCCATCCGCAACGATGAGGAATTGAACAAACTGCTGGGCAAAGTCACCATCGCCCAAGGCGGAGTTCTGCCGAACATCCAGGCTGTTCTGTTGCCAAAAAAAACTGAAAGCCACAAAGCGAAGGCTAAGTAAATCTTACGCAGGGCATCGTTTCCTTGTTAGTAACCCAAAGGCTCTTTTAAGAGCCACCCACATTTTCGGAAAAAAGCTGATCGCATATTCCTAGAACATACTGGATGCTTAAAGAACTTTTGTAATATTGTCTTAAAATTCACATAGGCTACTGTGTCTTAAATTACTTTCTAAATGGAACATTGAGGTTACTGTTGAAGCAGAATTCTTTTCTGTTTCGTATATACTTTTATTACCTGTAGAAATAGCACTTCCTTGTTTAACACAACTACAATTTTGAACGTGCTCTGAAGTTAGAGAGAAATAAAATTGCATTTCCTGTATGATATTTAAGTTTGGATAACTTGCTAGACTGGTTGGATGGTGTTGCATTATTTAACTTAACCGCCCTTGTGAGTAAACATACTGACACTCATACCGAGTCTCTTGAAAGAAAGTTCGAATATACCCTGTAAATGCTGCAATAAGATACATTGTTATGGCAATACATTTATATTGTAACACATTGTAGCAATACTGTAACGAGCGCAACAATACAAGTTAATGCCATGTTTAAGAAGTACTATATAGTGCAGTATTCTAAAGCAATTTCTTATTGTATGTGGGTAAGGGTCTTAAGAAGTATAGTATCTGTGCCGAAATAGCTCAGTTGGGAGAGCGTTAGACTGAAGATCTAAAGGTCCCTGGTTCGATCCCGGGTTTCGGCAGACTTTTTTTATTGTGCACATTGGATTTCTTTCTTTTACTGTCTAGTGTTTATTTTAAAATCGTAGCTCACTGCAAAACTAAAAATAAAGCATTGTATTCGTCCTTATGGCTGTCCCTACACCCGAGTATAGAAACAGGGTATGCACACAGTTCTCTTCTATCAGGTTATTTTAAGGCTTAGAATCTAAAGTTCTAAACCATACAAAAATCTAATCTGGCAGAAAAAAGCAACACAACTGAAATCCTTGCAATGTTTGGTGGTGTGTTGGTTTTGTTTTGTTTGCCCCTGGATGATCTCCGTTGTGGCTTTAATGTATGTGAAATGCATTCTAAACATGTATTGGCAGGAACATGCACCATTAAATCTGTTACCAAAATTGCCCTTGTAATTAGGGGAATAGCTTAAATATGGCAATTTGGTATTAGACAGGGACCTTTAGACCAGCTAGACCAGAGTTGGGCTTCCAGAGTTCAGTTAAATATTGAGGACACACGTGGTTACTTTCCAATATTTACTAAATAATTCAGGCAGATTTATACAAAAAAATACAATCATACACATTATACAGATCTAGGAATTCAGCTGGAAAAGACAGAGACTTTCGCATTAGCAGGATTCCCTTGGAAGCATTGGGGGTAATAGTCACCTTTTCCTGGAGAGGAGTTGTCCTTTGGCTGCAGCAAAGGATGAGATGGTTAGACAGCATCACCGATGCAACGAACATGAAAATGAGCGAACTCAGGAAGATAGTGGAGGACAGGAAGGCCTGGTGGGATGTGGTTCATGGGATCACGAAGGGTCGGACACGACTGAACAACAACAAGCTGAAGTACCTCCTACTCCTTTCAATACCCATGTTTTCATTTGGAAGTTACTCTTTCCCCTTCACTACCACTGAAGCAGGGCAGTTTGTTTTTTCTCTGCAGTCACGTGTGGCTGGTCTGAGAAGAGGCATCCCTTCTGTGTGAGCCTGGGAAGGAGGTATCTTTTCTAAGATGGCTCTTACCAGCTGCAGCTTAACTATGTGTATTAAACATACATTTAAGAATTTGCCTAACTACTCAGGAAGGGGCATTTGTACTCAATGTAGTTTCAATGTAGCTCGAATTGATTAGGCTGTTTAATCATATTTTGCAGCCCTAATAAATTATTTCTGAATAAATAGCACTTCATTCTGAGTATTGGCTCAAGCCCAGCTCAAAGTCCTTCCCTGAGCTAAAGGGCTGGTTTGTTTACTTTAGACCCCGTCTCTCTCATCATCCCAATAGAGTACCCCCTCTCCTCAGTTCATATGGTAAATAAATCTATAGAAGTGCAATCCTCAGCCCTGGCGGCCATTTTGGCCATCGGCACCTCCCTGCTTGTCTGGGTTGCATTTCAATTTGTTAGTCTGCATCAGGGGTTCCCAACCTGTGGCACTAGTACCACCAGTGGTACTTTGGCCAACTGCTGGTGGTACTTGGACCACTGGAACCCCACTCTGATGTAGCACTGTTGGTGGCACGTTTTTGCTCTCAAGAAGCTCCTGCCTTTGGCTGAGCCTCTCGGGAACTCTGAGAAGGGCCCTCTCACCTGCCCAGAGTTTTCCCTGTTTTTTCTGGCTTCTGAAAACCCAGAAGTAACTGGTGATGATGTCATCGCCAGTCACTTCCAGTGGTACTCAGAAGGAGAGTGGTGCTGGAGGTGGTGCTCAGCCAGGTAGGGGTTGGGAACCCCTGGTCTACATCCATCCTTTCACCACCTCCAGGCACCGTTCAGGACACCTGCAGACTCCCTCGGATCAGATGATACTCTGAGACAGACCTCGTGTCATCTGCAACCTAGTGAGGCAAGTTAGTGCTGAGCCAGGTTCTGTAACACTAATCTTTGGGCATTGATACGGGCAAAAGGTGGCCCTTAAATAACCCATGTAAGAAGTGGCCTGCTGTCGCAGACTAAATGTTCTAACATTCCAAGAACTTTGTCTCCAGCTCTGAAGTGGCAAATTGCTCCTACCAGGAGAACGACCTCTTATTATTTGCCTCATCTCAACAGTTCACCGGAGTTAGATAACCCATAAATATGGAAGGAAAAGGTTGGGGACACTCCAGAAACAGCTATTTAAATGAATAATGTCTGTTTACTTTGGTTCACACATATCATATGTTGATCATGTGGTAAGGCTCATGAGTGAATATGAGCCATCATGGTCAACACCACATCAACACCTTCCACAGACACAATGTTTTTGAATTGAATCTGTTCACACATTCAGCACTCCGAAGCTGATAACACAAGCCTCTCTGTGTGTGTGTGTGTGTGTGTGTGTGTGTGTAAGATTAAGTAGTAAAAAAAACAATCAAAGAACATCTACAACCTGTTCCCCCCTTCCCCTCCTCTGTTTTCTCCATGTCAAAATACAGAATGTATGATCCTTATTGTGTTTGCATGTAAAAGTCGATAAAGTGTCCTTGTCTATCTATATATTAGGAAGGTATGCATACACACTTGCATAAATAAAAAATAAAAAATAGAGCAACTAAATAATTGCGAGATGGAACACAGTATTATTAAAGTCACAGAGAATAACTACTGTATAATAAAAAACGACACTCCCCGTCGGGGAATCGAACCCCGGTCTCCCGCGTGACAGGCGGGGATACTTACCACTATACTAACGAGGAAAATGCTTATAGCAGATTTTCAGGGCATTCCTATATATAACTAATAATTCCAATTGCTGCTTTGTTTCGATCTAGAAATATATACGCCAATTCCACACCATACCGTCCAAAAATTAACGCCTTACATTCACATGCAGCCCTGTGCTCGCTTCTGGGCTGTCCTTTCCCCCCTCTTTTTCGCCTCAGCGGTATTGTTCAGTATAATAACGCTGCTACCTACTTCCTAAGGCGCACAGGTTAATTTGAGCGCCAGTTCCTAATTATCCGGATCCCGCAAAGGCAATCTTTCATTGCAATAATATTAAGTGTGAGCTCTGACATTCAAGAACAGCACCAGTGATGCGGAGGGGAGGAGATAAAGGTAGAAAAGCTCATTTACACACACAGACGCTGACCGTAACAGCCACGTGCTTCTTCGACCGTGCGGGGAACTTCCGGCGAAGGTCTTTTTGACCAATCGTCGAGCATACAGCTCCGAGCTTTCTGGTTGTTGAATTACGTAGGTTTCTCCAGCCTTCCTCCTTTGTTCCTGACTCAAATCTGTACAGCTCACTGACGAGGAGGAACCGTGAAAGCTCTCATTTGAATGTCCCCTGCGCGGGCAACGCGATGACAGAATTATCGAGAGGCTGAAAATAAGTAAAACAACGCCAAAAAGAATAGAATGGAATGAATAGGCAAAAACATCCTGTGCATGTTGCAATTGTGAAAAGTCAGCAGCGGGAACACTTTTCCGGAGGTGGCTCGTTGGTCTAGGGGTATGATTCTCGCTTCGGGTGCGAGAGGTCCCGGGTTCAAATCCCGGACGAGCCCTATTCTTTTTTTAATTGAAGAGAAACACTTTCACTTTTTTAATTGAAGAGACGAAAAACTTTGTTTTTCTTTTCGAAAGGAGATTAAAGAGCATAGAGGATGAGCAAAAAGGGAAGTAAAAGTTGGCTCAGGAGGAACGTTTCCCCTAAATTATGTGCACTTTAATTTTCTTTTGAAGAGAGTCCTTTTGCTAAAGAATTTCTATAGTTATGAAACGAACAGGATTTGCAACGCTATAAGGCATAATTGAAGAAAACCCTACTAAATTTAAGCAGAAGAGAAGATCAGTACATAATTTTTGTCTGTACAGAGGTCACCCAACCTAGAAAACAGTAGGTGATTCTATAAATATCATTACAGAGAAAGCACCCAACAGATAAGTCTCTGTGGCGCAATCGGTTAGCGCGTTCGGCTGTTAACCGAAAGGTTGGTGGTTCGAGCCCACCCAGGGACGATGGTTTTATTCCAAGTCAAAAACGGGGAGAGGGAATAAATTGCTTATGTTGTAAAACTGTCTCCTCCAAATGGAGAGCGGAGGTTGCACCTTCTCATTTAGTGGCCGGTAGCCTTTTGGAAAGGGAATGTATATTGTTTCTCTTCCTTTCCTCAATCGGTAGAACACAAAAGAACACTGCATCTTGTTTTTCAAGCTTGACATTTTGCTTTCATTTTCTGAGCAACTATCAGTTAAGGGTTCCTGTGAAAGGAGTCCATTGGCATGAAGCACAACGACAGATCTTCTTCGGGCACTTTAAAGACTATCAGAATGATTTACTGTGGGATAAAGTACATACTTTACTGGGATAATGTGGATAAAGTCGGATAATGTTAACGTACAAAATGCAGCTGCAAGGATGCTCAAAGTTAAAGGGCATTTCGCTGTGTTTGTACCTGTCACTAGTTTTGTGACCAGACTCAGTTTGAAGATGCTGGTCATAACCTTTAAAGTGCTAAAAAGCCTTGGACAGGATTGCCTTACTAGGAAAAAGTACAGGTTCCACCGAGATTTGAACTCGGATCGCTGGATTCAGAGTCCAGAGTGCTAACCATTACACCATGGAACCTTATTAGTAAAAACATTTTCATTTGTTTTCCAAAAAGATCATCGTGCCCTTTAGAGCTGGTCTGTAAGAAAAAATGAGTATTCTGGTGTTTCCTCATCAGATTAAACAGTTATTCTGCAATAAATAATTTAATTTCTCAGTTGCTACAACTCTTTTTGCAAATGGTAAGTCAAAAAGCTGTTCTTCCAAGTGTTATTGCATTTTGAATCATGCTTAGCTTTTATCATCTTCTCCCACTTCCAATGGCACTACTTTTCTATATTAATTTTGTTTGTTGTACAGTGATGTACTTTAAATATGATTTTTTTCCCACCATAGAAATAAAAGGGTTTTTTGTTTTCTCAGCAAATTTGACATTTGGGTGTAGGAAGGCAGGAGAAAAGAGAGGCACCACTGGGATTCGAACCCAGGATCTCCTGTTTACTAGACAGGCGCTTTGACCAACTAAGCCATGGCACCCCCTAACAACAACTCTTTTGAGGAATTACTTGAAAATTCCAGATTTTAAATGAGGAACACTACTTGTCTACATATACAGTACTGTACAACCCAAATCCCTCAAAACGGCCATGTGATTAAGGCATTCAGCATTCCATTTTTTTTAACTGTTTGCCTTGTACACCAAATAATCATAAACATTTGCTGATGTGGAGAAAGTGTATACAGAAAAGTTTTTCTCGCTATAACACTAACAGCGCAATCCTGCCTAAGGATTCGGCTGGCGGCCCAGGACTACCTGCAGGATCTTGAGCCCTGGAGGTCTACTCGGAAAAGGGGACGTTCACTGGGTGTAAACCGGGGCCAGCCGTATAGGCCTCCTCGGATTTCCGCCAGCTGGTGGAAGTAGAGGAGGCCATGTAATGGCCGAGCCGGCCCGGCGGGAGACGGGGATATGGCAGATGCCAATCCCGCCCCCTCCCAGGCCGACTCGGCCAATGGTCCCCCTCCCTCGCCGCCCGGACCGCCCCCGCGTCCACCGGGGGATCTCTTACCTGGCTCCGGCGACCGTGGGTACATCCTGGCGGTGGAGTAAGGGCTGCCGGCCTAGTGCTGGCAGCCCTTTATTCTAAAGTAGTCGCAAATGTGCTTTACGGCATGTTTGCGACACTTTAGAACGGCAGAGTGCCTGCTCCGCCATTCTAAAGTTACGGAGGATTGCGCTCTTAGACTAGGGGCACAGGTTGCTGTTCTTACCACTTAGAGGGGAGCAATGGCAGGAGAGAGGTTTGCCTCCTCCATCTCCTGCTGGTGGACATCTTCAGAGGCAGCTGATGAGCCACTCCGGAAAAGAGGATGCTGAACTCGGTGGGTCTTTGGCCTGATCCAGCAGGGCTTTTCTTACATGTTCTATTTATGAAAAGAAAGCAAGATCTCCCCTTTAGCATAAAACTGCTTTCAAGGTGTCTTTGAAGTGCTAAGGAATGATTCAGTCCATTTCAAATATATTTTTTTCCGATGGTGTTTGGCCCAAACAGTAATCCATCTAAATCCATTTTATCTTTGTTGTGAATAATTTTATGATTAACACTGACATTTTAAATTGCAGCGAATCACTTCTATGTGATGTGTTCATGTTTTTATTTTGTTACAGTTTTGTACAGTACATTGTTATCCTACTTTATTTTAAAAGTGAGAAACATGTATATTAAAGAAATAACTATCCGCTCACCAGCACCACCACCAAACATGATGATGGACCATTACTCCCTTTCCATTGTAGCGGAATTTTTAAGCAGAGGATAGTTAATAATGGAGGACCAGGAAGACTGGTGAACAAGGGAAAAGTATGGGTTTATTTGGTTACGCAGCGCAGTGGACAGCACCCCAGTAGGGGCACTGACCCTTTGCTCCATGTGAGCACAGTTTTTATACATTTCCAAGAAGCAGAACATCACATGGTTGCTGAGAATGTGCATAGTCACAGAGTCATACAGGAAAAACAAGAGACTTTGGATTTACATTTTACAGAAGACAATGGGAACAATAGTGGGCTGAACTAGTCAGATGACTTTTGATGGTCCTTGATGGTCAGATCATTGAATCCAGGGAGCCTTAATTGAGTTAGGCAAATGGAGCCCCCACCCCACCCTCTGGAGGGAGCTGAATGTGTGTGGGTGAATTTCTAGAGAGGGGGAAATGTGAAGTTGCAAAACCAGAGATTCCTTCTGTGACTTGGGGAGGCAGATATGAATAAAAACCAGGAAAATATTTTTCTGCAACACCATGTATAAATGCCGCAGTTATATCCTGTAACACTTCAGCATGACCAAGAACAGGAGCAGAAGTTCTGCTTCTTCTGCATCGCTATGGTGGGGGCGGTGGGCCCCAAGCGGCGGGTCACGGGGGGTGTACCTTCCAGTGCTCCCTCCGCCACTGGTCCGCCTTCGTGTAGCCGTTGTTGGCTGCAGGTTTTGCCCTCCCGGTCTCCCAGGCACCGTTTGGCTCCAAAAAGGAGCCGAAAAGCACCGGGGTGTTTCTGTGCCACCGCGCGTGTTAATGATGCCACGCCCCCCCCCAGGGGCAGGGTGTATTGCATCCTGTGGGGGTGTCGTGGCACCGTCCCCTCCCACAGGTGTGTGTGTGTGTGTGTGTGTGTGTGTGTGTGTGTGTGTGTGTGTGTGTGTGTATAGGGCCAACTACTGCAAAACCCAAAGGATATTCTGCCAATTACCGGGATGCAACTATATTGCAGCAGGAAACAGGTTATCTTGTTGGCTGTGTGCTCCCTGAGGCATCTGGTGGGGCCACTGTGTGACACAGGAAGCTGGACTAGATGGGCCTTTGGCCTGATCCAGCAGGGCTCTTCTTATGTTCTTATGTTCATAAATGGAAGTAAGGCTTGATTCTCAAGGGATGGAGTGCAGAGGGCAGATTTTACTCCTCTAGAGTGGTATCCTGAAGGCACCTCTTTTGTTTCTCACCCCCAAGTGAATGGGCTGTCTTCCCTAAGGGAGTGGGGAAAAGATGCATTGCACTGGGAAATGTAGTTTGAATGAAACTAAAATTTGCCCCCAAGTCCTTGATACAGATAATCAGTCATACCTTCCTGGTCAGCGATCCCACAGAGGGTGTGTTGTTTATGTTCACACACATAGGCACACAGTATGTCTGTCTCAGGGGCATTTGAAAAAAAGCCTTATCTATGGGCAAGCAGCAAGACACAACAGAGCACAAAGACACACTGGCCATAATAATGGGCATCTCTCTAGTTTTGGATGTGCCGAGGGAAGGGATGAATGCCTTTGCCATTATTTATGTATAGGAGTGATTCCCCTGGCGAAGCTAAGACTCTTATATGAGCAGAAGGCTGTCTTTTACATTCGAGTAGTACCGCTGGTCCACACGAGGGTCCCAGCTCTACCACTTTTGGATCCCATCTGCGTACCGCTTAGGTCTGTCCCCTTTGCCCAGGACATCTCTTTTCTCTGTGTTAGTGTCGACACTTTCCTCTCCTCCTTCTGATCCGACTGTTTTGTCCAAATGTTTTATTTCTTGACGGGGGAATTCAAGACTCTCTGAAGATGGAAGCCTCGTAGTTCCAGGATCGCATTCGGAAAGGAAGTGGGTGATTTTTAACTGAAAAGGGAAACTTTCCAAAGTCAGAGGCTCACTGACCATGTTGCCGTTGCGTTTCCCTCTCGATTATAAACTCATTTTCTCTTCTCTGGTCACGTCACATTCGCGATACCTAAGCATGAAGGCTCTCTTCAGTTTAGCCCAGGAACGGGGCGATTCGGTGCAGGGAAAACTCACGAATTCGCGGTTTTGCGATGCTTAAGAAACACAAAAGTTGCCCGGACAAGAGCCATGTCTGCTTCTCCGCGAGAGGCGCCGCAGCGCACCAATGGGAGCGCTGCCTCCGCCCTATAAATACCAGGCAGCCGCTTGGCCACACATAATGCGCTCTGCCTGGGAGCAGGCTCTCCAGTGAGAAAGCGAGAACTTTGCATTGTCTGCAAGATGACTGAGGAGGCTCCCGTGGCGTCGGCGCCCGCCGCTGCTGCCCCTCCGGCGGCCAAGGCCCCTGCCAAGAAGGCCAAGAAGGCGGCCGCCAAGCCCCGCAAGCCCTCGGGCCCCAGCGTCAGCGGGCTGCTGGTGAAGGCGGTGTCTGCCTCCAAGGAGCGCGGTGGGGTGTCCCTGGCCGCCCTCAAGAAGGCGCTGGCGGCCGGCGGCTACGACGTGGAGAAGAACAACAGCCGCATCAAGCTGGGCCTCAAGAGCCTGGTCAACAAGGGCACCTTGCTGCAGACCAAAGGCACGGGCGCCTCCGGCTCCTTCAAGCTCAACAAGAAGCAGGCTGACAGCAAAGAGAAGGCGGCGGCGGCCAAGAAGAAGCCTGCTGCGGCTGCTGGCAGGAGCAAGAAGCCCGCGGCCACCAGCGCCAAGAAGCCCTCCAGCGCTGCCAAGAAGCCCAGAAAGCCGGCTGCCTCCAAGAAGAGCCCCAAGAAAGCCGCCGTCAAGAAGCCGGCTGCGTCCGGGGCCAGGAAGGCGGCCAAGAGTCTGCAGAAAACCAAGGCTGCAGCAGCCAAGGCCAGAAAAGCCAGCAAGAGTCCGGCTAAAGCCAAACTTGCCGTCGTCAAGGCCAAAGCCAAGCCCAAGAAGACCCCCAAAGCCAAGACGGCCAAGCCGAAGAGGGCGGCGCTGAAACGGAAGTGAGGGGAGAAGCCGGGCTCGGCTAGGAGGCTTTCTCGCTCCACCCCAAAGGCTCTTTTCAGAGCCACCCACCTGTTCACAGGAAAGGGCGAAATTCTGGGAGAGATCCGGCTCGTGTCATATTCTGATGCTGAGCGGATGAGCAGTTAAAAGTTCCAGCAATGGAAAACTCAAGTCAAAGTACCTGTCTAGACGACGACCTACTATAAAATCGTAGAGCGCGTTTTCGCAGTTATCTGGAGACCTTGATCAGGCTGGATTTGAAACAAAATAAAGGGTCACACAATTAAGGCTGAAATCCTGTGCGTGCTTACTTGGGAGTAAGCCCCGTAAACCACAGTGAGGCTTACTTCTGAGTAAATGTGCACAGGACATTGTGTGGCATCTGTACGCATTCTGCAGTTTTAGGCGTCTTCAGTCATATATCCTACTTTGTCTCCTCCTTTCTTTTACTTAACGTCCAGACTGTTCGAGACGCCCAGAGAACTCTTGAAACTTGCTACTTTTCTGAACTGATCGCTTAATCCAGAAGAATGCCCTCTATGTTACCTCATCTGCTTTACACACACAGAAAGGCATGGATGGGTTCATGTCCCACTAGAGTAATTTTTTATTGTGTATGTTTCCACTTGTTTGTGGGGCAAGTTCTACATATTTTTTTATTTTGTAACCACATCGATGTGTATGGAATGAATTGATAAACCACTGTCCATTTGAAATGCAAAGCACCTTACAAATCGCACATAAACACGAAATTTACAATAAAACAGTGCTATAAAAACATAAAATACAGCAGCCATTAAAAACCGAAACCAGCAGCTAAAAATATAGTCACCTAAGAATATAATTTAAAGGGAAGACGGCTATATGAAATGCAACTAGCATTTTCATTTTTAGCCTTTCAGTTTTTCTGTTACGATTATGCAATCCTAAAAAAGAGATCAAATATTACAGTGGATGGATAATGATAATAACAATAACATAAACAATTGCAATTACTAGGTCACAGAAAGAGTAGAATAATAATAATAATTGCTTGAGCACAATGGAACTTATTTTTGAATAGACTTGCACAGGATTGTGCTGTTAGATAGAGGAATGAATACGGTCTATTTTTTTGGTAGGTAGTCGTGGCCGAGTGGTTAAGGCGATGGACTAGAAATCCATTGGGGTTTCCCCGCGCAGGTTCGAATCCTGCCGACTACGGGTTTTCGGTTTTCTGTTTTCTTTCCCTTTCATGTGCCTTGTTAAATAGACCTCCTAAAAATCTCTTCCTTTAAACAAGCATTTCTAAGTGACACCCAATTGTTACACTGTGCTTCTCCCCACCATCCACTTTATCATTTACAGTGACTTGCATTTCATACCACTGTCACTCAAGAAAACGCCCGACACCACCCCCCAGAACATTTTCCTGAAACAGTCAAGATAACTTTCGCCTTGCCAGGTATGCAGGTATGCCACTGACAGCACAATCCTGAGGATTGCGACGGTGACGGAATGAGCGTTCCATCACCGGAAGCAGTCGCAAACGTGCCATAAAGCACGTTCACGACTACCCTGCAGCAAGGGATGCCGGCGCAGTGACCAGCCTCCCTTGCTCCGTTGTCGGAGTGCCTGAGCGGCCACTGGAGAACGTAGGTAAGGATCTGGCGGGGGCGGTTTGGCAGGCGAGGGAGGGGGGCCATTGGCCTAGCCAGCCTGGGAGGGGGCAGGGGTTGGCCTTGGCCATATTCCGGTCCCCGCTGGGTGGTTAGGCCGTTACACGGCCTCCTCCGACTTCTGCCAGCTATTTAGCTGGCAGAAATCCGAGGAGGCCGATCGGGCCGGCCTGAAGTTACACCCAGGGAAGGGGACGAGTGTCCCCTTCCCTGAGTAGACCTCCGGCCCAGCAGCAAAACGGCCGCCAGGGCTGAGGATCCGGCGGGCATCCATGGGCCGCCGGCCGGATCCTTAAACAGGATTGCACTGTGAGATTGTTAACACTATGAGATTGACAGGTAGAATCAGGTGGAATCAAATCAGTTGGAACAGGTTAGTCAAGTTTTCCTCTACAAGGTATGTTTAAACACCTTGTTATGCTTTTCCTCGTTAGTATAGTGGTAAGTATCCCCGCCTGTCACGCGGGAGACCGGGCCGACGGGGAGGTTAACATTTTTGGAAGCAGGTTAGAAAAAAACAAGGAAGAAGGTTTAAATGCAATTGGCTGTTGCATATCTTTTCACAGACTGGCACTAGCCATTATATTTTGTTGGCATATTATATATACCTTGGTATAAGGGACAAAATTAAAAGCAAGGTCAAAAGTACATCCAATGAAAGAGGTACTGTTGGTGCTATTCAAATGTATATGTGATAAGCAAAGTATTAACAACACAGTGAAATATACCGTATTGGTCTGAGTATAAGACTCACTTTTTTCTCCTAATTTAAGTTTTTAAACTAGGGGTGCGTCTTATAATCAGGCTGTTGCAATAATGCCAGTGATTTAATTAAATTTTTTTAATAGCACCAAACTTTAAGGGTGCGTCTTATAATCAGGTGTGTCTTATACTCGGGACAATACGGTATTCTCTTCACTTTGATGTGCTAATTTACCACATGTATTGAATCAAACCCATTGAGTTCTAACCTATTAGGATAGAAAAGATACTGAATACTTAGATTTGTTAGAATTCATGGGATAAAAGGCTATGGAAACAAAGAAACAAACACAGTTAAAAACACAGTAAAACACGTTTAAAACAAAGAAACACACAGTAAAAACATGTTCAAAACATGTTTAAAAACACGTTAAAAACAGTATTAAAACAGTATTAAAACCGGTAAGTAACTGGTAAATTACTCACCAGTTTTTAATATGTTTTTAATACTGTTTTTGAACGTGTTGTTGGTTTTTTACTGTGTTTTACTGTGTTTTTAACTGTGTTTGTTTCTTAGTTGCCATGACCTTTTATCCCGTGAATTCTAACCAATCTAAGATTATTGCTGGCCATGAAAACCTAATATCATACTGAATACTGTTACGTTTTCCACCACTGGGAAGTCATTTATTTAAGAAAGCATGCAGATTTTCTTGGCTTGTAATTAAATACACAGTTTGAATCTTAAGTCTCCTAAGGCTCTTAAGTCATTTATTTGTATGTGTCATTATAATGCGCATTGCAAAATTAAGCAAAATCAAGGGTATCACATTTTTTGCTAGAGATCAGGGAGTTTTCAGCAAAAGATGAGGATTGTATATTCCTCAAATATGCTGAAAGTTCCTTCTTTCCACAAATACCCTCCGCAGTCACCCACCCACTGAGTATATAGTCCATCTTGAAAAATGTTGATCATTGTTATAGGATAGTCTTTTTGAGCATCCAAAATAGTGTACAGTCACAGTCAGAAGATTCTTTGGACATATTGAGGTCTAATTTCAGAGGCTACAGTTTGTCCCTCAACGTTTGAGGACTTTTATTTTCCTTTCCATCGATGGTAGGAATAACACTTATGGCGCAACCCTGACTAAATATCTGCTGGCACAGCGGCCAGTACTGCTCACTCTGCCCGGGGCTGTAGACAGCGCTGGCGGATGCAGGTAAAGTCCTGCGCCAGTCAGGGCAGGGGCATGGGGTGGAACGGTGAGGTGGAATGGGAGGGGTTGATTGGCCCGCTGGGTCAGGGACAGGGGAGGGATTATTGGCGCTGCACTCCACCGAATCCTATCCTGTGTCCCAGGCCTGGCCAGACTTACACCAGCTCCTCGGATTTGCACCACCATTTTACCAGCGCACATCCGAGGAGGCCCATAGGGGCTCTCCCTGGGGAAAAGGGACCCTAAACCCTTCTCAAAGGGGGAGGGGGCAAAACAGGACAGAGGGAGGGCAACAATGGCCAGAAATGTCTCCGGAGCCCAGGTCTACGGTACCAGGCTTCCCAATGTGGTACCCATGGCTACCTGCCTGGTAGACCTGGCCTCCTGGTTAGACCCGCCCCCATCTTTCCCTCTCCATGAGGCCAGCTGAGATCCCAGGAAATGTATGAGCCCCTTCTTTTGCTCCTGGGCCTCCTTTTTGACCCTGGGCCTAGGTACAATTTACCCCCTTTACCCCCCTCTCATGGGCCCAGTCTGCAGCATCTTCTAAATGGGCCTAGTAGGGAGGATGCTGGAGGCAGAGAGGTTCCACTCCCCCCCTCCCCACCCATGTAATGGTGGCAGCAGCAGATGGAGTGTTGGAGGATAGGAAAGAGGATGGTGCTGCCTGGCACAGGTTCTGGTGTGTGCACAGGTTGTTATAGGAGGGTGCCAGCAGTGGCGTAGCTAAGGGGGGCCGGGGGGTATAGGGCCCCAGGTACCACACCTCGGAGGGTGCCACACAGTGGAGGAGGAAGAGGGGAGTAAGCAGCGACATTGCTAACCTTTTTTGCTGCTACCTTCAATCTCCAGTCTCCAGCTAAAACGAGCAACAAAAAGTACCTTTTTTTTCGCTGGAGATGATGGCGAAAAGGTAGTAGATGTGGCCGCTCACCACCCCCTTGCTCCTCAGCTGTAAGGTACCCATAGGGGCTTGGGGGCGACAGGGGCAAACAGGTGGCGGAGAAAGGGGGCGGTGAGCAGCTACATCACATACCATTTTGCTGCCACCCCCAGCCGCCATTTTTTAAAAAGAGGGGGTGACATCACTTCCAGGGTGATGTCACAACCAGAGTCTCTGGTACCAGAGTAGGCAGCAACGCTACTGAATGCCAGTGGGTGGGTGACGGAATTTGACATTGCCTTTGTCATTGGATTGGTTTGGGCCACTCCTGTGTACCACAACTAGATTCTTTAAGTAGTTTATGCTTGTCTTGTCTTCTTTTGTTTTTGTATTTTTTCAAGGGGTGTGTGTGGAGGTTTGTTGTTGTTGTTGTTTTGGTGTAACTGATTGTTGCAGCTAACAAGACTATCCCCCCATTAGACTCAGAAGTTTTAAATGGGAACCAGTTTATACATTCAGATGCAAATCATCAGCTAATCACCAAATGAGAAATTGCACGTAGATGGGAGGGGAAGCTACGTGTTTTCCACATGCATTGGTCCATAATAACCATACACAGGTAAACTACACTCATATGAACTCATGCAAGCAGTAAAGCCTTTTGAAAAGTCACTCAAATTGTTGTCACACAGAACTTACATCTGTGGTAAATGTTGCAACAGTGTCATGTATATCTGAAATGTCTTCTAAACACACTCTGCCTTTCAACCAAATATAGAATGCAATTAATCACTAGTTTTTGTTTGTTTGTTTTAAATGAGAACTGGACAGAACATATTACACACAATCTGCAATAATGCATGTTGCTGTAGCTGCGTTTACCCAGTTACTTCCCTTTCACTATAAGAATTCAGTGGACTTTCACTTGCTGGTTTTCGTGCGTTCTTCACAGTCATAAAATTAAAGTCAACACACTAAAGAACTCAGTAACAGAAAAAAAAAACAATGATGCGTTATATGCTCTTTAAAAACTGAGAATTGCAGGCAGATTTTCGTAGTTGACGAGGTGGCCGAGTGGTTAAGGCGATGGACTGCTAATCCATTGTGCTCTGCACGCGTGGGTTCGAATCCCACCTTCGTCGGTGTGCATTTTATCCTGCACAGTTTTTTTCCTTTAATTTCATATTTGAAAATCAGAAACAGATCCAGAATTAACAAATACTTTCTGCTGTTTTAAGGCACAGCTCCTTCAGCGTTGCTAACATATACGAGAACACTCCACCTACACCTTCGCCTCGCAGAAAATGAATGACCTTTTCTACAAATAGCTTCAGAGGGAAGGCATGTCAGTTCTCACCTAATAATGCTTATGGGACCAAAAGAGGAATGGAATGGAATGGAAACGAACCATTATTTTTAACTGGTTTATTTATTTGAGGTGCAGTGCAGCAGGAACAAGTAAGTCATATACAACATATTTTATGAATAAAAAAGAATGCGACGCCCGAGCAGGGACTTGAACCCTGGACCCTCAGATTAAAAGTCTGATGCTCTACCGACTGAGCTACCCGGGCTCCTGAAAATTTATAAGGTTAAAAAAAGCATAAAAATGTTTTCATTTAGAAATCAAATTTTGCATCTTCTCTTTCATTTCTAAATTAGTAATAGCATTTTTATAATTTTTAATAATTTAAGAGGCAACTGAGCTCCTGTTGAAACTCAGCCTTTTTTGTGAATTACAGCTAAAGTCGTTCGTCGATTAAAATCAAATAGTCAACTGAAAATCTCGACACCCCATCTTGGACTGAACTGAAGAGGAGCAGCGGTGGAAGCCATTTTAGATTAGTCCTTCGCTTTTGGAGCGGGGAAACACTTAAGTAACACGATGCCTACATGATCAACGATCGACTCCCTGCTTTAGAAGCATTGATATACTGTGAGCACATCTTGAAATTAGAAAAATGAATGTTTTGTGCTATTGTGAATGTTCTCTTACCCATTTGCTATGGTTTTTTACTAGTTATCACTCCCAAAACTTCGCTACAGAAAGACACACCGAGAACATGTACAAACAAGAACGTTAAGAACGTGCTCAATTTCCACGGAATTCAAACTTAATTAAAAGAGCTTAACTAGCTAGGTCTTTAGCCACCTTCTTTAGAATTCATATTTGTACAACAGCTCTTTTCTGAGTTGGTAGGTGGCTCTTAAAAGAGCCTTTGGTATTATACATGCTATGTATGTTGCAGTCTTCTAGGCTCTTTCCCCGCGGATGCGGCGGGCCAGCTGGATGTCTTTGGGCATGATGGTGACGCGCTTGGCGTGGATGGCGCACAGATTCGTGTCCTCGAACAGCCCCACCAGATAAGCCTCGCTGGCTTCCTGCAGAGCCATCACCGCCGAGCTCTGGAAGCGCAAGTCCGTCTTGAAGTCCTGGGCGATTTCTCGCACCAGGCGCTGGAAAGGCAGCTTGCGGATCAGGAGTTCTGTCGACTTCTGGTACCGACGAATCTCTCGGAGGGCTACGGTCCCCGGGCGGTAGCGATGCGGCTTCTTCACGCCTCCTGTAGCCGGAGCGCTCTTCCTAGCAGCCTTGGTCGCCAGCTGCTTGCGGGGCGCCTTTCCTCCAGTGGACTTACGAGCAGTCTGCTTGGTACGAGCCATTGCTTCTTGACTCAGAAACTAAACCTCTCCAACCAAATGCACAAATCGAAAGTAGAAACACACTCCACGGCTTCGCTTTTATAGCCACTCGCTCTCTACTGATTGGCTGGAGAGAATGAGTGTAACCGCTGCACAGTTCGAATTTCCCGGCACGGGCACGGATTGGACAGTATTACAAAACCATCGTATCCCTTTAGAACGGCTAAATTTGGGTTCTCTGTTGCTTTTAGGGAATGGTGCCTCTCTGCTCCCACGCTTTATCCCATCTTTGCCTTACACAGAAACCATTGGCCTAAAACGCCTACCTGGTCTATTGTTCTATTTCGATGTTACTAGCTTTAATTGTTATCTCATGAACTGCGTTGCTAGTAGCTGTATATTGAAAGGTGGGATATAAATCTAACAAATCATACATAGATTTACATGTTCATTCATTCCTTGGCAGTACTTTGTTCTGAGAAACTATGGGCTCCAATCCACATGTCAGCACATGCCTCTGACGTTGCTTGCTCAGAAGTAAGTCCCACTGTATTCAGTGGGTCTTCTTAGGTAAGTGTGCATAGGATGGCAGACTTACAGCGCAATCCGACTTAACTTTTGTGCCAGTTTAACCAGCGGCGCAGCAAGAACGGGAGGCCCCAGAACAGAAAAGGGATTCAAATCTCCTCCGAAAGAGGAATTCGAAGGGGATTTGAATCCCTTTTCCGTTCTGGGGCCTCCCATTCTCGCTGCACCGCTGGTTAAACCGGCACAAAAGATAAGTCGGATTGCGCTGTTGCACTCTAAATTTGTGATGGAGAAAAGACAACAACTAAGTGGAAAGAGGAGACAAGCAAGGAGACGATAATGATGGATATCTGTATACCTTAACAATATTTAAGAATCAAACTAGAAGCAAAGGTACAAATTGTTGAATGGCAGACTAAAATTATCCTCTCTACTATTTTTTTAATCATGTGACTGGCCAAAAGCTCTTTTGCTTCTTTTATTGACTTGGGTTTCAAGAGCCTGGATAGCTCAGTCAGTAGACATCATAGCTCAGTCAGTAAGGAACAACAGACTGTCTACCCCCCCCCTTTACATTATTAGAGTGCCAAGTTTATTTATTTATTTTCCCCACCTACATGGGAGCCCTAGGTGGCCAACAATATGTACAATTGTTTCCATTATAAAACTACATTTATAAATTTCAGTTAACTTTAGGAGCAAGAGAAAGAAATCAATGTATTAATTTTTAAAGATAATTAACAGCGTACTTTAAAAACGATATGAGAGAGAGAGAGAGCACAGCAATAAGTTGGGAAGGATAAATCAAGAGAGATTTTTCACGAAGGAGGAGCTAGGGAGAGAAGAAGAAGCAACAAAATAAAATACTTCGGAGTAAGATTCATGAAACTCAATGGGACTTACTTCTGAGATAAATACTGTACAGTATATTAGGATTGCACTGCACAGTCGCAATGCCAGACATTATGCTGGAAATAACTACTGCTATAAATAGATTTGAAATGGGGAGTAGATGAAGCCATTAAATGTCTTTTAACAACTATTAGCCATAATAGTTGGTCTGAAGCTTGCATGTATTATCGACAATATTCCAGTTACCAGCAACTGAATGCTAGTTGCCAAGGTCAATTGTAGAATCATTATTTTTAATTTTTAATTGTTGCAGTCAATTTTGAAAGGTTTGGGGACTTGTTTTAACTGGGAAACAGGTATAATTAATTGCTAATCTGGCTAGCAACTGCAAGAGACAAGTGTTAGACTTTACAGAACTTAATGTGTAATCTTAAAACACATAGGATTTACTTCTGAATGAATGTGTGCAAGATTGGACTGGCTATCTAGCCCAGTAAAGTATACAGTACTTAGTACTAATCTCATTGAGTACAGTGGGCGTCTTGTTTCAAGAGTTAGACATGGAAGATCCAGATTCAAATCCCTGCTTAGCCATGAAGATTCCTGGGTGATCTTGGGCCAGTCACTATCTCTCAGTCTAACCTACCTCACAGGGTTGTTGTTGTGAGGATAAAAGCAGGGAAAGAACCATGTACACCCCTCCAAGCTCCTTGGAGGAAGGGCCGTAAAAAACATGAAAAATAAAAAACATCAATGTGCACATGGTTACACTGTAACATTGTTAATATATTATTCTAGGGCTATTGCTCTTGCATAGTAGCTTGATGTATCCATATTTCAGCAGGAGGAAGCTCTAAGATACTGTAACAAGTAGGAAAGTTAAAACGTTTCTACTATGCGATAATCACCTCTTTCATAGAAGTTGTGGGTGGCTCTGACAAGAGCCCTTGGGTTTGTATTCTTTTGCTTTAACTGGAAAAGGTTTCACTTGCTCTTCGCTTTGTGGCTTTCAGTTTTTTTGGGCAACAGAACAGCCTGGATGTTTGGCAGAACTCCGCCTTGGGCGATGGTGACTTTGCCCAGCAGTTTGTTCAATTCCTCATCGTTGCGGATGGCCAGCTGGAGATGACGAGGAATGATCCTGGTTTTCTTGTTGTCTCGTGCAGCGTTGCCAGCCAACTCCAGAATTTCAGCAGTCAGGTACTCAAGCACAGCAGCCAGGTAAACAGGGGCTCCAGCTCCAACGCGTTCAGCGTAATTTCCTTTTCTCAGTAGACGGTGCACACGACCTACCGGAAACTGCAACCCAGCACGAGAAGAGCGAGTCTTGGCCTTTGCTCTCGCTTTGCCGCCTTGCTTACCACGACCAGACATCTTCCAAACGTTACCACTTACACCACTAAAACCAGAATAGTTGCAAATGCAAGCGTCTCCGCGATTTTTATTTGTACCGCGAACTTGTAGCCTGGTAAATCCATTGGCTGATATGTAGCAAAAGTAGGGTCTAAGTATCCAATAGAAAAGAGTACCGGTTTTTTTGCTCTCATTGGTTGTTCTCATTAGCAGCTGGCCAATAGAAACAGAGAACATAGCATTCAATAATTTGTTTGGCTATTAAATTTTTGAGCAAACATCACGGGTTAGGATGACCAATAACATTTTAAGTGGCTGAATATGGTAATTAAAGGAGAGTAGTATAAATGCATTGCCGCGGCCGAGTGTGATGCCTTCTTTTTTTTTTGTCTGCTGAAAAGGAAGCATTGTGTTAGTCATGCCTGAGCCGGCGAAATCTGCTCCTGCGCCCAAGAAGGGGTCCAAAAAAGCTGTGACGAAGACCCAGAAGAAGGGAGACAAGAAGCGCAAGAAGAGCAGGAAGGAGAGCTACTCCATCTACGTGTACAAGGTGCTGAAGCAGGTCCACCCGGACACCGGCATCTCCTCCAAGGCCATGAGCATCATGAACTCCTTCGTCAACGACATCTTCGAGCGCATCGCCGCCGAGGCCTCCCGCCTGGCCCATTACAACAAGCGCTCCACCATCACCTCCAGGGAGATCCAGACCGCCGTGCGCCTCTTGCTGCCTGGCGAGTTGGCCAAGCACGCCGTGTCCGAGGGCACCAAGGCTGTCACCAAGTACACCAGCTCCAAATAGATCTTCCACCAAAACTGGCCGCCTGAAACCCAAAGGCTCTTTTAAGAGCCACCTATCTTTTCATAAAAAGAGTTTTGGTCATACTTTTTGAATGCTTTCTTTTTGAGTTGGAAAACTAGCTATTATAGCTATAATATTATATATTATGTTATAAAACATAATATATATTATGTTAAAACTACATAAGCAATGGAGGCTCAAAAGTAGTGGAACTAGTCCATTTTTATGAACCTTTGAACGTCTGGAATAGACGAAAAACGGGGGATCACTTATTTATATAAGCGCCAGTGCTAATGTTTGAATTGTCAGACATTACCAGTGGTAATGTCTGAAACCAGTGGCAAAGTAGTCTGAATTTTGCTTTTCTACGTTTGAAAACTCGGAGATTCTATTTGTCAGTAATACTTCCTATTAAAAGGCTAAAAGATATCCTAAACTTAAAGGGCGTTTGCTTGCCTTTATGTACACTTGCTGTGGGAGGTCCAGACATTTTCACCAAAGATAGCAGTTTGGTTTTAGTTACCAGATTAGTGCCCTGTTATTTCCGAGTGCTGCAATACTGTTCTTGAAGATTTACCACCTTGGCTCCACCAGGTGCTATGTTATATTATGTAGTAGTGTTGTTGTTTGTTGTTGTTCAGTCGTTAAGTCGTGTCCGACCCTTCGTGATCCCATGAACCATATCCCGCCAGGCCTTCCTATCCTCCACTATCTTCTATCCTGAGTTCGCTCATTTTCATGTTGTGTACTGAGTTCGCTCATTTTTATGTTGTGTACAGTACTTCATTGCCTTTTAGGCAGTGTGTTAGCTTTATCCTTCTAATACGTTATTTCAGAAACTGAAAACAGCAGCTGGCCGGTTAGCTCAGTTGGTTAGAGCGTGGTGCTAATAACGCCAAGGTCGCGGGTTCGATCCCCGTACGGGCCAAAGTTTAAATTTATTCTCTTTTAAACTTTAATACGGTCTTGAATGCCTTTCGTTTCAGCACTGTGATTCGGGCTTCACTGAGCCAGTGTGTGAACACAGCCTCCCAGTAGATCTTGGTGGACTTTTTTGATGATGGTTCCACCGAAGTAAAATATTCATAATTCCAATGAATTGTTACTTTTATTCACACAAACCTATCTGGTGGGTGGCTCTGGTCGCCGCATATTCAGAATCTCTGAACATCTGCTGCCCTTACAATTCCACGGTTGTGCTGAAGAATTTTTTTTTTACTCACGCATTTAACAAATAAAGGACAAATTATAAAAATGTGCTGTGCGTTGGCCGGGAATCGAACCCGGGTCAACTGCTTGGAAGGCAGCTATGCTAACCACTATACCACCAACGCTTAGCTGTAGAAGTTTCTGGAATTCTTCTACAAGAAGCATCCCCACGGAATCTTCATAGAGAAAAGCTGAAAGTTCTTGCGTAATTCGATAGTGCTATATATGCTATAGCCTATATACAGTATAATATACTCCTTGTTAGATGTAAGCGATGATGGAACTCCCTGCCCCTGAGACTGCGTTTGCCCCTCTCTTTTTTCCCCCCACCCGTTGAAGAGCTGGCTTTTTCTTCAGGTCTTCAGAGAATAAGTTTTGGTATGTAGTTCCCGCTTCCCCCCTCTCTGCTGAGTTATTTCACTGTTGTGTTAGTAGTTTGTTTGTTTGTTTGTTTGTTTTTTGTAAGCCTAAGGCACTCTGAGTCCGGGATATACAGTACTTTTTTAAAAATAAATTATAATTAAACGGCATCACATGGGTGTTTGGAGAGGCAATTCCAGAAACGAGGAGAAGCAAGGGGGAAAAGATGGAGTTTGTTTGAGGAAACAGCTGCTCTTCAGATGACGGAGGGTGACGGAGATGAATGAGTGGAGGTCTTGGAAGGGCAGAATGTCAGAATGCATAGCTGCTAGTTTCCATGCTGACTGGAATAGACTAAGATCCATGAAGACCAACATCATCCTTATTTCCACAGTGGCAACCCTGATGTTTCTTCTGGGAAGTTCACAAGCAGAGGGAAGAAGCTAAAAAGAACCAAATGTTCTTGCCATGGCATGAGATCATGGCTTAAGTTTCCATTCCCTGGAATCTGGAATCTGAGCTACAGGCAAGGATTGAGTTTCTAGGTGGGCTGTGGATGCAGAAATTTTGGTATAGCTTTAATTGTGTCAACTCACCCATTAGTTCCAGGGTTTATCTGTTGTATGAATGCCTCCACCACTCCCTCCTCTCAGAAACATCAGGTACTCCATGCTGTCTCCTGTGTCTAGGAAACTCCCTTGGACTAATTCAATTAAGTCCCACAAGAACTTAATTGTGACCATCATGAGTCAACAGATTCTATTGTGAAGCTACCTCTTCTCAGTGTCCCTAAGAAATGTAAATCTGTAATCACATGGAAATCTGTATGCCCTCCAGAGCCTGCGCATATCTTGTAGGCATGTGATGTTCTGCTTTGGCTTTGCAAATATATAAAAAGTGTGTTCTCTTTTAACAAAGGGTCAGCGTTCCTCTCTTGGGGTGCTGTCCACTGTGATGCATAATAATAAACCTGGTACCATTTTCCTTGTTCACCAGTCTTCCTGGTCCTCCATTATTAATTGCTATCTGCTTTATTCGGCTAGCTACACTGTAAAGCACACACGGGTGGGGTGGGGTGGGGTGGGGTGGGGTTGGGTTTCTCTCTTCCTCTGCCCAGTTACTCATGATAATAACCAATGTCTCAAGTCTCTAAGGAGGTGCTCACCAGGTAGCAGGGATCCTCCTTGTTCTTCGGAGCACTTGCTGCATCAGGTAAGAAGAACTGAGTAGACTGGAGGCCAGAACTGGGGCTAATCTCTGTGCATCACTTGTCTTTAAACAATAAAAAAATAGAATAAGGAGTCCTAGAGTCACAGCACATTCATAACACTCCCACAAAACAAAGGCAGAAGGGTGGGGAAAGAAACAAGGAGTGTGTCATCAATGTGATTGCTCACATGTTGCAGAAGATAATGGGGTTTGGAGGCCAATGGTGCCAAAGCCAAAGTCCAAGATTAACTATCTATATTTGCTGGGAAGAAGTTTGTTGAGGAGATCATGGGGCTAGTTTGCTAGTTTGTCAAGACCCAGAGACCTCCTGATTCACAAAGGGTGCAAAGGATGGGAAATGGTGTGATAAGTAAACACAGAAAGGGCTAGATAGATTGCTTTCCCACAGAAGCCTTCTTAGAAGGTTGCTCATTGAGTGCTGAGCTGCAGTTTGTTGTAGCACTCAGTGAAAAGGGTTCAGGGGAGAAGGAGAAGTCGAAAAAAGAGAGTGGGGCTGACCTATCTGGGTGCCAATTGGAACAGTCATTCATGGATCATGGGAGGAATGTGGCTGCTTAACAAAGCACCAGTAGGTTACAGTCAGTACAAGGCAGAATAGAGCATGGTTTCTCAACCGGTGGCACTCGTACCACCAGTGGTACTTCGGCTGACTGCTGGTGGTACTCGAACCAGCAGACCGCTGGAAACCTGCCCCGACGCGGTGCTGTCAGTCAGTGGTGCCACATTTTCACTCCCGAGAGGCTCTTGCGTTTGGCCAAGCCTCTCGGGAATGCTGAGACACATTTTAAAGCACATGAAGAACAGTAGTTTGATCCAGGAAGGAAACACTGCAGAGAACTCCAAGGGATATAATATAACGAAGATGAGGAAGCCTAGAAAGAATAAAGGCTGATTGTTTTGCCACAACCTAAACTGTTACGTGCGTTGCAGATTGTCACCAAAACACCTGCTCCAGGTGAGGCTCGAACTCACAACCTCGGCATTTCTGAGACGAGTACTGCTGTATAAGTACCGTGCGCTAACCGATTGCGCCACTGGAGCTAGGTGGGAAAGAAAAAAGGTGACGTATCATCAGCATCTATAATAGAACACGACCCTGAAGATGGATTACGATGGTTTGCACACTTTTTTTTTTTTTTTGCACTCAAAGTATTTATAAACCGACTGAAAATGCTCCAGATGACTTGGGTTTATACGTACTGTACAAACAAAGTTGTCGTCTGCCGCCAGAAACTGGAAGAATATAGGGATGCGGCTATGGAAAAGAGGACTTGAGCTTGACTAACCCCCCAACCCCTCTCAGCGATGACACTGGTGTGTGTGTGTGGGGGGGGGTACTTTTGAGGATGAGGAACTCAGCTGCTAATAGCAATAGGGAAGTTCTAGTACGTTGATAAAGTCATTCAAGACCCTTCATATGAGTTTGTAGGCATGAAAAATCTACGTACCTTACAAACTTGCTTCTAATATTTCAGTAGAAGATAGCATTGCTACATTTGAGGTTGTTAATGGTCATGATGACAGTACTGGATGCAAACCAATCTACACCCAGAGACAACAAGGTTGTTTCAGTTTAAAAAGCGTCAGACCAAAAATAACAGGGCTCGTCCGGGATTTGAACCCGGGACCTCTCGCACCCAAAGCGAGAATCATACCCCTAGACCAACGAGCCACTTGACTAAAGCTATCTATTAGGAGTTTATAGCTGCAAAAAGACTTAAGAGCCTGTGCTGACAAAAGTATAGAAAAGTTATATAAGACAACGTTTCATCGGAAGCAAAGTGTACCAATTCTTTCGGGTAAATATTTTTGGTGTTAGGCTTTCTAAAATCTTACTAGACCAACGTCTGCTCTGAGAAGATAATGAACCGAGGAGGAAACCAAAACAAAATTCACAGAATATTCATTCATCTCAGGTAACAAAATCAACCCCCGAAAGGGTATTCAATTAGAATTGAATTCAATTCAATTAGAAACCGTTTTGTTTCCCAACGTTTCTTAGACCAAGGATATCCAAAATACTCAAATGAGCAACTTTTTGCAAATTGTGTGGGTAGGATATGGAATACCTATAAAATATGAATTATACATAATAAAGTACTTTGTAGAGATGGGCTGATTTCCGGGCCATGACGCACTTGCTTTTCAAAGAAGTTCGTGGTTTGTTTTTTTCCTTGAGAAACTGGATGATTGGATTGACGTCTGAATAAGTCAGTATTAGAAGGAGAGCAGAAAGGAAGAACGTTGGAATGTAATTAATGAAACACAAACACAAGAAAGCTGGTCATTTGCGTAAGACATGGGAAAGAAGATTTCTACCTTTTATGAGGTAGTCGTGGCCGAGTGGTTAAGGCGATGGACTAGAAATCCATTGGGGTCTCCCCGCGCAGGTTCGAATCCTGCCGACTACGCAATCATAGTTTCATTTTAAAAATGTGATTTATTAGCCTTTGGTGATATTCCTGTCATGAAAAATCTTTCACCGCTACCCGCCCATTTTGATCGAAAAGCTGCTGGTTTCCCCCCAATAGTTAAACACTTTGTTCTAAGAAGTGGTTCTCTCATCACAATAATCTTGGGACTTCACTCTTCCCTTTCATTAACACATTCCATCCTGACAGAGTTCTGGAAGAGACAGCTGCATTCCATGGAGATTATTTTTTTCCTATTTGTTGTGCCACTTCAAGGTGTGGACTCAGTAATTAGAATGATGATTAACCTAATCTCTCTCTCTCTCTCTCTCTCTCTCTCTCTCTCTCTCTCTCTCTCTCTCTCTCTCTCTCTCTCTCTCGCTCTCTCGCTCTCTCTCAACACAATCCTAAGGATCCAGCCGGCGGGGTCACCTGCCAGATCCTGAGCCCAGGGTGCCAGGCGGTCGGCTGGAGGTCTACTCGGGGAAGGGGACGCTCGTCCCCTTCTCCGGGTGTAAACCTGGGCCGGCCCTATCGGCCTCCCCGGATTTCCGCCATCTAAATAGCTGGCGGAAGTAGAGGAGGCCGTGCAACGGCATAGCCGATCCGGCGGGGACAGGGATATGGCAGGAACCATCCCCCTCCCAGGCCGGCTAGGTCAATGGCCACCTCCCTCGCCCGCCGGACCGCCCACGCGGCAGCTGGCAGGAGAGCTTACCTTCCTTGGGTGGCCGCTTGCTGATCCAGCAACGGAGTGAGGGAGAACGGCTTTGTGCCAGCCTCCCTTACTCTGAAGTAGTCGCGAACGTGCTTTACGGCACGTTCGCGACACTTTAGAATGGTAAATAGAAAGATAATGGATCACAAATATTACATATGCATTGTTCACTGGTTAGTTTATAAGGTGTTGCAACAGTATTTTTTATTTGTTGAAATACAATAGACGGCAGCCCAATCCTACTTAAAGATCTGGCGGGCGGCCAAGGCCATCCACCCGATCCAGTGCTCTGCCGCAGGCTGCCTGCAGCAGGCAGTCCATGGCAGAAAGTCTATTTGAGAAAGGGGACACTCGTCCCCTTCCCTGAGTGTAACGGCGGCTGAGGCCAGTAGGTCTCCTCGGATTTCCACCAGCTATTTTGCTGGCGGAAGTCAGAGGAGGCCGTGTAATGGCCCAGCCGCCCTCTGGAACCCGGCGGAGACGGGATATGGCGGACACCATGTCCCCCCCCTCCCGGAGCAGCTGGGCCTATGGCTGCCCTCCCACTACCATCCAAAACGCCCCCACCCCCTGCCCGCCCGCCTGTCGGATCCAACCTTATCTGGGTCTGCCAGCTGGTCGAGTCCTCGGCTGGCGGAGCAGGGCAGGCTGGCCTTGAGCCGGCCTGCCCTGCTCTAAAGTAGTCTGCAAATGTGCTTTACTGACTACTTTGGGCTATTCCAGGAGGCGGATCGCTGGGTCCGCCACCCGCAAGGTATGTAGGGTTGAGCTCTAAGACAGCTGCCCCTCTGGAAACTTTCTTCTATGCTTAAGCATGATCAAGTACAGTATTTTACTGCAGTTTTATGTCAGGTAGGTCAAATGCAGTAGTAGTGGTATTACACTGAAACACACCATATATTCTACACAAAATTAGTACAATATATCCAATATTTTTAAAAAAATGTTTTTTATATGTGTGGAGGTCAGGTTTTAATTACAAATTAGTGAAAAATGAAAAGTCATACAGCACATGGTTCTTAAGGATCCACATACTGCTGTTTCACTGCTACCCTCATTCCCAGATGTAACCAAGCTTTAAGTAGCTACATGTGTGCACGGTCTTCACGCCATACTCATATTCCTCAGATGCTTTCCCCTCCATTTTACACTGTAGCCTCCTTGGGAGCAGGGACCTGTCTGTTCCTGTATAACTTTAGATGCGATGTGTGGTGATAGTGATTTTTTTTTTCAAGAAGAATGGGAAAGAATGACTTCTCTAAAACAAGACTTTCAATGTACCTGTGACTACATTGAACTACTGGGTTCATTATAGGAATTTTTCTGGGGCTAAACTTGTCAATGTCCACAGAAGAGAAAGAAGGGAATAATGTGATGTTATTTATATTTAGCAGATCCTTCGTGCAGAAGAACTGCTGCCTAAATAGGGTAGGGTAGGGTTGGGTGTACCTGAGTCAACGCTGTTTCCCCAAATGCATCTTCCATAATAACCACAACCTACCTCACTGGTGTGAATGCGAATTATAGAACTGCTAAATTATTAAAGTGGTGGTAATATACAATTATTACAATTTGGAAGTGTAATAAAACGAATGAAAAAATGTCCAAAATACTTTTGGCCAAACCGGTCTGTAATCTCACGGACCCAAAATGCGTGTCAACAGGATCTGAGACACAATTATCGTTCAGGGAGGAAAATGCATGCGTGTTTGGGGAGAAAACTAATGCTTTTCTTTGATCGATCTATCTTTTTGGAGGATACTACAATACATATTTCTCCTCGCTGTGTTAGTGCTGAAACTTCACAAACATTACCACGCTGAATGACCGCTGCTAAACATTTTATTTCTGGCTGCGACGGCTCCACACTTTCCAGAGATTCTGGGTGCCTATTCCAGGTTCTACATTCTCAAAGGATTTTAGCATATTTTAAACTGAAAAAGGGACACTTGCAAGCTCATAGGGCCACTGGCAGCGTTATTGCTGGAGTTCCGTCTCCGCTGTCAAGGGCGTCCTTTCCTCTGGGTACTGCAGACAAATGGACAGAAAGGTCAGGCTCCCCTGTGCAGTTCTACTCTGCAAAGAAGTGGCCACGTATCATGCGCTCTGCCTGGGAGCAGGCTCTCCAGTGAGAAAGCGAGAACTTTGCATTGTCTGCAAGATGACTGAGGAGGCTCCCGTGGCGTCGGCGCCCGCCGCTGCTGCCCCTCCGGCGGCCAAGGCCCCTGCCAAGAAGGCCAAGAAGGCCAAGAAGGCGGCCGCCAAGCCCCGCAAGCCCTCGGGCCCCAGCGTCAGCGGGCTGCTGGTGAAGGCGGTGTCTGCCTCCAAGGAGCGCGGTGGGGTGTCCCTGGCCGCCCTCAAGAAGGCGCTGGCGGCCGGCGGCTAC